>OX371218.1:5174883-6468812 GCA_947310845.1 Yponomeuta plumbellus
TCTTCTTCATGTCCATTCGTTTGGCCTGCTATGGGTCGCCATGTGGAGAGCGGAGTGACGCTCAGGTTTTAGGGGTTAGTTGGGGGTGAAGTCAATCAGAATAGATAGATAGATAGATAGATAAAAGATTTATTTCCATAGGACATGTTTCTTGAACCATGGTCGTGTATTGAATGTCTCAAAAATATTATAAAGTTGCTATGTTTTAACTTACTGACAGCGTTATTACTAATTTACACGTGTGACCTACCTAATTACTTGGCCTGTAAAACTCTAATTATATGCGTCCGCACGTCCGCGCGGTTTCGCCGCAGATTCCAGCGACCGCGGCCAAGTCGCTTTTTGATTTATATGAAGCGGCCCGAGCGTCTCCGCTCTCTACACGTTCTCACAAACAACAAAAGAGCGTCCCGTCCGCTTCAAATGCACCGATACAAATGAACACATTGAAACTCGTACGAGCGGCCGGGCCGCGCGACCACGCCGCTCGAAGGCGCGGCCGCGCCGCTATTTAAATAAATCGTTACACACAATTGCTTGTAATTCCGTGGTGTAGCGGCCGGGCCGCTCGGTCGCGCGGACGCATATAATTAGAGCCTTACAAGATGAAACAGGTCTGGGTAGGGACGGGACGGTCGGGGGTTGATTGATTCACAAACCTTGGCTTCAGCTTTGGTGACCTTGCTGTGTAGTTGGGTCGTGTACAGCACGTTGATCCTTCTGTTAGCAAGCATTGTGTGGTGCTTCGATAAAGCGTACTGCGGGGGAGAACATTAGAAGGCGCTATAAATATACGTAATGGCTGTTTCACTCTAAAACAATACTTAAGGCTGGCTTCCCACGGTCCGCGATATCGCGGACGGACGCGGACGGCCTACGGCCACGGACAGCCACGCACCACGAGAGGCTCTTCCAACTGACCGCGGACCGAGAACCTTTCCACGGTGTGTCGTGCGAGCTGGTCCGCGTCTGTCCACGATCTCGCGGACCGTGGGAAGCCAGCTTTAGGCTGGATCGTTAGTCCAGCGGTTTCATGTCTGATTACCATGCCGGAGGACGTGGGCTCGGTTCCCACTGGGGGCCGCCGTACATTTGTACAAACGGCCTCAGTTTGGTATTTCTAGATTTGTTGTCTTTGCCTGGTTACCATAGCACAGGTTTCCAAGTCTGGTAACAGGACAAGAGGCAGTACAGTCTGTTAGCTTTTAGAATATACCTCGGCTACTATCGGATAGAATCAGATATATTCGTGTAATAGAAATATAAGTAGAATCTGTCCAAACTAGAATCTGTCCAAGCTAGAAACTGTCCAAAGTAGAATCTGTCCAAACTAGAAACTGTCCAAAGTTGAATCTGTACAAACTAGAATCTGTCCAAACTAATCTATCCAAAGTAGAATCTGTCCAACAAGAATCTGTTCAAACTAGAATTTATCCAAAGTAGAATCAGTCCAAAGTAGAATCTGTCCAAACTAGAAACTGTACAAAGTAGAATCTGTCCAAACTAGAATCTGTCCAAAGTAGAATCTGAAATTACCTCATAGTTATGGTCATCCTTTATCTCCATATAAGCTATAGCGCTTTTCTTCTCGTCATCCAACTTGGGTATTCTTATGTCCACGATGTCCTTCATTATTTCTGAGAAGTTTGCGGTAAGCTGGAATAAAGGAGGGTATTATGACATCGAATAAAGATAAATACTACTTGATACATAGGCTGCTACTTATGTATGCGGAATCTGGGATTCTCTCGGGAACTCACTCGTGAAAATATTCGTGCTATGATTTATTACGATTTTCGACGTGGTTTAACGCAACAACAGTGCGTAGATCAATTAACTTCGACTTTTGGTGGTGAAGCTCCATCAAAAACGACTGTGTATCACTGGTTTAGTGAGTTTAATCGCGGGCGCAGTAAGCTCACGGACGAAGTTAAAGAAGGTCGCCCGAAATCGGTGGTTGTGCCACAAAATATTGAAGCTGTGCGAAAACTAATAATGCAAGACCGCCATGTTACGTATCGCGAGATAGAGGCTATTCTGGGCATATGTATGACGAGCATTCATAGGATATTACATGAACATTTGTCTGTAAAAAAAATTTGTTCGCGTTGGATCCTGCACAACTTAACTCAGGACCAAAAAGATGCTCGCGTCGAATGGTGCAAGAAAACCTTAAAAAAATTCAACGGAGGCGCCTCAAAATCTGTTTATAATATCTACACAGGTGAAGAATCCTGGATCTACGCGTACGATCCCGAAACTAAACAACAATCAACAGTTTGGGTGTTTCAAAATGAGCCGAACCCTACGAAAGCGGCTCGTGCAAAAAGCACTGTAAAGCAAATGGTGGCCTGCTTTTTTGGTATTAATGGCCATGTGGCTACAATACCACTAGAGAATCGCAGAACGGTTAATTCGGAGTGGTACACGACCATTTGTTTGCCGGAAGTATTTGAAGAAATACGCCAAAACAACCAGCGACGCAGAATCATACTTCACCATGACAATGCCAGCTGTCACACATCTCAGGAAACAACTACATTTTTGGATGGTCAAAAAATAGAATTGATGGGACATCCACCGTACAGCCCTGATTTGGCTCCCAATGATTTCTATTTATTCCCAAATGTAAAGAATAAATTACGTGGTCAACGATTTTCGACCCGTGAAGATGCCGTAGATGCGTTCAAACAGCACGTTTTGGAGATACTCGTACCTCAATCAGAGTGGAAAAAGTGTTTTACAAATTGGTTTCATCGAATGCAAAAGTGCATCGATCATAGTGGAGAATACTTTGAAAAACAATAAAAGCATATTTAGCCATATACATTTGTTTATTTTTTCTATTCCGCATACATAAGTAGCAGCCCTGGTAGTACTTAATAATAATAATAACTTCCACACCACACCACATAAGTTTTTTTTACTTTGCATTGAAGTTTTTAATACGTAGACTTGTCATTCAATTTTTGTCCGAAAATTAATATTAAGTGATTTTATAATGACACTAGCTGACCCCGCAAACGTTGTTTCGCCAGATAGGGGTATGAAAAATAGATAACAACCGATTCTCAGACCTATCAAATATGCATATAAAATTTCATTAAAATCGGTCGAGCCGTTTCGGAGGAGTATGTTTTTGACGTCACTGTTTCTGGTTCCCACAACACAGGGTATCCTAGTGAAGGGCCAGAAGCAATGTATGTGCCTGTATGTAAATGTAAAGATGTAAAAAAAAAACCTGGTTCGCTTGTGATAGTCTAATGACAACTATTTTTACAAACACCTGCATTTTACCTAATTGCATTAGTGATCAACGACCGCGTCATCCTATATAGCTACCTGCATCCGAGCGCCATCCCTTTATTCGGCGTAATTTTTTATGACTCGGTTCGCACGTTTGTAATGGCTCAAGTATAGATCAAATGTACCAAAACAAGAAATGTCGAAATCGGTTAAGATTTCACGGAAATATAAAAAGAAAAACCCTCGCGAGCAAAACTTTGCAATCACTTACTTTAAATTGTTTCGCGCGATCTTGCTTACTAAATAAACTTTTAACAATCATAAAAATAAAATCATTTTAAAGGTTCAACTGTGCACTTTAAATTGATACCAAATTCATTCAAATCGAGCCAGTAGTTGTGGAGCTATCCCGGATTAAGTGAAGGAGGTAGGAAAACAAGGAAATATATAGAAAAATAATGAATGTATAAAACAAAAAACAATTTAATAAAAAAAATATTTAGCTTTAAAATTAAGTGTCAATACTTTGTTTTCCCTCCCCTCGCCCTAATAACTGCTCGAGGACGATTCTTCATAGACCTGATCAGCTTCTGAATTGATATATAAACATAGGAATTTACACACAGGCACATAGATCGCTTCTGGCCCCACACTAGGATACCCTGTGTCGTGGGAACCAGAAACAGCGACGTCACAAACGTGTAAACATCGAAGACCTGGCGTTTTTTTAATCCACGAATCGAATTGAGGACCTCCTTTTTTGAAGACCCTTGAAACGCCCTTTACCTTTTCCTTAGTGATGTCTGGCGGTAGGTTCCCGATGAAGACCACGTGTCTTCGGGCGCTCTTGGTCTTCTCCAGACCCTTGGCTTTCTCCAGACCTTTAGTTTTTTTCAGACTCTTCCCCTTCTCCAAGGCCGTTTCATCACTTAACTTCTTGACCGCCTGTCCGCTGGTCACCGCCGAATCTGAGGACTAAGATAATTTATATGTTACTAGCTGTTGCCGCGACTACGTCCGCGTGGGCTTTCGTTGATTAAAGTGTTTGCAAATAAGATAGGGATACTTTAAGCGCATGCGAAAGAGCTTTCATACTAACTTCGCAAACCCCTCTTACCCTCTTAAGGGATGATTTTCTAAAAACTACTTTACACGTCTTTCATGACTTTCAATGAAGGACCTTCATGCTGAATTTCATTCGAATAACTTAAAAAATGGCTAAGTTTCATACTAACAATGCACCCCCCTTCTACCCCCTTAAGGGATGATTTTAAAAAAATTATTTTACTTGTATTTCATAAATTTATATGACGGAATTTCATATTGAATTTCATCCGAATAACTTCAAAAACGGCAAAGTTTCATACTAACTTTGCACCCTCCTCTTACCCCCTTAAGGGATGATTTTCGAAAAACTATTTTACATGTGTTTCATGACTTTCAATGAAGGACCTTCATATTGAATCTCATTCGAATAACTTGAAAAACAGCAAAGTTTCATACTAAGTTTGCACCCCCCTTTTTCCCCCTTAAGGGATGATTTTTAAAAAACTATTTTACACGTGTTTCATAATTTTAAATGAAGAACCTTCTTACCAAATTTCATTTAAATAACTTCAAAAACGGCAAAGTTTCATACTAACTTTGAACGCCCATTTTACCCCCTTAGGGGATGAATTTTCAAAAATCCTTTCTTAGTGCTCCCCTACGTTACAAAAGGAACCCTTGTGCAATATTTCAAGTTTCTAACCCTTATAGTTTAGGCCCTGCGTTGATATGTCAGTCAGTCAGTCAGTCAGTCAGTCAGTCAGTCAGTCAGTCAGTCAGTCAGCTTCTCCTTTTATATGTATATAATATATTAGGGTGTCCCTTAAATGACAAAAAAAAATTTTTTTTCGAATTTCAAAATGCATACCCTCTATATTTTTTACTAATGCTATAAGATACTCAAATATTAAATTTCGTCTTCCTAGCACGATAGGCTAGTTGCCCTAGAAAATGTAATTAGTCCGTCTTTGATTATTCAAAAATAAGGGACACGTATTTTTTTATTTGTAAATTAGACCAAAAATGACAAAGATATAGCCCATTAAAGTTACGTGTGACGTCACGCCGTGCTGCATTTTGTAACACTGAGTGACGTCACACGTAACTTCAATGGGCTATATCTTTGTTATTTTTTGTTTAATCAAAAAAAGAAAAAATACGTGTCCAATATTTTTTTATAATCTAAAATACGGACTAAATAGAATTAAATTATTTTGACCCTGGAAACTACCCTATTGCAACCAGTGCCGACCAAGCATCAAAGTTTAGAAAAAAACGTAATTTTGTCCTGATTGTCGGTCTGCCATAAAATCACTATAAGTGCAATGAAATAAGTGAAGAAAAGGAACAATTCAATTAGATGAACATTAATTTTTAATTAAAAACATATATTTATAACAATCAGTCAGGGTTTAACAATCAACTTCTTTTTAGAGTAGTTTTTTTACAGTCCGGAAACAATTTTCTATGTTCCTGCACGCAGCGCATTAAGAACTGTTTTTGTTCTTCTTCAGCCGTGATAAGTCCGTTAAAATCTTGCATAAATTTAAGAGCCCTTTCAGCAGTATCATTCACACCTCTCAAGAAAACAACTTATTCTTCTTTTAGCTTACAGAAAAGCAGAATTATTGTTCCAAGAAGACATATCTTCCTTTAAAAAACTGTCGTCGATCTGCAGTCGTGATAGAAATTGTTTACTCTTTTCTGATACAAAATCATCAAGTGTTTTATCTGGAAAAAAAAGGAAAATAAGTTAAATAACAAAAAAATCAATAACACTTTAAAAATATCACAAAAAGTCAATTTAACTTACCTAACAACTTTTGAGACAATTCTTCCTCCGACAGGTCATAGCGTTTGCTAAAATCTGAGATTGTGTTCCTTTTGAAGTTGGCAATAATTTTTTTCCTAGTTT
Source organism: Yponomeuta plumbellus (assembly GCA_947310845.1). NCBI lineage: Eukaryota > Metazoa > Arthropoda > Insecta > Lepidoptera > Yponomeutidae > Yponomeuta > Yponomeuta plumbellus. The sequence goes on from OX371218.1 coordinate 5,181,092, forward strand.
GGTTATCAACTTCATTGTCTCTTCACATAAATACCACAAATGATGGCTAAACTTGCTTATAGAGGCTTTAGAAATTGTTGCATTTTTTTCGTACTCTTTTAACATCTTCAAGAAGCACAAATCTTGGTGAGGTGCTTTAGTCACCACTGTGACCAAGATAACCATAAATAAGCAAATATCTTGTAGGGCCTCTTTGTTCTTTGCAGTTATTTTGAATTGTGACCGAAGTAAACAATTTTTTGTTTACACCACCTAAGCATACCGTTCGACCTGGCTCTCTCTCTTTCATTAATAATAATTTATCTTCTATTTTCATTCTCTTCAAAGCATCAGCATGTGCAATATGAAACAAATTATCAAAATCGATTTTGAAATTGTTCTCACGGCTCCTAAACGTAAACTGAGTTGTCTTAAAAATATTTTGTAACTCTCTCCAAACATGATATAAATCAACAAGTTTCTTCACGCAGTTAGGAAATGCCTTTGTTGGAATTCTTGCTTTTTCCCAATATATGATGCACTTTTTAATAATAAGATTTTCACTTTCGCTAACAGTCTGTTTTAAACGAATATTGTAAAATAAAACTGAGAGAACTTGTCGATTAGAAGGTAATTTTGCACCATTAATTTGATAGCTAGGCAATCCAATTAGGAAAATATTTTGTTTATCACTCCGTAATTCCACCTACATATTCACGTACTAAACAATGGAGCACTAATAATCTCAAAAACCATGTATGAAATGACAATAAAATATGTAGTTACAAGTCACAGCGCAGTACTTACGCAATTTGTACGGACAAGTTTAAATCGCAAGTCGGCACGGGTTGTCGTTTATAAATCGAACTTATACTATTTTTTTCTAGATAATATAGGGTTATTACGAAACTTTTAAGAAGGTATGCATAAAAATATATCGAACTTGAAATTTAAGGGACACCCTAATATATATATATATAGATTTTATTTATTCATTTAATAGGCTATTTGAACAATTTCTGAAAGCCATCTCATATTGTTTGTTTGTGTTCATGGAGTTATCAGAAAGTGGTCATTTTAAATTCTTTCGTGTATTTCTTATAAAAAAGGCAAACGAAAATTGACTTTTTAATTAGCCGCCAAAACGCTATCTCGGGCAATATGGCGTCGCGCTGGTATTATGACGTCACTTCCCAGTCAACCAACCAATGACCGTAAGAAAGAATGAATGACCGACGCTATTTTTATTGACTTGTGACGTCATTTTAGAATCGGCCAATCCAGACCGTTATCGATACTATGGCGGCAGATACAAATTATCAAATGTTATATTGCTTTTTTTTACAAATCATAATTATTTTTTTAGTTAAAATGCCTTAATGGTTCTTAGACACATAATTTATTCGAATACGTATAAATAATGATGTTTTTTTCACACTGTCAAATAGCCTATTAATCCGCTTACAGCGAACATTGCAGGACTAAACCTTACGATAGGGAAGTTAACATTTTACAATTACAACTAGTTACCAAACATGTACAAAGTGGCCCCTGGGTATGAACTAAAAATGATAATAAATAATTTCCATAAAACATTCACTTGCCCTCCTCCTATATTAAGTATGTGAGTGGTTGACCAAAAAGGGACCTCAAGGGAAAATAATTGATTTCGAGAAAATCGCGTTTGAAGTCTCGTACAGGTTTCGACTCGGCTCGGCTCACAAAAAAATCATAAAAAAATAACTACGGCACCTAAAAATATTCTGGTTAGACCAAAACAAAGCTAAAATACTACAGATTAAAAAATTCATATAAAAAAAATAACGGTTTCCAATCCCTCCAGGTCTCTTTTTGGTCAACCTCTCACATATCTATATTAATAATTTCGTCCCGGTCTACGGTAGACTCGATCGAAATGCACATCAAATGGAAGAGCGTAAAAATTTAGTCGATCCGAGTCGTCAACTTATAGGGAAAATTACGGAATATCGAGTATGTTCAATGTAAAAATGATGTTTGTATATAAAATAGCGTTGCGAATTAAACATGTCGATGTCACATTCTATTGGTGTCACGTCGTCACGTCTCACAGGTGCCCATTGTGAACTCTAAAGGTCTAATTTGTTGAAATGAAAAAGGAAATGGATATGAAAAATACCAAAAATAAATGCGGAACAAAAATACGTGGTCGATACAATGTGATCATTACAAGACTACATTTTAGTCGAGCGAAACTGTGTTTTCATCTACTCGTAGTACAATTTAACTCTAATATATGATATGATATGAAAATTCTTTATTGCACAATAAAATCACGTACATAGGCGAGCTAGTACTGCTGGACTAGAGGCTAGAGTACGTAGTTTATGAGTACAATAAAGAATATTCTATCTATCTAGACAAATAGGGCAGTCACAAGAACTCTATGTCAACTTGCCTTAGCGTCCCGCTTCGTAATGAGAGCTTCTTGTTCCAAACTCGACGTCTTCAGCATGTTGTAGAGAATCCGAATCTTGCGCAGGTCCGTGTCCGTTAGATCGTCTGCAAGAGGATGTTCATCGTGCGTACAAGCCACCAATTGATTCTAATTCAATTCTACATTAGATAGTTTCTGTGAAGGTCAAGTACAGTTTGCTAGAAAGTAAGATAATACTTTTATTAATCATTAAACAAGATTCTACAATCATTAGACAAGAATCTAAAATCATAGACTTCATTCGGATTGATTATTGTAACATCATCGAGGGCCCTTCAAACGTCAAGGTCCAATTTATATTTAGTTCTCCGTTCAAAGAAATATCATAATTACTAGAATTTAAGGAGACTAAGGCCGACTTGCTCCACTTATCTAAATGTGGCTTAAGCAGCATTTATGAAGAAGAAGAATAACATTAATAACACCAACAATACACATAAAAAAAATAGACAAGTGACAATAAAAAATAATGAAACAAAGCCATAGATGTAGTCAGTGTGTGCTTTAACCAATAGTAAAGTCAGTTCTAATGGCGATTTAAGACATTTAAGCCTTTTAACACCAAGGTGAAAATACTATAAGGCGATGCGGTCACGGCTGGCCGACATGGTGTTTAACGTGTTCTCAGAAAATGGCTCAAATTGCAATTTCTTTGGCGCATGTTTTTTCATATTAATACAATAAAAAGTAACACACATTCATGTATTGTAGGTTTATTGGCCCCTGAAGATTATATTGTAACGTATTTGTAGGTTTTGGTGGCAATGTTACTTTTTATTGAGATAATATGAAAATAAATGGGCCAAAGAATTATGCAGTTCTGAGAATCACCCTAAAGTACGTTGGCCTGATCAATTGTCTTAAATGCCGATGTCTTGTATTGTATTAAGAAACTACAAGTTGTATCATAAAACACCGAGGAGGGTAACTCACGTGAAGATTTGAGTATGTTGAGTATTTTCGTATGGATGACCTCTGGCATTATGACATCGGAAGTGCCTCGTAAGCTATCTTTCATTATTTGACGTATCCTTCCTGAAACAACCATTAAAATCAATGCTACGAGGTCGCTGTAACTGTGATAGCAGAAGAACGCAACAGCTTTATACAGTTGCATTATGACGTTGAAAAGAGTAGTTTAAAATCATTGTTATGATGAGCTGATCAGTCCAAAAAATTCTACAGGTTGATAAAAAAAATACCAAATGGTTAGAACTTAATTCATATTGCACTAACATAATAGTTTAGGTGGTTAGTTAGTAAGTAGCTTTTGGGTTCAGAACCCCCCAAAATCCTGGTTGCCCAGCAAAACTTTATGAATCAATTAATTTATCCTGGAGTGCAAAATATGTTTAGTAAAATGAAATATACAGATAATCAGGTTACACTCCATAATTAAAATGTTTTATGTACATATACGAGTACATATAGATCCTCTATAGATAGTCTTAATTGGACATAGTTTAGCAAAAAGGTTCCAACCCACAACTCGGTCATTTTTGAGTTAATTATAGCAAAATGCCCTATATTTTAACATATGGAATGCCAACGAGTATACTCGTATTGACTTCTTATTGTGGGAACCGGGATTGGATTCATTGTTGGCAGCCAATGTGCTAAGAATCACTATGCCCTATATTTTAGGAATCAAAGACTTTCATAGCAATCCGATGAGTATGTGCAAAGTTATGGCACATGGTAGTCCAACCCACATGTATGGGGAGTGAAAATCAGCTTAAACCTAAAAACTCAAATATCTGGAAAGTCACATGTGGGTTGGACCCTTTTCGCTAAGCTACATGCAATTATGAACATGATTCAACTCATAATTTAACTTTGCAAACAGAAAGATATCAACAAACCTTTTTGATTATTAGTCATGGGCACACTCAGAAACCTATTCACCAGGTCGGAGTTCTTCAAAATAGGGAATCTGGCGCTCAATTCAGTGTGAGTCACTTCGGAGGCAACCGACTTCTTCTTTTTTTTTCGGGTCTTCTTGGGTTCAACAAGGGACTTAGTGGTAGTGTCTTGGTTCTCGTGAAGTTTGATATTTTTGGGCTCGCTGGCGGTCGGTTGAGGCTTTAGCTTTCGTTTTCGGCCTGTAGTAGCCGTAGATGGTTTCTGATTGTCCATGTGGACCATGCTGAAACTTATATACGTTTTTAGGTTATGTTTCTGTTTATCCAGGGAGTTTATGAGGATGAAAGGTGTGTTTTTCTTAGCTATACGGGTAGGAGTTGGCATTTTTGTGAACGAAATTGCTGAAAAATACCTGTACAACTGATATTTGGCCAGGCTTAGACAAAGTGAAGCTTTTGTGGTACTCACGTTTATGTTTTTGTTTCAAGCTAATGCAGAGCAAACTTTAAATACGTTCCATTTCTAACCAAGAGTTTCTTGACTACAATTTTAGACACAATAATTTTGCAATTTCGGTGGAGATCAACGGCAATTTCCTTTTGTTTCGCTAGCAATTTTGATTACGATATTTACGATTTTCGACTTACTTAGATTTTTTTTTTAGGAAGTTTCTGGCCTGGATACTATATTAGTCCTTTGGGCCAGCAAAGCTAGTACGAGGGCGCGAGTCGCGCGCGACAACGTCAAAAGTCGCGACTTTCCAGTACATGTTGACTGGAATAACTAACTGTCAAATTCTGACATATAGGCGCCACAAAACGCGTGACTCGCGTCCTCATACTACCTTTGTAGGCCATGTCTACTTACTTTGGCAAACAAAACTTGTGTTGCCATGCCATGCCAGATGGCCGTTGGAATGAGCCGTTTTCAGAAGACCTAAAAAAATATATAATAATATGGCTGTCAAAGGAATGCAATTTTGGACCTCAGCCCAATAGCCATTTGTGATACATCATAAAATAGGTCTCAGCGAGCTGAACAAAAGTTACTACTACGCCAACAGCCAAATGTTTGTCGTTTCGGAGTTATATTTTGTTGAAAATGTTAGTTTTTTTTCAATACTATATAACTCCGAAAGGACAAACATTTGGCTGTTGGCGTCATAGTAACTTTTGTTCAGCTCACTGAGATGACGTATCACACATGGCTATTGGGCTGAGGTCCAAAATTGCATTCCTTTGACAGCCATATTATTTTTTTTTTTAGTTCTTCTGAAAACGGCTCATTTCCCAGGGTTTCCCCTAGTGATGAGACTCGAATCACCTTTGATTCGAATGATTCAAATCACGACGGTAGAAGCTTAATTCGAATGAGAATTTAAGTTGATTCGAATCATAGCTTGATTTGAATGGTCAGGTTGATTCGAATCAGTAGTTGATTCGAATCAGATCGCTGATTCGAATCAGTTTGTTGAATCGAATTGGATTGTAAATTCGAATCAGTTTTTTTATTCGAATCATTCATTGCGCGGCAATCTTACCTGACCGATGAGTCAAGTAGGATTTGTTGAAGTTTTTTAGAAATTGTCAAGATTTGTTCATTTTTAGTTTTGTTACCTAGTATTTTTCTTGAGTTATTAATGTTTTACAAAAGGGAAAGTATTGTTATGTAACTTTTTTTTTATTCGTTAAGCTTAAAATGAAAAGTATGGTGTTTTTGTCGACCAGTTTGACTGCCATATTTTCCGGCTCTGGATCTGCACGCATGTGCGTGGAACCACTAAATATTTAAATTAAATTACCTTACCTAGAGTTAGTTACTAATATAGGTTAAGTAATAGTAATAATTTTTGTATTGATATACTCCGAAATAAATAAATAAAGCTATTATTTTATTCACAATTAAACTTGCGTAAGTAATTGTTATTTTTCAATACGGAAATAGTCAAGATTTGTTCATTTTTAGTTTTTAACCGGTTTTAATATTTCAATGCATGTCGTTCTCGATTCGTCGGATCTTTTATTTTATATATGCTTCCCAATTACTCAAAGATATCTAAAAGCATGTACGTACTTTCTAGTTGGTAAGATTGAAATGTGATGATGGGATCTTTGATAAATTGAAGGAATTTCAATATTATATTCACACCTTTTACTATTTTAAGACATTATATGCCTTGATTTGGTTCTAGAAAAGTATTTAGTTAAATACAAACTGATGATGAAAACACAGACGTATACTGGAACAACTCAATACTTAATGCGTCTTCAATGCGAATAAAAAAAATTATCAAAACCAACCTCACTAATATAGTCACATAAAGGAACTGTAACAACTAGAATATTTTGGAGTCGGTAACTAACTAAACGATGTTTCAAACTATAACACCAGTCAATTTCATATAACTGCAAATTTAACCTATGCTATTGGAACAAATAAATAAATATATAAATAAATTTCATAAAACGGACACATACCTTTACTTATTAAAATAATAACTAAATTTTGATGAAATCATGGAAAAATAATAGGGTTGTGCATTGAAACATTTACATTGAAAATTATTATTTTTTATAGGTACATTTTATCAGTATTTACAACGCATATGATGTATCCGTTTTGATTCGAATCATCGTATCGATTTGAATCGTAATAATGATTCGAATCAACATATTGATTCGAATCAGCACAATGATTCAAATCGAGGTTTGATTCGAATCATGATTCGAATCATCTTCCGGGTGATTCGAATCGTCATTTTTTATTCGAGTCCCATAACTTCCCCCCGAACCGAATCTGAAAAAAATCACACCAAAAAAGCCATTTCCAAAAAAAGACACGGTCCCTTTCAAATTGCTCCTGCAGTTTCAATAGCAAGCCTATTGCGCAATTTATCTTTCATTATATTCACTTGAGTTGAAGGCTTACGACAACAAACTGTATATGAAAATGACAGCGAAAAAATCTTTAAGGACCTTCATGATCCTAATTAGCAAAGTTAGCAACATGTCCAAAAGTTCACTCACCGATTGCACTTTTCAAGAAAAGTGTGAAAAACAATATGGAGGAAACTATCTGCAAAGCAGGGATGTTAGATTCCAAGTGTTGAATTGTGGAACCAGACCCTCAAAATTATGGTATTTTTGAAAAAAATAAGGTACGAGTTGGAAAACTCTTACGGATTTAATAAATTATATAGCTATTACATTACTAACTGAATTATTTCTTCGAATTTTCATTAATTCTTCAATGTCTTCAAACGAACGCTATGCTCACTCTTACAATAATCGATTATGAGAATTATCGATTAAATACGATAAAAATTTGGACCTCAGCCATGTGTGATACATCATTGTATAGGTCTCAGCGAGCTGAACAAAAGCTACTATGACGCCAACAGCCAAATGTTAGTTTTTTTTTCAATACAATATAACTCCGAAAGGACAACATTTGGCTGTTGGCGTCATAGTAACTTTTGTTCAGCTCACTGAGACCTATTTTATGATGTATCACACATAGCTATTGGGCTGAGGTCCAAAATTGCATTCCTTTGACAGCCGTAATATATTTTTTTTAGTTCTTCTTAAAACGGCTCATTGTTTAATAATGGATTTAAAAAAAACAATCATGGTCGATTTTTCGTCTGCCAACCCCCAGCATTAAGTCTGGTCTTTTATAACCCGGAGAGTGAACTATCGAAGAATACTATCTCTATGGAGATAATATTACAGTAACGCCATCTGTGCGTCTACGATGGCAGCCCTTCTGTGCTTTTGAAATAGTTTACTTCATTAATTTAGCAAATCAAAAAAAAATATCCAAATGGTTACCTAAGCTGTTATTCCTCAACTCATTGCCAATGGATTTTTAGTTTTTTTTATTATTTGAATAGCTATCCCCCAGGGTAGGCGGAGGCACCAATCACTAGAACTGGGCCCGTGTTTTGAATAGTTTAATTTTGTTAATTTATATTGAAAGAAAAAAAAAATTATTAACTTCAATGTTGATTATTCTAAAACTTTAATTTGTGTTTATTAGTTCTCATTATTTTGCTCATTGTTTGTTTTTAATTAATAATACCACGGTAAATTAAATATTTATGGCTTTTATATTGAATTTAATTAAAAAATTTGAAAATACTCAATATGTACAAATAAATCGATTAATAAAATCGATTTTTCATGCTAAAAAAACCAATCGATTCATTAAAAATCGATTCCTTATGTAGAAAGTCACAACCCTACAATCCACAGACTACAAAAACAATCTAAGTGTTGCTAGATATCGGTACCAAAAAAACGAACGAAATGAGCGCTTTTCCTTTCTTTTTTTTTCTTAGTTTCTTGAGATACACTAGATGGCGTTATTCGTTTCTTCATACGAATTTGTGATTCGCAGCATTCAATGTCAAAGTCACTCCACAGATCACTAAACAAGAGAAGGAACCAGGGTTGCTATTCGGACGCGGTTTCTCGTAATAAAAATAAAAACCCACAATCCATAGCAAAGACAACAGCATTTTTTCTTCTAGGTAACCAAACATCACAAATTCCACAGAACCATAGCATTATTTTTTGCCTTGACGTTTATTATTACGGTACGGCAGCGCCACCTAGGGATCCTTTTGAAACTAAATTTGACATAAGGAAAAAAGCTCATTATGAAAAGTGCTTGTCATGAAAATATGCCAAAATTATGGTACTTTCGCGTACCATAATGGATGTATCATGGTACGAACAGCCGAATTATGGTACATGTACCATAATTATGACACGTATAACATCCCTGTTGCAAAGGTAGTACGAGGACGCGAGTCGCGCGCGACAACGTCAATAGTCGTCAGAATTTGACAGATATCCTCCTCAGTCCCGGGTACAGCGCCATCAAGGTATCTGTTCAGGTGGTCAAAATTGCAACTAACTAATTAATTGTAAATCCTGTTCCACATTTTTTGTTTTATTTATTCACTTACTAATATTTATAGGTGTATATTTTCATTAAAATTGAAAGACTGGTTAAAATACTCTCATTTTTCTAGGCAAACTTAAATGCTTAAACTACTAAATTCTCCACTAGCGCCGCTATCAACTGAATAGATAAGATGGTGGCACTGTACACAAAGTAACAATAGAAAACTATTGGTCAGGACTGAGGAGGTTAATGTACTGGAAAGTCGCGACTTTTGACATTGACAGCGCCACCAATTTATCTGTTCAGGTGGGCAAACTTGTAACTAACAAATTAATTGTAAATCCTGTTCCCCATTTTTTTGTTTTATTTATTCACTTAGTAAGAATTATAAATATATTTACATTAAAATTGAAAGACGGATTAAAATATTTTAATTTTTCCAGGTAAATTTCTTAAATGTTACAACGAAATTCTGCACTAGCGCCGCTATCAACTGAACAGACAAGATGGTAGCACTGTATCTGGCACATGCAAAGGTAGTACGAGGACGCGAATCACGCGCGACAACGTCAAAAGTCGCGAGAATTTGACAGTTAATGTACTGGAAAGTCGCGACTTTTGACGTTGTCGCGCGCGACTCGCGTCCTCGTACTACCTTTGCTGGACGTAAGGTCCTTGATCTGGCAGCACTGAAAAATCTACTAGATAGATGAAAATCCTACTAAATTCTACCAACAAAAAGTTATTTATTTATTTTCGTGGACTCACTCAACGTTTATTTTATTTATTTATTTATTGATACTTTTATTGCACTTACATTTAAGTTAAAAATATAGTACAATGCGGCGGGCGAAGCATTTTCTACCAGTCAACCGCATTTACTTGTTCATGAGGAAATCCTTAGAGAGTGACAAGCTACAAGTGAGTCGTGGCCAATCCTCATTCTGAGGAATGATAATGAATGAATGACAGGCGCCATTTTTACTGACATATCATGACATGTGACGTCATCATAGAATCGGCCAATCCAGGCAGACCGCTTGTCCAGAAAGAGTAGAAATTATAGAGTATGGTTTTATTCCGTCCATGGGTTTTACTCAGACTTTTTGTTTGTGTTTGTTAATAGCTTGCGCTTACATACAAGCATTATGTAAATTAAAAACTTGAGCTATTTCATAAAATAAGGTATTGTGCTTCAATAAATATACCTAGTAAATGTTTTGACCCCCGTTTTCTCGTGGTCCTACTAATTTGTCCTACTAGTAGAACCACGAGGGAGACCTATTTCTGTCTGTCCTACTAGCTGTTGTCAATTATTTAAACCACCTGCAAAGCTAGTACGAGGGCGCGAGTCGCGCGCGACAACGTCAAAAGTCGCGACTTTCCAGTACATTAACTGTCAAATTCTGACGTTTAGGCGCCACAAAACGCGTGACTCGCGTCCTCATACTACCAAAGGTAGTATGAGGACGCGAGTCGCGCGCGACAACGTCAAAAGTCGCAACTTTCCATTACATTAACTGTCAAATTCTCGCGACTTTTGACGTTGTCGCGCGTGACTCACGTTCTCATACTACCTTTGCTGGTCAGCACGTTCACACTTATGCAATTTCACTATACAGTATGTTTAAAAATAAATGATTTTGATTCAAAATGCGACTCTAGTTTAAGTGTAGACTACAGTTAGGTTTTAGTAAGATGGGTGCGTTGTAGATAAATAAATACAAATATACATATGTGTTACTTGTTATAATATACTTTTAGCAAATTCGATCGAAAAGTATTAAAAATAAGGTGGAATCAATGGTCACAAAATAGTTATAATTTTTAATAAATTTTCACATGAACAAAAATAATTTCACCTAAGAAAATCTTTACCAAAACAGAAAATAATTATCCCAGAAATCCTCAACAAATTAATTATAATTTAATTATGTAACAAAGGGTCACGGACGCTCAGTGGTCAGTTACTGGATGAATGCGCCGTTTTCAGATGAACTAAAAAAAAACTGATGGCTGTCAAAGGAATGCAATTTTGGACCTCAGCCTAATAGCCTCGTGTGATACATCATCAAATAGGTCTCAGCGAGCTGAACAAAAGTTACTATGACGCCAACAGCCAAATGTTTGTCCTTTCGGAGTTATATTGTACCTACTGAAAATGTTAGTTTTTTTTTCAATACAATATACCTAACTCCGAAAGGACAAACATTTGGCTGTTGACTTCATAATAAGTTTTATTCAGCTCGCTGAGACCTATTCGATGATGTATCTATCACACATGGCTATTGGGCTGAGGTCAAATATTGCATTCCTTTGACAGCCATTCGTTTTTTTTTAGTTCATCTGAAAACGGCTCATTTGGAACTACTTTTCTTAGCTGTCAGAAAAATCCCTCATTGAAACGCACATACGGTTGAATACCAAAAAGATCACGCTGTATATATAAACAGTAGCAAAAGTAAAACTATAACTGTCCCCTTCACACTCATAAGCTAGACCGCGCGCAAGAGAGACGGTCAGACTTTTCATGATGCGCATGCAGTACACGTCACGCCGCGCGCTTAAAGGCCTTCCACACGATCGGAAAGATTATCCGACCAAGGTGACATTGGTCGGGTTGGTGTAAAAATTACACGTGTGGAAGCCGGTTGTCCAACCAAATATTGGTCGGAATCCAACGGCCTTGATCGGAAGCGCAGCCATCAATTCACGACACGCTGTGTTGGCGGTCGGAATGGATCGTGTGGAAGGCTGTCGTCCGACGCCAGCGCTTCAGTGTGCCGTTGGCCGTCGCTGCGAGCGGATGTATGTCTATGACAGTAAGTTCGAATTCGGTAGTTGACACGACTAACTATAAATTACTTCATATGCTCTATTTAAACAAAATATTTCGGGAAATGTATCTCTTTCAGTTAATTATTAGTTATTACAATTGTTAAATTGATGAAACATAAAAAGAGTGCTCTGAATAATGACTTAATAATGTGGTATTTTCATAGGTACAAAATTCCGTTTTAAAAGTAATTTTATTGACATTTTGTCAACTACCCAACTATGTTTCGAATTATGGTTTGAATGGGTTCGCGTTTTGAAAGCCGCGAACGGGAGGTGTTGACGGAATTCATAACAATTTACATATAAAATAACATTTACATACAGGCTTGCATTTACATACATCGCTTCTGGTCCCACACTAGGGTACCCTGTGTCGTGGTAACCAGAAACAGCGACGTCATAAGCATGTAAACATCCAAGACCTGTGTTTCTTTTTTTTTGTACCCAACCGGGATTCGAACCCGGGACCTCTCACATGGTACGCAGATGCGCTAACCGCTGCGCCACCGATGTCGTTTCGTACAGTCGAGAGTACATCATGTTATACACCCATGCACTCTGCCCCGTTGCATTACGGGCGACATTGCAAATGTGAATGATGACGTGCTTTCGACTGTACGTTGTCAAGTTGTCCGACCGTGTGGAACGAATTCCAACCCGACCAAGGCCACTTGGTCGGAGAGTCTTTCCGATCGTGTGGAAGGCCTTTTATTCACAGACACTACACAAGCGCAACGTGTAAATGTGTTGAACGTGCCAGCTAAAGGGACTTCACACACGACAGCTATAATATACATTACATCCTGGGAGGTATAGCTTTACATTATATTAAAGTATCACACACGGAACAGGTAACGTAATGTATATTTCGCTTCATTTCGTTGACATACGTCTCGACCGACACACGTTCCGGCTGCTAAGGCGTTATACAGGGTGTTATGGATCTGTCGACTTAATTACTACTAGATTTAATAGATAGGTAGTTCATCAGAAGATGATTGAGATTTTGATGCGCGTATGCGTTGGCACATGTGCCAAAAATAGAACATCATATAAAGTAAGGAAAATTCCGAAGAGTTTAAATTATATGCGGAATTATCAGACATCGCCAGCAAGTGGACAGGCATGATATTATTACAAAATTGATGACCACTGTGTTGCTACACTTTTTTTTCTTTTCTTGAGGTAGATTGATTTTTGTTACTATCCTTCATGTTAAAGGCAACTTTAATGTTATATTCCATCACTATATACAAGTTGTAACTTCCTATGTTATATCTATAAAATCATTGGTCATCAATTATTATTATTATTAATACGTTTATTGCCGTTAATTAATAAAAATTACAATGGCAACGCGGCGGACTTAATGCTACAAGCATTTTCTACCAGTCAACCGCAGGAGGTGTATCAATCGACTGAATCGAAGAATTGCTCGCAGCCCTGGCCGCCTGAGTGATCTTAAACGATCACGAACGTTAAGCAACATAGGGCGCGTTCAGTGCGCGGATGGGTGACCGTTTATGATTAACGCTAATGGCATTTTTCCGAGCGGTTCCATGCTTCGCAAGGCATGTTAAGCAGTTGGTGCTGGCTGCCGTCGATAGATGGCAGTCGTTAAGCCAAGTCAGAGGCCATAGAGCAAGACCAGCCACTAGTCTTACAAGCCTCCATCAATCCGGACTTGGGCCCCCGTGGCGGAGTATGGCCTATACCTTCCTCAGGCTTACGAAACGTAGCTTACGGTCGATTTCTGAATTGAGAATTTCGCTAAGTAACTACTTAACTCTAGTGTTGTCTCGTCAAGTTTCTCAGAAAAGAGCGTGACAGAACGTTATTTAAATATTTAAGTGAAATTCTCAATTCGGAAACCGGCCTTTAGCGAGACTATTTATTTGGAGCAAATGATTTTTTTGAGATAGGACTCTGAATACCTATGTCGTTTAGCGACATAAGACTCCTAGTGGAGTTTTTTGAATCACCAAGAAACTTTTTGAACACCCTTTACGAAGGAAGATATATCGTAATATACGGAAAGGTATTGGGAGGTATTGAAAGGTATCGAAAGGTAAATATACATCTTCGTATCGCTCAGTACTTTTAAGGTACGAAGATGTAAGGATGTATATTATAGCTGTCGTGTGTGGTCTCCTGACGATTTCTATGGAAAGATGTAATGAGATATATCGTGCTATAATATACATCCTTACCTTATAGCCGTCGTGTGTGGAGTCCCTTACTTAACTGACCTGTACATTCAAAATTAGGTACCTCTATGTTTAGTTTTATTTAGCAAGGATTCTCCTTGGTTTTAGTGTAAAAACCATTGCGAATCGGAACCGTAGAATATACAGGTGGTTTAAATAATTGACAACAACTACTAAGGCACCTAGTAATAGGTCTCCGTCGTGGTCCTACTAGTAGGACAAATTAGCAGGACCACGACAAAAAGGGAGTTTCGACTTCTCAATAAAAAAATTAGTAAACTTTCACTTCCGGTTTCTAGTGTCTTTGGACAAACTGCATAATCGAATAAGGCAATAAAAAAAAACAAAAGAGGAGTGCTTCAAAAATTATTTTTATTCGTTATATATAATTTTATATATTTATTTTATGATTAAAATCAACCGTTCCGCAAGAAAGAAGCCATTCACACTCATTGTCTGCGCCTCACGGACGAAAATCGATAATGGGGCCCATTTCACCTTTAAACTTAACCGTGCGTTAATACATGACCTCATTATTTTCATAAAGGTAGAACTCTACCTTTATGAAAATAATGAGGTCAACCTAACTAGCTTGGCAATGGTTTAATCAGTTGAGCTATGACCTTGAAAAAATAATTATTAACTTATTCCGGCAGTAACAGATAGTATTTAAAATGAATTAAAATATTTTGTGGAAAACAAGATTAAAATACTCTAAAATGTCAACAAGTCAGCCAGGCCAGGACCCTCATCAGAAATGGAGGTTGAAGTCCAGAAAACTAATGTTGAACGAGACATAGAGATAACTAAGCTGTTGAAAATTGTTAACATAATAATATCGAAAACAAGAGAGGTCAATTCTAAAAAGGTGAATGATGATCTCGCAAGTGGGATAGTAGACATTGAAGTGTCTGATGAGATTGCAGGAGTCCTAATGACTATTTTCACCTGTCTCCTTAAGGAAGAAAATGACAATGCCGGCCATTTGAGATACAAGGGATACATTGCCACTATAATGGATACCCAAGTATCTATCTATACAATCGATTGTGGAAGACACCAAGAAAGAAAAAAATTTAAATTAACTTTCTTGTAGCTACCCCTATAGTTGAGTTGATGACTTTATTTAAGGCTTTCTTCGATGAAGTTAGAACAGGGGTTACTAGGTTTAAAGTGAGAGCTTCTGTGGCAAAAAAGACCGCTAAGAGGGACGCAAAGGGTAAGCCCGTGGGTAAACAGCAAGATGAAAAGGATGTGACTCAAAGTATTTCTCAATATGTGTTAATTAATCACCATATCCCGCTCCTACAAGGAATAACACTGGCACCAGAGCGTAGAACTGGAGTCATTCAAAGTCTGGGGCCAATGACTCAGGCAATATTGCTTGCTATGGAGGACAACTATCATACAAAATTGGTAAATGCATTGATGAATAGTTTACGAATGCTACCTATGGCTCGTGAGATTACAGAATGTTTGAAAGATGCTAGGACACCTGGTGCAGTAGCTGGCATCCTCAAAGAATTGGGCGATATCCTGATCTTAACTACGGCAAGAAGATTTATTTTCCCCCCCTTCAAATGAAAATGATGTGGGAGCGAGCAATTCCTTTGAGGGAATTTTGGAGTTTCTCTGGAGTGATAATGCTCAAAGCCTACAATCGGATTATAGATGGTGGATTGAAATTTCGGATCAAAACAGGATCAGATGTTCTCAAAACCTCAGAGGTTATATTTCACGCAATATTTGGAACAAATCACAAAAAATTATAACACCCATCAAATTTAAGTATGTTTCCAACATGGCACAGTCTCTTTTGACAAAAAGCCTAGGTAATGTTGACCCAGTAGCAACCTGCAGACCTTCATTCTCTGGATTTAGGAAGAGGACCTTCACTCAGGAATTCCTTACTTATCTGACAACTGGTAAGGCGTCACATAACTTCTCAAACGACCCTTTCCAACTCCAATTTGCTTTGAAGAAATCCAAAGATGCATTAATGGAAGAGAAAGATTCAGTTAAAATTCTGCAAGCAGGGACTAGAGTGGGAAGTAGTTGTTGAAGGGCATTGGGTACCATCAAAATTTGTTCCTGTTGATGGAGCATTAATGTTCTATGGGAGCAATAACTAATTTGTTTTGTTACTTAATATTACAATAAGTTCGCTATGCAATAAATTTATATTGTGCTTATTCAACTTGTAAATAGCAATAAATTTAAAACCATTGTTATGATGGGCCGATCAACCAGCTTATGTGTAGGCTCTGGTTATGAAAATGGAAAAAAAGTTTTGTTTAATAACTTTTTAGGAAACAGTGAAAATAATTCCTTATTCATAACCAGTTATGACAGCTTAGTTACGAACGAGAAATACTACCAACATTTAAATTTGAAAGGTTTTTATCATTAGGTACTTTACTATAAGAGAGATAGTTTTTATTACTCTTAACTACCTAGAATAAAATAATTATCTGAATGATATATTTTATTGAACCTCTAATCTGGAAAATAAAATGCAAGAGTCAATTGGTCGAGTGTCCACGGCCATATTTCGTAATAGTAATCTCGCCCAACGGTGACATTCGTAACTGGTTACGAAAATTTGGTTACGAACGTGGCTGAAGGGGATATTGTGCGAGTAAACCTATACAAATTTTAGGTGTAACTTCGGCTATTGGCGAGTTTTTGTGTTGTGCGAGTCTACACATAAGCCGATCATCCCGCCAAAAATTCTACAGTCTAAGATAATTTTACTTCGGTAAGTTTTTTTATTGATGGGTCACGCGCTTCCAATGATGTTCGTTGTGCAATTGTAAGTGAATGCCACGGCTAAGTTTACCGGTGAACTCACCCGTCACATAAAAAAATTAAGTAGTTATGTAGTACACTGACATGAAAAAAATCTTAAACGATACGCAATAATTTATGTTCCACTAAAGGCAAAGTTATTCGAGTCTATGACAGAAATTATGTCGCAAAAAAACACAGTTTAAGTAGGCCCGCTACAATCGACTTAATGTTAGTAAGTGCCAGTTCCACCGTGCAAACCAAACGTGATTAGTCACTGGAGTTCAGAAATCGAAATATGGAGCTGCAACTGTACAGTTTCAACGGTGGAATCGGCCCCCTTAGTTCAACTTTGTAAAGTCAGCCGTTATTAACTAGTCCGGTTATGTTAATTAATACACAAATCTATTCACCAAACTGTAACGAAATAATACTTTTCTTATAACTCATTAAGTCATTACACATAAGTCCTTATCGTATTTACTTTCCAATACACAACTCGCTGACTAAACCGGTTAGATCTTAATGCGCTGGACACAAGTGCGACAGTCGAATGAATACACGTTTCTCGCTCTTCACAATATTATAGACACCTATCTTTCCTACGTTTGAAGTTCAAAACACTAATATATAAGCTTGTTCACCAGCGAGTGGCTGTGACCTTTCCGCTGCACAAAATGTCATTTTTTGTGTGAGAAAGAGATAAAAATAACATATAACTACAATCAAAACCAAATAACAGTGTCAATCTCATGTCTTGGAATATATACAGAGTTTAAAAAAGTGACAGTTGTCTTTGCACTACTTAAAGGTATCTTTTTTGATTGATAAATAAAGTTGAATCATCGAATAGCTCTCTTTCCCACACGGAGATTTCACACTGGCACTGAAAAACTTTGTATTCAAGAAAAGTCAATAATCTATAAGTACATTCAAATAAATCACCATTATGCTTAAACGCTACAGACAAAAAATACTATCAAGATTAAAGTCAAATATCATTTACCAATTCACAATCGATCAACTTAAAAAAAAGAAGACTTAAAATAAATATTACGATTTTTTGCCACAATTATTATGATTTTTACACACAATCATTCATATTATAAAGACTCACTAACAGACTATTTGGCCGGTTTCTGAATTCCGTTTTAAGTATTGATTATATGACTTAAGTAGGGACACCATTAGTTGCACAAGTTCAATTCAGAAATGGCCTTAGATTTGCGATGACATGTGTTTCATGCCAAATGAAAGACGACATACAGTTTTACACAAGCGAGAAGGTTTCTACGCAAATTCGGACGTTGGAACAGAGTACGTAAGAGCCATCTTAATCCACATTAACACAGTTAGCTAACTGTACTGTGCCAGCTTTTGAAAAGATATCTATTCGTATAATAGAGCTTACAAAGTTATTTAAAAGAAGAGCTGGTATTTATAAATTTTAACTGATAAACTACCTCGGATTTTGCGCAAAACAGACTTAGAAAATCTTCATTTTTAAGTCAATTAAAAAACTTTCCACGGATTAGAATTATAAATGCCAGCAGATTTTTGTTTCATGAAATACGCACCTATATCTATACACATAGTTCCGATTTCAACCACTAAAACTAGTACCTATTAATTAATCGTCTACTTAAGAAACCTACATTCAGTTTTTCCATTACTTCTGTTTTCAATCATTAGTATTTTACAGACGAAAATTATAAAAGAAAACTCTCAATCAACCTTTTTTCTAGAACTGGCCACGTACACAAATGAAAGAGTATTTTCATGTCAAGAAATGGGGAAAAAAGCTGTAAAATCAATTCATTAAAATACTGTTCGTTGCATATATGCAAATTATATAAAAAACACTATAATCAAGTGACGTTTAAGTATATTATATCCTACGTTACTTAAATATAGTCTATACCCCTACACAACGTTTAATTCGACTTTTAAAATTCCTACTATTTACAACTACAAAATTAAATACATTTGAATACCCACAAAATCTCTGTGCGCTGCTCGCGAACTTTCCACTAAAATACTTTGTTTTTACTCAAAAGCGCAAGAATTAAATTCCTGCCAGCGTAATTTTTACATGAGATTCTCAATATACAATTATTTGTCACATCCAATCCTGAGCCTTCCGAAAAAGGTCTCAAAGTCTAATTTGGTACGGAATGTTTTGGCTGTTACTGCCCTTTTAAGTCGAGACTAGAAAGCTGATCACAAGCTTTTTCTTCGTTTCACGTAAGTGAGACTTCAGCCACGTTTTCGTGTGATTGAAGTCAATCTGATATAAGGAAACCATGAAATATTTTAATAACTTGGCATGGTTTACACATCTGCCAAAGCTGGCATAGAAAATCACACTGGAACCACACTTTTATTTTGTTTGTAATAGATACGTTTGCTGAAATATTGGCGTCAACTTTTGTGATACTCCAGATTTCTGACATTCATAAACGTAGCTGTATTTCAAAGTATCAAACGCACATTCTTTTCTCCGGGGAATTGGGTTTTATAACAGATTTCTGTACACAAAAAAAGTCCAAATTTTGTGTATGTACTAAATCTTAAAGAGAATAGAGATACAATTTGATTAATTACAATTTTTCAAACAAAATACACATTATTGGGATGTAATTTTGGAATTAATTTAACTTAATTTGGGAATTAAGCGGGTAGAATTCAATAGTTATCAATGGCTACCTTTTGGATGAATTTCCGCGTGTCTACCACATTATCAATTATATTTTTTTACCAAATAAATGCGGAGAATTTGTTTGGTATTTTGTTGATTTGTTTTTGCATTTCGATGTTTCATTATTAGCATTGAATTAGCTATCATAATCGGGGGCGCCTATTTACTCTATGAATCAGTATCTGAAAGTCCAGGAAATCAATAACTTGTAGTCTGTCCTCACTAATCATAGCCTATACCAATAAAATTATAGTCTGTCTCCTTAGTGGGTATCGATTTAAGGTCCAAGACCTTTTTTGGTAAAACCTATCCCTCCTAATCCCCCATTTGTCCTGGCCCCCTGAAGTCTAGCATGATCGTTAACAATCCTTTGTTATTGTAGCCGACTCGTCGATTCAAGACACAAAGTCTGTCCCCATAAACAATAATTTTGTAGGTTCACACCACCCTATAGTAAGTCATTTTCTCGAATGGAAGTCCAAGTCGCCGATAATTTTTAGTGTCGATTCTCTCGAGTCTGTCCCCCTAATACGCCATTGGTCCTGTTTCCTAATCCCTGGCGTATTCGTAGTCAATCCTCTGTCATATGAGCGTCCACCGGTGGTCGAAGAACTGGCGCATGTGATGGCCAGCCCGCCCCACGGGACTGTCGTCTTCGTTAAACACCTCGCAGTTGCTGAATATCAGACGGACGTCCATCGCGAACTCGTCCTTGGATTTGTAGCTGCAAGGGCAGAGAAGAACTCTTAATGAGAGCAGTTTCGATTGCACCTTATAATAAGTGCCCTGCCTCACTAGGATGCCATGGCGACGGCGCCAGCTACGTGTATACGTAGCTTGTATAAGCAGTTTGTATTGAATGGCGACGTTGCCAGACCGTCGCCAAGTGAGTTAGGCACCATACATTTCAATATTAACTGCTTGGATACGGTCGCTGGCGACGTCGCCATGGCGTCCTAGTGAGGCAGGGCACTAAATGTTTGTGTTGGGAAAAGTTCATAAAAAATATTTTGTGTGTATTTGGATTGGTCTGGACGCGGTTCGGTTGGATCTTTAGAATGCACATAGGTTTTTACCGTTTAAAAAAAATTTGATTCTTTTTGTATAGATCCAACTTGTAATAGTTTGCGAATCATTTATTTGTTTGTGATGTCGCTGTTTGTGGTTCCCACGACGCAGGTTATCCTAGTGTGGGGCCAGAAGCAATGAATGTCGTCACCATCATCATTCAGCCACAAGAAATCCACTGCTGGACATAGGCCTCCTCCATGGATTTCCAAAAAGACCGGTCGGAAGCGGCTTGCATCCAGCGTCTTCCTGCCACTTGGATGAGATAGTCTGTCCATCTTATGGCTGGTCGAAGCAATGTATGTGTCGGTATACACAGCGTACTTGGGCCCCGTGACTAAAATTACTTAGGACAGCTCATAATACGAAAGTATTAGTTGCAGCTCTCATTCGCGACCAAAAAAGTTAATATATAATATTTAGAACAGTGCCCTTTGCGCGTTCACGATTAGTTGAAGCTTTATGAAACAGTGTCCAGACTATTCTGAAGGGCTTTCTGTTTCAGTTCGAGCGTCTCACCTGCTATCCTGAAGCTTCTTCTTGATGGTGGAGAGGTCCATTGGGGCCTTGATAACCTTCTTGTACTGCGGGAACAGTTTTGTGTTGACCGGAAGAAGGAATGGCCATGCGTGCTCGTGGCACTCCATCTCACATAGCAGACTCCTGAGGGGGGGACGTGTCTTTGTAGAGAGGGAAGGGGAGAAGACAATACAAAGGGTCCCAATTGAGAATACTAATGGTTCGAAAAATACAAGTGGTCCTGATTGAGAATAAAAAGTGTCACAACTGAGAATAGTAATAGACCCAACAGAAAATACGAAGGTGGTCCCAACTGATAATGCAAATGGTTCCAATTGAGAATACTAATGGTCCTAATTGAAAATACAAATGGTTCCAAATGAAAATGCAAATGATTACCACATGAAAAATACTCGTAATAA
The DNA here is from genome assembly GCA_947310845.1 of Yponomeuta plumbellus. Classification (NCBI taxonomy): domain Eukaryota; kingdom Metazoa; phylum Arthropoda; class Insecta; order Lepidoptera; family Yponomeutidae; genus Yponomeuta; species Yponomeuta plumbellus. The sequence goes on from OX371218.1 coordinate 5,202,860, forward strand.
TGGTACCAACTGAGAATACTAATAGTCCGAACAGAAAATACAAAGACCCATCTGAAAATACAAAAAGACCCAACTGAATATAATAATGGTCCAAACCTTCCTTGAAAATACAAATGGGTCCAATTGTAATACAGTTGGGACCCTTTATCTCTCTTTTCTATCTTCAGATAGAAGAGATCAGTTATATTTTGATTTCGATTCTATGTTACCTAATTAATTCATATTATTTTGGTAATCGTCATCATCAACCCATTATATCCCCACCGAGGGGCACGGGTCTCTTCCCTGAGGAAGGTATAGGCCATACTGCACCACGGGGGCCAAGTCCAGATTGGTGGAGACTTGTAAAACTAGTGTCTGGTCTTACTGCCAGAAGTTTTCAAGCCGCCCTAAGGCCTCAACTTGGATTAACGACTGCCATCTATCGACGGCAGCCGGCACCAACTGCTTAACGTGCCTTGCGAAGCAGGGAACCGCTCCGAAAAATGCTACTAAATTACTCGTAAATTTACACTAACGACTTTTTTTTTGTGAAAATTAAGACTGTTCTCACGGACCGTGTGAAAATTAATATTTTTGTGAGATTAACCTCGCTAACATTTTTTTTTCAGTGGACTGGTACTCACTTGCAAGCCTGCATCTCCTTGGAGTGTCGTTTGGCTGTGGTCTTCTCTTTCTTGGCCCTGGAGAGGAGTGGAACGTTCTCCGCATCCTGCTCTTCCCCTGGGAACGAGTACACTGCGGCGCTTATTTTTCTGCGTCACGGGAGCGAGCGATGGACGACATACACACACTCATACGTACATAAACACATACCTATACCCCAAAGAGATAGGAAGGACCAGGGATAGGCACTTGCCACGATCCTAATACATCACAGTGAGTTTCTCGAAGAAATCGTCTAGTTTCATCATCATCATCATTCAGCCACAAGAAGTCCACTGCTGGACATAGGGCTCCTCCATGGGTTTCCGAAAAGACCTGTTGGAAGCGGCTTGCATCCAGCGTCTTCCTGCCACTTCGTCTAGTTGAACCTCAGACAATTAACGTGAACACTGTGTGCTTATAAAATGGCATGATAATAGGGAATGGATAAAAATATCAGAAGTGCTTGATATTTTTTTCGGTGATAGGAATAACCTTCCTCAACGCGAGAAAAAAGTTTAAATTTTTTGGCTTCGTAGTTAATTTTTAAATAATCTTAATATTTTTCCATTCGTAGTTCTGGGCTCAGTACGGCTTTACAGACATATTCCTTGGTCCGCTACGTATTAAAAAAAAATCTGTGGTGACATTGACAGCTTTTCAAGGTGGTTTTTTTTTTCATACGTAGCGGCTAAGGAATATGTCTGATATGCCGTACTAAGCCCAGAACGACGAATGGAAAAATATGAAGTATATTTAAAAATTACTACGGGGCCAAAAAAAATTAAACTTTTTTCCCGCGTTAAGGAAGGTTATTCCTATCACCAAAAAAAATATCAAGCACTTCTGATATTTTCATCCATTCCCTATTATGTAGTTTGCAAAAAGTGTATTATATAAGAAATTGACACATCCTTATGGGTAGAATATAGTTGGTCTATAATACATAGGTCTTTACCTATGAAATTGCCGTTTCGTATGAAAAAAATTATACGATTTTTTTTCATGTATTTTTTATTGTGTTAATCTAAGTAATCACCCATGCAATCAATGCATCTTTGCCAACGCAGTGGCAGTTTATTAATGCAATTCTTAAAGAAACCAGCTGGACGGGAGGCAACAAATACTTCAAAGGCATTTTGTACTGCCTTTCGGGTATTAAATTTTTTTCCCGCCAAGAAGATGTCCAAATTCTGAAAAAAGTAGTAGTATGTAGGCGCAAGATCTGGTGAGTAGGGCGGATGACGGAGAGATTCCAACCCCAGTTCTTGCAACTTGGAGACCGTCTGCTGTGCAGTATGAGGTCGCGCGTTGTCGTGCAGGAGCAGCGGAGACGAGCGATTGACCAATGCTGGTTGAAGATGTGCCAGCTTCATCATCATTGTGTTCATAATAAATAAAAATAATAAACTCACGCCCGTTATCCCCGAAGGGGTAGGCAGAGGCACCAGTCTCTAGAACTGGACCCACGTTTTGCCGAGTTTATTAGGTCCCAAACGTGACAAGTGGCAAGCCTGTCGCCGTTATCCGGGCACAATTTATCAGCGAATGGTGTTGCTGTACAAACAAATGTACGTAACTAAAAGTCATTGGTACATGCGTGGTTCGAACCCAGACCCTCATGATCGAGAAGCAAGGGTCAACCCCACTACGCCACCACCGCCGATTGTCATTGTGTTCAGTTTTTCACAGTACACATCTGCAGTAATGCTCACCCCGTTTGGTAAGAAGCTGTGATGAATCACACCGGCGCTAGACCACCAAACAGTGACCATCAATTTTCTAGGGGTGAGTTTTCGTTTAGGGCATTGTTTAGGTGTTGAACCAGGATCCAACCAACTTGCTGAGCACTTGCGGTTATCAAACAGAATCAATTTTTCATCGCAGGTAACAATGCGGTTCAAAATTCCTTCATTTGTGTATCTGTTGAGCAGTGCAAGGCATGTCTCGACGCGTACTTCGCGCTGGCGATCATTGAGTTTGTGGGGCGCCCATTTGTCAAGCTTTTTTACCTTGCCAATTTGACACAAATGGACCAATATTGTTTTGTAGCTAACGTCGAAAGCTGCTGCTAATTCAGCCGTAGATTGAGTATCATCAGCTTCCACAAGCGCCTTTAATTCGTCATTGTCGACCAAAGTATTCGAACGACGTCGAGGTTCATTTTTCAGGTCGAAATTCCCAGAACAGAAGCGAGCAAACCAATAACAGGTGGTGTGTTGGCTTGTAGTGTTAGCTCCGTAAACGTCGTTGATGTTGCGTGCCGCTTGTGCCGCGTTGCTGCTACAACGGTACTCATATTCCATAATTAGTCGATTTTTTTACGTATCCATGATGACGAAAAAGATTGAAATGCGATGAAAATGTAACACTAATCAAGAAAAAAATGACTACTTTTGGAAAAAGAATTCCATGTTCTTAAAATAAAATTAATTTGAAATTAGAATTCTTAGCCAAACAAAAATTATTTTGATTTGAAATGGCCAGTACTGCAGAACGGCAATTTCATAGGTAAAGACCTATTATAATTATATTGTAACAACTATGTAACCTAACCTAACACTTTCATTTCATCGACATGTTATAGACCGCTAACGTTACGTCATATCAAATAACCCAACGACATGTTAACTTACCATCCGCCAAATTAGTGTCGTTTTCGGACCGCGGAGCCACCGCTTCGTGTTCTAGAGCGCCGTTCCCTCCGAACTGGACGCCGGCCTCCTTTGTGGAGTGGAGACTGGCTTCTCTGCTGGCCTGGAGACTGGCCTCCCTGGTGGCTTGGAGACTGGCTTCCCTGGTAGCCTGGATACTGGCTTCTCTGGTGGCTTGGATACTGGCTTCCCTGGTGGCTTGGAGACTGGCTTCCCTGGTGGCCTGGATACTGGCCTCCCTGGTGGCTTGGAGACTGGCTTCCCTAGTGGCTTGGAGACTGGCTTCCCTGGTGGCTTGGAGACTGGCCTCTCTGGTGGACTGGATACTGGCCTCCCTGGTGGCTTGGAGACTGGCTTCCCTGGTGGCTTGGAGAGTGGCTTCCCTGCTGGTTTCCCTGCGCCGCTTCTCCGGCGGCGGGCCTTCTTCCTCGACGAAGTCTGGGGCCGGTGCTGCTTGAATTAGAAGAAATTATTATGAGATAGATTAAAGAGAAAATCCTAAGCCATATTTAATTATTACAGGGCATATTTTCACGGCGGTGTGTAGGCTGGTGGTTGATTTAATGGTTGACTGTTATGGTATATAGACTGAGGTGTCTCGGCTTCCTTTGGCCTGTTCTGTACATTTGTTCTCCTCGGCTTTAGTCGATCGACCTGGATTTCCCTTATATAACACTCACTTTGTTTTAGCCCTATCTTATCAGACAGTAAATGCTTCGAATCGATTTCAGTGTACACAATGCACATAGTAGGTACCTTAGGGTTTGGACTTTGCGGTCTAGCCTGACATGATGAAGTGAAGCATATAGAATCAAAGGCTGCTAAGTGCCATACTTTCCAAATATGAGCCATCTAGTGTATTTCGAGTTTAAACTATGCATTTTTTCAATTTAGTAACAAAATGAGCGAAAGACCACTTAAAACCTCATACAAATCTCATATTGGGTTCAAAGGTACCGCGTTGACGGGAAAGTGGCAGAGTTTACTTTGTGGTACTTTGCAGCCTTTGATTCTATATGCCTCAAGTATACGTATACAGACCCCACACTAGGCGATGCCTGATCCGTGGGGGATAGAAATACGAAATTACAGTTTTGAATACGGCTACGGAAGATTATTGAGCTAAAAAAAATTAATTTAATTACAATCAGCTAAACGAAATTTAAATTTAGCCAGATTAAATATATTGGTCTAGAAACTTACATTAGCCTTTTCTTCAAATTAAAATGTTTGGATTCAAATTGCGCATTTTGGAAAAGGCTCTGTGTGCAGGGGGGTGAGAGACAGAGAGTAAATTTATTTGACAATACAATACTCAAAACAAAATACAACAGTTTTAATAAAACACACAATGTAAAGCAAAAATGTGAACGGCATCATCATCGAAAACAAACAGGGGTGGGGCATCAGACCCCTTTCTTTGTCCACAAAAATCCATTGAAAAGATCCTTTGATGGATTTTTGTGGACTTAATGTCCACTCCATTTTACTCTTTCTCAAGTTGTCCAAAAAAATACCGTACAACAGTCCCAAGTAGTAATGGATTAAATTGGACATGATTATCAACCCATTATGTCCCCACCGAGGGGCACGGTTCTCTTCCCTGAGGAAGGTATAGGCCATACTCCACCACGGGGGCCAATTCCGGATTGGTGGAGGCTTGTAAGACTAGTGGCTGGTCTTACTGTCAGAAGTTTCCAAGCCGCCCTACGGCCTCCGACTTGGCTTAACGACTGCCATCTATCGACGGCAGCCGGCACCAACTGCTTAACGTGCCTTGAAAAGCACGGAACCGCTCGGAAAAATGCCACTAGCGTTAGTCATAGACGGTCACCCATCCACGGACTGAACGCGCCCAATGTTGCTTCACTTTCGTGATCGTTTAAGACAACACAATACTGAAAACAAAATACAACAGTTAACAAAATAAAACACACAATGTAAGGCGAAAATCTGGACGGCGTCATCATCGAAAACAAACAGAGGTGGGGCATCTGGAGAGACTTACCCCGGCGATGATCGAGTCCGTTCTCGGGCTCTGGGCACTTTTCCGGCGTGTGCGTGACACTGGGCGGGCACTCCTCCGCCGTCGTCGACGTGGAAGCGTGGGACGGGGCCGGACTGTTGGCCAGAGAGGGGTCTTTAGTCAATCAGTTGAGGAGGACGGACTCCACCCTAGACTTATTTCATACTAGCTGACCCGCCAAACGTTGTTATGCCATATGAAAAATAGATAACAAGTCCGACGCGGTTTAAGAAATGCCTCAAGCACACTCTGTGCAAAAAGTCTTATTATAAAATCAATGTTTATTTGGAAGAGAAGTATTTTCTGGATTTGAATAGATTAATATTAAATGTATTTAGAGATATAAAATTAATAATTTTTCTAGTGTTCCACAACTCCATGAGTAATATTTTTTTAAGTATGAAAGTTTGTTATTTAAACTATGACTGTTTTGAAAAGAATAAATATGGAGTTTCTTTGTTAGTTTCTTCTCCACATACTCTACTAAGGGCTGATTTTTCAATAGTCAAATAACTTTTATCTGAGGAATGAAAATGGCGGTTTGACATAACTTTCATACATAAGCTGTCAAACCACCATTTTTATTCCTCAGATAAAAGTTATCTAACTATTGAAAAATCAGCCCTTATTGTGAAACTAACAACTTTGACGTTCATAAAGTAAAGATTTTGTTTGAATTTTGAATAAACATTTTGAGTTTACCTATTCTCAGACCTTCCAAATGTATATACGAGTATAAAATTCCATCAAATTCGTCAAACCGTTTCGTATGCGCACTAACACGGTGAGTGGTGTGGAGTGCTTACAAATTTTTTTGTTAAAAGCTTTGTAGACCTTACCTCGGTACGTCTAAAGCCGGAATTACACTACGAAATTAGTGACATGAAATGAATTCCGTGACATTAGTTTCACCAATAGTTCACGTGTGAAAGTGTCAAGTAATATCAGCGACAAGATTGCCTTTTTTTTCTTGATAGTCTTTTAATTTGATATAGAACCATCTCTTTAGCTACATCGAATATACAAAAATTTAGATTTGAAGCTGATGGGGCCATGGTTACTGAGATACTGTGGATTTCGGGACACTAATTATTTTACGAAATTACTTTCGCATAGTTATATCGAAACTTATCAAACAGACAGACGATCTTATCCAAGTGGCAGGAAGACGCTGGATGCAAGCCGCTTCCAAGCGGTCTTTTTGGAAATCCATGGAGGAGGCCTATGTCCAGCAGTGGACTTCTTGTGGTTGAATGATGATGATGATGATATCGAAACTACTTTCGTGAAACTGATTTCAACATCGTCATCAACCCATTATGTCCCCACCGAGGGGCACGGGTCTCTTCCCTGAGGAAGGTATAGGCCATACTCCACCACGGGGGCCAAGTCCGGATTGGTGGAGGCTTGTAAGACTAGTGGCTGGTCGTACTGTCAGAAGTTTTCAAGCCGCCCTACGGCCTCCGACTTGGCTTAACGACTGCCATCTATTGACGGCAGCCGGCACCAACTGCTTAACGAGCCTTGCGAAGCACGGAACCGCTCGGAAAAATGCCACTAGCATTAGTCATAGATGGTGACCCATCCATGGACTGAACGCGCCAAATGTTGCTTAACCTTAGCGATCGTTTAAGATCACTCAGGCAGCCCAGGCTACGAGCGATTCCTTTTTCCGAAATATAACATGCATGACACTAATTTCGTAATGTAGATTCAAGGCTTAGCCTAAACTTTAGGCTGAAAGCTCACCTGGGCACCATGGTGTGGTCAAGTTCACTGTTGGAAGTGTCCTTTTGTCGGCTGTCGCGCTTTTTGGCGGCGCGCGGACGCTTGGCCGGCGCGCGCGAGAAGCAGTTCTGGCAGTACCATTTGCCGCGCGGGTTCTGTTGGGGGGTAAAATATAATAAGTAAGCGGGCTCTGTTGGGGACGTAAAGTATAATTAGTAAGCGGGCTCTTTTGGGGACGTGAAGTATAATTAGTAAGCGGGTTCTCTTGGGAAAGTATAATAGGCTATTTGACAGTGTGAAAAAAACAGTATTATTTATACGTATTCGTATAAATGATGTGTCTAAGAACCGCTTTTAATCATTTTACTAAAAAAAACAAATATAATTTGTAATAAAACACTAAGTAAAATTTCATAATTTGTATCTGCCGCCATTGTATCGAAAACGCCCTGGATTGGCCGATTCTATGATGACGTCACAATTCAATAAGAATGGTGTCGGTCATTCATTCTTACTTACGTTCATTGGTTGGTTTATTGGGAAGTGACGTCATAATACCAGTGCGGCGCCATATTGCCCAAGATAGCGTTTTGGCGGCTTATTTAGAAAGTAAATTTTCGTTTGGCTTTTTTAGAAGAAATACACGAAAGAATTTAAAATAACCACTTTCTGAGGACTCCATGAACACCAACAAACATTATGAGATGCCTTTCAGAAATCGGTCAAATAGCCTATTAGTAAGCGAATTCTCTCAGGGACGTAAAGTATAATTAGTAAGCGGGTTCTCTTGGGGACGTTAAGTAAAATTTATTAGTAAGCGGGCTCTGTTTGGAACGTAAAGTATAATAAGTAATCGGGTTGTCTTGGGGACGTAAAGTATAATTAGTAAGCGAGTTCTGTTGAGGCGGGGGGGGGGGGGGCGGTTAAAGTATAATAAGGAAGCCGGCTCTGTTGGGGACGTAAGTAGAATTGAGTCCATGGGAGCCAGAGCGCCCTAACTGCTTATAAAAGTCAAGGAAAAAAAATGGAGCCCTAATTTAAATTATAACTTTAGTATATCAATTTATTTTATAATTTTTTGCTGTCTCACTTTTTATGTAATCTCTAACTGATTTTGTTAACCCTAGGCATCTTATTCATTCACACATCAATATAGGCCACTCTGACTCTCATGGCCTCAATTAGTAAGTGAGTTCTCTCGGGGAGGTAAAGTATAATAAGTAAGCAGGCTCTGTTACGGACGTTAAGTAAGTAAGCGGGCTCCTAAGGGGACGTAAAGGAAATAAGCCTTGCTTCAAAAAATCGACGGTTCGAAAAGTCCGCCGTCCATTACCTTCCCGAGCGGCGGGTAGTGACAGTCCTGGTGGTAGGCGCGGGGGCAGAGCGCGCAGTGTATAGTGCGCCCGCCCTGTTGTCCGCCGCACACTATGCAGACGCGATCGCCGCGGGCCTTGTTCACGCATTCCCAGCAGTACCTGTTTAGGGATTTAGTCGAATTTATTCATCGAGTTAAGCAGTTGGTGCCGGCTGCCGTCGATAGATGGCAGTCGTTAAGCCAAGTCAGAGGCCTTAGGGCGGCTTGAAAACTTCGGACAGTAAGACCAGCCACTAGTCTTACAAGCCTCCACCAATCCGGACTTGGCCCCCGTGGTGGAGTATGGCCTATACCTTCCTCAGGGAAGAGACCCGTGCCCCTCGGTGGGGACATAATGGGTTGATGATGAATTCATCGACATAAAAACTACTATCGAGTAGATAAATAAAAAGTACGATGGCGCGAGGCACGCGTTTCGTGGCGATGATTCTGTATTTTCTTTTTGTGACTAACGCTAGTGGCATTTTTTCGAGCGGTTCCGTGGTTCGCAAGGTACGTTAAGCGGTTGGTGCCGGCTGCCGTCCATAGATGGCAGTCGTTAAGCCAAGTCAAAGGCCTTAGGGCAGATTGGGAACTTCTGACAGTAAGACCAGCCACTAGTCTTTAAAACCTCCGCCAATCCGGACTTGGCCCCCGCGGCGGAGTATGGAGTATACCTTCCTCAGGGACAAGACCCGTACCCCTCGGTGAGGATGATAAAGTCCAACTTTGTCGTGGGTCCTAAAAATCACTGTCTACAAGTTGGCGAAATTGTACGAGCAAATTCGATGCTTAGATATGATTTGTTCCTTTCGGATCAGAAAGTTCTTCATCATCAACCCATCATGTCCCCACCGAGGGGCACGGGTCTCTTCCCTGAGGAAGGTATAGGCCATACTCCACCACGGGGGCCAAGTCCGGATTGGTGGAGGCTTGTAAGACTAGTGGCTGGTCTTACTGTCAGAAGTTTTCAAGCCGCCCTAAGGCCTCTGACTTGGCTTAACGACTGCCATCTATCGACGGCAGCCGGCACCAACTGCTTAACGTGCCTTGCGAAGCACGGAATCGCTCGGAAAAATGCCACTAGCGTTAGTCATAGACGGTGACCCATCCATGGACTGAACGCGCCGTATGTTGCTTAACCTTAGTGATCGTTTAAGATCACTCAGGCAGCCCAGGCTACGAGCGATCAGACGATCAGAAAGTTGAATAGTCCTAAAGTTGATATCCCAAAATGTATATTTTTTCAACATGTTGGATTTTGGAGTTTGGACCTGATAAACTCGGCAAAACGTGGGCCTAGTTCTAGTGATAGGTGCCTCTGCCTACCCCCTCGAGGATAACGGGCGTGAGTTTATTTATTTTATCAACATTTTTTTGTTGGATTTTTTTCGATTTCGCAAAAAATTCTCGTATAGTTGAAATCTCGAAATACATAATTTTCCAAAACGTTGGATTTTTTAGTTTTGCAATATGTTGAACTCTCATAAAGTTGAAATCACGAAATGTACAATTTCCTAATATTTATTATTTTATCTTATAAGCCTTTTAACCTCTTTCTGTATTTAGAGTAGATAAAGATAGAGTTAAAAAAAGCATTTATTGAAATAAAGTACAAGATTGTTTCTGGCAGCTCTTTCTTTTAAAGATTTATACTTTCTGCAAATTCATGTTGTAACAAACTCAACATTTTAGGAATTCAACTTTCAGCAAATTCAGCATAATTAACATAACATTCACATACAGGCACATACATTGCTTCTGGCCCCACACTAGGATACCCTGTGTCGTGGGAACCAGAAACAGCGACGTAACAAACATGTAAACATCCAAGACCTGGGTTTCTTTTTTTTATTATTTAGATGTAACTTGCTGCAATAAAAACTTTTGACAAACTCGACATTTTAGGAACTCAACTTAGGGCGGCTTGAAAACTTCTGACAGTAAGACCAGCCACCAGTCTTACAAGCCTCCACCAATCCGGACTTGGGCTCCGTGGTGGAGTATACCTTCGTAGGTGGTGGAGTATGCCTATACCTTCCTCAGGGAAGAGACCCGTGCCCCTCGGTGGGGACATAATGGGTTGATGATGAACTTTCTGTACCGAAAGGGATTTTTTTCCTCGGTGGCGCCAGTTTTCTCCATGGACCCTATTAAGACCTTTAAGTACAGAGGGCGGCCTTATCACAGTATAATACAACAAAAGGAAGCGTCTCACCAATCGCCCTCTGGTATCTTGTCCATCGAGGGCTTGAAGCAGTATGTGTGGTACCCCTTATCGCAACCGTCACACAGCAGCAGCTGATCGTCATTGTCGCCGCACAGGCAGAACTGGCAGCTCTGTGGAGGGGATAGGGTTCAATGTTGTTTGAATAGAGTAGCTCCTTCCTATAGTCTGTAAAATATAGCTTGAGCTCTGCGACAGCTGTCATCGTAATTGCGTCCATGAAGTTTTGAATATTTTCACAGAATATTTGTACTGTGAAAACTCCGTACTTACTGCACACTATTCGATGTCGAAGCAATTATCGTAACCTAGCCCTGTCAGTGTGACAGCTGTCGCGGAGCTCAAGCTATGTTTTACAGACTATAGTAAAGTCTGTTCGCTATCATAGTGTCACTTTAATATTTACCGCCTCGGCATTTCACAAAAGAAATTATAGGAAGCCGACGCGGCGCAAGCACGCCAGTGAATTTGGCTCGCAGCTCGTCTCGTTCTACTATTATGTAGATCACGCGATTAAACAAGTAAATCAATCAGTATTTTAGAATGGATTTATAACGAGACGATCCTGCATCACTTAGGTAGGTACCTATTCTGAATACCGGTGGAGATGAATATTCTGAGGACACTTCGAGTGATGAAGAGTAGTGTTTTATTTTTTGCTTCATTAGGTATATTGTGTACCATGTTTTTTTTCTTTTTAAAGTATTTTGGCCGTCTAAGTTGTAGTATTGAAATAAATGTTTTTTTGCTAAAATCAAGATTGCCTTCGTGTGTACCGACACTATCTAAGCGAACCGACTTTACACTCATCAGAAATTAAAAATGTGTTTCAAGTAGGCAGTGTACCTATGACATTAAGTCCGCCGTAATGTACTATATTATTTTTAAATGTAGGTGGAATAAAAGTATCAATAGATAAATAAAAAATTCTGTTTGTTGAATTATGAATGTCGATGTTACCGGCCAAACCCGATTTCAGGACAAACTAGTTTTGCCTAGTCTAAACTAGTTCTTGTTATACCCGATAGGATTAACTAGTACGAGTATAGCCCAGTCCAAACTAGTTGATTCTGATATGAATACGCACAGTCTAGGATAAACTGTATGGCCTATTCTAAACATTATAGTATATTTAGAAAGTCTGAATAAATACTCCGTAATTGGAAAAATAATCAACCCTGAAATTTAACCCTGTTTAATATTGCAATAACGATATTTTCAGTCCAACGTACCGTTTCCGAGCTACAAGCACAAAACTGAAAAAATTGCGAAAATTACGAGGTTTTTTGGCCCCCAAAAGTTGAGCTCACCTCCTGAGACCGTGCGGACTTATATTACACGCATTTAGGACCAAATGAAGGTGTTAAAATGATATCCAGCTTTCTGGAAATTAATAGGGTAGTTTCCAGGGTCAAAATAATTAAATTCTATTTAGTCCGTATTTTAGATTATAAAAAAATATTGGAAACGTATTTTTTCTTTTTTTTCGATAAACAAAAAATAACAAAAATATAGCAAATTGAAGTTACGTGTGACGTCACTCCGTGCTAAAAAGTGCAGCACGGCGTGACGTCACACGTAACTTTAATGCGCTATATCTTTGTCATTTTTGGTCTAATTTACAAATAAAAAAATACGCGTCCCTTATTTTTGACTAATCTAAAAGACGGCCTAATTACATTTTCTAGGGCAACTAGCCTATTCCTCAAAATGCTTTTTTCCAATTTAATTTGCTTCGCCTATATAACGATATCAATAGATAGACAGGACGTCCTTACCGCCTTCATGATGCTTTTGTCCCAGGCTACTCCAGCCTCCAAGGCTTGAAGCAGCATCGCGAGCTGTGCGGAAGTGTTGCAGCGAGCCACGGCTTCGCGCCACATCGCCAGCCCCCGCGACACCCCCTTCGCGTTCTCTGTTGGGAGGGGGGGGGGCGTTCATTTCATAGCCTAGTATTTGAGGAGCAAACATTCAAACAGTGATTTGTCCACCGGCTTAGATTGTTGGGTACACCGAAAGATGAAACGGAACTCTAGAGAAAACACTGTTTGTTTTAAACAGTAGATTTTAATATGAAATCACAGATGACGAAGAATGTTTTGCACGAGAATGAATAAGCAAAAATGTAGTATTTTATCAATTGTACAAGTTACTATCGCCAGGTCATTTTCGTCAGACAATGTGACAAATCACTGTTTGAATGTTTGCTCCTCATTTCTAGTGTAACGGGGTGCAATTCGCCTCGTTGCCTGTTGATATTTTTGGCCACTATGCATTCTAAATTCAATCATATTTCGACATATGCCACAGTGGCTGGACGTAACTGAGCCAGATAATCCTCAGCTTCCATGCAAGGTGGATTATTTTACCACAATATATTATTTTATCACGACCCGGATTGCTCTACTCTGCATATTATTACCTATAACAATAATTTAAAATATATTCAAAAGGGACATATGTAAGTGTTCTGCTTTATTATATTCCAAATTGTATTGTTATATTTACTTTTTAGACATTAGTTAAGAATTCTTATTTCATTGTTCCCAGGTGCCTTTCTTTTACCACATAAATAAAACATAAATATTTTGCTGCCTCTGGATACCCCTCTTTTCCATATTGCACTCCTATTTTGCCATATTGCGACACGAGGCCTTGGATGTTTACACGTTTGTGATGTCGCTGCTTCTGGTTCCCACGACATAGGGCATCCTGGTGTGAGGTCAGAAGCCAACAGGTATTTTTCATAAACATAAGAGGATACGGTGAAAATGCGACACAGCTGAGCGCGCTTCTTATAGCCGGAAAATCTTGATTTTCAAATTATAATATAAACATTATAATAGTAGTACTTAACCTAACTTAACATTATAATAGTAGTAGTAATAGTAGTAAGTATTTCAAATGTATTGCATAGTCCCGTTTTGCTCAGAAAAAAAGGCAGACGTAAGTTTCCGAAAGATAAAACTCAAAGCAGTGGTTAGTATCGATTGCCATGGTCAACTATGTCCCTTCGAAATATTCACGTATTTGTAAAAAACATTTCCACCTTGACGGCTATGCATTACCTAAAGAATCAATGACAGAAAATCGTGAGCAATGATTTTTCTTATTCCTAAATACCATTATGTTCAGGCTTGCTTCAGCATTTGATTTACCATTGAATTTCGCAGTTGCACGCGGAATGTACAATATTAATCTCAAATTCGCCAATGTCCGCTTGGCCGCGACAGACATCAAAAATAATTTCGCAAAATGTTTGAGATGTCGCTCATCGAAAGCAGCGCAATATTACACAATTAAAGAATGTATTAACTAATTTATTTATTCCGTAGAATTCTGTTATTTCATAAGTGTTGCTACTGAAAAAGCTCTCCACCGAAAAAAGGAAAAATTAGGACCATTTGAATGAAATAAAATAATAATAGATATTTTTTATGTATTAGCGGGAAAAAGATATGTCTAAATATTGACTTACTCAAGTGAACTAATACAAAAACAACAAATATTTCAATTACACGATCAAGATATCGAATTAATTTTAATTACTATTTTATTCTTATGCTGGCATCACTCCCCACTAATTCAGGTATATTCAATCTTTTCAAAAAAGTAAAGTTGATGATGATGATGAAGATAGTGATATTAATTTTGACATGTCTGGCAATAGTTCGCAGGTGAATTAATAGGCGAGGCAAGGATATGCCTTAATGTAAATGTTTATCTTATATCGGTTCAGCTAGTTTACCTATAAGAAAAAAAAACTTCTTTCATAAGCCAATGCTCACTGGCCCTTTGATAGCAGAATATCCAATTCGCAAGAGCAAAACAACGAAATTCGCAAAACGTGAACTTTGCAAAAAGAGAACACGGCAGCATAAAAACAAAAAGCAGTCGCATAGTAAAACCAATATTGATATGAAATAATAATACCCAACAGTAATAACTTGAACACCACAATATGATCATTCATCATGGGAAATATTCAAAAACAATTTTTTTTCTCAATCACACACAGAAACGGCGGCCTATTGAACATTTGACGACCTCTGAGGCGCAGCGGTTAGCGTATCTGCCTACCATGCGAGAGGTCGCGGGTTCGAACACCGGCTGGGGACAAAGAAAACCCCAGGGCTTGGATGTTTACAAGTTTGTGATTTCGCTGTTTCTGGTCCCCACGACACATGGTATCCTAGTGTGGGGCCAGAAGCAATGTATGTGCCTGTATTTAAATGTTTATTTCTTAACCAACGAGTGATGTTTTCCAGACAACCCCATACATGATCTGTTTATTCGCCATTAACAAAGAAAATAAATAAAAAAGACATCTTTTCTCATCATTTGTACACCTCATTAGGCAGAGCATGTACAGAACTAATATCTTTTTGACCATCCTATTCTCACAAAATATATTTATTTGTGAAGGAAGCATTAGTTCATACTCATGCTTCACTTTGTCGTGTCTATCGTACCTTTGGTCTCCCCTCCCCCATCGGAGGTCTGCGGGGAAGGCGCCGAGTTGTTCCCCTGTTGTTCTGCCTGCAAGGCCGCTCCTATAGCTGCGTCCGCCGAGCTGAGGGCAAAGTGACACTGTCAAGCCGAGATCTGGGACTAAAGATGGGCGATTATGGATGACATCCCTTTTCGAATTATTCTTAAAAAACATTTGTTGATAATTTTCTTTAGCACGGCTCGCTGAGGGTTGTATGAAAACAGGTATTCATGGAGAATTATAGCATAAAAGACGTCAAAAACTGCAACTACAAGCCGTCTCACTGTCAAGCCGTCTGGGACTAAAGATGGGCGATTATGGATGACATCCCTTTTCGAATTATTCTTAAAAAACATTTGTTGATAATTTTCTTTAGCACGGCTCGTTGAGGGTTGTGTGAAAACAGGTATCCATGGAGAATTATAGCATAAAAGACGTCAAAAACTGCAACTACAAATGTATGCAGTGTCGAATATTGCCAAGATATCAAGATAATCAATCATTGCTTCATTGAAAGCCACTATAGATCTTTCAAATTATTTGAATGAGGAGTAATTTCGAAAACTCTTGAGCTTTGTAGCATGGTTTTCAAAAACACGATTCGTGGCGGAATGACACGAGTCGCGTCGCGCGCCTTTTTTTGTTTCGCTTTGCTAGTGAAGGTTTACCAACTAATTACTCTATGAGGTTTGCCGTACCTTTACTATCCCTTCCACCTTAAAGTTACATCAAGAAGCCCCAAAACTCACCTCCCGACACCAAAAGTAAGTATTCAATTCATCATTACCTAGCGTACCTTTGCACCAAAGGCGGCTTAAGGTATCTCCTCTCGATGTGGGTTTCGACCGCGGCCAGTTTGTGGCGGGCCCGGGCCACGATCTCCGCTCCCGTCGCGTCTTCGGGAAGGGGGAATCGCTCGGGACGCCAGCCTTTGACCTGCATTGCAGCCGCGGCCACGCGGTCTTCCAGGGCTTCCACCTGGAAAAAGGGCTGGTTATTTTGAGGTCTGGACTTAGAATAGAATAGAAAACGTTTATTTGGTACCAAAGTAAAAATAAAAACAATAATGGTTTAGCGTGTAGATGACTTAGGTTCTAATTTACTTACTACCATAGATAAGACATAAATGGCACCAAAATGGCCTTAACGTACTTGTAGAAGAGAGATAGATAGGTACAGTGCCACCATCTTATCTGTTCAGTTGAGAGCGGCGCTAGTGGAGAATTTAGTAGGAACATTTAAGAACTTTACCTAGAAAAATGAGAATATTTTAATCCGTCTTTTGATTGCAATGAAAATATATCTATAAATTTTAATAAGTGAATATATAACACAAAAAATGGGGAGCAGGATTTACAATTAGTTAGTTAGTTACAATTTTGCCCACCTGAACAGATAACTTGGTGGCGCTGTATTCTCCTGCCCATCTATCTTTTTGATAGACGGATGTCGCCTTTTTAACTCAGTATGCTCTGTGTACTAATACCAAGAACGTTAAAATATCCTTGACTAATACCTACATACAATAATAATTTAGTCTCATATAAAAGACAATCTTATAATAATGTAGATCACTAGGTGATTTCGTTAAAGAATTTCCTTAGAAGATTCCTAAGATCTTGAATTTGTAAAAATATATGTAAGTATATTTTCTTATTTTGTAAAAGTCTTAGACGATTTTTTTATTTTTATTTTTTTAATATACTAGATTAGTTTAAAACATGTTTGTTTTCATTTATTTTCCTAATCTCACGTGTGTGTATTCTTTTGGTGACATTCTAGATCTACTTAAGCTCTCTCTCTTTGTTTGTTATAAATTGTGTGTTGCCTGTTTTACACACCAACAAACTAAATAAAAATATTGTGGCACATAAAAAAATATATAGGCAAAGAACACTTTATGGTACATACGACGGCACGTCAACCTTCACATTTTAGTTGCATAATCACCAGTACTGCAGCGGAGTAGAGGGTGTATACTATGATGTGCTGTCGACTGGACACAGAAAAGGAAATTACAAATAGTCTCAATTCCCTTAAACCAACCCGTCCATGTCAATCTTTCTAGCCGTGACCGAGGTTAAGGAATTCGGTAGTTGACACGATCAACAATAAATTATTTTATATGCTCGATTAAAACAAAAATTACAAAATATTGCGGAAAATGTATCTCTTTTAGTACTTAACTAGTTATTACAATTTTTAAATAGATGAAATATAAAAAGAGTGCTCTGAACAGTGACGTCATAATTCAGTATTTTCATACAAAAATCCGTTTTAAAAGTAATTCATTTGACACTTTGTCAACTACCCATTTGAGCGTACGCGCTCCCGGTAAGTCGCCATTTTGAAATAACAGCGTTAGTTAGACCCATAGCAATAAAATCTAATATCAGTTACAGTCTGTTAGCTTTTAGAATATACCTCGGCTACTATCGGATAGAATCGGATATATTCGGTAAGGTAAGGTTTATTTTGTATTGTTATTTATAACTTTACATAACTTTTCAAAATAGTGAAGAAAACTTTTATACAGAGCAGGAAGTTCGGCGAAAACCTAAGCCTACTCTAGAGCCCGAGGTATATTCTAAAAGCTAATCCACGCTAATTCCTAATCCCTACAAATAGAGTCCGAAATCGCTTACCAAGCCCAGCAAGTCCATATCGATCTTCCTAGCCGTGGCAGGGGTGAACGAATTGGGCGAGTCCGGTCGCGGGTAACCGCCATTTTGTGCTATGACGCGGTCCAGGTGCGAGAGAGACAATTCCGTCGCGTGCATGTCGCCCTTGTCTATGACGAACTGTGGGAGAGGTAAATTGTTGTAATTTATATTATAATAAATAAATAATAAACTCACGCCCGTTATCCCCGAAGGGGTAGGCAGAGGCACCAGTCTCTAGAACTGGACCCACGTTTTGCCGAGTTTATTAGGTCCCAAACGTGACAAATGGCAAGCCTGTCGCCGTTATCCGGGCACAATTTATCAGCGAATGGTGTTGCTGTAGAAACTTAATTTATATTACATTTGCATAAAGTCAGACCTATAATAATAGTGAACTTTAAGCTGAAACTTTATGCACACAAAATCACAATACACATAATTTTTTTTTTAGGATTTGCGGAACGAAAGCCGATAAATCAATCCACTTTTCGTTTTTTCTTTAAAGAAATCACAAAAATTTTTTGCTTAACTAAAACCGCAGTTGTATGAGCATGTTGTACTTTGAAAACTGTGATAAATTTCAAATATTACTCTGTGAATAACTAATTTAGCTGTGAAAGAAAAATTTTCTAGGCCTGAGGGGTGACTCACATAATTTAAACAAATATGTATAAATAATACTGTCTTTTTTTTCACACTGTCGAATAGCCTATTTATGACTCAGTGGTTTAATGTCTTTAGTGGAGCGCCGTAAGATTTATACCTCGGAATCTTTATATAAACTTTTGAAATGTGTTTTTAATAGTACATAGAAAAAAGCTAAAAAAATATTTTGTGCGATCACAACTTTTTAATTATCATATCATAAACTAGCTGTGCCCCGCGGTTTTACCCGCGGTTCATCGATTTTCTCGTACTAGAAATATTATGAGTTTTTGTCAATTAAATAATATATTATAATAACTAAATGGTAATTTAGTTATTATAATTAAGCATGTATCATGAAAGAACTCCACTTAAGCTACATATTGAAAAAATCACACCTACAAAAACTTATAAGAGAAAACGCATCTGAGCGGGAGAGAAAAGTGTATGAAAATCCATTTCTTACGTGGTTTTTCTTTTTTAATTTTGGGTAAGACTATGCGCCGGTAACCTAAATATCAAAAGCCAAAAAGTTTTTACAGTGAGTTTTTATCTCCAAGTTCGCAAAATGACACTGGCCACTAGCAACAATTTCAATATAAATTTCAATTAGTAAAGATTTCGTTTTTTATTTTCCTTGTAGGTGTAGTATAAAGCACTATGTATCACTCGAGAGAAACTGCGATTCCCGATCAAAGGTGTTTTAAAAAACGACACCCTCGACGGTAATCGGTCACTTTCTCCTCTCGTTACAAATACCTATTTTTCAATTCTCTAGCCCGTGATGTTCCCTCTTAATAATGCAGCCAAACACTCGCTATAAAGATTCATTGACTGGCCCTAGATTACAAAATTTTACAATAGGCTAGTTTCCCAAAAAAATTTAATTAGTCCGTCTTTTAGATTATTCAAAAATAAGGGACACGTATTTTTTTATTTGTAAATTAGACCAAAAATGACAAAGATATAGCCCATTAAAGTTACGTGTGACGTCACGCCGTGCTGCATTTTGTAGCACTGAGTGACGTCACACGTAACTTCAATGGGCTATATCTTTGTTATTTTTTGTTTAATCGAAAAAAGAAAAAATACGTATCCAATATTTTTTTATAATCTAAAATACGGACTAAATAGAATTAAATTATTTTGACCCTGGAAACTACCCTATTTTCATGCCTTCCGGCGCTCCACTGCCTGAGCCACATAAAGTCCGTTCGTTTAGATAGTGTCGGTACACACAAAGGCAATCTTGGTTTTAGTAAAAAAACATTTATTTCAATAATACAACTTAGACGACAAAAATACTTGAAATAGAGAAAAAAACCTGGTACGCAATATACTTAATGATTTTAACGAAGCACAAAATAAAACACTACTCGTCATCACTCTAAGTGTCCTCAGAATATTCATCTCCACCGGTATTTAGAATAGGTTAGGTACCTACCTAAGTGATGCAGGATCGTCTCGTTATAAATCCATTTTAAAATACTGTTTGATTTACTTATTTAATAACGTGATCTACATAATAGTAGAATGAGACGAGCTGCGAGCCAAATTCACTGGCGTGTTTGCGCAGCGTCGGCTTCCTTTAATTTCTTTTTAAAAGCCGCCACGCGCCGAGGCGGTATCAAAGTGACACTATGATAGCGAACAGACTTTACCTTGTTGTTGACAGTCGGGATATGTTGCAGCAGAGCCGCATGGAGTTCCCTCTCCCTCACTCCTCGAGGATGCAGAGCCTCCACCAGCTCCTTGAGCTGTTCAGGGTCGGTGATGCGCCACCAGCCGTGCCTGTCACAACAGCAATGATGATGATGATGATGTCTTCGTCGTAGTCCGACGACGGCGTCCTCAAGTATTGGTAGGACTTCTGCGGCGGGCTCGGATGTGACTTCAAAGCCCAGCTTATTTTTGAAAGTTAGGCTACATTGGCCGCAGTGAAGTTCACCGCGGTCATTGTACACATTAATCCACATGCATTGAACCTAATTCATTTGGCAATAAACAATTCATTTTTAATATAAAAATAGCCTAACCCAGAGACGCGCGAAGCTAACCACTAGGGTTTCTGCGTTTCCACACGATGTCTTCCTTCACAGTAAGCATAAGGTATTGCTACGAGAAATGTATAAGGGACTCCACACACGGCGGCTATAAGGTAAAGATGTATATTATAGCACGATATATCTCATTACATCTTTCCATAGAAATCGTCAAGAGACCATACACGACAGCTATAATATACATCTTTACATCTTCGTATCTTAAAGGTACTGAGCGGTCTCTAAGCTATACATCCTGGGATGTAATCTATATTATAGCCGCCGCGTGTGAAGTCCCTTAAGCATAATATAATCGTTCAGCCAAGTGCTTGGCTCCAAGGCTTGAAAACTTCTGACAGTAAGATCAGCCATAGTCTTACAAGCATTGAATTTAGATAAAGAATTCAATGTTACAAGCCTCCACCAATCCGGACTTGGCCCCCGTGGTGGAGTATGGCCTATACCTACCTCAGGGAGGAGACCCGTGCCCCTCAGTGGGGACATAATGGGTTGGTGATGTTGAAGAATTGTATGTTATCAAAGCCTCCACTGATTCGACTGATGGAGGAGTTATAGAACGCCTCCGAAACGGCTTCAACGATTCTTGTGAAGTGTAACTTATCAGAATAGTTGTTGGAAGGGAATTTATTTTGTGAGACATTTTTTTATTTAAGCCATTTCACTATTTTAGATTTCAGACTTTTACTATTAGGTCGTTTTACTTTTGTGTCGTTAAAGCTTCATGGGCATTTAGAGTCAGTTTTTTAATTAACATAACATAACATTTACATACAGGCACTTACAATGCAAAAAAAAATCATGCGGTGTTACCACTATAAAATATAAAGGTTGCATCGGTAGATTTATTTTTACCGTGAACAGAAGGCTTATGTGACAAAAATCCTAAGACATTAAAATTTAATCACTCATAAGAGGAAAGTCTAAAAAAACACCTACGTAGCACACACAATTTTAACTTGGATTTAAAATGGGGTTACTTGGAGTTATTTGGTTTTTACGTACTAGCAACATTCAGACATTGACAGCCCTCGGCTTGTATTGATATGTCAACATGACAGTTTATTTTTTTTGCATTGAATTAAAAAACAGACTTTAATTAGTTTGTCATCCTGATACGGGGGGATTTTTTTTTTTGTGTTTATTAGTTAGTTTTGAGAATATTATGGCCTTGTTCCGTTAGTTTGGGCCCTTACCTCAATTCTTTGGGCACGAAGGTCCCGTCTTGTTTCTTGGGCAGTCCGTGGACCTTGCAGCTTTCCAGCTGCTCCATCTCTTCGGGAGACATCTGGATCGGCGGCGGACTGTCGCACGTCACGTACGTCGACAGAGCGTTGAAGTTCAGAAGACCTTCGAACAGATATATTGTGGTTATTGATTTTCTACCGGATAGATAGATAGATAGAATATTCCTTATTGTACTCATAAATTACATTTAAAGATTTCTTATAAATCTAAGTACGATGGGCGGCCTTATTACTATAAGCAATTCCAAAACTGGAGAATCGCTCGTAGCCCCGGCTGCCTGAATGATCTTAAACGATCACGAAGGTTAAGCAACCTCGGGCGCGTTCAGTGCAAGGCTGGGTCACCGTCTATGACTAACGCTAGTGGCATTTTTCCAAGCGGTTCCGTGCTACGCAAGGCACGTTAAGCAGTTGCTGCCGGCAGGCGTCGATAGATGGCAGTCGTTGGCTTGAAAATTTCTGACAGTAAGACCAGCCACTAGTCTTACAAGCCTCCACCAATCCGGACTTGGCCTCCGTGGTGGAGTATGGCCTATACCTTCCTCAGGGAAGAGACCCGTGCCCCTCGGTGGGATATAATGGGTTGATTATGAACAAACTGGAGTGTGACTTGCAACAAAAAGTAAAAAACCGGCCAAGTGCGAGTAAAACTTGCGTACGCAGGGTTCCGTACTATTATCTACACAACATTTGGATACTTCAAACGTCTACTTGTTGCCATTATTAATATCATGCAAAAAACGTACAGGGTCCCCCCCACTTAATATTTATTTTATTCTGTTTTTATAATATACTTTTGAATTTTTTGTAATTATTTTAGCTCACGAAACCTGCGGTTGTATTTTTCTCCACACATCACAATCACTTGACCTGGTCCCAAACTAGGATACCCTGTGCTATGGAACGACAAAGGTCACGACATGTGGCTACGAGCTATTATTATATTAATTACCTATCTTAAGCCGGGTCCGCTGCGCCATGTTACACGTGTTACAAAAAACGTAACAAGTAAATATAATAAAAATAAGGCCTGGTATAACACGTTACGTGAGACATAACGTTACGTTACGTGTTTCGTAACACGTAAAGTGTTAATACCACTCCCCATTTTTGTTTTAATAACGTGTTACATTTTTTGTAACACGCGTAACATGGCGCAGCGGACCCGGCTTTACTTAGTGATTCAATCCATTTTATCCATTGTTAAGTGTTTTTATTGACATCCCTTTATATTGTTTTAATTATTATTTGTATCGATGTTCTATTTTAATTTTTATTGACATTTAACTGATTATGATTTAATGTAAATTTTATCGGATTTGTGTAGGTATGTAATTTTAACTCTATTTTTAATTTTGCTTCTCATGTTCAATCTATTTAATTATGATTTCTATTGGAAATCAATGTGTCTACGAGCTATTATTTATATTACTCAGCTACCGCAATAGGATCTCCTGTAATGATAGCTGTAAGTTATGGTAATAAATAAATTAAAAAAAATCACAAACATACAGAAACACCGAGACTGAGGTCATTTATAATTTCTAGATCACAACCATGTGGCGGCCCCCATTGGGAATCGAGCCCACAACCTGTGGCATGGTAAGTGACTCACCCAGGCTAGAAAGTCCAGACGCCTTGGCTCGCTGTTGGGCTTCATGCTTCAAGGTATCGGCCTGCAATTCCTTCTCCAGATCGTTATCGTCTTCTTTTTTGTCTGCGAGGGAAAGATATAGTTAGCACGAAAAGCACAAGGCAAAAGAGATCAACATAACATAAATATCTACAATACAATAGTGGTGTAGTGCTATACATAAATAACCTCACGCCCGCATACTGGTAACGTGGCAGAAATCAGGGTTTGCAACTTGCTTCATTGGCATTCATTAGTCTGTCAGATTAGGAGTATATATTTTTAGTATCTTAATCTCCATATCTCCACTAATACATCACCCTCCACTAACACATCATCCTCCACTAATATATCATACTCCACAAATACATCATCCTCCACATTAACGGATAGTGGATTAGTGGAGGACATATTAATATCATAAACCATAAATACACCATCCTCCACTAAAACATCATCCTCCACTAATAACCTCGTGAGGCCCAATGTCTTCAAGTGATCACAAAATCAATTGTTCTTTTCAAGGTCGGGCCTCACGAGGATATATCATACTCCACTAAAACATCATCCTCCACTAACACATCATAAGCCATAAATACACCATCCTCCACAAACACATCGTCCTCCACTAATATATCATACTTCACAAATACACCATCCTCCACAAACACATCGTCCTCCACTAACACATCATAAGCCATAAATACACCATCCTCCACAAACACATCGTCCTCCACTAATATATCATACTCCACAAATACACCATCCTCCACAAACACATCGTCCTCCACTAATATATCATACTCCACAAATACACCATCCTCCACAAACACATCATCCTCCACTAACACATCATAAGCCATAAATACACCATCCTCCACAAACACATCATCCTCCACTAACACATCATAAGCCATAAATACACCATCCTCCACTAACACATCATAAGCCATAAATACACCATCCTCCACAAACACATCATCCTCCACTAACACATCATAAGCCATAAATACACCATCCTCCACAAACACATCGTCCTCCACTAATATATCATACTCCATAAATACACCATCCTCCACAAACACATCGTCCTTCCACTAATATATCTTAAGCCATAAATACATCATCCTCCACCACCAAAGCGCGCGCTTTTGTAACGCGCGTTGTAAGAACTATGAGGTCCGATTGAAGTGTACACATGCAAACGCGCAGTAAGCGCGCTGTAAGCGCGATACAAAAGCGCGCGCTTCAAAACGCCTAGTGTGTACCCGCTCTAATACATCACACTCCACTAATATATCTAATAAATCTTACGTTCACCCTTCTCCTCGGCGTTATCCCCGTTCAAGTCCTTGCACGCTCCATCATCGAGTAAGTCCTGGTCGAGTCCGGACAGGGTCAGGGTCGAGTCCGCGTAGACACTGTTCGACGGGACTTGTACGCTCGTCACCATACTGTTCAGTGTGAACAGGCTCGGGTCATTGAGAAGATGGAGGTTGTTTGACACGTCCCACTTGTGACCCTGACATTGTATTACCTGGGAAAGAGAGAATGCTTAACGCTGATTGTATGCCGACTCGATCGCACATCATCGTCAACCCATTATGTCCCCACCGAGGGGCACGGGTCTCTTCCCTGAGGAAGGTATAGGCCATACTCCACCACGGGGGCCAAGTCCGGATTGGTGGAGGGCGGATTAGTCGATCGCACATTGCAACATTTTTAATGATTATTATTATTATTAAAAAACTTATTTGCACAGTTTAATATAAATAAACGTACAAAAGCGAACTTAATCCTTGGTTATGTGGATATTTTAACAGAGGGGCAGTGCTTATAAACCTAATTTAACCTAATGATTGTAACAAGCGAGTACTTTATAATTACAATAATACCAACAACAATCAACAACAATCTGATGATGATGAAGATGATGATGATAATAATACTGATGATGATGATGAGGAGTGTTCTAGAGGAATCATGTTGTTTTAAACACCGGAATGTTGTTTTAAATTCCGGAGCAAATATGAGTTCACCTACAAATAAATGTGTTTAAAGTGCAATAAATAATTTTTAATCAATCAATCACATATAACTAACTACTTGATTGATGGATAGAAAATTCAATAAAATATAACTATTAATTATACGACGACCTCTATGGCGCAGCGGTTAGCAAATCTGTCTACCATGCGAGAGGTCGCGTTTCAAATCCCGGTTGAGGACAAAAAAAACCTAGGTCTTGGATGTTGACATGTTTGTGACGTCGCTGTTTCAGGTTCCCACGTCACAGGGTATCCTAGTGTCGGGCCAGAAGCAATGTATGTGCCTGTATATGTTTATACAATCTAACAACAAACCTCCGAGCAGGTCTGCTCATTATCGTGGTAGACAACCCGCTCCGCCGGCTTAGGCTCGTGGATGTTAGACAAAAACGACTTCTCGTGTCTCAGTATTGAGAACCACTTTCCCTCGAGCATTTTCGCCTGCAACGCCGCGTTAGCAGCGTCAGGCTCCATGATTTCCTTCTTAGCGTCCGCCTTTTCTTCCCTGGCTATTTCTTTGATTTCAGCCTCGGCCTTCTTGGCCGCGTCCAGTTGCGAAGAGACAGCCTCTGCCATCTTCCTCAGCTCCTCTAAATTGTCAACCAGCTGGTCTTTAGGCTCTTCTGAGTCTTGGGACTCGGCCGTTTCGTTTTTGAGTAGGTTTTCGACTTTGACTATCTCTTGGGGCTTGTCCAAGCTCTCGGATTGTGGGGCAAACATCGGCTTGTGCGTGGGTTTCTGGACTAGGAACGCCGTGGGGATGGAGTCTTCAATGTCTAGCATGTCCTCCTCTTCCTTAGTTTGCTTGTGCTGGATGTACTTCTCTTCCATTTTTATCGAGGACCCTGGGAAAGGGGTTGTCGGTTGAATGTGATATTCCAATACACATACATACATACGTAAACTCACGCCTGTATCTCAGAGGGGTAAGCAGAGACCAGGTACCGCCCCTCGCCGCGATCCTGACATATTATAATACTTTTACTTCATCGACATTCATTAGTAAAACAAACATTATTGTCTACATTAAACTTGTTTTGATACCTCTGTGAGAAGGAAATAAATTACTTACTTACTTACTTGCTTAGTAGATATCTTAACCAGTCCCGTGGTGATTCATATCTCATTTACTGTAACGCTCACCAGATGACAATACCGTGATGGTTAATATGTTATTTGCCGTGAGACTTACCAGATATCTTGCCAGTCCCGTGGTGCTTCATATTCGGCTCGTACTTGATTATCTGCGTGTGGTCGCTGAGATTGAGCTCAGACTTTATATTCTTGAGTTCCAGTTCGCTCTTCAGCGCTTCTTGAGTACGCTGCGATTCGCTCTCGGCCTCCATTTTTTCGGCCTCCGACTGGGTTAGCTCCTTTTTGGCGCCTGGCGGGGTACGTACAATGTATAAGTTGTTGGTTTTAGGGTAACAACTAGCTGACCCAGCAAACGTTTTGCCGGATGAAATATTTCTAGTGGACCACCCGGGTATGAAGAATGGATAACAACCTATTCTCAGACCTACCGAATATACACATAAGGTTTCATCAAAACCGGTCAAGCCGTTTTGGAGGAGTATGCACACTAGCACGATGACACGAGAATTTTATATATTTTAGATGAAAATAGGTAAAGGTCACTAAGTGACATTTTTTCTCATAAGGAGATTTTGCTACCATTTGCTTACAAATTACAAATGCATATAATGGTAGCCAAATCTCACTTTGAGAAAAAAAAACGTCACTTGGTGACCGACGAACTGGATATTGCTTTTAAAAACCTTTGGGTGATTCTCAGAAAATGGCTCAAATTGAATATTTTTTTTTTTAATAATTATTTTGTAGGTTTATTGGCCCCCGAAGATTGTATTGTAACATATTTGTAGGTTTTGGTGGCAACTACTACAATATATACTATTTATTTAGTAAATCACCAATCCGGACTTGGCCCCGTGGTGGAGTATGGCCTATACCTTCCTCAGGGAAGAGACCCGTGCCCCTCGGTGGGGACATAATGGGTTGATGATGATGATTTAGTAAATATGAAAAAAAAATGCGCCAAACAAATTATGCAGATCTGAGAATCACCCCTTTAGCCACGCAGTGCCAATTTACCTTTCTTCGGCCTCCGCTTCCTGGCGTCGAGTTCCTGCTTCTCCTTGCCAGCCTGACTGCTTTCGAGGGTCTGGTGGTAGCTCAGGATCTCCGGCTGAGCCGACTCCATGCCCTCCACAAATATGCCGCCGCTTTTGCCCAGCGACCAGTAACGGCGCCAGTAACTGTTCGGAGGAGGTCGGTATTAGACACGATCAACAATAAACTATTTGATATGCTCGATTAAAACAAAAATCACAAAATATTTCGGATGTATTTGGATTGTATTGCTAGAAAATGTATGACTTTTAGTCATTTACTAGTCATTACAATTTTTAAACATAAACAGATGAAACATATTAAAAAGAGTGCTCTGAATAATGACGTCATAATTCAGTATTTTCATACTAAATTCCGTTTTAAAAGTAACTTATTTGACACCAACTGCCCAATTGTCAATTAATAACACAACATAACAAACTCAAACCTTTATCTATACTAATGTTATAACCATATTATAACAAAACAATGAACGTAAGAACGACATGAATTAAAGACACCATTTCTACTGACCTGTGACGTAATGTCAAGATAGATTCGGCCAATCCAGACCGTTTTCAATAAAATGGCTACAGGTAGAAAATTATCATAATTCTATCTTGGTTTTTTGGACAAATGATCCTTTTTTACTTGAAATGCCTTAAAGCGGTTCGAAAACTCATAATTTATACAAATATCATCATCAACCCCTTATGTCCCCACCGAGGGGCACGGGTCTCTTCCCTGGGGAAGGTATAGGCCATACTCCACCACGGGGGCCAAGACTGGATTGGTGGAAGCTTGTAAGACTAGTGGCTGGTCTTACTGTCAGAAGTTTTCAAGCCGCCTTAAGGCCTCTGACTTGGCTTAACGACTATATACAGGGTGTCCCAAAACTTAACGTCAAGCCGGAATCGGGTTAAAAGGCAAGTCATACTGGTTATCAGAAAAATGTAAAAAGGAAATCCATTTTTTTATTTTAAGTAACAATATTTTTTTATTATTATTATTTTTTCAAGAATATTCACAAATATTAATATTCACAAATATAAAATTAAAATTGGGCAATTTTGTAAGGTTTTTTTTAAAGTCTCCTATTCTTCCAAGCTGGAGCAGCTAGTTTTGAAATGTTGTTAACAGTTTAAAGAAGCATTATTCAGAGTTACAAAACAAAAAAAAAAATTGGAAAAAGTAAAGATTTGTGGCAACCGGATTTTTCAATTTTAATTAAATGCTTTCTATTTTTTTTTCATGCATTTTGTTTTTTGTACTTTTCGGATAACCAATATGACTGCCTTTTCACCCAATACCGGCTTGACGTTGAGTTTTGGGACACCCAATATAAATATATTTTTTTTCACACTGTCAAATAGATAGATAGATAGAGAACACTTTATTGTAAATAAAAAAGGAAATTACACAGGTATTAAATAGCTTATTATAGTCTGTAAAATATAGTTTGAGCTCCGCGACAGCTGTCATGGACATTTGCGTCCATGAACTTTTGAATTTTTTCACAGAATATTTGCACTGTGAAAACTCCGTACTTACTGCCATCGAATAGTGTGCAGTAAGTACGGAGTATTCACAGTGCAAATATTCTGTGCTCCATGACAGCTGTGGCGGAGCTCAAGCTATATTTTACAGTCATGGAACACAGAATATTCGCACTGTGAAAACTCCGTACTTACTGCCATCGAATAGTGTGCAGTAAGTACGGAGTTTTCACAGTGCAAATATTCTGTGCTCCATGACAGCTGTCGCGGAGCTCAAGCTATATTTTACAGTCTATAGCTAGTCTATAGCTGACGACCTCTGTGGCGTAATGGTTAGCGCATCTGCTTACCATGCGAGAGGTCCCGGGTTCGATCCCCGGCTGGGGAAAAAAAAAAACTCCAGGTGTTGGATGTTTACATGTTTGTGACGTCGCTGTTCCTGGTTCCCACGACACAGGGTATCCTAGTGTGGGGCCAGAAGCAATGTATGTGCCTGTATGTAAATGTTTATGTAAATGTTATGTTAGGACGTCACTCACCGATCCTGCCCGTAGAAGGTGGCTCGGAGGGCGTGAGTGCCGGCCGAAACCTGTTGGAGTTGCTGCTCGGACTGGCGCAGAAGTCTCTCCAACTTGCGGGCGAGCTCCTCCGACGAGAGGTTCTTGTCTTCGTCCTGGGATCGAATACAATAGGGTGGTTATCAGAAAATGGCCCAAATTGCATAATTTCTTTGGCGCATTTCTTTTTCTTCAGTAAACAGTACCTACATAACATTGTCATTATTTTTTATTTGGAAACATAATTACAGTCTGTTAGCTTTTAGAATATACATCAACCGAGCAATCAAAAAGCCTACTCTAGAGCCCGAGGCATATTCTAACAGCTAACAGACTGTATATTATAATACACAGCCTGTTAGCTTTAAGAACCTATAATTATAGGTTTATTGGCCCTGAAGATTGCATTGGAACATTTTTGTAGGTTTTGGTGGCATAAACTACTTTTTACTGTTTGTTACTACTTTTTACTGAGATATGAAAAACGTAATACGCCAAAGAAATTATGCAATTCTATTATTTTTAGGCAAAGACTTCCTCTTTAATTATGCTATAATGATGTCACAAAAACCAGCATTGAAGAAAAATAAATTAAAAGTAACCTCCTCACTTACATAAAGAATAAGTAGCATGGCCAATTTAACCACTTTTGCACTTTTTTTAGTAAACGCGGACTTAAATGATAGTCCTGCCACAAATCGGCCTTGGATCCGTCTTAATAGTGTTTTCGTGATACTCTTTAGAATACTAGGTATTTTAAACAAACATTGACATTGACTTTATGATTTTTTTTTGTGAGTTTGTAAATTGTAATTAATTGTCATTTTTATAATATTGACACATTGACTCCACGATTTTTGATTTTTAATTGTTATTATTTTTATTTCTGAATTTTAAATTAATAATGTATTTTTTCATGTAGTCTTATGAAATGTTGCCAAATGTCGATTTAAATGTATGTTATATTGACCAATAAATGACAAAGTGTATGGAAAACAGAACCCTTACCTCCTCAGGCTGCGTCCCCTCGCTCTCCAAATCGCTGAGGACCGCGTCGCAATCCTCCATAACACTATCCTTGTCCTTCAGATTCTCCGCCGGGGAACACTCGTCCTTATTGTTGTTGAGCATCTCCTTGCCTTTCATACTGTTGGACACCTCCTTTAGGGGCGAGAGTTCCTTGTCGCTGTCCAACTGCAGGGACGGAAACGAGTGCGGTGTCGCCGTCTCTTTCTCGCGTTCGGCTTCGTCGGGTTTGTCCTTGTCTTCGGGTTTCGGGACTGCGGTGTTTTGCGCGAGATTGTCTGTGGAAGGTGCGAATTATGTTTTAAGGAGGCCACTGAGTAATACACTAACGGCCTTACTAATAAATAAGTTATACACTCTGCATAACTAATTGACATAGGGTAAACCATAGTATTGCTGGCACGCCCCTAGTCATTGGCACAGTGAGTTTTAAACACAAATATTAAGAATTAAAATTTCTTTAAGGACATTTTGGTAGTTTTTTTATAATTAGCATTGTTAAGTACAAAACATACATACAAATTATAAGTGCCAATGACTGATTTTATTAGTGACCATGTTTATACCTGTAATGCCAATGACTGTAGTTTTGGAGATATTTTCAAATTATTATTATTTTTCTTAAATAAAACTATGACAAGCAAGAATTATTTTTTATTTCCAACCTATACTCATATTCTAACAAATAAAAATGGTTAATAGCGATTGAATATGAAATTGAATGCTTAGGAAGCAAATTAAGTCAAGGTTTTGCTTGAGGTGCCAATCAATGTATAGTTTACCCTATATCAATTTATATTGGTTAAATCGCATTTGGCGTACAAATAACCAGTTTGTCAGACCTCGCATTGCGGCTGTATACACAGCTCATAACCTATATTAGTAAGGCCGTAGCACTCATGCAATTTACTCATGGATGTGCTTCGCAAGGCACGTTAGCAGTTGGTGCCGGCTGCCGTCGGTAGATGGCAGTCGTTAAGCCAAGTCAGAGGCCTTAGGGCGGCTTGAAAACTTGTGACAGTAAGACCAGCCACTAGTCTTACAAGCCTCCACCAATCCGGACTTGGCCCCCGTGGTGGAGATTGGCCTATACCTTCCTCAGGGAAGAGACCCGTGCCCCTCGGTGGGGACATAATGGGTTGATGATGGGACAAATTTTCTAATCTGTACGGAGATCGAATGACGCAGGTTCAATTCATGCACACAAACGCCATTAAATGAGCACAAGAAACTGCCAACCATCGACTGCCATCTATCGCGTGGCGTATCTAACGTGCCTTGCGAAGCAAGGAACCGCTCAGAAAAATGACACTAGCGTTAGTCATAGAACGGTCACCCGTCCATGCACTGCCGCGCCCTCTGTTGCTTAACCTTCGTGACCGTTTAAGATCACTCAGGCGGCAGGGAAAGATTGTCCCGTCTCCCTCATCGTCATCATCATCATCAGGCTATATTAGTCCACTGCTGGACATAGCCCTCCCCTAATGAGCGCCATAGCGCCCTGTCCTCAGCTTGCCGCATCCAGCATCTGCCTGCAGTCCTTCGCAGATCGTCATCCCACCTGGTTAGATGGCGTCCTACACTAAGTTTGCCGAGTCGCGGTCTCCACTCAAGAACACGTTTACCCCAGCGGTTGTCGGTTCTTCGCGAAATATGGCCAGCCGACTGCCACGTCAGCTTGCTAATTAGATAGATGGTGATAGATAGATAGATCATCATCATCATCAACCCATCATGTCCCCACCGAGGGGCACGGGTCTCTTCCCTGAGGAAGGTATAGGCCATACTCCACCACGGGGGCCAAGTCCGGATTGGTGGAGGCTTGTAAGACTAGTGGCTGGTCTTACTGTCAGAGTTTTCAAGCCGCCTTAAGGCCTCTGACTTGGCTTAACGACTGCCATCTATCGACGGTAGCCGGCACCAACTGCTTAACGTGCCTTGCGAAGCACATAGAAGATAGATAGATAAATAATTTATTTACACTTGCACACACACACTAAATGTACACAAAAGGAAAACGAAATAGCATAAAAGGAGTACAGTTGGTAGGTGAAACACAATAAAGACACAAACATAACAAATCGAAAATAACATTACGTTCAAGGATGCAAGGTACGGTATTATGTACCTACATCAAATATCACATAATATTGCTGTGGGTGCGGCAAATGCAAAATGGTACTGACTCAGCATGTGCTGAAGAAGCGAACTACTCCAGCGCTGGTATTATGTCAGTCGTCGTCGTCGTCATCAACCCATTATGTCCCCACCGAGAGGCACGGGTCTCTTCCCTGAGGAAGGTATAGGCCATACTCCACCACGGGGGCCAAGTCCGGATTGGTGGAGGCTTGTAAGACTAGTGGCTGGTCTTACTGTCAGAAGTTTTCAAGCCGCCCTAAGGCCTCTGACTTGGCTTAACGACTGCCATGTCAGTTATGTCAGTACCAGGTACTTAATTACTAAAGGCGGCTTGCAGGGTTCGGCGAGATATATCCATAGCGCGGAAATTCTCTGAGCTATGTCGATAACTTTGGCTGTGGTATAAACCCACCTTCATCGCCAGTCTGGTTGATGTTATTAGTGCTTTCCTCTACAAGCCGCTGCATCCTCTCCAAAGCGAGGGCTTGCTGGCGTTCCGACTGCTCCGATCGCACCTTGCGTTGATGCAATACGCGGACTCTGTGGGGTAGAACTCATAAGGAGGACCTGGATCTGGAGGACCAAGCATTCAAAAGCGGACTTGTCCATGCAAGTCGTTCTTTTTTTTTTGCAGATTCGGATTTTTTGAAGTTCGTTCTATGATGTGTCGAAATATTTTCATTCAAATCCGGTCCTATCCTATAGAGAATGAGCTCTAAAAACAACGATTTCGATCAAAAGCGTACTCGTTTCGGTCGCCTTCAATCAGTTTTTCGCCTCTCCTGTAAAAAATTACTAAGTGGACAAGTCCGCTTTTGAATGCTTGCTCCTCAATGGGGAACTTGCACAAAAATGTTTTAATAGAGCAGAAGAGGGCACGTTAAACGATAAATAAACGTGGTACTTTTTTCTCTACGACTGACAATGTTTATCCAATAACAAGTAGAAAAGTCATTATAGACACGTGGTACAAATGCGCGCCATATAAATCGGCCTCAGACTGTGACGTCACAGCCTCACGTAACGCCTTGTAATGTATGAAACGTTTATCAATATTCGAGTTGTCGTTGTTGTTGTTGTTACACTTTATTGCACAAAAGAAAATACATAATATGACTTAAATAACAGGTTTGTGATAAAAACAATGTGCAAAGGCGGACTTACTTCTAAAGAAATTTCTTCCAGCCAGCCTAGAAATTTTGGAATGTTAAAAAAGAGAGTGGGGTAGGGCAGATGTTTGAATTCTCGTATGTTTGAATTGAGAAACCAAATTTTTTACATGTTTACACTTAGTCGTACGCTTCAGTAAATAGACTGTAGAGCTAAGCGTCCACAGCATTGGAACCGCTCCGTACGGGGCGGACGGATTTGTTGCTTTGTATTGATTTCTATGGTACTACGTGCACTGGATCGGCATTTCTGCCTCGGAGTGCGATATTCCTTCCGATGACGTCATCCGCAGCCGACGCGCCATTCGAATACCGATCGCTTCGAGTTCTGACGTGTTTGTGACGCTTGAAAATACCGATACTGCCGACGGCAAATCCGAATGTAGTGGACGCACCCTTTCGGAATTTTGTAAATGCCGACGGCCCGTACGGTGCGTACGCTCCGATTCCGATGCGGTGGACGCTTAGCTTTACTGGGCATTTTTGACCCAGAGCCTCGTTTCGAACCCGTTTCGTTTTGCAGGGTAGGGGTTAACATTTCACGGAATAGGTTTATTTTAACCCAAATGTATGTGAAAAAAAGTTATGTGGTTCAGCAAATGTTGATGTTCAATCATTACTACTAACACTGTTAGGTTTTCTGGCGCTCGTACGCTCGCTGGCACAAATATAAATATTTATAAAATAAAAATAATAAAATAAAAAAAAACTCACGCCCGTTATCCCCGAAGGGGTAGGCAGAGGCATCAGTCTCTAGAACTGGACCCACGTTTTGCCGAGTTTATTAGGTCCCAAACGTGACAAGTGGCAAGCCTGTCGCCGTTAAATATTTAAAAATCAAATTCTAGTTTTCTAATTTAGAAAGAAGTTGTAGCTGAACTAAATACTTAGGTTCATTACTTTTGCGCCACCGAGTATCAGTGCAGATTTATTGTACTCACTTTCTGATCTTCATATCCAGCAGATACCGTTCCTTTTTGAGCTGGTTAAGGTGCTCCAGCGAAGCGTCGATTTGTCTCAGCACCAACTTGTTTTGCAGCAGTTCATCGCATATGTAGGCCAGGATCTGGGCCTTTGTCGTCGGATTCAGTGCTAGGTAGGGCTTGTCACGAAGCGCCTCTGCAGGAGAAAACGATTGGTAAGACTACGGTAGAATTGAACTCATTGGTAGAAAGGTAGAAGTGGAATTCAACGGTAGAGAAGTAGAATAGGCTATTTGACCGATTTCCGGAAACCATCTCCTATTTTTTGCTGGTGTTCATTTTATTTATTATTTTCCCGGAGTAAACGTAGCTTACGTGTTAATCCAGGATGTCAGCTAACTCCATACCAAATTTTATTAAAATCGCTCCAGCCGTTTAGACGTGAAGAAGTAACAAACATACACACTCACAAACTTTCGCGTTTATAGTTAGCGTGATAAACTTTAACCCCCTTATTCATAAAAAGTTTTAAGCATTGGATAAGTAAACAACTGTTTAAATGTCATGTTGTCTTTTATATTTCAATGACATTCGGTCAAGGACAGCATGACATTTAATCAGTTGTTTACTTAACCAATGCTTAAAATTTTTTATGAATAAGGGGGTTAGTGTCTGTACTCACCGGACAGTTTATAAGTGGAATTGTTATGCAGCTGTTCGTAGTACGCCAGGTTCTTCGTATTGGCACAAGTATGTTGCATCTCCGCGTCGGTCTGGTGATGGTCGGCGATCCTGCGTTCACGCTCCCGCTCGGCCGACAGACCTGGGACGATATCAGTTTTAGCCAGATTGTAGGGATCTTTCTGAAATTGGTTTAACTCACTGTGGTCAGAGTGGTGAGGCCGAGGGTTAAATATAAATAATAAGACGACCTTTACATTTACATTTTTTCACATTTACACACATACATACAGGGCGTCCCAAAATTATGGGACTTGAATTGAAAGCACCTTAAATATCGTAGATAGGGTATTTTGCTCAAAGATTATTACTTACCTCGTCTGGGAATCGAACCGACTTAAATGTAAAAAAAAAGAAACACCCCTACTTTTATGACCCCTAACCCATCTTTCAAATTAAAAACATAGCATGAAACTGCCGTAGTCAATTAAGTGGGTATTTTTTTGTAAATTAATTAATTAAATGCTCAAAATGTGATCCCTCTTGTCTTACGCAAATCGCCAATCTTTTAATGAGTCCGCTGCCTGTTGATTTTCATTTTTCATTTTCAACTTAATTGACTACGGCAGTTTCATGTATTTTTTTAATTTGATTAAAATGCTTAATTTCATGCTGTTCCTTTTTGTTAAATACTATCGGCCTTCCTAATAAAAAGTTATACACTCCGAATAACTATTTGACGTATATCAATTTATACTGGTTTAATCGCATTTAGCGTACAAATAACCAGTTTGTCAGACCTCGCATAACGGCTGTATACACAGCTCATAACCTTTATTAGTAAGGGCTTATGTTACTTAGGAAGAGTTATTATTACGAAGATTTGCATGCAGAGCCGCACTAACCTGTGAGGGCCTTGACCTCGCCCGTAGCGTTGGCGTAGAGGTATATCCGGAGTATTTCGCTGACATTCATATCTGTGACGTCGCCCATTCGGAGCGCGTGACCCAGTAGAGTAGTGTGGCGACCCGGGTGAGGAATCCCAGGATCCTCTGAGTAAATTAAAGGTATGTTAGATTATATTTGTTGAAGAGCTGGAATTTTACTTTGGGAGAGTCACTAGGAGGAGACAATATGTAGGAGTCTGGGCCTATTTTAAAAATTCTTTCACCATTAGAAATCTACATTCTTCGTCAGTAACATAGGCTAATTGGCCCAGAACACATAGTATAGGTTCAGAAGATTCACTCCGCAAAAAGAAAAAGGGACTGTAGCAGCGATACAATTGCACAATTCAGATCACACGGCGCTAAAAAAGCTACAGTTATATTCACCTACATGTTGCCTCTCTTTGTACCGCGTAACTCGCGTGCGCGTCACTGCTCGCTCTTGCGTGAGTCCCTACTTATCAGCCACTCTGGAGTGGCCGCCGCATGTACTTACGCGTTCGATATCTACACGCGGAGTGCGACAGGCCTGGTAGCAGTAGCTACTAAAGTCTGTTTTTTAGTTCCATGCAAAAAAATAAAACGGTCACGTTGACATCTCAATACAATCCAATGTCTGAATGTTGCTAGGACGCAAAAACCAAATTACCCCAATTTAGTTCCAAGTAAAAATTGTTTGTGCTGCGTAGATGGTTTTTTTAGACTTTGCTCTTATGAGGAATTAAACTTTAATAGGATAAGGATTTTGGTCATACGAGTCTTCTATTCACGGTAAAAAAAATCTACCGAGTAGACCTATATATTTTATAACGGTAACACCGCGTCATTTTTTTTTGGCACGAATTAAAAAACGGACTTCAGCAGTAGCACTGGTAGAGAATGTCACAGAACTCACCGCTAGCAGTAAGCAGGAGTACCCCCAGCACGCGGAGGAGTTCTTCTTCCGCTTCCATGCCGCATTCGGGCAGAAGAGCCGTCTGCAGCGTGTTCAGAGTGGGCATGGTCTCCACGTCTGTTGACAAAACTGTTGAGTTAGGAACCCCTGCGAGATTTATTTTATATTTGTAGGGCCTTACCCTTAAATCTTATTACGTATATCATACTTGTTTAAGAAAATCAATCGATGTTTGAGTGAATTGCGAGTATTAATTGCACTCATGGGTCTTTAATTTTGACGTTCTTAGAAGTAGATGTACATTTAAACCAAATATTGTATTAGACTTAAGTTGATTTAAGAAAAGATGGTCAGAGTGGAGTTTTTTTTTTGCTGCCTTTTTCTCCAATACACTCGGCCCCAAGGCAGCGGCTAACATTAGCATTATAAGTACATTGACATTCAACAAGCAGAATGTAAATTCTTTACGTTGAAATAAATTTCTGATTTCCGAGTCGGCTTCCCACGGACGGACGCGCACGGCCGACGACCACGGACAGCCACGCACCACGAGAGGCTCTTCCAACTGCCCTGTGTCGTCTGTCTGGGCTACCGCGGACCGAGACCCTTTCCACGGTGTGTCGTGCGAGCTGGTCCGCGTCCGTCCGCGATATTGCGGACCGTGGGAAGCCGACTTTAGACTAGCGCCACTAAGAGGCTATTATTATTAAATTCTTTATTGCATTTAAACACAAGTTTTGCACATAGGCTTAGTGCTAACCTGGGTAATCATGAAAAACATATGTACAGGTATAGGTCTGTTATCTAAAGCTGGCACGTTACACTTATGCAATTTCACTATACAGGATGTTTAAAAATATATGATTTTGATTCAAAATGCGACTCTAGTTTAAGTGTAGACTAGAGTTAGGTTTTAGTAAGATAGGTGCGTTGTAGATAAATTCGAGCGAAAAGTATTAAAAACAAGGTGAAATCAATGGTCACAAAATAGTTTTAAATTTCAATAAATTTTCACATGAACAAAAATAATTTCACCTAAGAAAATCTTTACCAAAACAGAAAATAATTATCCCAGAAATCCTCAACAATTTAATTATAATTTAATTATGTAACAAAGGGTAACGGACGCTCAGTGGCCAGTTACTGGATGAATTACCCTACCTTTTTTTCTAATTGCTTGCCACAGATAAAAACTTTATTACTGTTCTGTAATTTCATCAACTGGAAGGAATCTGTGATCAACTGAGCAACATCATTCGGTTTCTATTGTGGTTACGCGAATGTTCTGGTCTCCTATTCTTCTTCTTTTTCTTCAACGTTTTTTCCATGATTTTAGCACCAGTAGCAGTTGTTCGAAGTCCAATCACAATTCACAATCAAATGCAAGAGCCAAAAAAAAGAGGAAAGACCACAGAATAAACTGGCAATTCCCATTAGAAAAACAAAAACCCTCTCTTAAAAATGCCATCTGCTGACTAATGAGCCGTATTCAGAAGAAAAAAAAACGAATGGCTGTCAAAGGAATGCAGTTTTGGACCTCAGCCCAATAGCCATGTGTGATACATGTTATTTTTTTGAAATTGAAAATGTTAGTTTTTTTTTCAATACAACATAACTCCGAAAGTACAAACATTTGGCTGTTGACGTCATAGTAACTTTTATTCAGCTCGCTGAGACCTATTCGATGATGTATCACACATGGCTATTGGACTGAGGTCCAAAATTGCATTCCTTTGACAGCCATTCGTTTTTTTTTTTAGTTCATCGCAAAGCGGCTCATTTGGAACTACTTTTCTTAGCTGTCAGAAAAATCCCTCATTGAAACGCACATACGGTTGAATACCAAAAAGATCACGCTGTATATATAAACAGTAGTAAAAGTAAAACTATAACTGTCCCCTTCACACTCATAAGCTAGACCGCGCGCAAGAGAGACGGGCAGACTTTTCATGATGCGCATGCAGTACACGTCACGCCGCGC
The DNA here is from genome assembly GCA_947310845.1 of Yponomeuta plumbellus. Lineage (NCBI taxonomy): Eukaryota > Metazoa > Arthropoda > Insecta > Lepidoptera > Yponomeutidae > Yponomeuta > Yponomeuta plumbellus. The sequence continues at coordinate 5,242,226 of OX371218.1, forward strand.
GCTATTCACAGACACTACACAAGCGCAACGTGTAAATGTGTTGAACGTGCCAGCTTTACTTAACTGACCTATAGTGCAACTTAAATATTAAATATACCTACAATTTACTTACTTAGTCCTAGGTATATAACGCTAAATGGATTTTAGTCGGTGGTGCAAGTCGGCTTAACTCTAACATAACCACGAAAGTGTTTAGCGCATACCAGGTAAACTGTGATAGTGTCTAGTGCAAACCAGGTAAACTGTGATAGTGGATAGTGCATACCAGGTGAACTGTGATAGTGTCTAGTGCAAACCAGGTAAACTGTGATAGTGGCTAGTGCATATCAGGTAAACTGTGATAGTAACATAACATTTACACACAGGCACATACATTGCTTCTGGCCCCACACTAGGATACCCTGTGTCGTGGGAACCAGAAACAGCGACGTCACAAACGTCGTAAACATCCAAGACCTGGAGTTTTTTTTCTCTCTCCAGCCGGGGATCGAACCCGGGACCTCTCGCATGGTAAGCAGATGCGCTAACCGCTTCGCCACAGATGTCGTCGTCTAGTGCAAACCAGGCAAATTGTGATAGAGGCTAGTGCATACCAGGTAAACTGTGATGGTGGCTAGTGCATACCAGGTAAAATACAATAGTGTATAACTCACCGAATCCAAGTGTGTGCCCGAATGTGTGCAAGAACTCGAAGACGTGCATCAAATGAGCTAAGGCCTGCCCGGGCACTTTGAGCCCCGGTATTCGGTTCAATGCGGGCAGTGGCTTTTGATCGGGCAGAGTTGAGTCCTCTTGCGGTCGCCTGTTGGTGCAATTATTATGTAGTACATTATTGCGCCATTCTATAACGTGACTAAAATAAAAATAACATGGTTGAGTGTTGCGGTTGAAGGTTGATCACTTTCACATTCCACTGATTGAAAAAAAGGAAAAAAACAAACAAACAAACATTTACATCTATGAAAATAGTAAGTATTTGCTGCATACAACATAATATGGCGCGTTCAGTCCACGGATGGGTTACCATCTAGGTGGCATTTTTATGCTAGTGGCATTTGTCCGAGCGGTTCCGTGCTTCGCAAGGCACGTTAAGCAGTTGGCGCCGGCTGCCGTCGATAGATGGCAGTCGTTAAGCCAAGTCAGAGGCCTTAGGGCGGCTTGAAAACTTCTCACAGTAAGACCAGCCACTAGTCTTACAAGCCTCGAACAATCCGGACTAAGGGAAGAAACTTGTGCCCCTCGGTGGGGACATAATGGGTTGATGATGATGATCGATATAGCTAGACTACCAAGTAGCCTGTATTAATAATACAATGTAAAAGGACCCGTTAAATGCAAGAGGCATTCCTCTCTATCTGTCCTCTCATCATCTTTCTCCTTCTTACTTCAGATCCGAGAGTACCTCCATCTCCTTCCGCCTGTTCTGAAGCTTTTTCTCTTCACCAGTAATGAATCCAGAACGTTGTGGTGCTCTTCTTCTACCCCATCTCCCATCATCTATCTCCCTCTTACCTAAGTTCAGAGAGTAGCTCCATCTCCTTCCACCTGCTCTGAAGCTTCTTCTCACCAGGGCCTAGATTCTACTAATGCATTGTAGTATAATGACAACTGCATGAACATGGCGATTTAGTTGCATTACCGCTTTAAGTCAAAGCGAGCACGTCAATCAATAATTCTAGGCGTCAATGGTATGAAAAAACACGTCACGTGACCCGACCGAGTATCTGTCATCGTACTTTAATGCACTAACATAATTGAGGCCCAGTAACGTATCCGGAAGGTTCTGGTGCTTTTCTTCTCTCTTCTCCCAACATCTCTCTTTGGTAAGAGGGAGAGCCCTTACCAAATTTCCTAGAGTAGCTCCATCTCCTTCAACTTACTCTGAACCTTCTACTTATCATGATCATCTAAGTCATAGGCCTATGGTTGTCCACTGCTGGACATAGGCCTCTCCCATTGCACGCCACTGAGCACGGTCCTCGGCTACTCTCATCCAGCTCTTGCCAGCCGCCTGCAAAGATCATCGCTCCACCGAGCTGAGGACGTCCTACAATACGTTTACCGATCCGCGGTCTCCACTCAAGAACTTGTCTACCCCATCGGTTATCAGTTTTTCGGGTGATATCGCCGGTCTACTGCCACTTCAGCATGCTACTTCCTTCTTGAACGTTTTACTAGTTCATCAGAAATCTATGTCATCTGTCCCTCTTACCTGAGTTCCGAGAGAAGCTCTATCTCCTTCCGTCTGCTCTGAAGCTTCTTTTCCTTGACCAGCAGTCTGTCCAGAAGGTTCTGGTGCTTTTCTTCTATCTTCTCCCACCATCTCTCTCCCTCTTACCAAGTTCCTAGAGTAGCTCCATCTCCTTCAATCTACTCTGAACCTTCTTCTACTTCATCAGAAATCTATCCAGAACCTTTGGTGCATCTTTCTACCATATCATCTCTCTCTCTTACGTGTAGAATATATATTATATATTCTACACACATATTTATCTATAAGTATGTAACTATTCTAGCTGCTGTCTGTGCGGTAATATTCCTGTTTTTATTTTATGTCCTTTTTACACATAAGGTTTAATTTATATTCTTTTTTATCATAACGACAATTGCATGTTTGTCTCTATATGTTGTTATGTTTTGCTCGTATAACCTTATATTTGATAAAACTGTTTTTGGGCGTCCGCGATACAGGTTTTACCTAGTGCGGGGCCCGCTGTGTATCGCTCATAAAAATTCTATTACGACAATAAATATTTTGGTATTTTTGTATTTGTATCTGTCCCTCTTATGTGTATGGTTTGTATTAGCTTTAAGGTGATTTGAGAAAAGATGGTCAGAGTGGATTTTATTTTCGCTCCCTTTTTCTCCACTACAGACGGCCCCAGGGCAGCGGCTAACATTATACATAACTGTATGTACATTGACATGCAACAAGCAGAATGTAAATTCTTTACGTTGAAATAAATTTTTGATTGATTGATTTCTTACCTGAGTTCCGAGAGAAGCTCCATCTCCTTCCGTCTGCTCTGAAGCTTCTTTTCCTTGACCAGCAGTCTGTCCAGAAGGTTCTGGTGCTTTTTCCTCTCTCTCTCCTCCCATCTCCGGCGGGAGTCCAGCTGTCTGATGAAGGTCGTGTGCTGGCGGCGGCGCTCCCTCTCCTAGGGAGAGATGGGAGGTTACAGTTGATTTGAAACTGTTTCTATAGTCAGTAAACCCTTTGCCAGACAGTGGTATATTAGTTGCCACCTTAAGTTGAACCTTAGCACTTTGAGATAAAGTTAAAAAACCAATGAAAAATGTATACTAGTTCTGCTCGTTAAAGGGTTAAGTAATTTTATCAAGCAGTATACAAGTTGTTTATTTGTAAAGTATTTTATTTCCGACTCAGGGACTCTAATCTAAAATATTTAAAAAAATTAGCTATCCATTAAATTTTGTTCAGAGGCATCGAATTTTAGTATGGAGCAGCTGTTTTTTTATGCGATTTCAAGGTCGTCCCGACAGTAAAAGTAGTTCGTGTGGATCGCGCGGTTTACAAAACAACAACTTGTACACAATAGGTAGGCATTAAATACGTAAATACAAGTGAACCGGGCGGCCCCTAGACTAGGATATTCTGGCAGAACTGAATAAGTACAAATTTAGAAAAAAAAATAGTTTCTAATACTCAGTTTCAATACTCAGTCAAAACTGCATTAGAGACAAATTTTTTTTATTTTGTACTTTTTCGGTCTAAAGTTGATTAAAATTTTGTGATGGACTTTACACTCTGATGACTGAAGTTTATGAAGAGAAAGTTATCCATTAGGATCGTAGCAAGTGGCAGTCCCTGATGTCTGCCTACCCCCCTGGGATACAGCCGTGAGTTCATGTTATTTTAGACTTGTACAATGCACGGCAAATGAGTAAATCGCACATGACAATCCAAAGGACGAAAATTCGCGTAAATTTTCTTCACAATCTGGCAAGACAGCCATATCTCTAGGACAGTTTAAGGCCAACAGATGGCGCTATACGACTGTCTTGCCAGATTGTGGAGAAAATTTTCGCGAATTCGTATAGGATGTAAAAAAAAAGTTTTTATTTTCGAGATAATACCCTTTGGATTGTCATGTGCGAAATGTAACTTTACTGCACATAAATGAGTCGCCGTAATCAACCGTAACCCCAAATCATGCCGCGAATCCCAAACTCAAATCTCACTGCCGTACTCAGAGACATTCATTAACTTTAATGGTTAGTTAAGAAAGAAAAATAACACTTATATCAATACGCACAAAGACGATCATCAAAATTTTTAATGAACATGACGTCTCCGAGAACGGTCGTCAGGTACATACCTCTGTTATATACTTTTGCTGCGTCACCGAAGCGGGCGGGGGAGGGCGGTTTGGAAAACAAACAAACACACATCAATACTCAGGCAGACATGTCGATGGTCCACTGTTCGAAAGTGGGAATAAGGCTTGAATTATATGCGTCCGCGCGACCGAGCGGTTTGGCCGCAGATTCCAGCGACCGCGGCGAAGTCGCTTTTTGATTTATATGAAGCGGCCCGAGCGGCTCCACCAATCCGGACTTGGCCCCCGTGGTGGAGTATGGCCTATACCTTCCTCAGGGAAGAGACCCGTGCCCCTCGGTGGGGACATAATGGGTTGATGATGATGAGGCCCGAGCGTCTCAGCACTCCACACGTTCTCACAAACAACAAAAGAGCGTCCCATTCCGCTTCAATTGCACCGATACAAGTGAACACGTTACGAGCGGCCGGGCCGCGCGACCACGCCGCTCGAAGGCGCGACCGCGCCGCTATTTAAATAAATCGTTGCACACAATTGCCTGTAATTTCGTGGTGTAGCGGCCGGGCGGCTCGGTCGCGCGGACGCATATAATTAGAGCCTAAGCGATATTCTACATGGGCAAGCGGGGAACCACAAATCACACTATAAAAAGTTCACCAGTGGGCTCATTTTGTAATTTTCGCAACGGATATTCATACGTCTTAAAAAGTCACGTCAACACAAAAACCGACGTCGTACGGAGTACTGCCTCGCTCTAACATAGGGTCTTAAAAGAAGATAGTGCTATACAGTAGTGGTATACATGACTTTTTAAGACGTATGAATATCCGTTGCGAAAATTACATAATGAGGCCACAGCTCAGAACAGGGGCGCGACTAGCGATGCGCGATTATGAATTAAATTGTAAGTCGACTAATCTTCAACTTACTAACGTTCGTACTCGACTTCAATATTAGTTATCACTAATCCTGACAATCGAATGAAACCACTAATTAGTAACCACTAACCACTAATGTTAAATTGGGTATTTGACAAAATTTCAAATGAGTTACTTTTATAACGGAATTTTGTATGAAAATACTGACTTATGACGTCACATTTTAGAGCAATCTTTTAGGTAAGTAAAATCTTACTTATACAATTTTCGGTGTAATGGAAGCAGCCGATTTCGACTCTTGCTGCCCGGTCCACTTATTGACACGACATGCTCAGAAATGGGGAGGTTCCAAAAACTAAAGCAAATATTTCGTGAACGCTTTGCATTTTGTGATCTTCAGTTGCAACAAGGGATAATAGATAAGATAAGAATATTCTTACTTATGTCATAAAAACTTGCATGTAAATATATATTTACACAGTATTACATGCGTTTTACCATTGTTTATCAACTCTGCATAAAAATATTTGAGAGCTCAGCTTAGTTTTGCAGAAGCCAGGTATAGTACAGTCGGCAGCACGTCAACATTCACATTTTAGTTGCAAAGTCGCCCGTAATGCAACGGAGTAGAGTGCATGGGTGTATACGATGATGTGCTGTCGACTGTACGGGCAAGGCAATTCGAATTCTTTCGATTTGGAAAAAGTGGGTTTTCAAACGTTTTTCACACAGGTCAACCGAAAAAACCGTGTAACATACAAAAATCGTCATCATCAAATTTGGAAAAAGTGGGTTCTCAAACGTTTTTCACACAGGTCAACCAAAAAAACCGTGTGACATACAAAAATCATCATCATCAAATTTGGAAAAAGTGGGTTCTCAAACGTTTTTCACACAGGTCAACCAAAAAAAACCGTGTAACATACAAAAATCATCATCATCAATCTTGGAAAAAGTGGGTTCTCAAACGTTTTTCACACAGGTCAACAAAAAAAACCGTGTAACATACAAAAATCATCATCATCAATCTTGGAAAAAGTGGGTTCTCAAACGTTTTTCACACAGGTCAACCAAAAAAACCGTGTAACATACAAAAATCATCATCATCAATCACTCATGAAAACAATATTTTAACACACACCCACAGATTATGGCGCCTCTAGCGCGAACATAGTAATATTTATATGTACCTACAATATAATAGTAAATGCTTTTAATACGTGTGTGTGTGTGCGTGTGTGTGTGTGTGTGTGTGTGTGTGTGTGTGTGTGTGTGTGTGTGTTTTTTATGTAAATAAATTATACATCTTGTAATATGATTCTTAATAATTATATTAGTGAGAGGATATAGCATTATGTAATTAATTAATTGCTCGCTAGCAGCAGTTGGTGCCAGCTGCCGTCGATAGATGGCACCGATGGATCGTTAAGCCAAGTCAGAGGCCTTAGGGCGGCTTGAAAACTTCCGACAGTAAGACCAGCCACTAGTCTTACAAGCCTCCGCCAAACCGGATTTGTCCCCTGTGGTGGAGTATGGCCTATACCTTTCTCAGGGAAGAGACCCGTGCCCCTCGGTGGGGGCATAATGGGTTGATGATGACATTTGTGTACGACCAGGGAAAGGTAAAATGTTAAGGACGAAAAAAATTATTAACAAGACAGTGAAACAATCAAATTCATTCCCTCACCTGCTCTTTCAGCAGCATAGCCTGCTGACGTTTCAACTCGCGTTCCTGGAACAATATTGAGAATACCAAAATGAACTTCTTAGAAGTAACTCTGTTTCAAAATCAGTATCGCTTGTGTTAAGGATAAAACGCACGCAAACGGTCGCGCCGGCGATGGCCGTCCATTATGTAGTTTCCGACAATAGTATTTTGTATGGACCGCCACCGCATTGGTGTCTTTAATCATTCATGCGCTTCCATATCAAAAGATCTTAGTAGCAAAAAGCCCGACAGCGCGAAACGTCTACATTATGCCCAATTAGCAACGTCCATGTAACAAAACGGCTAAAGTGCGTTTAAATAAAATACAAGCCAGCGTACAGTCTGTTAGCTTTTAGAATATACCTCGGCCACTATCGGATAGAATCGGATATATTAGTGTAATAGAAAAATCGGAACTAATATAACAAAAAAATAAAATAAAATAGTGAAGAAACGTTTTATACAGAGCAGGAAGTAGTATTACACTCGTGTGCTTTCGGCGAAAACCGTAGCCTGCTCTAGAGCCCGAGGTATATTTTAAAAGCTGACAGACTGTACTCGATATCTGATCTATTGTTAAAGTAGGTTGATTTCGCAGTCTGTCAAAACATCCAAAATTAGGTCAAGTTAAGCAGAAACGAAACCCATAACTTGGTTAATTTATCCTTTACGGTCGGTTCTTTCACACAAGCTCTAATAATAATATACGAAATGGATTTTTTCGTTTTGTGGAACCAACCTAAATATACGGCAGATATGTTTGAAAAAATATCCATAACGAGCCAAACCAATTGAGTCGTTTTAGAAAAAAACAACACTGGCTTCCCACGGTCCGCGATATCGCGGACGGACGCGGACCAGCTCGCACGACACACCGTGGGAAGGGTCTCGGTCCGCGGTAGCACAGACAGACGACACAGGTCAGTTGGAAGCGCCTCTTGTGGTGCGTGGCTGTCAGTGGTCGTCGGCCGTCTGCGTCCGTCCGCGATATCACGGACCGTGGGAGGCCAGCTTCACACGGATAGGTGTACAAACCTGCTGCCTTTTCGTCTGCTCCTCCACTTTCTGCCTCTCCACCTCCTCGTGTTTCCGCCGCTTAGCCTTTGGGTACAGTCGCGAACAACAGTGAAAGCGAATAAGCGAAATCATAAGTGGGCACATGGAACAAAAGAAACGTGGAGCGGAATTAGGTTTGCGGAAATTATAAGAAAATAAAATGTGTTTTTTTTTCAATTATAAATACGAATATTATTTTTTATGACGCGATGCTCATGCGTAGTTTAAATTTAAAGGTAATTGAGTTCACACCTAATTAATAATCGCGATTTGATCACTTTAAATGTTAGTTTTTTTGTTATGGTTTAGCTGGTCTAATCACGATTATTATTTAAAATCGAGAATAGGCTATTTGACAGTGTGAAAAAAAATATTATATAAACATAAAAAATATTATATTCGTGTAAATATTATCAGTCATAAAACCATTGTGCGATGCCATATAGCCCAATGTAGCGTTTTTTACAACGTTTTTACTTTTTTTACGAATATACTTGCTTTTTTTTTAGAAAAAATACACGTAATATAAAATATTGTTACCTACTTAACTAATTGTTTCTCAAGTAAGTGAATTTATCTATTCTTTTTTGAGAAATAAATATCTTAAGCCTTAAATAATTTAAAATTACCATTTTCTGCGCACTCAATAAACACCAACAAAAAGACTGATATGGTTTTTAGAGACCTGTCAAATAGCCTATTAAGATAATTTAGTTCATCCAAAAATAACCACGATTGGATCTCGTAAATATGTAACTGAACTAGTAAGCTTTTTTTTATTCTGTACATCAAAAATAAAGATGTTTCTAATGTCGTTTCGAATTCTATCATTATCTAAATTGATCGTGTCTCAGTTAATTTAGTAAAACAATATTAATGTTCAATAGTAAAAAATATGAAACAATTCAAATTCCAAAAATAAATAACACATTCTTGGTTTTATTTTTAAAATGTAATTTAAATACTTTTTAGAATCAGTGCGACGTAAGTCTCATGCTATTAAAATATCAAAAAGACAAATAGAAGCGTTTGTGAGGCAGAGCAATAAATTGTAGATGTAGTATTTTTAATTAATCAGGGTGCAGTATATGTATATTTATACGTTTGAGGAGTCCAATGGCCAGGAATAAAGGTAATTCTACCTTGTAAAATAAATTACCTTTATTTCAGATCCGTTTTAAGTACAATAAATTGTTACTATTTCAGTGTTGATGAAAAGTAATTTAATTTAAATCAAAACACCATTTTTAAATAGATTTAGTTCAGCATTTACCAATTTACCATTTTTGCTAGGCCTCTATTTACAGTGGTGCAGTGTTAGTTACCAATCTACTATTGTATGACATAAAAATGTTTTAATTACACACAAGAATTAAACAGTACGATACATGCACTCTTAACCCCAAATAAATAGAAAAAATTAAAAATAGGTAAGTATATAACAATTTGCAATGTTAGTCGTCCACGCCAGAAGTATTAGTCGTTATTTTGTTTCCGTATGTTTTTACAAAGTAGGAGCAATTCTGCCGTTATGTCTACGGCCTTAGCCTGATGTGAATCTATACTTAGTGTTTGATCGAAAAAAGTTGCTTCAAAAATTGTCTTTTCAAATTACTCACGCCTATATCGTATTAAAAAAGACTACACTTAGTTTTTAATAAAAAAAAGTTGATCACAAATTGTTAATTTTATTTGCGAATCGCTCGAATGAATCGCTCGAAGCCCCAGCTGCCTGAGTGATCTTAAACGATCACGAAGGTTAAGCAACATAAGGCGCGTTCAGTGCATGGATAGGTGACCTTCTATGACTAACGCTAGTGGCATTTTTCCGAGCGGTTCCGTGTTTCGCAAGGCACGTTAAGCAGTTGGTGCCGGCTGCCGTCGATAGATGGCAGTCGTTAAGCCAAGTCAAAGGCCTCTGCGGGGCTTGAAAACTTCTGACAGTAACACCAGCCACTAGTCTTACAAGCCTCCACCAATCCGGACTTGGCCTCCGTGGTGGAGTATGGCCTATACCTTCCTCAGGGAAGAGACCCGTGCCCCTCGGTGGGGACACAATGGGTTGATGATGATGATTTGCGAATATAGTCTCTCAAAAACCTAATATACTAAGTGGTGGCCAGTAATGGGACTACAGTGGTCAATGGGCAGACCACCAAAACTTTTACTAATTCAGCCCCAAAAACTCCCCACGGCAGAATCGCGCCCAGTGCGTTTAGGAAGACCTTTTTAATTCATACAGCTATAACGTACCAAGTTTGTCGCGGTCGGATGGACCGATATGGACAAAGCGCCATCTTTACCCACGTTAAAGGTGCCTCTACCGATCTTTTTGGTTATAATATCAGTCAGTACGTTATCGTCGTCTTCGCTCAAGTCTATGACCTCTTTCGGAGGCTGCTTAGGCATTAGCATCAGGTTCTCAGACATGAATTCGTTCTTGGCATCCAAGTAGGTTTTCTCGATGGATTTGGCGTCTCTTTTGTCCGGCGATTTGGTCTTCGACCAGTCGCAGCCGTTGATGAACTCGCTTATTCTGGAATAAGTCTCAATGAGCCGTTCCAGGCTGTTCTCCTTGCCGGTTAGTCTATCGTTTCTCGCTTTAGTTAGGGAGAAGTCGAACTGTTTGCTAGTGGATCCCTTCGGCAGGTCGAAGGCGGCCTTTTCAGCGAAGTCTCGCATTTTATCCAAGGCGTTGTAGGAGTACTCCTCTAGGTCTTCTCGCCAGTCTTTTCTGTCTAGGTTGATGGTCTTTATGGGGATATTGCAGGCGTCTTTTGGACCGGTCACCGGTATTAGGGTGAGACTTATGGGCGGTATGCGCCGGTCCTTTCTCGGCGTGGAACCGGTTAAATCCGGTACCTTCCAGTCGGAATCCGGTTTCGCCGACAAAGGCTCAATGGTCAGCTGCGTTCGGTTCTTGTTGATATGCTGTTGTGGAACATGTTGTTGTTAGATTTGACGCTCCGTGTTGTGTATTTTTTAGCTTATCAATTGTTTCCTTGACAACATTGTCAAAATATCTTCCCGGTTGATTTGCAAATCCCTTTGTTGTTTTGAGTTATGGAAGAGCTACACAAAGGTTCCCAGATATAGCATGTACTCTACATAAATACGGATGAAAATATATAAATAAAAATATATGTTTTAGACACACAAACTATCTACAACTAAGAAGCCGAGGTATTTTTAATAAGGCGGTCTACAAAAGCAAAAAGTCTCTTTGGAAAAAGTTCTGTTTGCTTTTTAACGAAAAAAAAGAACTACTGAAAAATACGTGAGCACAATGTTGCCAAGCATAACAATTTGATAATAAAAAATACGACAGTCACAAGCACATAAAAAATACTCAATAAAAATAAACAGACTAATATTAACGAAATGAAAAATAATAAAAAATCAAACCCCCCGTTTAATATAAACAAATATGGAATGATATTGAAAATTAAAACACATAAAAAAATGTGGCATAGAGAGCATTCTTCGACTTGAAAATTTCTTGTTTCACATTCAAACACAGTCTATGTACGTTTTGTGTACACTGTAAAACATGAAGATTAGAATCTGGAGTATGATTAAAAATAAAAAGTAGAAAAAGGTGTTTTATCACCGAATTTTCAGTTAAACTTATAAATATCGCTACGTCCTTTTGAAATAAAACTTTCGTAAACGCTAGACAATTAAATCAATTAAATAAAAATTTACTGCCTTATACAGGGTGTCCCAAAACTCAACGTCAAGCCGGAACCAGGTGAAAAGTCAAGCCATAATGGTGATCAGAAAAATATTTTTAAAAAATTGATTTTTTTATTTTAAGTCCAATATTTTTTTTATTATTGAAAAAATTTCACTACACAATACTTTTTTTTACAGGTCTCCTTTTCTTCCAAGCTGGAGCAGCTGGTTTTGAAATTTTGTTAACAGTTTAATAAGGCATTATACAGTTACAAAACAAACAAAAAAAGGAAAAAGTAAAGATTTGTGGCAGCAGGAAATTACAATTTTTTTTTAAATGCCTATAAGATTTTTTTCATGCAATTTTTTTTGTATTTTTCTGATAACCAATATGACTTGCTTTTTCACCCAATTCCGGCTTGACGTTGAGTTTTGGGACACCCGATATAAAGCGACGTCGCTTTTTTTCGCAGCTTTTTGTTTCCATTCATACTCCAGCGTCTAATAATCGCGATTCACTGTACAGTCGACAGCACGTCAATCTTCACATTTTAGTTGCAAAGTTGCCCGTAACGCAACGGAGTAGAGTGCATGGGTGTATAACATGATGTGCTGTCGACTGTACGTAAATGAAAATCTCTCAAAAACAGAATACATCTCCTCTCTAGGCCACATTCAGCACTACCCAGCCTTCTAAGCCATGTTACAGACCATGCTACAAGTCGACCTCATTCATTGTGCCTCAGTCATTGTGAAAGTCTCTCATAAAACTTGGAATTAAGTATTTTTGTCTGGATTTTTTTTCCTTTCCAAGGACAAAGAAACTATGGAAAGAGTTTTTGTTGAACGTGGACATAAATGGACATCTAACACACAACGCCAACTTTGATAGGAATAATAACGATGCGGTGTATATACCCTGCAGAAATACTCCCCTTGATCAAGAATATCTGGGCCCTTAGTACGAGTTTTTTCATTCACTTTCGATAGCGAGAGCGTTTGCAATTTGTATAGGAGTGACAGAGAGACAACAAGGTGGCGCGCTTTGTCACTCCTATAGATTATGAGTTTACGTTAACGCGATCGAGTAGTTAAAAAAACTCGCACTAAGCCCACAGGATTAGCCAAAGCGTAGAAAACTTTAGTAGAGAAAAAAATTGGCGAATCGTAAATGTTGTAATTACGAGTATCTGACAAAAAAAGTATTAACTGCGGTACAATTTTTGGTTTAGGAATTAGAGTGTTTCATGAAATTACATTTCATTTCACATTGAATTGGTAATGTGTAAAGATTTTGGTTTAATAATTGTACATTTCAATAAAAAGGCGTATCAAGATTGTTTACCTTTAGTTAAGTACCTAAACATAAACCCCCTTATTCATAAAAAAATTTAAGCATTGGTTAAGTAAACAACTGATTAAATGTCATGCTGTCCTTGACAGATGTCATTGAAATATAAAGGACAGCATGACATTTAATCAGTTGTTTACTTAACCAATGCTTAAATTTTTTTATGAATAAGGGGGAAAGTATAGTTTCGCCTGTTTTTACTCTTGTGTTCCGAAATTGGCTAGTCCTAGTTGCGTTTGTTTTTACTCCGAAATCCGTGAGTACTATTTGCAATCGACTGCCTGGTTGGTCTCGCCGTTAAGGCGCTTACCAAACCAGAGGTCGTTGGTTCGATTCCCACTGGGGGCCGCCGTACATTTGTACAAATGACCTTAGTCTGTGTATTTTTCCATTTTTGTAACGGTTACTATAGCAAAGAGTATCGTAGTGTAGGACCAGACAAAATGGTTGTGTTATGTGGAAGTTATTATTGTAGGGTAGTTACTCTTATTAATAAACTAATCAGTCAACCGGTAGCCTCTGTGTTTCATTGACGTTGCACTGACGCCGAGGATGGGATATATTATTTTGTTTTTTTATTTTCCATTCGTGAAAACAGTAAATCGGAGTTGAAAAAGTAAGGAAAGTATAGGAGTTGCACGATCGTGTCGCCCGTAGCATGACCGGCGGGCGGAGAAGGCCGCTACTAAAGCGCACACAATTACCTCTAACAACTGTTGGCCCCTTACTTCTTTGTCGCGCTTGGCGAGTTCCGCGCGCTCCGTCCGCTCCAGTTCGCGCACCAGACGCGCCTGGAATACAAGTGGGGAGGTTAATTTGGGGACAGTGGCACGAAGAAAAATGAGAACATAAACATTGCAAGAACAACGTGATATTTCGAATTAAACAATATTTTATTCATAATTTTCTTTTTCTTTTAACGCGATTTTATTTACTCCTAAAACGCCAGAATAATGAGCGAAAAAGACACTGCATAACGTTATAGCGCTATCTCTTTCGGCAGTTACTTTGAAAACCTTAAAAAAATGCTCTCATGTAACGTAAGGGTTTCGAAATAACACGTTGTGCTTGCAAGTGTGCGATATGTACATTGCTTCTGGCCCCACACTAGAATACCCTGTGTCGTGAGAACTAGAAACAGCGACGTCACAAACATGTAAACATTCAAGACCTGGGTTGCTTTTTTTTTCCCCAGCCGGGGACGAACCCGGGACCTCTCGCATGGTAAGCAGATGCGCTAACCACTACGCCACAGAGGTCGTCATAGAAAAACATATAATTAACGTCGCATACCCACGGTATCTCGAACGCCAACAGTCTGTTAATCCACTGTTAACAGCTGTCACTTGTTTTTTTGTGTGCCCTTTTGACAACTAACAAAATGTTAGCGTTCAAGAAACCGGGGCTTAGCCTCTTCAAACCTAACAGCATGCCTCTAGGTCTGCAAATGCTAAGGCATCATCTGGTCCCTGAAACGGTCCATGTCTCTAAGCCTCTTCAAACCAGCAAAATGAAATGCCAAAGCATCACCAGAGCCTAGATTCTGCTAATGCATTGTATTACAAAGACAGGTGCATGACTCCGTCGATTTCATTTCAATGCCGCTTGAAATCAACGCGCGGACGCTGCGTATTTGTAATTGAGTCCTATAGAATCAAAAGTGGCAATCTGACTTGTAAATAGGGCAACACTCGGAATTTTAAACTCTTTTTGACGTATTTTAGTATCAGTATCAAATATCTACCTTTCATAGTAAATCGACTTCAAAGTGACAGGTATGTTTCAAATACGGCTACCTGTAATAGTTCAAAATAAACATGGCAATCGTTTCTGGCACTTTGCTACTAAACAGTGAAATTGCAGATTGCCGCTTTTGATTCTATAGGACTCAATTCTAACCGTCAACGGAATTACATGACATGTCGCGAGTTTCGACCATGTAACTGTAATGCACTAACAAGCCCTGATCCCTGGAGCGTTCCGTGTCTCTCAAGCCTCTTCAAACCCGCAGACACCACTAATAGCATGTCTCTAAGCCTCTTCAAACCTGCAGACGACACTAGTAGCACGTCTCTAATCCCCTTCAAAGCTGCAGACACCACAAACAGCACGCCTCTAGGCCCGCGAATGCTAAGGCATTACCTGGTCCCGAGAACGCGCGGTGGCGTCCCGTCGCGCGTCCCTCGCGGCCTGCTGCCGGCGAGCCAGCTCTATGCGGCGATCCACCGGCGGAGGCGTCGGCCGCCCGCCCGTCAGCGCCGCCAGAGCCTTCGCCTCCTCCAGCCTACGGGACAAAATGACACCGATACCATAAAAAATAATAAAATAAATAAACTCACGCCCGTTATCCCCGAAGGGGTAGGCAGAGGCACCGGTCTCTAGAAATAGACCCACGTTTTGCCGAGTTTATTGGGTCCCAAACGTGACAAGTGGCAAGCCTGTCGCCGTTATCCGGGCACAATACTATACTCTCGCTAGAATCGCTCGTAGCCTGGGCTGCCTAAGTGATCTTACATACGGCGCGGTCAGTCCATGGATGGGTCACCGTCTATGACCGACGCTAGTGGCGTTTTTCCGAGCGGTTCCGTGCTTCGCAAGGCACGTTAAGTAGTTGGCGCCGGCCGTTAAGCCAAGTCAGAGGCCTTTCGGCGGCTTGAAAACTTCTGACAGTAAGACCAGCCACTAGTCTTACAAGCCTCCACCAATCCGGACTTGGCTCCCGTGGTGGAATGTGGCCTATCTATACCTTCCTCAGGGAAGAGACCCATGCCCCTCGGTGGGGACATTATGGGTTGATGATGATGATGACTATACTCTGATTTTTCATTTCGTGTACTAATGTGACAGCCGCAAACGCTCTTTCTTTTTTTTAACGTTGCCAGCTCAAGGAGTGTCGACCGAGTTCTCGGTCTCGGTCTCGTTCTCGACATTCTCGGCTAAAATTCTACTTTTTATTTGCGTAATGATACTCTTTACTACGTTGCGAACTTATCGTAATAACAAAATAGTATCTTATCATCGGAGTGATCAAGTCGTTTCTTTTTTAAATTTACTAAAATTAGTAGTAAAAGTAGCGTTGATTTCTAACTGCAGTGACATTTTCAACATGGTTAAATTAATTGATGGAAAAAAATCATAAATGTAAAACTCAGGTTTTTTTTTCAAATCACCAAACCGAATACTAGTTTGGCTTTCAAATCATATCTCATTTCAATATCTCGATAGCCTTCAAGTGCTTTATTACAATAAATCACTCAAAAATCCAAAACTGGCAACCCACCAAATGTCAATTTAGTACACGAAATGAAAAATCAGAGTATAAGTGCCCTGCCCCACTAGAATGCCATGACGACGTCGCCAGCTACGTATCCAAGCAGTTTGTATTGAATGGCGACGTTGCCAGACCGTCGCCAAGTGAGCTAGGCACCATACATTTCAATATTGGCACTTATATTCAGAATCGCTCGAAGGAAGAGTCGCTCGTAGCCTCGGTTGCCTGAGTGATCTTAAGCGATCACGAAAGTTAAGCAACATAGGCGTTCAGTGCATGGATAGGTGACCGTCCATTTCCGAGCGGTTCCGTGCGTCGCAAGGCACGTTAAGCAGTTGGTGCCGGCTGCCGTCGATAGATGGCAGTCGTTAAGCCAAGTCAGAGGCCTTAATTTATACTTAATAGTCTTGTCTGTTTCTTGGTAATAAACTATTTTAAGTACTTAATCTATTCTGTACATAAGTATTATGTTCCTTATTTTTCTGTACATAAGTATTAAGTTTTTTAAATTCTGTCATCGCTGTACCACACCGCGGTCTGTGACGCTCGCGGAGTATCATTTGGCACTGACTGAAAATCAGCGCTGAAGGCTTTTCCTTCAGCATAATGCTGAGTCAGCTGCCATTTATAACAGCAGTGACACGCCGTGATCTTTATTTTCCTCCTGTTTTCTTCTGATTCTTTGTTTAGTACTAATTTTATGGTTTAATTTTTGGATTTATTTTGTTTTGTGGCGTGTGTTTTGTTGTTATAATAAATTTTTCTTCTTCTTCTTCTTTCGGCGGCTTGAAATCTTCTGACCGTAAGACCAGCCACTAGTCTTACAAGCCTCCACCAATCCGGACTTGGCCCCCGTGGTGGAGTATGGCCGATACCTTCCTCAGGGAAGAAACCTGTGACCCTTGGTGGGGGGGGGGGGGGGGGGGCATAATGGGTTGATGATGAACTTATATTCATAGCGGTGGTAACCTAGTGGGTGGAACAATCGACACGGCAACGGGAGACCCAGGTTCAAACAGCTATGACGTTGTTTTCTAAGTTATGTACATTTGTGAAGTTATAGTTGCAAAAGAGTGATTATCAGAACTGCATAATTTATTTGGCGCATTTTCTTTCATACTAACTCAATAAAAAGTCACATAAATTTGATATATTGTACAGATGGGGTCTGAAAATGTTTACTACCTTAAGGTTCATAATTGTACAGACAATTATACGACACAAGGTCGATATTTGTATTGATTTGATTAGTTAGAGCATAAAGCTCAGAATAAAGAGTAGAGTACCAACCTGTCAAAGTCTAGAGAAAACCTTCTTAGCTCCCTCAAGGAGGTTTTATTTTCTTTATTTTGTAAAAATAGTATTCAATATATTCAAGAAACTTTCTATTTTGACAGAGTTTTGATCTGTTTCATTTTAATAAATGCAATAATTTTAAAATAAGAAATTAATTTAGATACTTGTTAGAATCGAGGCTTCGGAACTTTGAAAGGTAATAAGTACATTGTTAAAGCATTATAGACTACTAGCTGTGCCCCGCGGTGTTACCCGCGGTTCATCGATTTTCCCGTAGGAATAAGGATATTTCCCCGCGGTAAAACGTAGCCTATGTTTTAATCCAGGGTATCGGCTAAGTCCATACCAAATTTTATTAAAATCCGTCCAGCCGTTTCAGCGCTAAAGACTGACAAACATATAAACCCACACACAAACTTTCACGTTTATAATATTAGTGTGATAATGCACATCTTGCAACAAAGAATCAAGTTTGAAAACTGGTAAACATTTTTAGACCCCGACCGTACTAGATGCCACGAAATCCTACAAATACGTTACAATACAATCTTCAGGGGCCAATAAAACTACGATATAATGTAACTTTTTATTGAGTTAATATTATGAAAAAAATGCGCCAAAGAATTTATGCAATTTGAGACATTTCCTGAGAATCACCCAATACCACCCGCTAACTGTGAAGGAAAAGATCGTGATGAAAGCCGAGTGCCTGAGCTATTCAATACCTTAGCGCTTGAAATCACCAATCCGCGGTGGACACGTGAGGTCATTACAGAACTGTCTCTCTCTGAGAAAAGGTCTGGGCCCTGTAGTGGATGTATACAGGGTGTCCCCGTACAAGACTATACAAATCGCGGAACATACATGGGGGTGATTCGGGTACCCCTAGGGTGCTCTATCTCTGGACTTCCGCTTGACACTATTTTTTGGGACACACAGCATAGACATGCAAGCAACATAATCCTCTAAATATATAAAAGAAGAAACTGACTGACTGACTTAGAATCAACGCAGAGCCCAAACTACTGAACCTAGGGGGTTGAAATTTGGCATGGGAGTTCCTTAGGGAGCCTAGGGGAGCACTAAGAAAGGATTTTTTGAAACTCACCCTCTAAAGGGGTAAACGGCGGTGTTAAAGTTTGTATGGAGGTATAAAAAAATGTTGTCAGATTTTCTTGAAACTTGAAATAAATACTCTTCAACACAATTGATTGAACACGTGTTTCACGGTTTTTCTAAATTTAACCCTTAACGGGAGTGAACGGGGTTGCAACATTTTGAACTAAAGTCTACGCGGACGGAGTCGCGGGCGAAAGCTAGTTATCAATAAGCCCGAACCGGTGCACTGCTGGGAATAAGTCTCCCAAAGTACAACCAGGCCTGTTTCAGCACGCGTGTCAGTATCGAACGCGTAAGTACATGCGGCGACCACTCCGGCGTGGCAAATAGGTAGGAATTCAGGCGCCAGAAGAGGTAATAGTTACGCGGTAGAAAGAGAGGCAACATGTAGGTGAATATAACGAGCTTTTTTAGCGCCGTGCGATCTGAATTGCACCTAATTGTATCGCTGCTAGAGTACCTTTTTCTTTAATTGATTTTACACGGTGAATCTTCTGTACCTGTACTATTCTGTATTCTGTGGTATAACACACAGGGATGAGCCGCGCAGGTTTCCCCACGGTGCGGGCCTTACCTCTTGGTGATCTCGGCCTCGTTAAGGGTTCGCGGCTCGCCAGGCTCCGGTGAGGGCTGCACATACTCCCCGAGGACTAATCGCGCTGACAGACTGAAGCTCTCTGCAGTCAGTGGACCGCAGGGATTCGCCGACAGGAACTGTTGACATACGAATGGGAATTTTAGGATAAGATAAGATGACATGAGACGGGATAAGATTCATCATCATCATTCAGCCACAAGAAGTCCACTGCTGGACATAGGCCTCTTCCGTGGATTTCCAAAAAGACCGGTCGGAAGCGGCTTGCATCCAGCGTCTTTCCGCCACTTGGATGAGATCGTCTGTCCATCTTGTGGCTGGTCGTCGTACGCTGCGCTTGCCGCTATGTGGTCTCCATTCGAGAACTTTTCGGCCCCATCGGCCATCAGTTCTGCGTGCTATGTGCCCCGCCCACTGCCACTTCAACTTACTAATCCGCCGGGCTATGTCGACGACTTTCGTTCGTCTACGGACCTCATCATTTCTGACTCGGTCTCGTAGAGAAATTCCTAGCATAGTCCTCTCCATAGCACGTTGCGTGACCTTGAGCTTTCTTATGAGGCCTATAGTAAGAGACCACGTTTCAGTGCCATAAGTCATCACTGGTAACACACACTGGTTGTACAGTTTTGTTTTCAGGGATTGAGTTAGATAATACTTTATTGTAGACGAATCATATCTATGTATGTTGTAAAGTCAAAGTCAAATATTTTATTCATAGTACAAATAGAATATGCCATTAGCATTAAGTCCACCTTTTGTACACTATTGTTTGTGCAATAAAGAATTAATAATAATAATAATAATAATAATAATAATAATCATAATAATATTTACTTTATGAACGTCAAAGTTGTTAGTTTCATAATTAATAGATTACATGGAGAAGAAACTAACAAGGAACTAATCGCCTGTAGCCCCGGCCGCCTGAGTAACCTTAAACGATCAAGGTTAGGCAACATAGGGCACGCTCAGTGCATGGATGCGTGACCGTCTATCACTAACGCTAGTGGCATTTTCCGAGCGGTTCCGTGCTTTGCAAGGCACGTTAAGGCACGTTATCGATAGATGGCAATCGTTAAGCCAAGTCGGAGACCTTAGGGCGGCTTGACGACTTCTGACAGTAAGACCAGCCACTAGTCTTACATGCCTCCACTGATCCGGACTTGGCCTTGGTAATGGTTTTGTGTTTCGTTTTGAGTATTGTGTCGTCAAATAAACGAATTTTCTTCTTCTTTTACATGAAATTAAAATTAAATAAAAAACCACAAAACAAACTAGGCTATTAGTCACCTTAGTTCTTCGGCGTCCGGGTTCTTTAACATAACATGACATAACATTTACATACAGGCACATACATTGCTTCTGGCCCCACACTAGGACACCCTGTGTCGTGGGACCCAGAAACAGCGACGCCACAAACATGTAAACATCCAAGACCTGGGTTTCTTTTTTTTTTGTCCCCAGCCGGGATTCGAACCCGGGGCCTCTCGCATGGTAGGCAGATGCGCTAACCACTGCGCCACTGAGGTCGCCATGACAGAGAACTTTTAAAATAAGCACTCACCGCTTGTATATCCTGCAGTGACTTCAACCGGAGGCCGGAATGGGGCTCCGGTGGGGTATAGGTGACGTCTCCCTTGATGTTGCAGTTCTTGGACAACCCTTTGATCACCGTCGTGCGCTTCCATCCTGTAGAGAGGCAGAAGTATGAGATATGGACCACGAATCCACATCTACATCTAACACATTAAACGAGCAATCTATCTAATACAGCAAACGAGGAATCTATACATTTAAACATCCTGTATAAATACAGGATGTCCCGAAACTCGACGTCAAGCCGGGGTGAAAAGGCAAGTCATACTGGTTATCAGAAAAATATTTTAAAAAATCCAAAATTTCTTTTGTTGAATTTATTATTTATTAAAAAAAAATCACAAAAATAATTAAAACTAAATTAAAATTAAAACTGGGCAATATTTTAAGGTATTTTTTTTTAAGTCTTCTTTTCTTCCAAACAAGTGCAGCTGGTTTTAAAATTTTGTTAACAGTTTAGAGAGGGATAATGGATACAAAACAAAATGGATATAGTAAAGATTTGTGTCCACAGGATTTTTTTTTTAAATGCCTACATATAATTTTGTAATTTTGATTTTTTTTCTCATAGTGTCTTGCCATTTGACCCGATTCCGGCTTGACATTGAGTTTCGGGACACCTTGTAGGGACAAACTATAAAATTTCATCAAAATCGGTCAAGAGCCACTCTATGCCCGATGCCCTCACCTAGAGCTAGCGGCAGTCTCAGCTGAGGGTCTTGTGGCCGACGCCCCGAATCACTGGCGTCCGAGTCCGAAGGGCAACTATCGGAAGGGCATTCCGAGTCCGTGCTGGGAGCCTCGCCTAGCAACGCCTTTAGCTTCTCCTGTTGGGATAAACACAAAAAAATATAGTATAACTATATGAAATAAGGATAAGGAGCCGAAACTTGGACGCAGAATATGCACCGAATTAAAGTAGCACAAAGAGCAAGGCAGCGAGCCATGCTAGGTCTTAGACTCGTAGATCGAGTACCCAATGTCATCATCCATCGCCGGAAAAGGATAGATGACATTGGCGAAAGAGTCTCAAGACTGAAGTGGAAATGGGCAGGAAACCTGGCAAGGCGGGGACGGCAGGTGGACCAAGGCAATCGCAGAGTGGTAGCCGAGAACAGGACGACGGTCAGTGGGCAGACCTGCCGCGCGATGGTCAGACGATGTCGTTGAGTCGGCGGAAGGTCCGTGGACGCGAATGGCGAGGGACCGTGTGAAATGGCATTTGGGGGAAAAAGCCTATACCCAGAGGTGGGTAGCGGTGGGCTGATGATGATGATATGAAATAATATTATGTGATGTGTTCACCTTACTAAA
Source organism: Yponomeuta plumbellus (assembly GCA_947310845.1). Taxonomy (NCBI): domain Eukaryota; kingdom Metazoa; phylum Arthropoda; class Insecta; order Lepidoptera; family Yponomeutidae; genus Yponomeuta; species Yponomeuta plumbellus. The sequence continues at coordinate 5,264,389 of OX371218.1, forward strand.
TGTTTGTTAAAAGCGTATGTATTGATCATTGTCGATTGACGACCTCTGTGGCGTAGTGGTTAGCGCATCTGCTTACCATGCGAGAGGTCCCGAGTTCGATCCCCGGCTGGGGAGAAAAAAAAACCCCAGGTCTTGGATGTTTACATGTTTGTGACATCGCTGTTTCTGGTTCCCACGACACAGGTTATCCTAGTGTGGGGCCAGAAGCAATGTATGTGCCTGTATGTAAATGTTTATGTTTATGTTGTTATATTGGATACCATTTTGTAGCTAGATAGATAGAGAACACTTTATTGTAAATGAAAAAGGAAATTTAACAAATATTCGTTAACCGTAACATTCATAACGTAGCTTTCTTACAAAATGTAGTTTTCGCTAGCTATCGAGTTCTTCTTGGGCTTGCTGACGAATAAAGTTCGTCTCAAGCTACTAAAGCATTGGCGGTGAAATGTGCCGAACCTAAAACGCAGACTGAGCCGAATGTAGCATTTTAATATTCCTCCCAAGAGAAAGCTAGAACATTAAAAGTGGTCCTTTGATCAAATCAAGCCTTGCCTATTGAAATATTAAAAACATACGTAGCCTTCTTACCAAATGTAGTTTTCTTACCAAATGTAGTTTTCCTACCAAATGTAGTTTTAAGTTTAAACTTTCCCTATTATTCTATATTATTTCATCATAAGCTAGTATGCTCACCATGTCAGTCTCAGCCAGTAGCTGCTGGGCCAAAGCAGGCCGCAGTCCCAAGGCGCGGCTCTGTGCCAGAAGAGAGGCTACCGTGTTCTTTTTGGGCTTACTGACCCCACGGCCCAAATTCCGAGGGCGGCCTTCCCGCGATGGCCACCCGGATACTGCTGAGGAGAAGGGGTGGCTAGTTAGTATTAAAATGAATTAAAATTAGTATTAATGTTTGTGGTAGCATTACCTCGCGCTAACGGTCAAGAAATTTCTCCGCAAGTATTGACTTGTCTTCCCTGTGGGCTAGGCTGCCAAAATGGTTTAGATAGGTGTTTCATCTTTTTTTATTTATTTTAACAATCTTAACTATCATTACATGGAGTCCCTAATTCAATAGTTAGGTTTACAAACAATTCTGAATAATAAAAGTCTACAATAAACAACACAATTAGAAACAACACAATTACAAACCATTAATTATAAACTTAATATAATTATTAACTTAATATTTCAGTTGCGTCCTTTGTGAACTCGTTCAGCGTACAAGTAAATAAATCCGCCTGATCTAAAAAACCCAGGGCTATTATTCTATTAGTGCATTATAGTTCAATTCAACATGGTCGGGTCACGTGACATGAATTTTAACTCCATTAACGCCTACAATTACCAATACAGGTGCGCACCTTTGTACCGAAGCGACAATGATTAACAGCATCTACATAGTCGTTCAACCGTCATTGTACTACAATGGATTAACAGAATGTTTCATTGTTTTCATTGTTTCACATGACCAACTATAAATACAACGTCCGACGAACAACAGTCTGAGCGGCCGTCAGCACGCATACGATCTGCCTGGCGTGGAATTTCCCTTTACAGTGGAAGAGCATGATCACCAGTGGCGTTACCTACGTAGAAGCCCAAAAGCCCTGCATGCCTAACTAACACGCTCGGGTATAAATTTAATGATACGTATGTACCTTCGTGCATCGAAAAAAGTATCAGCTGAGCTGACCGATGTCACAAGGTTTAATTATGTCCCCAACGAGGGACACGGGTCTCTTTCCTGAGGAAGGTATAGGCTATACTCCACCACGAGGGCCAAGTCCGGATTGGTGGAAGCTTGTAGTGGCTGGCCTTAGGCTCTAATTATATGCGTCCGCGCGACCGAGCGGCCCGGCCGCTACAACACGAAATTAGAAGCGATTTATTTAAATAGCGGCGCGGTCGCGCCTTCGAGCGGCGTGGTCGCGCGGCCCTGCCGCTCGTACGAGTTTCAATGTGTTCACTTTTATCGGTGCATTTGAAGCGGACGGGACGCTCTTTTGTTGTTTGTGAGAACGTGTAGAGAGCGGAGACGCTCGGGCCGCTTCATATAAATCAAAAAGCGACTTGGCCGCGGTCGCTGGAATCTGCGGCGAAACCGCTCGGTCGCGCGGACGCATATAATTAGAGCCTTAATGTCAGAAGTTTTCAAGCCGCTCTATGGCCTCTGATTTGGCTTAACGCCTGCCATTTATCGACAGCACCAACTGCTTAGCGTGCCTTGTGAAGCAAGGAACCTCACGGAAAAATGCCACTAGCGTTAGTCATAGAACGGACACCCATCCATGCACAATCGCGCCCTACGCCCTTAACCTTCGTGATCGTTTAAGATCACTCAGTTGGCCGCGGCCGGGGCTACGAGAGATTCAAGGTCAAATAAGGCGATGTTATAATATTAAACATCGTGTCCCCAAACAAGTAAGGTCCTTAGTGGCATTACAATAAAAGCCAAAATTCATTAACTCGTGGGATTTCTTTCGTGGAACGAGCTTTACTTTCGACACTCCGGGCTCGTCGCCGTCGCCGCATCGCGTCGCCTAGGGCCATTTCGTCTAGGTCGGTCATCTGTCTCGCTCTCACTACCCGGCTTTTACGGGGCTTTCATGAATTCTTGATTTTTCTCTTTCTGACATAGGTAAGTAGATACTGAGTTTTTACGGGCCCGTATACAGTATGAAATGTTAAGCCTGGCTTTGCAAATGAAGTTGGCTGCGATCGATATCTCGAATAATGGTGGAAATTCTTTTTTGATCATCGATGAGGAAAATATATTCATTCTTTCAACGGCAAAAAATATTTCTTGATATCTTCGCCAGTTGGTGCCGGCTGCCGTCGATAGATGGCAGTTCGTTAAGCCAAGTCACAGGCCTAAGGGCGGCTCGAAAACTTCTGAGAGTAAGACCAGCCACTAGTCGTAAAAGCCTCCACCAATCCGGACTTGGCCCCCGTGGTGAAGTATGGCCTACCTACTTAACAGCTTCCTCAGGGAAGAGACCTCGCCCCTCGGTGGGCACATAATGGGTTGATGATGATATCTTCGCCAAAACCTACGCCTGATTTGTGATCTCTCAGCATTTCTGTGATTTCTATTTGTGATTTCAGTAAACAACGAATTGGTACAGCTTTATAACAAATGCTATCTGAGGAAATTTCGTAATGCAACAATTCTTTCTTTCTTAAGTTTCCCAACTGTTTTTATTTCGTTCCGTTAGTTAAATAACCTAATCAAAACGGCGCACGGCCGTATTTCGGGTCTCATCGCCGGATACCGCGGGATGTGACTTAGCTTCGGACCTTAGCCTAGTCAAATTTACAATTTAAAAAAAATACTTTTACGTGTCCATGGCACTCACCCTGACTTCGCAGATTTTTGTTTAAGATGTCTACTGGGCAATATCATCATCAACCCAATATCACCGTTTTCTCGTGGTCCTACTGATTGGTCCTCCTAGTAGGACCACGAGGGAGACCTATTTATGTCTGCCCTACTATGTGCCTTAGTAGCTGTTGTCAATTATTTAAACCACCTGTATATTCAAAATTAGGTACCTCTTGTTTTTTTTTTGTATCCCTCTTATGTTTAGTTTTAGTGTAAAAAGCATTGCAAATCGGAACCATTGAATATACAGGTGGTTTAAATAATTGACAACAGCTACTAAGGCACATAGTAGGACAGACAGAAATAGGTCTCCCTCGTGGTCCTACTAGTAGGACAATTAGTAGGACTACGAGAAAATGGCCCCCACTGTCCCCACCGAGGGGCTGTTCCCTGAGGAAGGTTATACTCTCAATTAATTCGCTCAAGCAAACCAAACCGCATTTTTCTAAGCCACCGAATGTCTGCAACTACTGATATTGTATGGTTACATTTATTTAGTAATAAGTGAGATGCTTTCAGTGTGCTTTGGTGAGATTGAACACGTTGGAGACTAAGGCCTGCTTGCACCAAAGACTAAAATTAATTTAACCCCGAGTTAAACAGAATTTTGACAGATCCGAGATACTTAATCTGTCAAAATTCTGTTTAACTCGGGGTTAAATGGATGTTAGTCGGTAGTGCAAGCGGGCTTAAGACAGACAAAAGACTGCTAACTTTTGTTTTTCAATTAAATCTTTCGAAAGTGAATTCGTAATTTAGTTAGATAGATAACACTTTATTGTACATAAAAAAAGAGAATCCACAGGTATTACTCTCAGTTAGTTAGTTTTTTATCTTCCAGTTATCGCCAATATTATATATCGCACCCTTAGACGAAAACCCCACTATATCGAAATAATATGTGAACATTTAGTTAGCTATTTTTTCAACTTCCTCACCTTATACCAGACCGGACAATATAACTCCCATAACGTCTCCTTCAAGTTGAAGGTATCGTTATAGGAGTTATATTGACCGGTCCAGTATAAGGTCAGGAAGTTGAAAAAATAGCTAAATGTTCACATATTATTTCGACATAGTGGGCTTTTCAGCTAGGGGTGCGATATATTTTGAAGTATAAGAGTATGTTAAGTTGCAGAGTACGTTGGGCTTGCCTTTATTTGAGACCCTAGGCACGCCACTGATGATCACCCGCTGTTTCCTAGCCTAATCATCTCATTCTCATTGCGTAAATACAAAGGCCAAAGTTAGTCAGTGTAGGGTTATTCAAGAAGAACTTTGTTTTCTAGAACAAAATAAAACAAAGAATTTAGATGAAGATGATTCAATTTTTTTTTTGTATTACGGAGAGAAAACTTAGGCAACCGCTCTAACCGACCAATCATCATATTTCAAGGCCTTACGATATTTATTTGCGCAAGGGAATGTAGAATTTCACTGGTGAAAGAGGTTTGCGAAGGAGCGTGGGCATGGTTCGATATAATATTTGCTTGCCTTTTTGGATTAATACTACATAGAAACAGAAAGTATTTATTTGACTTCATACATATTTTTTTTCATCTTTATATATTAGGGACTTTGGTACACTGCAAGTGACGACGTCCCTTATCGTCAATCGTTCCTTACACTAAGTTCTGCTTATCTATATTACTTAAGTCTACGAATTACAAGAAAGTGTACAAACATTCTAGCTGCCCTTGACCAAAGTTCAGCTAAGATGCTCTCGAATAAGCCCACATCAATATGTTGAGTTGCAGTTTTATAATATGGTCTCTCTTGTCTATATTACAGTCACATTCCATTAATATGTGCAGTAAATCCTCTTCTAAGCCACAGACTTCCCAACTCGGAGAACCACTTTTTCATAAGATACGCAATTTTTTTTAATGGAACGTGGCCGGATCGCTTCTTGTGTGAGACAATGACGTGGTTTCTTTCTAGTCTAGCAGATTCAAACTATGGAACACGGGAGTTCGCTTTGGATAGTTTTGTACCAGATACCTTTAGCCTTGGACCGTTCGACAAAGTGCTCTTTCCATTTAAAATACTTATATTGCCTTGTCTTTACATTTACGAAGTGGCTGTCTTCGTCAAAACGAACCCTAATCTGTTCCATCCACTCTCAGTCGTCAGCAATCGCACACAGCGAGACAAAAGTAGAGTTTGCGTCAGAAAATCTAATACTGCGCTGTTACACAAAAGCATATTTTGTATGGGACCAGTAATTTATAATAAAATACCGAAGGAAATGCGAGAATTAAGTACAAGTAGTTTTAAAACCAAATTGAAGTGTCAGTTAGAACATAAAATGTATTATAATATTACAGAATTCTTGATAGATGACAATTTCAGCTAAAATATTGACTGACATTCTAATATAATTTGTGTTTTAAATTGACATTTATTCGATTATGTATAAATAACTTGACATGTGACAATAATTCCTACTTATATAAATTTTTTTTTTTCCTATCTCCATTTTTATTATATCAATTAATCCGATTTTTAAATTGACATTCTATTTTAATATTGTGGAAAAATTTTAATTTGACATTTTATATTATTATTACTTGGTGGTGCCTTTTTCATAATTTTTACGCCTCATCAGGCAGAGCATGTACAGAACTTTTTTTTTAACCATCTTATTTATGCACTCATGCTTCACAACTAAATATCTTTGTCTTTGTATAATGTGGTCAAGGATTAATCTCTTCTCCTTCCTCTGCAGCCATCTTTGCCAAGCGGTCCGCTGTCTCATTCCTTGCCAACATGGGCTGGAGCCCATTGCATTGTCATAGTAACCTTTTATCATGGATCTTAGAAGTATGTTATACGCAGTTGCAATACCTGCGCGACATTTGTCATTTATAATAATCGCTTATACCTAATACAGAACTAAAATGACAATTTCATGACACGTTTTTATAAATAGGACATTATTATTACAAATCTTAAAACAAGTCTTATAAAATATAAAATTAATAGTACAGAACAGCATAACAAATATCGGTAAATACGCACCGCTCTCACGTATGTATGATGAATACAATTCGCTTTGCGCTAAATTGGATGGCACTGATATATTTTATGAGTCGTTATCCAAAAAGGAATATTTCCAAGGTCTTCTAATAGCATTCACAGATTCATTAAAATTTAGTAATTTATATTTAGTTTTAGTTCTTATTATTATTAATATATCTAACACCATCTGATGCTTTAGCATAGTGTCAAGATCTCCCAACAACATCAATATATCAACAACAATATCAACAGTATGAAAAAAAAAACAAACAAGATAATGTTGTGCCCACCCGTAATTGGCTAACATACTAGAATAGATCCTATTATAAGCTTTAAGGTAATACTTGTATTTCACCTGTTGGTGTGCCTTAAATAAATAAATATTTCTTGGCACAATATAAAGACAAAAAGGTCTGTGTTCTATCAGGTTGTCTGGTAGATCGCTTTTAGCGATACGACTGCCGAATGTATACGACATAACTTAGATATATAAGGTTTCTAATTTAACTGTATATATTCTTTCTAGTGTGTACATCATCATCATTATCAACCCATTTTGTCCCCACCAAGGGGCACGGGTCTCTTCCCTGAGGAAGGTATAGGCCATACTCCACCACGGTGGCCAAGTCCGGATTGGTGGATGCTTGTAAGACTAGTGGCTGGTCTTACTGTCAGAAGTTTTCAAGCCGCCCTAAGGCCTCTGACTTGGCTTAACGACTGATTCGACGATCTATCGACGGCAGCCGGCACCAACTGCTTAACGTGCCTTGCGAAGCACCGTGCTAGTGTGTACAATGGAGTTCTAATATAATTTAATCTAATTTGTGCTTCGGCTTGTAACTAATGTACACCAGAGTGCACTAGCGTTGGACCTTGTTGCCTTGTAGTACAATGACAACTGTATGGCGATTTAGTTTCATCGCCGCTTCAAGTCTACGCAGCGCACGTACTAGTCTCCCAAAAGTACCGGGAAAATGTGTATAAAACACAATGGGTAATTTTAATCACGAAAATTTATTTTGTCCCCATCAAAGTAACTTCTATTAGAGGCAATACACTTACGCCAGCGTTTCAGCTAGTCCTCGAAACACTTGTCACGTGTATGGCTTTCAGCGCCTTCGTCGTATTTTCCCCTCTGTGTCACTAGTTCTACCAAGGAGTACACCTGGTAGTTTTCTTTGACCGCCACTATGCTCGAAACGCTTTCCGCGAAGCAGTAATTTCAGTTAGGAAAGAGAAAATAGTTGCGCCATGGTGGCACATGGCACATGGTGTATCTGGTGAGTAGGGTGTCTGCGGAGCGATGTTTGTTGAATATTTTGGCCAAAAAGCTACGAATAATCAAGAATGTGTGAGCTGGTGCATTATCGTGATGCATCCATGTGTTTTCCACCCACAAATCTGGCAGTTTGCGACGATTAGCATCGCGCAAACGCCTCATGACTTCAAGATAATATTTCTAGTTAAATTTGTTTCACTTTATTGACTTGATCATCGTCAGTTGAAGTGGATGGCCTTCCATCATCGAGCATTTTAAGTAACTCTTTGAATCATTTATACAACTTGTATGCCTGACTTTTGGACATACAGTTATTTGCGAAAGCTTTTTGGACATTTTTAAGCGTTTTTGCACAAGAAATTTCATTTAATTTCATTCATAACACAGAATTTAATACAACAAAATCGGCCATACCACAAAAACGGCGCGACCACAAAAGTTTTTTGTCAGAAATGTTTGTAAGTCACAAAATACTCGAGAGAATATGTTAGATTATTTTTTACCATCAATCAATGACAATTGTACCAACCTCGAATCGCTCGTAGCCTGCGCTGCCTGAGTGATCTTAAACGATCACTAAGGTTAAGCAACATACGGCCGTTTAGTCCATGGATGGGTCACCGTCTATAACTAACGCTGGTGGCATTTTTCCGAGCGATTCCGTGCTTCGCAAGGCACGTTAAGCAGTTGGTGCCGGCTGCCGTCGATAAATGGCAGTCGTTAAGCCAAGTCAGAGGCCTTAGGGCGGCTTGAAAACTTCTGACTGTAAGACCAGCCACTAGTCTTACAAGCCTCCACCAATCCGGCCTTGGCCCCCGTGGTGGAGTATGGCCTATACCTTCCTCAGGGAAGAGACCCGTGCCCCTCGGTGGGGACATGATGGGTTGATGATGATGATGATGATGAACGCAAAAATATTTTTTTAAATATCTCTTAACACTTTATTTTAAAAATAAGATATTCCGGGTACTTTTGGGACAGAATGTATATCAAACAATCTTCAATGGAATCAAAAAGCACGTCACGTGACCCCACAGTGTATATGTCATCGTACTACACGCACTAACAGAATCGGGTCCCTGGATTGCAGACGCAAGTCATTGTACTAGTACATTACATACATAAATAGATAGAATATTCTTTAGTGTACTTAGGGGCCATCCATAAATTACGTCACACGTTAAGGGGGAGGGAGGGGGTCGACGAAGTGTGAAATTGTGTGACAAGGGGGAGGGAGGGGTCCTAAATTTCGTGACGTCACATTTCAAAATCTATTATATTCGTTATGCTGCGGCCACACTTGAATGCGAAGATTCGTGTTCGTGTTGTCGCGACAAAATTTCGTGTTCGCTCTACGGCGAAGAGCTTGGCCACATCAAATAAACCTTCGCTACGTCGCGACAATATAGAACGTTGCTAAATTCATTTTGCGCGAAGTGCAGCCGACAGCTCGAACTTTGTCGCGATAAAACCCTTTGATGTGCGGTATTTTACCCACAGCAGCGCGAAGGGTGTTTGTATTCGCGATGATGATTCGCGATAGGACGAATTTTTTGGCCATACATGTCACGACAACGCAAATGTTCGCGTTATCGCGATAGGGTGGCCGTACCATTACAAGTGTTAAAACACGAACTTAGAACTATTAACGAAAAAGTCAAAAACATTTCCCAGTTTAACTGTTCCTAATTATATTTGCAGCTCTGTCGGAAATAAAACAAATTTCGGCACTGCTGTTTTAATTCAATAATTTGTATATGTATAATTGCAAAATATGTGACATCACTCTAGGGAGGGGGGAGTCTCACAACTGTGACCAGCTGTGACAAGGACGGGGGAGGGGTCGAAAAATCGCGAAATTCGTGTGACGTAATTTATGGATACTAATATAAATACTACTACTTACTCGTGTTTATCCAGTTGCGTGCACAGGTGGGCTGATGATGATGAAAAGCTACTTTACAGTGTGACTTACATTCGCTGTCCTCGCTGCCGCTTGACTTGGGCCGAGGGGCCTCCGGTATTTGCGGGTTCGGTTCGGGGAGCACCCGCCGCGGCTTCGCTCCAGGCTTGCGGCGCGCTGAGACAATGTTCATAAAGTAAACACTTTTTTTGTACTAATAAATAAAATATTTTTTCTCAAATCTCTATTGTTAACAGAGTGGGAATATTAATATTATCAAAAGTATGTAAGTTCATTTCTGGGCTTTGAGGTGGTGTGTACCTAGACCCGAAATGAGCAGTAAATAACGTACAAATTTCATCATTGTTGTTTGTCTTTTTGTGATGCAGTTGCATTGAGTTAGGATAATTATACGGACTTAGTGTCACGACTATTCTTGACCAGAGCTTTCGAGTTTTGATAAATTTATCTTCGGTAGATGAAATATAAATGACTCACAGTCCTCTTTAATCTTCACGTGTACCCAAGACCTCAACAATTTAAATTGAAATTTATCATGAGGAGTATAATTATGTTCTAGAGCTTTTCTTTCTCATTATATTTTTCTGACGAATCATTCTAATGAGCGATCTACTGTGCCAACAATGGTATTCATGACACGTCATTCTAGCTTAAGCAGTTTGGTGAGGTAGGTAATCTATTACAGTTAGTTCAGATCACCATCGAATAGCAATAGCTGGAACTGACTCAGCTTACAGACGTGTATGCGTCAATTTCGAACCTAAACAAACTTATATGACTTCTCCTTGGCTTCTCTATCTATCTATCCGCAACCAGGGCTGCCGTTTGTTCTAAATTTAAATAAATATTGCGTGTGTTCGTTTATGCCTTCAAGAACAAACGGCGGCCCTGGTTGCGGATAGCTTAAAGTCTGTTCGCTATCATAGAGTGTCACTTTGATATTTATCGCCTCGGCACGTGGCGGCTTTTCACAAAAGAAATTAAAGGAAGCCGACGCGGCGCAAACACGCCAGTGAATGTGGCTCGCAGCTCGTCTCGTTCTACTATTATGTAGATCACGCAATTAAAGAAATAAATCAATCATTATTTTAGAATGGATTTATAACGAGACGATCCTGCATCACTTAGGTAGGTACCTATTTTAAATACCGGCGGAGATGAATATTCTGAGGACACTTCGAGTGATGAAGAGTAGTGTTTTATTTTGTGCTTCATTAGGTGTATTGTGAACCATGTTTTTTTTTTCAATTTAAAGTATTTTTGCCGTCTAAGTTGTATTATTGAAATAAATGTTCTTTTACTAAAACCAAGATTGCCTTCGTGTGTACCGACACTATCTAAGCGAACGGACTTTATACGGAACTTTATCTGCAAATTGTGAAACATTATAAGTGTTTTATAAGAGGGCCGTTGGCTTACCTATTAATGCCCGGTTCCTATAATATACGCCTACCGGCTACGATCCGTTTTCCATACAATTTATTGACTGTTCGTAGAAATTTTGTAGGAATTGTAACCGATCGTAACCAAAAACGAAGCGTTTTGTGGATATTGGAACTGGGCATAAATAATTATAAAAAAAGAGTAACTACACTGAGTCAGTCGTAGCTTCAAATTTACTATTTTACTTTTTTTTTCTTATGATTTTAAATAAACACGTTGTTTAACAAAATGAACATAAATACTCACATATTCTGTCAGCACTTGTCGAAGCATTCAGAGAGCTGCTCAATGACGTCAGTCTTGATAGTGCGTCCGAAGCCTGCGAGCTCGCTGCAACACGTCAAACGTTTCTATTTCAATAATAGCAACAGTTATCTGTATATTTCTACTATCTGACCAGGCAAACGTTGTTTCGCCATATTACATTATTTGTAGGGATTACGAGGGCTGCTACTTATGTATGCGGAATAGAAAAAATAAACAAATGTATATGGCTAAATATGCTTTTATTGTTTTTCAAAGTATTCTCCACTATGATCGATGCACTTTTGCATTCGATGAAACCAATTTGTAAAACACTTTTTCCACTCTGATTGAGGTATCTCCAAAACGTGCTGTTTGAACGCATCTACGGCATCTTCACGGGTCGAAAATCGTTGACCACGTAATTTATTCTTTCATTTGGGAATAAATAGAAATCATTGGGAGCAAAATCAGGGCTGTACGGTGGATGACCCATCAATTCTATTTTTTGACCATCCAAAAATGTAGTTGTTTCCTGAGATGTATGACAGCTGGCATTGTCATGGTGAAGTATGATTCTGCGTCGCTGGTTGTTTTGGCGTATTTCTTCAAATACTTCATCATCATCATCATCAACCCATTATGTCCCCACCGAGGGGCACGGGTCTCTTCCCTGAGGAAGGTATAGGCCATACTCCACCACGGGGGCCAAGTCCGGATTGGTGGAGGCTTGTAAGACTAGTGGCTGGTCTTACTGTCAGAAGTTTTCAAGCCGCCCTAAGGCCTCTGACTTGGCTTAACGACTGCCATCTATCGACGGCAGCCGGCACCAACTGCTTAACGTGCCTTGCGAAGCACGGAATCGCTCGGAAAAATGCCACTAGCGTTAGTCATAGACGGTGACCCATCCATGGACTGAACGCGCCGTATGTTGCTTAACCTTAGTGATCGCTTAAGATCACTCAGGCAGCCCAGGCTACGAGCGATACTTCCGGCAAACAAATGGTCGTGTACCACTCCGAATTAACCGTTCTGCGATTCTCCAGTGGTATTGTAGCCACATGGCCATTAATACCAAAAAAGCAGGCCACCATTTGCTTTACAGTGCTTTTTTCACGAGCCACTTTTGTAGGGTTCGGCTCATTTTGAAACACCCAAACTGTTGACTGTTGTTTAGTTTCGGGATCGTACGCGTAGATCCAGGATTCGTCACCTGTGTAGAGATTATAAACAGATTTTGAGTCGCCTCCGTTGAATTTTTTTAAGGTTTTCTTGCACCATTCGACGCGAGCATCTTTTTGATCCTGAGTTAAGTTGTGCGGGATCCAACGCGAACAAATTTTTTTTACAGACAACTGTTCATTTAATATCCTATGAATGCTCGTCATACATATGCCCAGAATAGCCTCTATCTCGCGATACGTAACATGGCGGTCTTGCATTATTAGTTTTCGCACAGCTTCCATATTTTGTGGCACAACCACCGATTTTGGGCGACCTTCTTTAACTTCGTCCGTGAGCTTAACGCGCCCGCGATTAAACTCACTAAACCAGTGATACACAGTCGTTTTTGATGGAGCTTCACCACCAAAAGTCGAAGTTAATTGATCTACGCACTGTTGTTGCTTTAAACCACGTCGAAAATCGTAATGCATCATAGCACGAATATTTTCACGAGTGAGTTCCATTTTTTCAGCGATATGACATTTTAAACCCAACAAAAACAAAACACTAACGTATATAAGAGAAAAATATTAGCGGCCAGTATTTAAAAAAGAACGAATTTGACCATGGAGGTCAGACATTACGTTTAAAATTATTGGAATCCCAGATTCCGCATACATAAGTAGCAGCCTATGTACAATTTCAAAAATAGGGTGGACCAATTTACCGATTTTTATAAAATTTTCTGTGTATATTTGTTACATCTGAAAATAGCTTTGTCGTCAAAACAACGTTTGTCGCGTCAACTGGTAATCCTATAAAAGTAAAACAATATTTTCAGTAGAATTGGCCACGCTCCATTTTTGAACATGAACGGAAATCTCAAAACCATTTCGAGAATTATGGTTTCATTTCAGTGCAATTTCTATTTATCAGATTTATAAATAAGTCTATATTTTTTAAGATATTCAACAAATGGCCTTGGCCCCAAATGACTTTTCTAAGACGTCAGCAAACACAGTATCAAATCAAATCAAGTGAAATCAACTGACGTTAATGACATTTGTTTTTTTTCTTCACTGCATGTCGGCTAAAACTCTCTCCTTAATCATCCTCTGATGACGTCACAAACACCAAAACTTTATAAATATATTGAAGATAGAAATAATAAATAAAACTCAAAAATACCGACGTTAGTTTATTAAAATGGTAATAATAAATGATAAAAAACATAATAAATTATAAAAAACATTTACCAAAAAAAAGTAAAATGGCCAATTTGTCATAAAGCTTAGTGCGGTGACCTGTGGTGGCATGACCACAATTATACATTTTTCAGAAAATTACTTCTTACGGCGCTAGGCCATATATTTTTAGATATTTTTATCGACGACATTAGTTTTAAAATTTGTCCGTTCATTAAAATCAAGAGACACCTCAAAATCCAGTAAAAACTGGCCGTCCAAAGAGGCAACGTCGCCAGCGTTTTGGGCTCATTGCCGCGGGATAGTGACCCGGAGCAGTTGTTTTAATTGTAAATATTTATAGAGCTATTTGCATAGTTTGTTAATCATAAATTAGTTCTATTTTTTTTTAGTTCTATTTATTTTTATTTCCGTTAATGCTATTTATGTGTACTCTATAAAGTATGGGTTCAGATATTAAAAAATCGAGAAAAAAAAGCAGTCGAATAGGCTATTTGACAGGTTTCTAAAAATCATCTCAGTTTCTTTATTAGTGTTCATTCAGTGCTCAGAAAGGTAATTTTGGTAATTTTAAATTCTTTCGTGAATTTCTTCTGAAACCAAATAAAAATTAACTTTTAAAATAAGCCGCCAAAACGTCATCTTGAGCCATATGGCGTCATGACATCACAGGTCAGGACACAAAGCCAATGAACGTAAGAACGACATGAACGACAGACGACATTTTTGCTGTGTGACGGCATCATAGATTCGGCCAATCCCAGCCGTTTTCGACAAAATGGCTAAAGAGAGAAAATTGTCCAATTTTATCCTGGCTTTTTGGACAAATGACTTAAAATACCTTAAAGCGGTTCGTAGACTCATAATTTATGTGAAGGTATGTATATTATACTTTTTTTTTACACTGTCAAATAGCCTACTGAGAACCTCCTCTTGTTTTGAAGTCGGTTAAAAACCAAACAGAACCTATTTTACTATTGCACTGACTAGGATTGTTTCTTTCAATGACGCATTACTAAAGTTACAGTCCGTTTTTTGATTCGATGCAAAAAAAAATGACGCGGTGTTACCGTTATAAAACATATAGGTTTACTCGATAGATTTTTTTTTACCGTGTATAAGACTTGTGTGACCAAAATCCTTATCACATCAAAGACGTTAAAGTTTAATTCTTCGTAAGAGTCTAAAAAAAACACCTACGTAGCACAAACAATTTTTACTTGGAAGTAAAATGGGTTTATGGGTAATTTAGTTTTTGCGTACTAGCAAGAATCAGACATTGGATTATATTGAGACGGCAACGTGACTGTTTTATTTTTTTGCATTGAACTAAAAAACAGACTTTAGTACATGTTGAACAAGAGACTTACAAGGCGTAGGTTTGAGCGAGAGATTGAGTGGCGCGTCGTCTTCAGCGCCAGTTGTCTTCCCGAGGTCTAACGGGGCATCTTCGGTGGATCCTGACGGCTTGCTCAAATTCAGCCCGGCATCTGTAAGCAAGTTTTAGCCTGTTAGCTGTTAGAATATACCTCGGGCTCTAGAGTAGGCTTCGGTTTAGGCCGAAAGCACACGAGTGTGATGCTACTTCCTGCTCTGTATAAAACTTTTCGTCGTTTTATTTCGTTATTTAGAGTCATTTCGTTTAGTTGCATTTATTTTTGCAAGTGTTCTAAATAACCACCATAGACACAATAGGCTATTCGACCGATTTCTGAAAGCCATCTCATATTTTTTGTTGGTATTCATGGAGTACTCAGAAAGTGGTCATTTTAAATTCTTTCGTCTATTTCTTCTAAAAAAGGCAAACGAAAATTTACTTTTAAAATAAGGCGCCAAAGCGCTATTTTGGTCAATATGGCGTTGCACAGGAATTATGACGTCACTTTCCAGTAAACGGACCAATGAACGTAAGAAAGAATGAATGACAGACGCCATTTTTACTGACATGTGACGTCATCATAGAATCGGCCAATCCAGGCCGGCCGATCCAGTTTGCGATACGTAACATAATTAACATAACATATACATAATTATCAAATTTTGTCTTGTGTTTTTTACAGATAGTAATAAATTTTTAAGTTAAAATGGCTTAAGCCAGTTTTAAGACTCATAATTTATACGAATACGTAATAATACTGTTTTTTTTACACTGTCAAATAGCCTATTTTACGCACGTAAACATATTGAAAATTGTATTGAAAAAAACGGTGGAAATTAATTGAAATGAAAATTTGCTTTTTATTCATTTTAGACTTCATGTTTCATAGTAACATTTACTGCTTAAGGTCTACGCATCTATATCTACCTATAAATTGAAATAGTTTGATTTTTCAAAACATCCAGGTCGATTCCCGAGCTGAGTACACATTGTTTTTAAATGAATCATCATCATCAACCCATTATGTCCCCACCGAGGGGCACGGGTCTCTTCCCTGAGGAAGGTATAGGCCATACTCCACCACGGGGGCCAAGTCCGGATTGGTGGAGGCTTGTAAGACTAGTGGCTGGTCTAGAATTTAAAAATTCTATGGTTATAAATTTAAATGAATGAATGCAGTTATTTGCTATTAAAAATCGATGACATGGTTCCTAAGAACAGATCATCGTATTTTGTTGTTGTTGTTACACTTTATTACACAGTAAAAAAAACATAATATAACTTAAAAAAAATTTTGTGATAAAATTACGTGCAATGGTGGACTTATTTCTAAAGAAATTTCTTCCAGCCAACCTGAAAATTATGTCTTATAGCCTCAGGCTTTCCCATACTGACAGATCTAAATGAGCCACCCTGTCATCATCATCAGCCCAATAGGTCCCCACCGAGGGGCACGTCACTTCCCTGAGGAAGGTATAAGCCATACTCCACCACGGGGGCCTAGTCCAGATTGGTGGAGGCTTGTAAGACTTGTGGCTGGTCTTACTGTCAGAAGTTTTCAAGCCGCCCTAAGGCCTCTGACTTGGCTTAACGACTGCCATCTATCGACGGCAGCCGGCGCCAACTGCTTAACGTGCCTTGCGAAGCACGGAACCGCTCGGAAGAATGCCACTAGCATTAGTCATAGAACAGTCACCCATCCATGCACTGAACGCGCCCTACGTTCTTTAACCTTCGTGATCGTTTAAGATCACTCAGGCGGCCGGGGCTACGAGCGATTCATTTATTTATAAACAGAGTAAAGACTCACCGACGTTGGCAGCCGCTGTCCCCGCCAGTTGTTTTTCCAGCGCGGCCAAACTGACCCCGCTCTGACTCGCTATGGTCTGCAGTAACTCCCGAGATATACCTGTGGATAAAGATAAATACGATTTTCACTCCATCTGCTCGAAATGATGCATTTTGATGCCCAAATTTAGGACCCAAAACACGCTATTGTTGTTCTAGCTAAGATGCATCAAAGTCTCAATAATAAAAAAAATAGACTCAGAATTGGGTTTTGAATCTATTTACTTTTAGCTGACTCGGCGAACGTTGCTTAGCCGAAGAACACAAAATGTACACAAAAAATTTCATAAAGTTCGGTGAATTTGTTTCGCAGGAGCTCAATAAACATAAACATTTACATACAGGCACATTACATTGCTTCTGGCCCCACACTAGGATACCTTGTGTCGTGGGACCTAGAAACAGCATCATGTCAAACATGTAAACATGCAAGACCTGGAGTTTTTTTTGTCTCCAGCCGGGTTTCAAACTCAGGACCTCTCGCTTGGTAGGCAGATGCGCTTACCGCTGCGCCACAGAGGTCGTGTAACAAAAACTGTGACACGAGCTTTTTATATATTAGACTAGCTAACCCTGCAAACGTAGTTTTGCCATAATATTCATCAACCCATTATGTCCCCACCGAGGGGCACGGGTCTCTTCCCTGAGGAAGTTATAGGCCATACTCCACCACGGGGGCCAAGTCCGGATTGGTGGAAGCTTGTAAGGCTAGTGGCTGGTATTACTGTCAGAAGTTTTCAAGCCGACCTAAGGCCTCTGACTTAGCTTAACGACTGCCATCTATCGGTGGTAGCCGGCACCAACTGCTTTTATTGTCTTATATTGTTTTGCCATACTAATTAGTAATAATTAGCCTACGACTAACTCTCAGACCTACCAAATAAACACAAAAAAGTCACGAAAATCGGTGAAGCCGTTATGGCCGAGTTACACGAGGCTAGTTTTTCAAGCTAGGATAGCAAGCTAGTACTGTCCTGGCTTGCTGACCTGGCTTGGAACATGCTAGTTGGAACATGGAAATAAGCTAGTTTTGTCTACACGAAGCCAGAAGTACTAGCTTGCTAGCTTACTGACACTAGCTTGCTATCCTAGCTTGAAAAACTAGCCTCTTGTATCTCGGGCATTACGGAGGAGTTCGATAAAGAAACTCTGACCCGAAATTTTTATGTATTAGATAAAATTCTTACCGGCATAGTCGGACAAATTGGGCGGCGGCGTTCCGGCACCCGGCATGGAGTTCTGTCGGTCCGGCCGGTTGGGAAGCCGGATGACCTCGACGGCCGAACGCGAGTTCCCATACTCGTCCTGTTGACAATGTTTTTTTTGTAATAGTATATATTGAGAATTGTTGTACGAACTTCTACAATGAAGTTACAACTAAATTTAAGAAGGATCGCTTCTTGAGGGGTCTAAAAGGGATCCCCATAAAAACGAAGTTCGGTTTTCATTCACAAACGACATGCCGCATCGTAATGAGACTTTACATTGGTAAATATTGATGTTCAGAGGCCACAAATCAAGATCCCCTCTCAATGTAGCCTTTATGAAGAGTAGGCCGCATTAATCATGAAGCCTCAATTCATAGTTACAACTATAATAAACATAAACATTTACATACAGGCACATACATTGCTTCTAGCCCCACACTAGGATACCCCGCGTTAAGCAGCTTAACGGCTAGACCAAAAAACCAGTCTATAAATCAACTATGAATTTTGGCTTTATGCTTTAAGCAAACCAAGGTATAAGACTGACTATGCCCCAGCGACCACTATACTTCTAGCCCCCTAATGGCATAGTCAGGAGACCACTTCCTAACTCGAGGGAAGGAAAAACTCCTATATGAAGCGCAGTAAATCCGGAACGATTCTAATACCAGGATTTGGTGCGAATAATTAGGTATCTGCTCTTATTGTGCACTTTCCACTCTAGCGCCCATCGAGGGGCACCAGCCTAAGCAAGTCAATATTCAGTCCTTTCGTGCTACACAAAAGGATGAACCTGTCATTTAACAAAGTCTGCCAAATTCGACAGGATCAGCACGGCAATATTGACCACTTCCTACCTCGTCAAACTGACCACTTCCCAGTGACCACTTCCTAGCTCGTCATACTGACCACTTCCTAGCTCGCCATACAGTCCACTTCTCAGTGACAACTTTCTAGCTCGTCATACTGACCACTTTCCCAGTGACCACTTACTAGCTCGTCATACTGACCACTTCCCAGTGACCACTTCCTAGCTCGTCATACTGTCCACTTCCCAGTGACCACTTCCTAGCTCGTCATACTGACCACTTTCTGTCGCTTGCTCGGCACAGGTTTACCGTGGTCGGTGGAAGGAGGGACCAACTTCTGGTGGGTCCAGACATATATATGGTCTTCATACAACAAAGTCTGTCAGTATCGTTAGGTTAACCATAACAATACTGACCACTTCTCAGTGAGCACTTCCCAGTGACCACTTCCTATATTCGTGGGCAATACTGACCACTTTCTGTCGCTTGCTCGGTACAGGCTGACCGCGCTCGTTGGAAGGATGGACCGATACTTGAGGTGGGTCCAGAGATATTGTCTTCTTACGTCCCCGATTAGTCGTACCAGGAACCGCCTGTGGAGAGAAGGAGGAGAGTTTTATTGAAGGGACCTATTAAAAAAAAAAACTTCCACAATCACAATCCACCAGACACCCGTGCTAAGGCAACAATGTAATACAATGGCGGCGGCACCCAGTGGGAATGGAAACTACGAACTCGGACATGATAATCAGAGATAATATAGTTTAACCAAATAGGCTGTCTAAGCTGCTGTCACGCCAGTTAGGAAACTATTCGTCGCCTTACCAAAATGAAACTTCAGAACAAAATACGTTTGGCATCCCATCTAGCTTGCAAACTATAAAATTTTTGGTGCGGGTGAAAAAAAAACTGTAAAAATACTTTAGTTAAATGTAGGCTTAGCAAAAATATGGACTTTAAACATAAACATTTACATACAAGCACATACGTTGCTTCTGGCCCTACACTAGGATATACCCTGTGTCGCGGGAACCAGAAACAGCGATGTCACAAACATGTAAACGTCCAAGACCTAGGGTTTTTTTTTTCTCCCCACCCGGGGTTTGAACCCGGGACCTCTCGCATGGTAAGCTGATCCACTAACCGCTACGCTACAGAGTTCGACAAATCAATCATTATCATATCAATCATCTCTACTTTCCGTACATACAGTCTGTAAGCTTTTAGAATATACCTCGGGTTCTAGAGTAGGCTTCGGTTTTCGCCGAAAGCACACGAGTGTAATACTACTTCCTGCTCTGATTTCGAAATTAAGTGTCATCATCATCATCATCATCGGCCTACTGGTGTCCACTGCTGGACATAGGCCTCTCCCATTGCACGCCACTGAGCACGGTCCTCGGCTACTCTCATCCAGCTCTTGCCAGCCGCCCTGCGAAGATCATCGCTCCACCGAGTCTGAGGACGTCCTACACTACGTTTACTTGAAAACAGCTTGTAGACTTGGCTTAAACGTGAAATGGGTCGGTAGTTCTTTAAAAGGGTTTTATCACCCTTTTTGAGTTTAAGTGTCATATTAGTTCCGATTTTGAACTTAAGTGTCATATTAGTTCCGATATTTCTATTACACGAATATATCCGATTCTATCCGATAGTAGCAGAGGTATAGTCTAAAAGCTAACAGACTGTACGATCTTGTTCAATGTTATCTTGTTCTGACCGAGAAAATTCGGTACTAAAATTATTAAGAAAACCATTTTAATTTCTTTACCTTTGGTCCCGCTAAGGAAGAGGTGTACTTTATAATCTCAGTGTCCGGCGGAAGCCTCACTCCACCCAAGACTGAAGCCGGATCGCTGTGGACAAGACACATTGACTAAACTAAGCTGTACCGTTTGTAGTTAGTTAGAGTCCGTTTTTTAATTCGATGAAAAAAAAAAATCACATCACATCACATCAAATCTCTTTATCACATCAAAGACATTGAAATTGAATTACTCATCCATCCTTATCACATCAAAGACATTGAAATTGAATTACTCGTAAGAGCAAAGTCTAAAAAAACACCTGCGTAGCATACTCAATTTAACTTGGAAGTAAAATGGGGTTATTTGGTTTTTACGTACTAGCAACATTCAGACATTGACAGCCTAAGAATTGTATGGAGATGTCAACGTGACAATTTTGTTTTTGCATTGAATGAAAAAACAGACTGTAGTCTCTGTTATGGCCGGTTTAGATTATCTTAGTGTTTAGGAGAGTGCTTTAGTAGAAACGTGTAAACGCTACTGTGTGTATGAATCATCATGTATAATATAATTATATCTCAGAAAATATTATTTTACTTATTCTGCACACCTACTGCCTTTTCGAATATTTTGCTCATATCCATCCAAAGGTTGTCTGGCAGAGAGCTATTTTAGTGATAAGGCTGCCGTCAGTAAACTAGATTCAGTAATTCTCTTAGATTAAGGAATACCTGTGTAATTTCGTTTTTTAAGTACAATAAAGTGTTCTCTATCTACCTATCTATCTGTCTATCAGTCTTCACAGAAGTGTGCAAGAATCTGTGAAGCTATGTCTGGCGCCGGAGTTAGGCGAACACACACGTATGTGTGTGTGTGTGTGTGTGTGTGTGTGTGTGTGTGTGTGTGTGTGTGTGTGTGTGTGTGTGTGTGTTGTGCTTGTGTGAGACGGGCGTGTAAGGGAAAAAAGGGCAATAACGTTATGGCGTTTGGCAAAATACACGTTATATATTTTTCTGTATTTCTCTGAATACAATCTTAAATAAAAACAAATATGTTATTGTGTGGTACGAGTGATACGAGTATATGGAGTAGGCGTCAAGGGATGAAACAAGAACATTACCGTAAATTACTATCTAGATCTCTTCCGATTACACGTTGTATCGAATGGACGTGACATTTTTAAATATGAACGGAAATCTCGCTGCCATTTCATGAATTATGCTTCAGTACAATTACTATTTATCAGATTTGTAAAAAAGTCTATATTTTTTAAGACATTAAATAAAAAGCCTTGGCCTCAAAATTACTTTTCTACGACGTCAGCAAACAGAGAATGAGTATGATTCCTTTGCGTCAATTCAATTTAGCCAGACTTTTACTTTCAGTTTTGTTCAGAAAAAAAAATGTAGTTTGTTGTGCCACTTTGTTTGATTTAAGAGGCTGAATGTGTGAATAGTTGAAAGCTGAATGCATTTTAATGGAGTAAGTCCAAGTACAATAGTTTACTTACCCTCCTTCCAAAGCAGCACTAACAAAAAGGAAATTCATACTTTGAGTGACAGGGTATTCGCTTTTAAGACAAAAGTACTAATAATGTTTAACAATTTTAAAAAACATTTACAAAACAATTAAAAAGTTTAGTTAAAAAAAAAGTTTTATTAAACAATTTAATAATAATAAACTACTCATAACAAGTAATAAAATTAAGAATTGGAGTAAGAAGTTCTTTTTTTTTTATTGTTGATGGACAGTACCAAATATTCAATGGCCATTTGATTGTTCATGAAAATAAAAAATAAAAGTTGATGAGCGTTTGTGATAGATTGTGGCAAAGCTAGCTTTGCAACGGAATTACAGTACCACCATCTTATCTGTTCAGTTGATAGTGGCGCTAGTGGAAAATTTAGTAGCAACATTTAAGAAATTTACCTAGAAAAAGTGAGAATATTTTAAACCGTCTCAATTTTAATGAAAATATATCTATAAATCGTAGCAAGTGAAAAAATAAAACCAAAAAATGGGGAACATGATTTACAATTAATTAGTTCGTTACATTTGCCCACCTGAACAGATAACTTGGTGGCGCTGTAAGTGGCAACCCCACAGAGAGACTATGTAGCAACTAGCAACACTTGTTTCTGTCATTTTCATTGTTAAGCTTGCTTAAACAGTATTGATACTTTGAATGTTGAATATAAATTCTTATCTAAGGCCAATCGAGTATAACCTATTTTTTAAATCTACCATATTTAGACCATTGCAAAGGTAGCTTTGTCAGACTCTAACAGTCGTACTACAAAAAACTAAAACATCTGCTGAGCACGTGTCTAAAAAAAGTGCTACAATAAAACAGTGTTTAACGGTTGCCTAGAGAAAGATACGGCTTAGACATTGTTTAAAGTTAGACTGACGAAGAGGCCTGGTTGCTAAACACACCGTTAAACAATGATTAAATATTTAGACATTGTTTAAATAAAAGCATGTTAAATCAGTGTTTATTTTATTTTTGTGGTGACTGTAACAGTCGTACTACAAAAAACTAAAACATCTGCTGAGCACGTGTCTAAAAAAAGTGCTACCATAAAACAGTGTTTAACGGTGGCCTAGAGAAAGATACGGCTTAGACATTGTTTAAAGTTAGACAGACGAAGGGGCCTGGTTGCTACACACCGTTAAACAATGATGAAATATTTAAATAAACGCATGTTAAACCAGTGTTTATTTTATTTTTTGTGGTAAGACTGTGACAGTTCTGTATGCGATGAAGATAGATAGTTAGATAGATAACACTTTATTGCTAAACCAGGATACAGAGTGATATGTACATGTGCATATTTTACTATGAGTAGTCCTTACGAAAGTTTTAGGTTACTTTATATATCTTTATTAGTGAACCCTCCGTTTTGGTTAGTCAAGACTGAGGACCCGTCTCAGAGGATCGCTCGTAGCCCCGATTGCCCGAGTGATCTTAAAAACGATCACGAAATTTAAGCAACATAGGGCGCGTTCAGTGTATGCATAGGTGACCGTCTATGACTAACACTAGTGGCATTTATCCGAGCGGCTCCGTGCTTCGCAAGACACGTTAAGCAGTTGGTGCCGGCTGCCGCCGATAGATGGCAGTCGTTAAGCCAAGTCAGAGGCTTTAGGGCGGCTTGAAAACTTCAGACAGTAAGACCAGCCACTCGTCCTCCAAGCCTCCATCAATCCTGACTAGACCGCCGTGGTGGAGTACGGCCTATACCTTCATCAGGGAAGAGACCCGCGCCCCTCGGTGGGGGCGTAATGGGTTGATGATGAAGGAGCCATTTCTTTGCTAGGTCTCTAGAATCTACGAAGCGAAGAATTTACATTCAGTTGAACGTGAATGTAAGTTTAAGGCTGTCTTCGGGTGGATTCGAAAGTGGAGAAAAAGACCTAACCATCTTACCTAAGTATGGAATGCGGCAGTCCAGTCAGCGAGTCGATTGCACCATGTCTGTCCTTGTCCGACCCGCCCATGCCGAAAGGGTAGAGAGATGACATGTTCTGAAACAAAATAACCGACCTTAGTTCCTGATATTCTTAGTAGTAGTACATGCACCTCTTCGAGCCAATATATATAGATAGAATATTGCATTATGACCTTGAAAATAACAATAGGCTATTTGACAGTGTGAAAAATAGTACATTACTGCAGCGGTCAGCAAAAGAGGCTCGGATTATGGCCTATGCCTTCGTCAGGGAAGAGACCCGTGGCCCTAGGTGGGGACATAATGGGTTGATGATTATCGTACCTTCCCCTTCGCTGCGGCGGCGACGGCGGCGTGGTAAGCCCCCTGGGCGGCGGCCTGAGCCAGCATCAGGTCGCCGCGGAGAAGAGCCAGTTCCCGCTCCTTGGCGACCTTCTGCCCTGATGCGGAGGTAGACGGTTTGTTGCCTGTGGGCGACACACAAAGAAACATTACACATTGTTTGATATAGCTGAATGAATGAATGCCACAAACATGCTTATATAATCATAATAATTATATTATATTATATAGTGCTCTGTCGCATTGTTGTGCATTGTCACAATGATTCTATTATTATACAATTATATACAATACATTATATTTATATTTTATATATGACTATTTTTAGACATGGGCGTTTACATTAAATTACATTGAACTATGTTTTGCCTTTTATGATGATTGATGGCAATCACGAAACTATATTATATGAATTTGAGAATATATTAGAAAAGATGGGTTGCTGCTTAAAAGTGACGAACTAAAACATAACATAGGTGGTTATAGCGCAGTGGATACAGATCCACTGAGCACAGTCGATGCAGAGGAGACTGAGAGAGTTTTCGTAAGAATATTATTTGAGATAACTATGTGACTTCAAAATTATTCATGGCAATCATGAAATTGTATCATATTTGGATGGCCCAATTCAAGAAATCACTAAGTCCAATTTCATTTGCAAAACGACCTAAGTTCAATTCAATGAAATTGGACTTAGTGATTTCTTGAATTGGGCCATCCAATTATAGGCTCTGATGTATTGGGTTTAAGATTATTTTGAAGAAGAACGGAAACGAATTGAACAGAATAGAAGAATGTCTTTACTTTACAAATTATTGTTGGCACCATCGAGTCTAATGATTATGATGGTGAGAGTGGATTTTTTCCGCTGTCTTTTTCTCCACAACAAATACGACCGGAAGGCAGCGGCTCTGCGGCTAATATAGGCCATTGACATTCAGCAAACAGAATGTTAATTCTTCATGTTGAAAAACGTATACTTCTTCTTTAATTCATTTTGAAAGAATCGAAGAGAAGATTTTTAGTTTATAGTATTATAAGAATAGGATTTAGAAATAAATTGTTAATTTCTGAGGCGAGTACCTATGACTGTTTACATTCAAAGTCAGGGACATTGGTGAAGCGATGACAGCAATAACACTCGCTAACGGTGAATGAAACATAGAATGATGATGATTGTTTGAAATGTTGACATACCTCTTCGCCGCTACCTATACCCTCTGCCAGTCCAGGAGGCTCTCTACCCGAGCTATTGCTTATCCTGTCGTTCAAAGTAATACCACACACGCTCTTCTTTTCTATACTTACTTAATCTTTTTTTTATTTCTGGAAACATGAAACTACAATAACAGACTTGGCCCGCATTGTGAGGAACCAGTGAAAATTGTAACAACAAATTATTAATTTTAAAAACCAAGAACGAAATTTTAAAGTGGGATAAAGAAATTAAATTAGAACATCAAAGTAACATAAACATTTACAGGCACAGACATTGCTTTTAGCCCCGCACTAGGATACCCAGTGCCGAGGGAAGCAGAAACAGCGGCATCACAAAAGCATCGATGATCTGGTTTCTTTTTAAATACCTATTAAATTATCCTTAAGCCGCGTATCCACTAGGCAACATTTGACGCGCAACACGTGCCGCTCAACATGTTCGGCAACGTTGCACAACAGCGCGCGACGTTGCCAGCGGGCGCGCAACATGACACCCGCCTATTTTCGCGTCGCAACAAATATCCCGCGCTGTCGCTCAACATGTTGCCCAGCATGTTGCGCAACATGTTGCGCGCCAAATGTTGCCTAGTGGATACGAGGCTTCATATGAACAGGGTATTGTGAGACTTTATAACTTCCACGCGACACATTCATTTGTTCTGGTCCCAAACTAAGACACCTTGTGCAACGGTAACCAGGCAAGAACGTCACAAACATGGAAAGCGGTACTAATAATTGATTTTTCTCACCCACAAATTCTGTAGTTTATCTAGGGTCCTAACAAATCAAGCGCAAATATTTGAAGGGCCGTATAAATAACAATTGCTCAATACATCAATTAAGCAATTATTATTAGGAAAAATAGGTCGAATAAAAAATCGATCATCCATACTAAATAAACACCCTTTAAACAATGTACACGCACA
This sequence comes from Yponomeuta plumbellus, assembly GCA_947310845.1. NCBI lineage: Eukaryota > Metazoa > Arthropoda > Insecta > Lepidoptera > Yponomeutidae > Yponomeuta > Yponomeuta plumbellus. The sequence continues at coordinate 5,290,979 of OX371218.1, forward strand.
CAAGTGCCGCCGCACTACGTATACAATGTCGTAAATGTCACATGTCATTAACTAGCGACTAAAACAAACTCATAGAAATGTACGTAGCAAGCCACGGGGTTGACGCCCCGCCGTTCGCGCCGCGCGATTTTTCGCGCGGGCGATTTCCCCCGTGGGCGTGGCCAGGCCGAGGCCTTTATTTATTGGTAACTAGCCACTTTGCATTGTTTACCGCCACTGATACTTCAATCGTGTGTCTGAAAACGTTGTTTTATCCGTGTTTTAAGCCAATTTAAATTTGCTATGATAACATACAGAGGTCAATTTCGCGTCTATCTGCAAGGTTGGGATAGTTCCGACGGGAAAACGGGCGACCCGTTTCGGGCCGATATCAAGAGACCCGGTTCGAGTCATGATGTTTTTTTTCCAAGTTCTTTTTTTGTTGAAAATGGATTATTTTAATTTTTATATTACATATTTTATATTACAAAAAAAGTACCGAGCAAAGCTCGGTCACCCAGGTACTTACACTATATACGACCCTTAAAATATTTGCGCTTGATTTGTTAGGACCTTATGTATGTAAGTACATAAAGGTAGGCGCGTTTAGAGGAAATTGAAAAGACTGGAGCCAAAACTAGATCGGTGATCTGCTTTATGCCTTATTAAATTATTTGCGGTCCCATGAACTTCCTCAATGGTACTACAAGTCAAACAACAAATTGTACTATCAAATAAAAGGCCTACTCATAACCAGAACGTTGACAAACAGCTCCGTCATATAAAGTGCCACAACAAAAAGAGAACATGTTTCGTACTATACGTGATCATTTAATTCACACAACACATTCTGGAAAGATTCGCGTATTTTAGGCAATTAAAGTTTTTGTCCTGGTGACGATCCGTGATCCAAACTGAATACTCGTTGGTGCCTTCCGGGCGATCGTCGCGCCCCCTATCGGCGACGTGACACATTATGTATTGGTGTGTTGGAACTTGAGAGGAGTTGCGCTCTATCTTCGTGTTTCAAAGTTTGTTACAATATTTCATTATTTGAAGACTGTGGTTGTGCCAGCGTGCTTAATTTCGCCCTATGGACGTTTGAGAGCAATTTGTGGAGCCTGGAAAGCTGTGAAAACGCCAATCTACAAATACGCAGAGCCGCAAGCCTGAGCGTGTAAGAGTTGAAGGTGCGGGGAACGGTGAGTTGCCAGGCCCATAAAAATTCTCTTGAACAGAACATGAAACAAAAATGATTTTTCAATTCAGACAACTTTTATCTGAGGAATAAAAATGGCGGTTTGACAGCTTATTCCTCGCCATTTTTATTCCTCGGATAAAAGTTATTTGACTTTTGAAAAATCAGCCCCAAATGAATAAAAATTACGCAACGGGACACCCGCCCCAAAAGATCCGATATCGCTATCGGGACGTACCCCCAGTGCAATGAATGGGAAATCCACGGCGGGTAAGACCCGGGCCTCGATTTTTTTAGTGCATTGTAGTTCGATGACAGATACACGGTCGGGTCACGTGACGTGTTTTTTCATACCACTGCCGCCTAGATTGCTTGATCTGAGTGCGCGCGTAGACTTGAAGCGGCGATGAAACTAAATCGCCATGTTCAAGCAGTTGTCATTGTAGTACAATGCATTAACAGAATCTAAGCTCCGGAACGATGGACAATATGGTCCTCTCAGGCGCCAACCAATCTAAATATATAAAAGAAGAAACTGACTGACTGACTGACTTAGAATCAACGCAGAGCCCAAACTACTGAACCTAGGGGGTTGAAATTTGGCATGGGAGTTCCTTAGGGAGCCTAGGTGAGCACTAAGAAAGGATTTTTTGAAACTCACCCTCTAAAGGGGTAAACGGCGGTGTTAAAGTTTGTATGGAGGTATAAAAAAATGTTGTCAGATTTTCTTGCTTGAAATAAATACTCTTCAACACAATTGATTGAACACGTGTTTCACGGTTTTTCTAAATTTAACCCTTAACGGGAGTGAACGGGGTTGCAACATTTTGAACTGAAGTCCACGCGGACGGAGTCGCGGGCGAAAGCTAGTGTCCCTAATAAAAACCAATCCTTCATGCCTCATAGTTAGCGTCGCATCAACAGTTAGCGTGACAAACAAATAATGCAACATAAGCTGGCTACATTTTCTTATCCATCTAATCTCTTTAAACGAGCAATTCTTGTGTATATATGTATATAATATATATATATATATTATATTCCGAAACAGCATGAACGATTTACACGAAACTTAGTATGCAGGTGGTTTCGGGGGCGCCTAATTGATATATGTATGTATGTAGGCTATGTTTCATTTTTATTAAACGTCGTTTTATCCGTACACCGATCATTAGACTACAAAGGTAATTTTCGCAACAATGTAATAAATAGCTCAGGTGTAAAACCGCGCGGTCCGGAAACGAAAATACCCTGGTTCAAATCCTGATGATTTTATTTTCTTCTTTTTCAAGTTCTTTGTATTGCGAGAGAAATTATTGCTGGGAGCTCGAAATTTTTTTTGTACTTACTATTTAGTTGATGGCAAGATTCGGCAGATTAGGTTAATATAATTATTGGTTTTGATGTTTTAAAGCACAATCCTGATACGTTCTAAGCAACTACAATGTAGCTGCAAGTGAAAATCTTTAAATACTATATTCTACAATGTAACCTCCATTTTGTTATTTTAGACGACGGTTTTCGTAAAATTCAATAAATAAATAAAATAAATACATTGCTTCTGGCACCACACAAGGATACCCTGTGTCGTGCGAACCAGATACAGCGACATCAAAAACATGTAAACATCCAATCACTACCCCAAGGGTAATGAGCTGTTCTAATACGAGTATTTGTGCCGAGGTTTAGACTAGAGCGGTGATGGAACACGACATTTATTCCACTAGGCACTCACAGGAGGGCTTTGTGGACCTACAATGAGCATTTACCTGAATTTTGGTACAGCCAAACGACCATTCAGTAAGCACAGACTGGACTGTTGAATGAAGCTAGACTCACGTGAGTGGGATGGTGGTTCGTAGATCTCCAGGCTCTGGTTTGAGCCAGACTGGTGCGGTGCGCCCACCTGACGGTCTACTGAGGCCAGACTCAAAGGCAACTGCTGCGTGGAGTCCGAAGAGGTCATCGGGAACTCGTACGAGGATTCTGGACGGTTAGTGGGGATTCATGATCAACAACCACTTTTCCTCACTAATGAGGACTTACAGTTTTAGCTAAGTGAGACTGGTATGTTCAATGAAACTAGACTCACGTGGAATGGGACTGCTTTATGCCCTTATTAGTCTTGTAGAAGCATGGTGTACCCTCCAAACCGTTTAGGCTTGCAGAGGCATGGTACACCCTCAAGACCGTTCAGTTGAATGTGACTGGGTAAACACAGACTGGACTGTTGAATGAAGCTAGACTCACGTGAGTAGGATGGTAGTTCGTAGATCTCCAGGCTCTGGTTTGAGCCAGACTGGTGCGGTGCGCCCACCTGACGGTCTACCGAGGCCAGACTCAAAGGCAACTGCTGCGTGGAGTCTGAAGAGGTCATCGGGAACTCGTACGAGGATTCTGGACAGTTAGTAGGGATTTAATGGTCAACAACCACTTTTCCTCACGAATGAGGACTTACAGTTTTAGCAAAGACTGGTCTGTTCAATGAAACTAGACTCACGTGGAGCTGCTATGTGGAATGAGACTGCTTAATACCATGATTAGTCTTGCAGAAGCATGGTGCATCTTCCAAGCTGTTTAGGCTTGCAGAGGCATGGTACACCCTCAAGACCGTTTAGTAAAATGAGACTGGGTAAACACAGACTGGACTGTTGAATGAAGCTAGACTCACGTAAGTAGGATTGTAGTTCCGAGTAGATCTCCCGGCTCTGGTTTGACCCGGACTGGTGCAGTGCGCCCACCTGACGGTCTACTGAGGCCAGACTCAAAGGCAACTGCTGCGTGGAGTCCGAAGAGGTCATCGGGAACTTGTACGAGGATTCTGGACGGTTAGTGGGGATTCATGATCAACAACCACTTTTCCTCACTAATGAGCACTTCCAGTTTTAGCTAAGTAAGACTGGTATGTTCAATGAAACTAGACTCACGTGGAATGGGACTGCTTTATGCCCTGATTAGTCTTGTAGAAGCATGGTGTACCCTCCAAACCGTTTAGGCTTGCAGAGGCATGGTACACCCTCAAGACCGTTCAGTTAAATGTGACTGGGTAAACACAGACTGGACTGTTGAACGAAGCTAGACTCACGTGAGTAGGATGGTAGTTCGTAGATCTCCAGGCTCTGGTTTGAGCCAGAATGGTGCGGTGCGCCCACCTGACGGTCTACAGAGGCCAGACTCAAAGGCAACTGCTGCGTGGAGTCTGAAGAGGTCATCGGGAACTCGTACGAGGATTCTGGACAGTTAGTAGGGATTTATGGTCATAAACCACTTTTCCTCACTAATGAGGACTTACAGTTTCAACAAAGACTGGTCTGTTCAATGAAACTAGACTCACGTGGAACTGCTATGTAGAAAGGGACTGCTTAGTACCCTGATTAGTCTTGCAGAAGCATGGTGTACCCTCAAGACCGTTTAGGCTTGCAGAGACATGGTACACCCTCAAGACTGTTCAGTAAAATGAGACTTGACTGTTGATGACGTTAGACTTAACTATTCAAACAAAACTTACTTGAGAAGGACTGTAGTGCCGGACTGGAGTGAAAGTTGTGTTTTGGGTCACACTGGAGCAGAGCGCGCAAGAGACAGTTCATAGAAGCCATGCTTAAAATTAACTGCTGCCTGGACTGCGAAGAGCTCTTCAGGATCTCGTGCGAGGATTCTGGAGGGTTAGTGGGGATTTATGGAGAAAAACAAAACTTTCAATCACTAATGAGGACTTCAAGTTTTAGCTAGGTCAGACTAGTCTATTCATTGTAGCTAGATTTACGTGAAACTGCTGTGTGGAACGGTACTAATTGCTTTGGCTGTGCTGAGGTTAGTTTTGCAGAAGCATGGTGCACAAAGCCGTTTAGCAAACTCTGACTGGACTGTTCAATGAAGTTGGACGGAACTGTTAAATAAAGCTAGACTCACGTAAGTGGGACTGCTGTGCCAAACTCGACTGCTTAGTCTGGTTCGGCTTAGACTGGTGCGGTGTTGTGCCCACGAGACTGTTCAGCGAGGCCAGACTTGAGAGTGACTGCTGCGACAGCTGCGTGGACTGCGAAGAGGTCTCCGGGAACCCGTACGAGGACCCTGGAGGGTTAGTGGGGATTTATGGACAAAAAATCCACTTTGCCTCACTGATGGCGATCTTCAGTTTTAGTTAGGTCTGGGTGGTCTTTATATGAAGCTAGATTCCCGTTGAACTGCTGTGTGGAACTTGATTGCTGACTACGATTAGGCTTAGACAAGCATAGTACACCCACAAGGGTTTATAGTAAACTCAGACTAGACTGTTTCATGAAGCTATACTCCCTTCAGTAGGATTTTTGTGGCAAAGTAAATTTCTTTCTCTGATAAGGCTTGGACAAGCGTCCCAAACGATCATTCAGTAAAGTCAGACTGGACTGCTCAACTAAGTTAGACTGAACTGTTCAATTTAGCTAGAATCTTGTAAGTGGGACAGTTATGTCGAACTGAACTTCTGGTTCTGATTAGGCACGGACAGACAAGCATGTTACACCCCATCCCCACCTACAAGGCCGTTCAGTGATCTAAGACTGGAATGTTCAATTAAGTTAGACTGAACCGTTTAAAGAGGCAAGACTCACGTGAGTGCGACTGTGCTGAACTGGACTGTTTGGTCTGGCTGGGTTTAGACTGGTGCGGTGCGCCCACGAGGCTATTCAGCGAGGCCAGACTCGAGAGCGACTGTTGCGAGTGGTGCGTGGACGGCGATGAGGTCTTCGGAAAGCCGTACGAGGATCCTGGCAGAGGAGATAATTTATTTATTTCATTAATATTTAGGAAAACTAGTGACCAAGCAAACATGATATTACAAAGCAGATATAAAAGCAGACAATCATTAAAAGTTTCCACAGATAGCGGCCAAAAGTAATCAAAGTAGCGTTACATAATAGGTATAACCTCAGAATAAGAATGATTTATTTCTCATTCTAAACCAATCGATTATTTACTGGGTGGCAACTAATTTACAGGGTTGAAAAACGATTTTGATAGGAGACATCTCACCGCAGTTATTCCACCATAGAACAAGTCAAATTCGACCTCCGCCGCCAAAGAGTTATATAGATTGCAGGATATAAAATTAGTTCTGACCACTGGTAAATGAAAAGTTGGATTGGATCTTAACATACGAGTAGGTGTTAAAAACTTTAAACGACAAAGTAAATCTAGAAAGTCAACTATGCCACGTGCTATCTTCAATAGTAACATAATATCAGCTATCTCCCGACGCTTAGGTACTAAGCGATTAGGTACTATGCATTTTACGACATGTTTCCTCGTAGTCTAGCCTCGTGAGGCCCAATGTCTTCAAGTGATCACAAAATCAATTGTTCTTTTCAAGGTCGGGCCTTACGAGGATAAAAGAGGTGATTTAATTCGGTAATTTAAGTACTTTCCTTTGTTAATTTCCTTTGTATTCGCTCAATACGATCAGCATAATGTTGGTGTTACCATAGAACCAAGGGGTTCTATAGAGGTTAAGGAACCTCCTGGCTACTGAGACAAGTTTGTTTCTGCTGTCAAGTTGATATTCAGAAATTGGCTTCAGAATTTTCTAACTAAAAAAATGTTGAAAAAATTCTAATGTTAATTGAAAAATTAAAATTTTGATTTGAATTATAACTAAAATTCTAATTCTAATTTATAATAATGCCACTAATTGTACTTTCGCGCAAATAATTTCGAACCAAAGGAGATACTTTTTTTTCACTTTTCTTGTAATTTAGTAGGCCTGAGGAGATAAGCTTGCTTTCCATAGAAGTATAATATAATAGAGACGCCAATTCCTTTTATAAGTACATACAACAAGTAATAAATCAAGTAATGATAAATAAAAATAAAATAAAAACTCACGCCCGTTATCCCCGAGGGGGTAGGCAGAGGCATTCACTAGAACTGGGCCCACGTTTTGCCGTTTTAAAGTAATGGTTGTTGTATACTATGTATTTAAGATTTTTTTAAAGTATTTTTGTTAATAAATGGTGCTTAATAAAAACTATGAATCGGCATACGTTTTTGCCATTTGTATTTTATTCTACATACATGGAAAGCATGCGTAAAAAGCACGAAAATAAAGCAAATTTAAACCAGCGCCCCGATTCTGATAATGCATTATAATTCAATTACAGTTACATGGTCGGGTAACGTGACATGTTTTTCAAGGCCATTGACGCCTAGAATTACGAAAACGTTGATTTCATGCGGCAATGAAATGAAATGGACGCAGCCATGCAACTGTTATTGTGCTACAATGCATTAGCAGGATCTTGGCCCGGGCCTTACTCATGCTAGGCTGTGAAGTGGCGCTGCTCGTCGCTGGCTGCTTCTCCTTTTGGGTGATGGTACTTGACGCGGAACTACTGCGACCCGACCTGGAGAGATCAAGAAGACGATTAGGACAACTCCACCAATCCGGACTTGGCCCCCGTGGTGGAGTATGGCTTATACCTTCCTCAGGGAAGAGACCCGTGCCTCTCGGTGGGGACATAATGGGTTGATGATGATTAGGAGAACAAAGGTGCACTGTCCAAGCCACATTATCTTCATAGCAAAAGGTTGAATGGAATAAAATTATAAGGCAAGATAAGAATATTCTTTATTGTACACGAGGAGAAACAGAAACGTAAAATATTTACAAGGTAACAGCACAATTGGCGGCCTTATTGCTAATAGAAATTCTATTAGCAATCAGAAATTTCTCCATCATAGGGTTATGATGGACAAATTTCTGATCTTTATACTTATCATTAAGTACACATCGTCGTCAGATGCGCTAACCGTAGGCAGATGCCTACCGTGCGAGAGGTCCCAGGTTCGATTCCCGGCTGGGGACAAAAAAAACCCAGGTCTTGGACGTTTACATGTTTGTGACGTCGCTGATGCAAATGTTATGTTATGTTAAAAAAGAGAGTTCATAAAGAAGAGCAGAAATCTTTACCGATCGCCCCCCTTCTGTGGCTTAGCGGGCTTCTGCGGCTGCTTGGCCATTCCGACGCCAGAGAGGGCCGAGAGGGCGGAGTAAGGGTCGCCAAGGTGCGGGAAGTTCAGCCCTGAGGCCTGCAGGCGCGCCAAGTAGTCCTGAGCGGCCAGATGTGACGCCATCGACCACCACGCCGCGCCTGGAAGAAAGACAACATGTTTATTACAACCACGAGACACCTTTTCTAACATAATAAAGAGATATTTTTAACAATAAAGAGATATTTTGAGACATTTTCTAACATAATAAAGAGAGATAGTTTTTTTTATGGGTTGTTGCTGAAAATCAGCGCTGCCAAGATCACTGCGCTGACTTGGTAGCATAATGCTGAGCCTCGACCCTTTATCTTAATACTAGCTGTTGCCCGCGACTACGTCCGCGTGGGCTTTAATACTAACTTTGAACCCCCATTTTACCCCCTTAGGGGATGAATTTTCAAAAATCCTTTCTTAGTGCTCCCCTATGTTACAAAAAGAACCCCTGTGCAAAATTTCAAGTTTCTAACCCTTATAGTTTGGGCCCTGCGTTGATTCTAAGTCAGTCAGTCAGCTTCTCCTTTTATATATATAGATAGAAGATAGATGATAATAAATTCTTTCTATTCTTCTATTCTATTCTATTCTATTCGATAAGTGACATAATTTTACATAAGTGACGAATCGCTCGTAGGCTGGGCTGCCTGAGTGATCTTAAACGATCGCGTTCAGTGCATGGATGGGTGAGCGTTCTATCACTAACGCTAGTGGCATTTTACCGAGCGGTTCCGTGCTTCGCAAGGGACGTCAAGCATTTAGTGTCAGCTGCCGTCGATAGGTGGCAGTGGTTAAGCCAAGTCAGAGGCCTTAGGGCGGCTTGAAAACTTCTGACAGTAAGACCAGCCACTAGTCTTACAAGCCTCCAATCCGGACTTGGCCCCCGTGGTGGAGTATGGCCTATACCTTCCTCAGGGAAGAGACCCGTGCCGCTCGGTGGAAACATAATGGGTTGATGATGAAACACAAAAACATGAACATGCCACTAGCGTTAGTCATAGACGGTCACCCATCCATGCACTGAACGCGCCCTATGTGGCTTAACCTTCGTGATCGTTCAGGGTCACTTAGGCAGCCGGGGCTACGAGCCATTTTTATGTTTATTGGCTGATTATTACACTCACTGGCGGCGGGGTGTAGGCCTAGCTGCACTGCCTGGTTCACGGCGACGGCGAGCGTGGTTATAATACTAAGGCCCTGTTTCACAATGTTGAAATAAAATTTCAGATAAGCTATCCGCAACCAGGGGTGCTATTCTTTCTAAATTTAAATACATTTTCCTATATTGCGTGTATTTGTTTATAGCTTCAAATTGAGAACAAACGGCCTGGTTGCGGATAGCTTTTCCGGAACTTTGTCTGCAGATTGTGAAACAGACCCTTAGAGGCCTGTGCAAAGCAGTACGAGTACAAGCAGGTCCAGACAAACGCCAGGTCTAGGATGCTTATATGTTTGTGATGTCGCTGTCTCTGGTTCCCACGACACAGTGTATCCTAGTGTGGGGCCAGAGGCAATTGATGTACCTGTAGGACGGATTTAGGACGAGCACTGGCCGATTGGCTGATTATTATACTCACTGGCGGCGGGGTGGAGGCCGAGTTGCGCGGCCTGGTTGGCGGCGACGCCGAGCGTGGTCGGCGGCGGGTAGCGGGTGCCGCCGAAGCCAAACAGCGCGGCCTGCGCTTGCGCCTGGGCCTGCGCCTGCGCCGCCGCGCCGCCGCCCGCGCCGCCGTCGCGGCCCCAGTACGCTGGAAGGGAGTAACCTACTTATAAAATATTCGTTGTTAACATTGCCTTATAGACCGAGAGATATTGACACAAATTACTTGGTCATTTGTAACAGTATGGCGGTTCTTCAGGGGTCTAATGCCCGGTTCCAATGTCCACAAAACGCTTCGTTTTTGCTTACGATCGGTTACAATTCCTACGAAATTCCTACGAAACGTCAATAAATTGTATGGAAAACGGATCGTAGCCGGCAGGCGTATATTATAGGAACCGGGCATTAGTACGCAAAGACAAAAAGAAAAATGATGGTCATAGCGCTGGTACCGTCGGCCCAATCGCGTGGGCGTTAGTCGAACTCGTCGGATAAATTACGAGTGTCAAACGATATGTACCACAAAAATTTTAGTATTTTCCTATAGTCCATAAAAAATTACTAAAATACCTACTACTTAAAACAAAATAGGAATTATAACAATGATATGACGACCTCTGTGGCGCAGTGGTTAGTGCATCTGACTACCATGCAAGGGGTCCCGGGTTCGTGTCTCGGCTGGGGACAAAAAACAGGTCTTGGATGTTTACATGTTTGTGACGTCGCTGTTTCTGGTACTTACGACACAGGGTTCCCTAGTGTGGGCCAGATGCAATGTATGTGCCTGTATGTAAATGTTTATGTTTATTATTATAAAGCCTGTATTACACCGGGCCAACACTGTGCGGCATCGCAGCATGCCACAAGGCCGCTAGCTACAAAGTTGCGGCAGAAGAAGAAGAAGAAGCTGTGTCAGTTTGCCACATGACGCAAGGTGTTGCCATGCCACACGGTTCTTGCCACAATGTGCGACGTTGTAGCATGCGGCCTTGTGGCATAACGCAATGCCGCAGTGTTGCCCCGGTGTACTATACCCTTAAGATACGTATAAATTGAATTGGAATAGTTTATTTCGGACCATAAAATCCATATAACTTAACCTAACCTTAAAAATTTTATTGTTTTTTCTTAAATTGTGTAAAATTGTGTTTTTTTGGTAATAAACTATTTCTATTCTATTCTACATACATACATACATACATACATACATACATACATAAGCTCACGCCTGTATCCCAGAGAGGTAGGCAGAGACCAGGGACTGCCACCTGCCACGATCCCGACAAACAACTTTCGCTTCATCGACTTTCAAAAATTATCAGTTTTTTAACTTTAAATTCGAATATCTTTACTTGCGATGGGTAAAACAGGCAAGATGTTGTTTTGTATTAATGTCTAATAGTAGCATAGTAATTTTAATTTCTAATAATTGTAATAGTAATTTTCTGTAAAAACAAGAAAAAGTAAAAAAAAAAACGGTGGTGCCAAGGTCAAATAATTTGGGCCAAGTGGGTAGCAGATGACCCCAACTAACCACCATTTTCGTATGTTCAACGTTCTACCAAACATCCTGTATATCTTTTCTATTTTACTTGGACTTCTCTAGCACTACCCATTCTTTCCACATCACCCATGGTTAGCTGGAAAATACTTTTTAGTATTAAGCTCGCCTTTGTGCAGATCTTTTCATGTGCAATAAAGGATTTTCATTCATTCATTCATTCATAAGTCAGATCGACAGACCGAATGGACAACGAAATGATCCTATGAGGTTCCGTTTTTTCTTTTGAGGTACGAAACCTAAAAATCATACAAATCGGAGGAGGAGTTCGATACAAACACTGTGACACGAGATTATTATACAGAATGTCCCAAAAAATAGTGTCAAGTGGAAGTCCAGATATAGAGCACCCCTAGGGGTACCCGAATCACCCTCACATATGTTGCGCAATATTTTTTATTTTTCGAGTCATCAAACATTTTAAAAATTTATAAATTTTAACTAACTTTGGGATTCTTCATTTTTTATGGCGCTATTGTATCAGATTGAACCACAATTGAGTTTGAGTATGCAAGGTACACTATTCACCTATTTTGGAAAAAAATGAAGCATTTATCTTAATAATCCATGGCTCTGTGGCCAGAAATGTCTTGTAGGGTCAAGGTGGGAAAATAATAAGAAAAAAAATTATAACTCGAAAACTACAAAAAACGCGGAACATACATGGGGGTGATTCGGGTACCCCTAGGGGTGCTCTATCTCCGGACTTCCGCTTGACACTATTTTTTGGGACGCCCTGTATATTAGATTAATACAAATGTGACATCACTTTAAAGGCAACCCCAAATTACAGCGCCACCAAGTTATCTGTTCAGGTGGGCAAAATTGTAACTAACGAATTAATTGTAAATCCTGTTCCCCATTTTTTGTATTATTTATTCAATTACTAAGATTTATAGATATGTGAGTGGTTGACCAAAAAGGGACCTGGAGGGATTGGAAACCGTTATTTTTTTATTTGAATTTTTTAATCTGTAGTATTTTAGTTTTGTTTTGGTCTAACCAGAATATTTTTAGGTGCCGTAGTTATTTTTTTATGATTTTTTTTGTGAGCCAAGCCGAGTCAAAACCTGTCTGTCTATACACGAAACTTCAAACGCGATTTTCTCGAAATCAATTATTTACCTTTGAATATTCTCATTTTACTAGGTAAATTTCTTAAATTATACGACTAAATTCTCCACTAGCGCCGCTATCAACTGAACAGATAAGATGGTGGCACTGTACGTCCATGGGCAACCCTTACAACATGGTAAGTAAGGAGGCGCAAACGAAGGAGGCGCACGTTTTATAGCTGGCCAGTCACCATTGTCGAGGCATCGGGCGACGCCGTGAGATTGCACCATATAGGTACGTGGGGCGAGGTCACTGCCCCGCACCCACAAGCACGAAGCGGCCGCGACCGCGGCGGGGCGATAAGCGGTGTGACTGGGCGGGGCGACTTAAATTGGTGTGGCGATGTTTATTTATTTATTCAATTTCTTCCATCTATCACTACAGGAAGCCCAATGCAACAGATGAGCTACTGGAACCGAATCTACTATTTTAATGCAAACTCATATACATTTTCGGAAACTAGAACCCAAAATGCGTAGACAGGCCATGTGAATATTTTTTGTATACCAAAGAAGACATGAAAAGTCGGATCAAATAGAAAAACAAACCAAAAAAATATTTTTCATGGACCTGTAAAACAGGTCAAAAAATGCGGCAAATGAAGTGATTCCCATAAATAAACGATTTGATTATTATCGACAGGAGCTATATGCGGAGCGAGGTAAATAGGGAATTTCGTCAAACTTTGACTGTGTGATGTTTTTTTACACCAAAGAAGATTTGGTTTTTAATTGCCTCACAAATTATTTTTTGGTGCATAGTCACTATTCTCATACATTCGGCATCCATCAGAGTTTACCCTAATTTACATACTGACATTATTAACTGCCTTATTGAGTAAGTTTTAAATAGTGAAATAGTGCGAGTTGATTCATTTTGAGCACTCGCACTTTCAAAAATCTAAAACGTCGCCTAAAAAATCGAAAATATACAACGCTGACTGCTTTCTTCTACAGAATTTTATAAAACGATCAAACCCCGCCCCTTCCTCGTCTCACGTTTTATCTAAAGTTGCTTTAGAGGTATCTAATTTACCAGCTGATTTGTGAAATCCTTTTCCAATTATTGTTTCCCTAACATTATTCGGAAGCACGTGTGTGTAAACAGTTCCACACGCACTCACCAAAAAGTTGGAGTAAGCGACTAATGTACAAGCAGCATTAGGATGCAGTCGATAAATCGCTGTACCTTTGACATAAAGTATGTAAAAGATTTATCGACGAAACTTTAACATTTTTAACTTCATTCCGGTTGCACTCTATCGACTTTGCGCTGCGATTGTGCACAATAAAGTCCCTATTGAACTTTAAAAGACTGTTCTCCGCAAATAAGTTGTTATTTGAAAGCGTAAGGAAAATAAGAGCTGTTTCCACTACTTTGATACACAACAATAGAACCACAATACCTTCAGGGGAAACAACATGAAAGGCAAAGTAGACTTACTTGAGTAAAGTGTCTAAACAAGTCACCTCACAAATAACAAAGACGGTACAGTAGACTTACAAAACAATAAGGAAAAGCCGTTTTGTTGTTCTGCCTGTAAGCTCCAAACTGAGGACAAAGTTAACGGTGTACCTCTATTTTAGGATCCTGACGAAACTATTTTACTTCAGCGACATTATGGACTGTCAGTACACAAGGTCGTCGACCCCGATTATTTACGCTGTTCGGCTTCTAAGCCGGTTTTGTTCTAATATACTTGATTGAATCATTGAATTCGTCAACAGGTATAATGTTTATGAGAGTGGGATAGATCATGGTGATCGGTTTAGAATTTAGTTTTAAAACTTACGGGTGAAAGTAACCTATATTATTATATTACTCTCGTTTTTCTGTTTTAGTCCGATACGGGAATATTCCTCACATAAAATTAATCTGTAATAATTTTCTTTATCATCAGACAGAAAGACAGGCGGATGTTGGACGGACGGACGGACGGAAAACAAAAGTGACCCTATAACGTGTTTGAGAGAATGGAAAGACGAAAACGGTATGTAAAGGAAGATGCTTACTTTTGTTTCATTTATTGTGAGCTACGATTGACACAAAAAAACAAGATACTTTTTGCAAGTCTAAACATTTGATTTAAAGGCACCTTATCCCCTCGCCATCGCAAACGCCGATTCCATGGCAGCCACTTTACACTTTGACGGCTACAAAATTATCAGCGCACCCGCCGTAAATCTTATTACCGGGGCCGCAAGAGCCACTTCGGCCCATCAGGAACGGACGAGAAGTGTGCAAACACGAATGCCTGCACGGTATTTACATGATTGGCGGAATTGTGACTGAATGCAAGCCGTTCTCTTTGAGACGAATGGGTCGGCTCAACGTGTATCTTTGGTGTTTGCGCTGAACTTAGCTCGTGTTCTCGTGAAAATAAAGGACGCCACACTTCATTACATAAACTCACGGCTGCATCATAACATTACATTTACATACAGGCACATACATTGCTTCTGGCCCCACACTAGGATGCCCTGTGTCGTGGGACCCAGAAACGGCGACGTCACAAACATGTAAATATCCAAGACCTGGGTTTATTTTTTTTTTGTCGCCAGCCGGGATCCGAACCCGGGACCTCTCGCATGGTAGGCAGATGCGCTAACCACTCCGCCACAGAGGTCGTCAGAGGCGTAGTTAGAGACGGGCTCTATTTTGCTAACGCATTGTAGTAATTACAATGACAACTGTATGAAAATAGCGATTCAGTTTCATTGCTGCTTCAAGTCAACGCGAGCGCGTGTATCGATATTCTAGGCGTCAATGGTATGAGAGAACACGTCACGTGACCCGACCGTGTATCTGTAATCGTAGGTACTATAATGCACTAATAGAGTCGAGGCCAATTAGGTATTTGACAAAATATCAAATGAGTTACTTTTAAAACGGATTTGTGTATGAAAACACTTGCTTGTGATGTCACATTTCAGAGCTATTTGACAAAATATCAAATGAGTTACTTTTAAAACGGATTTTTGTATGAAAACACTTGCTTGTGATGTCACATTTCAGAGCTATTTGACAAAATATCAAATGAGTTACTTTTAAAACGGATTTTTGTATGAAAACACTTGCTTGTGATGTCACATTTCAGAGCACTCTTTTTATGTTTCATCTATTCAAAAATTGTAATCACTAGTAAATGATTAAAAGAGATACATTTTCCGAAACATTTTGTAATTTTTTTTTTAATCGAGCATCTCAAATAATTTATTATTGATAGTGTCCAATACCGTATTGCCAGGATCAGACGAATATTGGTCTACTAGACGAATATTGGTCTACCGGTTAAAACGCTTGACGGCGTGAGATCGATTCCACTGGATGCTGCCGTGATGATGGATTTGTCTCACATCAGTCTGAGTGTATTTCATGTTTGTGAGTACCTCGCCCCTTCACAAAGGAAACCCTAGTTTGGGACCAGGACCTAGATTCAGTTATTGCATTGTAGTACAATGTCAACTGTATGAACATGGCGATTTAGTTTCATTGCTGTTTCAAGTCTGCACGCGCGCGCATATCGAACAGTCTAGGCGTCAACGGTGTGAAAAAACACGTCACGTGACCCGGCCGTGTATCTGCCATCGTACTACAATGCACTAAGAGAATCGCGGACCAGGACAAGTGGTCGTGGAAGTTATACGAACAGACCTTTTCGGATATTCAACATTCATTAGTCATTGCAACCACGCAGAACGAACACCAAAACCTACGTAACAAGATATGACAAAAAATAGCCAAATCAGATAACGTCTAAAATAGAGGCTGCAAGTATACCCACTGGAAGTTAGAACAGATTTATAATCATACTAGCTAATGCCCGCGACTTCGTCTGCGCAGGAGTAGTATTTCGAGTAGCTAATATTAGCATGGCGTAGAAAAATGTGCATTGGAAATTGATTATCCAATTTATTGTAGTTATGGTTCACTATTCTATGACCAAACAACGTTTACCGGGTCAGCTAGTACCTAAGTTATAAAACAAAGTCATTACATGCCCGCACTGGGAATCGAATCTGGGTCTCTCGCTTCCAAGCTAATTGTTCCACCCACTGGGCTACCACGACTATTTGGTATATGCTACCAGCTTAAGTACAGTGTCCATCAATCACTGATCAACTACCATATGAAGGGTACAGGGCTAGAATGATAAATGTCCAAAAAATTTTTTTTTATTTTATCTATCTAATCTCTTTAAACGAGCAATTCTTGTATATATATTTATATATAATCAGAATCTCGGAAACAGCTAAAACGATTTTCACGAAATTTTGTAGGCAGATGCTTTCGGGGGCGTTTAATTGATCTAACTAGGTTACATTTTTAGAAAACGTTGTTTTATCCGTGTTTTAAGGCAATTGAAATTTGCTATAATAACATACAGAGGTAAATTTCGCGTCTACTTGCAAGGTTGGGATAGTTCTGACGGGAAAATGGGCGACCCGTTTCGAGTCATGATGTTTTTTTTTCAAGTTTTTTTTTTGTTGAAAAAGGATTATTTTACAAAAAAAGTACCGAGCAAAGCTCGGTCACCCAGGTACTTATTGTTTATGGTAGCACTTTCGGATCTCTATCATTTCGTCTAGGTATCATACACTAGAACGCTGTGAGTCAAGAGGGGTATCAAAAAGAAAATATTCCGCTCCATAGCAGTAACACTGAGAGTTTAAACTTCAAACTCGATTATCTCGAAATGTTGGAAAAAGGACATTTATCGTTCTAGCCTTGTACCCTTCATATGGTCGCGCCTTTTCAGACGTCCTATATATGTAGTTAGGCGTTGTTAGTTGTACTGCGAGGCGTTCGAGTGATTTGGCAGTCTGTGCCTGTATGTGTCTGCGATAATATTGATTTCGGCACTATACCTGGATGCTATGTTCATATGAGGATGTTCGTGCAGCTCAGTGATTCTGATGAACCGAGGTGCACTGGATAGGTTTTGATTGTTTTAGGCAGTGGCGTAGCGTAGTTGGTGGTCCACCCCGGGCCGCAAAATTTCACAATAGTATAGGTATGATAGATAGATAGATGATAGAGAACACTTTATTGTACATAAAAAAGGACATTACACAGGTATTTCTTAATCTAATCTCTTCTCTATTGCATACTGTTTAACCCAAGAACTCCTTCCTATCTAAAAGAGCGCTTTGAATTCCTTCACTCTTCTCATGTCCTTAGTCTTCGCTCCTCCCAAAACCTTCTCCTAAAAATCCCATCCCATCGCACCACTTTCTACAGCTGCTCCTTCACAGTGCAAGCAGTCCGCCTCTGGAATGACCTACCGGTAGAGGTGCGTAAAGCCAACTCGCTCCCAATTTTTAAAACTATGGTGAAGGGTCACTATCTCGCTGGTTTACTGTAAGACTGTTGCTGTTGTTGGTATTTTATTTATGTCCTATGTGTATGGTTTATAAATTAATGTACCTATTTATATAATATATATTTTTACATCATTATTTATTTGTGTAATATTATTTGTATGTATCTATTGATAGTTCATATTTATGTTATATTTATAACTATAACAGATTGGTTGCCTAGGCATATATAATAAAATTGATATAACTCAGTAATTATTATTTTACTTATTTTGTACATCTGCTTCCTTCTCCAATATTTTGCTCCAGTCCATCCAAACGTTGTCTGGAAGAGATCACTTTTAGTGACAAGGCCGCCGTCTGTACTCTTAGGTTAAGAAATACCTGTGTAATTTCCTTTTTTATGTACAATAAAGTGTTCTCTATCTATCTATCTATCTAAGAGTATAGTCGGCGGCCTTATCACTAAAAATGATCTCTTCCAGATAGCCTAAAAAAAATTTTGTCACACATACAGAAATAACGGGTATTCTGTACAAGGCGGGGAATATGAATTAAAAATTTTAAATTAATATCACAAACGCAGCTACTGATATGGTGATCACGAGTAACATTTCCTGGAGACAATTTGTAGTCGTAGAAAATATAGATTTCACACTTTTATGTAAGATTTCTGACATCTTTTTCTGTTTCGCCTAATCAGTGCCAACGTCCTATGCGGGCTAGACAAACTTCAGGGTGGTATAGGTCCTGGGCAAGCCTACGCCATCAAAAACAATGGTCTCTTCACCCATCTAGTGTGTTTGACAATAATTTTTTTCTTGGAGATTTTTTTACTCTTAACTACCTACAATAAAATAATTATCTGAATGATATATTTTATTGAACCTCTAATCTCGAAAATAACATGCAAGAGTCAATTGGTCGAGTGTCCACGGCCAGATTTCGTAATAGTAATCTCGCCCAAAACGGTGAAAAATCTATTGTGCGAGTAAACCAATACCAATTTTAGGAGGCGTAACTTCGCCTATTGACGAGTTTTTGTGTTGTGCGAGTCTACACATAAGCCCTTCGGAAACGTAAAGAAGTCGACGTTCCGTTTCATTCAAATAAATCAAGTTTTAGATGATATTTTCACCATTGTTTCTTGAATGAAAATTATGCGTGTAATGTAACAGCTTCGTACAAATTCAATTGCTAAGACTTTACTTTGGGGACGTGCTTTGCTAAGGAAACACCAAGGAACTGTCTCTGAAATTGAAAAAGTTGAAAGTATACTTTGTCAAACAAAGCTTAATTTGTGAAGTCGCTTACTTTGCTGTAATGTAAAGTATCACGAACAACACAATTCACTTCACAAATCTCACATCACTGTATAATTTCCAAGATTCACAATTTAACTGTTAACTTTTAATATAAGTTATAAATATAAATTCTTAAATCGGGCAGAGCTTCCGCCTGATCACAGCGCCAGAACAAGACTGCCGGTTTATCGTCGAGCCCTCCCTTTTATAGACTAAAGACGAGCACATGGTATTGGTTGGTCTTGGCGCCATTTTGTGACAAATCCGTTAAAAATGTAATTCTATTCAAATGGCCACTTTTAAAATAATGAACTGTTAAAAATATATTAAATACATCTTATAAATTACCGGTCGTCCTGAAATAATGTTTTAATGTTAAATTAAATAGAACCTTTGCCGCATATTTATCAAAAATCATGACATAAGTCACGACTGAGAATCTGGCCCTTACCTCCGAACAGTCCAGCGGCATCCAGCAGTCCATCTGGCGGCTGCTTGCTGGCAGCGTCGCTGCCGTCCCCGTTCTCCTTCTCCATTCCTCTGCGGGTACAGAGAGCACATTAAGCATCATGGAAACTCTCATCAACACTGTCATAAAGAAAACAACAACGAGTAAGACCCTTCACAAACTGCGACCTATAGCATCGATGCAGTCGCAAATGGTCCACCTTTACACACTTGCGCTACTGCTGGTATCGCGATGCTGTCGCGCGCTTTTAAACGCGCGACTGCATCGATGTTAAAAGTCGCAGTGTGTAAAGGGCTTAATATTTTTTTATCATGTACAAAATTTCGAAATACATGAAAGTTTCGTAAGCACTGCAGACTTACGAAAGTTTCATGTATTTATTAACTTAATTCAGGAGGATTCCGGGCGAGATGGAGAAACATCAAGCTCCGCGGCCGTCGTGCGCGGGAGTCGCAAGTAATAGTCACCGGCGGCATCCGAGGGAAACCTCGTCGGAAGAATCCGACAAAAATCAATAAAAGGGAATCCAGAATAGGCTACGTGTGAAAAAACAGTAGTAAGGCACTTTAATTAAAAAACCAATTGTGATTTGTAAGAAAACACAAGATAAAATTTTATAATTTGTATCTGCCGCCAATGTATCGAAAACGGCCTGGATTGGCCAATCCAGGCCGTTTCTATGATGACGTCACATACCAGTAAAAATGGCGTTGTCATTCATTCTTTCTTACGTTCATTGGTTTGTTTACCGGGAAGTGACGTCATAATCTTGTGCGACGCCATATTGCCTAAGATAGCGTTTTGGCGGCTTATTTGAAAACTAAATTTGCGTTTGCCTTTTTTAAAAGAAATACACGAAAGAATTTAGAATGACCACTTTCTGAGGACTCCATGAACACCAACAAACAATATGAGATGGCTTTCAGAAATCGGTCAAATAGCCTATTAAGTTTTTGATAAAAACTTCCAATTTCTATAAAAAGTTTGAGTCACAATCTTCAAACTTCTTATAGAAATTCAGTATTGCAAACATCACGCATCCGCCAGGATGTTATACATTTAGGTATATCCCGGAAACTATCCACATTGCAAAGAGCATGCGACGAGGGCTATTTTCTAGTGATAAACCTTAACGGCCTTACTAATAAATAAGTTATCATCATCATCAACCCACCATGTCCCCACCGAGGGGCACGGGTCTCGTCCCTGAGGAAGGTTTAGGCCATACTCCACCACGGGGGCCAAGTCCGGATTGGTGGAGGCTTGTAAGACTAGTGGCTGGTCTTACTGTCAGAAGTTTTCAAGCCGCCCTAAGGCCTCTGACTTGGCTTAACGACTGCCATCTATCGACGGCAGCCGGCACAAACTGCTAAGCGTACCTTGCGAAGCACGGAATCACTCGGAAAAATTCCACTAGCGTTAGTCATAGACGGTGACCCATCCATGGACTGAACGCGCCGTATGTTGCTTAACCTTAGTGATCGTTTAAGATCACTCAGGCAGCCCAGGGCTACGAGCGATTCTACATAAATAAGTTATACAGACTGCATAACTATTTGACTTACATCAATTATTTATACTGGTTTTATCGCATTTAGCGTACATATAACCAGTTTGTAAACTTTTAGTCCGGATCTACTTACGGGTGTTATTATATCGGAAGAGTATAATAACACCCGTAAGTAGATCCGGACTAAAAGTTTACATACAATGTGTTGTGCTTACGAAAGTTTAAGTTCAAAAATAACCAGTTTGTCAGACCTCGCATAACGGCTGAATACACAGCTCATAACCTTTATTAGTAAGGCCGTAAGACTAGAAAAAGGAAAATGCTTTATTTACGATCAGTTTCCACAAAAACATTTACTAACAGTGAGCCCTTACCAGGAACCCCTGTATTGCAGGATGCAGGTACTCGTCGGATTTAGAAAATTACTTAAATCATGACTTAGAGACTACGTATAATACCGCTGAAAAGACCGGACACATCACGGGGACGGGCATTTCTCTACACTTGTATTTCCGTCTCTAACTTCTCATATATTTAAGGTTTATTTGGGATTGCATTCGTTCCGCCGCACGCCGCCGGCCCGAATGAACTTAACCGTCTGACAGTGGAACCACCTTTCCTTCCTGACCTACTTGAGAAGTGGGTCAAGTTCAGGAAAAAAATGACGAAAAAATCTGAATCTAACTATTATTATTATTATTTGGAAAATCTAAAGGAAAGGTCTCGTCTGACCAAAGTGGCCAGACGGACGCCCTCCGGCTGAGGAGTCCAAGCGGCCGGAGGTCAGGGCGACAGCGAGAGAAAACGCCGGACTATCCGGGCTGTATCAAGCAGCACCGCCTTCTGCATGATAGCCGGAAGCATGCCCACACGGAGTTCCAACCGCCTCAGATGGTTAGCGAGACTGGTTGGAACTAATCCATTCGCGGAAAGGACTATAGGAACGATTTCGGCCGACACCACCCCCCACATGTCGACAACCTCGTGCGCCAGGTCCAGATACTTGGTTTTCTTATCTGTTTCGGCTTTCACGAGGTTTTCATCATACGGAACAGTGATGTCGACCAAAAACGCCCTATTCTGCGCCCGGTCCACCACCACAATATCAGGCTTATTCGCAAGAATAGTCTTGTCAGTGATAATGGGCCGGTCCCAGTAGAGCTTGGCGCGGTCGTTTTCGAGCACGGCTTCCGGTGCGTACTTGTAATACGGTAGTCCCTGTGCGACGAGGCCATATTTCAGAGCGAGCGCCTGATGACGAATCCTGGCTACGAGATTGTGTCTATGCAGATACTCAGTGTTAGCAAGCGCCGAACAACCGGATATAACATGCCTGAGTGACTCACCGGGATGGCGACACGCCCGACAAATATCGGCAGTGCCATCCATCCTTCAGGATGTATCTCCTGTAGTTGTTGGTCTTGATAACCTGATCTTGTATTGCACAGACAAAACCCTCGGTTTCCCCAAACAGGTTACCGAATCGTAGCCAGTGTAGGGAGGCCTTCGTGTCCACGTGGGGCTCGTGTAGAGCCTTGAAGAACCTCCCATGCAGCTCCTTCTCCTTCCATATGCCCTCGCGCCCAGAGACAGTCAGTACCACCGGGTCTTGCCATTGCTCGTTGGCTAAGGCCAGAGGGGAGAGTCCTTTATCACATCCCATGACATCTCTATGCATCGGACTGTCCGTCATCGTCAGGAACTAATTACGGAGGTTGCTTACCTCTCGATTGTGCATGGTCTGGACATTCAATAACCCACGCCCACCATGCTTTCGCGGCAAGTACAACCTCATCACTGACGACTTCGGGTGATGCATTCTATGGAGAGTCATGGTTGTGCGGACTTTCCTATCCAGGGCTTGTAGCTCAGTCTGATTCCACCTGAGTATGCCGAACGTATACATGATGGTGGGCATGACCCAGCCGTTATAAGCGCGTATCTTCTTCACGCCTGACAAATAGGACGTAAGCACTTTTGTCAGACGGGAGAAGAATACGCTGCAAACAGACTGTTTCATGTCCGCCTCCGCGACGCTGATACTCTGCGACATACCCAGGTAACGGTATGTTT
Source organism: Yponomeuta plumbellus (assembly GCA_947310845.1). Taxonomy (NCBI): domain Eukaryota; kingdom Metazoa; phylum Arthropoda; class Insecta; order Lepidoptera; family Yponomeutidae; genus Yponomeuta; species Yponomeuta plumbellus. The sequence goes on from OX371218.1 coordinate 5,314,130, forward strand.
CAGCCGGTATGTTAAAACTCTTTATTGCACCAATTCTTGTACAAGGGCGTGTTTAATGCAGGTAGCTATACTATTGGTTTCGACTAACCGTCAAAATGCCATGATTTCATTGTAAATGAATTTCAATTCGACTTAGTCCCATAATGTCTGAAATCTCAAATGACTTCATTTCAATTTGTCCAAATTTCAATAAAAAGTTTTTTATGTCCTTTGTAAAAAGAGCTTTTTGGACAAGTGCGATAATGAAAATAAGCTATTCAATTATCCAAAAGGGCTAGATTGGCTATCCATACGGTGTGCTGCTCGAACCTCTTAACTAAACTTAATTTTTAAACTAAAAATTTGATGAGAGAGCACTACAATTAAGTAATTACTGGGCTCAATATTTAAAACCTACGAACACTTCCGCCATACTCTTTTCATTCCTTTTCTGTTATTGTTTGTTATCGTGCCATACCGTTTATTTACTTTTACCCGTTTTCTTTGAGTCCTCTGTTAAATGTTATGTTATGTATGTATATTGAACGGGTTATATGTTTTGAGTTGACGTCAAGTAAAAGAATTTTCTTCTTCTTTATTCTTTTAATGTCCACATCGTTCCCTAATCTTACTAGTGCGTGCCCTGTCATTCAAAGTAACACCACATACTGACTGAGTGCCGTTAAGGTGCTTAGATACCAAGACAGAGGTCGTGGGTTCAATTCCCACTGGGGGGCGCTGTGCATTTGTACAAATGGCCTCAGTCTGTGTGTTTTTCGATGTTTGTAATATCCTTCATCATCATCATCATCATTCAGCCACAAGAAGTCCACTGCTGGATATAGGCCTCCTCAATGGATTTCCAAAAAGACCGGTTGGAAGCGGCTTGCGTCCAGCGTCTCCCTGCCACTTGGATGAGATCACAGAACATAAAATGTTCTGTGGATGAGATCGTCTGTCCATCTTGTGGCTGGTCGTCCTACGCTGCGCTAGCCGATGTGTGGTCTCCATTCAAGAACCTTTCGGCCCCATCGGCCGTCTGTTCTTCGCGCTATGTAGGTTCTAAGAATTACTACTCGTATTAATACTATTACTACAGACACAAGTCTGCAATTCGAGTTCCCCTTGAACCCCTTTACACCAACAGCAGAACACTATTGTTCAGTCGTCTGATCGATAATGACCCCTGCCTGATTCGTCATTTACATCTCCCTTGCACGAGGCACGCTTATACAAGAGTGACAGAGAGAATGCAATACATCGATACACCTATATCTGTGCCCAGTGGGTAGAACGTTGGACTCGGAAGGGAGAGACTCAGATTCGATTCCCAGGGCAAGTACATATGACTTTAATAAATAATGATAAAAATCTTTATTGATAGTTAAATGGTTAAATATACATTCAGTTTGACCTATTTCCAATTAAAGAAAATACATGAATGAAACAAGTAGGTGTCTGGTACTACGAGTATAGCTAGGCTACCAAGTAGCCTGTATTTATAACAGCAGGCCCGTGCCTCTAACGAGACGTTTTGGTTAGACAGTGGTGACATTACTGGAGTCGTTGACAAATAGTGAAATATGTTTGTTCAAAAAAAGGTTTGTTTAATAATAAAATACTAGGATTAAACATAATTAAAAGTGAAGCTAACATACATTGTGTTTGTGAGTGCGTGCGCGCGCGTGTGTGCGTGCGCGCGTGTGTGTGTGTGTGGGTGCGTGCGTGCGTGCGTGCGTGCGTGCGTGCGTGTGTGCGTGTGTGTATGTTTCTTTATTTTCTTAGTTCTGTACGTTTTTGAAGTTATAGCAGCAATACGAGTATACCATCGTGAGGAAACCTGAGTGTATGAGCTACATTAACATACCTCAGCGCTTGAAATCGCCAATCCGATGTGGCCACGCGTGGTGATTAAGGCCATACTCTCGTGAAAGTGATTTATCAGGATCGTGGAAGTGGCTGGTCTCTATCTACCTTTCGGGGATCCAGCCGTAAGTTTATGTGTGTACGTATTGTTGGTCTACGCTACAACCCTAGCAAATAACCAAACCAAATAATAACTGACTAATAATTGCTAAATAAAATCTACCGCCGACCCACACTAGGGTGGGGAGGGGGCGTGTTCCCAATTTGCCACTTTCGCAGTTTGCCTCATTTTGTTATAAAAAAATATATATCTACCACACAATCGCTTGTCCTGGTCAGGATACCCTGGGCTACGGTGACGAGACAAGGACATCACAAAAATTTAAATATACCTAGATTATTATTTATTAATGTATTAAATGTAATTAAAATAACTCTGCATAAAACGCTTAAGATTATAGCTAGGATATTCGATAAAAAAATCCCCTCACTGGCTGCAATTTGGAGTGCAAGTAAAGACTAAATGAACTTGCAATCCATGAGGCACTGCGCTTTTTTATTTAGGTGTCTACTGGCACAACCAACAGACCCAAATCCAGCTGAACTGGGAAAAGGATTGGACAAAGAAGAAGACACAAGTACAGGTAGTGTAGCTCCTGTCCCCCAAACAAAGCTCCACTGAATTTGAGTGTATTGAAATGTGAAAATTTGTAATTAGTCGCAACGGTCATGATAATAAAGCCTACATACGTCAAACTGTAGGGCACAGGCCTTCTCTCAGAGAGAGTTCATACTTAAACTGAAATAATGTTGATCTATAGTTCTTATCCTCTAGTTTTGTAAACTATGAAAATTATTTTTATATGAGCTATGACAGGTTACAATCTCCTAAATCTAGCATACTTCAGTTTAGTTTTGGAATTGTTGAAAATGCTCCCCATATCGGTAAAGACAAATAGGGTACTTTATTTCCGGCGTTGGTTAATAAGCAGTGTGACAAACCGGGAATAAGACGTGTAGTCGAATATTATGTGTGTTAAGCGTGACGAACTGGGACCTGTGGCCAACTGGGAACAAGCCCTTAGAGGGGGCTCTCATGGGGGGAGGGGACCACCCCCTTTTAGGGGTGCATGAATGAAATGAGGGGGTTGGAGGGTATGAGGACTTGGGGTGTATGAATGATAATATTTTTCGCGTATGTCTTTCAACAATATGTTTCTTGGATTTTATAAGAGTGAGTTTGAGTACCTACTGATGACTTAATCACAAATATAAACAAGTGATCAATTGTTATTACTTTCTCGATTTTTGTTTAGTTTATTATTAATCCTTAATCAAATGCGCATCGCTCGTAGCCTGGGCTGCCTGAGTGATCTTAAACGATCACTAAGGTTAAACGACAGACGGAGCGTTCAGTCCATGCATGGGTCACCGTCTATGACTAACGTTAGTGGCATTTTTCCGAGTGGTTCCGTGCTTCGCAAGGCACGTTAAGCAGTTGGTGCCGGCTGCTGTCGATAGATGGCAGTCGTTAAGCCAAGTTAGAGGCCTCAGGGCGGCGGCTTGAAAACTTCTCACAGTAAGACCAGCCACTAGTCTTACAAGCCTCCACCAACCCGGACTTGGCCCCCGTGGTGGAGCATGGCCTACCTTCCTCGGGGAAGAGACCCGTGCCCGCGGTGGGGACATAATGGGTTGATGATGATTATGACAATTCTAAGTATATTGCGTAGCAGCCTCTACTTGTTAATCTGTGGGTTAATCGACTTTGGAATGTACATCGAAATGTCATAATAAACCACAAATGTGGTGCTATGAATAGATCTATGAAATACGCTATCTTTTGAATATTGTAGTCACCTGGGCCTTAATTCACGATGCCTGGGTCACGTGACGTGTTTTTTTCGTATCATTAATGTCTAGAAGGTTTGATACGTGTGCGCGCGTAGACTTGAAGCGGCAGTGAACCTAAATCGCCACCTTTATGCCTTTGTCAAGTAATTAAGTGTATCCGTGTATAAGTAATGGCCTGCGCAGACTACCGACATTTCTCCGCGGACTTTTTTATCCGCCAAAATAGATCGCTTACAACTGTATCGAGTAACGCAAACGAGGGTTTAAAAGTATCGCGTACTAAGAATCCGCCGAATAACCGAGGATATGCAGGGAGCGGACCGGACTAAAGTACGCGGGAGTCCCCGAAAAAAATAGAACTCGAGTGACTGGCGAAGCAACGCACACGGCGGACTCAAGTCCGCGTTGAAATATAAGGGGATGGACCGAAAATTTCGCACGCCCGTGTGCGTATGCGGAGGACTTTTTATTCGCGGAGCGTACATTTTTCTCCGTCGCGGTGAAAAGTCCGTCGTCTGCGCAGGCCTAATGGCCTAGGTTTAAGCATTGTTAATCAAGGACTTTTGTAAAGACTTACTTAAGTAAGTTCCATTGTTTCTGGAAAATGATCTAGATTTTGAAATGTTCCTAGATTTAACATTAGAAGAAGAAGAAAAATTTATTATAAAAACAGTAAACACGCCACAATAATACAACAAACCCAAAAATTAAAACATCAGAAAATCAGAAGAGAACAGAAAGAAAATAAAGGTCACGGCGTGTCACTGCTGTTATAAATGTCAGCTGACTCAGCATTATGCTGATGGACAAGCCTTCAGCGCTGATTTTCAGTCAAATGTTCATTAAGTCGCATTTTCGGTGCTATTTTGAAAAAAGGAAACATTTTTATTTAAATTAGAAACTGCTTGTAGTTTTTGAACTAAAACTTTCGTAAGCACAACACATTGTAAACTACATTAATTATTAATTGATTAAGCTCTGCGAATCGGAGCGAAACCTGGGAGCCGATTCTCGCCCATGCGAATTGAAAGCGTAGACGCCAAACATTCGAAGGATTAGACATTTGTCGCATAAAAATCAGTTTCATGTATTCTCACAAAGTCGTATACGCAAATTTGCTAACAATTTTCGTTCGCTTTGAGGTGTCATCTTGTCGCATGGTAATTACCATGCGACTCGCAAAAGGCGTATGAAATTTGAACGCATTCATTGATAGTTGAGGGTGGGTGTATTCCGAAATGCGATAAAATCGATTACAGCGCGAATCCACTTAAGTGCAGTAGGCACAAAAACCCTACTCCGTGCGAGATACTTTGGGACCACTAAATTTGGTCGGATTCGCGCTGTTATTGATTTTATCGCATTACGGAACGTAGGGCAAGTCCATTTTAATGGACTCGCCCTACGTTCCCTGCGTTGACGTTTTGTTATAAGTAAAATTTCAGTTGAAAATTTTAAGAGTTAAGTGTATTAAACTTTTAAATAACGTATATTTTGTACCTAAACAGTTTCTTAGTTTATAAAATAATACTCAACGTAATAATTTGCCGCAAAATGTATCAATTTAAAAGTGAAATTGTAAATGTTTTAAGATTCGACTGACTTTCAATTTACAATCGAGAAAATGGAACGTAGGATTCACAGATTACTGTATTTTCAACTGAAATTTTACTTGTAACGAAACGTCAACATAGGGAACGTAGGGCGAGTCCATTAATAATGGGCTTGCCCTACGTTCCGTAATGCGATAAAATCAATTACAGCGCGTATCCGACTAAATTTAGTAGTTCCAAAGTATCTCGCACGGAGTAGGGTTTTTGTGCCTACTGCACTTAAGTGGATTCGGATTAAGCACTTAAATGGAAAGTATTCTTGGAATTGCCAATCAAGAAACGTCAACTATCAATGAATGCGTTCAAATTTCATACGCCTTTGCGAGTCGCATGGTAATTACCATGCGACAAGATGACACCTCAAAGCGAACGAAAATTGTTAGCAAATTTGCGTATACGACTTTGTGAGAATACATGAAACTGATTTTTATGCGACAAATTAATGTCTAATCCTTCGAATGTTTGACGTCTACGCTTTCAATTCGCATGGGCGAGAATCGGCTCCCTGGTCGGACTCGTCCGATAAAAAGTAGGTAAGGGTAAGTTGATCCGGACCAAAATTTACTTTTCATCATCAACCCATCATGTCCCCACCGAGGGGCACAGGTCTCTTCCCTGAGGAAGGTATACGCCATACTCCACCACGATGGCCAAGTCCGTATTGGTGGAAGCTTGTAAGACTAGTGGCTGGTCTTTCTGTCAGAAGTTTTCAAGCCGCCCTAAGGCCTCTGACTTGGCTTGACGACTGCAATCTATCGACGGCAGCCGGCTCCAACTGCTCAACGTGCCTTGCGAAGCACGGAATCGCTCGGAAAAATGCCACTAGCGTTAGTCATAGACGGTAACCCATCCACAGACTGAAAGCGCCGTATCTTGCTTAACCTTAGTGGTCGTTTTTTAGGATCACTCAGGCAGCCCAGGCTACGAGCGATTCGTTTTTCCGAAATTTACTTTTCGTTTTATGTAACTCAGCCCCGATCTTCTGTATTCTCTACCCCTCACCCAAACAGCTTAGATTGGAGGGTGGAGGGGGGATTGCCCACGCACGAGAGTGGGGTGCTCCTAGTGCGTTATCTCTAGGGGGGTCGGTTAAAAATAACTGTCTGAATACGCATGACGAGCACTGTCCGATACTCTTATGCCCGGTTTCTGAGTTGAGAATTTTCACTAAGTAAGTACTTAAGTAACGTTCTGTCAAATAATGTGTGAAATGGGGATAGTGTAAAATGGGAATTGGTTGACACGGATATTGAGTGAAATGGGAATTTGATCAATAATGAACTTGGATCTATAAAAAACTTGTATCTAATGGTACGGAGCGCTTTCCGGCCCCTATAGGCCAATTTCTGAATGAGGGCTTTTCAGAGCGTCATTAAAAAAATAGTACCGCAAATTACCGATAGATGGTGCTGACGTCATGACATCACTGTACCTTATCGTCATGACACAATTCACGTATGTATGTAATAAACAAAGTAAAAATACTTCCATAACTTTCAAGTTTCAACAGTTGCGAAACAAAGTCTAGTTTAGATCACAAACTACAAAAAGATGTTTAGACTCTCACAGATTAATAACGATTAAAACCACAGACCTAAAAACATGATGACATTTTGGTCTTCTTGCAGCGCCATCTAGTTTTTTTTAATGAACGCAACTGACAGCTGTCATTGAAAAGCCCTCATTGAGAATTTCGCTAAGTAACTACTTAACTTTAGCGCTGTCTCGTCAAATTTCTCAGAAAAGAGCGAGACAGAAAGTTAACTTAAGTAATTACTTAGTGAAATTCTCAATTCAGGAACCGGGCCTTAGGCCCGTATGTATTCCAGAAGCGTACTCAAGCAACGATTCCAGTTTGAAACTGGATCCGAGAACGATGCTTTATAACAATCTCTATTTAATTGTATTGTATTGTACCTATTTATTCAATTCAGGGAATGCCCATATAGTGTTAGTAACAATGGTGACTTATACTATGTTAGTAATAACACATTACTATGTACACATTATTAAATACAGTTCAGTTTAATTATTATTTTGGTGTCACCAAACTACACTTTGTGAGGTGCCACTGCTCCATCCGCCAAATGACCGGGCAGTCATATCTGCCAGCGCTGCCTCGGACCCGACTGAGCAACGTGGCAGCTCTTTTCCGCATACTTGCATAAAAGTCATCTATGCGAGCCTCAGCAAACATAGATGAAGTCAAGTCAAAATCTGTATTGCATCTGTATCTACAAACTTAGACCATAGACGATCTGATTGCAGTTCAGAATCTCTACTGAAGCAGTGATTGGCTGAGGGTCCCTCAAGTACGGTTGAGCATCGGTACAGCGCTCAAGGCGATTCGAGACCAAACTGCGCTTGTGGATCATTCTGTAATAAGGACCTTAGGCCCGTACAGAGAGGGAATTCAAGCGCCAATCTCAGCTGAAAACAACTTGGAGTATGTTCTCCATTTTATACCGTTACTTGAGTTGGCGCTTCACAATCACAACTCGACTGAGTAATACCCAATTCGAAAGCGATGCTTGGCTTGAAATCCCTACTTTAAGGTGCGTATTAGGTACAGAATCGTACTCAAGCGCCTTATATGATCCTGGAAAGAAATGTTATTGATTCCAGGCAGACATTTTGTTTCAACTATGTCATATGGGGCCGAAAGGTTCTTGAATGGAGACCACACATCGGCAAGCGCAGCTTAGGACGACCAGTCACAAGATGGACAGACGATCTCATCCAAGTGGCAGGAAGACGCTGGATGCAAGCCGCTTCCAACCGGTCTTTTTGGAAATCGACGGAGGAGGCCAATGTCCAGTAGTGGACTTCTTGTGGCTGAATGATGATGATGATGATGTCATATTAGAAGATACGATTTTTAAGACTTTTTTTTGTTCAGCGGTGAACCTAAAGTTTTCTTATTTCGATGCTATATAATAATATTAATATTATTATTAATTTAGTTTTGTAAATACTATGTAATTAGTTTTCTGTTATGTTATATTTTAATACAGCATTGATGTATAATAATCTATAAGAGATTGTTTATTAAATAAACTATGTAGTATGGCAAAAATATATATACATATATTGGTATATAACAGCTATAATATTTTGAACACAAAAAGTTTTCTGAAACCTACCGTCTCATCTCTTAGGTTGGATTGAGTAACAAATAGCAGTGTATTTCCCTTTTAAGTGCAATAAAATGTTCGTTATCTAGCTATCCTTCACGTATCACAATGTGGCAGAAATCGTAGTAAAACCTACCGAAGTGGGTCGCTGTGTGTTCACCGAGCTAGCGATGAAGCGGTGCCCAGTGAGATTGGAGATCCTATTGAAAACGATCAACTAAAATCGTAATTTTTATTTTTTGCCTGCATGCAACGACTAATGAATGTCGATGAAGCGAAAGTGATCTGTCAGGATCATGGCAAGTGGCAGACCCTGGTCTCTGCCTACCCCTCTGAGATACAGGCGTGAGCTTATGTAAGTAATATATTAATCACGAGGAGACGGGTTATGATTGAACACATTCTCTCTCTCTGAGAGAATTCCGAACGTGTCCGGAACAGCCACTGAGAAAATAATAATATTTTTTCTTACAGATCGTATTTGCAAAACTTGGGTAAAATCTCTAACGTTAACAGTGATTTTAGGACCCATGACAAAGAACTTCGAACCCATGACATCACGCGCCTTGGACTAGAGTTGCATTTGTGCAAAAAACGGCCATTTTTGCCATTTAGAGCCATCGCAAACAGGGCGACTTGTCGCCGCGTCTAGTCGGCTCGTCAGACAGACACGACAGACATGACACGCGAAGTTGTCATTTGCTTCTGGCGTCTTGTCGTCGACTCTGACGCCACGTGGGCGGAGATTCGAACAAATTATATGAAAATCGAGGGCCGTAGGCTGTCGTTGCGTTTAGTCGCCTGTCGCCGGTCCCTAGTGTGCGCCTACGATTATGCTATCTAGTCTCAGGCATTTTTGCCTTAGATTCAGAGCTATGGGTTCTTCAGAAATTCACTACAGACATGATTGAGAGATAGTACAGACACATATTTTAATATCGATCTATATAAAATATTTTTTTTTCTCCTCAGTGGAGTTAGTTACCCCCTGGACCCTGCTCAAAAGTTAAAACCAGATTAATTTATTTCAACGTAAAGAATATACAAACAGTCCCAAACAGGGCGACTTGTCGTCGCGTCAGACGCGACGTTGTCATTTGCTTCTGGGGCGTTTTATCGACGCGACTCCACGACTCTGACGCGAAGTGTGCGGAGATTAGAACAAAATATATATGAAAATTGACGGCCGTAGCCTGTCGTCGCGTGTAGTCGCCGAACTGTCGCTGTCGCGTGTCGCCTAGTGTGCGCATAGGCTAAATGTCAATGTACTATTTTAGTCGCTGCTTTCTTGCGGTATTTGTAGTGGAGAAAAAGGCAGGGGAAAAAAATCGCCACTCTGACCACCCCGTGACTCCATTTTTGTATAATAATCTTCAATTTAATTTGACGCCATCTGGCGACAAAAGTCAGCATCATTACTGAGCAGAATCTGCGGGAACGGCAGTAGCATTCTGAATGCATCACGGCTGGATAATCCATTGATATGGATTCTAATGGAACTAATTGAAGTCACTGCTAGATATAAAATACTAACCGTAGGCTAAATTCTATATATATTGCTACTAACGAAACATTGGACCATGTTTCTGCAACTATTATAAAATAAATAAATATTTAACCTCAAAAGTCGCGAAGTTTGCATGAAGTGTCCAAGTGTCACACGCGCGACACGCGCCTCCTCTGCTGTCCTCCTAACTGGGTAGTAAGGAGGATAGTAGAGGCGGTGCATGGTTATGCATGCAGACCTACCCAACTCACGGTGTACCACAGTATCGCGTATGCAGTTACTGGTGCGTAGAACGCTTGACATGCTTCGCCGGCGCAGCGATCGCGTAAAAAGGGACTTAACAAATGATGTAATGTTATTTAGCGCTCAGGTGGAGCTAAACTTATTGAGATTTATGGAATCCTTTTCTATAAGTCTTTATAAGATGCTTATGAACCCCTTAAGTTTAGTATAAACTTAAGGGGCTCCAAGCGATTCACTAGCGCCACCAAGGTTTGCTCGATATTAATAACAGCAATAGTTAAACGCTTGAAATATGCAAATGTAGTATAAATAATGTCACTGAACCCTCCGTGCGAAAGTCTGACTAGCACTTGGCAAGTTTATTTATTCCCTATTATGAAATTTAATGATGCAATTATTCTTGTTTTTATTGTATAAATACAATAAAACAAACATTTATCTTGAAAAAAAAGAACTAAACTCAGAAATTCCTCATCTCGCGTGCGTATACGTTAACGTTAATGTTAACTTATATCGCGCGTTAATGTCGCTTTCTCTGTGTACAAATTAGATAAGTAAGTCTGTTTTCTGATGTGTACAACAAAGTGTTCTAATCTAATCTAGAGAATACATTTACATTTTACATTTACATACAGGCACATACACTGCTTCTGGCCCCACACTAGGATACCCTGTGTCGTGGGTACCAGAAACAGCGACGTCACAAACATGTAAACATCCAAGACCTGAGATTTATTTTTGTCCCCAGCCGGGAATCGAACCCGGGACCTCTCGCATGGTATTCAGATGCACTAACCACTGCGCCACAGAGGTCGTCGAAGTACAGTGCAACCCTTACCTGATTCCTTAGCTAGCAATCAGAACACCAACTCCGTGGTGGCATCGCAGCTGTCTAGTGGCAGCGCCATATGACTAGTTACTGGACACTTACAGATCTTATAGCATGTCAATAATCTTAACTTAAGCTGTCTTCCGCCAGCGCTATCTGACCGTAAGTACCTACTTTTTATCTTTTTACCTAGGAATGAGATCTCGATCCAGGAAGCCTAGGCGCACACTAGCGACACGCGACAGCTCGGCGACTAGACGCGACGACACAGGTCACGGCCGTCAATTTTCATATATTTTGTTCGAATCTCCGCACACTTGGCGTCAGAGTCGCGGAGTCGCGACGACAAGACGCCAGAAACAAATGACAACGTCGCGTCTGACGCGGCGACAAGTCGCGCTGTTTGCGATGGCTCTAAATATGTATCGCAACATGACATTAGCAAAGCTATAAATTTATAAATTGAAGACAAAGGGCCAAGGGCCTCGATTCCGCTAATGAATTGTAGTAAAATGACAGTTGCATGACTGCGTCTAATTCATTTCATTTCCGTTTCAAATCGACGCGCGCACGCGTACGCGTAATTGTAGGCGTCAATGAAATTTAAAAAAATGTCTAAAACATTCTGTTAGTGCATTATAATTCAATTACAGTTACATGGTCGGGTAACGTGACATTTTTTTTAATACCATTGACACTATAGAATTACGAATACGTTGATTTCATGCGGCTATGAAATGAAATGGACGCAGCCATGCAACGGTCATTGTAGTACAATGCATCAGCAGACTCTAGGCCATGGGCCTGGGTTTTATAGTTCAATTACAGTTACATGGTCCTCTTAGTGTATTACAGAACGATGGCAAATACACGGTCGGATCACGTGACGCGTTATTTTCGTACCATTTAGGTTAAGAATTTATTGATACACGTGCTCGCCTTAAATTAAAGCGGCAATGAAACTAAATCGCCATATTCTTGCAGTTGTTGTACTACAATCCATTAGCAGAATCTAGACCCTGGTCGGACTGTTCCAATAAAAATCGAGTAAGTATCCGGATATTTTAGAATGTGTAATGCTTACGCAAATTTCAGTTAAAAAAAACATGTAAGACTTACCAAATTCTTTAGTTCTCATTCAGAACACCAACTCGGCGGATGCATTGCAGCTGCCACTAGTACACTTTATCCGGGAATTGGTCACTTGTCACGTGGGCACAATGCACTCGGGCCTAGCTCACCACAAACTCCATGATTTGTGTCGCAATCTGCAACAATAGAGAGAAGATGGATATTAGAAGCTTCTTCGTGGAACTACTGAAAGAGCGCAAATCATGAAAACCTATTGTTCTGCTATTAATGTTTTGACTTAGCAAGTCGCATGCTAAATGGAACATTGACCCATTAGTAGATAGGTCATTTGAGGTACGCACTTGCTATGATGGACTTATTCTACTTGTTTACGCATAATTGTTTGAACCTGTTATAATAGATATATTATAAGCAAAGTTGGATTTTATGTGGCATTCAAATAAAGATTTTTCATTTTTCATTTTAATTTCAATTTATTAATTAATCATGAATGCTTGTATTTTGAACGTATAATTATTGCTGTTGATGAGATCTGAGTAAAAAAAATCCGTACGTAACTAAAATGACCTATCTACTAATGGGTAAAGCGGCCTACAGACTATTGAAGCGCGACGCGACACCACGTATCGACACCCCGATAAGCATCGTGCACATTGCCAACACGCGATGCCCAAAATGATTCTGAGTGCTTATACTGAGTTTTTTCCTTCACTTTCGATAGCGAGAGCGTTTGCAATTTGTATAGGAGTGACAAAGCGCGCCTTCGTCTCTTTGTCACTCCTATGCAAATCGGAAACGCTCTCGCTATCGAAAGTGAATGAAAAAACTCAGTATACGCACTCAGATCATAGAAAATAGTAAATTTGATTTGACTCAACGCGTGTCACGTTGCGTCGGGTCGCGTCGCGTCCCATAATGTGTTTCCACCTTTAATGTTCCCTTAAGCATGGTGTTGATTGCACTCATGGGTCTTGAGCTTCTTAGGTAGATCGATATTCGTACCAACTTGTGTATTAGATTTTAGGTGACATGACAAAATATAGTCAAGAGTGAAGGTTTTTTTCGCATAATAAGTAGTTGACATTTAACTAACAGAATATAAATTCTTTACGTTAAAATGTCTGATTTTTGCCTGACTGTCTATCTATCTGACTGCCTCGTTCGTCTAGCTAGCCGTTAAGGCGCTGACTTACAAGATAGAGATTGTACGATCTAGCGGCGCACATTTTGCTTACGCGTTTTACCTAAAGTAGGTTAAACGCTACCTTAGCTACCTTAGTATGGTTTTTAGGCACCTTAAGCAGTTTACATTATTAGGTAATCTTGTACAATTAAGTTAGTCTATCGTATACTGTACTAGAGAGAGGCACCGTCAATATTCTACCTATCTGTAGATTTACCAATATATTTATTCTACCACTGTTGGTGCGAGTTTCTTCTACTTCTACGTCATCTAGACTCAACTCAAGTACGCTCGATATTAATAACGACAACAGGTAGACGCTTACATTTTTATGTACAGATATGGAACCCTTTGTAAGCATGTCGGATTCGTACTTGGCCCTTTTTTACGACTGGCGATGATTGTACAGAGGTATACCTTTAAATTCTATACATAAATCGGACCCATTTAAAGGGTCAAAAAATACCTTAAATATAAGTAAAACTTCGCTTATTAGCATAAAGAGTAATATTTAATCATAATCATCACCCCACCTCTGCCCACTGCTGGGTATAGACCTTTTCCCCATTACGCCACATCCACAATATTTAATACTTGATAAATAAAATAAAAAACTCACGCCCGCTATCACCGAGGGGGTAGGCAGAGGCATCAGTCGCTAGAACTGGGCCCACGTTTTGTTGAGTTTATTAGGTCCCTTAATTAGGTTATTACTTGATAAAAGTTAATTAATAATAAAAGAATCTAACTAAGTAACAACGTAAACGATATTTCATTTCAATAAAGCTAGTAAAGGGACTAACCCTTTCCCCACTGACAGATAATAATAATATTAATAGCCTTCACACAACACAATCATTTGATCTGTTTCCAAGCTAGGATACCCTATGCTATCCAAAGAATAAAGAATGAAGATGAAGCGAAGGTGTGCAATAACAAACAAAACACATCAACAACAAAACAAAGTCTACCACCGGACTTGTGTCTCGGAAAGGGAGATAAAACGCACTTTATCAGCAAAATATCGCACTAAATTATTGGCACTAACGCGGCAAATAAATAAAGCAAAATGCCCGGGCGCCCGTTGGCAATAAAAATTGTGAATCAGAGAAATTACCATCGTGTCAACGTAAGGAGCGTTTAGAGCCACCCCTTGCGTTGCGACACCCCCTGACTGTGTGTGAACACACGGTGTATCCTTGCGGAAGTGACAATTTGAGTCGTCACCTTTGAACGATGTAGTTAAAAAAAGGAGACGATGAAGTGGCGATAGCTAAGCAATCTTCCGGCTTAGGATAATAATTAATTCTTAAATCCCCATATACATGCGGTAACGGAGGTTTATACTCGACAAACCGAACATATTTTTGAGGAGAACTTCAAAATGCCAAATAAAATATCATCTGTTCCACAGAAAAGTTACCGCTAGCTCCAGTAAATTAATGGAAATGACTATACTTAGATTTCATTCCTTTCCCGTATAAAAATGTTTTCATTTGACGTATAGTGCACTTTATTGTCGGATGTATAATTATGTTGACTTTGTTACACGGTGCATTATATCATAGATAATATAAGATCAAATAACGGCAAGAAATTATACTAAGCAGGTATTTCGCGATTTCCAATTAGCCTTACACAAGCAAAGAAAGCTTTTAAAGTCAGAGATGCAAAAAAAATATTCATTAGCGTAAACTTTTCTTAATTAATTCACAAACTACTTCGCAAAAAAATATGAAAGTTGACCAACGAGATTCGAAACCGAAGGTAATGTTAAACAGTACCGAAAAACCGTTAGCCTAGTACATGCAGTGAGAGGTTCGTCAGGTTCGTGGCAAGATGCAAATATCACTGTGTACTCATTCGGAATACAGGTGTGTGTCTGTGTGTTATGAGTTGTCGACTTTACAAGCCAAGCCCTATTCAGACAAATTCCCTCGGTCCCCCGCCAATTATTTTGCCTTCCGTTCTCGCGATTTCCAATCTGGAAAATACAGAAACAAGTATTCTCGACGGGGAAGCAATGTAAACAGTCCAAAGATCGAGATGAAAAAAAAAATTGTACACTAAAGCCCACTTTTACTGTACCAAAATAAAATATATTTGATTTCGTTTGTTCATATATGATGAGAAAATCAAATCGGAAAATGTTACATTTTATTTTAAGTAGAATAACCAGATCTGGTTTCCACAGAACTGTAAAATAGTTAAAATCAATCAGATAATAAAAGTCCACTGCTAGACTGAGCTTCAAATAGACATAAAAAAATATGTATTTACATACTTGTAATTGTGTGTGTGTGTGTGTGTGTGTGTGTGTGTGTGTGTGTGTGTGTGTGTGTGTGTGTGTGTGTGTGTGTGTGTGTGTGTGTGTGTGTGTGTGTGTGTGTGTGTGTGTGTGTTTGTGTCATGTCCGTGCCAAAATAGCTTTTCGAACGTAAACAATCTAAATAGAGCACCTCTTTTCGCATACCATATTTCCCCTTTTGGCGCCCCTTACCATGAAATTGTGGGGCAATTTTTGGTCAAGCTTTGTCGACATTGTTGAGGGCTTGTTTTGTACACCGTATACGCACGATTTGTCATCGTGTTCGAATTTACTGCGTATGCACAGCGAAATCAAAAGAAAGAATCAAATCGAGATAAAACGTTTGTAAGCAAAAAATCCAGTGAAACCGGAATTGAGCTAATAAAGTGACAAATGGTAAGTAAAAAATAGTTAAACCGATGTCGATATGGTTTAAATGTTAGGTTTTATTCTGGTTTAACTATTAGAGTTGCCTCCAACGCGGTTTAAGAAACGTGGTAAGAACACTTTGTGCAAAAAAAGTATATTATAAAATCAACGATTATATAGAGGACAGGCATATCTGGTGTTAAAAAGTAGTTTAATATTAAATATTCACTATCATCAACCCATTATGTCCCCACCGGGGGCACGGGTCTCTTCCCTGAGAAAGGTATAGGCCATACTCCACCACGGGGGCCTAGTCCGGGTTGGTGGCGGCTTGTAAGACTAGTGGCTGGTTTTACTGTCAGAAGTTTTTAAGCCGCTCTATGGCCTCTGACTTGGCTTAACGACTGCCATCTATTGACTAGAACTTTTCAAGCCGTCCTAAGGCCTCTGACTTGGCTTAACGACTGCCATTTATCGACGGCAGCCGGCATCAACTGCTTAACGTGCCTTGCGAAGCACGGAACCGCTCGGAAAAATGCCACTAGCGTTACTGACAGACGGTAACCCATCCATGCACTAAACGAGCCCTATGTTGCTTAACCTTTGTGATCATTTAAGATCACTCAGGCGGCCGTGGCTACGAGCGATTATTATTTTTATATTTATGCTCAACTGATTCTTTTGAATTATTTATACTATTAATAAAAAGTTATTTAGTTTAAAATGCATGCATTTTTTGTACTGTGAAATTTATATGGTGTGAGGAAATAAACGGCTTAAAAAATATGTATACCATATATCCCACTGAGTCGCACAAGAACCATCTCGTTTGTTACTAGGTCCTTCTACGTGATGCAAAGAATGCTTCGAAGACAACGGAGATGAAATAAATTCATTCGTCGTTCCTGCTTTGCATATGACGTCTTTATTCTGGTCATTCATTGATTCATTCATTTATGGTGAGGTATTTATTCTCCCATACTCTTGCTTAGTGTTCCCCGTAGGTAGGTAGGTATCCTAGTTTGGGACCAGGTCAAGTGATTGTGTGTTATTATTATTATTTTAATAACAGGGTCCCATTTTTAAGCGCCACCTAGTGGTCTCTTTGTCACTCCTATACAAATTGCAAACGCTCTCGCTATCGAAAGTGAAATGAAAAAACTCAGTATAAGCACTCAGAATCATTTTGGGCATCGCGTGTTGGCAATGTGCACGATGCTTATCGGGGTGTCGATACGTGGTGTCGCGTCGCGCTTCAATCAGAACCCTAAAAGCGTTTGGCGCTATAGAGTTCTCGTAGGACTCATCATCAACCCATTATGACCCCACCGAGGGGCACGGGTCTCTTCCCTGAGGAAGATATAGGCCATACTCCACCACGGGGGTCAAGTCCGGATTGGCGGAGGCTTGTAAGACTAGTGGCTAGTCTTACTGTCAGAAGTTTTCAAGCCGCCCTAAGGCCTCTGACTTGGCTTAATGACTGCCATCTGTCGACGGCAGCCGGCACCAACTGCTTAACGTGCCTAGTGAAGCACGAAACCGCTCGGAAAATGCCACTAGCGTTAGTCATAGACGGTGACCCATCCATGGACAGCACGCTGTACGTTGCTTAACCTTAGTGATCGTTTAAGATTACTCAGGCAGCCCAGGCTACAAGCGATTCGATTCGAGAAGAAAGATTAACATTCAACAAACAGAATGTAAATGACTCCGTACTTCGCCGTCCTAGCGAGTAACCGAAATGAGCCTACAGTCAAATCCCAGACCCCATTATACGCTGCAGCGTAATTCCTGATGGATAGACACAAAACGTGTGGGGTTGATCGATCTGAGGGGTGCAAGGTAGGGTTGCCAGCTCCTTCCGATATTTTACAGTAGCCGGTTTTTAATTAAAAGGGCCAATTTTTTTATACATATTATAGCAAGCCCATTGCGAATTGGCAGCTTCAAAAGCTAAGTTTGACACATAAGCCTAGGCGCACATTAGCGACACGCGACAGGCGACAGCTCGGCGACTAGACGCGACGACAGGCTACGGCCGTCAATTTTCATATAATATTTTGTTCGAAACGTGGGCCCACTTCTAGTGATTGGTGCCTCTGCCTACCACCTCGGGGATAACGAGCGTGAGTTTTTTTTTGTTCGAATCTCCGCACACTTGGCGTTAGAGTCGCGGCGTCGCGACGACAAGACGCCAGAAGCAAATGACAACGTCGCGTCTGACGCGGCGACAAGTCGCCCTGTTTGCGATGGCTCTAAGACACTTTTCCTAACGACGTATTTACGGTTAGCAAGTGGGATGGTAGCATTGAATGATGGTACATGTTTTAACTATTTCTTTTTTAGTTTTCGATACCTAAAGGGTAAAAACGGGACCTTATTTCTAAAACTCCACTCTCCATTTGTCTGTCTGTCACCAGGCTGTATCTCATGATCCGTGATAGCTAAACAGTTGATATGTCCACAGCTAATGTATTTTTGTTGCGTTAGAACAACAAATACTAAAAACGGTATACAATAAATATTTACGTGGGGTCCTCATGCAAATTAACTGTTTTTTGCTCAATATCAATTACGGCAACGTGTAGACAATATTTAACTACATTAATAATAATTATTAATAATAATTATAATAATATTTAATTGCATATCCACTTTAAAAATAAATAATTATATTAAAATAAAATAAATATTTAGAGGGACCTTTTTGCCGTATAGTTTTTCGTTATAAATAAAGGCATCAGGTAGAAGGTTGAAATAAAAAGTTCATAATATAGTGTCTATTTTTGTATACATTCTAATGTCAATTCGCATTTGGCCGTTTTTTTACTTTTCTTTCCTACTGTACTTTTTAATAATGCTTTTTATTAACATTTTATTAAAATTTAACACAAATAGTGTTAAATTATGAGCATTCAACGTACGGCATATCAGCATATTGAAATCTTAACATAAACGGGTCAGCTAGACCCGGCAAACGTCGTTTCACCATATATATTTTTTTCACTTACATCTATGAAAAATAGATAACCACCTATTCACAAACCTACTACAAAATTCCGTCAAAATCGGTCAAGCCGTTTCGGAGGAGTATGCGCACTAACACTGTGACACGAAAATCCGGCCGAGAATCGCTCGTAGCCCCGGCCGCCTGAGTAATCTTAAGCGATCACGAAGGTTAACCAAAATAGGGCGCGTTCAGTGAATGGATGGACTGTTCTAAGACTAACGCTAGTGAGATCTTTCCCAGCGGTTCCGCGCTTCGCAAGGTACGTCAAGCAGTTGGTGCCGGCTGCCGATGATAGATGGTAGTCGTTAAGTCAAGTCAGAGGCCTTAGGGCGGCTTGAAAACTTCTGACAGTAAGGCCAGCCACTAGTCTTACATGCCTCCACCAATCCGGACTTGGCCCCCGTGGTGGAGTATGGCCTATACCTTCCTCAGGGAAGAGACCCGTGCCCCTCGGTGGGGACATAATGGGTTCATGATGATGCGATCACTAGTCACGTAAAAAATGCCAGTTAATATTTATTTTTGACAAATCTTCTTCAATTTACAATTTGAGGCCCGGCAACCCTTACTATACGTATTGTGAACGAAGATAGGTACACTACACCCCAAATTTTATTGTATACTTATAGCCTTGCCACTCATTACGCATTGGGGTGTGGGAGTTGATAATCGTCATTGCACTGTACACCAGACGGATGTTCGCTGGACGAAGAGAACGAGAAGGAAAAGATCGTGAAGAAACCTGAGTTTCTGAGCTATTCACAAACCTCAGCGCTCGAAATCGCCGCTCGAATCGAATTCGAAGGCACGCGTGGTGAATTAAGATATTCTCTCTTTGACGTGTGTCTGTGTCCTTAGTGGAACGTATACAGGGTGTTCCAAAACTCAACGTCAAGCCGGAATCGGTGAAAAGGTAAGTATTGGTTATCAGCCGAATGGAAAAAAAATTGAATGTATACAAAAATATGGGCATTTAAAAAAAAATTGTAAAATCCAAATCTTTACTTTTTCCAATTTTTTTTTGTTTTGTAATTCTGAATACTTCTTTAAACTGTTAACAAATTTCAAAACCAGCTGCTCCCGCTTGGAAGAAAAGGAGACTCCTGTTTTTTTTAAATATTTTTCTGATAACCAGTATGACTTGCCTTTCCACCGGGTTCCGGCTTGACGTTGAGTTTTGGGACACCCTGTACAGTTATATCTTCGAGTACCTATATAAACGCATCTAGCTACAATGTCAATCAATCATAGCCAGCTAAAGTTCCGCCAAAAGAATAATGATGATTTAGCCCATGGAATATGGGCAAATAAAATCGAGAACCAGCTCTAAGCTCGCAATAGGTAGCTTAGTCTGGTTTTGAATTAATCCATACTGCAGACGGTTTTGACAGCCGGGGGCTTAATCATCGCACCAAATCCTGTCAGAATCGGAAGTTTGCGATAGAAATATGCATGGAATTTTCCAGTCAAGCGATTTGAAACGTTAAAAGATTAAGTAGGGCCTGTCCACATCTCTACGTCACGACGTCGTCAACGTGGAACGGTGCGATATCGTGGCAAGTCCAGTCGCCGCCGTCGTCGTGTGGCTGATGCGCTCGCTCAGTTAAATTATTCCATCACTATTCATAATTTAACGATATGGGTGCACCGAGCATTGTCTCTTCTCACATGTTTTTTCTCCAACCTCTTTCTCCATCTAATGTTACACGGCGAAACGTAAATTTGCACGTCACGTCAACGCACCGCGTCGCGACACCGCACCGTTCCACGTTGACGACGTCGTGACGTAAACGTCCGTTTTTTAATTCGATGCAAAAAAAAAATGTCGCGGTGTTACCGCTATTAAATAAATATTTAGTTTACTCGGTAGATTTTTTTTTACCGTAAATAGAAGACTCGTGTAACCAAAATCCTTATCACAAAATTTACTTCCTCATAAGAGCAAAGTCTAAAAAGAAAACGCCTACGTAGCAAAAACAATTTTTACTTGGAATTAAGATGGGGTTATTTGGTTTTTGCGTACTAGCAACATTCAGACATTGACAGCCTTTGGATTGTATGGAGATGTCAACGTGGGAGTTTTATTTTTTTACATTGAATTAAAAAACAGACTTTAGTGATGTGGACAAGCCCTACGAAGCAGGCGAGAGAAGGAATGAAAAGCATGTGACGGAATTCCACGTTTGCGATAGAAATATGCATGGAATTTTCCAGTCAAACGATGTGAAATATTAAAAGATGAAATATTAAAAGATTAGGTACGCGAAGCACGCGAGAGATGGACTGAAAAGCATGTGCTCGCATGACCGGACCTAAAAATGTATTGTAAGTTGGAATGCCGAACAGCTGAATACAGGTGAAAGACTTCTTGAAATTGGATAATCACTTGCGGAGATTAACATACAAACTTAGGCCCGGTATCTCGTACGCTAACAATGTGTTAACAGTTGTCAAACTTTTTTTAAAAGTAAAGTAAAAAAGTAAAAATGATTTTATTGCCACCAACAACAAATAAACTTAGGTACCTAAATATATCTATGAGCTAATCTTAGCGTGGTAACAATTTACAGTCTCATTGGCACTTTCTATAAGGTATATAAAAAAAACAGTCACCAATGAGATCAGCACCTACTTTTTCCTATGCACTTTGACCAACTGACAGCTGTTAACCCTTAATAAAACATTGTGAGGTTCCCACCTCGTAAATCGACGTTTCTTCATGTTAACACCAAATGAATATGTCGATGCAATACAAGACACTGGGAGCTATAGTTCCCACTTGCATGATTTTGATGAGCGCAAGCTATCGGGAGCTACCTTTACCACCAAAAATAGGTCACTTCCCCCCATATTTACCCCCTTTTTATTGGATTTTTTAAATCTACGACCCAAAATCACCCTAAAACCAATCTTAGTTTGGCATTTAATCTTCCACACGCTCGCATTTGATTAAGGGTTAACAGTATATTAACAGCTTGTTAGTGTACGGGAAACCGGGGGTAAATCTTATAAGCCGAAACTTTTCTTCTTTATTATATACTTAGCGTGAAGAGGTAGGTTTTTTTTTTAATAAATCTATAATATTATCATCTATATTTATCCTTTTGGCTTATGGCGGCTTGAAAACTTCTGACAAGAATACCAGCCACTGTCATACAAGCCTCCACCAATCCGGACTTGGCCCCCGTGGTGGAGTATGGCCTATACCTTCCTCAGGGAAGAGACCCGTGCCCCTCGATAGGGGCATAATGTGTTGATTATGAATATGATGAATCTAGGTATACTAATTTCATAAAAAGGAAATATTTAATGTAACTTTGCTTGATTATGTATATGTATGTTTGTGTACACACACACTAATTCTTTGACCAGTATTTAGAATGGAACTTCAGGGTGGACATAAACAATTGCTATGACGTTGACACGAAAGAAATCACGGGCTAGATAGATACAAGATTTTTTTTTATATTAGCTGCTAGTCTAATATAAAAAAATCTTGTATCACAGCATTCTTATATCAAGCAAATCTTTATCACATACCTACTTATACCAAATAAATTATTTGTATTTGTATTCGTTATCGAACGTGACGACTTCTGTGGCGAAACGGTTAGAGCATGAGGAGTCGCGGGTTCGAACCCCGGCTGGGGACAAACAAAACACATGTCACAGGTTTAAATGTTTGTGAGTGGTTTAAATGTTTACGAGGACGTGCCTGTATATCCTCGTGAGGCCCAATGTCTTCAAGTGATCACAAAATCAATTGTTCTTTTCAAGGTCGGGCCTTACGAGGATAAAAATGTTTATGTTATGTTTAACTTTTCCAAAACAGATCACCGAATTTTATGATTTTTTTTAGCATACTTGGTAAGTAAGTCTGATAATAGATCCTAGGATAAATAAAATAGCAAAAAACGTTTACGAGGTCAGCTAGTCTTAGTACAGAAGCATTAAATCAATTAATTCAGCTTAAGTATTCACTGAAACCGAGAATTATTCACAATTCTTTTCCAAATGGAAATTCTAGTCTTCATTATCATCAACCCATTATGATCCCACCGAGGGACACGGGTCTCTTTCCTGCGGACGGTATAGGCCATACTACACCATGGGGGCCAAGTCCGGATTGGTGGAGGCTTGTCCCCACCGAGGGACACGGGTCTCTTCCCTGCGGAAGGTATAGGCCATACTACACCACGGGGGCCAAGTCCGGAGTGGTGGAGGCTTGTAAGACTAGTGGCTGGTCTTACTGTCAGAACTTTTCAAGCCGCCGTAAGACCTCTGACTTGGCTTGGAAATTCTAGTCTTGCGAGAGAAAAAATCCCGCCCGCTTCTGAAAGCGCGGAAATGGAAAATGTTGCTTTCTGTGGCAACATAAAAGGTCCGCAAAGTGCACTCTATTTTCTAACTGTCAAATTAACTTCTTGTAAATGTTAGCGAATCGTCGCGCTCGCCTGAGAGCGACAGGTTTAGTTCAGAGGTACATATTTGCACAGACTACCAGTCTCTCTTTTCCTTTACCAATGGCTCCATCCAGGGCCTCGATTCTGTTAGTGCATCACAGTTCAATTACAGTTAAATGGTCGGGATATGTTTTTTAAATACATTGACGCCTTGAATAACGAATATGCGTCCGCGCGTTGATGTGAAGCGGCGATGAAATGAAATGAAGCGTTAGTCATAAACGGTCACCCATCCATGCATTGAACGCGCCCTATGCTGCTTAACCTCCGTGATCGTTTAAGATCACTCAGGTGGCCGGGGCTACGAGCAAATCATTGTGTAGATGCAAAAGCCAGATATTTTTCTTCGCATTCTGTATCCTTAAATATCTTTAGGTAATGTGCTCCTTGTACAGTAAAGAAAATTCTTATCTGAATGGCTTACTCATTTATATCATATTAAAAACAAAAATTACATTACAAACACAATCAAAATTCATATAGGGCTTCGTCAAAAATAACATAAATAACATTTTAGCGGCAAAACACAAACAACAAACATCAGGCAAACTAGCCTTTTAAGAAGTCCATCAACTTGCCGCCCTGGGACACAAATCCAAAAGTTCCCTTGACGCTAGCAGCGCTCCCCCGCTCCACCGCCAGGGAAATTCTCTGCATCAGGTATATATAAAGTCCGTTCGCTTAGATAGTGTCGGTACACACGAAGTCAATTTTGCTTTTAGTAAAAAAACATTTCTTTCATTATTACAATTTTGACGGCAAAAACACACAATATAATGAAGCACAAAATGAAACACTACTCTTCATCAATAGAAATGCCATAAGATTCATCTCCACCGGTATTTAGAACTAGCTGTTGCCCGCGACTACGTCCGCGTGGGCTAGTTGATTAAAGTGTTTGCAAATAAGATAGGGATACTTTTAGCGCATGCGAAAGAGCTTTCATACTAACTTCGCAACCCCCTCTTACCCCCTTAAGGGATGATTTTCGAAAAACTATTTTACATATCTTTCATAACTTTCAATGGGACCTTCATGCTGAATTTCATTCGAATAACTTCAAAAATGGCTTAGTTTCATTCTAACATTGCACCCCCTTTTTCCCCTTTAAGGGATGATTTTAATAAAAACTATTTATACGTGTTTCATAATTTTAAATGAAGAACCTTCTTACCAAATTTCATTCGAATAACTTCAAAAACGGCAAAGTTTCATACTAAGTTTGCACCCCCCTTTTTCCGCTTTAAGGGATGAATTTTAAAAACCTATTTTACACGTATTTCATAATTTTAAATGAAGAACCTTTGTACCAAATTTCATTCGAATAACTTCAAAAACGGCAAATTTTCAAAAATCCTTCCTTAGTGCTCCCCTGTTACAAAAGAAACCCCTGTGCAAAATTTCAAGTTTCTAACCCTTACAGTTTAGGCCCTGCGTTGATATGTCAGTCAGTCAGTCAGTCAGTCAGTCAGTCAGTCAGTCAGTCAGTCAGTAAGTCAGTCAGTCAGTCAGCTTCTCCTTGTATATATATCGATATGCGATGCAGGATCGTCATGTTATAAAACCATTCTAAAATACTGATTTTCTTCTCTAATTGTGTGATCTACACATCTTTTCTACATATCCCACATAAAAAACATTTTATCTACACGCAGCGATCAACACTCAATACAAAATACTAAGTCGACGAGCTGCGAGCCAAATTCACTGGCGTGTTTGCGGCCGCGTCGGCTTCCTTTAATTTCTTTTGTGAAAAACCGCCACGTGCCAAGGCGGTAAATATCAAAGTGACACTATGATAGCGAACAGACTTTACCCCACATCTTATATTTAGATGTCAGAGGCTGTGGGCCCGGGCGGTCAGATTTTGACAACTAGGATCTCTATCAATTCATCTTCTTTTCGAAAGTGTCACAGGATATAAAGTGACCATAAATGTAAGTAAAAATAATTGTAATCACTATGAAAGGCAAAATAAAAACCTGAAATAAAAGAATAACCAACGACCCGACATAATGATATTATATGACGACCTTTGTGGCGCAGCGGTTAACGCAACTGTGTACCATGCGAGAGGTCCCGAGTACGAATCCCGGCTGGGGAAAAAAAAAGAAACCCAGGTCTTGGATGTTTACATGTTTGTGTCGTCGCTGTTTTTGGTTCCCACGACACAGGGTATCCTAGTGTGGGACCAGAAGCAATGTATCTGCCTGTATGTAAATGTTATGTATTTATTTATTTATTTATATCCGGCAATATATATCCGGTATTGGTGAAGTGGATGTGTTAATGACAGTGCCACAGAAATTTTAGATAGAGTATCTTAGAAAGGAGAGACTTATATTATCCGCTTGACAAAACTAACAACGTCATCACATCACAGTAATTTGCAATTAATTTGGTACAAACTCTCATATAACTCGATACATTCGAATGCTTAAAATGGGCAAACAGTAGGTACGTGCCCAAATCACAATGCACTAATCGCGGCTGAGTGCAGAGTATTACCACTTAATTCCATCAAATATCCAATGGAGCATCCGCGCCGATCGCCACTGGCAAATAGCTCTCTATTAATTTACCACCCAACGTAAACCCACTAATTTACAAAAGCGGCGAATCAGCACGCTTCTGCTAGTCGTACCCAGATATTCTACACGCAGACTAATGCCCGTTTTCACCACAACACTAGCGGCCATACTAATAAATAAGTTATACACTCTGAATAACTATTTGACGTATATCAATTTATACTGGTTTAATCGCATTTAGCGTACAAATAACCAGTTTGTCAGACCTCGCATAATGGCTGTATACACAGCTCATAACCTTTATTAGTAAGGCCGTTAAGATTTAGGGGCCACCTAATCTTTTTAGGGGCTTTAACGGTTGATTCGTAGCCCTTAAAAAAGATTAGGTGGCCCCTAAATCTTAAGTGTTGTTGGTGAAAACGGGCATAAGACCATTGAGAGTTCCGGTACATTTTGAAATTGGCCTACATTTTAAATCAAAACCAAAATTGTTTACGAGTATTTTAAAAACCAAAAATTCTTGTAAAATGCAACAATCGTTTGGTGCTAAATCTATTGTACAATATTCTTGTCGTTGCATCCTGTCTCCTAAACTAGGCGAAAAACCTGTACAGTCTGTTAGCTTTTAGAATATACCTCGGCTACTATCGGATAGAATCGATTACATTAATTATAATAAGGTAAGGTTTATTTTGTATTGTTATTTATAACTTTAAATAACCTTAAAAAAGCTATTAGAAATGCTTAGTTTTCTAAGTTCCACTTGAATTAGTAACCGACTTAACTCCTGTAACGAGAACGTCGTAAGCAAATAGCTGCAGACGCTTGATATGACCAATACGCGGTGGGCACCTGTGGTGATTAAACCCGTACTGACTCCGCGCGTGCCCACCGGACACAAAGCAATAGGACGTTTACGCCACATTGGCAACAGCGGTCAACGCCCACAATAATTGTGCAATTATATATTACCAACACGGTCAGTAGTGGCCTGTCTTTTACATCTAACTACATTTCACTGTTATGACAATTCGTTGTACGTTGAAAAGTCGACTCGTGATCCACCACAGATTGACAAGTAGAAAGACTCGGGTACCAGTCGCGCTGTAGTTTTATAAAACGCCGCCGAGAAAGTCTCTTCTCGGCCGACTACTGTAAAGCTGTAAGCCTATAAACGTCTCAAGCGCTGAGGTATGTGAGCATCTCAATTAAATCAAATAAAAAAAAAATATTTCAAAGTAAAGAATTTACATTCTGCTTGTTGAATGTCAATGTACATACAGTTATGTATAATGTTAGCCGCTGCCTTAGGGCCGTCTGTAGTGGAGAAAAAGGCAGCGAAAAAAACTCCACTCTGACCATCTTTTCTCAAATCAACTTAAAGCTAATACAAATTAGGTATGAGTGTTCGTATACCAAGAATCTCAAGATCCATGAGTGCGATCAATACTTGCAATGTCAAACATCATTTAATATTCTTAAAAGGTAATAAAACACCAAGTAATAAAGTAATAAAGTCTCACACTCAGATCTCCTCACGATGCTTCCCTTCAAGGTTAACGAGCGGCATTGCTACTATAACTCTACAACAACCAACGCCTATTACAAACCCACAATCGGCGTACAACACAGCCGTCATAAAGCAAACCAATCAATACGAGGCGCAATGATAACTCTTCCATTTTCGTACAGACAGACTTACACACACAGCGCCCGCCGCCCGCACACACGCAAACGCAAAGATGTCTCCGACAAAATAAAACAGCGCTTGTCATGTGGATATTGATTCCGCGACCGCGGGTGTCCCGCTCTAACCGGGGGCCAAATGGCGTGCGGGAGGGGGGCAGGTGGTGTTCCGTCTTCCCACCTCTGACGGGATGACTAGATGTAGTGAATAGTAGATTAAACGCCCCAGGCTGGCCGGCAACGCCCTTAAGTCCTTTCACATTGAGCTAGACAAATAGGGAGCCATTTCAGATTGAACTCGCAATCGGAATAAATTCAATTTTTTTGTTGTAAGAAATTTTAAATTAGACTAATTGATGAATTGCCTCGTGGCAGGTGATCTGTATCTACTCCTTTGGATCAGGCGTGGGTGTTGTTGCCTGGGCTCGTCTTAAAAAATTTCACATTGAGCTAGACAAATAGGGAGTCATTTCAGATTAAATTCGTAATCGGAATAAATTCAATTTTTTTGTTGTAAGAAATCTCTAATTAGACTAATTGATTAATTGCCTCGTGGCAGGTGACCGTCCCTGGCCTCTACCTACTCCGATGGGTCAGGCGTGGGTTTTGTTGCCTGGACTCGTCTCAAAAAATAGGGAGCAATTTCAGATTGAATTCGCAATCGGGATAAATTTAATTTTTTTTTGTAAGACATGTCTAATTAGAGTAATTGATTAATTGCCTCGTGGCAGGTGACCGTCCTTGGCCTCTACCTACTCCTCTGGATCAGGCGTGGGTTTTGTTGCCTGGGCTCGTCTCAAAAAATTTCACATTGAGCTAGACAACTAGGGAGCCATTTCAGATTAAATTCGCAATCGTAATATATATTTTTTTTTTAAGAAATGTCTAATTAGACTAATTGATTATTTGCCTCGTGGCAGGTGACCGTCCCTGGCCTCTACCTACTCCTCTGGGTCAGGCGTGGGTTTTGTTGCCGGGGCTCGTCTCAAAAATGTGAGTAGGCACGTTAATGTGTCCTAATAATGTTTCGTTTTGATTAATTAAATTTCATACGCTAATTAATACTGTTAGTATCAAATTTTCTCAGTAACAAACTCGTCTTGACGTTATTACGTAGGTACACAAATCTCAAGCCGCCATTATTCAACCCAGTAAATGCACGTAATAGTTGACCCGGCAAATGTTGTTTTGCTAATATTACTTGCATTTCGTACGACACGTTCTCAAACCAAATGTACACAAAAAAGTAGCCGTTTCGAGGGCGTTCAAAAACAATCACTGTGACACGAGATTATTACATAATATTACGTATTTTGGTCCCAGTCTAAGTGCATTTTCATATTTCTTATATCCTTGCTGATTACCATAGCAATGGTATCCAAGTTAGGGACGAGGCCTACTGATTGTGCTCCGTAGAAAATATTGTTATTACTAAAGCTACTCCTGTTAATTATTTACAGCACAAAGAAAAACGGAGAAGGAACTTAATGCCAATTTTCTTTTCTACTTTAAGTTAGTTCTGTTCAATAAAATGTTAAATAAATTCTTAAGTAAATTAAATAAATTGCGTTGAGTAAGTATTTTTTAATATCTTTACAGCTCTTGGAGTTTACAAAAGAGGCATATAGAATCAAAGGCCGCTGAGTGCCATACTTTCCAAATATGAGCCACCTAGTGTATTGAAAGTTTAAACTATGCATTTTTTCAATTTAGGAACAAAATCAGCGAAAGACCACTTAAAACCTTTGTGGCGCAGCGGTTAGTGCTTCTGCCTACCATGCGAGAGGTCCGTTCGAATCCCGGCTGTAGACAAAAAAAAAGGAACCCAGGTCTCGGATGTTTACATGTTTGTGACGTAGCTGTTTCTGGTTCCCACGACACAGGGTATCCTAGTGTGGGGCCAGAAGCAATTTATGTGCTTGTACGTAAATGTTATGTTATGTATGTGGATGTAGGTCGGTTTTCCTACATAAAAGGTCATTAGAGAGGAATTGCAACTTGTGGCTTTCTTTGTGAAGTATCGTCGCTCGCTTGTAGAAATAAAGGGCTTATTTGAAGGATTTTACTGATAACAATAAAGCAGCTTACGTGTGCATCGGCAACAATGATATTTTTACCCTCTTTGAGAAATGATACAAAATTTATTTTGTAATTTCTCGACGTCAGAAGTCTTTGCGGTCGGATTTGCCATTTTAATACTTTAACAGAGGAGCGTGCCTACACGTCATTACAAGCCTGCATACGGCGTTATGCACCAGAATTATCCCAGGAAAAGAATCTTCTTTCTCTTGCATATAAAAATGGAATCGTTCGTTAGTCTCACTAAAACTCGAGAACGGCCGAACCGATTTAGTTGATTTCTGGTATTTTATATTTGAGCAGTTCCAGGGAATGTTTAAATGGAAAAAGAAATATGAAAATATTACGAAAACTTTGGCGATACGAAGTTTGCCGGGACACCTAGTCTTAATAATAATAATATAATAATAATTATATTATTTGGTTTTTATATTTGTGGAACTCCAGGGAAGGTTTAAACGGTGAGAAAAAAGCTTTGGCAGTACGAAGTTTGCCGGGACAGCTTTATAGTAAGGTATAAATAAGTAAGGTATAACTCGCTCACTAGTCTAAGTATTGTCTAGTAACTTATCATGTATGCCTATTTCTTATGAATAAACAAATTGAAATTGAAATATGTTTCTTGCAAAAGCCTCAACAGCATTATGTTTATTAAATTTGTGATGCATATGCCATTTTATTATTACTGTTTAAGTATTTATATATTTTTTCTTTTTTTATATACATATTTTTTACTATTTTATGTCTGTGTACAATAAATATTAGTCTTATCTTATTATTTAATTATATAAAGATACACTGCGCCGCGCAATTGGGACACTCATGGGACATTTAGGCACTGACTGAAAACCAGCGCTGAGGGCCTACACCCTCAGCATTATGCTGAGTCAGCTGCCTTTTGCAGCAGCGGTTACACACCGCGACAAAACTGTATAAATGTATTTCTTTATGTGTGTTTGTACCTTTTCTATTTTTGATGTTTTCTTCTCATTTGTATTTCGTATTTTTGTTGTGTGTGACTGTTGGTGCAATAAACGTTTTTCTTTCTTTCTTTCTATTATGAATTCTGGCTTCCGGGTTGTTGGGATCCGACCCAGCATCAAAATGTACATACAGCTGGAGGTCGTCAGCATAAAGGTGGAATTTAGAATGGAGTGAACGAGTTATTTCATTAATAAAAATTGCGAAAAGCAAAGGCGAGAGCACTCCACCCTGAGGCACGCCCGCGCTCAATTGACACCAGCCAGAAGATGCCTTACAGACCTGAACACTCTGCTCACGCCCACGAAGATAGGAACCAAACCACTCCACCGCAGGCTCAGAGATGCCGAGACACCGTAAGATACCAAGAAGGATGTCAAAGTCGACGGAATTGAACGCACTGCTGAAGTCAAGTAAAGTTAGTAAAGTCAATCGTTTGTTGTCTCTAACATCATCTGTTACTTTCAATAGGGCAGTAGTGGTACTGTGGAAAGGCCGGAAGCCAGACTGGAAAGGACTTAAAAGGTTATTTTTGTGGAGAAAAGGAATACAGTTGAATTTGCACCTCGTGCTCGATAATTTTGGAAAGAATGGGAAGAATAGAAATAGGGCGAAATTGCGAGAAGGAGATTGGATTAGGAATTTTCGGGAGTGGTATTACTTGGGCTCTTTTCCAGACGGACGGAAACACTTTGCTGGAGAGGGAAAAATTTCACATGTGTGTGACAACAGGAGCTATGTCTTTCAGAACCATAAGGAGCATGTTCCGGCTGAGACCATCGCAACCCACAGCCTTGGTAGTAATTGAAAGCAACCTTTTTTTAACACTACCTTCAGTTATGTCGCGGAAAACAAACGTGTCACAGTCAGGCAAGTTTTTGTTTGCTAATCTAGTGAGAGAGGTAGTCTTAGTCAAAGAGTCAAGTAAAACCGGAGGAGTAGAAAAGTGAACATTCAATGCGTCAATGTCAATACTGTGTGGCAGTGGTTCAGAACACTTCCCGACACCCAACGTCCTCAAGAACTTCCACACCTGCGGCGGAGAGAGCTGTTCGATGGTGGAATGGATGTGTTGCCGCTTTGCATCCCTGCATAGCCGATTGCAACGATTTCGGAGACACTTGTAAGTTTTAAGTGGCTATCCCTGGTCTCTGCCTACCCCTCTGGAATACAGGCGTGAGCTTATTTGTGTATCCAAAACCGACGTGCGTGCATGCAACGACAATGAATGTTGATAAAGCGAACAGAACTGATGGCCGGGAGACCGGGAGAATGGAGACCACATATCGGCAAGCGCAGCGTAGAACGACCAGCCACAAGATGGACAGACGATCTCATCCAAGTGGCAGGGTCACGCTGGATGCAAGCCGCTTCCGATCGGTCTTTTTGGAAATCCATGGAGGAGGCCTATGTCCAGCAGTGGACTTCTTGTGGCTGAATGATGATGATGATGATGAAAGCGAATATCTACATAAATAAATAATCTAATCTATTTCGTTTCATAGGAAGCGAAAGAGACTTTGTCGGAATCGTGGCAAGAGGCAAACCCTCTGTGTCCTCTGCAAACCGTCTGTCTACCCCTCAGGGATACAGGAGTGACTTTATGGAATAAAAAGTCTAAACATTATAAACTAGTAGAATAAATTTAATTATAGACTAGCTCCACTCCAATACGGTATTTGACATTATCAACAATAAATTATTTGAGATGCTCGATTAAGACAAAAATTACAAAATGATTCGAAAAATGTATTTCTTTTAATCATATACTAGTTATTAAAATTTTTAAATACATGAAACATGCAAAGAGTGCTTCGAAATGCGACGTCACAAGCAAGTATTGTCATACAAAATTCCGTTTTAAAAGTAACTCATTTGACATCCTGTCAAATACCCAATTCAGTTACATTCGACTATGCAACTATAATTGCAATTTGAACATCAGTTCCCTTTCCTGTACACAATAACTAAAATCCCACATTGCATCTGGTACAAAGCAAATTGAGTTTCATAATCTCTCTGAATTCGAGAAGGCATTGAGGCCGTGAAAGGCTTTTGCATATCGACTAGACAGACACTGTTGCCAGATTCCCCCAACTGTTGGGTATTTCCTGCGAATTTCTCCGCCGCGAGCAGACCATGATTTTAAGGAAACCTGCATTATGCCGTTATAATTACAAAGGGAACGCACTATTCTAGCTAAAATTGAATATTCGGACGACGTCAACGGCTTGCATGACTCAATTAAGCCTTTCAAAGCCTTCAATCTATTCCTGGAATTATATGGAGCAGAGCCTGCATACGAGACTGTTCCCTACTAAGCCCTGGCATCATTAGAGGAACCTATTAACTACGAAAATGTGTCAATGCGACTAAACGTGCTTGCTAGCGATTATGATTTAATCGTACTGACGGAGACATGGTTGCGAAACGGTGTCTTTGACGTGGTGTTATTTTCCGATCGTTTCATAGTGCATCGTAGAGTGCATCTTTAACAAGCTCTACAAACGGCTATGCGCGACCTGGGAGATTACTTTGACTCCAATTATCCAAAAGCTGTAATGCGACACTCAAGTAGAGCCTATTGTCCTAAAGGCTTACCGAATGCTTGGTTTCTCTCTTTGCACCGCAAAAGTATTTAAGCGTGAATGAAGCTACACAACACTCTACATATCGCTATGTATGACACATACACTAATAAATTGAATTCATACAGAAAAAGTTTCATAGAGCCTTAAACTACAGCCTTAAAAGACCTCTTGGTGAAATATAAATTTATATCTTTCAGTCGTCGTTATAACTGCCTGGAATTACTCCCCATGATAGATTACCGCATACCGGCTAGCTCAACCAGATCAAATGATCTGTTCCATCTTGGCCCGGTTCGGGCCAACTCTAGCCATCGAGCTCCCATACGCAGGATGTGCAAGCACTACAACGAGAACTTCGCAAATGTAGATCTCTACAATTTGACACGTAAGTAATGCGTTCAAAAGTCAGGTGGGGAGGATGCTCTTGGCGACTAAAAGTATCAACGTCACGTAACAATGTGAGTCATAGTAATAACCAACTCTGATAAATAAATAAAAAATAGGTCCATAGGTACCAGGTCGTATGCCAACGTGACATTTATGTGCAGTGTTGTCTTTTTAGTTTTTTTTCCTTGATTATAAGAAAATTATAGAAAAGATAATTTGAGACCTTACTTAAGTTTGCTAAAGGTAAGCTCACCTATTGGCTTCTTTTAAATTGAGTTGTAGGGTAATCTTTTGTTAATTTATATTATTTTAAGTACATCACCTATTGTTCCAGCGAGCGTCATGAATGTTTATATTACATACGTCTGTGTGTGAAGGTCTAAGAATGCAGTGCCTACTCGACATTTTATTCATATCTACTTATCAAATGTTTACAATGTACTTGTATCTGTTTCTTCACCTTTTAATAAAATAAAAAATGTTCTTGAAGTTGCTCTATAACAAACATCTTATCTTATAGTTTATGCAAAGCTCGTGATATCGAATCAGTCATTGATATCGAACTCCTCCAAAACGGCTTCACCGATTTGTATGAACATTTTTGTGTGTTGTGTATCCACACATACTTAAGTAACTGTCGGAAAAGTTAGTAATGTGTGGTGCTTAAGAAATTTTTAGTTCAAAATATATTGTGTATATTTATTTGGTGGGTCTGAGAATAGGGCGAAGGCAAAATTGGCAATAATGGCAGCTATCATCGTCTACCCATTATGTCCCCACCGAGGGGCACGGGTCTCTTCCCTGAGGAAGGTATAGGCCATACTCCACCACGGGGCCAAGTCCGGATTGGTGGAGGCTTGTAAGACTAGTGGCTGGTCTTACTGTCAGAAGTTTTCAAGCCGCCCTAAGGCCTCTGACTTGGCTTAACGACTGCCATCTATCGACGGCAGCCGGCACCAACCGCTTAGCGTGCCTTGCGAAGCACGGAAACGCTCGGGAAAATGCCACTAACGTTAGTCATAGACGGTGACCCATCCATGGACTGAATGCGCCGTATATTGCTAAACCTTAGTGATCGTTTAAGATCACTCAGGCAGCCCAGGCTACAAGCGATTCCAATGGCAGCTAGCAACTGATTAATTATTATTTACTGCTTTTCACAATGAAAATAATTCTCTCCATTTTGCTAATGATTTCAACGCCCATTAGATGTCTATTTAGAAAGAGTATCGAAGCCCGATTTAACGGAAATTCGCCCACGCGTATAGAAATTAATTAGCTCCCCAGGTTAACTCTGAATCCAGGTAGAATTCCTAGACATTTCGAAACGAAATGAGCGAAATAACTGGACATTTGTTTATAAAGAAAAGTAAATTTATTTATTTCCAAAGGACAATTCTAATTAACGTTGCTTTTAAATAGACAGTGCAATAAGAAAAAGAAAATGTTTTACGCCTACCGGATGACCCCAAACGAGGCTAAGGGCCGCTTTCTGAGTTGAGAATTTTCACTAAGTAAATACTTAAGTAACGTTCTGTCACGCTTTTTCCTGAGAAATTTGATGAGACAGCACTACAGTTAAGTTTTTGCTTAGTGAAAATTCTCAAGTCAGAAACCGGTCCTAAGTAGGGTTACCAGATGAAAAAATCAAAAGACCGGAGAAAAGGCCTGATTTCCATGGAAAGTCCTGACATTTCATACACTTATAGATTTTCTCTCTAAAACGTATATTATTAAATAGGTATATTATCGTTTTATACTCGTAGATCACGCTTTGCAACTTGCAAATCGCACTCAAAGCGGTGGGGCGGGGGTGGCAGCGGCATACAGCCCGTCGCCCGCAGTGCCGTTCAATTGTAACCAAAACTTTATTTTTAGTTGGTATAACTTTCAATTAAAAAGAGATCCTTAAAATGTAACCTGTGTTTTATTGAAAATCCTGAGATATCACGAGATTTGCAAAATCCCGCCGCAATAATGAGAAAAGTCGAAAAATCCGGAAATCTCAGGACAAATCCATATGGTAACCCTAGTCCTAAGCCCGTATCTTAAAACTAAGCAAAGTCTGGTTTCAGAAATGTCAAAATCACGAATTTATAAATATTTCATATTCATAATCGAATCGTACCAAGTTGAGTATGAAATGCTTACTTAAGCTTACCTAAGTTACCGAAAAGACAGTCATGTGGTACAAAATGTGCCATACAAATCGGGCTCAAACTATGTCGTGACAACTACACGTAACATGTAGTAAAGTCTTACATTGTATGAAGTGTTTGTTGATATCAGAGTTAACTCGTAAAATAGTGGTTTTATGCATCTACACCCTTATTTCTTATAAGAATGTAATAAAAAAAGTGGTTTTCAATAATTAATTGCTCTAATAAAAGCAACTTTATTTTGCGCTATTTTTGTGATCCCGAAAACATTAAAAAAAATATTTTGATTTAATTATTTCGTAATTATTCCTAGTCTTGTATAGTATAAAATCAATGTCATTCCAACTTATATTAGGCACATAGTACAATATGGGCCTTTGATTATTAATTTAGGCACAGTGCAATATGGACTTTATCCCGAAGACGATAAAGTTCTTTAGCAAGCTTCTCTACCAACACGCCTCCTATTTAATATCTCGTAAAAGTCAACAGACCCTTGAATTATACGGTAATATTTATTGACAACCTAGTACAGTCGACAGCACATTATCCTATACACCCCTGCACTCTACTCCCTAGCATTACGGGCAACTTTGCAACTAAAATTTCACACACACACATTCACACACACACACACACATATAATTTTTTTTCTATAACTCTAGTAAGTAAACTTAACTACCAACCTGACTGCAAAACGGTTACCACCGTTAGGTTTGATTAGGTTATTTATATAATATAGGCATGCATATTAGTCTTAATTAATGTAATTTTATAATTAACGTGTTCTCACCTGCCTTAACTCCTGCTCTAAATATCAACTTAAGAGCTGGGGAGTGCTGAAAATCAAAGTTGGTTACTACTTGGTGGTAACCGATATGTTAGCTGAGCACTTTCCAATTACCAAAATTGTAAATGTCATTTTTATTGTTTTTTCTTAAATTGGGTATTTGACAGGATGTCAAATGAGTTACTTTTAAAACGGAATTTTGTATGAAAATACTTGCTTGTGACGTCACATTTCAGAGCACTCTTTTTATGTTTCATCTATTTAAAAATTGTAATAACTAGTAGATGATTAAAAGAAATACATTTTCCGAATCATTTTGTAATTTTTGTTTTAACCGAGCATCTCAAATATTTTTTTGTTGATAGTGTCAAATAACGTATTGTGTAAAATTGAGTTTTTTTTTGTAATAAACTCTTTCTATTCTATTCTAAAATGTGAAGGTTGACGTGCTGTCGACTGTACATTGTGACGGTCGCACGGTAGTTACTAACTTGGCTTAATTTCATCCGAGAGCTGAACACATTACTAAGAGTCCAACTGTCTACCACTCCGTCCGTCCGTTCGTCCGAATGCCCGCCCCTACCCCTCTGGGACACAGGCGTGAGATTATGAACCGGTTTCTGAATTGAGAATTTCTATAAGTAAATTAAATTATAGACTCTTAACCCCAATTTAAAAAAAAATCTTTGGATTTTTAGAAAGTAAATTTCTGGACGCATCTTATAGTAAAATCTCTTAAATTAAAAAAAAAAAAACGGAGTAAAGAGGTTTGCGACTTTAACCGACGTTATGTAACGTTCAATCACGCTCTCTTAAAAGAAACTTGAGACAACGCTACAGTTAATTAGTTACTTAGCGAAATTCTCAATACTGTATTTGACACTATCAACAATAAATTATTTGAGATGCTCGATTATAACAAAAATTACAAAATGATTCGGAAAATGTATTTCTTTATAACGAAAATTAAAACTATCTTGATTTAATAATTGTTTCGATTTCTTTTAATCATTTACTACTTATTACAATTTTTAAGTAGATGAAACATAAAAAGAGTGCTTTGAAATGTGACGTAACAAGCAAGTATGTTCATACGAAATTCCGTTTTAACCCTTAGCCACCTGACGTCGGTCTCACAGACTCTGGTAATTTTATTTTTAAAATAATTCTGATGCTATGCGCGCGGCGCAACCGTCCGTTCATGTACTTTTTCTAATCCACCGTCTGTACGCGCCACGCGCTCGACAGCTCCGGACGTGCGCGCAGTTGTGAATTATAGGTAATTATATTTCGTGAGCGGTCTGAGTGACCGACCTCAGGTAGTTACGTTATTTTTACTACATAGTATTTATTTTTTTGTAGGTTCATAATGTCTGAAGCAAATTTATTACGATGGCTTGAGGAATCTGATTCAGACTCCGAAAATCATCATAGTGTACCAGAACTTCCAAATGAAGATTGCAGCGAAATAGAAGATGTTCCAGTAGACCACATTATTGACGACGGGTGTCAGTCAGAATCAGAATTGGAAGGTGACGAGGTTGA
This sequence comes from Yponomeuta plumbellus, assembly GCA_947310845.1. NCBI lineage: Eukaryota > Metazoa > Arthropoda > Insecta > Lepidoptera > Yponomeutidae > Yponomeuta > Yponomeuta plumbellus. The sequence goes on from OX371218.1 coordinate 5,352,329, forward strand.
ATTTCAACCAATTGAATCTGGAACCATTACACAGCCGATGACGGAAGATTCATCTTCTGATGACGATGTTCCACTGTCAAGGCACCGAAACTTCTTTGGTAAGAATCGTTTTCGTTGGTCAGCTCATCCTCCAGTTTCAAGATCACGGACTATGCAGCATAACATCATCCAACAGCCACCCGGTCTCAAACCAAACTTTATTAAAGAGCTTATGAATGTACTAAAAGAAAAGCAACTGACACTAGTGGGTACAATGAAAAAAAACAAGCGCGAAATTCCACCTCAGTTTCTACCTAGCCGTCACAGAGAAGTAGGATCGACCATTTTCGGATTCACAGCCGATGCAACATTGACATCTTATGTGCCGAAGCAAAATAAATCAGTAATTCTGCTGTCCAGCATGCACCACACACCAACTATTGATTCAATTACGCAAAAACCGGAGATGATCATGTTTTACAATAGCACAAAAGGCGGCGTTGACATGCTAGATCAAAAATGTTCTATTTACTCCACATCTCGAAGAACACAACGTTGGCCGATGGCAATATTTTATAGAATGCTTGACATATCTGCAGCAAACGCATACATCATCAACAAAATAAACCAAGCTCAATCAAAGATTTCGAGACTGGTCTTTATAAAAAAAATGGCGGAAGATCTTATAAAGCCTCATCTGGAACGCCGCATGCACAGTTTTGGTTTGCAAAGGGATCTTCAGTTCACCATTCGTCGAATCCTAAAAATAGAACAAACGCCCAGCACATAATCATCTAACAATTCTGAAAAGCTTGAAAAACGGAAGACTTGTTCAACATGTGACCCTAAAAAGAAGCGTAAAACAGCTTATATGTGTTTTGTATGTAAAAATCCGATTTGCATTGAATGCAGTCAAAAAATGTGCCTTGATTGTCGCCGCAACTTGTAAAACTTTGCAAGTTGTGATTTTATAAAAATTATGCCTTGATTGAGCCAAAAGTGATTTAGAATTTAAGAAAATATGTTGAACTGATAGTAAATAAGTAAATAATATTATGTCGCACTTAAAATTCCTACTCAGATCTCTAATTTCCAAAGTTCCTAATTTTTGTTCTATAATTTCATATGTTTATGTTAAGTGTCGATTAAGGATAAGTAAATAAAGATTTTTGTGTTGTTTAAAAACTTAAAATTAATAAAAAATATAATAAATATACATATCTGACTGTCATTTAAAATAATATATAACAATAAAATAATTAAACATAGTAAATACGCAAGCGGTCTCAATGACCGACGTCAGGTCGTAGTGTAACTGAAAAACACGTCAGGTGGCTAAGGGTTAAAAGTAACTCATTTGACATCCTGTCAAATACCCAATTCAGACACTGGCCCTATGTATGCATCTATGAATCTAAAATTAGACATCCAAAAATTACAAGCTATGCCAATCTTTATTACAGGCTACGGTACTGAAATTTGCAACATAGCATCGCAATACAGTAGCTCAGAGGGTGGCAGTGTGGGAACACAGCATTTGTCGTTTGAAAACAACCCCTCCATCACGCAACGAAACATATTACAATCAATTGTCCTGGTCTCATAGTACACCCTGTAATGTGGAAAAACCCATGCAATAGACCGTAAAGTCATATTAAGAATACAGTCCGAAATAAAAATTAAAAAAGTACTGTACCTGTTAAAACAGAGTGGGCAGACCTGGAGACGAGTCTCTTAAATAGTAGTTCAATAGCGAAAATTCTTACAATTTCATGTACGGATATAATCAACATGTCTTGTTTCACACTTTCGCGGACAGTGGATGCTATAGCAGTCGATAACAATAAAAATAACAATAGATCATTATATGACCGGCAAAGTACGGCAAAGGGGTAAGCATAAAAAAAAAACTTTTTTTTAATCTCCTCGATAATGTTCCAGCCTGTATTGAGAAATAAAATTTGATAGTTCTTTGATACAACACGTATTTTTGTTGGACATTTTTGTAACACAAAAGTGCTAACAATCAAGTGTTACAAAAATGTATGTACATTCATTTGGCCTAGGATACGGTTTCATCATCATCATCATAATTCAGCCACAAGAAGTCCACTGCTGGACATAGGCCTCCTCCATGGATTTCCAAAAAGACCGGTCGATAGCGGCTTGCACCTCACGTTTACTTTTAAATAAACATAATACATACGCTCACGCCTGTATCCCAGAGGGGTAGGCAGAGACCAGGGACTGCCACCTGCCAAAATCCTGACAAATCACTTTCGCTTCATCGACATTCATGACGTTGCAATTTGCATGCAAGCACCCCGGTTTCGGGTACTAAAGTCCGAAAACAAAAAAAAAGAAAATGTAAACTTTACGTTTAAATAAAGTCACATTTATTTATTAATATAAATATTAAATGGCAGTAAACTTATATATTCATGGATCGCTTTTAAGGCACGGCCATAATGAACATTTTTTTTTATATTATTATTAGTTTTGTAAATACTATGTAATTACCGCGCAGGATAGAGACAAGTGGCGACTTCTTGTGTCGGAGGCCAAGATCCACTTCGGGTCGCTGAGCCATCGCAGTAAGTAGTAAGTAAGTATGATACCATTTAATTATATTTATTTTTAATACCTATTAGATTTAATAAATTTAATGTGTAACAGGATGTTTAATACTTCAGCATTACGATAAAATAATTTCATTTCATAAAAACAAGGTTAGTCGTTCGGTAGGATAACGGAGCAACGCTCACGCCTGTATCCCAGAGGGGTAGGCAGAGACCAGGGACTGCCACCTGCCACGATCCTGACAAATCACTTTCGCTTCATCAACATTCATGACGTTGCAATTTGCATGCAAGCACCCCGGTTTCGGGTACTAAAGTCCGAAAACAAAAAAAAAGAAAATGTAAACTTTACGTTTAAATAAAGTCACATTTATTTATTAATATAAATATTAAATGGCAGTAAACTTATATATTCATGGATCGCTTTTAAGGCACGGCCATAATGAAAATTTTTTTAAATATTATTATTAGTTTTAGTTTTGTAAATACTATGTAATTACCGCGCAGGATAGAGACAAGTGGCGACTTCTTGTGTCGGAGGCCAAGATCCACTTCGGGTCGCTGAGCCATCGCAGTAAGTCGTAAGTATGTAATTACCATTTAATTATATTTCTTTTTAATACCTATTAATTTAATAAATTTAATGTGTAACAGGATGTTTAATACTTCAGCATTACGATAAAATAATTTCATTTCATAAAAACAAGGTTAGTCGTTCGGTAGGATAACGGAGCAGTTGCCTTATTGATTCTATCGGCAGTCTACCGGTCGCATACCGATGGTATTACTCGCGGAAATTTAATCACCTCTCGCGAAGAAAGAGTCGCGCGAAGCTCGGAGTCAAGTTTACTCGATTAGAATGGGACGAGTATCAATAAAATCTCCATTACCGCACTAAAGTTGCTTCAATCTGTCACGAGAGCGATTTGCTTTCTGCAACGCAAAACGTCGAGTCGAAAGAGACCTAATGCATTATAGTACAATGACAGTAATTGTATCAACGTGTCGATTTCATTTCATTGCCACTTCTTTGTGTATACGCATTATGTATCAATGAATCTACACGTCAATGGAATAAAAAACATGTCGAGTAACCAGACCATGTTGCTGTGGTATTAAACTGTAGTTTAATATTTTATTTTTATTTTATTAGGCACACCAATAGCATACATACAGAACATAGTACAATAGTGTTACAAGGAGATAAAATTACGTGTATGTATAGTACAACACTCATAGGTAAGCTCAGCGGTTACATAAATTAAGCGTACATGGTAAACTAGCTGATGTTATGAGATGGCAACTAAACTAAATAAGGAATTAAACTGCCTTTGTATAGACCAATTTCTTAAAATTACGATTGAGAATTGTGTCTAGTGTTCAACACATCCAGGAGTAATGAATTTTAAGATTGAAAGTTTGAGTCACATAGAAGCATAGTCAGCAACATCCACTTTAACTGAAAGCGTACATAAGATATTTTTACTTACAATTATAATGTAGTAGCTTCTATTTAATATGAGTTTTATACAGTATGTAATGTAAAAGTAATGTACTAAAAATACCTGTATAAAAAAGTCCTGAAAGAAGTCTGATTATTCCGTAAAATAGCTAATACTTTTGGATGTGAAAAAAGTGGATGTTGCTGACTTTGCATCTATATGACTCGTTTGTTAATTAGACTAAAACTGTTTGGAAAAGAATAAATGTGGAGTTTCTTTGTCACTTTACTCTCCATACTATCTATTAATTGTGAAACTAACAACTTTGACATTCATAAAGTAAACATTTATTTAAATGTTATTGAACTGTAATGCAGTAACAGAATCGAGCCCCTGGCCACAGAAAAACACCGTGACTCCAAAATCTTGCAGTGGTTTATCACGAGACATGTATGTATAACTCTGCCGAACCTCAACATCACGAAGCAAAGTACAGTCTGCTGGCTTTTAGAATATACCTCGGGCTCTAGAGTAGGCTTCGGTTTTCGCCGAAAGCACACGAGTGTAATACTACTTCCTGCGCTGCATAAAACTTTTCTTCACTATTTTGAAAAGTTATGTAATTTAAGTGTCATAATAGTTCCGATATTTCTATTCACGCATATATCCGATTCTATCCGATAGTAGCCGAGGTATATTCTGGAAGCCAACAGACTACAATGATAGCCGATCCCTGACAGGATATGCCAGCGGTTCCCGAATGGTGTTCCGCGGAACCCTGGGGTTCCGTAAAAGGCTCTCAGGGGTTCCGCGAAAAGACAACATTTTGATGTTTTTTCTCCGTTGATATATAGGTATGGTAATCAGTTTGAATTGTTTTATTTTAAAAAGTTGATACCAAAATTCCGTTTAGGTATCATCAACCATTCCTGCAGTCAGTACGTATGGTTACGTTGTTACGGTTAGTTTGCTTCTTACTTGAGCTAGGGTTCCGCACAAAAACGCTGAACCGAAAAGGATGCCTTATTCGGGAACCGCTGGGATATGGCACCAGTAATCGATAATTGTCATCTTTTTCTTTTCCTTTTATGGATCGGTCTGAAAACCAGCGCCAAAGCTCTGCTTTGGCATCATGCTGAGACTGGCCCATTTTTGACAACTTCGTACGCCTAGGTTCTAGGTTATTACCTATTACTGTTGGTAGAAAACATAAAATTTTGCGATAGCAATATTTTTCTTCCTTCTTCTACAATCTGTCTGATCATCAAGCACTGTGCTCAAGAATAAAAACGTATATTTACCGTGGAAAGCCTCTTTCATTACAAACAATTACCGAGCACATTTTGACAAAATACTCGATTGAGTGTTTTGCTAAAATGTGTTCGGTGGGTTACTAAATTATACGTTCCTTTGTAAGTTGACTATAATCATCAACCCATTCTGTCCCCACCGAGTGGGCCGGGTCCCTTCCCTGAAGGTATAGGCCATGCTCCACCACGGGGGTCTAGTCGGGATTGGTGGAGACTTGTAAGACTAGTGGCTGGTCTTCTACTGTCAGAAGTTTCCAAGCCGCCCTAAGGCCATCTATCGACGGCAGCCGGCACCAACTGCTTAGCGTGCCTTGCAAAGCACGGAACCGCTCGGAAAAATCCACTAGCGTTAATCATAGACTGTCACCCAGCCACGCACTCGCACCCTATGTTGCTTAACCTTCGTGATCGTTTAAGTCCACTCAGGCAGCCGGAGCTACGAGGATTAAATTAAATATGTATCTACCGTATGCAATAAGTACAGTTATGTAAAGTTATCAAATAAAATTTATTCTTATTCCTCTTTATTTTTAAAAGAAGAATTCATTTCATAGACTCGCCTCCCGCTACCATTGGCATCGAGTATCAAGTCTATAGGGGTCATCGCCCTGCGTCTATAATCCTCCACGAGCGGTCACTCCGGCTAATGGATGCACAACAGAAGTACACGACTGTTCTTGTGACGTCACCAGGTAGAAAGTCGCCATGTTGAGTGCCCACACGCCTTTCATTGTCATTTAGTGGCGCCGTACTAACGCACGCGGGTATTCTATACAATACGGTGCCAAATCCTCTGAATAGGGACTTGATACTAGTACTATAAATACAGCCCTTAATATCTTAATCAGTAATGATAAAATTTACCACAAGAAATTCAAATTCTCAGGGAGAATAAGGACAGAGAAAATACAATTTCATACCAAACTTCATTAAAAGAATGAACTGTGGTTTGGAAACAAACAGGTGGGTGAGATGAGTTACAGGAGAGCCCCACATACAGCTTCAATGCAAGTGAAAAAAAAAAACCATACCTCATAAGCTCACGCCTGTATCCCAGAGGGGTAGGCAGAGACCAGGGACTGCCACCTGCCGCGATCCTGACAAATCACTTTCGCTTCATCGACATTCATTAGTCGTTGCATGCACGTACGTCGGTTTCCGGTACTTTTTGTCTTACCCTTAGCTAATACATCCCCTATTTAAAAACCACTCGGTCATAAAAACCTCACCCCTTGTGTACTTGAATAACTTTTATAAAGCTAAATCATACCTCCACTACATGACCTCCTTTCTCCAGATTATTCCCAAGTCGTTATTAACCTTAGTTCGTTCACCGTTTATCACCATGTATTACTTATTAGATCTGTCCTGGCAATATTCGTACCGTTAAAAATTTCGTATTTTAGCCAGATTTGAGGTCCAGAAATGTTTCAATGGTGAGGAAATATTCCTCACCATTGAAACATTTCTGGACCTCCACAAATATAAAAAAACAAAAATTAGCCAAATCGGTCCAACCATCCTCGAGTTTTAGTGAGCCTAACGATTAGCAATATAAAATTGTGATGTGTTACTAACAAGATATTTGTATTTATATGTTTGTCCAGAAGTCTACAGCTGAATAGAGTAAAACTTAAATAAAAAAAATGACCAGTTACTTTATGCAATCCAGGCATTGGCATAATTGCTGGTTGCTATTAAACCACAAAAAAAAGTTCAATCAGGTCAAAAAATCAATTAGGTCCGGCCGCTGGGAGAATACGATCCTGAAAGGTCATGTTCGAACGGACGACGTAACTTTGAAGTGGCGGTGAATTTCCGACTAAAATATTTTTAAGTCCTATTTATCCTACTAGCAAATAATTATCACAGAAACTATATCATTGTGTAAACTTACAATCAATCAATGTAATGTATATTTTGCATAGTGATTTAAATGTTAAATAAGAAGAAATCAAAATTTAATGTTAGTGCGTAAAATCCGTACTACCCTGTCACAAGGTTATGTCAACCGTATTTTTTTGGAGTGACGTACCAAAAATAACGAAAATAATAAAGTTCTCTTTAACGATACGAAGTTGATGAAGATAGGCTTTAGAAAAATGTCATCGCGTTCTCAGAACCCCTCCGTACCGCTGCCGTACAAAGTGATTGAGCTGATCTGGGCTCAATAAAAGGTCGCACAGCTCGCCACAACACTTCACCGCCATTCGGAACAAAAAAGATAATGACCCTTCTAGACAAGAGATGACTGAGTGAAGGTCGTCTAAAAAACAAAACTACTTAATCGTGAGTCGGTAGCAAAAGCTAGTTAAGGATAACGTAAGGAATGCTAACGTTGTCTCCCATCACTAGTCATATGAAACAGACAGGTGTCAGGATCGTATTCTCCCCAGCGGCCGAACGATAGGATAGGTGCTGCATTTGACATATTAATTTGTGGATTTCATTCAGCGGCCATACTGCCGCCGCAGACAGAAAATAGCCCTCCTAATAGAAATCAAAAATTAATTTCAATGTTATGAATTTACATTCTGTTCAATGTCAATTTACAATGTTATCCGGTCTTCGGCTTGAGTTGTAGTGGAGAAAACTACAGCGGAAACAACTCCAATCTTATCATATTTTCTCCAATCATCTTAAGTGTCAATATCGATTAGTCGAGATGTCGAGACGAGAAAATAAATTCTTTGTATATGGAGGGGTTGTGTTGCCGCTATATTTTCACCGGCACAGACAAGGGAAGTGAGGAAAAGAATTATCTTATTTAGGTCACTCTGGAGTATAATCAGGAAGATCGGGAAAGCAGTTACAAAGCTCAATAAGATGGGAAAACACAAAAGCAAAATAGAAAGCGGAAGGTAAAATTCATCACGTAACGTCAAACAGTACACAGCTCGGCGACATCAGTCTTGCGCATGTGCTGTTTGTCGCGTCTAGTGATGTGTGTAGGCACCGCTAGTGCTGTGCCGCCACACCACCCCCCTTGGAGATGGAAGGTCCTGCGGAAAAATAATCAGGAAATCTGACAACACGCCCAGATCGTGTGGTTCTGGTTAAAACTGGGGTTTCCGTAGAAGCTTTCGATGTTTCAGTTGGCAAATCTTTGCTTTTAAACTCCGAAGTTGTTGTTGTAGTTGTGTACGCAGGTTTCACTCGATCAATGGAGACTATCACTGGTCCTCTTAATAAATCCAAAGTTACAGTTTTATCGGTCATGCTCAAAACACGATATGGTCCAGTGTAAGGTGGTTCTAAAGCAACTCGAAGTGCGTCCGTTCTTAGGAATACATGCGTTGCGTTTTTTAGATCGCCGTGTATGAAAACTACATTTTGTGCGTATCTGGATGCATGTTGAGGACGTAAACGAGAGATGTGCGTCCTTAGCTGAGCGACAAAGTCTGGTGGTTGTATGGTGTGTGCGTGAGTGTTTTGAAAGAACTCACCAGGTAACCTTAAGGGCTCACCATATACCAGTTCTGCCACGGAGCATTGCAGATCAGGTTTCCACGCAGTTCTCATGCCGAGAAGAACGACAGGTAAGATGTCAGTCCAGCTCTTCTCACCATGTGCCATAATGGCAGCTTTGAGGGTCCTGTGGAGACGCTCGACCATTCCGTTCGCTTGAGGATGATAAGCAGTCGTGTGGCGTAGTCGGATACCACAGAGATCTGTCAAAGATTTAAACAATCGTGAGTTGAATTGACGACCCTGGTCTGTTGTCACAGTCTCTGGGCAGCCAAAACGCGATATCCACATCTCATAGAAAGCTTGAGCCACTGTTTCTGCCGTTATGTCTGTTAGTGGCTTCACTTCCGGCCATCGGGTGTACCGGTCAATCGCAGTTAGACAGTACTTGTAGTCACGTGATGGCGGTAAGGGTCCTATGAGGTCTATGTGTACATGGCTGAATCGGACTGCTGGCAGTAGGAAGTTACCGACTGGAGCTGACGTGTCTCGCTGGACTTTTGAGCGTTGGCAGTCTGAGCATTGTTGAACCCACGAGCGAACATCTTTTCGAACTGAAGGCCATACGAATCTTTCGGTGACAAGCTTCGTGGTTGCCCTGGATCCTGGATGGCCGAGGCCGTGGAGAGCAGAGAATATCTGACGACGCAACTCCTTCGTTATGAAAGGACGAGGCCTCGTGAGAGAAACGTCACAGCAGAGCGTACGCTGACCCCTGACGCCGTGACGATTGTACCGGGTACGGGTACTTGCTCCAGCTTGAGTGCCGAAGATCCACTGGACAGAAGTTCCTGAAGTTCTGAGTCAGTCTGTTGTACCTGTGCAATCGTGGTAAAATCTGGCGGAGAAGATATGGCTTCAATCCTGGAAAGAGCATCAGCGGGGATGTTGTCTTTCCCGGCGATATATCTAATATCCGTCGTAAATTGCGATACAAAATCTAAATGATTGAATTGCCTTGGTGAGCATTTGCGATCTTTCTGTTGGAACGCAAACGTGATCGGCTTGTGATCTGTGTAAATGCCTTCCTTCGACCATATACCGGAAATGCTTGACGCTCTCGTAGATGGCGAGTAGTTCTCGGTCGTAAGCGCTGTAAAGTTGTTGGGTCTTACTCATCTTTTTCGAGAAAAATGCGAGAGGCTGCCAACATCCATAAACCATCTGCTGGAGTACCGCTTTCAAGGCTGTGTTTGAGGCATCAGTCACGAGGGCTAACGGTGCGTTCATAACAGGGTGAGCTAGTAGCGTGGAGTTAGCGAAGCTTTTCTTGCAGTCATCGTATGCTTGTAAGAGTTCTGGAGTCCAAGCAAGTGGATGTCTCCCCTTTACCTTTGGGCGAGCAAGCATGTCATAAAGTGGTGCTTGTAAGTCAGCTGCATGTGGAATAAAACGCCTTTAAAAGTTAAGCATTCCCAGAAATCTGCGTAGGCCACTTACGGTCTTCGGAGGCGGGAAATCCTGTATAGCCTTGACTTTATCTTCGAGTGGTCGAGTACCTTTTTCAGAAACCAAGAAACCGAGGAATGTAACTTCGCTGAGTCCAAAAGCGCACTTGCCTTCGTTTATCAGCATGCCGTAGTCATGTAGGCGTTGAAAAACGCATTCCAGACGTTTCTGATGCTCGACATGGTCCTTCGAAAACACCAGTATATCATCGATATATGAAAAACAGAAGTCCAGGTCCCTTAGTACTTCATCGAGGAATCGTTGGAACGTCTGCGCCGCGTTCATCAGACCGAATTACATGTACGGAAATTCGAATAAACCGAATGGAGTGGTAATTGCCGTTTTCGGGATGTCCTCTGGATGCACAGGTATCTGATGGTAGGCTTTCACTAGATCGATTTTGGAGAACACTGTGTCTTTTATGTGTCTGATTGGGTATCGGTCGGGAATAGTGCGTGCATTTAAAGCACTATAGTCACCGCATGGTCTCCAACCATCGTTCTTCGGTGCCAGATGTAACGCAGAAGCCCAAGGTGAGTCAGATCGACGGGCTGTACCATTACGTACCATTTCCTCAAACTGTTCCTGAGCGATCTTCTTGCGGTCTGGTGCAAGTCGGCGTGGTCTGCTAAATACAGGTGGTCCAGCTGTTGTACAGATGTAATGTTCAGTGGAATGTTTTACCTCTCGAGTTAGGCCGGGTGGCTTGGTAAGGCTGGGGTAGCGAGCCAGGAGTTTGTGGTACTCACTGTCACCTGTGATAACCTTGACGCTAGCCAAATTGCAGCGCTTGAGTGATCCAGAAGTAGAAAGGGTGGTCAGGCTGTCCAGTAGTTGTCTGTTTCTGCAATCAACAAGTAAGCCGTAATGTGAGATAAAATCAGCGCCAATTATTGGTTTGTCCACATTTGCCACCACGAAATTCCACGTAAAATCACGCCGCAGACCTAAGTCTAGATGCAAGGCAAGTGTTCCAAACGTGTCAATTATTGTGCAATTTGCAGCAGTTAATTTGTAACCGGTTGCTGACTTGGACTGCCGTAGAAAACGACGAGGTAAGACACAAAGATCAGACCCCGTATCTATTAGCTACTGAGTCTTAGTTTTCCGGTCTGTTACAAAAAGGCCGCTAGTCGTAGTTTGACAGTCGTTTGCCGCCTCGATTGACTGTCTTGTCAGTTTTTTTTAAAGTTGCACGGTGATATGCATTTTCGGGCTTTGTCACGGAAAATACTGTGATACCAGCACATTCCTGGTGTTTTGCTCCTGCTCCGACATCTGCTCTTAGACCTTGGTTCGTCTCGACGAGATGGACGCCCTTCACGTACGTTAAGCTGTGATATATGCCGACTGAGCTCGTTTTGTACGCGCTGGGTAATTAGGACGTCTAACTTTTAAGCAAATCGTTAAAATTTTCCGTTGACGTACTGGCTACCTGGTGAACGGGTGTAGATGCCACCTCACAGATTTTGTCGGCCAATTCCGCGACGTCGTCAAGGTTGATGGAACTCTGCGTCGCGATGATAGCTTGGACGTGCTGAGGTAGTCTGCTTGCCCACATACTGAGTAAGAACTCATCGGAAACGCCGCCGGCTGCCAATGTTCGTAGGTGCCGCAGGAACTGGGATGGCTTACGATCCCCTAGTTCCTCGTGTGTGAGCAGCTGGCGCATCTGCTGTTCGCGAGAACTTGAAAGGAGCTTGATTAATTCCTGCCTCAGTCTTTGGTACATGTTTTCCTTCGGCGGATCTCTAATTAAATCTTTCACTTCGCGAGCATACTTGTAGTCAAGCTGGGCAATGATGTGATAAAACTTCGTGCTTTCATCCTTTATTTTGGACAGTCTGAACTGTGCATCAGCTTGGTCAAACCATACATCAGGCTCGTCCGCGTAGAAAGTGGGTAGCTTTATCGCGATACGTCCAACGGTCCCGCTGTAGCTGTCCTGGTACGCCGCCTCGTCTTCAGATGCCACGTTCTCGTTAGCGTTGGCCATCGTAGCCGGCGAGCGCAGTCTCCGTGCGCTAGAGGGTCACCAATATGGCGGGGTTGTGTTGCCGCTATATTTTCACCGGCACAGACAAGGGAAGTGAGGAAAAGAATTGATCTTATTTAGGTCACTCTGGAGTATAATCAGGAAGATCGGGAAAGCAGTTACAAAGCTCAATAAGATGGGAAAACACAAAAGCAAAATAGAAAGCGGAAGGTAAAATTCATCAGGTAACGTCAAACAGTACACAGCTCGGCGACATCGGTCTTGCGCATGTGCTGTTTGTCGCGTCTAGTGATGTGTGTAGGCACCGCTAGTGCTGTGCCGCCACATGTAGTTTGACCATTCAAGTCTACGATTATTTTTTATGTTAGATCCTACTTATCTACGAGTATATTAATAACTTCGAACCTGTCTACGGTAGACTCGATCGAAATGCACATCAAATTGAAGAGCTTAAACTTATAGGCGGAAAATTCGGACTATCGAGTATTTTCAATATAAAAATAAATTAATAAATTGCTAATATAATGGCGTTGCTAAGGCAACATGTCAATTTCATGTCGGTGTCACGGCATCACGCGTTACAGGTGTCAGTGTCACCGGTTTGTATTCTGTTATCCATCGTGAATTTGTGACCTATTAAGATCTAAGTAGGTACCTACTTTGATTTTGAGACAGACGTGATAGTTATTTGGGTAAATAAGATTTAAGAGAAATATGTCAATATTCATCCAAGTGGCGGGCAGACGCTGGATGCAAACCGCTTCCGACCGGTCTTTTTGGAAATCCATGGAGGAGGCCTATGTCCAGCAGTGGACTGAATGATGGGCTGAATGATGATGCTGATGATGATGTCGATATTGTTGGAATATCGATACCCGATGACCATAGTAGGTTTGGTCTACTCGTAGTAGTTATACATGTGAAAGTTAGTGCAGATGTTTGGATGTTTGTTACTCAATCACACAATGACGGCTGAACGGAGTTACATGAAACTTGGCATACAGATGGACAAAGATCTGAATTGAGACACAGGATACTTGATATCCCGGAAATGCGATCCCGGGAGATAGTACGAGTATTTTATTAGGAAGTTTTGGAGTGCGGAACGTCGCCGACAAAGTACAAGAGAGTAGGCTAAGATGGTTCGGGCATTTAAAAAGAAAACCCCCTGACTATGTTGGGAACGAAGCGTTACGTCTGTCCGTTCCCGGACGGAGATCCAGAGGAATACCGAAAACCAGGGCCTCAATTCTATTAGTGCATTATAATACGATGAAAAATGCACGGTCGGGTCACGTGACATGATTTTTTATGCCATTGACGCTTAGAAGGATTGTTGGTACGTGCGCACGCGTAGATTAAAAACAGCGATGAAATGCAATCGTCGCGTTCAAGCAGTTGTCATTGGAGTACAACGCATTAGGAGAATTTAGGCCCAGATGGATGGACGTAGTGAAGAAAGACCTCATAGAGTGCGATGCTTCTGAAGAAGATACCGGGAACAGGGCGAAGTGGAGGGAAAACATAAGGAAGGCTGACCCCACCACCATTAAAATTAAAAAAATAAAATAAATAAATAAAAATCATGTGGGACTAAAAGCCAGGAAGAGACAGAGAGAGCAGTGTTTTACTGTCACCGTACACCTACAACCAGATTATTAGCCTCCCTTATTAAATACTCCAGATGGAATGTAATAAAATAGCTACTTCTTGCGGAAGGAAGACGCTGCTGTCTGTCACACAGTTTTTATAACTAGTACAGACACCATCGTTCAAATCCTATAACTAATTTAATGAAATTACTTTCTTTACAAATGTTAAAATACGATAATTACTTGTTAATTTTTTTTTTCTGTAATAAATAAATTTCAAATGTCAAATTTCAACCTTTTTTCAATGCAAACTCTGTGGTAATTATTTAATGCGTCGCCGAGGTAGTCCAATTTGCGCACTGGCCTAAATAGCACCTGGCCTAGTCCAGATTGGGCACCTATTGATATTTTTGGCAGGTGCTGTTAGTGAATTCAAATGTATTTATTCTACCAAAAATATCACTAGGTGCCCAATCTGGACTAGGCCAGGTGCTATTTGTGCAGGTGCTATTTAGGCGGGTGCGCAAACTGGACTACCTCGCGTTGCCATGGTAACCAGGATTGTATAGACGGATTCTGTGGCCTTCCGAAGTTCGCCGGGTAAGTAAATACCATGTAAATACATATATTATTATTCAAGACATCGTGGGTAAGGCGGAGCTGCGGAGTGTCTGAGATGCCCGCATATCTCTGAGCTCGAAATTACCAATCCGCGGTGGGCACGCGTGGTGTTTAAGCCCATATTCTCTCTCCGGGAGAATGCCTGTCCCGCACAGTGGGACGTAGGTAGGCTAAATTACACATAATTATACAGGGTGGCTCGTTTAGATAGGTCAGAATGGGAAAGTCTGAAACTATAAGACATACTAAGATCTGTTCTTAGGAAACATGTGTCATTGAATTTAATAGTAAGAAAAACTGCATGCATAGATCTGAAAAATACCAGTAATCAGTTCAGAATCTCACCCGGAGCTTTAATAATAAATTTCCATTTAGATATCGAATCGATTGTGTAGATCTTAAGCAGTAAATGATAGTATGAAATACGCTTTCCATTCAACATTATTTTGTTCAATTTATCTCAATTTAACAAATTATAAATATCACAAATCAACAGAACATTTAATCCTAAATGATTTCAAATTCCTGCTGCTGTTGCCGGCGACCGCACTTTGTGGCACTCTTAACTTCATTCAACGCACAGTGTGCTCCGGGACCCTATTTCCAGTGCCTTTTTATTACATGAACTGAAAGACATTTCAAGTAAATAGCAGACGAGAACACCCGAGTTGGAAATAGGTTTAGTGATTAAGGTATAGAGTATTTAATTTAAAATCAAAGTGTTTTTGTAGTAACACAGATAATGTGAGTTATAAGTTAAATATGTGACAATTTCAAAATGTAACATTCTGGAGAAACAAATGAAGTAAAAAAATTTGCGATTTTATTTATAAAACACGATTGCAAACCTCAAAGTCAGTTGATCTTATTTGTGGTTACATATTTTCCTAGTAAAAGTTCCACCACAGAATATTTCGATCGGCTTTTAAGGTGTTTTAAGGAGTCGTTTTTTATTAATATTAATATTTGTCTCGTTTTAACAAAACAAAATGGTCGCGGTCCTTAAAAATACTACTGCCGTAAATGACGTGTATGTGTATACCGCCAGCGCCCCTCGAACGCGTTGATAATTTTATTCTTTACCGTTTGTCTTATCCAATTTGGTCCTTCCGAAAGCTACTGGCCGCACTGTGCGACAGTCGCGTCTACCTTCGAGGCATTCGAAGCGTGGGAATTCGAAATTCAAATTACCTACGCTGGTTAGCGCGGTTATTGGTCGGTTTCCTCTACGAGTAGTTGGATAGGTTACCTTTTAGGGCTTTCCAGTGACGTAGCCAGCAACTTTTTTCGGTTGACAGACGCATACGCATTGGCGTCTACCATAACTTTGTTAACTAAGTTACGTAAAGTGAAGTTGTACTTAGTAACAATTGGGTGTTTGACAGGATGTCAAATGAGTTACTTTTAACGGAATTTTGTATGGAAATACTTGCTTGTGACGTCACATTTCAGAGCACTCTTTTTATGTTATATCAATTAAAAAATTGTAATAACCAGTAATTGACTATAAGAAATACATTTTCCGAAATATTTTGTAATTTTTGTTTTAATCGAGCATCTCAAATAATTTATTGTTGATAGTGTCAAATACCGTATTATACATGCCAACTGTGAAGTTGTAAGTACTTAGTACCAACAATATTTGCCAACTGTGAAGAAAAACGTCACGTAACTCAGCGCTGGATATTCCTCCTATTCCTATTCCTATTCTTCGTCACCCGTGGTAATTAAGCCCATACTCCCTCTCTCTCTGAGAGAAGGCCTGAGCTCTGTAGCGGGACGTAGGTTAAATGTACCGTATGTGGCCAGTGTACCTTTTACGGCCACTTTTATGTTCAAATTACTATATAAATAATTTTGAAAATTCATCCCCTAAGGGGGTAAAATGGGGGTTCAAAGTTAGTATGAAATTTTGCCGATTTTGAAGTTATTCGAATGAAATTTGGTACCAAGGTTCTTCAAAATTATGAAACACGTGTAAAATAGTTTTTAAAAAATCATCCCTTAAGGGGAAAAAGGGGGGCGCAAACTTAGTATGAAACTTTGCCGTTTTTGAAGTTATTCGAATGAGATTCAATATGAAGTATCCCTATCTTAATTGCAAACACTTTATTCAACTAAAGCCCACGCGGACGTAGTCGCGGGCAACAGCTAGTAATTCTATAAATGTAAAACTTAATTTTGGTTCGTATAAATGTAAAATATTATTTCTACCGTTAAATTTTCTACAAATTAACTGAAATTTCTAGTGGCGAAAAACGGTACTAAGATGGCCAAAACCGGTCGGTACTTCTACCCTATAAAGGGTACATAAAAAAACGCAGAGGAATCCTTTCTTCCCCGGGTTATTCACCAACTGGACACACATGACTGGACACACCTGTGTCGAGTTGGTTAAACTCAAATTAGTATCATTTATTCTTTCGTCATCTGGACACACAAAGATTTTTATGTGTGTCCAGATAGTGAAACGTATTTAAATCGTTTTAATGTTTTCGTCAACTGGACACACATTCGAATTTTACCCGAATTTATGACGAAGTACAGTCATGCGCAGAATGTTTTCTGTCACAATCATCATCCTCAAACGTTCCACCGCTAGAAACGGGTAATTTTACAATAATTTTACAGTAAATAGTACAAAAGTACTAGGGTAGCAGAAGTATGTAAGAGATTGCAGCTAAAATAAAATCTCATGCAAAACATGCGGCTTAGTTTATGGTGTTGCTTAGTACTGCGCAGTATTAAACAGGGTTGTTTACTACTACTACCTACTAATTTTTGTTACCCTAGTACTTTTAATCGCTCTGGACTATACCATAAGTGCGACGGGGCATACTGGAAACCACTGTGAAGCAAGGAGCGAAGTACTGGGAATTAAAGTAACTCGCAAAACGACATTATGGGAATCGAGATTCAGGGAATAAAACTTATGATGAATGTCCTATGGCAAGAAAGAAAATTTAAACCAAATTTAAGCGACCATTGTTAGTGGTCAACAATTCTATGAGCGAGATTGATCGATTGTTAACCTGACTGTACCCTTTTCTGCTAAAAAACAGAGCGTGTCCAGTTGGTGAAAACATAAAAATTATTATTTTAGCTTTCACCATCTGGACACACCTAAAAATCTTTGTGTGTCCAGATGACGAATGAATAAATGGTAATAAATTGAGTTTAATAACTCGACACAGGTGTGTCCAGTCATGTGTGTCCAGTTGGTGAATAACTCTCTTCCCCGCTAGCTTCTCCGCTAACATTTTCTCTTTTTATTCCAATAGGATATTTACATGTTTGTTACGTCGCTGTTTCTGGTTCCCACGTCACAGGGCATCCAAGTTTGGGGCCAGAAGCAATTTACGTGCGTGTACGTAAATATTTATGTTTCTGTTTAATAATGTAACGCAACAGTTAATTTTTATTTATACAACAGTGATCCTTTTGGGCTGTCTTATCTTGGTTTGTATTAGGATGTTTTTCGCGTGTAGATGATGTTTATACCATCTACCCTTATTTTAAATAGGTTTAGTTTTAAGTTATTTAGGTGAGTACTGAAAATCAGCGCCGTTAGAGGGCGTGAAACCCACGCCGGTCTGACCATACCATACAGAAAGTGCCAATGAGACTGTAAATTGTTACCACGCTAAGATTAGCTCGTACATATATTTACCTAAGTTTATTTGTTGTTGGTGGCAATAAAATGTTTTTTACTTTTACTTTACTTACTACAGAAAAAAAAACAATTACATTCCAACAAAACCATAGATATTGTCGGAAACGAGTAGAAGAAAGTGGTGTGCTTGGAGGAGGCCAATGTCCAGCAGTGGAAGAGTACGGGCTGGCTGATTAATTGGAATGCCAACCCAGACTGTGTTACAGACAGCCGTGTGTCCCTTCCCATACGAATTTGGAGGCAACCCTAAGCCATAATTTCGTTGAGCAACTGTTATACAAAACCAAACACAGGGGCCCCTATCGTCAGCTATTTAAATACGGCCAAAACAACACCCTTCCCCCACGGTCCTCAAAGCTCCATAGAATCCGATATCGACGGTGAACAGTTTTGATAAATAAAAGTTTTAAGGAATACTAAATTGGTGAGTGGTTGACCAAAAAGGGACCTCAAGGGAAAATAATTGATTTCGAGAAAATCGCGTTTGAAGTTTCGTGTATAGACAGGTTTCGGACTCTGCTCGGCTCACAAACAAAATCATAAAAAAATAACTACGGCACCTAATAATGTAAATTCTTTACGTTTGAAATGAATTTCCGATTTCTGAACCTTATGAAGTATATTGAGGTTTGAAGGTGTTGATGGTGAAAACGCAGGATAAGTTTGCATTAATTTTAATTGTATAAGCGGGTGTGTACTCCGTTCCACGACTCGAACTCTATGGAACGAAATACTCGCGGATAGACAGAGAGAATAATCTTTATTGTATGTACACCAGGGCCTAGATTCTGCTAATGCATTGTAGTACAATGACAACTGCTTGAACATGGCGATTTAGTTTCAATGCCGCTTTAAGTCTGCGCGCGCACTCGAATCAAGAAATCTAGGCGTCAATGGTATGAAAAAACCTGTCACGTGACCCGATCGTGTGTCTGTCATCGAACTATAATGCACTAACGAAATTCATCGTCATCATCAACCCACTACGTCCCCACCGAGGGGCACGGGTCTCTTCCCTGAGGAAGGTATAGGCCATACTCCACCACGGGGGCCAAGTCCGGATTGGTGGAGGCTTGTAAGACTAGTGGCTGGTCTTACTGTCAGAGTGCGTATACTGAGTTTTTTCATTCACTTTCGATAGCGAGAGCGTTTGCGATTTGCATAGGAGTGACAAACAGACAACTATGTGGCGCGCTTTGTCACTCCTATGCAAACTGCAAACGCTCTCGCTATCGAAAGTGAATGAACAAACTCAGTATAAGCACTCAGAAGGCTGGTGTTACTAACGAAATTGAGGCCCAGAAATTACACATAACGGATCTCAATAACTCTTAAAAAACAATATATCCATTGAGTATGTATGTCTATTAAATATTTTTTTAAAGCAGAGCGGCGCTATTGTGGTTGTTGGAACGCTTGCCGCCAGTATAAGAGGGTGTGGGTTCGAGCCCCGAGCACCAACGGCTTTATTTTCGAAGATATGTACGTTACTGAATTTGCAGTAGCACTATCACGCGCTCACAATATATTCAATTGTTCAAATGTTTCTATTCATAATTCTAACAAAATGTTTACTTTATGAACGTCAAAGTTATTAATTTCACAATTAATAGATTACGGGGAAGAAACTAACAAATAAAGGAAATTCGTGACGAAATCTAAATAACTCTTCGAGTACTCTTCTTAGATCCCACCCATTTATTTATCGATGTAAGTAATTATAATTCTTAGTTTTAAGTATTTAATTATTATTATAATTAATTTATTGACACTTTAATTTATTGACATTGTAAAAAAAATTCTTCAACACTATTATTCTATAAATCAAATCTAAATCAAATTCAATTTCAATCAAAAATGTATGCATAAAATTACTATTATAATTAATTAATGAAAACTTCTGACAGTAAGACCAGCCACTAGTCTAACAAGCTTCCACCAATCCGGACTAGGCCCCCGTGGTGGAGTATGGCCTACTTCCTTCCTTGCTCAGGGTAGAGACCCGTGCCCCTCGGTGGGGACATAACGGGTTGATGATGAATAAAGTTATGAATTAAGTGTTATGATAACCAGACAAGGACATAAGAAACATGTCTCTATACATGAGACCATTTGTACAAATGAAGAACGGCGGCATCCAGTGGAAACCGAGCCTCCGACCTGCAGTTCAGTAGTCAAGCGTGTTAACAGCTATACCAACGAGGCAGTGCCACTGAGCGCGGTGATTGATACAAGAAATGGAATCGCCACGTCAAGTTGTCATTGTACTCGTACTGCTAGGCAGGGTTGCCAACCAGAAAAAAAATATTCGCAGCTAAAAATCTCGTTTTTTGACTTTCAAACCTCGTACATTTATTATGCTGTGATGTTGCGGATCGCTAATCTATAGGGTTGTGCGAATTAAAATATTTAAATAAGGTATTTAAAATTATATAATATTATCAAATTTAATGGTGTGAAATAATTATTTTACATAAAACTCGAAAATTCTTAAGAACACTTTAGGACGCAGTTTAAAAAAAAAACTCACGCCCGTTTTTCGCAGTTAACGCAGTTTTTCTTTCGTTATTACGCGGCTTTAAAAAAAAAGTGAACTTATACTTTCTAATACAAAGTGGTCCAGTGATTCCACGTTGTGTGAGAACCACGTTTTTGCGAGATGACATTTGGGACTGTTTTAGGAAAAACCGTAAAATACAGTGTGGCAAACTCAATGGGCCTCTGGTTCTACAAAGAATAAATAATACAAAAAAAATAATTGGGTTAATACTCGGTGGATTAAGTTATCCCTGCCGAATCTCAGGCATAACCCAATATGATATTCGTATGGGGTAGGGACAGTATAGATAATGTTCATATTATGTGCAAAGGTATGGAAATCTCGTACATAATTGTACGAGGTTAATAGTGTCCTCGTACCACAAATCTCGTATTTGTACGAGGAACCTCGCACGGTTGGCAACCCTGCTACTAGGCCCTGCACTGGGGCAGATTGTAGACCGCACAGCCCCTCAGGATGAAATCGGCACGGAGAGGTAGGAAAAATTGAACGCAGTCATTGTCCTGCCGATGCTGCGTCCCTCTCGCGCCCGCCGGAGTGAGCGGGACGCCGCGCGAGGGGCTGACAGTGACAAAAAATGTGACGTGTCAACCGGCGGACCGGATTTAGCTGCAGTGTTATAGTTTTGTGCGATTCTTTGGCTCGCCTCGTCACTGGCTCGATCGTGTCCTGTCTAAATACCGCGCCAGATACGCTTTCCATGGTGGCTCTAGGTCTGAAATCCGTTTTTTAATTCGATGCAAAGGAAATACGCGCTGTGAAATATATAGGTTTACAGGTGAATAGAAGACTCATGTGACCAAAATCCTTATCACATCAAAGAAATTTTTAAATTTTAATTACTATTCTATATTAATAATTTCGTACCAATGTACGGTAGACTCTAGCGAAATGCATCAAATTGAAGCTTGTAGTAATTATTCGATCCGAGTCTACAACTTATAGGCGGAAAATATGGATTATCGAGTATTTTTAATATAAAAATAATTAATTTTATGTTCTAAGCCCCTGTAATACAATGTTCAAATAAAGTTCCAGGTAAGCCATCCGCAACCAGGGCTGCCGTTTGTTCTAAATTTAAATAAATTCTCCTATATTGCGTGTGTTCGTTTATGCCTTCACATTTAGAACAAACGGCAGCCCTGGTTGCGGATAGCTTATCCGGAACTTTACCTATCTGCAGATTGTGAAACAGACCTGAGGGTCTAGCGTTGCTAAGTAAACATGTCAATGTCCTAAATGTTACGTTGGTGTCACGTCATCACGCGTCACAAATGTAAATGACTTAGTTAATCGAAGCTCTTCCGTGGATGTAATTTGAGCGCTTGAATGCAGGCTACATGCGTCCCAGAAGGACACAGGCGTTCTTATAAAGAAAGAGTATCGGCACTACGCGTGCCCACCGCGGCTTGGCGATATCAAGCGCATAGGTTTATGTGAACATTAACATTTACATACAGACACATCCATTGCTTCTGGCCCCACACTAGGATACCCTGTGTCGTGGGAACCAGAAACAGCGACGTCACAAACATGTAAACATCCAAGACCTGGGTTTTTTTTTGTGCCCAGCCGGGACTCGAACCCGGGACCTCTCGCATGGTAGTCAGATGCGCTAACCGTTGCGCCACAGAGTTCGCCAATCTCTCATAATGGTACTGACACACGTGCTCATTAGTAGCACGAAAGCATGCTTACATATATTGAGCAAGTGCTTTATTCCCAATCTTTTCTGTATTTTCTATTCGATGTTTTAATCTATCCGTTTGCCTTTTTTTGAGGTTTGATAACCTACGACGGCATTGTTGTTGTCAATGTTACTGTCTTAAGAAATCAAAAACTTATTTCAAAGTAAAGAATTTGCATTCCGTTGTTGAATGTCTACGTGCCTAAATACAGAAAAGATTGGGAGTAAAGCACTTGCTCAATATAAGCATGCTTTCGTGCTACTAATGAGCACGTGTGTCAGTACCATTACATCAAACAAACATTAACTCTCTGTTTTTAGTTAGGAAGTGGCATTGTTCCTACAATTTCACAAATGTAAGTACGTAGCTTAGATAGCGACGTCATTGATACATTGATTTGAAAGCAAGACCTACTGTTCGGCGGTAGTGGTAGCGCAATGGCCTATTTATGAGCACTCAGCCCTGTAGGAATCCTCAGTATGGAATTCGAGACTAAGATGAATGGAATCGCCCAGCATGTGGTGCGTGAGCTGATCATAGACCTAAGACACAGGGCCGGTAAAGTCCGTTCGCTTAGATAGTGTCGGTACACACGAAGGCAATCTTGGTTTTAGTAAAAAAACATTTATTTCAATAATACAACTAAGACGGCCAAAACACTTTAAATAGAAAAAAATTGGTACACAATATACCTAATGAAGCACAAAATAAAACACTACTCTTCATCACTCGAAGTGTCCTCAGAATATTCATCTCCACCGGAATTTAGAATGGGTACCTACCTAAGTGGTGCAGGATCGTTTCGTTATAAATCCATTCTAAAATACTGATTGATTTAATTCTTTAATTGCGTGATCTACATAAAAGTAGAATGAGACGAGCTGCGAGCCAAATTCACTGGCGTGTTTGCGCCGCGTCGGCTTTCTTTAATTTCTTTTGTCAAAAGCCGCTATGTGCCGAGGGCGAGGCGGTAAATATCAAAGTGACACTATGATAGCGAACAGACTTTATCTGAATAGAGAATATCACTAAATGCCGGTTCCAATATCCACAAAACGCTTCGTTTTTGCTTACGATCGGTTACAATTCCTACGAAATTCCTACGAACCGTCAATAAATTCGAAAAGAAAACGGATCGTAGCCGGTAGGCGAATATTATAGGAACCGGGCATAAGTAATTACTTGAGCAACGTTCTGTCACGCGCTTTTGTGAGAAATTTGACGAGGCTTCACAACCAGTAAGGGCCTTTCTGCACTGCTCCGGTCTGGCGTCGGAACCGGAATCAGTCATGAATTGAACAGTCATGAACAGACCGGAGAAGCGGAGAAAGGCCCTTACGCAGTTACTTAGTGAAATTCTCTATTCAGCAACTCAGTGTATCAGCTCTAAAGCGAAGCGACACGCACGCACGTGTGCACACAATAACATGTGTGTGCCTAAGCGGATTATAGTAAGTACATTCACAGACACGCCATCATTTGCATCAATAGTGCACTCTACTAATCAAAACCCGGCATAGACTCGGAACGGGTTATTCACCAACTGGACACACATGACTGGACACACCTGTGTCGAGTTGGTTAAACTCAAATTAGTATCATTTAGTCTTTCGTCATCTAGACACACAAAGATTTTTATGTGTGTCCAGATGGTGAAACGTATTTAAATCATTTTAATGTTTTCGTCAACTGGACCGACATTAAAATTTTACCATACGCAGAATGTTTTCTGTCACAATCATCATCCTCCATCAAACGTTCCACCGGTGGAAACGGGTAATTTTACAATACTTTTACAATAATTTTAATAATGCTGGTGGAATAATGCTGATTAATATGGCAAAACCACATTTAGGAGGTCAGTTAGTTAATACATGATGAATAAAAGAAGGTTGTCTTATTTTATCTCGAAGATCCTTAGGCCTTATCAATAAAAACAAGATTCTCTTAGAGCACTTCTCAGAGGCAGTTATTTAATCTGTGTATGTAAATCGGCACCAAAAATTCTACGGGTAATTAATGCTACGGTTAGCGCATCGGCTTACCATGCGAGAGTCCCGGATTCGATCCCCAGCTGGGAAAAAAAAAGAAAGAAAACCCAGGTCATGGATGTTTGTTTGTGACATAGCTGTTTCTGGTTCGCACGACACAGGGTATCCTAGTGAGAGGCCAGAAACAATGTATGTGCGTGTATGTAAAGGTTTTAAGGTTTTAAATTCTAGTGATACGATATTTTCTTTTCAATAGACCATCTTACAAACTGATCGACGTATATAAATCGACACCGAAAATCATACAGGTAATTCTAATGACACCATAATATTTGCTTTTCAGTAGATCATCCCTACAAGCTTCATGTCGGCGTATTAAAGTCGGCTAACCAAAAATTCTACGGGTAATTCTAGTGATACGATATTTTCTTTTCAATAGACCGTCGGCGTATGTAATTACCTTGTATAGGCTAGAGCAGTGTTCTTCAACCTGTGGGTCGCGACCCCCTGGGGGGTCGCGAAGCTTCTGTAGGGGGGTCGCCAGAGGTCGAGAGAACTACTTCAGTAAAAAAAACAATAAATATTAAAAAGATTTATTAAGTAAGAGAATTTCAACAAAAGACCCGATGCTAATACAAACAAATTAACATAAAATAAAATCCTAAGACTCATGTTAATGGGAAGGTTGTGCCTGTTTTTGATTGATCAATTTCTCCCATCGTGGATCTGTATTTGCTTCACATAGAATTAAATCGTTTTCCAAATTTAAGCGATTTGTTCTTGTTTCCCAAATATAATCTCTGCTAGGTATATCTAAAGCCGCTGGTAAAATCAAATTATCGGCTATAGTGTGAGGTTTTCCTGCTTTGGCCACACGAAAAGCTATTCGGTAACTAGCAAGCAACGCTTTCTCATTTAGGTTGGACATTTGTAATATACCAGTTTTTTGATGTTGAAGAGCTTGTAATTTTCTCTCAAAAAATTCCACGGGCTTATTTTTTTCATTTGGATGTTTTGTGTTGAGGTGACGTGTTAACTTTGATGGCTTCATGCTTTCTATTGATAAAGTTTCAAAGCAAATAACGCACTATGGTTTATTCTTAATCACAGTGAATCCGAATTTCAAATAATTGTCGTTATAAAGACGTTTTTTCTTTGTTTTACTTCCACTACTCTCACCAGAAGTTGATGGATCTGTTAATCTTTTCAGGAATTTATCCATTTTTAATTATTTCAAATCACTTCAAATGCGTAATTATTACTAAAAGGTAAAAACAATGTCTTACGGTCGTCAAACAATTGAACCGTCGACGTGAATCTCGGAGTTACATATGATTACATACATAATAAAAAAGCGAAGGGTCGGGGGGTCGCGAAATATTTTTTCATACCAGGGGGGTCGCATCATGAAAAAGGTTGAAAAACACTGGGCTAGAGAACAACGTCAAAAGCCTTCAAGGCTGATAAATATGCAAATTATGCAAATTTAAACATACTACCTAATGCAGAATTCTGAAAGCTTGTGACAACAAAGAACTATCTAATACGCACATGCATCTATACTCCGTACCATATACACGTTCCGTAGTTGTTGATTGTTGTCCGTAGACCATATTATTTTTCTAAACAAGCCAAGCCAAGTCAAGTCAGAGGGCGGCCTGAATACTTCTGACAGTAAGACCAGCCACTAGTCTTACAAGCCTCCACTAATCCAGACTAGGTCCCCGAGGAGGAGTATGGCCTATACCTTCCTCAAAGAAGAGACCCGTACCCCTCTGTAGGGACACAATGGGTTGAAGATGTATGTATTTCTT
The DNA here is from genome assembly GCA_947310845.1 of Yponomeuta plumbellus. Classification (NCBI taxonomy): domain Eukaryota; kingdom Metazoa; phylum Arthropoda; class Insecta; order Lepidoptera; family Yponomeutidae; genus Yponomeuta; species Yponomeuta plumbellus. The sequence continues at coordinate 5,378,491 of OX371218.1, forward strand.
AAAAACTAATAATATTTCTTATGTAATGTCCATATTTTAATGTATTTAATTAATTCTAAAGCAAAATAACAATAACCTCGCCCAGACTTTCCGTCCAATCAAATTCGTGCACTGCCTGGTAGGTATCAGCAGAACACGTTGGCCCTAATGTATTGATTATTGCTATCCAAAGTGCATGTATTTATTCTATGTAACTTGATTGACTCGTGTTCATAGCAAACAAACGTCTCTGTATCTTTAATGCTGCGGCCACACTTGAAGGCGAAGATTCGTGTTCGCTTTGTCGCGACAAAATTTCGTGTTCGCTCTACGGCGAAGAGCTTGGCTACATCAAATAAACCTTCGCTACGTCGCGACAATCTATAACGTTGCTAAATTCATTTTGCCCTTTGATGTGCGGTATTTTACCGACAGCAGCGCGAAGGGTGTTTGTATTCGCGATGATGATTCGCCATAGGACGAATTTTTTGGCCAGACATGTCGCGACAACGCAAATCTTCGCGTTATCGCGATAGTGTGGCCGTACCATAACAGCATAATACAACGAATACGAAAATGATTTTGTGAAGTTACGTACTACACCACTCGCTAACGGTCATATAAAACGTCGTGAGGTATACTGAGTGTCTAAGGGCAGGTTTCTGAGTTGAGAATTTTCACTAAGTAAATACTTAAGTAACGTTCTGTCACGCTCTTTTCTGAGAGATTTGGCAAGACAGCACTACAGTTAAAGTCCGTTTTTTATTTCGATGCAAAAAAAAATGGGTTATTCACCAACTGGACACACATGACTGGACACACCTGTGTCGAGTTGGTTAAACTCAAATTAGTATCATTTATTCTTTCGTCATCTGGACACACAAAGATTTTTATGTGTGTCCAGATGGTGAAACGTATTTAAATCGTTTTAATGTTTTCGTCAACTGGACACACATTTGAATTTTACGCGAATTTATGACGAAGTACAGTCATGCGCAGAATGTTTTCTGTCACAATCATCATCCTCCATCAAACGTTCCACCGCTAGAAACGGGTAATTTTACAATACTTTTACAATAATTTTACAGTAAATAGTACAAAAGTACTAGGGTACCAGAAGTATCTAAGAGATTGCGGCTAAAATAAAATCTCATGAAAAACATGCGGCTTAGTTCATGGTGTTGCTTAATACTGAGCAGTATTAGACAGGGTTGTTTACTACTACTACCTACTAACTTTTGTTACCCTAGTACTTTTAATCGCTCTGGACTATACCATACTGCCCCCGATAGTTGAAAAGGCGCATGTAACAAGAATCTAAAACTGAGAAAAAAAATGTTTAATGAATAAAAACTTAAATTGTTTGCTGTCTGTTAGTTAAACGAAGAAATATATTTTTGAAGATGTCGAAAAATAGTTAACATGATTATCTTTCAATTGCTATAGTACGATAGGTATATTTTAAATATATTATATGCAAAATCTCAAAAAAACCTTTTCATTTTAGTTTAAAAAATATGAAGAAATAAGACATAATTAATTGAATAGGCGCATATCGCTACATGCGCCCTATCAATTTCGTATGCGCTTTTTATTACTTTTAACCCTAGTACCAAGTGTATAATTTTAAATATTTTCCTAGAAAGAAAAGGCGCATTTAAGTAGGCACTTTAGGCACAAATATCCATTATCAATCTAATAGCCCTTGGCTAAGTTGAAAAGTACCTATGATCGTCTATTGTAGGTTTCATCTTGACTTATGAGTAAAAAAACAATAATTTCAGCCTTTTATTTAATTGAGACGAATTGAGACGTATCTGGCAGATGCGCATTGAAGAAAATATAAATTACGAAGTAGTAAGGGCGCATGTGGCAGATGTTGACTTTTCTACTTAGTAGGTATAATACGTTCCAACTAGCGTCTAAGGCGCAAATGGTCACTTGCGACCTATCTATTAAGCATTAAAAACGATATCGAATAAGCGCCTATTAAACTTCCGATCATGAAATATTACTATGAAGCTCAAAGGCGTATATGTGCAAATGCGGTTATTCTACTAAGTTTATATTAATTTCGGCTTTTCATCTTCCATTTAGTCAAAAAATTGGATGCATATGCGCCCATTTCTACTACAGAAAATCGCTATAAAGCGAGATAGCGAAAAATAAAAAATACTGGCCGATGCGCCTTTTTTTGCTGATTCCAACAATGTATATAACTCAATTTCGGAAAAAATGTTATATGCGCCCTTTCAACTATCGGGGGCAGCATAAGTGCGACGGGGCGTACTGGAAACCACTGTGAAGCAAGGAGCGAAGTACTGGGAATTAAAGTAACTCGCAAAGAGACATTATGGGAATCGAGATTCAGGGAATAAAACTTATGATGAAGGACCTATAGCAAGACAAAAAATTGAAACTATCAACATGAACACTATGATCGCGACCATTGTTAGTGGTCAATAATTCTTTTCTGCAAAAAAACAGAGTGTGTCCAGTTGGTGAAAACATAAAAATAATTATTTTAGCTTTCACCATCTGGACACACCTAAAAATCTTTGTGTGTCCAGATGACGAATGAATAAATGATACTAATTTGAGTTTAACCAACTCGACACAGGTGTGTCCAGTCATGTGTGTCTAGTTGGTGAATAACCCAAAAAAATGACGCGGTGTTATCTTTATAAAATATATAGGTTGACTCGGTAGGTTTTTTTTTACCGTGAATAGAAGACTCGTGTGACCAAAATACTTATCACATCAAAAACATTAAAGTTTAATTCCTCATAAGAGCAAAGTCTAACAAAAACACCTGCGCAGCACAAATAACTTTTACTTGGAAGTAAAATGGGGTAATTTGGTTTTTGCGTACTAGCAACATTCATGCCCGGTTCCAATATCCACAAAACGCTTCGTTTTTGCTTACGATCGGTTACAATCCCTACGAAATTCCTACGAACCGTGCATAAATTGTAGGGAAAACGGATCGTAGCCGGTAGGCGTATATTATAGGAACCGGGCATCAGACATTGGATTGTATTGAGATGTCAACGTGACTGTTTTATTTTTTTGCATTTGAATTTGAATTTTAATTTGGCAATCCGCGGTGGGCACGCGTGGTAATGAAGCCTATACTCTCTCTCTGAGAGAAAATTTTATTAATTTATTTATAATTAGACCTACGATCTCTTTATTGGTCTAATAAGGCGTGATAACCGTTTGAATCACCCGTAGCCTCGGCCGCCTAAGTGGTCTTAAACGACCACGAAGGTTAAGCAACATACGGCGCGTGCAGTGCATGTATGGGTGACCGTTCTATGATTAGTCATAGAACGGTCACCCATACAGTGTTAGCGCTAGTGGCATTTTTCCGAGCGGTTCCGTGCTTCGCAAGGCACCTTAAGCAGTTGGTGCCGGTTGCAGTCTATAGAAGGCAGTCGTTAAGCCAAGTCAGTGGCCTTAGGGCGGCTTGAAAACTTCTGAAAGTAAGACCAGCCACTAGTCTTGCAAGCCTCTACCAATCCGGACTTGGCCCCCGTGGTGGTGTACGGCCTATACCTTCCTCAGGGAAGAGACCCGTACCGCTCGGCGGGGACACAATGGGTTGACGATGATGAACCGTTTGAGTTAGTTAGTTAAAAGAAGTATCCTAAATGGCGCGGCGTGCGTTGGTGCATCGACCAAAGAATGTTGACGAAATGAACGAGGTTTGTCAGGATAATGGTAGATGGCAAAGCCTGGACTGAGTATACCTCTCCGGGATATTAGCGTATTTTTTTTTCATTAAGGACATGAAGGAAGGATACAGTTCGCAAGGCCAATAACAAAAATTCATTTCATAATTAATAAATATACACCACGATAAATAACGCTCAGCAATATAAAATAGACGCTCAGCAATACAAAATAGATGCATTTTTTCATGTAAATAAATATGTATATCTATATTAATAACTTCGTACCGGTCTACGGTAGACCAGAACGAAATTCACATCACACTGAAGAGCGTAAAAAAATAGTCAGTCCGAGTCGACAACTCATAGGCGCAAAATTCGGATTATCGAGTATTTTCAATATAAACATGAATTAATTCATTGCTGTATAATGGCATTGCTAAGTGAACATGTCAATGTCCTCAATGTCACGTTGGTGTCACGTTATGTATGTATGTATGTGTATGTTTGTATGTATGTATGTATGCATATGTGTGTGTGTGTGTGTGTGTCTGTGTGTGTGTGTGTGTGTGTGCGTGCGTGTGTGTGTGATAAAATCCATGCGTGAAAGAACCCTTGGAACGTAGAAAAGGGTCCGCCGAACAAAAACTTTTATTATAAGGGCGACATAGTCGTCTCAGGGTCGAGTATGGGTATGAGTAATGAGTATGTTTATATGTGTGGGAAAAGGCGACAAATGTTCACGTATTGTTTGCCCACAGCGCCCCGTGACTTGCACCCGGGACCTTACGATAGAAGTGGCGTGGAATGTGCAAGAAATAAAATTAAAAAATCAAATATTGCACTCACAATACAAACCGAATGTTTACTTTAAGAACATCAAAGTTGTTAGTTTCACAATTAACAGTATATGTGGAGAAGAAACTAACAAAGATACTCCACTTCCACATTATTTGACAAAAACAAAACGGCAGCTTGATCTGATCACCCTCACTCGAATATGAAGACGAGTATATTATTTTTCTAATGTTCAATTATTACTCGTACAAAGTATGATTATTTCAGTACCTTCTGTTAGATAACATAGTCAACTTTTTTCCTTTAACATTATTAGTACAGTCGACAGCACATCATCCTACCCATGCACTCTGCTCCTTTACATTACGGGCGACTTTGCAACTAAAATGTGAAGGTTGACGTACTGTCGACTGTACATTGACTATAAGTATTTATACGTAGATTGATTATTTATAACATTATACGTAGATTGATTATAAGTATATTCAGCCAACAGAATGTAAATTCTTTACGTCGATATAAGATTCTGATTTCATGCATTTTCAAACATCAATTAGTCTTTTATAATAGTTTTAAAAAAAAACTACCGAGTAAACCTATATATATTTTATAACTATTAGAATTAAAAAACGGACTGTAGTCAATTTTACTATTTTAAAGTCAACTTAACACACAAATGTGATTCGCAGAAGCTCAGTAAATCGCTTGGTGCACACTCGGTTTTCGAGGAGCCCACTTTGGCGAACAATGCACAAAGCAGCTTAGCTCAAGAAAGTTTATGCGTTACCTGAACGTCTATTTATTTGTTCGTGCTAATTATACGCTGTTACTTACAACGCAGAATACATAACAGTGCTTACAATAGCAATCTGCTCTTATTAACAACAGTTGGTACAAAGTTACACGAGATCAGGCCCGTTTTATTACATTTAGTGTTTAGATTGTAGTAGAGTGCCATCCACGTGAATTACTTTGGACTTCAGAGCAACCCGACATTATGATGTATGTCAAAGTATTTATTTCTTTTATGTATATAATAATAATGGCACATAATTTATGAAATATCGTAATATAGTGGGTAGTAAATATTGTACAGTAGATGTATTGTACTATATGTATTAGAAGTTTACGTATTATATTGATATAACAACACTGGTAATCTGTAAGTAATTAATTTAGCTTTTCTATTTTACTTGGACTCCTCTAGCACTACCCCTTACTCTCTCCACATCACCCATGGTTCGCTGGAAGAAAATACTTTTAAAAAGTACTGTATAAGTAAGTGGTTCGTTTTCATTGTCTAGATCGCTTCAAATATAACGGTGGCGCCACACATGGCGTATTTGTGAAATATTAATCATACATTGCCGGGTATCCTTATGAATCTCAAATACTGATTTTTGTAAACATGCAAAATTTTCGGCAAATACGCGAATACGAATGGCCAAGTGTGGTGTCGGCATAAGAGTACTTACATACATAAATAAACTCAAGACTGAATCCCAGAGGGGTAGGCAGAGGCAGAGACCACTGCCACTTGCCTCTATCCTGATAACTTTCGCTTCATCCGCATTAATTAGTCGTTTCATGCACGCACGCTGGTTTCAGATAGTTTCGGCCCTTTGCAATACATCCCCTCTCGGGCAAAGTATGTATAGATAGGTCTTTTCCTCGTATGAAGTAGTACCTTGAATATCAATTGCTTTGTTACAATGTAGGTTGTACAGTCGAGGATAGAATCAACACTTTGCACGACAGGAATAACGGTTAGTCGCACGCGTTGAGTACGCAAATAATGTAATTAACCAAAGTTTAAGTTACACCGTATGTGCGAACGGTCAATCGAGAGATGCCTCTACAGTCTGACACACATTTAGTTTTTCAATAGAATGACATAGGCACAACAATAGTTGTTACCATGCAAAAGCAGTCCTGGCATTCCAACCCGTGCAAATATAATAGACAAAACTCGCGAAGATGATCGATTCGCGCGAGACGCCGAGTTATGTTGGAAGGGTTACCATTGGAATGAGAATAGTTAGTACTTAATGCAAATAGATTTTAATAAAACCACCATAACTGTACCGATATGATTGCATTGAACAACTATGACGTTTAGCGACTAGTTCTGATAGACAGATGGGACAGAATATTGTTTATTGTACGTACACCAGGAATTACACATGAGATCAGAAGCGAATCGCAAGTTCAAATAAAAGAAAACATCTATAATTGTATTATAAAGAGGAAAAGTTTGTAAGTCTGTAAGTTTGTTTGTCTAAAACTTTCGCAAGCACTACATACTGAATCGTTCGTAGCCCGTTATCTTAAACGGTCACGTAGGTTAAGCAACATAGTGCACGTTCAGTGCATGGATGGGTGACCGTTCTATGACTAACGCTAGTGGCACTTTTCCGAGCGGTTCCGTGATTCGCAAGGCACTTTAAGCAGTTGGTGCCGGTTGCCGTCGATAGATGGCAGTCGTTAAGCCAAGTAAGAGGCGTAAAACTTCTGACAGTAAGACCAGCCACTAGTCTTAACAGCCTCAACCAATCAAACAATCTATAGTGTAACTCAAGGTAGTTGACACTCTTTTATAACACTCGCTGTTTCCTCTTACTTTTTCTGCCTGTTAGCGCGTCTTTACATCAGAAAACATTACCTTGATCTACACTACAGTCTGTTAGCTTTTAGAATATACCTCGGCTGAGCAATCAAAAACCGATTATATTGCAATAAGGTAATGTTTATTTTGTATTGTTATTTATAACTTTACATAACTTTTCAAAATAGCGAAGAAAAGTTTTATACGAAGCAGGAAGTAGTATTACACTCGCGTGCTTTCGGCGAAAACCGAAGCCGACTCTAGAGCCCGAGGTATATTCTAAAAGCTACCAGACTGTCCAAATGCACTGAAACCTCTACGTGCTGATACTCGTATGTAATGGAAGCGAATTGCATTTACTTATAATAGCGTGTGTTCATTATAGGAGATACTTCCTGGTAGAAGCCGCTTCCGCGGTTCAAATGGTTTGTCAAGTCGGAGCGTCTTTCGCACCCACACTCTCCGGCGGCAAGAAGCCATCCACAAATCGCACCCTTGCAAGAACAACGTGATATTTCGAATCATACCATTTTTTATTCACAGATTTTATTTTAATTTTAACGCGATTTATTTACTCCGAAAACGCCGGAATAATGAGCAAAAGCGACACTGCATCATGTTAAAGCGCTATCTCTTTCGGCCATTACTTTGAAACCTTAAAAAAAATGCTCTCATGTAACGTAACGGTTTAGAAATAACACGTTGTTCTTGCAAGTGAGCGAAATTACGTCACACGTTAAGGGGAAGGGAGGGGGTCGACGAAGTGTGATATTGTGTGACAAGGGGGCGGGTGGGGTCCTAAATTTCTAATAACATATAAAAATCTATTATATGTTAAAACACGGACTTTGGACTATTAAAGAAAAAGTGAAAAACATAATTTCTAGACGTAAAATTGCAAAATATGTGACTTCTCACAAATGTGACCAGCTGTGACAAGGCCGGCCTTGTCCTTGAGTATTTTATATTTAGTTATTCAATTAAAATTTTAGGTTATTTAAGGTATTTGTTAACATCATTTATGTTACTAATTACACTATTCAAAATCAAATCAAATATCGTTTATTAAATCATCACAAATTTTCAAATAATCTAGGCATTATTGTACTAAACGGAAAGGATAGTATTAGTATTATGGTGTCCCCACACTTGGCTAGGCCTGTATCGTGGGCAACTCACAACTTACTTTTATACAAAACACGAAATAAAATATCAAACAACGCGTTTTGGATAATAAACGCTCAGCCCTTGAAGTAATTATTTTATAATTCAGCTTTATATTTTTATACAGCTGAATCGCTGTTCAGCCCCATTACTCTCGCCACTAATTAAGGCAACGTACGTTGCAATTAGTGCATTTATATAATCACTAGTTTTCGCCCGCGACTCCGTCCGCGTGGACTTTAGTTCAAAATGTTGCAACCCCGTTCACTCCCGTTAAGGGTTAAATTTAGAAAAACCGCTAAACACGTGTTCATTCAATTGTGTTGAAGAGTATTTATTTCAAGTTTCAAGAAAATCTGACAACATTTTTTTATACCTCCATACAAACTTTAACACCGCCGTTTACCCCTTTAGAGGGTGAGTATCAAAAAATCCTTTCTTAGTACGTTAGGTAGTACGTTAATCGGAGTACGGTACAAACAGTGACTTTTTTTCAATTTCGCGCTGGCCTGCTATCTGAGTGCGTATACTGAGTTTTTTCATTCACTTTCGATAGCGAGAGCGTTTGCGATTTACATAGGAGTGACAAAGAGACAACTATATGGCGCGCTTTGTCACTCCTATACAAATTGCAAACGCTCTCGCTATCGAAAGTGAATGAACAAACTCAGTATAAGCACTCTGGGCTAAAGTGAAAAAAAATCAAGTGACAGTACTCTACTCCGAGTTTCCGCCGAAGAGTGTGGATAAGGCACCGCGATTCCAAGAGACGGTTGAGTACTGGATTTTCAATCAGACTCATCGGAACATAACAATGGCGGACTGACAACTCTTGAGTTCAAAATATTTGAAATTGGAACGAAGTGTGCTGTGTCCTTAATGGTGACAATAGCTAGCTATTGTTTCTGTTTCTGTTTCAAAACCTACAAGGTAAATAATAATCTCTAATATCTATGTAAATAAAAAAATATCGCGAAACATGTTGGTAAGGGTGAAACTCGAAAACGGTATTTTATTTTCATATTTTCGTTAAGACTCTAGGAAGTTTTTTATGGAGAGCAAAATTTAAAATCTGCGAGGAAAATAGTAAAATAGACACTTTTTTCCCGTGCTAACGCCATATAAATTAAAACATAAATATCCGAATATTTAATTTTAAAAATAATAATTTTTATCATCGTGGATCGTGGCAGGTGGCAGTCCCTGGTCTCTGCCTACCCCTCTTGGATACAGGCGTGAGCTTATGTATGTATGTATTTTTATAATTACTTAAGTCTTGCAGTGTACGAAATAGATAGATAGATAGAGAACACTTTATTGTACATAAAAAAGGAAATTACACAGAAATAGATAACATTTTTGTAAGTAGGTAATCGTTGTTGTAAGTTGCAGTTAAAATTGAGGTAAAGGGTAAAACGCAACCATAGATTATTTAAAGCTCCGAGGAGTATTTTAGTGGAGTCGCGTTTTTTTAATAAATAACACCGGGTGACTTTAAAAGCGATACAAATTAAACAGAGGTGTAATTTCAAATAATGATGATGATGGTAATATCGATGACAGTAATAATAATGTGTGCGTAATGTTTATTGTGGATAATGTATATGCATCCACCATTTGTATATCAGTTGGAAAGCCTGTAAAATGCAACTAAGTTTTAAGCGTTGTATCGTAATATCATCGCTTGGTTGCAAGTATTGATTGATGGATCATACGACATTTTTAACGTGAAAAACTCCTGTATGTGTCAAATTAAGTCTTCATTAAATAAACACGCGTGCTGGCCAACAGACGAACGTTTTCATTACATTTGTGAGTGGTTGACCAAAAAGGGACCACAAGGGAAAATAATTGATTTCTAGAAAATCGCGTTTGAAGTTTCGTGTATAGACAGGTTTCGACTCGGCTCGGCTCACAAAAATAAATCATAAAAAAATAACTACGGCACCTAAAAATATTCTGGTTAGACCAAAACAAAGCTAAAATACCAGAGACTAAAAAAATCAAATAAAAAAAATAACGGTTTCCAATCCCTCCAGGTCCCTTTTTGGTCAACCACTCACATTTTATCATTTAAAAGTACGCCAATAGTTCGAGTTACAAAATACGACTTTTACCCGAGGTTAATTTTTGCTTTTCATTAAGAATATACGGAAAGGGAAAATAAAAACATGAATAAGCTACAGAAAACAACAGATGACCACATTGTGTTAATACAAAATCACTTCTGCCAAGTATAAGCAAAACTCTCAGTACAACTCGAGAAAACAAAAGAATATTGGATTTTTCCGCTTTGCGTTCCCTACCATTTTCGTCATTGAAAAAATTGTTAATATTTCGCCCAAATCTAAGTTATTTAAAAAAATATTTTAAAAGTAATTTAAAATAAAATAATTAAAAAATATGAATGATTTTACTTAACTTTATATTATTTCACATTCATTGGCTGTCTAGGAAGTTGGAACGTGGTTCAACATAAATGTGTAACTATAAAGCTAGTTGTTTTTATTAATTTGACATCCTTCAGTTGAAAACGATTCTCCTTAGGGCTGAACTTTCAACCCGTCCTCAGACAACTTACTTAAATATCCGCTCAAATTAAAATTCAAATATTTTATTAAAAAATAATATGTTTACTTTATGAACGTCAAAGTTGTTAGATTCACAATTAATAGATTACGTAGAGAAGAAACTAACAAAGAAAACATAAATAGTGGAAATGACAATTTATCTTTATTTCTAGTATTAACATCATTATGATGGCTACCAACAGTTTCGAAGTCTTTAATAACATGTTCATAAATGTATTAGCAAGGAAATGTTACGAAGTTGCTTTCTTTGAAGAAATCTCTTAGCGAGTCCCTATTACCTTGTAGCTTATCAATAAATCGGATCGCTCTCTTCTGCAAGATGAAGATAGTCTCAAAGGCCTCCCCGCCCCATAGTAGAATACCGTAGTAGGACATAATACTATGGAACAAACTATAATAAACAAGCCTAGCAGTGTTATTATTAAATCTTAGACCACATACTTTATTGAAGCACTCAGACGTCGATTAAGATTTAAATGTGGTGACGCCGTTTCAATAAGACGGACAGTCTTTTTTCCATCATTAAAAATCGATACCTTAATTCTCAAACCAGCCCACTCCATGGACGACCTCTGTGGCGCAGCGGTTATCGCATCTGGCTACCATGCGAGAGGTCCCGGGTTCCGATCCCGGCTGAGGACAAAAAAAAGAAACCCAGGTCTTTGATGTTTACATGTTTGTGACGTCGCTGTTTCTGGTTCCCACGACACAGGGTATCCTAGTGTGGGGCCAGAAGCAATGTATGTGCCTGTATGTAAATGTTACGTTATGTTATGTCATTCTAACTCAAATGGAGTTGGCTGGTTTGCGAATTAAGGTATCGAAATGTTACAATGTGTGAGTGTGATAGTCCGTCATGTACGAACCTTCTGTGTAGTGACTCACTGACTAGCCGGCCTCGCCAGCACCTCGCTTTGTTTAGGTCAGCGATACAGAGTACGCATCACCGCGATTGTGACGTTATTGTCATTCTTGTGCTACAACAATTAAAGCGCCCACACAGCAAAATCACTCTTGCCCTAAAGAATCGTTAATATTTGATTAATAATACGGTTTCGTGTGAAAATCCATCCCAATATGGTAATATTCTCTTCCAATAACCTTCCTCAGGTACGAGACCCGTGCCTCTCGGTGAGGACGTAATGGGTTGATGATGATGGTAATTTTAAGCACTTCAAATGAACATTTGAAGCATTCGGGTTTCCTAGTGACGTGATTCCGCGGTGGGCACGCGTGGTGATTAAGCCCATACTCTTTCTGTGACAAGGTTAGTCCCCTGCCGTGGGACGTATAGTCCTGCAACCGCGGTGCAATTTTAGACAGTGGGACGTATAGTCCTGCAACCGCGGTGCAAAGTTAGACAGTGGGACGTATAGTCCTGCAACCGCGGTGCAAAGTTAGACAAATAAAAAAAACGGTCAATTGCAGACGCACACGAAGGGTTGCGCACAAATTATTTATACAACATTAGGCACTATATTATATTCATATCGGGCAAAACCACGGCCAAAACATAACATAACATTTGCATACAGGCACAGGCATGTACATTGTTTCTGGCCCCACACTAGGATACCCTGTGTCGTGAACATCACGTTTGTTGTATGAGAGACCCTATTAAATCATTATTTTATTTAAAAAATACATATATTTTTAAAGTGAACACGCAACTAAATTTTTTGTGAATATTTCAGGCGTATAACTGTCGAGTAGAAAAATTAAGTTTAATGTATGGGCGCCCACACTTAAATATTACTTTATTCGGTCTTTAGCATTTGTTGTTATAACGGCAATCATTATCAGTGAAAATTTCAGATACGAGTATCATGGTTCATGAGATACAGCCTGGTATCAGATAGACGGGCAGCGGAGTCTTAGCAATAGGGTCCTAATGTCCTTCAAGGCTTCAATCCCACTTACTCTTTGGGTGCGGAACCCGAAAAGACGCAGATTTAGAAATAAAACAGCGGCGAAGGGAACGGCGTAGCCATAGATTATTGAAACCGCTTATTAGTAGGTTTTTAAAAGAATCGCCTTTAAACAAATAAAATTGAAAGCAAAACCACAAAACTGTATACATATAAACATAAATACATTGTTAAAATAAGTTAATCTAACACAAAAAAACCTCGTGTCACAGTCGCTATTTGCTATCGAACTCTTCCGAAACGGCTTCCCGATTGGTACTAAATTTTTCAAGTTTATTTTGTAAGTCTGGGGGCCGATTTCTGAATCTAATCTATTTTTATATAATCAGAATCTCGGAAACGGCTGTAACGATTTTCACGAAATTTTGTAGGCAGATGCTTTCAGGGGCATTTAATTGATCTAACTAGGTTACATTTTTAGAAAACGTTTTTTATCCCTGTTTTAAGGCAATTGAAATTTGCTATGATAACATATAGAGGTAAATTTCGCATCCATCTGCGAGGTTGGGATAGTTCTGACGGGAAAACGGGCGACCGTTTCGGGCCGATTTCAAGAGACCCGGTTCGAATCATTATGGTTTTTTTTTCAAGTTCTTTTTTTGTTGAAAAAGGATTATTTTTATTTTAAATTACATATTTTATATTACAAAAAAAGTACCGAGCAAAGCTCACCCAGGTACTTGATAATTTAGAAAGAAAGAAAGAGAGAGAAAAGAAAGAGAACGAAAACATCAAAGGTAAGGTACAAACATACATAAAGAATTACAGTTTTGTCGCGGTGTGTAACCGCTGCTACAAAAGGCAGCTGACTCGGCATAATGCTGAGGGTGTAGGCCCTCAGCGCTGGTTTTCAGTCAGTGCCTTTACGGTAAGTAAGTACTTAATTAACGTTCTGTTATGCTCTTTTCTAAAATACTTTGACGAGACTGCACTACAGTTAAGTAAGTTAAGTACTTAGCGAAATTCTCAATTCAGAACTCGGCCCTGAGAATTACGGTATTTGACACTATCAACAATACATTATTTGAGATGCTCGATTAAAACAAAAACTACAAAAAGATTCGGAAAATGTATTTCTTTTAATCATTTTATCATTCTATAACCGTCAATCGCGCTGCTGTGGATAAACGCAACTCAAGAATATTATCGTAACTGCAACTTTAGCTAGGCTCCTCTTTGCAAGTATTGCAGTTATTGCAAATGAATGCTCTGAAGAGCAATCCCTTGTTTATATACCCGTGTAATGTGAGCCAGCCAGGCAATAAGCCTGGGACTAGGGTTGCCAGCTTAAGGGAATTTTCCGGATGTTATCGGAATGGCCTTAGAGCGCTTTCACATTTGGCGACTTTAGCAGCGCGACTGTCGCGCGCACGTTGCGCGACAGTCGTGCTGCATTCAGTAAGCGCGTGGTAAGCGCCGAGGTAGTATTGCAAGCACGTGTTTGTCTACAGACAGCAAAATAAGCGAGATCAACACCGAAAGATGTACCTATAACAAAATATGTATTATCGTTGATACGATCTTCATAAAGTGGCTATGACAGAGACAAGAGACAGCTTGAGATCTCGAATTACGTTCCGTTGCGCGAACCTGGGTTTAATGATCACGCATGCCCACTGTGTGTTGGCGATTTTAAGAAAAGTCGGATTTCCTCACGGCCTTTTCCTTCTCAGACAGCAAGTGTTCACGAGTAGAATTTCATAAATTTACACTTAAAACAACGGGCGTGAGTTTATTTTTTTTATTTTTACTTAAAAAAACTGGCAAAGTGTGAGTCGAACTCGCGCACGAAGAGTTCCGTATCATTATAAAATTGTGAAAAATCACGTTTGTTGTATGGAAGCGGAACTTAATATTCTGCAAATATTTCAAGCGTCTTTCTGTGTTATCAATATAGAGTAAAAATGAGCAAAAATCTCACGTTTGCTGCATAGGAGCTCCCTTAAATATTTATTTTATTCCATTTTTTAGTATTTGTTGGTATAACGGCAACAGAATATATAATCTGTAAAAAATTCAACAGTCTAACTATCACGGTTCATGATACAGCCTTGTTACAGACGGACGGACGGACAGCGGAGTCTCAGTAATAGGGTCCATTTTACCCTTTGGGTACGGAACGCTAAAAACGGCCAAGTGTGAGTCGGACTTGCGGACAAAGGGTTCCGTACCTTTATCTATACATTTGAAGATTTCAAGCGTTCTGCTGTTATTAATTTGAGCAGACAAGATAAAAAAAAAACACATTTATTTTAGGGAAGCCAAATACTAAAACAGAATAGGACAAATTTAAGTAGAATTTGTCCTATTCTGTTTTAGTATTTGCTATTATTGTGTCAGACAGACAGACGAATAGTGGAGTTTTAGTTTTAGGCTTGAAAACTTCTGACAGTAAGACCAGCCACTAGTCTTACAAGCCTCCACCAATCCGGACTTGGCCCCCGTGGTGGAATATGGCCTATACCTTCCTCAGGAAAGAGCCCCGAGCCCCTTGGTGGGGACATAATGGGTTGATGATGATGAGTTTTAGGATCCCTGACCCTTTGGGTACGGAACGCTAAAAAGAATTGGTCCGCGAATGCCTATATTTTCATCTGGTAACCCTAAGGCAGGCTGAATGCATGCGACCTACCTCTTCAGAGCTCCACTTAGGCCTCACGCCTGTCTAACGAGTGTGTATTTTGTGCTAATCCTTTGCCTTTTAAAACAAGAGTAAGGGAAACTTCGTGAGGAAACCTTAGTCCTTAAGGAGTTCAACTGCGATTGAAATTGCCAGTTCGTGGCGGACACGCGTACTTAAACATTTACATTTACATACAGGCACATATACATTGCTTCCGGCCCCACACTAGGATACCCTGTGTCGTGGGAACCAGAAACAGCGACTTCACAAACATGTGAGCATCCAAGACTTTGTGTGGGTTGGAACCTTTTTGCTCAACTACGGCCAATGGGCTAGTTGCCCTAAAAATGTAATTAGTCCGTCTTTTAGATTATTCAAAAATAAGGGACACGTATTTTTTTATTTGTAAATTAGACCAATAATGACAAAGATACAGCCCATTAAAGTTACGTGTGACGTCACGCCGTGCTGCATTTTTTAGCACGGAGTGACGTCACACGTAACTTTAATGAGCTATATCTTTGTTATTGTTTGTTTAATCGAAAAAAGAAAAAATACGTGTCCAATATTTTTTTATAATCTAAAATACGGACTAAATAAAATTTAATTATTTTGACCTTGGAAACTACCCTATTGGAAAAACTATGCGTCTGCGCCCTCGCCTAACGTCCCTTGCGACTTGCCAGGGCCTAAGCCACTTCCAAGACCTGCCAAATGCCCACAAAAGCCTCTCCAGAAGGTTCCCAACGGGGGTGGCCATTCCCGCGCATACACTCGCCGCGGAATGCATCCGCTGGCCGTCCGGCCGGTAAAAAGCCATTTTGTAACATTTTGTTCAACCTGTGCCGTAGAATTGAATGCGCCGAACGATCACCCCAGTGGGGCACTGTATAAGGTTCAACAACAAGATACCCCAAGATATATTAGAGTTACCTCCATCGCGGTTCAAGAATTGTGTTAAGCACACTCTTTGCAAAAGAGCTTATTATAAAATCAACGATTATTTAGAAGACCAGGATGTCTAGCATTAAATAGGAAGAGTAGTTTAATATTAAATTTAATCAGACGATAAATGTGTCTAGTGTTCAACACATCCAAGAGTTTTTTTTTAAGTTTGTGATTTAGGCTAAAACTGTTTTGAAAAGAATAAGTTTCTTTGTTGGTTTCTTCTCCATGTAATCTATTAATTGTGACACTAACAACATTGACGTTCATAAAGTAAATATTCTATTTGTAGAATAAAAAAATTGAATTTGAAATTTGATATGTGGGGTTACCTACTTAATAAAAAAACCGGACGACGAAGGTGCCGTACACATTTGTAGGTAGTAGGCGCTGTCGAGCAGTTATTTCCACGCTTTTCCCGAATCGCAGACATTGTTTTTTAACTAAAACTTTCTTAAGCACCACACATTGTAAATTTTTGGTCCGGATCAGGTTTCGCCCGTTAAAAAGCCAAGTAGGTTGATCCGGACTAAAATTTTTTTTAAATTTAATTACAAATGTATGTGTGTAAATGTTAAGTTTTTAAGATTTTTTTCCCCTTACTTGTAGTATAAGACGATATTACTTGCCAAATTTCATAGTTCTACTCTTTTTTGATTCCCTTGACTGTCGAAATATACCATTTTTTGAGCCATCAACCATATTCTTTTCTTTACATACAATTGCGTTAGAATTAGATTTCTTTTTCACAGATTCAAGTGACTATAATGACAGATTATACGTATGTATAGTATATGCTTTTAATTTTAACTCGAAATATCCACGCGTTCCGTCATTCTGCCCTATTAGAAATCCAAAATAAAGCACCGGTTTCTGAGTTGAGAATTTTCACTAAGTAAATAATCAAGTAACGTTCTGTAGTTACTTAAATGGTAGTTTCCAGGGTCAAAATAATTAAATTCTATTTAGTCTGTATTTTAGATTATAAAAAAATATTGGACACGTATTTTTTTCTTTTTTCGATTAACCAAAAAATACCAAAGATATAGCCCATTAAAGTTACCTGTGACGTCACTCCGTGCTGAAAAATGCAGCACGGCGTGACGTCACACGTAACTTTAATGGGCTATATCTATGTCATTTTTGGTCTAATTTACAAATAAAAAAATACGTGGCCCTTATTTTTGAATAATGTAAAAGGCGGACTAATTACATTTTTTAGGGCAACTAGCCCATTCTCAACTCTGAAACCGGCCATTACGCCCGATACGCCCTTACGAAAAACCCAGAATGTAACAGTGTGACAAAAATTGGTATGACGTACCGGGAACAAGAGGGCTAAATCAGATCACTCCATACAGTGTAGTCTTAAGTAATTGCACCCCTAGTCCCAAATTAGGATACCTTGTGCTATGGTAACCAGGCAAGAAATCCACAAATATCGAAAAACATCCAGACTGAGGCCATTTGTACAAATGTATAGCGACCAGGTGGGATGACGATCTGCGAAAAACTGCAGGCAGATGCTGGATGCGGCAAGCCGAAGACAGGGCGTTATGGCGCTCATTAGGGAGGGCTACGTCCAGCAGAGGACTAATATAGCCTGATGATGATGATGATGATAGCGGCCCCCAGCGAGAATTGAACCTACGTCGTCTTGGTAGCTAACCCTTAAAGGCTCGACTAACGAGGCAACTAACGAGACTCATTACAATCACTTGTCAAACTCCTAAACTACTAGATATGGTAAGCAGACTTTACATAGCATACAGACATAAGCTCACGCCTGTATCTCGGGGTGGTGGGCAGAGACCAGGGTCTGTCACTTGCCACGATCCTGACAGGCCTCTGCCGCTTCACCAACATTCGAAGGCGTTTTATTCAACAAAAACGTTTCGGGTAAGTTTATATTTCCCAAGTGTTGATTGAACTCATGAGTCTTGAGTTTTTTAGATTTATATTTGTACCAACGTAAAAGACGTAGAAGAAAAAAAAATTATTTAACACCACATAAGACAAACATAATAGCCTGTTTGAACGATTTCCGAAAACCGTCACAAATTTTTTGTTGGTGTTCATGGAGTCCTCAGAAAGTGGTATTTTTAAATTCTTTCGTGTATTTCTTCTAAAAAAAGCAAACGAAAATTCACTTTTGAAATAAGCCGCCAAAACGCTATCTTGGGCAATATGGCGTCGCACAGGCATTGTGACGTCACATCCCAGATAACCAACCAATGAACGTAAGAAAGAATGAATGATAGACGCCATTTTTACTGACATGTGACGTCATAATAGAATCGCCCAATCCAGGCCGTTTTTTTGATACCATGGTTGCAGATACATAATTATAAAATTTTATGTTGTGTTTTTTTGAAAATCATAATTGTTTAGTTTGAACGACTTAAACGGTTTTAAGACTCATAATTTATATGAATACGTATAAATTTTCACACTGTCAAATATCCTATTATTGTTAATTATAAAGGTGAAGTAAATGCAGAAAAATAAGCCACATGAAGACAAAAGTAGAAGAAATGTGAAGCTACAGTGAGAAAAAATCTTGTATATTATATTTAAGGTGATTTGAGAAAAGATTGTGAAAGTGGAGTTTTTTTTCCACTGCCTTTTTCTTAACTGCATTCGGCCCCAAGCAGCGGCTAACATTGAAATTACAAGGAACATTGAAATTCAACAGGCAGAAATGTAAATACTTTACGTTGAAATAAATTTCTGATTTTTATTTGAGCAAAGTACAAAAAAAGATGATATATTTACCTGGTCGGACTCTTCCGATATAACAACACCCGTAAGTAGATCCGGACTAAAAGTTTGCAATGACATATTTATTCCGAGTGGTAGTAAATCCTATTCTAATTCGGATCTTCTGTATTCTCTACGTAATGCCGACCCGCGTCTTTTCTAAGACATTCCGCGGGCTTACTTCAGTTTTTCATGTCAGTTTCTTTGTCAGTAACAAATCGGTTTTAAAAGGCGTTCAGACAGCGAAAAGTGCAACTAAATAATTGCGACACAGTACAGGGTGACTTCGATTTCGTTCATGGTTTTTCGAAGGGAAATTCTAATAAGTACCTTATTAGAAACATACGACATGGCGTTAGTTTAAAAAAAATGTACAATTTTTTTTTTAAATCAAAATTACTTTATTTTCGAATAATCAATCAGTGTCAGAAAAGAGCGAAAGTTAATACAAATCGAAAAATACTATACTTTTTAATAAGACGCTTGTTTACGCAAATCTAACCACAGATTAAAAAAAATCAATGTTACCATGCAACGTTATAACGTACTATAGTACTAACAGACGATCGAACTTGGTACGGGCCGGACAGCGGATTTGGTACGCTCCGTACCATATCCCTTCGTCTGGAGAGTTGTCCGCCGAACATTATTATTATTATTATTTCGTGTCCGCTCCGGACCGATGCACAGTGGTCCCACGCTCTAAGAGTAGCGGTCATAGGGTTTCGCGATAATAATGACTGTCGTTATCATAGCTGATTATTGTTATTATGGTGTTTTGTAATACTTCAAGCTATGACGCAATAAAAAAAAACAAAATAATGTTAAATAGCTTATTTTATTTAAAATATAATGCATTTTTATTACACTCAAAAAAGGTTTGCAACTTAATAACTATTAAACCTTACTTTTTACATTCTATATTACAAATTTCATAATACGAGTTAGGTAAAAAACAACATAAGTGTCTATGTTATTTTTTACATTTTATTCTAAACCTACAACAAATTCAATACTTCTTTTGATAGAATAGACTTCTTCTGCTGTGGTAACCTTCTTAAACTAGAAATATAAGGATCCGAATTAAGGACAAGTCTATGTATCAAGTCGGTGTTTGTGACAACTCGCGACATTTTCCTCGTGTTGTCACGCCTGAATAGCTTAATTAATTTATTGCAAGATTTGGCGTCATCTTCTGAAACCTCACCTATTGACAATAATGTGTGTTCAATTACTTCCGACCCATGAAGGCTGATGAAGAACCCATGATGGCAAGTTGTATCATGAATAGATAGCAACAACTTACGTGCTGTTTCTAGAGAATACTCTTTATTAATTTTGTATCCCAATGAAAGATACTACAACAGATTATGACATCTGTCAATAAGGATTTTATCTAATCCAGTAATGGCCGTTGGGTGTTGTGGCTCCCTACTGTTGCACAAGTTGGCAGAACGCAAACTTCAATTTCGTTCAGCCAGGCACCGTCCGTGCTTAGAGACCATGCGAGAATGGTTGCGTGAGACGTGCTTCCAAATAGCTACCAATCTTGTACAAACTTTAGTAACTCTTTTTTCCAAGTCATCAGCAATGTGATTCTCAACATCAGACAGCAATTGTCTCAGGTCTCGAAAAACTCGATGCCATCTCTCCAGTTCAGATTTTCTGTCTTTAATAGACAGCCAAGCATCTAGTATGAGCATTCTTTTGAAAGAACACTTAATACTAGTAGGTACCTAAAACAAAATAAACTTATTTTTATTTATTTTTTAAAAGCGGATCAAAATACATATTTCGTAAGAAGTGCTACGCGCCTGCTACGATTTTAGGCGCGCGGCGTAGCACCTGGCGGCACCCTACAGACGCAGCTAAATTTGGGAAGACCTAGTAGTAGACATTATAACCCATATTTTTATACCAATTTGAATGGTACAAGTTGGTACAAACGTAAGTAAAAGCTTCAACGTAAAAAATATACAGACATAAATACGTAACAAATGCCACGTTGGCGTAGCACTGTATTTAAAAAAAAAATGTAGATGGAAAAGGCAAAATAGTGAAATAAATTAATAATACATACCTGTAACTTCAAAGTCCATTGCAAATTAGCAGGTCACAGGCAAGTTGGAACTTACAAAGACGCGTCGCGTCTTGGGCTAATTAAAGCACTTGGTGATAACAGGTTGACGACTAATTTCTTGTGTACACTTCGGATGCCGAAAAAGGAATGTTGGGAGCAATAGATCGCGAAACCTTTTATACCCTCTGGTAGTATGACAATTAGTGCCAGATATCATGGCTTAGCTCCGTCATTGCCTACCGAGTCATATGACCTACTACGGTACCACCGTGCGATGGTGTTCGCGTCGAATTTGGTCCGCTCCGTACAAATCCGCGAGTCTGTGCGCTCGGACCGGACAAACTAGCTTTCGCCCGCAACTCCGTCCGCGTGGACTTTAGTTCAAAATTTTACAACCCCGTTCACTCCCTTAAGGGTTAAATTTAGGAAAAACGGCGAAACACGTGTTCAATCAATTGTGTTGAAGAGTATTTATTTTAAGTTTCTAGAAAATCAGACAACATCTTATACCTCCCATAAAAAGATCCTCTGTGCAAAATTTCAGCTTCCTAGGTCAAACGGCTTGGGTTGGGTGTTGATGAGTGAGTCAGTCAGTCAGGACTTTGAATTTTATATATGTCACCAAGGCATGACGTCTGAACTGTGTACAGTCGACAGCACATCATGGTGTATACCCATGCACTCTACTCCGTTGCGTTACGGGCGACTTTGCAACTAAAATGTGAAGATTGACGTGCTGTGTCGACTGTACATTACCAGCGGTTACTGCGAGATCCGGGCGTCTGTTGTGACTAGCGGATTTGTACGCCATACCCAAGTCCGCTGTCCGCTCCGTACAAGTTCGATCGTCTGTTACAGCTATTACCTTTGAATCCAAATTCACAATTTCAAACAAAAAAATCGGAAATCACGAACTGCAACAGTTAGTTAATTAACCATGAATATCACCTGGGAACTACTGTATCTAACACCAGGGGCGTGCGACGCGCAGGCCGGCTCGAGCTAGACTGAGCGGCGGGCGATTTCAGTTCCCGAATGAACGCTTCTAATGAAGGACTAGTGAAGGACCTCTCTCGACGTCAGAAGCGGTCGGATTTGTTATTTTTAGACTTTACAGGAGCGCGAGCCTACAAGTTACTAAGCCTACATACGATATTATGCACCTAAATTATCTCAGCAATAGGATAAGGGAGAAATATGTTTCTCAGATGGTAAGAAAGAACTGGACGAGCTGAGATTGAAGGAATAAAAAAGCCAGTTTTGTCAGGATCCAACAGACGACCATAATTATATTCCTCTGAGGTCGAGATCTATCGCCAGGCAACATATTCATTCGTACGACAGATTGCATCTCCTTCACTTTTATAGTTCGTACGTTTTTAATATAGCACTTCTTGAAGGTCAATGTCCATCGCCAAGCAACACATTTACTACAGGAGAGATTGCGTCTCATTCACCTTAATAAATAAAATAAAACATTAAATGAATAGTTATTTATTTCAGAGGCATAAAATCATTACAATTAACTCTGAAACGTATAAAACAAAGTGAAAACTAAGTAAAACAATTTATGAGCCATAAATTACATGGAGTCAAAAATTACTTGCAGTTTGCGTCCATCTGCACAGAGATGCAGTGCTGATTTAAAGGACTAGTGAAATCGTCATAAACAGCTTGCAGGATTACTAGTTTAATAGTTCAAAATTTTGTATGAATAATAGTGAATAGTTTATACTTAAGTACCTGGGTGACCGAGCCTTGCTCGGTACTTTTTTTGTAATATAAAATTAAAATAATCCTTTTTCAACAAAAAAAGAACTTAGAAAAAAAAACATGTCATCATGACTCGAACCGGGTCTCTTGAAATCGGCCCGAAACGGGTCACCCGTTTTCCCGTCGGGACTATTCCAACCTTGCAGATCGACGCGAAATTTACCTCTGTATGTTATCATAGCAGATTTCAGTTGGCTTAAAACACGGATAAAACAACGTTTTCTAAAAATGTAACCTACTTAGATCAATTAAACGCCCCCGAAAGAATCTGCCTACAAAATTTCGTGAAAATCGTTGGAGCCGTTTCAGAGATTATGATTATATATAAATATATATACAAGAATTGCTCGTTTAAAGGGATTAGATTAGATTGCCACCGAAGAACCGGTTTTTAAATATATATTTTTTATTACAGACAATTTCGCAAAACACATATTTAGATTTATAAAATCTCTTACCGAAATCTGTATAGGTTTATGTGTGAGATTAACCAGTTTTAGAATTATTAAGCCTGTATTACACCGGGGCAACACTGTGCGGCATTGCGGTATGCCACAAGGCCGCATGCTACAACGTCGCAAATTGTGGCAAGAACCTTGTGGCATGGCAACACCTTGTGTCATGTGGCAAACTGTCGCAGCTTCTTCTTCTTCTTAAGCCGCACCTTTTTAGCATGCGGCCTTGTGGCAAGCCGCAAAGCCGCACAGTGTTGCCCCGGTGTAATTCAGGCTTTAGCTTAATAAATATTGTTTCAGGATATTTCGGCACCTGTTCGTTTCATACAACGAGTTTGGTAGGTAATCATTCAAAATCAAAGTAAGAATGCACTCCGCTATACGCGTCCAACGTGAATTGTGATGCGGTAAAATGTAGGTAGGAAGGTATTTCTTTCACATTGACTTTATGGTATTTTTTTGTGAGTTTGTAAATTGTAATTGATAGTCATTTTTATAATATTGACATGTGAGATTTGATTTTTAAATTAATAATGTATCTTTTCCTGTAGTCCTATGAAATGTTCCCAAATCTAGACTTAAATTTATATTATATTGACCAATAAATAATTTCAGGTAACGAGGTTGTTTAGGATGATTTCAGACCTCTGGTTTCGTGACCCCCAATTTACACCCTCTCCAAAAAAGTACTAGGCGCGTTGGTCAAGACATTTGCCGGCGTCTATAAATCGGATTAGCTCTAAAATTGCGCGCGTCAATCAGTCTGTCGTTGCAACGAGGGTCATAACACTATTGAAAATATGTATTGAAGAAGAAGAAAACTATTAATTGCAACAACAGAAACATACATACACGACGTTACAACACAAAATATGAAACCACAAACAGTTAAAAAAACAGAACACTTTTTACTAACAAAGTTGCGGTAGGTCAGGGGGGGTCACTGGGAGTCACAGGCTCCCATTAAAATAACTCGGCCATTTTTTATTTTACAGTAAAAATATCAATCAAAATATCGATTTTGGGGGAAAAAAGGTACTTAGTGATATACTAATAAAGTAAAATGTGCCTACAAAGTTTCTTGCCTTCATTTGTATAGCCCTATTGCCTCTACAGACAGCGGACAGGATAGCACTGCATTGCATCTCCAAATTGCAAAAAAGATAGTTTGCGTGTGAGCTTTGGTTGTTTAGCATTCGTGCAGAAGGTGATAAACATCTTCCATTACGCCACACTCTTCACAATTGGGTATTTGACAGGATGTCAAATGAGTTACTTTTAAAACGAAATTTTGTATGAAAGTACTTGCTTGTGACGTCAAATTTCAGAGCATTATTTTTATGTTTCATCTATTTAAAAATTCTAATAACTAGTAAATGATTAAAAGAAATACATTTTCCGACTCATTTTGTAATTTTTGTTTTAATCGAGCATCTCAAATAATTTATTGTTGATAGTGTCAAATACCGTATTCGACGACTCCACTTCGCGCATTAAGAAAGCGAATTTGTTTAGCGGAATGACGTTCGCATTTCATAAAACTACCATTTATAGGGTTATTAGCTGTGCCCCGCGGTGTTACCAGCGGTTTATTGGGGAAAAGAAATTGTGTATTAACAGTAAAAATAATAACTATTCACATTTTTAGAAGGAAAATAATGTAAATTTGAGCATCGGAAAGATCAATACTTGTATTACAAAATTTCATTTTTATCGATTTTCCCATGGGAATAAGGTATTATCCCGCAGTAAAACGTAGTTAGCTGACACCCTGGATTATCAATCACATAGGTAATCCAGGGTGTCAGCTAACTACGCACCAAATTTTACATAATCGCTCCAGCCGTTTAGACGTGAAGAAGTAACAAACATACAACTCACAAACTTTCGCCTTTATAGTATTAGTGTGATAGTGTGATTATAATTTTACGTAGGCACGTATCTTCGTAGTGTGTAGGTACGTACCTCCACCAATCCGGACTTGGCCACTAGTCTTACAAGCCTCCACCAATCCGGACTTGGCCCCCGTGGTGGAGTATGGTCTATACCTTCCTCAGGGAAGAGAGACCCGTGCCCCTCGGTGGGGACGTGATGGGTTGATGATGAAGACCCTTTTAATATATGATAGACACCATGACAGATACATGGTCGGGTGACGTGCTTTTTCATTCCATTGACGCCTGTGATTATTGACACATTGTGTTCGCGTTAAATTGAAGCGGCAATGAGCCGTTTTCAGAACTAAAAAAAAAAACGTATGGCTGTCAAAGGAACGCAATTTTGGACTTCAGCCCAATAGCCATGTGTTTTACATCATCGAATAGGTCTCAGCGAGCTGAATAAAAGTTACTATGACGCCAACAGCCAAATATTTGTCCTGATGATTCCTACACACATGGTTGTTGGGCTGAGGTCGAAAAATTGCATTCCTTTGACAGCCATAAGTAATTTTTTCTTCGGAAAACGGCTCATTAAACTCTAAATCGCCATGTTCATGCAGTTGTCATGGTACTACAATGCATTAGCAGAATCCAGGCCCAGATTTCGGGACACCATGAATTACGCCTTCAACTGTATAAATGAAGTCGGTCTTGGACATAATAGCAGTTATATCCGCAGGAGGTACTTATTAGCCCAGAAGAGATATTTCTCAAAGTTCCTTTACATGTACCTGATGAAAGTTATTTGTTTAGTCTGGGTTTATTTTACCTAAAAAAGTTTTAGGGTTAGGTTAGGTTAGGTTAGGGTAGGGTTAGCTGGGTGATGAGCAGCGGGCGACAGGTGCGGGGGCGCCCTCGTCCGCATTGCACTGCTCATCACCGCGCCGTATGGGGACGACCGAGCACTCCCGGTCGTCCCCGGGCCCCTCCCCGTGAAGGGAGGGGCACGAGGGGCCCGCCGTGTCTAGGCGGGCAATCACCGGCGGGGGACTGGAAGAAGTGCCAGATTCCCAGAACCCCGTCACCAAGGCGAAGAGGGAGTGCCGCTGGGTTGTTTAGTGAGTATACCGGGAAACACTTTCCCGGGGAGTCCCACATACTCCTTCCGTCCCCCGACGGGAGGAGATGCGTAACGCATTTTTCCCAGCGTGAAAAAAAAAAAAAAAAAAAAGGGTAGGGTTAGCTTCTATCGTTTGCACTTGACGGGTCCGGCGGCGGGGGTTTCGCGGGGCGGGCTGGAGAGTGCGCCCGCGCGCTCGCCTCCGGCCCCGCAAAACCGGGGATTTTAGGTGATTTTCACTAAAAAAAAATTTGTTTATATATTTTTTTGCTTCAGTATCATGTAAATAACCAACCCTGAGTCGGAGTTTGTATTTACTGTACAAATCAACACCCTGTAGAATCAAAGGCTGCTAAGTGCCATACTTTCCAAATATGAGCCATCTAGTGTATTTCGAGTTTAAACTATGCATTTTTCAATTTATTTAGTAACAAAATCAGGAAAAGACCACTTAAAACCTCATACAAATCTCATATTGGGTTCAAAGGCTGCTAAGTGTTACCGCGTTGGAATAAAATACGGCAAAGTGGCTTGTGGTACTTTGCAGCCTTTGATTCTATATGCCTCATTTGTAATGTCCTGGCCTGGTTACCATAGCACAGGGTATCCTAGTTTGGGACATGCAATTATAATTATAATTCAAAGGATGATGTGCAAAATGGGCCCACCTCCAATAAAAATGGCTTGTTTATTAAATTGACGGTCTAGATACACACGTTTATTATCAGGCAGGTGCATACCAGAATTCGCTGTGTGGTTGGAGTTTTCCAATTTAGAAAAAATTATGTCTTTGCTTATAAATAGCAGTTTTTTGTTTATAAAACCATTTTGTTACCTTATACGAAAAATAAAACTTTTTCCGGAAACATCGGAAAACTCCAGCCACACAGCGAATTCTGGTATGCATCTGCTTGATAATAAACTTACATATGTATCTAGACCTTTAATTTAATAAACAGGCCATTTTTATTGGAGGTGGGCCCACGCTTCAAAAATTTTTGCCCATCGTCCTTTATTTGTGTAGTTTAAATGCCAAAATTACATAGACACTCTTTATTGTTAAATAAGGAACATTTCAATACACCGTTTTTATTTCTCCAAGAGCCACTTATGACCGCAGAGCCAGCGGGGTTAGTAGATAAGCGCATCTATTCACATTATTATTGGCAGAAGCTGTTACCATCCAACATCCAACCTATTTCGCGAAGCTCTCCTCGAGAAAACGTAACAAATCAAAAACATCGCTCACAAAGTATTGCTTCAGAGAACGGCTCAATATAGGTACTAACGAAACCTACTTTGCATGCAAGAGTCATACCACACAACATAGGAAATGTACAAAAGGTCATGTCCGACTTTTGCCTATAGGACTTGACTAAAAAAATACAATTTAAAAGTTTATTATCACAATGAGCATAGTTTAGCAAAAAGGTTCCAACCAACACAAAGTGAGTTTGAGATATTTCGACGCCTTACTGCTAAAACCAACAAAGTGCCCTTTTTGCCAAAACTGAGTTACATTACCCATCAGAATCTACTCTTCAACATCTACATAATGGTCGAAATAACGGAAACAAAAACACAAACTAAGCATGCACAATTATGATCCATTTATCTATACTTGGCATTTTTTCCAGACTTTAAACGACACTAAATCAAAAACCTTTAGCGGTAGAAAACTCGATACAGTTTGAAAATTTAGTACTAGCTAGCACTTTTGTAAACTGTTTCGAGTTTTCTACCGCTAAAGGTTTTTGATCCAGTGTCGTTTAAAATCTGAAAAAAAAATGCCAAGTATAGATAAATGGATTATACAAGTTTTAATATAGTTAACGACATCCAAAACTTAAACGCGAGTTTTCTCGAAACTAAAGTTCATGCAGTAAGTATTTCATAGTCGGTTTTAGCAGTAAGACGTCGATTTCAGTTTTTAGGTTCAAGCTGACTTCGGCTCTCCATACATCATGTGGATTGACTACCATGAGCCATAACTGCACATACGGATCGCTATGCAAGTCTTTGATTCTTAAAGTATAGACTCTATACTATAAAATCTCTCTATAAAGACTCTATAAAATGATCACTATGCTCTATACTATAGAGCATAGTGATCATTTTGGTATATTTAACTCAAAAATGGCCATGTTGTGGGTTGGAATCTTTTTTGCTAAACTACGTCCTTCAATAAAATTACGTAGCGTCTACGATTGTTACAATTTGTCTCTCTAATGTTGATAATAATAACTTTCACACAACACAATACGAGTAGCTTGACCAGCCCTCGTATTACGTAACTTTCCACTCTATCGGGTTAAGCATTTAGACAACTCGAAAGAGTCAAAATAAGAATGTACATGACAGTTCGGAATAGGGCATACCTACTGGGAAAAAAAGTGCCAGAATGTAACAGTATGACATACTGAGGAACATACTGGGAACAAAAGTGCTAAAGCAGACAACTCCATACAGTGCAGTCTTACGTAATTGCACCCCTGGTCCCAGATTACGATATCCTGTGCTATGGTAATCAGTATGGTAAATATGGTATGGTATGGTAATACAATATGGTAAATCAGGTCAAAGGACATTACAAACATTGGAAAACACCAACAAAGAGGTCGTGTTCGATTCCCACAGCGGGCCGCCGTGCATTTGTACAGTCGACAGCAAGTCAATCTTCCCATTTTAGTTGCAAAGTCGCCCGTAATGCAATGTGATACTGATTGTATTGAAAAACAATGAAAGTAAAAGTGCTATTGTGAGCATCGCCGTGGTAGTTGGCGTCGTAAAAAACTTTATGCAAAGTTACGTCCCGTTCCAGGAATATCTACCAATGTTCCCGAAATGATCACTGCCATGTTTAATTATAAGGATTAATATTTAAATACGTAGAAAATCGGCGCTCTGAGTTGGAGCACAAATATTATTATGACAGTGGATTAATGGAAATGAAGGCCAAATATACCGGAATTACATTTCGGGAAAATTGGACGATGTTTCGTACGAAATGTTTTATTGAGATAATAATTGCAAAAATGTTGTATTGTCGCCAAATTTAATAAGAGTTTGCTGCATAGTTTACTTTCATACAGGACTCGCAAAAATAATATAATAATAATATAATAATAATAATATAATAATAATAATAATATAATAACTATACTACGCGAATTCCCTTCTGCAATTATGTATATTCGCAATTCCACTGGCACAAATACAAAACTTGGTTGCAGTATTGATGCTAGCCCCCGAAAGCAATAAAGGCTAGTATTTCGCTAATCCGCCGTTCAAATCTATTTTAACCCTTTCAGACCTGACCTTGAAAATAACAATAGAAAACCTTTTCAAGATCAGGTCTGAAAGGGTTAAATCGAGCACCGTTGTCATCATGTACTGATAAGCAAGAGTATTTGACACAGACTGATTTATTGAGTACTCACAAATACATACAATGAAACATACTACAGCTGGCCCGGCAAACGTTGTTTTGCCAGATAGATCATGAAACATACTACAGCTGGCCCGGCAAACGTTGTTTTGCCAGATAGATCATGAAACATACTACAGCTGGCCCGGCAAACGTGGTTTTGCCAGATAGATCATGAAACTCCATACAGTGGAGTCTTACGTAATAGGGTAGTTTCCAGGGTCAAAATGATTAAATTGTATTTAGTCGTATTTTAGATTATAAAAAAATATTGGACACGTATTTTTTCTTTTTTCGATTAAACAAAAAATAACAAAGATAATTATAGCCCCTTAAAGTTACGTGTGACGTCACTCGGTGCTAAAAATGCAGCACGGCGTAACGTCACACGTAGCTTTAATGGGCTATATCTTTGTCATTTTTGGTCTAATTTAAAAATAAAAAAGACGTGTCGCTTATTTTTGAATAATCTAAAAGACGGACTAATTATATTTTTTAGGGCAACTAGCCCATTGTTGCATTCACAATGCTTACTTAATGTGAGTAATTACTCGGATATCCACAATTGTACTTAATGGAAAATCAAGAGGAACTAAAATTAATTAAAATGCCCCCCAAAAACCCCGATCTTAACCCCATAGAAAAGCTATGGGGTTAGATGGTGCAAGATTGCGATGCTACAAAATCGCTCGTAGCCTGGGCTGCCTGAGTGATCTTAAACGATCACTAAGGTTAAGCAACATACGGCGCGTTCGGTCCATGGATGGGTCACCATCTATGACTAACGCTAGTGGCATTTTTCCGAGCGGTTCCGTGCTTCGCAAGGCACGTTAAGCAGTTGGTGCCGGCTGCCGGCAATAGATAAAGGACTTGGCCCCCGTGGTGGAGTATGGCCTATACCTTCCTCAGGGAAGAGACCCGTGCCCCTTGGTGGGGACATAATAGGTTGATGATGATACTTAGTAGTTACTTTAATTATTTTTAATTCATATACTATATCTACTGCATTACCTATAGATAGTAGTTCTGGGATAGCAGGATAAAAAATACCAAACTCATAGTATGTGAGGAAGATATAAAAATATCAAAATGTACTGAAATGTACGTTTCAACCGTGATAAAAGGTAAACGCACCTAAATGTTTGACTATATACCTCCCAATCTAGCCATGTCATTTGTATTAGACTAGACCAGGATGCCCACCCACCCTTTATTGTAGGTAAGTAGCTATGTTCTTTTTGCGATTGAAAAACAAGCGATGTAAAAATTGCAAAAAGCGTAGTTGGAACTCACGCCAACACTAAACAGAAGTTGCGTACAGATACCCCTAGGGCACTGCGTCATTTAATACTAGGTTCTAAAATAGTCAACGGATAAAACAAAATAGCACTGTCTATTGTCCTAGTTCTGTTTTCCCGTATTCTTCGTACAATGAAAAATTTAGCGAGCGATGACGACGTTGCCATGTGGTGTATAAGAAGTTTGTATCGCATACAGATACAGAAAATCTATAAGAGACAGACATATGCACTGACAAGTCTGCACTGTTTTCGTGAATTGTCAAATCACATGTTCACATAAATATGGCTGACATTTGTGTAGATATATTTGTAGGTCAGCTTGTCCTCATAAAAATGACCAACTAATGTATAGATATTTATGTAACTATAATTGTTGACATACATATGACAATATTTTGTGCATATATTTATAAATTTTTAGTTGTTTATATATTTGTGAAGCCTTGTGTTGATATTTATGACCAGTAAAACGTTGATATATTTTTGATTGCATAACATGCTAGATATTTTTGTAACCTTATTTGCACACATATTTTTGAAGCCGCGGAAGTGTTCATATATTTATGAACTCGACTGTACATTATTGGCCTGTCAGCGTGACTCGACCGGCCTAATTCTCCGATCTTTGTGCCCCGCACTACACACTTCAGATAGTACTTCAATAGTCTTTCCGTAGCAATAGCGCAGCACAGTTCTCACCTCCATTATGGCATAACTGCATGTTCTCACACTTACGGCAATGGGGCGATGGACTGGTTAAACAAAGCTGTTTAAGATGCCATTTCTTCTAATGCCGGGTATATTCGTGCGTACGTGCTCGTACATACTAACAGAACAATAGCGGTCGACTAGATATCGGCCAAGCGCGAGTCGGAATGGCGCACGAAGGGTTTCCTACCCTTATCTATAAAACGGCAAAAAAAATCACGTTTGTTGTATCGCAGCCCCCCTTAAATATTTATTTTATTTTAATTTAATTACTACTTTTAAAGTGAATAACATAACTTAATATTCTGTGAATATTTTAAGCGTCTACCTGTTCCAGTTATCAATATAGCCGAAAAAAATCACGTTTGTTGTATGGGATCCCCGTTAAATATTTATTTTATTCAGCTTTTCAGTATTCATTGATATAGAGGCATGCAACAGAAATACATCATCTGTGAAAATGTCAACTGTATAACCTATCACGCGGTTCATGAGAGACAGCCTTTTGACAGACGGACGGAGACTGTCAGCGCACTCAGTAATAGGGTCCGTTTTACCCTTTGGGTGCGGAACCCTAAAAATGTGTTAGGCACACTCTGTGCAAAAAAAGCCTGCTATTCCATAAAGACGAAGATTGTCTGGATGTTCGAAAAGTTCGTGTCGTAAGCAATAAATTTAATTTGTAAATCAATTACGTTAAAACGTTTTTTGAAAATAATAATTAGCTTAGCGAGTTTGCCAACCTAACGGCCGATTTCTGAATTGAGAATTTCGCTAAGTAACTACTTAACACTAGTGCTGTCTCGTGAAATCTCTCAGAAAAGAGCGTGACAGAACGTTATTCAAGTATTTACTTACGTGAAATTCTCAATTCAGAAATCGGCCCTTAGCAAAGATTTCACATAAGAAAAAAAGAACACATTTTGCTAAGTACGTAATATTATCTTTATGGAGGCACACTTTTCGCACCTAGTTGATATAAAATCATATCAAATCAAAATAATAACTACATATTTAGAAATATTTTTTTTTAATATTTCAACTTTTTGAGGCGCAGAACTCCCTAAAATACCCCGGAGCCTCAGAAATGATTCCTCTATCTGCTTAAAGTCGGGCACCAAATAGGCCCGTGATCGCTCTAATGGCCAGTTGCCTACTGTCCGGCGCGGCGAACGAAGCAAAAAAAAAAAAACAAACGACCCGACTGCCGACTCTCGTCTGGCAGCGCGACATATTAAAATGGCCGTGACCGCCTCCGGAGAAGTAAAGGCGATCGCGCTTCCGAATTCGACCCGGTTAGCCCGATGGGTAGACTATGCGATGCGATGTTCACATGAGAATGTTAACGCTGACCGCGCGTTTACATTGGACCTTGCTCTGAGTCAAATCACCTTCAGCTTCTATGTGTGTGTTCAGACATGCGTTAGACAAGACCTTCTGAAGTGAAAAATTATTTCTCCGTAAAATAGGTTAGCGCGGTAATTTACGGTAACTCATTTATATAGACTACTTGTTGTTTCGCCAGATAAAGCTATGAAAAATAGATAACAACCTATCCTCAGACCTACCGAATACACATATAAAATATAATCAAAATCGGTCAAGCCATTTCGGAGGAGTATGCGCACTAACATTGAGACTCGAGAATTTTATATATTAGACTAGATGACCCGGCAAACGTTGTTTTGCCTTAAGAAAAATAGATAACAACCTGTTCTCTGACATACCGAATACACATACAAAATTTAATGAAATTTTGTATGTGTATTCGGTATGTCAGAGAATAGGTTGTTATCTATTTTTCGGTTATGCCGTTTCGGAGGAGTATGCGCACTAACATGAATTTTATATATTAGACAAGACAAGACAAGATAATCTACATAAGTTATAATGATAACTAGGTTATATTATTATGGTGTAACGAAAAATAGACGACGGCGTCGCGTATCGCTTGGTATGAATCTCCGTCTTCAGCAATAGTTTTCATCTAAGGAACTCTAGGAGATTTTGATCAAAGTAATACGTACTCGTATGTCAAAAGGACACTAAAATCTCTGGAGGACTGAAGCCGGCCGCACTCTTGACGCCAAAGAAGGTACGCAATGCAATCGCTCGTCTTGGAACTATGTGGACCGGTTATTTATTGCACTGGTAGCGATGCAGGTTTCTATACAAAAGCCGCGCATAAACACAAGAATAAACCATCGTTGCGTGCCAAGAATACGGACAGGACAAGTGATTAGGTGCGCCATGCATTAAGCTGTTTACACGAATTCACTTCCCACTGCCCCGTTCCGTTGAACTACAACAGTATCGGTATAAACCCGCTCGTAAGACGCCGTCGCGAATGCAATTATTTTATGTAAGTAAAGCTAGGACCACACTAAGAATAGGACTGCTGCGTTCGCGACGCCATGTGGGATCTGGCTGTTAGACAGCGTATGCTTAGAAATACAATTAGGGCCTTTCTCCACTTCTCCGGTCTGGCAAACGTTAATTACCGGTCCGATTTAGAAACACATAAGAATACTAGTAAGCTTCTCCAATACTCCGGCATCCGGTTTTTCACGGTCCGATAATTTGCTAGATCGGAACGGTATTTTACCGGGCCGAAGTGATCGACGACGTACAAAAACAATACATGTTTTTGCACCACGCATCATCATCATACAACCCGAAAATGTTCCTATACTATTTTATTTACATTAATAGAATGTGTGGAAAACGTCCCCTGCCTCGAATAGAACAACCGAGAAATTTTAATAAAGCACTGCGTCACGTCCATTGCCGATTATAATCGGATGAAGTGGAGAAGCATAATCCGGCATCCGATATGTTTGTCATGACTGATTCCGGTTCCGACGCCGGACCGGAGCAGTGCAGAAAGGGCCTTGCCTAGGCGACCGAACTGCCTCGCCAGATCGGAGTATGTGAAGGTATCTTTTTATTCGAAATTGGAGAGGGATAACTAGTTGGCAGGTTCATAATCAAAATCTGAACATTAGAGCACTTCAAAAAGAAAAACTACGTACGAGTCGCACTCGCACACGAAGGGCTTCGTGCCATTATCTAAACAACATTTGAATATTTCAAGCGTCTACCTTTTGCCGTTATTAATATAGAAACTGCAAAAAATAACACGTTTTTGTATAGAAGTCCCCATAAATAATTATTTCATTATGTTTTTAGTATTTAGTATTTGCTGTTGTCAACTGTCACGGTTCATGAGATACAGCCTGGTAACAGAGTGCGTATACTGAGTTTTGTCATTCACTTTCGATAGCGAGAGCGTTTGCGATTTGCATAGGTGTGACAAAGAGACTATGTGGCGCGCTTTGTCACTCCTATACAAACTGCAAACGCTCTCGCTATCGAAAGTGAATGAACAAACTCAGTATAAGCACTCGGATAGACAGGTGGACAGAAAGAGGGAGAGTTATACAGCGGAGTCCTAACAACAGGGATTTACCCTTTGGGTACGAAAATAAAAAAATCAAAATGAGTTCATTGCCATGCAAGGTTTATAATATTTATAATAAGTAAACAGGACTTGGCCATTATAGACTTAGCCCCTGTTTCACAACGTTCAAATAAAGTTCCAGATAAGGTGTCATAAATTTAAATAAATTTTCCTAAATTGCGTGTGTTCGTTTACGGCTTCAAATTTAGAATAAACGGCAGTCCTGGTTGCGGATAGCTTATCCGGAACTTTATCTGCAGATTGTGAAACAGACCCTTAAGCTATTAAGGTAATCACAAGGTCCAGTAAGTAAAGCGCCATAGGTTTAGTATAGCTCTACCTTAACCCCTTGATGACATATCCGCCATCATTTCCGGATGGGGCGGTCTAAATAGACGCTATTACGGAATGAGACAGAAACGTAAGACAGCTTAGCTATCCATTGCATTGACAACTCTATGTGTTTGCAATAAAAGCCGTTTGAGGTCCTGAATAGGAAAGTTAATAGCTTGATTAGATAAACTAGTCACTTTAGCATCGTTTGACGGATTAACTGGCACTGAATCGGCTAGAATAATTTCTAATGGCTCTACGTCAGCTGAAGACAATACTTTTACGAAAACGCCAAGAACTTACAACGTTCTGGCTTTACGTCAGCTGAAGACAATACTTTTACGAAAACGCCAAGAACTTACAACGTTCGGCTCTACGTCAGCTGAAGACAATATTTTTACGAAAACACCACAACGTTCTAACAGCGAATTGAGATAGCCTTTTTTATTCACTATGTGAGTTTCAAAGGACGATACTTTGTTTTCTAAGCACTTTTGACAGCAAGCCAGTACATTTTTGTTGCTAATCCGCTCGTAGCAATTCTCGATGCCAGAAGCATTTGGTCGGATTTGGGATTTTGATACTTTATAGGAAAACGAGCCTATAAGTTAACTATGCGACTACGTACAGTCGACAGCACATCATGGTATACACCCATGCACTCTACTCCGTTGCGTTACGGGCGACTTTGCAACTAAAATGTGAAAATTGACGTGCTGTCGACTGTACGACATTATGCACATGAACTATCTCAACAACAGAATAAGTTAGAAAAATGTTACAAAATAAATGTGAAGATGCTTAGAAAAGGCTCGAAGAGCTCTGACTGAAGGTATAAATAAAGAAATCATCTTCTTCGGAATCGAATATACGACCACATGCTTCTCACGTCGAGAATTGTAACTGCTTAAAGTTCACGCTTGCCCTTTTTACCTTTGGACCTTAAGTACCCTGCCTCACTAGCGCCATGGCGACGTCGCCAGCTACGTATCCAAGCAGTTTGTATTGAATGGCGACGTTGCCAGACCGTCGTCAAGTGAGTTAGGCACCATACATTTCAATATTAACTGCTTGGATACGGTCACTGGCGACGTCGCCATGGCGTCCTAGTGAGGCAGGGCACTTAGGCTAAGCGCGCACTGCGATAAAAAATCGTTGCGAAAAAATATCGCAACTCCGCGAAGAACAAAAATACTTAAGCTACAATCCGCGCACTGCAAAATTTTATAGTTTGCGATTTAAAGTCGCACGCGCGAAATCGTACCCTATGAAGTGGTACCGTGCCCCGCGGCTCTTTTATTTTTTAAATCCATGTAAAGTAAAGTAAAGAAAAGTTTATTTCTCACCATAAAAACAAAGAACAACAAAAACGACGTAAGAGCCTTGAGGGGCTTTATAAAATCACTTAAAGGCTATTGGTACAGTTATCAAGTCCGCTAATTGCCAAACTAGGTGGTCCTGTATTTTGGCAATTTTATTAGAGATTTATAATGTACTTCATGTACAGATGAAATACAGATATACATTATTCTAATATTATTGTGCATCTCAAAGTTTACAGATATTGGTGAGTATTTAGTTTCAAATTTAATAGTAGAAAAGTGTGTGATGGGGCGTGTGTGAGTGTGAGAGTGTGTGTGTGTTTGTGTGTGTGTGTGTGTGTGTTTGTGTATGAAAGTATTTTGCCTGTGAGTATGTATGTGCGTACGAATGTGTATGTTGTAGCTGTAAGAGTGGTATGTGTAATGTATCGATGACCTCCGCTACTTCGCAGTAAATCGTAGTGCGCATAGGAATTATTGTCGCAGTAAAAATCGCAACGGACGAATGTCGTAGTGCGCGCAAGCTCTTAGGCAGAAACATTTCAACAGCAAGTAACTTTCGAGGAAAAAATATTGTTACTTATTGTCTGTTGGAATGTTTATGCTTCAAACGGTCTAATTTTGCCAAGATGAGGTCTTGGTTAATTGTTTATCAATACAGATACAAGAAAATTGTTTAACACAAGAAATCTTAGGCCAGATCTGTGCACTACTAGCAGGCGTGTCATAGCATTCGAAAGTAGATCGCATAATACATACAGACTGTTAGCTTTTAGAATATACTCGTACCTCGGGCTCTAGAGGTAGGCTTTGGTTTTCGCCGAAAGCAGACGAGTGTAATACTACTTCCTGCTCTGTATAAGACTCTTCTTCACTATTTTGAAAAGTTATGAAAAGTTATAAATAACAATACAAAATAAATCATACCTTATTGCAATAAAATCGGTTTTTGATTGCTCAGTTGAGGTATATTCTAACAGCTAACTGACTGTACTACATTTAAGAAAGTCTTTGAAATACAAAAAGAAAACTAACCTTCAATAGCAAATAAGTAACTTGAAATCAAATCAGTCGTTTCGTGGCTGCAGAAACTTATGTTTCTATTTACGGTGCGAATTGTAGGCCGTCTAACTCGTGAAACGTCCGTAGTGGAGTTGTTGCAGTTTGAATTGAGTTTGACCAAATCGTGAGCCCTACAATTTCGATCACACGACAGATATTAGTACAAAGGACGTTGTGACTTTCATCTCCGCTTTGACGTTGTTCGACGAATTCGCTTGCTTCATTTGTTTATCGGTAGCTTTTTCAGTCAATAGCAATGCATCGATTGTTTCTATTCCGTCTCATGAAGTGATGTAATAACGACTGTTATGTTTTCGTACAGAGGGCGCCGATAAATACGGACACGGGCGGGTCTTTTAGATACAATAACAATTGAATAAATAATAATCTTATATATTAAAAAGGATTGCTGTTCGTTAGTATCGCTAAAACTCGAGAACCGCTGGACCGATTTGGCTGATTTTTGGTTTTTTATATTTCTACAATTCCAGGGAAGGTTTAAATAATGAGAAAATATCGACTTTGGCTGTACGAAGTTTGCCGGGACAGCTAGTAAAATATATTTCTACGTTAGGCCTGCTTTACATTTGCTTTATTTTCGTGCTTTTTAGCATGCTTTCCATAGAGGTTGAATAAAATAGAGAAGGCAAAAACGTATGCCGATTTATAGCTTTTAGTCGGCACCATATTTTGTAAAAGTACTTTAAAAAAATCCTAAATGCGTAGTATACAACCAACCGTTAGTGATTTATTATTTGCTTATGTTCTTATAAAAGGAATTGGCGTCTCTATTCTATTGTAGCTCTATGAAAAGCGTACTAAAAAAGCAAGAAAATAAAGCAATACATGTAAACCAGGCCTAGGGTACTTATTACATTTTGTTTGCTGAGTGAGGAATGCCGGTTATCTATCTATCTCTTTAAACGAGCAATTCTTGTATATATATTTATATAGTATAATCAGAATCTCGGAAACGGCTCCAACGATTTTCACGAAATTTTGTAGGCAGATGCTTTCGGGGGCGTTTAATTGATCTAACTAGGTTACATTTTTAGAAAACGTTGTTTTATCCGTGTTTTAAGGCAATTGAAATTTGCTATAATAACATACAGAGATAAATTTCGCGTCTATCTGCAAGGTTGGGACAGTCATCATCAACTCATTATGTCCCCAGCGAGGGGCACGGGTCTCTTCCCTGAGGAAGGTATAGGCCATACTCCACCACGGGGGCCAAGTGCGGATTGGTGGAAGCTTGTAAGACTAGTGGCTCGTCTTACTGTCAGAAGTTTTCAAGCCGCCCTAAGGCCTCTGACTTGGCTTAACGACTGCCATCTATCGACGGCAGCCGGCACCAACTGCTTAACGTGCCTTGCGAAGCACGGAACCGCTCGGAAAAATGCCACTAGCGTTAGTCATAGACCGTGACCCATCC
This sequence comes from Yponomeuta plumbellus, assembly GCA_947310845.1. Classification (NCBI taxonomy): domain Eukaryota; kingdom Metazoa; phylum Arthropoda; class Insecta; order Lepidoptera; family Yponomeutidae; genus Yponomeuta; species Yponomeuta plumbellus. The sequence continues at coordinate 5,417,911 of OX371218.1, forward strand.
ATGGACTGAACGCGCCGTATGTTGCTTAACCTTAGTGATCGTTTAAGATCACTCAGGCAGCCCAGGCTACGAGCGATTCATTCAGATTGGGACAGTCCACCCGGCGACCCATTTCGGGCCGATTTCAAGAGACCCGGTTCGAGTCATGATGTTTTTTTCTAAGTTCTTTTTTTGTTGGAAAAGGATTATTTTAATTTTATTTACAAAAAAAGTACGCTCCGTCTCTGCTCACCATGATTAAGCTCTGCGAATCATGGTGAGCAGAGACGGACATGTTTTTGAGCTTTTCGTTAGTAGTTCAAAGTTCATGTTTCAACACAGATTACAATATTAACATTAATTAACATACAATATTACAAGATTACAATTGAAATTTAAGTCCCCTCCAACCCCCTTGTCACACAATATCACACTTCGTGGATTGATAGATAGAATATTATTTATTGTACTCATAAATTACATCTTATCACTATAAGCAATTTCTTCCAGGCAACCATAGACGGAGATAAGAAAGAAATTAGAAACGGGTAGTCGTGCAACTGAGAAACTAAGAAATATTTTTATAGTTATATAAACTTACTTAAACCATACATAAATATTTCAGTAAATAAACATACATATGTATATAGTAATAATAAAATTATATGTGGGAAGAGGAAATAAAATAATATACCTACATAATATTGGATACCTAAATCAAATTCTGCATTATCTATGCAGTGGACTGGTAATATTCTTTCACCCTCCTTTTATACACCTCCTTCCTCCCCCTTAAGGTGTGAAGTAATTCATGGATGGCCCCTTACGGGAGAGCAAAACTGAATGAATTGTCACAGACACGCTTACATAATAAATTCAATCCTGTTAATTACGAGTCCACTGCAGTGATTCATCCAGCTCATTTTCGCCTATGTCACTTGTGTGTAACAAGTAACATAGGCGCAAATGAGCTTGAAAATGAGGAGACAATAGCCAATCTCTGGCAGGGACGCTCGGTCCGCATTTCGAAGCAATCAAACAGCCCCTCTAATAACGAGCACAAACTCCGGAACGAATCCAATCGTCTAGCTGTCAAAAGCCATACTAATTGCTTTCGCAAACGATAGCTTTCCTGGATTTGTGCATATTATTAGGCCCCTGAGCTGATTGTCTCGTTTGATACAAAGCTTTGCATTGCGACGTACGGTGATATTACAGTTTAATCCCCAGGGAAGCAATGTCATTGAAATGCATTGGACATTGGACTTTAATAATAATAAATTCCTCACAACACAATCATTTCACCTGGTCCCAAAGTAGGATATCCTGCGCTATGGTAACCAGGCAATGACATCACAAACATCGAAAAACACAAACATTGAAAGACTACCAATTATTATTTCGCACCCTTGCAAGAACAACGTGATATTTCGAAGAAAACCATTTTTTATTCATAGATTTTTTTAACGCGATTTTATTTACTCCGAAAACGCCGGAATAATGAGCAAAAGAGAACTGCATAACCTTATAGAGCATCTCTTTCGGCCATTACTTTGAAAACCTTAAAAAAATGCTCTCATGTAACGGGAACGGTTCCGAAATAACACGTTGTTCTTGCAAGTGTGCGATTTATGACTACCTAGCGAGAGGTCCCGGGTTCGAATCATGGCTGGGGACAAAAAAAAAGAAACCCAGGTCTTGGATGCTTACATGTTTGTGACTATTGTGGGGCCAGAAGCAATGTGTGTGCCTGTATGTAAATGTAATGTTATGTCATTCTAACTCAAATGGAGTTGGCTGGTTTGCGAATTAAGGTATCGATAGGTTGCTATATTTTTCATACCCCTATGTGGCAACGTTTGCCGGGTCAGCTAGTAGATATACCACGACTTTTTTTATTCCACTTGTACGAGGGAAACATGATGCCAAGCTTTGTAGAGAAACAAATATTTATGGTAGAATTGGATAAGCAAAGCAAACTTGTCTTTTTTTAAAATCCAAAACCAATTTTTAGTTTATAGTGGTTTAGTGCTCTGAAGTCGGTTTTATTTTCACTAACTCTAGTAAACAATGTTAGGTTATTACAGAGTCCACGATATCTCGGCCCGGGGGGAGCGTCCGGGGCCCGTGGCAGTTGCCAAACCTAGTTACGCCACTGAGTCGGATTACTCAGTTTCGGAATTTCGATTCGGAATGCCGAACACGGTAAATTCATACAAACCTATAGCCCATCAACCACAGCATACGGCTGTTTTCGGTTTGATATTTTGTGCCGTATAGATGTGGAAGAGACATAGGTTGATATGAATTGACTGCGTTCGAACATTCCGAAATGGAATTACGACAGTATATTGCCGCCGCGCCGGCCACGCATAATGCAGTGGGCAATGCCCTAAATATTTACAAAGTTACAAATGATACTACATTTTGAAGGTGTATGGTACCTACGTAGTACCTGGATGAGCTCCTAATAATAGTTTTTCTCACGAAGGAACTTGAAAAAAAAACGTCAGAATTTGAAACGGGGTGAACACGGATAAAACGACGTTTTATAAAAAGGAAACCTACTAGCTAGACTAATTAATCGCCCCCGAAACCGTCTGCATACTAAATTTCGCGAAAATCATTGGTGCCGTTTCCGAAATACGGTATTTGACACTATCGACAGTAAATTATTTGAGATGCTCGACTAAAACAAAAATTACAAAATGATTCGGAAAATGTATTTCTTTTAATCATTTACTACTTATTACAATTTTTAAATAGATGAAACATAAAAAGAGTGCTCTGAAATGTGACGTCACAAGCAAGTATTTTCATACAAAATTCCGTTTTAAAAGTAACTCATTTGACATCCTGTCAAATACCCAATTCAGATTACATAATATTATATACAAGAATTGCTCGTTTAAAGAGATTAGTTAGATACTGCATAGATAATGTAACAGATAGTGTTACAATTATATGTGTAAATGTATATGTGTCTGGTTGCCACGACACAGGGTATCCTAGTGTGGGGCCGGAAGTAATGTATGTGCCTGTATATAAATGTTTATGTTTATTAATTTACTTTATGTATTTTGTAAATAAGTGTGTAACTAATTCGACCTTCTAAATTTCGTTTCACACGTGAATGAAAGTACCTTTAATATTTTTGAATTAATAACGCCAACACATTGACATCTCGCTATTCTTAAAAAAATTCTTTGCACAAATCAGGAGTATTTTTAGTTTTGTTTATTTAAAAAGTTCTTGTATCGGGCCACGGCATCACTAGAAACTGACATCTCAGTTGATGACGTTTATCCGTGAATGACGCACTTCCGGTTTCGTAGCTCTGGTTTAAAAAAAAAGCATCCCAAATAGAAATATGTATTCTGCACAGGCCCTCAAAATTACCTATTTTCTCGAAAAACAAATATAAAAACAGAATTTGATTTTTTTAGGCCAATGCATTATACTTTTCGTTGTTCAAATTAGGAACATCTGTTTGTACAGTCGTCTCACTCTCAAAAGACATCGTCATGTTTATTCGCTAACTAGATTCAGCCGTTCCATTTGACTATTAACCGGTGTTGCCAGTCGAGATTATTTATCGCCATTTGGTGGCTAACTGAGACCGGTCGCCAATTTGTATATAAGTTTTTTTAGTGTAATCTTGCTCTCTTATTTTTAATAATTTTATGGCAAAACGTGCCGAACTAATTATTGTTCATTCCACATCTTTATACACATGTTTGACAATTAAATGTCTTCTTTATCTATTTATGTGTTTTTACATATTTTCTTTAATCTTATTTTGTTCAAAAAAAGGTATTTTCAAGCAAGTAAACTATTTTAAATAAGCAATTTTACTGAGAGGATTTTGAGCTGCATGGCTAAAAACGGAAGCGATTTGTGGGCGTATGTTTTTAAAGAAATAGTCGAGTTTGGCAATCGAGCATCTGACAACACTGCTATTAAAGTTTAATCATTCATCAAACGTCGACTATGTAGGTCGATCTAGATGACAGTCGGCCGAAGCCGCGTTGGCTGACTGACAGTCTTGTCCGATACGTTTTAAGAGCGCATATCAAATAAAGACGAGTATATGTCGCTTCGGCTGACTGTACGAACCACGGGGAGACTTTTTATAGCCCGAGACGTCGATTTGAAAGATGGCTTCGATTTTCCGAGTGGATTTTTTTAGCTTCAACTCGAGGACTGTTTGAGCACGCGGGTTTATAGGATTTTTAATAGCTTCTCAGCTTAATCAGTCCTTCTCAAGGTGGGTTACGAGGCACCTTGTGACTCAGGAGACTCTGGCACAATTAGGGTCGTCTGGCGGCAAGGGGAGCGTTTAAAGAAATTGTGAAAATCTGTTAAAATTCGTGAGTTTTTCCATATTTCTACCGGTTACAGAAGGAAAACTAGACTAGATACTTATCGATACCTCCCTTAGTTTTAGATGTTGACTTGTAAAAACGTTAAAAGAACAGTAATGGACTAATACGAGCTGATTGATTGAAAGATCATAGCGACGGGTGAGAGGCTATTTGGTTTAAGCGAAATTTTTTGGCTACACTGAGATATTTATATATTTGGAATCTGCAGATTTTTCTGCGTCTTTTGAGCTAGGTTTCTCAAAAAATTAAAAGAAATGTCACTTAAACCAAATAGCCTTTCACCCGTCGATAGGTATATAAAATAGCTGTTTTTAAGCCATATCCAGACGCATAGTAACCCTAGTTACGAACCAATCAGATTTGTTCGAACGCGTCCGGTCTTTCGGGATTTATCCGGTGCTTTTTAATTAATCTGGACTTTCGGTTATCAATGATTTTTCATTCGATTTTCGTCAGAACTTTTCAATTTTTCCACTAGTAATCCTATTCGCTACAGACGGTGAATAAAAATTTTGTGTTTCTACATTTTTTTTAATACTCAGAGAGGGGCGGGGGAGGGCGGCCTAAGTTTGAGAGCCTGTGAGTTAAAACAAGTAATGCAATACTACTGAGGCGCAATATAGCAATATTATTACATGATTACTTCTTTGCACAGGAAACATTAAGACTTCACTGCCCGCCGACAGCCCTCTCTCATGCGCATTCCAACATATTGGAATCGACATGTTTAATTTTTGTAAAAAACAATGCTTACTTTTGAAATATATGGCCTCAAAATTTGGAAAAAGCAACTTTAGAGACGATTGGCAAAAATAGTATAATTCAAATATGGGCTTTAAATACTGCTCCTTAGATATATTTTACATTGGCATCATAAATTAGCTGACAGCGAGCTGTCTGCTAATTTATGTTATTTTTACCGGGTGGGAGCAGAGTCGTGTAAGTGGGCTATGACCTAGACCTTTGTTTAATATACAGAAAAATGGTCTAAACAATTCGGTATTTCGAATCTTGCAATTCTGTGCGCAGGGCAAGAAGTTCGAGGACAAGAATTCAGGAGTTAGGACGGCACTTGGGGGACTACGGCAATCGGCCTAGTATGCCCATGTGAAGGCTTGTAAAACTAGTGGCTGGTCTTACTGTCAGAAGTTTTCAAGCCGCCCTAAGCCCTCTGACTTGGCTTAACCCTTTAACGGGCAGAGCTAGTATAAATTTTTCATTGTTTTTGGACTTTATTTCAAAGTGATAAGGTTCAATTTATGGTGGGAACTATTATACCTCTGCCTTGTAAAGGGTTAACGACTGCCAGGTATTAAACAGGAACATTAATATTCACAAATAAAATAAATGTAAACGAATGTATGCCCATGTGGCGGTATGAACGAAGCTGTCAGGCCGTGTAGGTAACGCAGCCAGACAGCTTGATAGACATTATGTGAGTGGTTGACCAAACAGCTCGTAGCCTGGGCTGCCTGAGTGATCTTAAACGATCACTAAAGTTAAGCAACATACGGCGCGTTCAGTCCATGGATGGGTCACCGTCTATGACTAACGCTAGTGGCATTTTTCCGAGCGATTCCGTGCTTCGCAAGGCACGTTAAGCAGTTGGTGCCGGCTGCCGTCGATAGATGGCAGTCGTTAAGCCAAGTCAGAGGCCTTAGGGCGGCTTGAAAACTTCTGACAGTAAGACCAGCCGCTAGTCTTACAAGCCTCCACCAATCCGGACTTGGCCCCCGTGGTGGAGTATGGCCTATACCTTCCTCAGGGAAGAGACCCGTGCCCCTTGGTGGGGACATGATGGGTTGATGATGATGATGATGATGATGACCAAACAGGGACCAATCCCTCCAGGATTGGAAACCGTTATTTTTTTAATTTGAATTTTTTAATCGGTGGTATTTTAGCTTTGTTTTGGTCTAACCAGAACATTTTAGGTGCCGTAGTTATTTTGTTATGATTCTTTTTGTGAGCCAAGCACGAGTCGACACCTATAGAAACACGAAACTTCAAACGCGATTTTCTCGAAATCAATTATTTTCCCTCGAGGTCCCTTTTTGGTCAACCAATCACATATCGATTTCCATATTTTAACAAGTTTAATCCATGGTTCACATTGTATACAAAAAGCCGTACGAATGAATAACCGTTGTTGGAACGAAATGCACTGTCCTCGATTGACATGAAGATTTCAAGGGACTACTAAAACGTTAGGCGTGCTGTCTCGCCCACACAACCTAAGATTTTTTGTGACAGTATTAAAATGAGTACACTTTTGATAAATGTGATGTTTGATAGTTAATCAAATTACGGCTACTTCAAATAGATTTTTGTTCTCCTATAGAAGACAGTTATACATAAAATAGATTTTGCAAAAATTAGTAATAATAATTCGTTAAAAAGAATTTTTGAAGGAAAACCATGTCTCGACAGTCCGCATTTATCATAAGCATACACCGTGCGAGCGAGACGGCATGACCGACGTAACAGCAGCTCAGGCTTAACTTCGATCTGTACTAGAACAAAGCATAACCGCATAGCCCTTATTTCGCGCTATTTAAGTGCGCGAATCGAACAACCAAATACTCCCTTCCATAGTTCAAATGTGAAATTCAACGCGCAAGGCAAAACCGCTTTCTAATCAATGCGTTATTTATTGATACTTATTACTTGCTTTGCGTTTGAGCTTGTTTACACTTAGGTAAGTAGGTGGATAGCTAGTAAAATAATCAGGTTTGCTTTTGATAGTAAGTAGCGGTAGAGATGATATCGGTCAAGTGCCTAATAGGAATGAGTCGACGCTTTAGGTAATATCAAGTTAATCCATTTTCACATTTCTATTATTCAAAATCAACACTAAAGTACCTAATTGGCGCATGTGTAAAAGTTCACATGCTGCCGACTAATATCAACTCCGCGATTCGAGCGGACTTCAGTGTAAACAAAGCATTTTTTTTTTGTTATTGCAGCCAGTTCGCGAGATTATTTTTATATGGACATTGCAAAGAGTTCCTATTCTATGTAACCTGTTTGCATATTTTCGTGTAGGTACAAGGAGGTCCAAAATGTCGTTCTCGTTTTGCTATTTTATTGGCATCTTATTGCCTGCCAGGTTGCACGCGTAATCGCGATAACCGTAATACACGGTTCAATTTTTACTCATTATAAAAATAAAACAAAATGTTGATGTAGCTTTAGTAAGTAAGTAGCTGCTAAAGATAAAAATTTATAAGTGAGGTACGGTGGACAGCTGATGGGCCTTTGCATTGTGTAGCACGGCAAATAATTTATAAAATTAAAAACTCTGCGATAGAAACGTAAGTCAATAAAATAAAATACGGAAATTTTACCGTGTATACAGGGTGTCCCAAAACTCGACGTCAAGCCGGAATCAGGTGAAAAGGTAAGTCATACTGGTTATCAGAAAAATATTTTAAAAAATCAAAATTTATTTTATTCTAGAATTTTATATTGGATTTAAAAAAAGTACTTAAATAAAAAAATTTATTTGCCACAATTTTTTACTTTCTCCAATTTCTTATTGTAAATAATAAAAAAAAATTTACTGTACTGAAAAACGATTTTTTTAAATATTTTTCTGATAGCCAGTATGACTCTCCTTTTCACCCGGTTCCGACGACGTCGAGTTTTGGGACACCCTGTATTAAATCAAGCAATAGTTTGACGTCCGACGATTATTGAAAGCGAGATTGCACCAAACTTTTTTTTTTTATTTTCACTTTACCTATCTTTACAGGCTTAGCCTTACTTGAACCGTGTAGTATCGCCTTTGCGATACGGCGAATGAATCGCATTGGACTGACTGCGTACGATTCTTTGATACTCTTTTGACCTTAATAGGCTATTTGACCGATTTCTGAAAGCCATCTCATATTGTTTGTTGATGTTCATGGAGTCCTCAGAAAGTGGTCATTTTAAATTCTTTCGTGTGTTTCTTCTAATTTCTAAATAAGCCGCCAAAACGCTATCTTGGGCAATATGGCGCCGCACTGGTATTATGACGTCACTTCCCAATAAACCAACCAATGAACGTAAGTAAGAATGAATGACCGACGCCATTTTTATTGAATTGTGACGTCATCATAGAATCGGCCAATCCAGGCCGTTTTCGATACAAAGGCGGCAGACACAAATTATCAAATTTTACACTGTGTTTTTTTACAAATCATAATTGTTTTTTTTTTAGTTAAAATTATTTAAAGCGGTTCTTAGACACATCATTTATACGAATACGTATAAATAATACTGTTTTTTTCACACTGTCAAATAGCCTATTCCTGTGCTTGGCCTTTCCGAGCAACAATTTGTTTCGTAGTGACAAATCTCGTTTATTTGCATACTAAATGCATAGAGTTGCTTCTTTGAGCCCTTCTTTAGTTTGTAGTTTTTGCCTTGACAGGTTTTTAGGTTTCAAGGTTCCTTACCTAATGGGTGAGGTATAATAATGTAAAGACCAATGACAGTATGGTCCGGAACTATTTTTTTTCGACCCGGCAACTCAAAAACGACTTTCGAAAATTAGCTTAATCAGCTGAGCAGATTGACATTTCGCTTTGCTTTGTTTTAACAAAAGATAAATGCTAATAACTTACTATAACTTGCGTAAATTCTATCTGTGTAAGTAGTTACGGATCCAGTTGTTAATGACAGTATCAGGCGGCAGGTTATAGGTGAAATGATGTTGTAATTAATCTATTGACTGCCTGCGATATTGTGTTTAGGTAATACGTCATACCTAGCTTGGTTATAGCTGTATTATGCTATTAGTAAGTATGACGGCATTGCAACAAAATATGTTTGTAAATCATCGACGGATGGCCGAGGACATAGGATGTGGCAGATGTGGCGTGCCGTGGGGATGGCTTATGTCCAGCAGTGGACGAGAATGAGCCGAGTCATTGATTGATTGATGTGTAATAAATAAGAATATAATGACGACCTCTGTGGCAGAGTGGTTAGCGCATCTGCCTACCATGCGTGAGGTGCCGGGTTCGAACCCCGGATGGAGACAAAAAAAACCCAGGTCTTGGATGTCTACATTTTTTTTTATGTCGCTGTTTGTGGTTCCCACGAAACAGGGTATCCTAGTGTGGGGCCAGAAGCAACGTATGTGCCTGTGTTTAAAATGTTCGTAAAAAGTAGCTTTTAAAAAAATTATTATGTGTAAATATTTTTTTAACTTATAATAGGTACCTACTTAGGTAGGGCAATGTTATTAAATTCAATTTTTAACATGACAATGTGTTTCTAAGTGTATTCAAAGTTTAAGCATGTCTCAATGGCGATGAAAATATACTATTTTTATTAAGTTTTTTTAGGTATTGATTTTTATAAAAATTTAGAACTACCGGAAATTCTGCCCGTAGCGGCGTTCCGTGGGGTTATCTGTAGCCGGTGGCTCCTGTGGGGTGACTTATGGACTTAGGGCCGGTTCTGAATTGAGAATTTCACTAAGTAAAAACTTACGAAAAAACTGATTTTATGGCAACTTGTTTTATGGTAAATAAAATAAAAGTTAGGTTCACCATAAAGTCCAGAAAAGGGAAGTGAAGTGTAACTAAATATTGTACGAACTTTTCAGGCCATCTTTTGTTCTAGGTTAATTCTCCTTGCTGAGACTATGTCTTTTAGTACTAAAAGTTTGGGTACGGAAAATAAGAGTATTAAAATCGCACTCTTTAATGTCTACTCTTTCTGGCCAAACTATAACGTTCTGTCACGCTCTTTTCTAGAAATTTGCCGAGACAGCATTACAGTGAAGCAGTTACTTAGCGAAATAAAACTCGCCCCAAAGGCCGGTTTCTGAATAGAGGATCGCGTATAGTACCTAACTACTTCAGACAGAACCTTGCATAAGAATTTACTTAGTGAAATTCTCAATCTTCTCAATCCAGAAAGTGCCCTTTAGAATTCGGCAGTCGACACCGTTTTAAAACGGAATTTTGTATGAAAATACCGAATTATGACGTCATACCTATTTCAGAGCACTCTTTTTATGTTTCATCTATTTAAAAATTGTAATGACTAGTAATTGACTAAAAGAGATCCATTTTCCGAAATATTTTGTAATTTTTGTTTTAATCGAGCATATTTTATTGTGTTATTTTTTATATTTTTTTTTTTGGAGGTGTAGGCTGATGAACATGAAATATAGGGACACTTACGGGACATTTAGGCACAGACTGAAAACCAGCGCTGAGGGCCTACACCCTCGGCATTATGCTGAGTCAGCTGCCTTTTGCAGCAGCGGTTACACACCGCGAAAACTGTATAAATGTATTTATTTATGTGTGTTTGTATTGTACCTCATTGTATCTTTGATGTTTTCTTCTCATTTGTATTTCGTATTTTCGTTGTGTGTGACTGTTGGTGCAATAATCGTTTCTCTTTCTTTCTCTTTCTAAATTATAGGTTTAAAGTTTGTTTTCGGGCTTTAAGCCCGAATGGAATAACAAATCCGGGAACAGGGATTCATTGACACATAAAATGGTTACTATTTGAAATAACAATTTCGAATGCTTTTTGGACAATAATCCTACTTTTAAGCACCGAGCCCACAGAGTGAAGCAATTGATAAATACGCAATTTCACGGATTTTCGTACGGTTGTAATCCATTTCATGTTAAGTAATCGCATGACGTAAAATGTTGTTTTTATTCTTTTCTGAACTTAATTAAAAACATTTGCTATTTACACAGCAGTGTAAATACAGCGTTTCAACATCGAGCTGCCAGCACTGGGCCGAGTTTGTTAAAACTACAATTTCGTAGCTTATTATGACCACCCGAGGTTTGTTGTTTAGGTTAGTCTACTTGGTAATCTGTGGTTAATCGACTTTGTAACGTACATCGAATTGTCATAGTGAGGCGTGAATCGTAGTTTTATGACAGGCACAACCGACAGCGCGTCAACCTTTAAAATAAATAAATAAAATAGCCTTTATTACATCTTCAAAAAAAAAACAAAAGGAAAGTATTGGTATGAAAAACAAAACGCGTCAACCTGTACTAATAGGCGGCAATCTAAGCTGTTACGTTCAAGGCGACACAGCGACGTAACATGTAAAGGTTGACCGGTCGACTGTACTTAATGTTGTTTAGCTTTGGTCTGTGTAAAAAAAAAGTTTATGAGTTGTTTTTTTTTATTCATAGTAAGAGTTGATACTTGAAAGAATGAATAATTATTATTGACCTAGGACGAGCAAACCACTTGATTGATAGGCATCGTTATAAGTATTCTTGTTAACGGTTTGTTTACATGAAAACCGAAGCTGAATTAAATTAAATATACCCACGTATTTATTAACAAAGGAATTACGAAAATAATGCGTCAGTATTCCTTTATTTTATATTTTTATTGTTCAGAATCGGCCTGGATGCGGCCTTTTCATGAATTACTCATTCGACCAAATTCGGTCGTATCTGTTACATGGGTCAATTTATTGGTCACACATTATTTTCGCTGTTCATTTACCAAATAAAACTACGTACCTAGCGCCAGTAATGTCAGGTAGGTAGTTGAAGTCAAATACGCCTTAGTTCTTACTAACACGAAACGCAAGAGCTACAATCGCATGGCAAGGATGAACATTTTTAAAAAGCCGAGCATAAATAATTCAAAATTGGTCGAATCATTCAACAGTTATGTCGAAGAGTGGTATGTACAAGAAAATACTCAATTAGATATTCTCTCAGGTTACTCTACCACTAATCAACATTGCACTTAAATGCTAACAGGGTTTTTGATACTTATTGACACTAGTAAGTACCTACTACTTAATGTTATACCTAAGTGCCTACCTACTCACCGCAATGGTCGATTAAGACGTGCAACAGAACTGAGCGGACGAGACCACCGCATTCCCAAATATTTAAATCCTAATTCCAGGGCACTTGGAAACGAAAACGCGAGACGCGACACTCCGCGTCCAAACGCTGGGCAATAAAACTATTGATTCGCAGAGGCCGTTTTTAACAAAACAAAAGACGACCGGGCCTGCACCCCCCGCAACAGAGAATCGATCACTAAATGATAATTGTCACGACCAACAAAGACTCACCTTAGTACGTTCAGGAATCCGCCGCCAACGACACAGGAAAAAAACAGTTTTCGCACACAAAACACAGTCCAATGCACTTCGGCGCGGCCCTTAGTCGAATTTGCAAGTTTTCACGCGGTTTTAGGCAGTAATTAGTGAGTTTTCATTTGATTTACAGGCAGACGCGCGACCGGCCGACAAGATGGCTCCGAGACTCTGTGAGCGTGTGCGCGCCCCCCCGCGCTCCGCGCCCGTGTACGTGCAATGAAAGATAGGTTCGCGGCGCACACGGTTCTAGCGAGGTGGGGACGGATCGCGGCGATATCGAGCGGTTAACCACGGGAAATGCCGCGCTGTGGCACGATTTATGTGACTACGCTGTAGTATAAACTCGTCGTATTACCGAATATTGTATGAACAAGAACCTAAAAACATACATCAAAACAGAACGGTATCAATATTACACAATTAGTTTTGAGGGCCGTTTGAGGGCGTAAACTCACGCCGGCCGGTCTGATGACGGTATGCGATTGCGCTGAGCGCTATACCTTTTTATACTAAAGCCTGGTTTTCCCGGTCTTTATAGTACTAACAGACGATCGAACTTGGTACGGCCCGGACAGCGGATTTGGTACGCTCCGTACCATATCCCTTCGTCTGGAGAGTTGTCCGCCGAACATTATTATTATTATTTCGTGTCCGCTCCGGACCGATGGTGTTCGCGTCGGATTTGGTCCGCTCCGTCCAATCCGCGAATCTGTACGCTCGGACCGGACAAACTAGCTTTCGCCCGCGACTCCGTCCGCGTGGACTTTAGTTCAAAATTTTACAACCCCGTTCACTCCCTTAAGGGTTTAATTTAGGGAAAACGGCGAAACACGTGTTCAATCAATTGTGTTGAAGAGTATTTATTTTAAGTTTCAAGAAAATCAGACAACATCTTATACCTCCCATAAAAATTTTGGCAACCCTTTTCGCCCCCTTAGGGGTTGAATTTCCAAAAATCCGTTCTTATTCCTTGCCTACATTATATATAGATCCTCTCTGCAAAATTTCAGCTTCCTAGGTCAAATGGCTTGGGCTGGGTGTTGATGAGTGAGTCAGTCAGTCAGGACTTTGAATTTTATATATGTCACCAGGCATGAACGTCTGAACTGTGTACAGTCGACAGCACATCATGGTGTATACCCATGCAGTCTACTCCGTTGCGTTACGGGCGACTTTGCAACTAAAATGTGAAGATTGACGTGCTGTCGACAGCGGTTACTGCGAGATCCGGGCGTCTGTTGTGACTAGCGGAATTGTACGCCGTACCCAAGTCCGCTGTCCGCTCCGTACAAGTTCGATCGTCTGTTACAGCTATTAGTGCGCGCGCTCGGACCGAGTGCGCCATCCGAGTAAACTCATGCTTCTGATTGGCCATTTTAGTGTCGTGACAAAAAACCGTCCGACTCTGTTTTAAACACTTTACAGAAAGTGTCAATGAGAATATACATTGTTACCTGCCTCGCTAAGATAAAATATAAAACTGTATATATTAATTTACTTGATTTTTATTCTTTTAACCGCTTCGTTTGTGGCAATAAATATATATTTACTTTAAAAAAATATACCTTACTGCACTCACTTTATTACCAGGAAATTACAATGCAATAACATGAACAAATGCGAGCTTATCTCTGAAAGAGAAAATATATAAGCATATTGCAAACGAAAATCACTAGTTGCATTTAAAAAAAAAGAAATAAAATTATCCTTTATTTTTTTATATGTAGGTAGATTATGTGCAGTTTGTTTAATGGAATTATAACGGATATTTAAATAATTTACAGTTAGCTTAGTAAGTGTGGAAAACTGTGAATAACTAAGTTAAATTCTCATATTATTATCCCCAGCCCGTCTTCAATCATGCCTTGACGCAATATAATTTATGCGAAGTTTGATTTTTTGTGCGTATATTCTAATAATAAGTACGTTTGATTTTATAAAAAATATATTTACTGTAATTTTGGTATGCAGTTAGAAAATATGCCTAGCCCTTGATTAATCCAAATTAAATCCCAACGCATCAAATAGCAATAGGTACCTACAACATCTACTTTAAAAGATAATCTATAATGACATAGTGACTTGATTATAGTGACTCGGTCGTAATTCATCTAAAATCTTTTGACGGACGTCGGACCTCGTTACCTAGTTCTGGTCTCTAAGATCTGTCTTATGTGTACAAATTATTCAAAATGTTGTTTGCTCTAAAAATAAGAAACTTTAATGGTGCTAATTATACAATCAATAGCACATCATCTTTTTACATCCATACACTCTACTCGAATACTAACTAATGTACAACAAGTAATAGTACTATGTCAGAGAATTTTTGGCAAAAATTGACAGTTAAATTGGTATGCTCAGCATAGTATATTGTTAGTGCTAAAACTCGTCAGTACTGACCTTGAAAGTAACAATTGAAAACCATTGTATTTTCAAGGTCAAGACTTAGAAGATTAATGCGAATGTGAACGCACACGTCTGCAAAATTCAATCGCTACAATCCACTAGATACACGCATGTTACGTGTGCGTGTGTCGCTTCGCTTTTGAGTGGAATTTCGTTCGAACTGTCTCCGTGGTACGTCTGACACGGAGCGGATAGAGCCCCAGATTCATCCCGAGCAAACCGACCGCGTGCGTCGAGCCGCTTCTTTTTCCCTTCACACCGCGCGAGCCCCTCTGTCCTGCCTACCGACCTCTGCCAGCTCTTTATAACAACACCGAGACGAAAAAAACACTCGATTCTGCCCAAAAACGCTCGTCAACGCGCACACCAGAAGTCCGAGCCTAAAGACGGCCGGGAGAGCCCACACACGCGTTGAAATAGCACTATAAAATCTGCCGCTTAGTGAGTGCGCCAGTTAATTTTATGCGTGTCCCTCTCAGCGGAAGGAGGAAGCTAGGGACCTATGAACTTTCTGTACGTTGTTGTTTGGTGCCAAAACCCAAGCGCCCTGCCCGCCTCGCGATGCCAAGATGGCCGCCCGCCACCATTTTGATAGCGAGCTCGCGATCGCAGCAGATTATGGGCTTGTCGCGGGGCCGCTTCAAACAAAACCTAAGCGCTCGGCCAATACACCATTAAACTACTCGTTTGCTACGTATTGCACATGTTTTTCGGCTATTTTTTCCCGTTGAGAGCGACGGTGGTGTCGAAAATGCGATGCGGCGGCTAGTTTGCATCGTATCGTATTGATTTGGAGAGAGGAGCGGAAATAAAAGCGTGCTTAGTGGCTGAATAGCCCGTTTCCTTTGTCCGTGTGTAGTTGTTATATGTATTATACCTGGCGACGCGGCGGTTAAGCGGAATGCTACGCTGCTTCAACTACTTACTTACACAGCCTTCGGTTACCTGTGTGATTGTGTGAGGTTTAGTTTAGAATAACATTGCTTGTGAGCTGCCTAGTTGGCTGACTCCTAAGTAATACAGAGAAGCTGAGCTAAAGCCAATTCGTGAAGTGCGATACTACAACTTAATCTAGTGTGGGTTAAGTGCTAGTATCGCATATCAAGGTTGGCCTTTTTCGTGACGCGGGCTTAATTGTTTGTAGATAGGTACCTAGTGAGTAGGAAAACGAAAAGTTGGAGTCGAAATAAACGTATTATGCCTGTGACTGTGACATTTGTTTTTTTTTAATGTCGTCAACATATTAGCCTTAAAATATTTGATGGAAGTCGCTCTGTAAAGTTCACTCCGGTATCTAAAGATTGATGAGAGATCAATTCTATTGTACTACTACGGGACGTCAAGTCAAGTGTAATGCAATAGGCTATTTGACAGATTTCTGCAAACATCTTATTTTTTTGTTGGTGTTCATGGAGTCCTCAGTAAGTGGTCACTTTTAATTATTTCTTGATTTCTTCCAAAATAGGCAAACTAAAGTTTATTCTGAAATAAGCCGCCAAGAGAATGAATGGCAGACGTCATTTTTACTGGCATGTGACGTCATCATAGAATCTGCCAATCCAGAACGTTTTCGATACAGTGGCTGGAGATAAATAATTTTTAAATTTATCTTGTGTTTTTTTACAAATAATAATTGATTTTTTAGTTAAAATGCCTAAAAGCGGTTTTACTACTAATAATTGGTACTTTATAACTTTTTTTACTTTTTTTTCACACTGTCCAATAGCCTATTTATTTATGTACGGCGGCCCCCAGAGGGAGTCGAGCCCACGGTCTCCGGCATGGTAAGCAAACGAGTTAGATAAACCGACGAGGCAGTCGAGAAAACGTATAAGTTGTACAGTCGAACACTTCCACCTTTACGTTTTCTGGTAGTCTAAAGTCCGTTCGCTTAGATAGTGTCGGTACACACGAAGGCAATCTTGGTTTTAGTAAAAAAACCATTTATTTCAATAGGTAATATAACTTAGACGGCAAAAATACTTTATATAGAAAAAAGAACATGTTACACAATATACCTAATGAAGCACAAAATAAAACACTTCCTTCATCACTCAAAGTGTCCTCTGAATATTCATCTCCACCGGTATTTAGAATAGGTACCTACCTAAGTGATGCAGGTTCATCTCGTTATAAATCCATTCTAAAATTCTGATTGATTTACTTCTTTAATTGCGTGATCTACACAATAGTAGAATGAGACGAGCTGCGAGCCAAATTCACTGGCGTGTTTGCACCGCGTCGGCTTCCTTTAATTTCTTTTGTGAAAAGCCGCCACGTGTCGAGGCGGTAAATATCAAAGTGGCACTATGATAGCGAACAGACTTTACCAGTACCTAATGTAATTTAATAAGTTTTGTCTAAAACACACGAAGATTAACGTAATGTAAACCAAGGTATGGAATCGCTCATAGCCCCGGCTGCCTGAGTGATCTTAACCCTTAAATGGGCATGGAGATAATAGTTACCACCTTAAATTGAACCTTATCGCCTTGAGATAAAGTCCAAAACCAATGAAAAAATTTACACTTGCCGTGCCCGTTTAAGGGTTAAACGATCACGAAGGTTAAGCAACTTACGGCGCGTTCAGTGCTAATCCGGACTTGGCCGCCGTGGTGGAGCATACTCCATAAGAAGGCATAGGCCATAGCCTATACCTTCCTCAGGGAAGAGACCCGTGCCCCTCGGTGGGGACATAATGGGTTGATGATGAAACCACGGTAGAGCAAGAACGGTTTACCCAGCCTAGCGGCTCAAACGCCCTTGAGGTAGAGTCATTGAATTTTACCATCAATGGTTGAATGCCTTGTAAAGCTTGTAACCGTCAGGAGATGGCTTAAAAGTTAAATCAGAGAGTCTATCTATCTAAGAAGCCCGTAAATAGAGCCCACTGTTGGGTCTATGACCAACAGAGGCCTATGCATACCTATTCTCTGACATTACATTACTACCCGTCTCTCTCTTTTCCGTCAGCAACTTTCCATCGTCGGGTGCCTGGAAGAAATTGCTTTAAGCAATAAGGCCGCCTCTTGTACTGCATCTTATTGTTAATGTTCTGTATTAATGTTTTTCCTGGAACAATAAAGAATATTCTTATCTTATCTTATCTTACAGTATCATCATCATTCAGCCACAAGAAGTCCACTCCTGGACTTAGGCCTCCTCCATGGATTTCCAAACAGACCGGTTGGAAGCGGCTTGCATCCAGCGTCTGCCTGCCACTTGGATGAGATCGTCTGTCCATCTTGTGGCTTGGTCGTCTGACGCTGCGCTTGCCGATGTGTGGTCTCCATTCAAGAACCTTTCGGCCCCATTGGCCATCAGTTCTTCGTGCTATGTTACAGTAAATATTCCCTAAATATAAAAAAAAGGCTGATGGGGATGGCCCCTCTGAATGGCGGTTTAGTTTCATTGCCGCTTCA
Organism: Yponomeuta plumbellus; assembly: GCA_947310845.1. NCBI lineage: Eukaryota > Metazoa > Arthropoda > Insecta > Lepidoptera > Yponomeutidae > Yponomeuta > Yponomeuta plumbellus. Next base: position 5,436,210 of record OX371218.1, read on the forward strand.
AGTCTACGCGCGCATATTCGTAATTCTAGGCGTTAATGGAATTAAAAAACGTGTCACGTGAACTATAATCCACTAACAGAATCTAAGCCCAGCTCTGGGGTCGCCTGACGAGTCGATAAGGCGCGTCGATATTAAATAGAATAGATAAGATATTCTATGTATAGAAGCAGGCGTTACTTTGCGGAAATCCATAAAAGCATTAAATTGAGAAAATTACTTTGCCAAATTCCGCCAATATCCCACAAGCACCATGCGGTTAGTTAATGCTTTGCTAAATTCCGCCAATATCCCACAAGCACTACCCTCCCTCCCACTTTTTCAAGCAGAAGCATGACAGGAACACACCACCACCGACAACAATACTTGTGTGAGACAATACGCGACGTGTTTCGGTGCTGTGGGATATTGGCGGAATTTAGCAAAGTAATTTTCTCAATTTAATGCTAAAATAGATAATAAAATTATTTGATGCTAGAAGAAAACCGGACTTCGCTCGGGTAAAATGTAGACGTATAATAATATTTCACTATTTTCTTTACAAAATGTAGATGAGATGATTCGTGTACCACATTGTGTTACATACATACATTCATCAAATAACTATCACGTCTCTGTCTCAAAATCAAAGAAAATAGATTAGAACATAGAGGTCACAATGAATAAAAGGATACAAACCTGTGACACCTTTGACGCGTGATGACGTGACACCAATGTTATATTGAGGACATTGACATGTTTATTTTGCAACGCCATTATAGGTACATACCTATAGCAATTCATTTATTAATGTTTACATTGAAAATACTCGACAATCCGAATTTTTCGCCTATAAGTTGTCGACCCGGATCCACTATTTTTTTACGCTCTTCAATTTGATGTGCATTTTGTTTGAGTATTGTAGACCGGTACAAAAAAAAAACTCACGCCCGTTATCCCCGAGGGGGTAGGCAGAGAGAGGCACCAATCCCTTGAACTGGGCCCACGTTTTGCCGAGTTTGCCGGTACAAAATTATATATAGATTTTGAATCTATATTGACATTGACAATGACTTTAAGGATTTTTTGTGAGTTTATGAAGCGTAATATTGTGTCTTTTTGTAAAAAGATAAGTTATACTTAAGTCTAAAAATGCTTAAGTCACTTAATTTTACAACATACGATAATTATAGTCTGTAAGGTCTACAATACCTAAGCCTTTTATTATTATTAAAATATGTATTGCACAAAACACATGTCTGGTACATAGGCGTACTTAATGCTAAATGGCATTTTATACCATTCAACCTTAGGTTTGTGGATAATGATTGGATGGTTAGTGCAAAAGACAGAAATGCTAGAAATAGAGGGGCTGAGTGATTTAGATTTAGTCTTGGTTTCAGTTTTAGTAAAGGAAATTCTTTAACCGTATTCCTAAACCTTTAAATTTGTTAAAATATTAAATTTCTTAGAAATTTTGTTACATCTTAGACTAAAAAGATTAGTTTAAAACGTCGAATTGTTATGTAAGCCTGTTTACATTTTCCTGATCTCACGTGTGTGTATACTTTGGGTGACATTCTAGATCTACTCTATTAAGCTCTCTCTGTATATTATATAGATTGTTTGTTGCCTGTTTTACATACCAATAAACAAATTAAATTAAATACTTAGACGATAAACATATTATATGTAAACGTAGTGATTATATTCTGTGTGATAAAGCCTTGCCGCGTACAACGAGGCAATCCCGCTAGCCTTCTCTGAATTCTACCGGCCGCCAGCGATCAGGCTGCAGAATTTTATTTAAATTAGGGTATAGGTTCAGTATAGTTGTTTTTCTATTATTATTTTGTAAACTTTTAGTCCGGATCTCAGTGTGAGACGAGCAACCGACGACGCGAGCTCCGTCTCTGCTCACCATGATTAAGCTCTGCGAACTCTGGTCGGACTCTTCCGATATAACAACACTCGTAAGAATCGGACTAAAAGTTTACAATGTGTTGTGCTTACGAAAGATTTAGTTCAAAAATTATTATTTTGTTTTTGTTTTGTAAATGTTAATATTTCAAGACCTGTAAAATTATTTTGTGATATTTATTTTGACTGCCTATTTTACTTTGAATTTCATGACGTAGTCTGTAGTTTACTAAAATAATTTGACAGAGTGGGAATAGAATGCGCATTAGCTCGTCTGATGTAAATCGACCTTAAGGCCCTTTCTGCACTGCTCCGGTCCGGCGTCGAAACCGAAATCAGTCATGAGAAAAATATCGGATGCCGGATTATGTAGTGCTTTATTAAAATTCCTCGGTTTTTCTATTCGAGGCAGGGGACGTTTTCCACACATTCTATTAACTATTCCGGCCCGGTAAAATACCGTTCCGATCTAGCAAATCATCGTACCGTCAAAAAATGGATGCCGGAGTAGTGGAGAAGCTTACTAGTATTCTTGTGTGTTTCTAAATCGGACCGGTAATTAACGTTTGCCGGACCGGAGAAGTGGAGAAAGGCCCTAAGATATCAAAGTTCTTGGTTACAGTTTCCTGGCCCACGATCTCCCGGCGAGCCCGGCGCTACCACTGCAATACCACCACTCGAAACACTAAGTAATTAACAATTAATGAGTTCATCATGTCCCCACCGAGGGGCACGGGTCTCTTCCCTGAGGAAGGTATAGGCCATACTCCACCACGGAACCAAGTCCGGATTGGTGGAGGCTTGTAAGACTAGTGACTGGTCTTACTGTCAGAAGTTTTCAAGCCGCCCTAAGGCATGTGACTTGGCTTAACGACTGCCATCTACCGACGGCAGCCGGCACCAACTGCTTAACGTGCCTTGCGAAGCACGGAACCGCTCGCACAAATGCCACTAGCGTTAGTCATAGACAGAAACCCATCCATGTACTGAACGCGCCGTATGTTGCTTAACCTTAGTGATCGTTTAATTTCACTCAGGCAGCCCAGGCTACGAGCGATTCGTTAATTAATGAGTTAACCATTATTAAAAGTGGTGCTTGGCGGTTGCAGCATCCGTTCACCGGTAAACTAATTGACTGAATTTGGTAAAATAAGTGCCTGTAATTTCATGTTGTTGGTTAGCGTCAAAATGACCCATCCCTAGGCGTATAATTGGCCTTCTATCGTCGAAATTGACGAATAATTGCTGATCTATAGCTTCTATTTGCCTCCTCTAAGTTTTTAATTTTAATTTAACTTAAAGTTCATCAACCCATTATGTCAACACGGAGGGGCACGGGTGTCTTCCCTGAGGAAGGTTTAGGCCATGGGGGCCAAGCCCGGGTTGGTGGAGGCTTGTAAGACTATTGGCTGGTTTTCCTGTCAGAAGTTTTCAAGCCGCCCTAAGGCCTCTTAGGGCGGCTTGAAAACTTCGCTCCTCCGCCTCCGCCTCCGCTTGACCAGGGCCTGGATTCTGCTAGTGCATTACAGTACGATGACAGATACATGGTCGGGTCACGCGACGCGTTTTTTCACGTTTTTATGTTTTATGTTTATACATCATCACACATCCAAAAACTCACGCCTATATCCCAGAGGGGTAAGCAGAGACCAGGGCCTTGATTCTACTAATGAATTGTAGTACAATGACAATTGCATGACGGCTTCGATTTAATTTCATTGCCGTTTCAAATAAACGCGCGCACGCGTATTCGTAATTCTGCTAATGAAATTAAAAAATATGTTCCGTGACCCGACCATGTATCTGCCATTGAACCATAATTCACTAACAGAATCGAGATCCACATTTTGCTCTGATTCGCAGAGCTTAACCATGGTGAGCAGAGACGGTGCTCGCGTCTTCTGTTGCTCGTCTCAGTCTTATCTAATTTGTTGAGTGATTAGAAATTAAAAAATATGTTCCGTGGCGCAACCATGTAATTGTCACTGATCCAGCCACTAGTCTTGTAAGACTAGTGGTCTTACTGCCAGAAGTTTTCAAGCCGCCATAAGGCCTCTGGCTTGGCTTAACGACTGCCATCTATCGACGGCAGCCGGCACCAACTGCCTAATGTGCCTTGCGAAGCACGGAACCTCTCGAGAAAATGCCACTAGAGTTAGTCATAGAACGGTCACTCATCCATAGACTGAACGCGCCCTATATTGCTTAACCTTCGTGATCGTTGAAGATCACTCAGGCAGCCGGGGCTACGAGCGATTGTTACTGTATATTTATTTTGCGAGATGTCCCGGGTTCGAATCCCGGCTAGGGCGAAAAAAAACCTTAGATCTTGGATGTTTACATGTTTGTGACGTCACCGTTTCTTGTTCCCACGACACAGGGTATCCTAGTGTGGACCCAGAAGCAATGTATGTGCCTGTAGGGAAATGTTTATGCTTATTTCATTTTTACATCTTAGATTAGAGCAGCGAGCTTAGGTTGTACAATATTCGTATATGTTACGGCTAAAACCGGAAGTGCGGCTACACCTAGTTTTAGCCGGTTAGAACTAGGTGTAGCCGTATAGCCACTTATTCTTGCTTAAATCTAGTATAAACCGATTGCTTCCGGGTACTAGCTGGTATCATTCCGGCTTGAATTAGGTCCAACCAACCCCTAGTGGCTGATACTAGGTGTAGCCGATATCATGCCGGCTACAACTAGATTCAGCAATTCAAGCAAACCGTGGTGGCTATTACCAGGAGTAACCTTATTCTGCAGAGCTATGTATTAATGGCTTTTAAAATGTTAAAAAACAATAATAAGAAACGTAGAGAAAATAAAATGCAAAGATTTTCAATAATTGACTTTTACTAAAGCAGTTACTAAAGCAGCTCTATAATTTTAACGTAGCAAAAGCAATCAAAAACATTTTTTAACAACAGAAATAATTGCATCTTTTATTAAGAATAATTTTTTTTTCATTAGCCGGATTGAGAACGGCTAGACCTAGTTTTACTCGAAGACAAAATGTTTATTCTAGATTTAACCAAGAGTAGAAGGCTACACCTAGTTCTAACCGGCTAAAACTAGGTGTAACCACACTTCTGGTTTTAGCCGTAACATATTATATATGTATAAGGCCAAAAGCGGATACTCACTTTTGCACAATAAACAAAAGCGGTAGCCAAGTCTTCTGTAAGTAAAAGCTTTGATTAGTAAACACCTCAGACACTCGGGCCTCCTCAAGATGCTCTCCTTCGCGAGTGCTAACAAACAGCCGAACTTCTGTAATCATCTGTTGCAGGAATCACTTGCGTACCTTCGAGAGTATTCTTAATGGAGATAAGACACAGTAACCATACACGAAGCCAGAGATGGGTTGTCAACCACGGTAGAAACATTCAGTTTTCCGCAGAAAACGTGGCGACCAACGTCCAAGACCTCTCTCCTACCTCCCGGCTTCGTGTCGGCCCCTACGTTTAGTATTGGAGCGGTGGGGCGAGGGAGGTCAAGGCGCCTGGTCGCCCGGTGGCTTGGGGGCATCGACCCGCGGTTGTGTGAGTATGAGTAATGCTAAGTGATGTCGTTTCCGCGTCTGTGTGTGTTTGTTTAACTGCAAGCTCCATCTAATACTCGTATTTACAGCCTGCTTCTGAATTGATCGTTTAGTTAGAGGTAACTTGACTTTAGCATGAGGTGGAAAATGGAATGGAAAAACTATTTGCTTGAACATGGGTACATAAGACGGTTTAATGTAACATTCAATTTAATAATTTAATTTAAAATTTAATAATTTAATATTAAATAATTTAAAAAAATTATGACCTCTGGCGCAGCGGTTAGCGCATCTGCCTACCATCCGAGAGGTCCTGGGTTCGAATCCCGGCTGGGGACAAAAAAAAACCTAGGTCATGGATGCTGAGTTTGTGATGTCGCTATTTCTGGTTCCCACGACACAGGGTATCCCAATGTACAATCACCACCTTAACACTACAGCGCACGCGCCTCTTTTTTTTAAATGAGTGCTCGCATGCTCTACCATTGTAGAAAAACAATTTTGGCAATATTATAAAAGTGGGTGGTTTTTAAATGATAAAACTGAACAATATTCTTCACATATTTACTTGCAATTGAATTATTATTAAAAAAACAGACTTTTATTAGAAAGTTTCATATTTAGAAACATTTTAAGAGATCAACGAAAAAATTTTGGTATGTATCGGATCAGCTCGAAAAAAAAACTTCTATTGACCGATTAGTATCTTATTGGTCTCCATCCTCACATTCGATGCAGACCACAACTTGGTGATCAGGACAAATCCATCTGGCACATCGTTTACACCACTTTTTTTGTGGATCAATTTTTAGCTCGAGAGCACAGGCAAAATTTGCCGACTCGTCCCAATCTTTGAGGATTGCTGCGAGGCACTTCATCTTTTTGTCCTAAAAGCCATTTTGTTTTAGTTTTTACCTCTCGGGGGAGGTTTTCCATCATCAGTCTTCGTGACATGAGGGGTTTCAACAGCTCATATGAGAGGTCGTACAGGAAATTGCGTTGAACCTGGAGGTCTAACCCGGATATTTTATGATTTGACCCGTGTTGCTACAGGACATGTTATACTCCATCGTGTTCCATTTCTCGATATATAAACATCGTCTCGTCTTTTGAGCAAGTTCAGAAAGCGGCACGTCATCCTCAGAAGATGATTCATGGTTTTCGCTCACAGGTGCCTGGATTCTATTTTCCTGTTCTATCGGTTCTATTCCTTCTTCTCCATCATCCGAACGTTTGAATTACTTCCTCGTCATCATCTTCGTCCTGCAACCACCGGACTACGCAAGATTCTAATTCTGGATCCATTTTGTAACTGAAAAAAGTAATAATAATTAGTAAATACCCAAAATCCCCCTATACTGCTAATACTACTTTATAATTGATACCCTGTTATAAACAAACATTCCTATTTTATACATTCTGAAGTAGAATAGTAAAAACAAAATGCGTGTACTTACATCCAATTTTATTACGCCAATACTCGCGCGAACTACAATGGTAGAAACTGGAACATGCACTCGCCTTGCAGGTGGGCGCCGTAGGTACTAATTCGTTGCGTAATGTTGTCGCCGAGGCTTATTTGGGAGCTCAAAGAATAGGGAATGGATGAAAATATCAGAAGTGCTTGATATTTTTTTTGGTTATAGTAATAACCTTCCTTAACGCGGGAAAAAAGTTTAAATTTTTTTGGCCCCGTAGTTAATTTTTGAAAAAATTGAAACTTTTTTCTCGCGCTAAGGAAGGTTATTCCTATCACCAAAAAAAAAATCAAGCACTTCTGATATTTTCATCCATTCCCTATTAGGTATATAAATCAATAGGTGGCGCTGAAATAAATAAGTGCGTTCTACTCTGGTAGAACGCACGTGCACTCTTGTGTTAAGGTTCATAATTGTACAGACAAATTATACGACACAAGGTCGATATTTGTATTGATTTGATTAGATAAAGCATAAAGCTCAGAATAAAGAGTAGAGTACCAACCTGTCAAAGTTTCTATCTATTTTGACAGAGTTTTGAGCTGTGTCATTTTAATAAATGCAATAATTTTAACTTATGAAATGAATTTAGATACTTGTTAGAATCGAGGCTTCGGAACTTTGACAGGTAATAAGTACATTGTTAAAGCATTATAGACTATAATGCACATCTTGCGACAAAGAATCAAGTTTAAAAACTGGTAAACACTTTTAGACCCCGACCGTACGTGCCTGTATGTAAATGTTTATGTTTATATTAAAATGTAATAAATGATGGTAATTTTTAACCTCCTCAGACCTGACCTTGAAAATAACAATGGTTTTCTATTGTCATTTTCAAGGTCATACTTAAGGCTTAATTACCAAGTTTGCCCACCGCTGATTGGCGATTTCAAGCGCTGAGGTAAAATACGATGAAAACGTCCGTACTTATACGTTGAAAATTACTTTAATAAAGTTATCTAATCTCTTTATACGAGCAATTCTTGTATATATATTTATATATAATCAGAATCTCGGAAACGGCTCCAACGATTTTCACGAAATTTTGTAGGCAAATGCTTTCGGGGGCGTTTATTTGATCTAACTAGTTAACATTTTTAGAAAATGTTGTTTTATCCGTGTTTTAAGCCAATAGAAATTTGCTATGATAACATTCGCGTCTATCTGCAAGGTTGGGATAGTTCCGACGGGAAAACGGGCGACCCGTTTCGGGCCGGTTCCAAGAGACCCGGTTCGAGTCATGATGTTTTTTTTCCAAATTCTTTTTTTGTTGAAAAGGGATTATTTTAATTTTATATTACAAAAAAAAGTACCGAGGAAAGCTCGGTCACCCAGGTACTTAATTCTAATGTAAGTAGCTTTTATACATCCCACTACTACAAGGACTAGATTCTGTTAATGGATGAATGAATGAATTGACAGCTGTCAGATGGCCAAAGTGCTTACGAAATAAAGTTTGACAGTTGTTAACAGTAGATTAGGGGCCATCCACAAATTACGTCACACGAATTTCATTATTTTTTGACGGGGGAGGGCCCCGTCCTTGTCACAGCTGGTCACATTTGTGAGACTCCCTCCCTCCCTAGTGTGACGTCACATATTTTACAATTAACATCTCGAAATTATTAACAGAGAGAGTGGCTAATGTTTTTGACTTTTTCGTTAATAGTTCAAAGTACGTGTTTTAATACATAGGTTATAATAGATTTTGAAATGTGACGTCGCGAAATTTAGGACGCCTCCCCCTCCTTGTCATACAATGTCACACTTCGGCCCCCTCCCTCCCCCTTAACATGTGACGTAAATTATGCATGGCCCCTTAACAGACTGTTATCCTTCGGGAAACCGGGGGTAAGTAATTTATAAACGTTTTAATTAAAACAATGCATCAGGTAAACACAAGCCATCACTATATGCCAATTACAAAATTCAATCAATGCGGTCGGCGGAGCCCCGGGCTTGCAGTTGGAGTTTATTTTGAAATCGACATTTTAATTGTAACAATTCATCACAACGATGATGATGAATTAATGTTCGACCCATTTTCGCACTTATGCAATATTAATGAAAGAAAAAATCTCTTAGTGCATGTTTAACTTAGTACGAGTATAACAAAACATTTTAAAAAGAACCAATAATTAATTATAAATTGTCACAAATAGAGACTAATTATCCAGTGTTTATCCTATTATTTTAATTATCCTAAGACAACCAATTATGTCCCCACCGAGGGCCATGGGTCTCTTCCCTGAGGAAGGTATAGGCCATACCCCACCACGGGCCTAGTCCACTTTGGTGGAGGCTTGTAATACTAGTGGCTGGTCTTACTGTTAGAAGTTTTCAAGCCGCCCTGAGGCCTCTGACTTGGCTTAACGAATGCTATCTGTCGACGGCAGCCTGTACCAACTGCTTAACGAGCCTTGCGAAGCACGGAACCGCTCGGAAAAATGCCACAAGCGTTAGTCATAGACAGTCACCCATCCATGCACTGAACGCGCTCTATGTTGCTTAAACTTCGTGAACGTTTAAGATCACCTAGGCAGCCGGGGCTACGAGCTTTTCTTACGATTTTCTTGCTAAAGTCTTTTTTGCTAAAAGCATGTTGAATAAATATACGAGTTTCGCAACAGTCTTGTGTCACAAGCTGTAATTTCTTCGGCTTTCAAAAGTTGGGCGCCCACCTCATGTGTAAACGACGATTTCGTAACTACACTCCCGGACACATCTATCGGCCCACCTAGTGTTTTAAGTTTTGACGGTCTCTAGCAAAAAATAAATTTTAGGTGGAGTAATAAGTTTTGAAGCTGATTTATTGGTCAACCAGCTCAACCAAATCAGCTTCAAAACTGCATAAAAACTTATTGCTCCACCTAACATTTATTTTTAGCTAGGGACCGTCAAAATTTAAAACACTAGGTGGGCCGATAGATGTTTCCGGGAGTGTAGGTACAGTTGATGGCTGATAGTAGAGCTGAGGTAAGTGAATAGCTCAAACGCTCAGGTTTCCTCACGATGTTGCCATTCTCATGAGGAGTAGTCGATCAAAACGTCACATTGACAATTTTTATTATTTTTCATTTTTTTTCCATATAGCAAAACTGAATTACGTCAATAGAAGTCGTTCAATCACATGAAAACGTTGCATTTCTGTGTGAAAAAATATTATAATAACAAGTGCATATTCCTTCAAAACTTACTTATTTATGAATTTTATTTTTTTCTTTCAGAAAAGTCACTTTTCCTGTAAAATCAGTGCGGACAAAATGCAATTTTTCCAGTTTTTAGTGTGGTAACACGGTCAAAAAAAAACTAAACTCTTAATTTTGTAGGCGTTAAGGGCCTTGATTATACAGGATTATGAGAGTCTTCATTGAAAAGAAAGTTGTAAAATCAAATCTGGAATGAAGAGTACTTCGAGAGTCGCGATATGTCGGCGACTGTCGGCGACCGTCGGCGGTGTTCGCGATGCGTCGGCGACGGTCGTCTAATTTGACAATCTGTCGTCGGCGATTATCCGCAACTGTCGCCGACATAAGTCGCAAGATATATTGTCGCTAGTCTGGCTTCGTGCCTTGCGAAGCACGGAACCACACGGAAAAATCCCACCCATCCATGCACTGAACGGTACGGGTATGTTGCTTAACCTTCGTGATCGTTTAAGATCGCTCAGGCGGTCGGGGCTACGAGCGATTCTTGCTTGAGAAAGGCTTGTGTATCAAACGTTAATCGGTCGACTGTACGAACTGTCGCCGAGAAAAACAGTGTAAGGTTCTTTTTAATTGCGTCACTCAGCAACCTAAAGGCGTTTTTGAGGTTTCTCAAAGTTACCACTGAAAAGTCAAAGAAAAGTAAAGAAAAAAGTCACGTTTTTCGAAACGTGAAACTTCAGAGTGCTTAGTGCGAGTTTTTTTAACTACTCGATCGCGTTAACGTAAACTCATATTCTATAGGAGTGACAAAGCGCGCCACCTAGTTGTCTCTTTGTCACTCCTATACAAATTGCAAACGCTCTCGCTATCGAAAGTGAATGAAAAAACTCGCACTAAGCACTCATTGTGACGTGCGTCACTGAGCAACGGGGCGTTTTTGAGGTTATTCAAAGTTACCACTGAAAGTTACCGCTAAAGGTTTTTGATTTAGTGTCGTTTAGAGTCTGAAAAAAATGCCAAGCATAGATAAATGGATTATAGTAGGACCTCGAGGGACACCTACTTCTGTCGGTCCTACTATGTGCCTTAGTAGCTGTTGTCAATTATTTAAACCACCTGTATATTCAATTGTTCCGATTCGCAATGATTACACTAAAACTAAACATATTAGAGGCATACAAAAAAAACAAGAGGTACCTAACTTTGAATATATTTATTTAAAAACAGTCAGTTTTAATAATTGACAACAGCTACTAATGCACATAGTAGGACCGACAGAAACGTCACCATCGTGGTCCTAATAGTAGGATAAATCAGTAGGACCACGAGAAAACGGGGATTTTTATATTAGAAGAGAATTTCCCATATATGTGAGTGGTTGACCAAAAAGGGACCTCAAGGGAAAATAATTGATCTCGAGAAAATCGCGTTTGAAGTTTCGTGTATAGACAGTATTCAACTCGGCTCGGCTCACAAAAAAAATCATAAAAAAATTACTACGGCACCTAAAAATATTCTGGTTAGACCAAAACAAAGCTAAAATACTAGAGATTAAAAAATCAAATAAAAAAATAACGGTTACCAATCCCTCCAGGTCCCTTTTTGGTCAACCACTCACATATGTACAGAAGTTTTAAATTATTAATTAAATTGTGTTATAATTAAATTGCTACGTTATCGCGTAACTCCGTCGGCATAGTATGCAAGTAATTATTAGATTACTTGCAATTGCAAAAGTACTTTGGAGAAATTCACTAACTCGTACAATTACTTTTTTTTACTGAACGTAACAAAATAAGTAAGCTTTTGATGAATTTGGTCTGGGGATTTAAAGCACAATTAAATTAAGGACATTTTAAATATATTTTTGCTTTCCTAGTTTTTAGTATTTTCCGTAGTTCTTAATAAAAAAAAGTGGTTACTAAAATTAATAATTTGGGAATCATTATTAACTTTAAACCTGGTCAGACTCTAGATAAAACATAACATAACATTTACATACAGGCACATACATTGCTTCTGGCCCCACGCTAGGATACCCTGTGTCGTGGGAACCAGAAACAGCGACGACATAAACAATGTAAACATCCATTGTTCACTGGTTTTTTTTTTGTCCCCAGCCGGGATTCGAACCCAGGACTTCTTGTATGGCAGTCAGATGCGCTAACCGCTGCGCCACAGAGGTCGTCAAAAATCAGGTAGTAAGATAAGAATATTCTTCATACACAATCATTCACGGCCATTTTATTAGTTAGAAAAACCGCCCGACGAAATTCATTTAGAATTTTCTGTTTTTGTACAATCATTAATCTACTTGGACCAAATAAGCGATATATTAGCAAAGGACTAGATAAAAAGTACCCGAAACCGAATTTCATGCATGCAACGATTATTGAATGTCGATGAAGCGACAGTGATTTGTCAGGACCGTGGCAGGTGGCAGTCCCAGGTCCCAAAGACTCATCTGAAGGTTTTAGAGGTGGCCCAACGTGCTGTACTAAAAGTAATGTTCTTTTATAACTTTCGTTTCCCCACTAAAGCACTAGAGCAGTTTACTGCTCTATGATAATGCAAAGGTACTCACCGTACGCCAACACTTCATTTAAAGCATAATCCAGAAAACAACACTTGCAACTCCTTTACGACGAAAAATTTCTACAAACTCGTATTAAAAACGTATGTCCTTATACAATAAGATTACAAACCACCTTCTCACATAGAATGTTTGTTTTCCTGGGGCCTTACCTCTATAATAAATTGAATAAAGAGCGTTCAATTTACTCCCAAACAAAGGTAAAATGCAAAGAAACTGTATCCAACTGGCTAATGTCATTGTCTTATGATGAAACTGAACAGCTCTTAGCTGTTAGTTCGTAAAATAGATGTGTAAGCTAAAAAACTGAAAATTCCACAGAAAATTTTCTGAATCCACAAATTGTTGTCGACACTATCAATTGAAACGTCCAATCAGCAGTAACACTCACACTCACGCACACACACACACACACACACACACACACACACACACACACACACACACACACACATTCTTGTTTTTTTGTATTTGTATAAAACGACTTTGAACTTCATTTATGTTTTTGTTTAACTTTAAAATTTATCTGTGCTTACTATGTTTACACAGTGATTTTTGTCTGTTTGACCTTCAACATGTAAAATGTTTTTCGGAAGAGCACTGCTTATCCTAAACCACAGGTTCTTACCTTTTTGGGGAGCAGGGTGCCACGCCTTAGTCATAAGGTCAATGTATAATTGTTTTCTTGAATAAAATATCTTTATCTCTTTATCTTATCTTATCTCTGCCTACCCCTCTGGGATAAAGAGCTGCTTTAAAAATGAGTGAGCGCACCGTATACCAGATCAGGCTTACAACAGCTTTATCATAATCTACTGTTATCATCAACCCAGTATGTCCCCACCGAGGGGCACGGGTCTCTTCCCTGAGGAAGGTATAGGCCATACTCCACCACGGGGGCCAAGTCCGGATTGGTGCAGGCTTGTAAGACTAGTGGCTGGTCTTACTGTCAGAAGTTTTCAAGCCGCCCGCAGGCCTCTGACTTGGCTTAACGACTCCTTTAATGATCGAATATTTTTTTTGCTCAAAGCTATTATTCTTATGTATGAAAGTTATGCCAAACCACCATTTTTATTCCTCAGATAAAAGTTATCCGACTATTGAAAAATCAGCCCTAAATATGACTACCCCTTAAAATATTTGCGCTTGATTTGTTAGGACCTTATATATTTGGTAGGTGTGCAAATAGGTTTAAGCTGATTTACGCTCTCCAGACATGTGGTTTGGACTACCATGTGCCGTAACTTTGCACATACTCATCGGATCGCTATGAAAGTCTTTGTTACTTAAAATACAGAACACAGTGATCATTTTGGTATAAAGAACTAAAAAATGACTGTTGTAGGTTGAAACTTTTCTGGTAAACTACGTCCAATTAACATGAAATAACCACTTTTTAAATCGCTCGTAGCCTGGGCTACCTGAGTGATCTTAAGCGATCACTAAGGTTAAGCAACATACGGTGCGTTTAGTCCATGGATGGGTCACCGTCTATGTCTAACGCTAGTGTCATTTTTCCGAGCGATTCCGTGCTTCGCAAAGCACGTTAAGCAGTTGGCGCCGGCTACCGTCGATAGATGGCAGTCGTTAAGCCAAGTCAGAGGCCTTAAGGCGGCTTGAAAACTTCTGACCGTAAGCCCAGCCACTAGTCTTACAAGCCTCCACCAATCCGGACTTGGCCCCCGTGGTGGAGTATGGCCTATACCTTCCTCAGGGAAGAGACCCGTGCCCCTCGGTGAGGACATAATGGGTTGATGAGAGAACCACTTTTTCCGCGTCGCTAGTTAACAATGTAACTGACAATACAAATCACGGTCCACGGTAACTGAGTTAATTAGCCTCAATAGAGCTAATAAGGGCTGATAGCCATCATGCTCTGTCAAACACGTATGTACAGACTGTCCATAAAGTCCATAACGGAAGTGAAGTGTAACTAAATATTGTACGAACTTTTCAGGCCATGTTCTCTTCTAATACAAGCATAATTATTGTAACTGAGACCAGGGTTAATTCTCCTTGCTGAGCCTTATGTCTTTAAGTACTAAAAATTTGGGTATGGAAATAAGAATATTAGCAAATCTTTATTTTCAAGACTTTATGGACAGGGTGTACTGCAATTACTGAAACAACGATCAGTTATTGACTATTCGGCCTCTGTGGCGCAGTGGTTAGCGCATCTGGCTACCATGTGAGAGGTCCGGGTTCGAATCCCGGCTGGGGGACAAAAAAAATTCCAGGTCTTGGATGTTTACATGTTTGTGACGTCGCTGTTTCTGGTTCCCACGACACAAGGTATCCTAGTGTGGGGCCAGAAGCAATGTATGTGCCTGTATGTAAATGTAAATATGTAAATGTAAATTATTATTGTCATGTTGTACAGTTTTTTTTTACGCTTTTTATGCTTTCTGTGTTATTTTTTTATTATTGTACGCATTCTGTGTGTGTTTTTTTGTTTAGTTTTAAGTATAAAATAAATAAATTTTCTTTCATTCTTTCCTATTTTCTTTCTTTCTTTCTTCCTTTCTTTCTTTCATTCTTTCTTTCTTAAGGAGAGTGCTTTTGTAGAAACGAGTAAGCGCCACTTGCTTTAGTACGTTTTACGGTATAGTACGGTTCTAGTTGCCTTTCAATTAGAATCAAAATAGAATTGGTTTCTATTGTTCTATCCAGTAACACCTGAGCGCGTTACTATTAGATGATGTGTAATTAATATTAGATATGCGTTAGATGCGCTAACCACTACGCCACAGAGGTCGTTAAAGGTTGAGTCCCCAAAATGGGCCCAATTCAGCATAATGTTGCAACAGAGTGTAAAGTAAAGCACTCTACTAAACACTAAGATAATCTAAACCGGCCCTTTGATCTAATTTGTTAACTTCATGGTGTGTGGAATACCTTGGCATCCAAAAAGGTTATTATAATCTGTGCCAACTGAGAAGGTGTAGTAAGTAATCTATGGTGTTTTTCATTGGCGGGAGCTCAGAAGAATTTCCTTCTTCTGAGGGCGGGAGGGAAGACAATAATTTGACATTGAGTTTTGGAAGGGTCTGAAAAATAATTGAAAAAGGAAATCAAAGTCATAAATTGATCTTTATTGTTTTGCTTAGTTAGATACCAATAAACTTATTGAAATGAAAAAGCCACTAGATAAGAAAAATACCAAAAATTAAAATGATGAAGAAAAACATGTGGTCAATACAAAACTAAAAGCTGTAAAGCCAAAGAGAGGGAGCTGTTTTTAGTTGATTAGCCAAGTCGATTCTACGTCTCATACGTCATTAGATTCACTAGCTGTTAACTAAATTCAATGCTGTTAAGTTTATGAAGGAAGCTCATTTAGTAATTTGTGATGAGGTACCCATGACAAAGTTATGATAAGTATCCGATTTTCGCCTTGCATTCCTTCGTGAGTAGCCAGAACATGTCCAAAAGAGCAAGATTGGCTATCCGTAATAGTGTGCTGGTTCCAATACTGACGTAAGCATGGTAGCGAGATTTGGGTATGGCATGCAGAAGTCAGAAGAATCATGAAAGTAGTGCAGTACAAATGAGATCCTTAAAAAATATGTGTGGTGTTACTTTGATTGACAGAATACGCAATAGTGTGATCAGAGACCGAGGATGTAGAGAAAGAGGATGTAGTGAGTGACTAGAATTGAAAAAAGGAATGTTGCGTTGGTTTGGAGATGTGGAGAGAATGAACGAAGAAAGACTGACAAAGCAAATATATCGGGCGAATGTGAGTGGAAGGGCCGGTAAGGGACGCCCCAGTTGGACATACTTCGACCAAATAGGGGATGTATTAGCAAAGGGCAAGATGAAAAGTACCCGAAACCGATGTGGGTACATGCAACGATTAATGGATGTCGATGAAGCGAAAGTGATTTGTCAGGATAGTGGCAGGTGACAGTCCGTGGTCTCTGCCTACCTATCTGGGATACAGGTGTGAGCTTATGTATCTGAATGCATTAAGATATTTATATCTACTGGTGGTTGATAAATACAGAGGCGTCACCATATAAAAAAACACAGTGGAATATTATTTTGCGTCTACCTTTTACCCGAGCGAAGCCGGGTTTTCGTCTAGTTTGTTAAAATTACACAGTTCAAAACTCTGTCAAAATAGAAAGTACTATTTTTACAAAATAAATAAAATAAAACCTCCTTGAGGGAGCGAAGAAGGTTTGCTCTAAACTTTGACAGGTTGGTACTCAACTCTTTATTCTGAGCTTTATGCTTTATCTAATCAAATCAATACAAATATCGACCTTGTGTCGTATAATTGTCTGTACAATTATGAACCTTAAGGTGGTAAACATTTTCAGACCCCGACTGTACAACACTCACTTGACCCTGTGCTATCTTTATTTTTATTTTGGTTTTCTTTATTTGAACAGCAACAGACGTACGAGTACAATGTATTTTGAACGCATACGTACATCCAGCTCCGTTATCCACATTTTACAATATTTTTTTCTATTAAACGAAGGAGTCAAACAAACGCCACAGGCTTAGACCAAGGATTGTTCAATCAATAATCCATGGAACGAAAAGGAGAACATTTATACGAGTATACAACGAAACGCCCCACGTTGGGCGCCAGTGTCGCTGGATAGAGTTCAGGAGTGCGGACGGTAGAATGAAAGCAGCGTATCCAGAGGCTCAAATGTTTCAATTGGTTTAAGAGGTTTTTAGAGAGAGTCTTAAACGGTTTAAGAGGTAAAAGAAAGGCACCTGAGGACAATGAAAATAAAAAGTCTTAACTAAGGTCTAAACAGATAATTATAACAATACTATTGGAATATAAAAAAGTCGCTGGATGCAAGCAAGCCGCTTCCGACTGGTCTTTTTGGCAATCCATGGAAAAGGCCTATGTCCAGCAGTGGACTTCTTGTGGCTGAATGATGATGATGATGATAAAAAAGCAGAACAACTTACATTAATAAAATTAATCAACCCATTATGTCACCCCCAAGGGACACAACAAAGTATTATTCTATTTTATTAAGGAGGAAAATCGCTCGCAGCCCGGCTGCCTGAGTGATCTTAAACGATCGCGAAGCTTAAGCAACATAGGGCGCGTTTAGTCCATGGATGGGTCACCGTCTATGACTAACGCTAGTGGCATTTTTTCCGAGCGGTTCCGTGCTTTGCAAGGCACGTTAAGCAGTTGGTGCCGGCTGCCGTCGATAGATGGCAGTCGTTAAGCCAAGTCAGAGACCTCAGGGCAGCTTGAAAACTTCTGACAGTAAGACCAGCCACTAGTCTTACAAGCCTCCATCAATCCGGACTTGGCCCCCGTGGTGGAGTATGGCCTACCTTCCTCAGGGAAGAGACCCGTGCTCCTCGGTGGGGACATTATGGGTTGATGACGAAGGAGGAAAAACAGAATTAAGAAAAATTAGTTAAATAGAGTAAATTACTTAGCCTAACGTTAATGTTAACTGCTAAACATTCCTCACCGATAGATATAAATAAGCTTATGCTCATATAATATTATATACTCACGCCCGTTATCCCCGAGGGGGTAGGCAGAGGCACCAATCACTAGAACTCGGCCCACGTTTTGCCGAGTTTATTAGGTCCCAAACTTGACAAGTGGCAAGCCTGTCGCTAAGCTTAGTAATCTTAATAAATCACAAGAGTAAAAGCAATGGCATGCATGGAAATATACCACGATACAGACATTCATCATCATCATCATCATCAGGCTATATTAGTCCACTGCTGGACATAGCCCTCCCCTAATGAGCGCCATAGCGCCCTGTCTTCGGCTTGCCGCATCCAGCATCTGCCTGCAGTTTTTCGCAGATCGTCATCCCACCTGGTCGGAGGGCGTCCTACACTACGTTTGCCAAGTCGCGGTCTCCACTCAAGAACACGTTTACCCCAGACATTACAGACATTACACAACAATATAAACTTTTTCGAACTAAAACTTTCGTAAGCACAACACATTGTAAACTTTTAGTCCGATAAAACAACACCAACAACGTAAGTGGATCCGAACTAAAAGTTTACAATATAAACTTCGTCACAAAAAAGCAAATAAGTAAGCTTGTATCAAACTGTGACATAAAATAAAATAGACACACGAAAGTTACATTACATTTAGTAGACACTTAGGCACTAGGTTTCAAGTGGGGATCACAAACGCAAAATAGAAACAAATATTTTTCTACAACGATAGTTGGAAAAATGAAATAAGTACACTTCAGTAAATTAAACGTTGAAGTATCATACTTAGTACAATGGAGCTCTCTTACCAACATTGGTTCTTGTAGTGGGTAATGAAAAAACACGCGTGATTCTTTGAGGACGGGCCTTGTCTTATAAAGCCTTACCTACTTAAATATAATGTCGATTCCACTAAACACTTATTCTGTAACACAGAGTTACAGAATAAGAGTGGTGACCCGCCGGCGGGTCGGTCTTGCAACGGCACTTTGAATCGAATTTTGAAGGCGATACAGACCACAGTTGTATGAGCATGATTTATTATTTGAAAACTGTGATAAATTTCAAATAATACTCTGTGAATAACTAATTTAGCTGTGAAAGAAAAAGTGTTCTAAGCCTGAGGCATTGAGGGGTTAAGACTGTTTTAAGTTTTATATTAAAGTAGTTTAATATTAAATTTAATCAGAGGATAAATGTGTCTAGTGTTCAACACATCCAAGATATTACTTTGTAAGTTTGATTTGTATTAGCTTTAAGGTGATTTGAGAAAAGATGGTCAGAGTGACGTTTTTTTTTCACAATGTAAATTCTTTACGCTGAAATAAATTTTTGATTTCTGCTTACAACACCGCTTAGGTAATTTTTACCAACTTTATAGGTGTGACCAATGGTTAGACGCGCAATGAGCAGCTCCATCCAATGGCATTAAAAAGTCAAAAGCGCCAATTTTCGACTTGAGTGGTGTTGTAAGCTAAGGGACGATATTGCAAATAAGACCGTTGCACTATAAAGTACTGCTTTTGTTAAAACATGCTTATTAGGCAAAAATATCTACTATTTATTTTTATCTTTTCGTCGAGCACCCCCTAGGCTAGTTAGGTACCGACTGATACCTAAGCAAAAACGTAGCGATTCCCGTCTTTTAAAAAATCGTTTTCATCAAATTCAAAATCACCCTAGACGCCTGTGACGACCAACTACGATAGACAATCGCTATGGTACTATCTCTATCTGTATAGATTAATACCAGGTCCCAATAACCTATCTACAGATAACTAACAGTTAGCTGTCAACGCGATATTGAAATATTAAAACATTTACATACTTTGCTTCTCGTCACAAACATGTAAACATCCAAGACCTGGGTTTCTTGTTTTTTTTTGCCCCCAGCCGGGATTCGAACCCGGGACCTCTCGCCTGGTAGGCAGATGCACTATAACCGCTGCGCCACAGACGTCGTCCGTTTTTAATCCGTTTTTCTATTGTTAATTTAAGTCTTCATAATTATTTAATCATTTACATTCCGAGCCTAAAATACAGGTTATTCCTAGTTTAGGCTACGTTTTTACTCTTACCTATTTTAAAAATTCAATTGTTGTGTTCACTACATGCCTATGATTTTATGAATAAATTTTATCGTTTATCTTATCTTTTCCCTCTTTTCTATTGAGTGGTCTATCACTAGTTTTAACTGGTGGTAGCTGATTGGTAGGTTTTTCGGACCGGACATTAAACATTGCTACTCTACGAGACACGGATTAACTGAGGAAACTGACACAAGCGAGTAATTATTAAACTGACCGGTGACTAAAAAGTCAAATGTTTGCTGGCTCGCTATCGGACTCGAAGCGAAACAGTTGTAGAAAATAAAAAATCCCAGTGAAACGTAATTAAACAGCAGTCAAACAAGGGGCGGAGAGAGTTTTGCCGAAATAAAAGAGTCGCATTCGGTGTACGAGTAAAGTGTGTTACTTACAGAAGACTGGCTCGCATCCGATGTACAACATTGCACTACAAGGGCGGGGCGGAAAGAGTTTTACCGAAATCAAAGAGTCGTATTCAGTGTAGAAGTATACAGTGTTACTTACAGAAGACTCGCTCGCATCCGGTGTAGAAGAACATAGTACCTACTACTTACAAAAGCTGTTAATGAAACGGAAGTGAGAAAAAGGGCAGAGGGCAGGCGCGGAGGGAGTTTTGCTGAAATAAAAGAGTCGCATTCGGTGTAGGAGTATAGTGTGTTACTTACAGAAGACTCGCTTGCATCCAATGTACAACATTGCACTACATACAGAAGCCATTAATGAAACAGCAGTGAAACAAAAGGCGGGGCGGAAAGAGTTTTACCGAAATAAAAGAGTCGCATTCGGTGTAGGAGTATAGTGTGTTACAGAAGACTCGCTCGCATCCGGAACATTGCAGTACATACAGAAGCCGTTAATAAAACAGCAGTGAACACAAGGGCGGGGGGCGGAAAGAGTTTTACCGAAATAAAAGAGTCGCATACGGTGTACAAATATACAGTGTTACTTACACAAGACTCACTAAAACGTTGCTCTACTTATACTATTCGCATCCGGTGTAAAAGAACATGGTACCTACTACTTACAAAAGCCGTTAATGAAACAGCAGTGAACACAAGGGCGGGGGGCGGAAAGAGTTTTACCGAAATCAATGAGTTTCATTCGGTGTAGAAGTATACAGTGCTACTTACAGAAGACTCGTTCGCGTCCCGTGTAGAAGAACTTTGTACTACTTACAGAAGCCGTTAATTTCACAGCAACCAAAGGACGGGAGCGGAGGGAGTCTTCTTTGGCAACTGACGTCCAATTTTCTCCAGCGAGGCTAATAATGTCGTCGCTCCAGCGAGCGTACGGTCTGCCTGGCCTGCGCTTGCCTGTCGGCCCGGGCAATCTGGTAGCCGCTGTCCATCTACTGTCTTCTAGTATCGCAACATGACCGGTCCATTTCCACTTTAATACAGGGTATTGATTTGTACAGATAAATCCGACTCAGGGGTCGTTATTTACATGATGATGAAATTTTTTTTTTTTTTAGTGAAAATCACCTAAAATCCCCGGTTTTGCGGCGCCGCGAGCGCGCGGGCGCACTCTCCCGCCCCGCCCCGCGAAACCCCCGCCGGACCCGTCAAGTGCAAACAATAGAAGCTAAGCCATATAACTTTATGATTTTCAGGTGATTTTCACTAAAAAAAAAAAATTTTTTTAATATTTTTTTTTGCTTCAGTATCATGTAAATCACCACCCCTGAGTCGGATTTAACTGTACAAATCAACACTCAGTATAATGTTAACAGTAAATATTATATGAACTAACCTACAGTTCTATCTCTACAGTATAAATAATCTACTCTCTACGAACTACAGTCCATTTTTTAATTCGATGCAAAAAAAAAAAATTACGCGGTGTTACCGCTATAAAAGCTATAGGTTAACTTGGTAGATTTTTTTAACGTGAATAGAAGACTCATGTGACCAAAATACCTAACACATCAAAGACATTAAAATTGAATAACTCGTAAGAGCAAAGACTAAAAAAAAACACCTGCGTAGCATACACAATTAAACTTGGAAGTAAAATGGGGTTATTTGGTTTTTACGTATACTAGCAACATTCAGACATTGACAGACTAAGAATTGTATGGAGATGTCAACGTGACAATATATATTTTTTGCATTGAATGAAAAAACAGACTTTACCTTCAGTACAATCTAAAATTTCAACCAGATGGTCTGACGACAGGTCGACAGATTAACGGTGGCGGCCGGCGCTATACCGGGAAGTTTGGAAAACGACGAGGGAGGCCTATGTCCGGCAGTGGGCTTCAAATGACTAACGAAGATGATGAATCGCCAAATTTAATGTCCGTGCTGAAAATCAGTCCTGTGGGCAAAACAGCGGCGTACACTGAGACCATTTTATCGTTTCCTGCGCCTTTTATTGTTTGGAAATTATTTTGTTTGTTTAATTGACGACCTCTGTGGCGCAGTGGTTAGCGCGTCTGCCTACCGTACGAGAGGTCCCGGGTTCGAATCCCGGCTGGAAACAAAAAAAAAGAAACCCAGAACTTGGATGTTCAGGTCTGTGACGTTGCTGTTTCTGGTTCTTACGACACAGGGTACCTAGTGTCGGGCCAGAAGCAATGTATGTTCCTGTATGTATGATCCATTTGTCTATACATACTTGACATTTTTCTCAGACTTTAAACGACAATAAATCAAAAACCTTTAGCGTCAGAAAACTCGATACCTACCGTTTGCAAATTTAGTACTAGCTAGCACTAAATTTGCTAACTGTTTCGAGCCCTCTACCGCTAAAGGTTTTTGATTTATTGTCGTTTAAAGTCTGAGAAAAATGTCAAGTACAGCGCCACCAAGTTATCTGTTCAGGTGGGCAAAATTGTAACTAACTTATAAATTGTAAATCCTGTCCCCATTTTTTGTTTTATTTATTCACTTACTAAGATTGATAGTTAAATTTTCATTAAAATTGACAGACGGGTTAAAATATTCTCATTTGTCGAGGTAAATTTCTCAAATCGATACCTTAATTTGCAAACCTAATAACTCCACTTTTTCACGAAAATTACTTTTTGATACCGGCAGAAACTAGATTTTTTGCTCTATTTTTTGAAATACTAATAACTCCATGAATCCCAACTGTATTGGTGTAAAACGCCATTTGAAAATCAAACAACTCCGCGTGAAACGGAATTCATCGATTTTGACAAAATAATCGAATATCTCCCGCTCAGTCGGCCATTTTGTATGGCGTCACAGAAGGGTACGAATGCTCCCAAAGATTAATTTTCAAAATAAATGGTTAAAGTGTGTTTTATCACCGTTTGAAGCTTAAAAACGGTAGAAGATATATTAAGGTTATAGTGTATTTATTATTTTTGGGATCCTTGTACCATTATTTTGATATGTTTTTTTGGAAAATTTGCACGAGGTTTGGAGTTATTAGATTTAACTTATGGTTATTTTGGTGTGATGCTTGGAGTTGATATGTTTGTCGCAAGGTTTTTGTGATACTGTGGGCCTAATAGTTTAATTTTTACTACCTATATCCATTGTACAATCATGTGCAGAAGTGTGAATTTTATTTATGAACGTGAAGTGTGTATGTGTATGTGTGTGTGTGTATACGAGACTTCAATATTACTATTACCTACTTACCCTTTCGTGCGCGTCGCTTAATTGTACATGATGATGACAGGACATTGTAGCTTTTTGGTGCAGTGTTTTTCTAACCATGTGTTTCCAACAACCAAAATTCACAACAACATGTATGTAGCTCTCTTTAATCGTTGAATAGGAACTCCTACAGTTTGTCTAATACAGTACAAGTGATACTTTTGACAGTTGACACCTATGTAAAGGGTGTAAAGTTGCTATTGCAATGTCAAGCCAAATATAAGGAAACAAAATGCAACCTTAGTACGTAGCAATAAGGAAGTGAAACCTGTCAAAAGTATCATCCTACATACATTAGACAAAGTGTAGACATTTTGAACATAATTCGTTGTTGGAAACAAATGGTGTAGGTATTTGTTATTTATTGTGACTCTTTGGAATGATGTTTCCTATCCTGATGTTTTTTGTTTTATTTGCTTTATTCGTGCAATTATCTAAAGCACGAGCTAAGAGAATGTTGCTCTCTGTGCAAACAATGAATTTTAACAATATTGCTAATAACGACATTAAGTAAACCCTGATAATGCATTGTTCCAAGCTAATCAATTCCAAAAGTTCTATGAAGATACTTCCATTGCTACTAATTCTGATGTTGCCCTTGATGCCTTTGATACTCACATTCCTTCAACTAACCTAACAATATTAGAATCAATACCGATCCATACACAGCCTACTGCCCCGGAGAATGAACCTGAACCTGATTCAAACAAATCGCTTTTTATAAATCCATTCGGAAAATGAAAGAAAATCCAAAGGTATACACTTATTTTCCTTCAATTTGCATGCTTTATTTCAACTTATCATGACTTAAGACCTTCTTTTTACGTGTTTGGTAGGTATGTGATTATTTACAGGGAAGCTTTCTAAAACCAAACGTTTTTTATAGGTTATGATCTGAGAACTCTGCAGTACCTACAGACCTAATGGAGATGTAATGTACAAGCTGCAGTTTGGCGAGGAGTGGAGGATCCTCAATCAAAGAAAAACCCAAGTTGTCACCGTGAGGGTGGAGGACCTAAAAACTTATAAGACGAAAGATCACGAAAAAAACAATTCTGATCTACAGCAACTTAAGTCATGCCTTGCGTTGCCACACGAAAATTAATTATTTTCATTTATAAAACACAGTTTGTACGATTGTACTCTGCTTAAAGTTTAAGATAAAAACAAACAACTCCACTTTTAGTTTCAATTACTGCATAAACCAAATCTAACATCTCCTTTTTTTCATTATAAAACCCAATGGTTATAAAAAAATATAGATTTTCATCGATCATCGTTACAAACATCGTCGTCGTCAAGCAAAATGTCGGCTCTGGCGACGTTACTGCATGTTTGCCCACTGCAGTGCATGCAAATAACGGATAAAATTGCAAAAACCAAATTTCATTTTCTAAATTTTTTTCTAAAAAACAATTTATTATTTGTTTAATCAATAACTTTTGTATGATCCTTAATATGTTGCTCTATATACTTTTTTTTTATCCCATCAATTTCCTGACCAATTTCCCATTCGATTCGACATGCAGATACAACCGAGCGAGCAGCTCGCTCGACGCTGAGCGTGGATTCACCGACTTTGCGGCGCGCTGGAGATCGTAATTTTTGTCCAACATAAAAAACTCCAAGAAGGAAATTGTAGGTCTGAATATGCTCTACAAGTTTGAATTCTACAATTTTTTATATTTATTATGTCCTACATTTTTGACTTTATCGATCGATATCTCGATAACGATTCATGATAAGCTAAAAATGGTCAAGACGTTATTGTAGAGCACAAAAAAAGCTACAAAAAGTGTCTTACAAAAATTTTCGAATCTCATCGGATAGCCGAGTTATTGCCGAAAAACAAATTTTACCCCTTTTTTCAAGATGGCGGCGAAAGCTCATAGGAAAGCTTGATCGAAAAACTCAAGTTAAGCTTTTCTAGGTATCGCCTACAACATATCAAAAAAATAGATCCGCAAATTAATTTTCTTTTTTGAATGATGACGTAATGAATGGACTAGCTACTAAATTCTCCACATAAGATGGTGGCACTGTATAGACAAATGTATTGTTTGTCGTAAATCACATGTCATATGTGACGACCGGTTGTCGAAGGTCGACGAACTCTGTGGCGCAGCGGTTAGCCTACCATGGGAATTGTCTCGGGTTCGAAGCCCGGCTGAGGGGACACACAAAAAAACCCCCAGGTCTTGGATGTTTACATGTTTGTGATGTCGCTCAGCGACAGTCGCTGTTTCTTGTTCCCATGACACCACAGGTTATCCTAGTTAGGCCCAGTTTCTCCAAGCTCTGTTAATGGTCTAACAGTCTGTTACATCTTCTGACGGACTGTTAAATGCTGTCGAGTGTCCCACCACGCTCTAATGGACCGTTAACTTCTTTAACAAAGCATCAAATCTAATCCTGGCATTGGAGGTCCGTTAAAACATTAACAGTCGATTTAGTTCCGTCAAAACTGTCAAAATGGACGCTGCCTACAATATTATTTTTGAAAATGAAGATGTTTTAGAAAATTTGGATAATTTGGAGCACGTTATACGCCGTCCTAAGATTTTCAAAACACAGCGTGACTACTTTGACGAATACGCTGACCTGGGCCTTAATTTTGTTGGTGCATTATAGTTCGATGACAGATCCACGGTCAGGTCACGCGACGTCTTTTTCCATACGATTGACGCCTACATTGCTTGATTTGAGTTTGCGCGTAGACTTGAAGCGGCAATGAATAGTTTCATTTCACAGTTTCATTTCAGAACGCATGAATTTAACAAAATCACAACAAAACAAACCAGAAAAATCTTTTCACAACCTCAAAAGCGTTGAACCACAGACGCAAATGTTTAACGTTTGACAGGAATTTGAATGACTGGTTTGCGTTTCATTCACGTAATGCTTGATTTACTAATGGTCTGTTAAATTTAGCTCATAGGACATGGACATTTTAACATTGCTTTAACATCCTTGTTAGTTTTGACGGCTGATTTATAAATGCCGCGTTTACCACTAACAAACAGAGTTTGATGAAACCGGGTCTTAGACCCTTAGATTTTTCTGGTTTGTTTTGTTGTGATTTTGTTAAATTCGTGCGTTTTCTAAATTAAATTACAAGGGATGTCTAAGAAATCATGATAACCCAATTTTTCTGCTAACGAAAAGGATATCCTCACCCATTTAGTGTCAAAGAACAAAGATGTAGTGGAAAATAAAAAAAAGCAGACGCCGTTACGACTTCTATGAAACACGAAGGATGGCTGCAGAAGTCCAGGGCCTAGATTCTGTTAATGCATTGTAGTACAATGACAACTGGATGAACGTGGCGATTTAGTTTCATTGCCGCTTCAAGTCTACGCGCAAACTCAAATCAAGCAATGTAGGCGTCAATCGTATGGAAAAAGACGTCGCGTGACCGTGGATCTGTCATCGAACTATAACGCACCAACAGAATTAAGGCCCAGGTCAGCGTATTCGTCAAAGTAGTCACGCTGTGTTTTGAAAATCTTAGGACGGCGTATAACGTGCTCCAAATTATCCAAATTTTCTAAAACATTTTTAATTTCAAAAATAATATTGTAGGCAGCGTCCATTTTGACAGTTTTGACGGAACTAAATCGACTGTTAATGTTTTAACGGACCTCCAATGCCAGGATTAGATTTGATGCTTTGTTAAAGAAGTTAACGGTCCATTAGAGCGTGGTGGGACACTCGACAGCATTTAACAGTCCGTCAGAAGATGTAACAGACTGTTAGACCATTAACAGAGCTTGGAGAAACTGGGCCTTAGTATCCTAGTGTTCGTTCGACACTTTAGTGGAGTCCGGGAGAGTGAGATGCAAATGTTTAATTTAAAGAAGCATAATTAATTATTCGTAGTAGTTTTTATTGGGACCTATGCTCCAAAACAATCAACACATCAAAAAATTAAATGTCACAATGTTCTGCTTATAAAGCTATGACTAAGATAAAACCCTACTGCGATACAGGAAACAAATAACGCCATCTAGAAGCCAAAAACAAAATTAAACTATTTCGCACAAGCACCTAGTGTGAGGCCAGAAGCAATGTATTTGCCTCTTTGTAAAATGTTTGTTTATGTAATGCTTGTTAATGTAATTGTATATTTAATGTCATCGGTTTTATATCTTTTTTTTGTGATGTTAATTTTATTTAACCTTCTCTATTGGGTGGAAAACCTATAAGGGCGGGGTCTTATATGCAGTAAAATAAATAAATAAATAAATAATCTTTGTGGTATCAAATGTTTTTTCTTCTTGAATCTGACATTTATAGTTGCTTATGGCTTAGTGTACCCTATGAATCAAACCACGCACCTTCTGTCTTAATGAATCTAGGCGAATAGTCCCAAAGTACCACAGTTAATGCGTAAACAGTAACCTCTACCGTCGTCCCGCTCTAATACGGCGGCGGCCGTTCGGCTCTCGCTCGCACATCACTGCCCTCAGCTTCAGACGTGTCACATCCCCAGGGTTTGAGCCAGCTAGGGTTGTCACACAGGTGTTCTAGCCGTTATTTTGTTTGGGCAAATATGGTTACCAACGTTATTTTGTTAGGGAAAATATGGTAACAAACGTAAACGTAATATGGTTACAAACTTTATTTTCTTGAGGCAAATTTGGTTACAAATGTAATTTTTTGATTGATTGATTGAAGATGTTTATTCATATAAAAATAGAGAAAAATACAGCAGTTGCTTTTTGGGAAATTGGATAACAGTTCGTTGGCAGATGCTCTTGGTTTTACAGTTTAAATTACTCTTCTTAAATGCTAGGTAGGTACATACAAATACTAAAAAAGATATATGGGGCTGGGTATGGGCTATGGGTCACTCACATGACATTACCACAAACAATCTGAGTATGCCGCCGGGCAGAATCAAAACTAGCTAACTATATGGTTGCAAACGATATTTCGTTGGGGAAAATATGGTTACAAACGTTATTTTGTTGAGGCAAATGCGGTTACAAACGTTATTTTGCTGGGGCAAATATGGTTACAAACGTTATTTTGTTTGGACAAATATGGTTACAAACGGTTAATATGATTTAGCCGTCTGCACTTTTAGGTTAAGAAATATCTGCGTAATTTCCTTTTTCATGTACAATAAAGTGTAGTCTATCTCTATCTATCTAAAACGATGTGTATGAGAATAAACTTTTTCATTGTATTAATAAACTTTACTCGTATTTGCACCAACTACCCGTCTCTGTTTCCATCGGCAACCTTTCACAAGGTTGTCTGGAAGAAATTGCTGTTAGCAATAGGGCCGCCCATTGTACTTTTTTAAATTGTAACTTTTGTTTATATCTCTTGGTCTTCTGTGCAACAAAGAATATTCTTATCTTATCTTATCTTCAACAACATTCGAGTCTTAAAATAACAGCAGGTACGTATTAACTCACACCTTCGGGGTTCGAACCCGGGACCGCTCGCACGGTAGGCAGATGCGCGAACCTCTGCGCCACCAAGGTCGTCACGTAAAGGAAGATATTATTTATTTTCAGTAAATAAGAAGAAAAAATAACAATACGAATGAACTTTATTTGAATTTTTTACATAAGTGTAGTTACTGCTGGCGCTAACTGGCCCCTGTCAGTTAAAAGCCAATGGGCGGCCAGTGACAGCCCTAAGCTAAGCCTAACCGTCGTCCGCATAAAATCAATATTTATGCCGACCAATTTATTTCGCTCCGCAACCGACTCGGCCGTTGCCGCTTTGCTGTTTCCATTTCTCCATTACATACCTTCACCGGCAGGTACGGTGTGGCGAAAAAGAGTAGAAATTGTGTACTTACATTTACATTTATTTACATACATTTATTTATATACATTGCCTCTGGCCCCGCACTAGGATACTCTGTGTCGTGAGAACCAGAAACAGCGACGTCATAAACATGTAAACATCCAGGACCTGGGTTTCTTTTTCATTTATCCCCAGCCGGGATTCGAACCCGGGACCTCTCGCATGGTAGTCAGATGCGCTAACCGCTGCGCCACAGAGGTCGTCAAAACGGCGTCATACGGCGCGTTCAGTCCATGGATGGGTCACCGTCTATGACTAACGCTAGTGGCATTTTTCCGAGCGTTTCCGTGCTTCGCAAGGCACGTTAAGCAGTTGGTGCCGGTTGCCGTCGATAGATGGCAGTCGTTAAGCCAAGTCAGAGGCCTTAGGGCGGCTTGAAAACTTCTGACAGTAAGACCAGCCATTAGTCTTACAAGCCTCCACCAATCCGGACTCGGTCCCCGTGGTGGAGTATGGCCTATACCTTCCTCAGGGAGAGACCCGTGCCCCTTGGTGAGGACATAATGGGTTGATCATGATCAAGGTTGTCTGGAAGAAATTGCTGTTAGCAATAAGACCGCCTATTGTATGCTTTTAATTGTAAATTTTGTTTGTCTCTAGTTTCTCGTGTGCAATAAAGAATATTATTATCTTATCTTATGATTCCTATATCGTATTATTTCATCGCGGTCTATGACGCTCGCGGGGTATCTCTTGGTACTGACTCAGTCAGTCAGTCAGAATTAGCGCTGAAGGCTTGCCCATCAGCAGAGCCGGATTAACCTTAAGGCAGAGTAGGCAACTGCCTAGGGGCCCAGGATCGACAGGGGCCCACTGCAGTCCGCCAAAAAAAAGTTTCATTGATCGAAAATGATAATCAACAATACAATTCTTTTTTTTCAACGCATGTAACACTTTATACATACAGAAACATCTAGTATCTAATATTAGAACTAATATAATCCTTCGGAACGCAACTGGACTTCATTCACGTAGAGGAAATCCCCGATTCGTAGGATGCTATCAGGAGCGTTTTACGACAGTGAATTGAAAAACACTTTGTGTTTACTCTGAATAGGAGTAGAGTAGGGGAGACCGGGTACAAAAGTAACACTTTGTACCTTTAGCTTGATTTCTGGCTAGGTATGAATATTGTCATTAAATTAATATAACCATATATAAATTCAGTTTATGTTCTTTACACTAGTAGCTCGATTTATTTTATTATGGTGTGTTTTATATCAATAACAGAGAGTTAAAAAAAAATCGTCAGTTGTTACTTTTGACCACGTAGGCAGGTCGAAAGTAACACTGTGTGGATCGAAAGTAACAAAACAAAGAAGTTGGTAATTAATACATATTATATGTTAAATCAACAATTATTTATTCAAACTCAGACTTTGTTTAATACAAATTAGAAACACCAGTAAACTTCTTCATTTTAAAGGCTCAAAAATTATATATAAAAAAATCAGATCAATAGAAATTATTCTTCGTTTAAGTTAAGAGATCAATTATTATACTCTGTTAATATTTTTTTATATTCATTATTATTTTCCTACTAATACTCGCAATTAATCAATCGCATTTTTTACCAACTCGTGTGCCAGTTTGCGTAGATACTTCAGATGGAGATAGCCCAAAATAAACTCTCGAGCACTTGATTTAATATTCGCGTAGATTACTTTCCTCGTGAATTGTAAAATCTCGATTGATGCAACGGTAGCCCACAACTGCGTTATTATTTCCTGATTTTAATTTGGTTATAAATCTTCATAACGTTACATGGCAAACATTATATTTTTTAGCCAGGTCTCTAATTTTTGCACCATCTTTGAAATGCTTTTCAGCCGCTTTTCTATACATTTCTGTGTCGGTAGTTCCTCTTGCAGTAGTTTTTATGCGTTGTCACGGTATTCTGTTGGAGTAAAGACACACATAAAAATTATAAAGGTAATTAAACCATTACGGGTGCAAAAGTAACATGTTACTTGTGTACCCATATGGGTATGTTACTTTTGTACCCTTCCTCATTTTTGTTGAAACATGAAATATAACTTCAAAACGGAACGTGCTAGACAAAAACAAATTTAAACAATGTACAATCAATCTAATCAAAAATGTATATGCAAACATTCAGATTACTACCATCGTATTACAACTATGTAAATATTAAATAAGAAAACATCGAAAAACTTACTTTTTTTTTGTAAAAACACGTTGCATCCTCTCACACAACCTAACAGTGCGTGGCGCACGTGGCGATTGAATGCAAGTGAGGGGGGCGCTCCCTGCTATCACCTGACGGCGGCGAATCGGTATTAGTCAATTGGATAAATCTAGAGAGCGTTTGTTACTTTCGACCCGCCGTTACTTTTGTACCCAGTCTC
The DNA here is from genome assembly GCA_947310845.1 of Yponomeuta plumbellus. Taxonomy (NCBI): domain Eukaryota; kingdom Metazoa; phylum Arthropoda; class Insecta; order Lepidoptera; family Yponomeutidae; genus Yponomeuta; species Yponomeuta plumbellus. The sequence goes on from OX371218.1 coordinate 5,468,238, forward strand.
CCCTATTAGTTCTTTTTATGAACACTGTCTTGAAATCGAATAAATTGTTCCTTAATAATATGGTTCAATCAACTTTCCCAATTAATGTTATGATAGCATTGCAAATTTATAGAAGTTTGATGATAACAAACGCGACAGGATACGAAATTTTTCAAAATTGAAATTATTAAAACATTATCTTCGAGCAACAATGTCTCAACATCGCTTAAATTCATTGTCGATAATGGCAATGAGCCGTTTTCAGAAGAGCTAAAAAAAAAAATCTAATGGCTCTCACAGATACACATGATGTATCACGCATGGCTATTGGGCTTAGGTCCAAAATTGCATTCCTTTGACAGCCATTAGATTTTTTTTTAGTTCTTCTGAAAACGGCTCATTGAAAATTATGTATTGGAAAAGGTCCACATTGAAGGAGTCGTAAAAGATTTTATATCTAAAAAAAGTTAGAAAAGCCCATATTTAAATAAACAGAAGGTACTGAAATTACTTCACTATTTCTTTTGTTTATTGCGTTTGGTTAAATACATGTATATTTTAAATTTAAAATAACTGAGTCGCGTTTAATTTTTCATGTATACCTACATAGAAATTGTATTAAGGAATGTGGGTAGAAGGCAAAAAAATACATCACATGATTTATTTTGACATTCAGTTTTTTAAAATAAGATTAAAGTGTGCAGTGTGCTACATGAGAAAATATTTCCTCAGTATCTATATTAGAAGCACATTGAATATGCAGAAGTTTTAAAGTCAAAATTTTTTCATATTACTTCGGTACCTGTGTGTTTTTGTGTTTTTTGTGTTCGAGTAAACGGTTTTCAGGCTTAGAGTTATTTCAATATAAATTAATAATATGTAGGTATATTATCATTTTCCTTGCCAGTAATTTCCTAATTTACATAGTCGTTACATATTTCTCATTTTATGCAAAAAGTTAACTGAATGTTGAATGAACTGAACAAGTTTTCTGAATTGAGAATTTTCGCTAAGTAACTAGCTACTTAACTGTAGGTAGTGCTGTTTCGTCTTTGTCAGAAAAGAGCGTCACACGTTACTTAACTATTTACTTAGCGAAAATTCTCCATTCAGAAATTGGCCAATAGTGTCGGTCCAACGGTTTATTTAACTTTTGACAGCTCAATTTAGTGATGTTCTATGACGTTACCGATTCGATTTTTATGACATAATCGATTAAGTTACGTTAAAGTTGGAGCGAGATGATCTTAAAAATTGTACACTCGGTGTTTATTTATTTTATTTATTAAACTAATTTCTTATAGTGTAGATCTTTGTAATAAGGTTTATATTTTTTATCGTCTTCGATACATTAATCTACTCGTTAAGATATCGTAGCTAAATACGACGCGTCACTATTATAAAAAAATAAAGGTGTCCATGATGTGGTAAATTTTTCGCCTGTGGTTTCCTGTCAAATAAATAAGAAACTTCATGGGTGTGTATCTGTCAAAAGTTAAATAAATGATTGCACCGATTATAGTCAGTCAGATTAGGTAAAGAAAAGGGGCCCGAAAATTGTATTGCCTACAGGCCCATATATGTAAGGTTAATCCGGCTCTGCCCATCAGCATACTGCTGAGTCAGAAGAAACCCGTGCCCCTTTGGTGAGTACATGATGGGTTGATGATGATGATAGACGTGGTGGGAAAATAAAGAGGTCTGTCCTAATCTAAGCCTTCATTCAGACAATGCATTAATCTCGTGGCCAGTAGAGTGCGAAAGCTAATACCAGTAAAGAAAATTTCTTTTTTTTCTATTTACTGATAACCAATAGGACTTGTCTTTTCACCCGGTACCGGCTTAACGTTGAGTTTTGGGACACCCTGTATAACAATTCTTTTTTTCACAAGAGATTAAATCCCTTCGAGACGAAGCTGGAAAGTATTGGCTAAAAAGTCTATGTGAGTCTTTATTCACTTACTGCATCTCCGCATGGGGTGGCTGTGCCAAAACAATCGTAATAGGCTTATGACAGTGTGAAAAAAAGAATTGTTATACAGGGTGTCCCAAAACTCAACGTTAAGCCGGTACCGGGTGAAAAGGCAAGTCCTATTGGTTAGCAGTAAATAGAAAAGAAAAATTTAATGTATACAAAATAAACAGGCATTTAAAAAAAAATATCCTGTAGCCACAAATTTTACTTTTTCTTTGTAACTCTGAATAATGCTTCTTTAAACTGTTAACAATACTTCAAAACCAGCTGCTCCAGCTTGGAAGTCTAGGACACTTTAAAAAAAAAAAAATTGCCCATTTTTTATTTTATTTTAATTATGTTTGTGAAATCCCTTGAATAAATATTCTTGCAGTCGTCATCGAATTGTCATAGTAAACTGTAGTAACAAAATTGTAATTCAGTAAAATAGCGTCGGCTCATTCTCTCTGGGAGAAGGCCTCTGACAGTTCGGAGTAGGAGAATGCCATACCTACTGGTAAAAACGTGCCAGTATGTAACAGTGTAACATAAGGTGGTGAGTGTGACATACCCGGGAACAAAGGGGCTAAATCAGACAACTCCATACAGTGGAGTACTTGCGTAATTGCACCCCTGAACTACGTATGTAAGTAGGTACATATTATTATGTCGAAAGCTGATTTAACACGCTCACGCATGATTGACGTACCTATCGACTAATCCTCTGAGGACACAGCACAGATGCACACGACCTATTTGTCATGCAAAAGGTGCACAAGGATTCTGCCTGTTACATCAACCCCTGAGTTGCACACCCCCTTTATCAGGGGAATAATATTATTTCAAAGTGGAGTAAAACCTTTCGCTTAGGTTTTTATTACAACTGGGCTCTAAATATTGTATTAAACTAAACACCTATTCAGTATTAAAATATTTCTCAAGTTCTAATTGACGGGCTGTACTTCTGAGAAAAAAAACAAGGAATCTAAAACAAAGACGAGGAGGTTTTTCTAAATTATTTTTTGCTATGATTCGTTTCTTCCACTGTGCTATCTTGAGAGAATGTAATATTTCTAATGAAATAGGCGAACATATACACGGCTAGTGTCATCTAGTGATGAACTAAGAATTTGAATAGTTGAGTAGCCAGGTGAACACAATGTGAGAGCGCCACCTGTGCGGGAAATAATAAACTATTATGTTAAAGACTCTATGACGTCCATTTAGTACCTTTTATGATCACTAGATGGAGTAAATAAAAATATTTTCGCTACCCGACGCTAGATGGCAATGCAATTAAATAAACCTCTTCAGTTTTCGCGTTGTCGTATACAGCGCCACCAGGTTAACTGTTCAGGTGGCCAAAATTGTAACTAACTTTACTAATAGTAAATCCTGTTCCCCATTCTTTGTTTCATTTATTTATTCACTTACTAAGATTTAAAGATACATTTCATTACTACTAAATTCTCCACTAGCACCGCTATCAACAGAACAGATAAGATGGTGACACTGTACCAGGTCTTGTAGGTAGGTGACAGATAACAATGTATTGCAGGGTATGACCAAAATATAAAGATAGTTATCTGAAAACAGTGGAATTGACACTTCATATTGTATTTTGTTTTATATCCCTGAATATCATCTTCAGCCGGCAATATCCAAAGCAAAGCTAACTACTTTTTAAGCGTCCAATCTACAAAATACTTAGTATTCTACTACTAAATATTATTACCAAATTGAGGATGGTAACATAATCTCGTATACACAGCAAAAAAACTCCTCAGAAGGCAACTAGCCAACTGGCATAAAATAAATCTGCCAACAATTTCGGCCCGCAGCGCCGCCTAGCGGGCAGTGGCAGCGCGGTGACGTCATCATAGCTACGTTGCATCTGCAACCAGTCCGGCGGGTCCGTGTACCGTTGGGTTCGACGACCGGCCGCGTGGTTTGTTTTTACATTACGGGAATATCGGACCCGGAACACGAATCACGACGATGGTCTTCGGAATCTTGCGAGAGCCTTTTTGGTTATTGATCAGAAATGAGACCTAATTATGCAGTGTTTACAATATTAAATATTTGTAAAAAATGTACAAAAAAAAGTACAAAAAAAAGTACAAAACAGAAGAAAAAGAAAGGTCATGGCGTGTCACTGTTATTATAAATGGCAGCTGACATCAGCAGTATGCTGATGGTCAAGCCTTCAGCGCTGAATTCCGACTGAGTCAGTGCCAAGAGATACCCCGCGAGCGTCACAGACCGCGGTGTGGTACAGCTATGAAATAATTCGATATAGGAATCATCATCATCATCGTCAACCCATTATGTCCCCACCTTGGGGCACGGGTCTCTTCCCTGAGGAATGTATAGGTCAAAGTAGTTCTGTTTTTTTCTCGGCCTCCCCCGCATTTTTGTCCGGTCCGCTCTCTGCATGTCCTCGGTTATCCGGGTGATTTTTTGTACGCGGTACTTTTAGCCCTCGTTTGCGTTACTCGATACAGTTGTAAGCGATCTATTTTACCGGATAAAAAGTCCTCTCACATAAATCCCAGGTCAGCGCAAGCTATTCTGCCGGCATAAAGAGAAAAAGACGCAACTAACATTTTTGCCGCAATGGACATTAATTTGGGATTTTTTCCTTTGCTGTATTATATGAAAAGGAAGCTACACTGAATAAGACGTTCTAAGTTTTTACCTCAGTTAATATTTTCATTCATGATTTTGGTTTAAAACCTTCTCATTCTAAAAGGGCGTATAAGCAAAACAGAACGGAATCGTAGTCGTATATCCAATTATCCACGCCATCAAACATTGAAGCATGTAAAAATAAACTGTCACTGCTCTGTCAGTGAGTTCTGCTTTGACGTGTTTATGTAGGTACAGTACCACTATCTTATCTGTTCAGTTGATAGCGGCGCTAGTGGAGAATTTAGTAGTACCATTTAAGAAATTTACCTATAAAAATGAGAACATTGTAACCCGCCTTTCAATTTTAATGAAAATATATCTATAAATCTTAGAAAGTGAATAAATGAAATCAAAAAATGGGGAACAGGATTTACAATTAATTAGTTCGTTACAATTTTGCCCACGTGAACAGATAACTTGGTGGCGCTGTACCTACTTCAAATTTATTTTTTAAAGGTAACATACTAATTACTTTTGACAGATTCGAATGAATGATACTTTCTGATTCTGTATTAATCTGTGATGGCGTAATGATGTGTATCACTGAGCGAAATTAAATAAAGACATTATTCTCTAGAAAACTACAGCACCTAAAAATAAAATATCCATATCCTAGAAGAAACTTTCTTCATTCGTGACCCTAGAAATAATGTCCATTGAGTTATATGCAATATTCGGAACTAGGAAAAAAAGACACAGCTTTCTGTATTTTTTTTATTTTGATACGAGTAATTTCTGCGAAGTTAGAGTTAATAAAAATACGCATTTGACAACGTATTTTGTCGGTTTTTATGTTAAAAAGGCGTTTTAGACTTGAACTTGACGTACTCGGTAAATTACTTCTGCAATACGATAGAAAAATGAATGAAGTTAATAAAGTTAAAGTAAACTAAAAAGACGCATAAAACGCAATTCACAATAGGCTAATTGACAATATGAAAAAATCAGTATTATTTATACGTATTCGTATAAATCTTAAAACCCCTTTGAGGCACTTTAACTAAAAACCTAATATTATTTGTAAAAAAAACAATTATTACATAATTTATGTATCTGCAGTCATTCTATCTAAAACGGCCGCGATTGGCCGATTCTATGATATTCATTCGTGCTTACGTTCATTGGTTGGTTTACTGGGAAGTGACGTCATAACTCCTGTGCCATGCCATATTGCCATTTTAGCGGCTTATTTCAAAAATAAATTTTCGTTTGCCTTTTTAGAAGAAATACACGAAAGAGTTTAAAATGACCACTTTCTAAGGACTCCATGAAAACCAACAAACCATATGAGATGGCTTTCAGAAATCGGTCAAAGAGCTTATTGCTTACTTAAAACTTAAATAGATACTTAATTTCTCAGTTTCAACCTGATGTCAGACCTTATGACGGCAGTATTAATGTTTCAACACTACAAAGAGACAAAATAATACTGGACACAATCGTCTCCAATAACGTTGTTGTAAATGAATAATATTCTTTACACGTTTTGAGTATAAAATATTTAACGTTTATTTTAATTTTGTATCATTGCGCCCGTTGCAATTACAATACAGCACAATCACATGACCTGGTCCCAAACTAGGATACCCTGTGCTATGGTGACCAGGCAAGGACCTTTCCAACATGGAAAGACACCCATACTGAGCCCATTTATAGATAACATAACATTTACATACACGCACAAACATTGCTTCTGGGCCCACACTAGGATACCCTGTGTCGTGGGAACCAGAAACAGCGACGGCACAAACATGTAAACATCCAAGACCTGGGTTTCTTTTTTTTTTCCCCAGCCGGGATTCGAACCCGGGACCTCTTGCATGGTAGGCAGATGCGCTAACCGCTACGCCATAGAGGTCGTCATTATATAGATAGATAGATAGTGATTTTATTTAAACAGCAAAACACATATTTATACTTGAAGGTGAAATTAAAACTAAAAGAGACGAAGAAACAGAAAAACAAACAGAACAAAAACGGTCCCATCTACAAAAATAATTAAATGCACGCTTCATCGACATTAGTCGTTGCATGCACGCATGTCGGTTTCGGGTACTTTTTATCTTGCCCTTTGCTAATACATCCCCTATTTGGTGGAAGTATGTCCGCCTGTGATTTGTCAGGATTTTAGCAGGTGGGTCTCTGCCTAGCCCTCTGGGATACAAGCGTGAGCTTATACAGGATGTTGATTGGTACAGTTTCGTCCGATTCAAGGGTGGTTAATTACATGATACTGTAGCACGCAGAACTGATGGCCGATGGGGCCGAAAAGTTCTCGAATGGAGACCACATAGCGGCAAGCGCAGCGTAGGACGATCAGCCACAAGATGGACAGACGATCTCATCCAAGTGGCGGGAAGACGCTGGATGCAAGCCGCTTTCGATCGGTCTCTTTGGAAATCCATGGAGGAGGCCTATGTCCAGCAGTGGACTTCTTGTGGCTGAATGGTGGTGAAGCAAAAAAAAATTATATATCCTCGTGAGGCCCGACCTTGAAAAGAACAATTGATTTTGTGATCACTTGAAGACATTGGGCCTCACGAGGATAAATAAAAAAATATTTTTTTTTAGTGAAAATCAACTGAAAATCATAAAGTTATAAGGCTTAGCTTCTATCGTTTGCACTTGACGGGTTCTGCGGGGGTTTCGCGGGGCGGGGCGGGAGAGTGCGCCCGATTTTCACTATATCCACTAAATAACTACCCCTGGGTCGGACGAAACCGTTCAAATCAACACCCTGTATAAAAGGGGGGCCACGTAAGTGCGGCAATATGTGTCTAGGACAGCGGGTCCCGAATGGTGTTCCGCGGAACCCTGGTCCCGTAAAACGCTCTCAGGGGTTCCGCGAAAATTCAACATTTCGATGATTTTTCTCCTTTGATTTAGGTTACGTTAAGCAGTTTGTGCCGGCTGCCATCGATAGATGGCAGTCGTTAAGCCAAGTCGGAGGCCTTAGGGCGGCTTGAAAACTTCTGTCAGTAACACCAGCCACTAGGTAGTCTTACAAGCCTCCACCAATCCGGACTTGGCCCCCGTGGTAGAGTATGGCCTATACCTTCCTCAGGGAAGAGACCCGTGCCTCTCGGTGGGGACATAATGGGTTGATGATGATGGTGATGATATATTTACGAAGTGATGATATCGTCCCTTTATTGGTAAAACCGATTAACTACACTTTTTTTACAACTTTTTGAGTTTAACTTTTTTAAATCTATAGAGAGAGCTCAACAAGTTGAGTAGCTTGGTGTAAATAACTAATTTTTGAAAAAAAGTGTAGATAATCGGTTTTACCGATAATCGGTTTTATCGGGACGATATATACACGCGCACTGGGCAGCGCCGCCGATACAAATTGTTAGCGGAGAGCGCGCTGCGCACGCGCCGCGCTAACAACGCGCCGACGCCTAGAGCCCTTGTTTTTCTCAACCGTTTTCTTACAGAGGTCCAACATATCGACATATTTGTTGACTCTATTAACAAAATAGCATTTGAATTAAGATTACACTAATAAAAATAAATAAACTCACGCCCGTTATCCCCGAGGGGGTAGGAGAACTGGGCCCACGTTTTGCCGAGTTTATTAGGTCCCAAACGTGACAAGTGGCAAGCCTGTCGCCGTTATCCGGGCACAATTTATCAGCGAATGGTGTTGCTGTACAAACAAATGTACGTAACTAAAAGTCATTGGTACATGCGTGCTTCGAACCCAGACCCTCATGATCGAGAAGCAAGGGTCAAACTCACTACGCCACCACCGCTTTTACACTTATGTAAGTAATTAATAAGGTTTATTATGTAATCATAGCAATAGGGGCGCTTTGGGAAACTGTAAGACCTTATTGCGGTATTAAATAAATAAATAAATAAATTTAGGTATGGTAATCTTCTGGTAATTTAAAATGTTGTATTCCGAAATTCCGTTTAGGCATCATCAAGCTTTCGCGCAGTCAGTACTTATGGTTACGTTGTTACAGTTTGTTTACTTCTTACTTGAGCTAGGGCTCCGCGCAAAAAAGGGTTTCGTAGCCAAAAGAATTCGGGAACCGCTGATCTAGGATATGAAAAAAGTGTCTGGACTCAGCAAGATAATCCGTAGAGTGCGACAAGAGAGTCGTGGCTCAAGCCTTTGGCGGGAAATTTAAAAATCTTTTAGTTGATAACCCTGCATATCATCTGAATAAACCATCTTGATACTTTTGCTTAACTTGATCTTTATATGTTTAATTAGTTTGGAGTCTCGAATGAATTTTGTCCAAACATAAATAAATATAAGCAAAACGAAAACATTAACTACATCAAAACCAACATTTCCGCTCCACCAAAAACAGGGATAATAAAGATGCACCACATAAACTTATAAACGTTTATTAATGCTGAACAATAATCAATATCTGATTCATATCTTTTTTCTCAACAACTTTGAGTTCTTTGACTGACTATGTACATACTAAAACATATCTAGGTAAAATTATGTTGAATAGAAACAAAAGTTTTTTTCTTGTTTAAATCTAGGACGAGTATCAAACTGTTTGGGCTGTACTACTTGCAGCTGAAATACCTAAGTTTGACAGTCAGAGTGTGGCCATATGAAGAATCCGAAATAAATCGCGTCCCAGGACTCGCTTGTCAGACTCTAACGTTAGATTTCAGTTAGAACCTGTTGCGTCAAAGTCACGACTATCACAGCATTACAAAGATCCCATTTGTACAAATGTACGATAGCCTAGTGGAAATCGAATCTACGACCTCTGTCTTGGTAGGTAAGCCCCTTAACGGCTAGACCAACGAGGCAGTGAAAACATTTTTTGTACAATTTCAATTTGCATGATTGAGAGATCTACCCTTGGTTTCTCGTAGACTTACAGTCTGGGCCTGGATTTTTAATCAATTTTAATAGATTGGTAACAGAGCTAGTCTTAAATTTTCATTGGTTTGGGACTCTATGTCAATGCAATAAAGTTCAAATTATGGTGGCCATAAATGGCACAGAGCCCTGTAAAGGGTTAAACGTCTTTAAGTATCTTTAAGCTGTTCTCAGTCGTAAGTAGCAGGTTACAACGCGACACAAGTAGAGTATGCATCCGCAGGGAAAACACTGCTCTACTGCAAAAACGTATATTCTGTATGAGACCTACAATTTATTATAAGCTACCGAGACACATGAGAGAACGTCACATAAACTTGTTTAAATATAAATTGAAAACTATGTAGTTGGACAAATGTTATTACAATGTAATGGATAGATAGATAGATAGAATATTCTTTATTGTATGTACACCAGAAATTACACATGAAATTTGACAATAGCATAGAACAGTACAATTGGCGGTCTTATTACTAAAATTCTTGGAATTCTTGACCGAAAGATGACTGGGCTGGGATCCCTTCAGGAGGCCTGCAGTGACGTCAGAGCACTGCTGGCCTTCTGGAAAGAGGTAGGCTGGCTGGAATAAACCGTGTAACTGCTCCCATGCATACAAAAAAAACAACAGATTTTTCTAGGTAAATTTCTTAACTGTTACTACTAAATTCTCTACTAGCGCCGCTATCATCTGAAAAGATCACGTCAAAGCAGAAATCACTGACAGAGTAGTGACAGTTTTCTTTTAATGCTTCAACGTTGGATGACGTGGATATACGAATAAGATTCCGTTCTGTTTTGCTTATACGCCCTTTTAGAATGAGAAGGTTTTCAAAACCAAAATCATGAATGAAAATCTTATCTGAGGTAAAAACTAAGAACCTAAGGCTATCCAGTTTAGCTTCCTTTTCATAACACCAAAGGAAAAAAAAATCCCGAATTATTGTCCATTGTATGTGATTTAGCAAGCAGAGCTATTATAACGCTGCTCCAGCACCGCTTTTATGTACAATCCTAGAAGAGCTGTCGACGCGCCTCATCGACGCCACGGGAGACCGGAGAGCTGGCGCATACCTCGGCCAGAGAATAAGTCTGGCCATCCAAAGGGGGAATGTTGCCAGCATTCTGGGCTCTCTGCCGCGGGACACCGATCTGGGGCAAGTTTTTTATTTGTAAATATATAATTAGATATCAGTTTATATTAGTTCTATTAGTTAAGTATTATTTATATAATTTAGTTTATAGTAGATTAGTTACATATATTGTTAATTCAGTTTTTATGTAAAGATATTAAGTTATATTATTTATTGTTTATCCTAAAATAGTTTTCAACATTACATATCCCTGTCAATTTATTCCTTAGCACGATCGCCCAATCTAGGTTAAAATATTGATTTTGGAGTGCTCTGAAAAATATCCTATAAAAGGGATGCAAATTGATGGATTTGAAATAGATGCATTTCGATCACGCTGGTTAAAATTTCTCCGATGACGTTACTGGGAACGTACAAAATTGTCAACGCTTAAAACTAGATGCATCGACCTACCTACCTATATTGGTCTATCTGTCTATAGGTTTGTATTGTATTCGTAAATAGGCCAGTCAGTTGCAAATAGAGTATTGAATAATAGACAGAAAAGATTGGGAGTACAGCACTTGCTCAATATAAGCATGCTTTCGTACTAATGAGCACGTGTGTCAGTACCATTACTCCCAATCTTTTCTGTATGTAGGCACATAAACATTCAACAAACAGAATGCAAATTCTTTACGTTAGAATCAGTTTATGATTTCTTAAGACAGTAACACTGACAACAACAATTGCAGTCTTAGGTTATCAAACCTCAACAAAAATGAAGACGGACAGATTAAAACATCGAATACAAAAATACAGACAAGATTGGGAGTAAAGCACTTGCTCAATAAAAGCATGCTTTCGTGCTACTAATGAGCACGTGTGTCAGTACCATTACCCAATAACATCATATTTAAACCAAATTGAGATATTGGAAAATGTAACTAAAGAAAGTACATGTATAAAGACGAGCTCATTTCTGAGAGTTTACGTACAATAAAAGCTCACGCCTGCATCCCCGAGGGGTAGGCAGAGACCGGCTACAGATACTTTTAATCTTGCCCTTTGCAGTTTGAACATAGTACAATACATACATATTTACACAGATAACAAAATAATTCCAATGCGTATTGCCTTCTATGACATACGGAGCCGAGACCTGGACTCTCACCAAGCACACCACCCATAGACTTCAGGTAGCCCAGAGAGCAATGGAGAGAGCTATGCTCGGTATCTCCATCAAAGATCGAATGCGGAACACCGAGATCAGGAGGCGAACCAAAGTGACCGACATTGCAAGAAGGGTTGCTACACTAAAATGGAGGTGGGCAGGTCATGTTTGTCGCAGGGAGGACGAGAAATGGAGTCGCAAACTACTAGAGTGGCAACCGAGGACCGGACATAGAAGTGTGGGCCGACCCCCAGCTAGGTGGCGTGACGACATCGACAAGGCAGTAGGGAAGACCTGGAGATGAACAGCGCAAAACAGGAACGACTGGCGCTTGCATGAAGAGGACCTTGTCCAGCAGTGGATATCGACGGGCTGAAGAAGAAGAATAACAAAATAGTATGAATATTATTCTGGTTGAAACGCTCGTAGCATGGGCTGCCTGAGTGATCTTAAACGATCACTAAGGTTAAGGAACATACGGCGCGTTCAGTCCATGGATGGGTCACCGTCTATGACTAACGCTAGTGGCATTTTTCCGAGCGGTTCCGTGCTTCGCAAGGCACATTAAGCAGTTGGTGCCGGCTGCCTACGATAGATGGCAGTCGTTAAGCCAAGTCAGAGGCTCTAATAGGGCGGCTTGAACACTTCTGACAGTAAGACCAGCCACTAGTCTTACAAGCCTCCACCAATCCGAACTTCGCCCCCGTGGCGGAGTATGGCCTGTACCTTCCTCAGGGAGAGACCCGTGCCCCTCGGTGGGGACATAATGGGTTGATGATGATGATGATGAAATGACACTTTATTCCAATTATTTCGCTTCGGAAACTTTCCTCCCATGAGCTGGGACTAACTCTACTCTGAACACAACAATAGTGAAATACTTTGAGCGTTACATTAAAATACGATTCTCTTAAAATCTATATATATAAAAGGAGAAGCTGACTGACTGACTGACTGACTGACATATCAACGCAGGGCCTAAACTATAAGAGTTAGAAACTTGAAATTTTACACAGGAGTTCCTTGTGTAACATAGGGGAGCACTAAGAAAAGATTTTTGAAAACTCTTCCCCTACGGGGGTAAATTGGGGGTTCAAAGTTAGTATGAAACTTAGCTGTTTTTGAAGTTATTCGAATGAAATTTGGTACAAAGGTTTTTCATTTAAAATTATGAAAGTAGTAGTTAGATAGTTTTTTTAAAATCACCCCGTAAGGGGGTAAGAGGGGGGTGCAAAGTTAGTATGGAACTTTGCCGTTATTGAAGTTATTCGAATGAAATTCAATATGAAGTTCCTTCATTAAAATTTTTGAACTACATGAAAAATAGTTTTTTGAAAATCATCCCTTAAGGGGGCAAAAGGGGGGTGCAAAGTTAGTATGAAACTTAACAATTTTTGAAGTTATTCGAATAAAATTCAGCATGAAGGTCCTTCATTGAAAGCCATGAAAGACGTGTAAAGTAGTTTTTCGAAAATCATCCCTTAAGGGTGTAAGAGGGGGTTGCGGAGTGAGTATGAAAGCTCTTTCGCATCCGCTAAAAGTATCCATATCTTATTTGCAAACACTTTACTCAACTAAAGCCCACGCGGACGTAGTCGCGGGCAACAGCTAGTACTCTATAAAGGAAGCATAAACGAATAGCTTGTGGTAAAGTCTTTTCCTGGTAAAGTTGCTACCACCTGTTAACGTCCCTATATAGCTCTTAGAGTACCGAGATCCAGCCCTCGAAAACAGCTTTTAAACCTTACATATTGTAGTATTGTACCCGTCTCACTTTTCCTTCAGCAACTCTCCATTGTAAATATAAACATTTACATACAGGCACATACATTGCTTCTGGCCCCACACTAGGATACCCTGTGTCATGGGAACCAGAAACAGCGACGTCACGAACATGTAAACATCCAAGACCTGAAGATTTTTTTTTCTCTCCAGCCGGGGATCGAACCCGGTACCTCTCGCATGGTAAGCAGATGCGCTAACCGTTACGCCACAGAGGTCGTAGTGTGGGGTCAGAAGCAATTTATGTGCCTGTATGTAAATGTTTATGTTTATTGTCGGTTATCTGGAAGAAATTGCTCTAAGCAATAGGGCCGCCAATTGTACTGTATCTTTATTATTATTATTTTTTAAAACTTTACATACAGGCACATACATTGCTTCTGGCCCCACACTTGGATACCCTGTGTTGTGGGAACCAGAAACAGCCCATAAATAATTGTAAATGTTTTGTATTTGTTTTTACTGGTACAATAAAAAATATTCTTATCTTATCTTCATCATCATCATCATTCAGCCACAAGAAGTCCACTGCTGGATAGGCCTCCTTCATGGATTTCCAAAAAGACCGGTTGGAAGCGGCTTGCATCCAGCAGCGTCTCCCTGCCTCTTGGATGAGATCGTCTGTCCATCTTGTGGCTGGTCGTCCTACACTGCGCTTGCCGATGTGTGGTGTCCATTCGAGAATTTTTCGCCACCATTCGCAACCCATCAGTTCTGCCTGCTATGTTCCCCGCCACTGCCACTTCAACTAATCCGATGGGCTATGTCGACGACTTTCGCTCGTTATCTTATCTTATGCGTAAAGCGGAACCCAGCCTTAATCTTTTTCTAAAGCTTGCTCTCCAAGTCAAATAAAGTCAAACAAAAAAAAATAAAGAAAATATATAACATAACAATAACATTTACAAACAGGCACATACATTGCTTCTGGCCCCACACTAGGATACCCTGTGTCGTGGTAACCAGAAACAACGACGTCACAAACATCCAAGACCTGGGTTTCTTTTTTTTTGTCCCCAGCCGGGATTCCAACCCGGGACCTCTCGCATCGTAGGCATATGCGCTAACCGCTGCGCCACAGAGGTCTTGATTTAACCACATACTATATTTTTTGCTATTATGTTGCCATGATGTACTATATTAATAGCTTCGAAAATACTATCTAATAGGTATTTGTTAGAAAAAAAATTGGCAGCCCTCTATGTGAACAGCTCACACACTCAGATTTCGTCACGATGCGATGTTCTCCTTCACCGTAACCACCTGATTTCACGTACAATAAAGAATATTCTACCTATCACGAGGCTTAGGAGAGATAATTTTGTATGAATAACATCCATCGCTTTTTGAGTTTCTTGATCCTATGTCAAAGAAAGCATAAATTAGAGATATAATAAGATTACGAGAAACGCGGTTCTGAAAATCTGTAAAGCACACTTTGTACCAAAAGGGCTACTGAGCTATTAAATATTATTTAGATGACAATGACATTACAATCGCTCGTAGCCTGGGCTGCCTGAGTGATCTTAAACGATCACTAAGGTTAAGCAACATACGGCACGTTCAGTCCATGGATGGGTCACCGTCTATGACTAACGCTAGTGGCATTTTTTCCGAGTGATTCCGTGCTTCGCAAGATACGTTAAGCAGTTGGTGCCGGCTGCCGTCGATAGATAGCAGTCGTTAAGCCAAGTCAGAGGCCTTAGGGCGGCTTGAAAACTTCTGACAGTAAGACCAGCCACTAGTCTTACAAGCCTCCACCAATCCGGACTTGGCCCCCGTGGTGGAGTATGGCCTATACCATCCTCAGGGAAGAGACCCGTGCCCCTCGGTGGGGACATAATGGGTTGATGATGAATGACATTACAATGACAAACATGTTATTTATGTTTTGTAATATATTTTCATGATCTCTGTGGCGTAGCGGTTAGCGCATCTGCTTACCATGCGAGAGGTCCCGGGTTCGAGCCCCGGCTGGGGAGAAAAATAAAAAAACCCCAAGTCTTGGATGTTTGCATGTTTGTGACGTCGCTGTTTCTGGTTCCCACGACACAGGGTGTCCTAGTGTGGGGCCAGAAGCAATGTATGTGCCTGTATGTAAATGTTTATGTTTTATGTTTTCTGCTATGCAATAAAGTGCAACAACCACAACGACATTGAGTTCAAAATTATTATGTAAACTCTTAAATGTCTTAAATTTAATACACAATTGGGTAATTTGACAGGATGTCAAACGATTTACTTTAAAACGGAATTTTGCATGAAGATACTTGCTTGTGACGTCACATTTCAGAGCACTCTTTTTATGTTTCATCTATTTAAAAATTTTAATAACTAGTATATGATTAAACGAAATACATTTTCCGTATCATTTTGTAATTTTTGTTTTAATCGAGCATCTCAAATAATTTATTGTTGATAGTGTCAAATACCGTATTGTAATAATTGTACAAATTCTGAATTACTGTTACTCTGAACGTAAGCAATTAGAAAACTAGATATGTAAATCTTGTATCATACTTAATTCAATAGGGGACCATAGAATCGTGATTAATCTTGTCCAAATATATGATTTGTATATCTTTGCATGCATGCTTTACTTATGTAATTAAAATTTGCTACACCCTTACCTACAGGGTCCATGTTACTAGTTAAGAAAGAACTGTTCATGGTATTGTAATAAATAAATGAATGAATGAACTGTAGCTGTTAATTGGGTATTTGACAGGATGTCAGATGAGTTACTTTTAAAACGGAATTTTGCATGAAAATACTTGCTTGTGACGTCACATTTCAGAGCACTCATTATATGTTTCATCTATTTAAAAATTGTAATAATTTTTCGTTTTAATCGAGCATCTCAAATAATTTATTGTCGATAGTGTCAAATACCGTATTGAGGACTTTTGAAAATTGCAGGCTCTTAGTGGGAATCGAACGCTCGACCTCCAGCACGGTAGTCAAATAAGGGGCCATCCATAAATTACGTCACACGAATTTCATGATTTTTTGACCCCCTCCTTGTCACAGCTGGTCACATTTGTGAGACTCCCCCTCCCTACTGTGACGTCACATATTTTGCAATTTTACATGTAGATTTCTATTGGATTAAAACAGCAGTTCCGAAGTTAGTTTTATTTCCGATAGAGTTAGAGTTTTTGTATTTTTCGTGTTTTAACACTTAGATTAAAATAGATTTTTAAATGTGATTTCACAATATGTAAGACTCCCTCCCACCCCCTTGTCACACAATGTCACACTTCGTCTACCCCCTCCCGCCCCCTTAGCGTGTGACGTAATTTATGGATGGCCCCTAACCGCGAATAACCTGAAAGCCTGAAGCTTGCAGTTGGACGTAGACATGTCGATTATGCATCTCGAGCTTACGCAAAAATCGCCCATCACCATATTTAGATTTTCTGTATCCGAACAGGAGGTGTAAGTACCTCGTTTTACGGTCAATGACACCATCGGCTTGAAGAAACCGATTTTCTATCTATCTATACGCCCGTAACCGCGAAGGAAATCATTGTAAGGAAACCTCAGCGTCTGAGCTATTCACGTACCGAAGTCGCCAATCCCGGGTGACCCACCCGGGATTGGCGACTTCGGTACGTGACACCCGCTGTGGGCATGCGTATGGATTAAGCCCACACTCTTTCTCTAAAAGAAGACCTGTGCCCAACAGTGTGGCGTTTATAGAAATCAGAAATCAGAAATTAGAAATCAGAATTCAGAAATCAGAAATTTATTTCAAAGTGGCCTAGTCCAGATTGGGCACCTACTGATATTTTTGGCAGAATAAATTTGAATTCACTAGCAGCACCTGCCAAAAATATCAATAGGTGCCCATCTGGACTACCTCAAAGAATTTATATTCTGTTTGATGAATGTCAATGTACATACACTTATGTACAAAGTTAGCCGCTGCCTTGAGGCCGTGTTTGGTGGAGAAAAAAGCAGCGAAAAAAAACTCCACTCTGACCATCTTTTCTCAAACTTTCTTCCTTCTTAGACTGCTTATTATCTACCACTACTGTACATCCATGAATATTAAGATAAGGCGAGATTAACCCCCGGTTTCTCGAACGCTAACAGTCTGTTAAGCTACATTTAGCACTGCCGTCATAAGATAAAAAGACACATCTGACATCAGGACGAAACTGAGAAATTAAATATTTATGTTTTTCGTCATTTTAGATTTTCATTTTAGACATTCATTTTTCTATCGTATTGCAGAAGTAATTGACCAAAATACCAAATACGTTTTTTTATCTTAGTTCAAGTCTAAAACGCCTTTTTAACTTAAAAAACCAACATATTTTGTTGGTTTTTTAAGTTAAAATTTGTCGTTGTCGAATGCGTCTTTTTATTAACTCTAACTTCGCAGAAAATGCTCATATCGAAATAAAAAAAATACTGAAACATGCTTCGTTTTTTCCTCGTTCCGAATACCTATGTACTTTCGCAAAAATAATATAACATTTAACAGGCACATACATTGCTTCTGGCCCCACACTAGGATATCCTGTGTCGTGGGAACCAGAAACAGCGTCACAAACATGTAAAGATCCAAGACCTGGGTTTTTTTTTTGTCCCCAGCCGGGATTCGAACCCGGGACCTCTCGCATGGTAGTCAGATGCGCTAACCACTGCGCCACAGAGGTCGCCAAATGTTAGTTGCGTTCACCCCCGGTTTCTCGAACGCTAACAGTATGTTAATCTATTGTTAACAGCTGTCAGTTGTCAAAGATGCACACAAAAAACAACTGACAGCGGTTAAGAATAGATTAACAAGTTGTTAGCGTTCCAGAAACCGGAGCTAAATCTTTTTCACTAATAGCGCAATTTCACTCCGTAGGTACATAATAAAACTACATAATACTAATATATAGGGTGCATCATTGTTATTGCAGAGAAGGCCTATTATGGGTTACAGTGTGACGTACGTAGGTACTGACGAAGTCAGACTAGCTCAGGCCTCTCAGAGAGTGAGAGAGAGAGAGAGAGATAGGAGAAAGAGTATGGGATTAATCACCACGCGTGCCCACCGCGGAATGGTAATTTAAATCGCTGCGTTAATGTAAAAATACATGACATTTCTTACCTATCAATTTCAGACAGTACACAACTGGGGGTCTTATTGCTAAAGCGATCTCTTCCAGACAACATTAAGTAGCATGGATAGATGAAGGGAGTAAGTAGGCTGGTGTATAACAAAAAGATAGAATATTCTATATTGCACACTAGAAAAAACAAAAAGAAACACAAAATATTTACAAAGGTTCATGGTACAATTGGCGGCCTTATTACTAAAAGCAATTTCTTCCAGACAACCTTTCTATGGAAAATTGCATTAATATATAGAGCATATGACTTACATGAATAAATATTATAGCCCACTGCTTTGTACCTAATTGGGTTTTTCCCTGTCAGCCATCTCCCGTCAATCTTGCTCAGTTCTCTGCGAACGGCTTTAGTAAAGTCATCGATCCACCGGCTCGTTCACGATTGCCCACTGATCGTTTCCAACCTCGGCCACCATTGTAGCCACCCCCGATTTCCCACAAACTAAAAACCTGTTCATCATCAACCCATTATGTCCCCACCGAGGGGCACGGGTCTCTTCCCTGAGGAAGGTATAGGCCATACTCCACCATGGGGGCCAAGTCCGGAGTGGTCGACGGCAGCCGGCACCAACTGCTTAACGTGCCTTGCGAAGCACGGAATCGCTCGGAAAAATGCCACTAGCGTTAGTCATAGACGGTGACCCATCCATGGACTGAACGCGCCGTATGTTGCTTAACCTTAGTGATCATTTAAGATCACTCAGGCAGCCCAGGCTACGAGCGATTCGATTCGAAAACCTGATACTGACTGTGAAAAGTAGTCATTAAACCTGTTACTGACTGTGAAAAGTAGTCATTAATTTTTTTGTGTGCACTCTGTCAACTGACCGCTGGGTTCAGTTGAAACAGGGGTAACTGCCTGTTTCTGGTACGCAAACGACGAACTAACGTCCACCAATCATCCCGCGGCGCGGTCACATGCCCAGCCCATTTCCACATTTAAAAAACCAGTGGCTTACGGAAGAATTTTTTTTCATTTACTTATTAGAGTTGATACATGGCTCAAATCAACAATTCATTCGCCAAACTGCGCGGCTGTTTTTTTGGCGAATTATAGCGCTCTTAAGGGTGTAACAAGGGTAAATGTTGCAAAATTGGCTAGCTTTAACTGAAATGTTAGGCAAAAGTACGCACTAAAAAATTCTGAATAAAATCTTTGGTAATAAAGGATATATCAGTGACTAATTCGTACGGAAAAAAATTGCATTTAACCTGTCTAGGTGGCAAAAAAATTTTTTTTTTCCAAAAGCTTTATTTTCCACAGAATCTAATTTCGCTGCTAAACGATAGTAGCTTTTCATTTAAATCTTTCATGCAAATATCGGCCACATCAATATCTGCAATCCTATCTGCTCATATATTATTTAATGTTATTATTAAGCGTGCTATTGTACGATTTCTTAATTAGCGCAGGGAACAATCGCCATCGAACATCCGCCACATCTCTTATCTGTGTACTCTTTGGATTATGCATTAGCTTATAAAGTATTCGCCGAAGAAGTACAACAAACATTCAAGAGATTGCGCTAGTTTATTATTCTTTAACTCAGAGGTCAAATGCTCAAAGTCATTCGCCCTTGTTACAGCCTTAACTTTTATCTACGACTTAAATTCTATATTTGGCTAACCCCCTGCCCGCCCTACGCCCGCGGCTTAGAATCGGAAAGTGCCACAGCCAGGGAGACAGGCTCAAACAATTCAAAACGCGACATGAAAAAAAACACAAAGAAAAGATCAGATATTAAACTCTGTTACGTTCTATTACGGATCGCTAAATTTACTCAGTAAACATTTTTTAATCTCTTCTTAGAGTACATTACTACAGCGGTCAGCAAAAGAGGCATTAATGGACGAACGTGGAAATGTGGGCCGAGGCGAAGCCGAGGCACACATACGTGAGTCCATCAATGCCTAGTTGTGGCCAAGCTTGTATATGATTTTTCTCAAATAATGCGTGGAAATTAAAACTAAGTTGTTAATACTAAGGCAGAACTTTTTATTTGAAATAATTTTTGCCGCGTTAAAGTGTCCTTTTTTTCAATAAGTATAAGTATAAGCTTTCTATCGCAAGCCAGTTCGAAATTTAAATAAAACCTTTGATAAGTTACCTCCTTGGTTGTCATTGTTCGGAGTAAAAGATCGTTCCATTATTAAATAATACGACAGATATGAGTTTTGTATTGAATGCACCTACCTAATTTATTTGGCCGCAAAACACGACAGTTATGAATTTTCATAGTGTAATTGGATAGTACAGCAATTTCGATTTATCTCGAAGAAGGTTGTCGAAATAATGCTCAAATTTCCAAGCATGTTTGAGAAAAATATGTTTTGCCATCATAGTATTTTATCAGAAATGCATTGGAACTGTCCGTAATCATATTATTTTAGGCCTTGCGGCCATTTTCAAAATTCCTGCAAGCCCACCAAAGGTTTCTGCTTCGGCCAGGCCTTTGCTCATTTATCTCGGTAATTCGCGGAGTTAATTAATCGGCTCGCTCACCAATCCTCTCGATTGCCAGCAGCCAGCACCGTTACCAGCAGCATCGTTCGCATCACGAAAAAAAATACAGTTACGCGCCCGCGCGCCGAGGCAAGGCACGAAAAAAGCATAAGTTGCCTCCGCCGCCCGTCACTAGGACGTACGCGCGGCAAAGTCTGGAGCGCGGGAAAACTGACAGTCTTTTTTTACTTGGATTTTTTTCTCGCGATTGGAGGGCTTCTCTAGTGCCAGCGTTTTTTCGCTCGTGAGGTCTGCGCGTGGCTTAAGAAAGACTTTTTTTATTTTTAATTATTCGATCGAAGTTCGCGGATTAAGAATTTCTTGCGTTTTTTTTTGGTGATTTTGTGACTCTGGATGGTTTTCTAGGCATGTGGACAGTGTCAGGTGGTTATTTATCTATTGTGTTAGGTCCCGAAAGAGACTTTCTATCGAAGTGCGTTGCCGGCAAATAATTTTGAAAAGGAGGGACGTGTCTTTTGATGGATTTTTTTTATCGATACGAGGAAAAGGATTTCAACAAAATGCCAAGCACTATACGAGGTATGTTTTCCTTTACTACCAATGTTTTACGTAATAATTGTATTTATCACGGAAAATATGCATTATTAGATAATTACCAAACGAGGTGTGATAGGTAAATTGTACTGTGAAACAAAATATTTTTAGAAGTGTGGATGTGTAGATTTTTTTTTGCAATTTTTCTTGTAATCTCCAAGAAGTCTATAACCTTTGGTGGGTGAATGACCTATTTTCGCCGAATGTTGACGGAAACCTCGCCTTGTGTGAGTAACCAAAGCAAAATTTGAATTTCATACGACAGCTGTAGATTTGTAATTTCAAATTGTAACGCCCGATTAACTTTCAATAATGTTTACATGTTTTTTGTTGAGCAATACGTGCATGGTCTTAAAATAACATAATTGGATAAGTCAAAACAAGTGGTAAAATTGCGAATGTTGCGAATTTAATAATTTAATGACATTATTGAATGAAGCTTAGTATAAGTCTCAATGACGATGTGCGGAGTTGAATCAAAAGTATGGCCGTTTTGTAAAATAGTTTTTGCGATGGCAAAGTTTTTTACAAAAGTAACTTACATAAGTTATCTGCCATCGGTCGAAAAAAAAACTCCAATTGGATATTTGACATAATGTCAAATGAGTTACTACTTTTATACGGGATATTGTTTGAGAATACATACTGGTTTATGACGTCACATTTCAGAGCACTCTTTTTATGTTTCATCTATTTAAAAATTGTAATAACTAGTAAATTATTAAACGAGATACATTTTCCGAAACATTTGTAATTTTTGTTTTAATCGAGCATATCAAATAATTAATTGTTGATTGTCAAATACCGAATTGGTGGCAAGCCCTGATAACGATGTGTAGGTATTTGTTTGTATTTGAAAACCCTTAACATAGGTTGAAAATTGAACAGCTTCCAGGTTAATTAAAGGAAGGTATTGCAAAATTGTATGAGCGAAAAGCAAATAGATGTCCAGTAACTTTCTTTATCTACCATTGTTATTTACTGAGTTAAGATACATAGAATTATATCAATACGATTAACGGCTTATTACTAGTAACATATTAATATTATGGGAGTAGAAAATATCACATTTGCGGCTAATAAAATGGCGAGCGCGAAATCACAAAGTTATAAAAATCCTATCAAAGTTAAAAATTATAAAAATCTCACAGATTTGCTAAGTATTGG
Source organism: Yponomeuta plumbellus (assembly GCA_947310845.1). Lineage (NCBI taxonomy): Eukaryota > Metazoa > Arthropoda > Insecta > Lepidoptera > Yponomeutidae > Yponomeuta > Yponomeuta plumbellus. The sequence goes on from OX371218.1 coordinate 5,491,106, forward strand.
TTACCACAGCACAGAGTATCCTAGTTTGGGACCAGGTCAAGTGATTGTGTTGTGTGGAACTTCTTATTAGTATTATTATTACAACATATTTTTTATTATTAAGCACGCTTGTATGGTTTTTATTTTAACTTTATGATTGTTGGCATCAATAAACGATCTATCTATGTATCTATAATTATTACGTAATAAAATAAAAATAAATGAAGTCACGCCCGTTGTCCCCGAGGGGGTAGGCAGAGGCACCAATCACTAGAACTGGGCCCACGTTTTGCCACTATAATAAAATAGTTACTATTATTAATAAAATAATTGTTTATTTAATCTTAAAGATATAGGTAGATCAACTTATTTCTCGTATATTCGCTAGTGTTTCACAGTTAAGGCCACGTTAGGTAAAACTGCAATTATAACCCCCAGTTTCTCGTCGTTTCCTACAGTGTTAAGACGAAAACTGCTACATAGGTATATCCACGTTTAGTTGGTAAGTAGTTCTTATTGTAAAACACTATATTATTGTGTATTTTGGAAGTAGCCTGTCTACCCATAGCACAGGGAATCCTAGTTTGGGAGCCAGTAACCATTGTTTGTAACCGTTTTACAATAAAGTTTTTTACCTTTCATTTCATTTTAATCTGTTGGCTCATCGACTTTGCAACAAAGATAGAAATGCTAATACAGCATAAATTCAACCACGTTCGATGCCCAGTGCGGGCATGTACCTATGAATATGTTTGTTTTAACTCCCTCACCTCACAATCACTAGACCTGGTCCCAAACTAGGATACCCGGTGCTATGGCAACCAGGCAAGGACATTACAAACATGGAAAAATCAGACTGAGGCCATTTGTACAAACGCACGGCGGCCCCCAGTGGGAATCTAACCCACAACTTCTTTCTTGGTAGCTAAGCGCCTTAACGGCTCGACCAACGAGGCAGTCGGCTTTTTACTTTAAGCCTACTACTGCCTAGCGCACACTAGGCGACACGCGACAGCGACAGTTCGGCGACTAGACGCGACGACTGGCTACGGCCGTCTATTTTCATATATTTTGTTCGAAACTCCGCACACTTGGCGTCAGAGTCGCGGAGTCGCGACAAGTCGCCAGAAGTAAATGACAACGTCGCGTCTGACGCGGCGACTAGACGCGGCGATAAGTCGCCCTGTTTGCGATGGCTCTTAGCCTAGGCGCACACTAGCGACACGCGACAGGCGAAAGCTCGGCGACTAGACGCGACGACAGGCTACGGTACTCAATTTTCATATATTTTGTTCGAATCTCCGCACGCTTGGCGTCAGTCGCGACGACAAGGCGCCAGAAGTAAATGACAACGTCACGTCTGACGCGGCGACAAGTCGCCCTGTTTGCGATGGCTCTTAAAGTTGCGTACATCTGCGAATTATTACTACCAATACGACTTGCTAAAGGTGATAGAGAAGTTGGTTGGTTGGCTTGATTGCCTTCGAGCGACTTGAATTGTCTTTCCTGTGTGTGTGCTAGGCCGACTAAGCTGTCAGGGTGCTGCAGGTGTTTGGCAAGCCTACTCCATCTAAAACGTGAGAAAAAAAATGTCTAAGGCACTGCAGGGTTACAGTGGTCCATTCACCCAGTGGCGTAGCGTGGACTAATAATCATAATCATCACCATCATCAACCCATTACGTCCCCACTAAGAGGCACGGGTCTCTTCCCTGAGGAAGGTATAGGGGTATCTTCCCTGAGCCCTCCGGTGGGGACTTGATGGGTGGATGATGATTTAATTTTTATGATAAACGAGGATTTTAAGTATGGGAGCTTAACATCTAAAGAGGCCTCGCGAGGTCCCTTTAAGTGCGAGGCCGTGGGCTAGGGCCCACTTTTCCCATGCCTAGCTGCGCCAATGCTTTCACCGCCCTTGTGTGTGTGAAGGTGGCACTGACGCTGACACAGACGCTGTTCAAAATCATCTTATTACATAGACGCAAAGGCCAACGACCAAACGGCCCCCTTGGCCTCTCACGTTATGAGCTGTGTATACAGCCGTTATGCGACGTCTGACAAACAGGTTATTTGTACGCTAAATGCGATTAAAACAGTATAAATTGATATACGTCAAATCAGAGTATATAACTTATTTATTAGTAAGGCCGACAGTGTTTAAAACTGTATAGAAAATGTTATGCCATAGACATACCACGCAAAGATAGTGTCTCAAATAAAGATCCGCTTAGACGCGAGGCGAAACGTTAACGTTACATGTGTGTGCCATGGCTAAGTCACATTAGCAGACACGCAGACAATCGCAACATTGATCGGTACGCTAAGCATGCCAATTTGTCTACAATTTGTCGCCTCACATCACCGTACTCGCACACAATGCGGATCTTGGTTTTAATCATTCAATACTAAATTATATTGGGGAAGGCTCTGGTCTAACTAGAACAAGGACAATTCTAATTAAATCTAGTACTAAGCTCGTCTTTGTGCAAAATTGTTTCAGTACAGAAAGATTCAGGGATAGGTCTAAAAAAAATTCTCAAACAATACGGTTAAATTAGTCTGTGGAAATTCTCCACAGTCATTCACCACAGTCGTTCACCTCAAACTACATTTGAGGGATTCATGTTTTTACAAATAACCCGTAAGTTTTTACGATTTTAGAGTTGGTCTCCACAAACGGAATTTTTTATGAGTAGATTTGTTGCTGACACTGGTTGACCCTGCTCTCTGCCTTCCTCTCTGGGACAAAGGCGTGAGTTTATCTCATGTTTGTAACTTGACTTTTTTTAATTGATTTTGACACGTCTGGGCCGATAAGTATGCGATTTAGTAGTAGCAGTACCGCTCGCTAACGACGATAATGCAGAGACAATTTGGATCATAATTGAACAATAAAAATAATTGAATTGAGAGGAAAGCCTCAAGGGCATTCAAAGGATTAACTAACTCCATTTGTGAAAAGAAAACATATCCTCTTTACAGATCGAATTTGCAAAGTGTCGGCACGATCTCTCAATCTTGTAAATATGCTATTTTTACTACTCCACCAACCCGGACTAGGCCCCCGTGGTGGAGTATGGGCTATACCTTCCTCAGAGAAGAGACCAGTGCCCCTCGGTGGGGACATAATTGGTTGATGATGATGATGATTTTAAGGACCCACAAAGAACCTACGATTACGAACTTCGGACTAGACGGCATTTATGTCAAAAACGGCTAAATCTGGGCGTTAATGTTATATTGTCCTAGGTTTTTGGCCTAGGGCCTAGAGTCACGACCACGGATCCTAAGAATCGCTATGATCATGATGAAGATATTGGACAGACAATTGCTGCAAATTCAATCTGTAAAAAAAATATATGAGTTACTGAAACCCGTTGATATTTCTCCGAGAGAAAAGCCTGCGCCTGAGAGAGAGAGTTATGGTACTGACACACGTGCTCATTACTCGTAGTAGCACGAAAGCATGCTGTTATTGAGCAAGGGCTTTACTCCCAATCTTTACTGTATTTTTGTATTCGATGTTTTAATCTATCCGTCTTCCTTTTTTTTTGAGGTTTGATAACCTAAGACTGCATTGTTTTTGTCAGTGTTACTGTCTTAAGAAATCATAAACTTATTTCAACGTAAAGAATTTACATTCTGTTTGTTGAATGTCTGTGTGCCTACATACAGAAAAGATTGGGAGTAAAGCACTTGCTCAATATAAGCATGCTTTCGTGCTACTAATGAGCACGTGTGTCAGTACCATTGAATAGGCTGCATTAGATCTCTGCGAGGCGAGTAGGTCCGCGGAGTTGTTGAGGCCTCATGCGCCCGCGCAAGGCCCTTCGAGTACCGTTGGCACCGTCCCTTTCTTCGCGATGACGTCGCTTACGGTACAGCGGGCTAGTGCCGTGACGCGGAGGCGCTCTATGTCGATAGAGCGGCGACCGTCGATATGATTGATAGAATAAAAGGAGTAGGTACAGACCAGAGTGCCACGGCTCACGGTCCTGACAAATCTCTTTCGCTTTATCAACATTAAGTGGGTATTTGACAAAATGTCAAATGAGAAACTTTTATAACGGAATTTTGTATGAAAATACTGAATTATGACGTCACATTTCAGAGCACTGTTTTTATGTTTATCTGTTTAAAAATTGTAATAACTGGTAAATGACAGAAATATTTTGTAGTTTTTGTTTTAATCGATAAGTAATAATTTATTGTTTATCGTGTCAAATACCCAATTGGTCGCTGCATGCACATACGCTGGTGAATGAGCGGTTGACTGGGTTTTAATAATCTCTGACTAATTAATCGTTCATTGAAAATGTCGATCTATGACTTCTTTAAATAAACAACCTTTTTTGCTTTACCATTTGGTTCTTGAGCGTTTGGTACCTGAAAAGACTTTGCTAACAACAGGATACATTATCTGTTGGGTTCTGATACGAAAGTCACTTTAGTCCATGACTAAAGACTCTTTGGTTTGACAACGCCAACGTGTAGAGATAATTGTATTCATATTTATATAGCGCTACACTTTGACCAATTAAATTAAACCCTATTATTTTGAATTAACCACTAACTCCAAAATATAATTAAGAGCTCATAATAACATAAAAAATACTATGCCCTTCCAATCACTTCTCTCACTTAATCAAGGCTAATCTTTGGACTATTTTATTTATTTTTAGTACTAGAAAGTTCAACAAATCAAAAATTAACCTGTTGTCGGAAATAAGAACAATAGAATAGCGTAAAGTCGAAAGTACTTCAACCTTGAGTAACGTGCACTCTAACCAGTTACGTCAAGGGCGACGTTTCAACAAAACACTGTAAGCTTGACCTAAGCCGCATTTCATAAAGCTTTTTGTACGACCATTCTACCCTATTTGTCAATCTGCAAACATCGAATTGTCATAGTAAGTCATGAATTATAGTTTAGGTAATCTCTTAAGTCCGCGAGTACTAAAAAAAGTACAAAAACCATTGTTATTTTCAAGGTCAGAATTTAGGAGGTTAACAAAATATAATAGAGCCCTGCTGTTGAGTATTTCTAGACACGACCCAAAGGGGGCCAAACTATCGACAACAGGCGCGTCGCGGCCCATCCCTACGCGTCGTGACGTAGCTAACGGTTGTCGGCAGTCAATTCCGTCACCCACATACTGCGAGGTAACTGTGCGGCCCGCCCGTTATGCCAAACAGACACACAAACACGCGCGGACGTGGGACAAACGGCTCTGGGAAACGCCGCAGTCGGGTAAAAAATGTGCTGATTGTTTCCCAGGGAAGGTTGAGTTTAATGGTGTAGCGGTGAAGCTTTTTCAGTTTTATGCGGCTGTACGGTAGATTGAAGTTGAGATCTTGAGTGTATTACTTCACACACATAAGCTCACGCCTGTATCTTAGAGGGGTAATCAGAAATCAGAAATCAAAAATTTATTTCAAAGTAAAGAACTTACATTCTGTTTTTTTAATGTCAGTGTACTTATAATGTTAATGTTAGCCACTGTCCCTAAAGCCGAAAAAGGCAGCGAAAAACGTCCAGGTAAGGGAGGCTAGAGCCATAGTATGACATAAAATCTCGCCTTTTTGTATGGGAGGCCCCTTAAATATTTATTTTATTCCGTTTTTTAGTATTTGTTTTTACAGCGGCTACACAAATACATAGTCTGTGAAAATTTCAACTGTCTGACCACCACGGTTCGTGAGATACAGGCTGGTGACGCGAGGGACGGACAGCGAGTTCTTAGTAATAGAGTCCGTTTTGCCCTTTGGGTACGGAACCCCAAAAATTAGATGAGCTAATCGATCGGGCGAACGGTAAATCATTAAAAAATTGTCTTTGGAGTTCGAGAAAAGCTCGAGAACCCACGGTAGGCCAGCCGGACTCGTTCTTGTCCGATTTATTTTTCCAAAAGTCCATTAACAAAATATTGAGCTTTAAAGCGCCATTTCTTGTCCGATTACCTCTGTGGCGCAGCGGTTAGCGCATCTGCCTACCATGCGAGAGGTCCCAGGTTCAAATCCCGGCTGAGGACAAAAAAAGCCCCTGATCTTGGATGTTCACATGTTTGTGACGTCGCTGTTTCTTATTCCCACGACACAGGGTATCCTAGTGTGGGGCCAGAAGCAATGTATGTGCCTGTATGTAAATGTTTATGTTTACATATCAATTCTCCGTGTTACATATATGTTATGTTTATGATTAGGGCGTCCCCTCTACACTCCTAACTAAACTGTTGATTGTAGAGAAGTATAATTGTTGATAAGACTTTACAAGTTAGCTAGCAATAGCATTTTAATAAAGGAAAACTTTGTACAGGTCATCGGTAGGACAGGCAGACGGTCGACGCACATAGCGAAACTGTAAGGGTTCCTTGCTGCCTCATCATCATCAACCCATTATGTCCCCACCGAGCGGCACGGGTCTCTTCCCTGAGGAAGGTAATGGCCATACTCCACCACGGGGGCCAAGTCCGGATTGGTGGAGGCTTGTAAGACTACTGGCTGGTCTTACTGTCAGAAGTTATCAAGCCGCCCTTAGGCCTTTGACTTGGCTTAACGACTGTCATCTATCGACGGCAGCCCTAGCAACATTCAGACATTGACAGCCTTTGGATTGTACAGTGCCACCATCTTATCTGTTCAGTTCATAGCGGCGCTAGTGGAGAATTTAGTTGTAACATTTAAGAAATTTTTGAACTAAAACTTTCGTAAGCACAACACATTGTCAACTTTTAGTCCGGATTTACTTACGGGTGTTGTTATATCGGAAGAGTCCGACCAGGTTAAAAAAGGTTTTAAGAAATTTACCTAGAAAAATGAGAATATTTTAACCCGTCTTTCAATTTTAATGAACATATATCTATAAATCTTAGTAAGTGAATAAATAAAACAAAAAGTTGGAAACAGGATTTACAATTAATTAGTTAGTTACAATTTTGCCCACCTGAACATATAACTTGGTGGCGCTGTACTCGTATTGAGATGTCAAAGTGATAGTTTTATTTTTTCAATTGAATTAAAAAACAGACTTTAATGACAAAGACTACTTGTACAGTTTGTCCAAAAACACTGGAAACCGGAAGTGAAAGTTTACTAATTGTTTTTATTGAGAAGTCAAAACATTTAGTATTTTATTGAAGCACAATACCTTATTTTATGTAATAGCTCAAGTTCGGAGTTTAATTCATGTAATGCTTGTAAGTGCAAGCTATTAACAAACACATACAAAAAGCCTGAGCAAAACCGTACTCTTAAATTTCTACTCTTTCTGGACAAGTTGTAGGTGCATACATTTAAAAACAAAAACCAAAAATGAGCATCGTAGCTCTCACAAAGTGTTCTCGTTTCTCGAGTCAACATTGTGTCGTACAAGCACCTAGGATTTTCCGGGAAACATGTAATTTTGGAACTAACTCCCCTTTGCTTCAAATAGTCCACAGTCCAAGTTAACGGAAAAACTGAACTGAGATATGAATATTTCAGGTAAATATTGAAGCAAAAGGACGTCACTAGGCGGACATGCTCTGTTCTTGAATTTTGACAAGCGCGCACTGCAGTTACCTATTTACTTGGAGAAATTGTCAACTACGAAACTCGCCCTAAGCTGTTTAGAACACTGTTTATTCCAGTTAAAATTCGTGCTGAAAAACCGTGCGGTAAAACTGGAGCGTATACTGAGCTCGAGGCCAATGTAGCCTCCTCGTTTTGAAATGATTTTGTTTGTTTTAAATCACATGTTCTATATTACCTATAAATATAATCTAATCCATTGAATTTCCTTCTAAATTCAATGTCTAATCTAATATCTTTCTTCTTATATTATATAAAATTCTCATGTCTCAATGTTAGTGCGCATACTCCTCCGAAACGGCTTCACCGATTTTCATGAAACTTTACATGTATATTCAGTAGGCTTGAATATAGTGTGAGTGAGAATAGAAAAAAAATTGGCGAAACAACGTTTGCCGGGGCAGCCAGTTCTAATATAATATATAATTTATATAACAATTTTATAAAGAGGAAAGATTTGTGTTTTTAATAGGCTCAGAAACCACTGGGGCGATTTTAAAAATTATTTCACATAGGCTATATTGGATTTTCAAAAAGCTTAGGGTTCCGTACGAAATCTCCAATAATGTGACCCAAGGTGTAAAAAAATTATATCTCCGGGAATTCTCCGAGGAACTAACATAGCAATTTCCACGGAAACGTTTTTGCCACCCGTGCGAAGCCGGGGCGGGTCGCTAGTAGGGTAAACTATAGTATTGCTGGCACCCACCTAGTCATTGGCACAGTGAGTTTTACACACAAATATTAAGAATTAAAATTGCTTAAAAGGCATTTTGGTAGTTTTTTATAATTAGCATTTTTAAGTACAAAACATACATACAAATTATAAGTGCCAATCACTGATATTATTAATGACAATGTTTGTACCTGTAATGCCGATGACTGTAGTTTTGGAGACATTTTCAAATTATTATTATTTTTCTTAAATAAAACTATGACAACAAACAAGAATTATTTTTTATTTCCAGCCTATACTCATATTCTAACTAATAAAAATGGTTAATAGTGATTGAATATGAAATTGAATGCTTAGGAAGCAAATTAAGTCAAGGTTTTGCTTAAGGTGCCAATCAATGTATAGTTTACCCTACTATGTATTTATAAAATAAAATAGAAATTGGACAACAAGCATTTGTTAAGAGTAAGGTTCGTCGCCCTCCCCAATTCAAATAATGTCGCTTATTTCAGTCAAATCAGCTACGCCAGTAACTAGACAGATTTTAAATTAAGATAACATTTCAGTCTAGACTTTTTAGTGGTCAGACCGCAGTAGGTTTACGACATAAAAAACATTTATTTAACACCATAAATACATGTTATATAGTATGTATGACGACCTCTGTGGCGTAGCGGTTAGCGCATCTGCTTACCATGCGAGAGGTCCCGGGTTCGATCCCCGGCTGGGGAGAAAAATAAAGCTCCAGGTCTTGGATGTTTACATTTCTGTGACGTCGCTGTTTCTGGTTCCCACGACACAGGGTATCCTAATGTGAGGCCAGAACCTATGTATGTGCCTGTATGTAAATGTTTATGTTATGTTTTATATTATAATATATATCATCAACCCATTATGTCCCCACCGAGGGGCACGGGTCTCTTCCCTGAGGAAGGTATAGCCCACTATAAGAGTAGTTTTGTACAAATGGCTGTAGCCTGGTGGGTTCGTAAGACCGACTCGTGATTGGCCGGTTTCTTCCAAAGAAACCACAATAGGAAAGAGTCTGAGTTATAAAAGGCTTAGGAAATACATCAGATTGAGTTCACACGTGTCGACAAGGACGAACCTTGGCAAAGTTTTCTAGTTCGCTTGCTTAGTAATAGCTGGAATTTGAAATATCAATGTTCAAGAAATCAGAAATTTATTTTAATGTAAATAAAATGATAATGTTAGCCTTGGGGCCGAATGTAGTGGAGAAAAAGGCAGCAAAAAATACTGATGTCCTAAGAAACGAAAACGAAAAGACGAAACAACGAAAACAAAAGAAAGACCTAAGAAAGTCTAAATTAAAGTTCAAGTACTCTCTATAGAGAGAATTAGCCCAATGGTTATCTCAATTTTTGGGCTACTTGTAAGATCTTTATCATGATAAAGATTAGTTAATTTAAATTTAAAAATCACGACGTTCATTTAGTAATGGGTGATTCTAAGAAAATGCTTTAAATTAAATAATTTGTTTGGCGCACTTTTTTTCATATTAACTCAATAAAAAGTAACATATACTGTAGGTTTATTGGCCCCTGAAGATTGTATTGTAACGTATTTCTAGGTTTTGGTGGCAACTACTACAAATTATTATATAATTTTATTGAGTTGAAATGAAAAAAAAAAATGCGCCAATGAAATTATGTGTACAAATCCCGGCTGAAAAAAAAAAAAGAAACCCAGGTCTTGGATGTTTACATGTTTGTGACGTCGCTGTTTCTTGGTCCCACGACACAGGGTATCCTAGTGTGGGGCCAGATGTATGTGCCTGTATGTAAATGTTATGTTATGTTATGCAGTTGTGAGAATCACCCTAATAAAGATCCGAATTCCCCCATCGACTATGGACCTCTAAGAAGCTTGGAAACCAGGTCACTTGGCGCCTTTAAAGTTAATACATATAACAAGACAGAAAGACGAGAAGCAGCTTAAAGCTATCTATTAAATCTATTAAAGCAGCTTAATAGATTTTAGTTTGATCTATAGTAGGGGAGCCCAAGGGGGAAGAAGATGATAGTTAAAAAAAATACTCAAACAAATTTTCTTATAAATACAAGTAATCTACAGAAAGCTAATAAATCTATGCAAAACTATATTTAGAGTAGTAGTACCCACGACACAGGTTATGCCTAGTGTGGGTGCTAGTTTATACCTACTTTTACTTTTATGTATCTTTTTTCTGTGCAATAAACCAATTTTTGATTTGATTTGAATCGACTTAAAAAAACGTACGCTTTTTTATTTGCGTGCTATTTTCAATTAATTAAAAAGCATGTTTTTCAATTAATTATACTAATCTGTCAGTTTAAAAAAACATTTAACTGTCAGGCGAATCCTTACAGATAATCGTCAGATTTTGAGACTTATTATAGAGATTATATAATATTTAAATATCTTAATCTGAAGCTCTACAGTATTTCAAAAGGGCGAATTTTTGTGCACATTCTAATATTGGCCACATTTGCGTCACATCAAAATCGTCAGATTATTATATAAGAGCTTTTTTTAGGTTCGTTTAAAGGTATGTCCTCTTAGAAAATCTGACGCCCCCGATTACATTTTAATTTTTTTATGTTCAACCTTTACGAACGACCACCCCCATCATAGAAACAACCAGATTAACATTTGTACATTTTTAAAAATAGTAAGACATGGATGCTATCCAACAGTCCATGCAACAAAACCATTATGACCGCACCGAGAGGCACGAGTCTCTTCCCTGAGGAAGGTATAGGCTTACTCCACCACAGGGGCCAAGTCCGGATTGGTGGAGGCTTCTAAGACTGGTCTTACTGCCAGAAGTTTACAAGCCGCCCTAAGGCCAAGGTAATAACTGCTGGGGTTCCGCAAGGTGGAGTTCTGTCCCCTCTCCTTTTTTCAGTTTTTATTAACACCCTGGTTTCCGTGATCAAGTTTAGCACTTATCATCTGTATGCGGACGACCTTCAACTGTACCTACCTTGCAAACATACAGATGTTACCGAAGCAATAGGTCGGACGTCGGAAGACCTTGAGGCTATACGGACATGGTCGACGCGGTATGGTCTTATAGTAAACCCATCCAAGACGCAGGTCATGTTTGTCGGGAGTAGAGCCCTTATCGCCAGACTCGATGTAGACTCACTTCCAGCTGTGCTCTATGATGGTATATCTCTCCCCTATTGCAAACAGGTAAAAAATTTAGGTCTCCATATAAAGAACAACCTATCTTGGGAGCTTAACGTGGCGGAAATCAGCAGAAAAGTGTTTGCCTCTATGCACTCTCTTAAGCGGCTTCAGAAGTTTCTCCCATACTCTGCTAAAGTTACTCTGGTCAACTCTCTTCTTCTCCCTATCATCGATTATGCTGACGTCTGCTATCCGGACATTACCGAAGACCTTCTCAGCAAACTCGACAGACTGCTCAACCTTTGCATCCGTTTTATATTCGGACTGCGTAAGTTTGACCATGTCTCCTCCTATCGTAGTCAGCTGAGGTGGCTTAACATCCGCTCCCGCAGGAATGCTCACATTCTCGCCACTCTGTATGGTATTCTCAATAACCCCTGCTCCCCCTCTTATCTCAGAGGACGTTTCGAGTTCCTCCGCAGTGAAGGTCGCCGAGCACTGCATCTTCGTACCCCCGTGCATAATACTAATGTTATTCAAGTTCTTTATTCAAGGTATTCAAGGTTCTTATTCAAGGTAATGTTATTCAAGGTAACGTTATTCAAGGTAATGTTATTCAAGTTCTTTCAAGGTGACAGCAATTCGCCTCTGGAATAGCTTGCCTCTTGACATTCGACAGGCCCCAACACCTGAATCATTCCAAACTAAGGTTTTTAATCACTATCTTAAGTAATTATATTATTTTAACTTATTATAAGTAGTATTCACATGTATACATCACTTTATCATTATAAAAGTTGTAGGTTATACCTATCTATTTATTTATTTTGTATGTATGTATCTATTACTATGTATAATATGTATAATATTTCCACTTTGTATTGTTTTTTTTTATTTTGTATTGTGTATTTACCTATTTATATACCTAGGACTAAGTAAGTAAATAGTATAATTTAATATTTAAGTTGCACTACCTGTAAATGTTTCTTCATTACCTAGGTTAGTTGGAAGAGAATGCTACTTAGCATTAAGCTCGCCTATGTGCAAAACTTGTGTTTTATTGCAATAAAGAATTTAAACAAACAAACAAAATAATATTATATGATTTTTTTTTCTTTTTATCATCGAATCTTCGTAACCCAATTGGTATCTATGACGCTCGAGTAAATCCCGATTTAGCATCGCGGGCTCCCGTACTACTAGGAATGAAGCTTCAATTTATAAACGATGCACTTTCAAGCGAAAGGTTTGTTTTGTTAATAAGTTTGTCATCAGTAAAACTTCCTCAAAGATCTTGTTTTCAAAGAAATTCTGATCTTACTGAGGATTTGTTTGACTGGGAAAACGTAATCCAGCTTGAGCACCCACCTAAGTAGCACCTGCACTGCACCTGGCCTAGTCCAGATTCAGCACCTATTGATATTTTTGGCGGAATAAATACATTTGTATTCACTAACACCACCTGCCAAAAATATCAATAGGTGCTGAATCTGGACGGTATTTTATTTTATTATTAATAAATACATAATAATATTAAATAAACGGGGTATTTTATTATATTATTTATAAGAGACTCCGGGTTCTTCACGATGCTTTCCTTAAAAAAGAGGGTATAATATCTCTTAAAAAGATGTATACTCAAAAGCGATTACGTCTCCGGTTCAATGCCCCTGACCGGTCCACACCTACCTCCATGGTACGGGATTTTTTTTTCTCTATCCGAATCCGCCGCGTACTGGCCGTTATGTTTGACGAAAACGAGTATTTTGACGCAATTGAATGCAATATACAAGTGAGGGATCTTCGTGGGAACGCTGGCTGGTAGACTGTAAAAAATGGGAGAAATAATAGCGACATCGAAGAAAAAAAAATTTGTTTTTTTTTTAGGTGGAATTTAGACATTTTTAATTCGATCTGTAAAAACTGCTATATATTGTTCTTTTTTCTCTGTGGTTACAGTTTTACTCAGTGGATCCTCTTGACGCCATAAAGGGACGGTTTTGGCATAAGTTCTAGTTATTTAGAGCCATGACCGTGATGCTAGTTTCGCGATCTTGGGTCACAAAAGTCACTATAAAAATGACTGAGGTCTGACACTTTCTTCATATTTTTTAAAATGATCAGTAGAAAAACATTGTTTTTTTATAGTGGCTGTTGTTGCATTGACGTTAATTATTAATAAAAAATAGCCTACCCGAAACAATTTATTTTACGTTTAATAGTTTTTTTAGCATTTGAAATACCTATTTCGTTACACCTTTCCGGACAATAAACAGCCTTACATAAGTATAAAAACGCATGACACCAATAAATAAATAAATACGTCGTATTTTATGCAGTATTACTATTTCAACCGTACGTGCGTATTTATGTATAGCTCACCATTAAATAGCCCAAATGACATTCGGAAAACAAAAATACAATATTCATCGGACGCAGTCGTAAGAAAAAAAATACAGTTCGATATTTAAAATTCCCGCTGCGTATGTAGCTCAAGAATTTCGTGACGAGTCGTAGCGTAACTCGAAGAAAATTGCGCAACGCGTTTTCGGGGGTCGTTGAACGCCGCGAACCGTTATCTCAGCGCGATTTTACTTTTACCAACAGCAATTTAGTACCGCTACTCGGCGGAAGGTGGCGCTGGTTGGCGTGAGACTAAAAATGATAGTGGGCTTTTCGAGTTAATTATGACACATATACCTACGTACTGAATGATTATGTTTGAGCATCAATCAAACCTGATGTTTAATTATGTTAATTACATTACTGTGGCTTTGGACGATTTTCGCAGCTCGAAACATTTTGGATTGTATTTGCGGCTTAGTCACAAGATGATGTGGTTTTATTATTCAAGTAGTAAATATTATAATAAACCATTTGATGCGCCCTTCAGGATACCTTAATTATCTTATTTTATTATTAATTTTTTTTTTTTGTCTTATAATTTATTTTGAAAACAGTGACCATTTAAATGCTTGAAATAATATTAATAATGAACTAACAAAAAATAATTAAAAATATAACTTAAATATAAAACTATTGTAGTACATTATATATTTACAATATTTACAAATAAAATACCTGCCCCAGGTCGCTGTCCCGCGGCAATGAGCCCAGAATGCTGGCGACGTTGCCTCTTTGGATGGCCAGGCTTATCCTTTGGCCGAGGTACGCGCCAGCTCTCTGGTCTCCCGATGCGTCGATTAGGCGCGCCGCTAGTTCTTTGAACAGCAGGCGCGCCTCTGGGCCCCATGGGCCCATCGTTTCGACCCCAAACAGCGCAAATATGTAATTGTTGCCAATAGATCTGTATTTGCGCCGTTTGAGGCTTTCGGCCGCGCCGGCCGCTGAACCAGCGGCTCTTCCACTCTGGGAAACATGGGAAAATATGGTGTGGCGAGAGCGACAATTGGGTGGACTGTATTGCGACCAAATTGGCAACACCAGGAAGGTGCTCGTTGGAAAACCGGGAGGGACGTACCTTGGTTTAACGCCCCGCGGACGACGAAGGACGATCGCGGCAGCGCAGGTGGGCGCCGGATGGTCCTGGCCTCTGGTAGTCCAAAAGGGTGGTGCACAGCGTAGAATATCTTTGATAAATGCGGCGGAAAAACTGAATGTGACTTTCGTGTTCAATTCCCAAAAAACGTCTGTGTAGTAACTAATGCGCGCGGCATTATTGGTCGCGCATTGATGCGTCCGCTCGAGGGTGTGGGATATTCACATTTCGTAGAGGTTGGCTTAACATCTTTGGACGTACGCTCCAGGATTTTGAATTGCTCGCGAACAAATTTCAAAAAGTCATTGTATCGTGGCATATCTTCGTCACTTCGGATGTGTTCCTCGAAACTCTTAGCGGTATCTGAATCAACCAACTTAAGTCCGACGTGCACGAAAATGAAGTCGCTTAAGTCTCGGATCTTGAGTTGTTTTAAAGCAGCAATTGTCGCAGCATATTTATCTACAATTTTTTCTAAGTTGCTTGCCGACGGGCCGTTCACACTTTTGAGAGAAAAAAGTTGATTTAAATAGGTCGTGGCTAAAGCTCTGTCATCTTTATATTTGTCAAGTAGGGCGTTCCAAACTAAGGAATAATTTTCGCCTGCAGGAACAATACCGGCGCACACATTCTTGGCCTTGCCTGTCAGGTGACTGAGCAGATAATGGATTCGTTCAGAATTGCACAAGTCTTTATTCTCATGGATAACCCTCTTAAATGTTTCGTAAAAGAAAGGGAAATTTTGGATGTCGCCGTCAAAGGTAGGTAATTCAATGCGTGGAATTTTCAAATTGTAGTCAGATCGAGTCGAAGACGCAGCGGTTGGAGGATTCTGCGATCGAGTCGGGGCAAGTTCGGCTTCGAACCGATGTGCGGCTTCTTTCACGAAGCAGAATAGCCCGTCAAAGGCGCTTACCGACTGGTAGTTCACCATGTAGTCGGGATTAATTTCTAAATTTAGAATATTTATACTATCCACAGTTGTCATGTACTCGGCCCGTAGTTGTTCCACATGACGCGCTTGTGACAGAAACATTTGTTTTGCAGTTACGTCCTTGACCTTGGATATAGATTAAAAAACGGCGGAGATTTGAGAGAAATACATTTCACGTTTCCCCTCCAAGAGCCTAAGTCGTCTCTCTAATTCAGCCATCTTGACAAGATCGGGACGGTTTTAGTTAAATTTAAGTGTCTACTTAATATCTTACTAAATTTTTTTTTATTATAGAACACTCACTTTATAAACAGTTACCAAACTGAATTATTTTATTTGAATTCGGCAAATAGTGCGATTACCTCATAAATATGGCGATACAAAAAAACACCCTGTATAACTGGGGGGCGATTTTATATTTATTAATACGACACTGTATTTCAGTGCGGCGGTGATATTAATTAATTACCTATGATAGGTGCGAGTTATAATAGGCCAAATACGTACGCGTGAACTATACAAATAGTAGCCACGAGAAGACGCGAGAAAAAATAAAGCTATGGAATAGCAGTCTACTCGCGGCGTCCTATGCGGTTATAATGTGAAACGATTGGGATTGAACTCTGTTCTGGAGATATGCCGTGTTGCGACAGAACAACAGAAAAAGACACGGTGAAATTCATCACGGTGGGCGTAATGAAGATATGAACTACGTAACCAACGAGAGCGAGTAAAGCGAGGTGGGATTTCAATAAATCCCGGTCGTGCGACTCGAAGACAAAAAATAATAATTATAATATACAGATGAGTTACTTACTAACTATACTATAGTAAATTAATGAATTACACATAGTTCACAACTTGCCTTTAAGGAAAATGGATAACGTAGTGGACTACATGTTTATTAATCCAAAATTCTATTATTGTAATTTTTTGTAATGTTTTACTATGTAGTTGCTTGTTATTCCAAATAAATAAAATAAAATAAAATAAAATGGCTGATAATGTTGACGAGTCAAGTTTGGTAGGTTATAATATTTAAGGCCCTATACTCCATACGCTTAGTATAGGTACGTAACTAAAGGTAAACAATCTGTAGAATGTTTTCATTGAAATATACACTTTTTAAATCGAAATTAAATGTGTTTTTATGAAATTACATTTAATTTCATATTGAATTGGTAATGTGTAAAGATTTTGGTTTAATAATTGCACATTTCAATAAAAAGGCGTATCAAGATTGTTTACCTTTAGTTAAGTACTAAACATAAAATATGAAGTATAGATTTTGTATTGCATCGAATGCACTGAAGTATCGCATTGTCAGTGTCCGTGACAGGATGTTTCTCTTGAGTTACGTAGACCTTTAAGGCTGCTGCTACATTTGTTTATTTTTAAGCCCTCGGACCACAAAATATGGGGTAACCGGCAACCATATGTGAGTGGTTGACCAAAAAGGGACCTCAAGGGAAAATAATTGATCTCTAGAAAATCGCGTTTGAAGTTTCGTGTATAGACAGGTTTCGACTAGGCTCGGCTCACAAAAATAAATCATAAAAAAATAACTACGGCACCTAAAAACATTCTGGTTAGACCAAAACAAAGCTGAAATACCAGAGATTAAAAAAATCAAATAAAAAAAATAAGGGTTTCCAATCCCTCCAGGTCCCTTTTTGGTCAACCACTCACATATTTTGATAAAGTTGCCGTCAATGCTCTCTCTAAATATTCGAAATACTTATAACATAACATAACATTTACATACAGGCACATACATTGCTTCTGGCCCCACACTAGGATACCTGTGTCGTAGTAACCAGAAACAGCGACGTCACAAACATGTAAACATCCAAGACATGGGTTTATTTTTTTTGTTCTCAGCCGGGATTTGAACCCGGGACATCTCGCATGGTAGTCAGATGCGCTAACCGCAAATCTAAATCTTATATTGACATCTTTTCTAGCCTTAACACCTTCAAGTCTTCTATTGGTAAAGCTCTAGCTGTTACCTAAATTAATAAATCCATAGAATATACTTTACTTGCTACTCAATCAGTTTAAGTTACATAAATTTATTATCGTATTTTTTATTACTTAGAGCTCACTTTATGGTCTTTTATGATGTAACTTTATTAGGCTTGTTGTGGATACCTTTAAGTAAGAGTGCACATGAGCTTTTAGATTTTAAGCTTATAAACTATGTAATTTTTGTGTTTAACTCTTGTTGGTGATCCTTGATAAAATAAAATAAGACCGCATTTGAACTTTCAAAAATCGACTTAATTCAAGTTTTATTTTTATGAATGTTGTTACATAGACACATAAGCTCACGCCTGTATCCCATACGGATAGGCAGAGACCAGGGACTGCCCCCTGCCACGATCTTGACAGATTAGTTCTGCTTGATCGATATTCATGCACACACGCCGATTTCTGGTACGTTAATGTTTTTATTGAGCAATAAAGTGAAACATACGAAAAATGATTCCTCGTGTTTCTCAAAATATTTTTTTTATGTAAAAATCGAGCATACTTTTATTAAATTTTTTTTGAGGCTTTGATAGACACGGTAATTAGGGACAATGTAAGTACATGTTTGGTTCTATATGTATCATGTGGTTTTTGACAAAATGTTTTCATGTAAAAGCTGCTGTTATGTCCAAAATTTTTAAATATTGTAAAAATGATGAAGATAATTGGGGTCGAGGCTTTGCTAGACAATAACATTACGGATATTTAGAATAAATTTTGGTTTCCTGTGAGTAGTTCTTGATAGAAACATTTTTGTTTTTTTTTTACAAAGACATGTCTCTTTATAGCAGTATTGCTGCCAATATTTGTTGCGCTTTATTTATTTTTATTGTTTTTGAGCATTTTTTTTTTGCTTGCACTTTAAGGCGGCTGTTACGTCTGTCTGGCTGTCATGCTGTCACATTATTATATTTTTACTGACTGTTGAAAAGCATCATATTTAGAAATTAAAATTAACGAAATTTTAAATACAACATTGTTTTATAAACCAAAATATATAATGCATATTAATAGTTAAGTTTACAATAGTGGATTTATTTCAGAAAAAAACTTCTTTCACTGCCTCAGAGAGATTTTGATAACAAAACAGCAGACGATCAACTAAACGAAGCTCAACTAATGAAAAAAATGTTGTTTTTTAAAGCATTTTGATGCAAATTTTATCAGTCAGAAAAGATTATAAAACTATTTCTTATTTATGTAGGAGTTAAAAAAAATAGCCGTAGGTAAGTGTATTTTCATGTTTGTGATACCATTGAACAGGGTATCCTAGTTCAGTACAAGGACAAATGATTGTATTGTGTGGAAGTTGTATCACCTACCAAGCGAGAGGTCACGGGTTCGAATCCCGGCTGGGGACAAAACAAAACCCAAGTCTTGGATGTTTACATGTTTGTGATGTCGCTGTTTCTGGTCCCCACGACACAGGGTGTCCTAGTGAGGGGCCAGAACCAATGTATGTGACTGTATGTAAATGCTTATGTTTAGTTATTATTACTATTAATGTGCAAGACGGCTGTGGCAGCAGCCTTAAGGAAATAAAGATACGTTTAACAAACACAAATTGACTTGGTATTATGATAGAGTTACAGATTGCACCACAATGGAGAACAAGCTTTAAAATTAGATCGGAGTGACATTGTACTTACAGTCTGTTAGCTTTAACAGCTAGAGTAGGCTTCGGTTTTCGCCGAAAGCACACGAGTGTAATAAGTGTATACGTACAAGTGTTCTGATTACGAAATTAAGTGTCATATTAGTTCCGATATTTCTATTACACGAATTCAATCATATCAATCCGATAGTAGCCGAGGTATATTCTAAAAGCTAACAGACTGAACATCTACATAGTTCTAGTCAGACCTAAGAATAGGGAATGGATGAAAATATCAGAAGTGCTTGATTTTTTTTTGGTGATAGGAAGACCTAATATCACCAATCTACTTTCTTCAACCATAACTGCCCTACAACCTACATCTGCTGAGTGACAGAGTTGAGTTGCACACGCTCTTCTCTGCTCGTACAGTGTGGATCCGGCTAATGAGGAGTCATCATCAGCCCATTATGTTCCACCGAGGGGCACGGGTCTCTTCCCTGAGGAAAGTATAGGCCATACTCCGCCACGGGGGCCAAGGCTGCATTGGTGGACGCTCGTAAGACTAGTGGCTGGTATTACTGTCAGAAGTTTTCAAGCCGCCCTAAGGTCAAGGTAATATTAATAAAATAAAATAGCCTTTATTGCATCTTCGAAAAACAAAAGGAAATTATTGGTATGAAAAACAGAAATTTACAAGATACAAAAAAAATTAATAAGTAGGTGTTAAAAAAAATTTAATTCTTGATGCTCCTTATTAGGTAAAGGCCTCCTCCAGATTTTGCCATAGTTCGCGGTCTTGAGCTTTCTCCATCCAGTCTTTTCCCGCAATCTTAATTATATCGTCGGCCCATCGCTTAGACGGTCGGCCGACTCCTCTTTTTCCATCTTCCGGACCCTTCCACTGCGTGATTTTCTTTGTCCATCTTTGGTCATCCATCCTTGCGACGTGGCCGGCCCACTTCCATTTTAGTTGCATGAGGTGGTGACGTACGTCTTTAATATTAGTGCGATCTCTTATTTTTGTGTTACTAATCTTATCTTTAAGTTTTCTTATCTTTAAAGGTAATATTATATGACATTTATTTTCTTTTTATCATCTAAGCTTCACAACGAATAGGTGACGCTCGAGTAAATCCCGATTAGCATCATGGGCTCCCCGACCACTAGGAATGAAACTTCAATTTACAAAGGATTATTTTAACAGAGAGCTGTTGCCGATGCACTTTCAAGCGAAATCGAAAGCGAAAAATCTGTGAATGCAGTTCAGAATTAAAAATTATGGATAAAAAATAACAATAAATAAACTCACGCCCGTTATCCCCGAGGGGGTAGGCAGAGGCACCAATCACTAGAACCCACGTTTTGCCGAGTTTATTAGGTCCCAAACGTGACAAGTGGCAAGCCTGTCGCCGTTATCTGGGCACAATTTATCAGCGAATGGTGTTGCTGTAGGTACAAACAAACAAATGTTCGTAACTATAAGTCATTGGTACATTATGGATAGTTTCCTAAAAACGTTTTCCTGTGACTACATAATACTCGTAAAAGTTTGTTGTTTTTCCTAAAAACAAAGTAACTCGCTACTCCCAAACAATCATACGATACCTTTGTTTCCTAACGAACAATGAAAAGTTACTGGAACTGAATCCCGTAGGTCCACAGTCGCACGAATTGTAACTTTAATTGTTTTCTAAGTGGACTAAAAACTTTGAGAAGTAATTAAAATGGTGAGCAATTATAAAATTTGGTCAGCCACAAAAAACAGCATTTAAATAATTTGGTCAGCATACAAAGATTTTGTTTGCAATAAAAAAAATCAGGCAGCAATCCTTGTTCGGCAACTAATTTTGATAATGTTAAAAAAATAAATCATAAATAGGCAGCTTACAATACCGGATTTTTTTAAATTCAACCCCAAAGGGGGCGAAAAGGGTTGTAAAAATTTGTACTGGAGGTATAAATAATGATGTCTAATTTTCTTGAAACTTAAAATAAATACTCTTCAACACAATTAATTGAGCACGTATTTCGCCGTTTTTGTAAATTTAATATTTAAAGGAGTTAACGGGGTCGCAACATTTTGAACTAAAGTCCACGCGGATGGAGTCGCGGGCGAGGGCTAGTTTTTTGTAAGAATAAAAAAATATTAATTTACACTTCTATAAATAATAAAACATACCCAAACAAACACATCCACTCAGGGAGTAAATAAATTAAATAATCTTTGCATGAAATGCATCCATTTTGCTAACCATTTAAATAACACCCAAAAACTTTCCTGTGTCGTTACAGAAACAAAAATTTTTAACTAAAATAAAAATCGACTTCAAACAAAAAACTATTCTAAAACAATCGTATGTAAGAATACAAGAAGGTGATAGAGTATTAATGGTGCTTAATAAATCATTACTTTTTTTTACATTTACATACAGACACGCACATTGCTTCTGGCCCCACAGTATGATACCCTGTGTTGTGGGACCAGATACAACGACATCACAAACATGTAACCATCCAAGACCTCCAAGACAAGGTTTTTTTTGTCCCCCAGCCGGGATTCTAACCCGGGACCTCTCGCATGGTAGCCAGATGCGCTAACCACTGCGCCACAGAGGCCGTATTTATTCAATAACACCAAGCTGTACTTATAATTATCTACACTACTTAACAACTATTTACTCTAACCACAATCTTTCTTTTATAAATACGGCATTTACACATTGACAAATCCACAGACAATCAACCGAAGAAACATAAATAAAACGCAACGGAAATTAAAACCTAATAACTATCCAATTGCGAGGCTAGGTATGATCCCGAGACCATCCGTTTGTAAGGCAGCTTCACTACCGCTTGAGCCACCAACGCTTTTTGTATTGAAACGAAATCAGCTAATAAAGTCTCGTAATGATACAATTGGGGATAGGAATTGGCACTGCTTGCTGCAATACAGGCGTCAAGCCTAGCACAGCAACATAACATAAACATAACATAACATAAACATTTACAAAGGCACACACACTGCCTCCGGCCCCACACTAGGACACCCTGTGTCGTGGGAACCAGAAACAACGACGTCACAAACATGCAAACATCCAAGACCCGGAGTTTTTTTTTTCTCCCCAGCCGGGGATCGAACCCGGGACCTCTCGCATGGTAAGCAGATGTGCCAACCGCTACGCCACAGAGGTCGTCAACGTCAACAGAAGTTAATAATAATGTTGATTCATCGGAATGTTGATTGATCAGAATATACCACTAGCGTTAGTCATAGACGGTCACCCAACTTGTACTGAACGCGCCATATGTTGCTTAACCTTCGTGATCGTTTAAGATCACTGGAAGTACCAGCTTTCAAATAAAAAATAGTCAACAAAATCGCTTCACCCAGTCAAAAGTTCAGAGGTAACAAACATAAAAAGAAAAAAATAACAGTGGAATTGAGAAATTCCTCCTTTTTTTTGAAGTCGGTTAAAATCTCAGTGAAACTGGGTCCCGTAATCAGGTCCACAGTCACACGGAGTGTCACTGTGGACTGTGTAAGCTTTACTTGTTTTCTAAGCGGACTAAATGTCCATTGTTGTTACAAAAATGAATTTTCACTTAGCTTCAGCGTAGCACCTGCAAAACTCTCAGGCGAGTTGAATGTAGGACTTAAGGAACTTTAAGTCGTAATGCTAGCGCCATCGCCACCCAGGAAGTCGACTAACCGAGAAATAAGTAGACTACAGACTACATCTAAAGCTGGGTACCTACTGACCAACGTTACGCGGTGTAATGTAACATGTTACACACCGAGCATTCATAACATATCATAACATTTACATACAGGCACATACATTGCTTCTGGCCCACACTAGGATACCCTGTGTCGTGGGGACCGGAAACAGCGACGTCACAAACTAAACATCCATGACCTAGGGTTTTTTTGGTCCCTAGCCGGGATTCGAACCCCGGACGTCTCGGATGGTAGGCAGATGCGCTAATCATCCAAGTAAACTTCCAAGACCTCAGTTCAAGATTCAATGCAGTCAGTACGTTTTGTTACGGCGAATTCTACGATCGATGACGTACTGACTGCACGAATGCTCGATGTATAACGTATTACATTATACCGCGTAGTGTTGGTCAGTACCCAGCTTAATATATAAAATTCTCGTGTCACACAGCCGGGATACGAACCCGGGATCTCTCGCATGGTTGGCAGATGCGCTAACCGCTGCGCCACAGAGTTCATTGAAAAGAAACTCAAGTTAATATATCCGGGTAATATTTTACGATATTCATCATCATCAACCCATTATGTCCCCTGAGGAAGGTATAAACCATACTCCACCACGGGCGCCAACTCCGGATTGGTGGAGGCTTGTAAGACTATTTGTAGTGGCTGGTCTTACCGTCAAAAGTTTTCGCCCCGGCAAAAAAAAGCGATTCAACGCTCGAATTTTTACGATATTGCTACCACTGAATTAGAACCAAGAAAATCGTGGGTCGATCGAGGAAATCGAGGAAAATGTACGGGATATGAACCCACGACATTCGGAATATGTGGCCGATGTTACACCCCTACGCCATCTGTTCGCTGAAGCGAAAGTTATCTGTCTGGATCATGCCAAGTGAAAGTCCTTGGTACCTGTCTACTCCTCTGGGATACAAGCGTAAAAGACAATGCCCATTCGTGCCCCAAGACTACTAACCCAAAAATACTTTAAGTTACAGGCTTGAAGTATGCATAAATGATTTTATTCTTCATCATCATCATCAGGCTATATTAGTCCACTGCTGGACATAGCCCTCCCCTAATGAGCGCCATAGCGCCCTGTCTTCAGCTTGACGCATCCAGCATCTGCCCTTCGCAGATCGTCATCGTCGTTTGCCGAGTCGCGGTCTCCACTCAAGAACACGTTTACCCCAGCGGTGGTCGGTTCTTCGCGAAATATTTTATTAAAAAGAAATAAAAAAATACTATACATAAATAAGACCTGTAAAAGCAGCAAATATATATTTTTTTAATTCAAAATATCGACTTTATATCCTACGAATCTGTTTAAAATTTTTATTAGTTTTTTTTAGGGTACCTATGGTATCTTTTATTTTCAGTCAAAAAAATGTTTTCCATACAAAAACGTTATGATAAAATAGGGTAATTGTAAAATAGAAAGCTTTTGTTATGGTATGTACATATATATACCCTTATAACTTAGGAGTCTGAGCTTCAGCATAGTTCATGTTCTATAATTTCAAGAGTACAAATTATAACCTATCAACTGATATATAATTCATTTGTATAACTGAAATAATCTGTCGGGGCATGGCGTCATATAAATCTTGGCATTCTTCTTTATGTGATGTGATGTGTGCGTAGATAAGGCAGAGGAAGCACGTCTCGTGAAACAAGTTATCTTCATGCTTCATGTAACTTACCTCCCTGATTTAATTTAATTCCATATTAAGCACGCAATTCGTGATGTACATACAATAAGGAATATTCGATATACCTAAGTATTTCTACAATATACAGGGTGTTTGGAAGCTGGGTACAACTACTGTGGTGCAACTACTTACTGGGTAAACTATTTGTATTTGTATTTGGGTGCAAAGCCTTAAGGGGGTTAGTGGAGACCATCTAGAACATTTTGAGCCATATTTGTCCTAACCAAGTCTGATTGTTTTTGCATGGACGAATCATAGGTCATAGTTATAGTCAAAACTAAAAAAAAATATTTGTCAATTTGTATTAACATAAAATGTTTCAATTATAATTCTTAAGTAGTATAATTAACTGAATGACCGAGCTTTGCCCGGTATTTATTTTTGTATAAACAGCAGTTTAAAGTATATTTATGTGTTATATGACAGAGCTATAAGTAAGGTATTTACAAAACTAAAACTAATAATAATATTAAAAAAGTAAACTAAATCTATTTTCTTTTTACAACTTCTTCTCTTTTCTGTCTTTTTTTACTGAGGTAGTTTTCGCGACCCCCTATAGAGGCTTCGCGACCCCCCAACCCACAAGTTGAAAAACAATGCTTTAAGAAAACCTGTTTGCGGATCCCTGCCACTTACCTTGTCACGTTAAGCCAGCCATGTTACCCTCCCCACCATTTTGTTTTTCCTGTCAATAAAATGTCTCTTCTGTCTGTTACACCCTGTATAGACCGTCTCCCCCCGTCCTTACCATCGTATCACCTTAATCGATCTGACGTATTTACATTGTCTTTGTCACAAATCCCCATCGTCTGTGAGGTGCGTGCATGTAAATATGTAAAATAGTTGTCAGTGCCGCTGCACATTCGTTGGAAGCTTCTATTTTTAGCCGTGACTCTAGAGAATATCGGCGTCGTGGTATAAGGCGTGGTATAATTTTAGTTGGTCATAGAACCCTTACACGTCAAGGCATATAGAATCAAAGGCTGCTAAGTGCCATAATGTCCAAATATGAGCCATCTAGTGTATCTCCAGTTTAAGCTATGTATTTTATCAAATTAGTGACCAAATCAGCAAAAGACCACTTAAAACCTCATACAAATCTCATGTTGGGTTCAAAGGCTGCTAAGTGTTACCGCGTTGGAATCAAATACGGCAAAGTGGCATAGTTTACTTTGTGGTACTTTGCATCCTTTGATTCTATACGCCTTTAGTCTAGGGTATTATACTCAAAGGGGTGAGGGACCTTAATATCAAGACTCCACTGCCCGTCTGTCGGTCACCAGGCTGTATACCTATCGTGAACCATGACAGCTAGACAGTTGAAAACACAGATGATTAATTTCTGTTGCCGCTATAACAACAAACACTCAGAACAGAATAAAACAAATATTTAAAGGAGACCCCTATACAACAAACGTCATTTATTTGCCGTTTTTTGCCCAATATTAATAACGGCAATTGTACATTTTATCTATACAACATTCACATGTTGTATAGATAAAATGGTACGGAACGGGTTCCACGGAACTCTAGGGTTCGTGTCCTGGGCCTCAATTCTACTAGTGCATTATATTTCAATGACAGATAGTCGGTTGGGTCACGTGACGTGTTTTTTTGCACCATTGACGCCTAGATTGTTTGATATGTGCGCGAGCGTAGACTTGAAGCGCGGCAATGAAACTATTTGTGAGTGGTTGACCAAAAAGGGACCTGCAAAGGTACATTAACTGTCAAATTCTCACGACTTTTGACGTTGTCGCGCGCGACTCGCGTCCTCATACTACCTTTGCTGGAGGGATTGGAAACCGTTATTTTTCTAATCTGTGGTATTTTAGCTTTGTTTTGGTCTCAGCAGAATATTTTTAGGTGCCGTAGTTATTTTTTATGTTTTTTTTGTGAGATAAGCACGGTCGAAACCCTGTATGTTATACAGTTTATCGTGTTTACTATACTTCAAACGCGATTTTCTCGAAATCAATTATTTTCCCTTGAAATCCTTGAGGATTTTTGGTCAACCACTCACATATTGCCATGTCCATGGAGTTGTCATTGTACTACAATCCATTAGCAGAATCTAGGTCCTGCAGTGGGAAGGCTGCTGACTGAGTCTGTGTGTGTGTGTGTCTGAGGTTCAATACGATTGGAAAAAGGGAGGAGTTTTTTTCCGCTGCCTTTTTCTACACTACAAATTCTGCCCGAAGCCAGCAGCTGATTAATAAACAGAATGTAAATAGCGTTGAAATAAACTTCCAACTTCTGAATAAAAAAGCGGTCAAGTGTGAGTCGGACTCGCCCGTGAAGGGTTCCGTAGCAGCAAATATAAAAGTTCTTGTAGTTTTGCGGTTTACGATTTATGACGTACCCGCGGTGTCGCCCGCGGTTTTTTACGGAAAATAAATAGTGTATTCAGCGAAAATAATAACTATTTACATTTTTCGGATCTTACCATGGGTATAAGATATTTTCCCGCAGTTAAACGTAGCCTATGTGCTAATCCAGGGTGTCAGTTAACTCTATACCAAATTTTATTAAAATCGCTCCAGCCGTTGAGACGTAAAGAAGTAACAAATATAAATAGGCTGTTACTTATGTATGCGGAATCTGGGATTTCAATAATTTTAAACGCAATGTCTGACCTCCATGGTCAAATTCGTTCTTTTTTTAAAAACTGGCCGCTAATATTTTTCTCTTATATACGTTAGTGTTTTGTTTTTGTTGGGTTTAACCCGGCGAGAGTGTGGTGCAGAAAAATTACATCTAGTATGTTGTGGGGTGTAACATACCCCAAAGAACAAAACGCCTTTTACCTTAGTAGTTCTCCAAAATATTACAAAATTACTACTTTGTATTATAATTGAGGATTCTTATAATACAAAATAAAACAAATAAGTACATATTTTGTATACTTTTATTACTTACGAAGTAGTTGAACAGTTTGGCAACGTTCTAGTGACAAAAATTATCTTGCAAATAAATAATTAAATTATCTTGTGATTAAAATATTCATAAAAACAACAATACTAATTAAAACAAAAAAAACTTCTTAATTAACAAAAAAAGAGATCTTTTTTTCAAATTAAATCACAAAACACTCATAAAATTAAAAAATATATCTTAGTTAGGGGCCTCGCCTTCAGCACAATTTTTGCAATTAAATATTGCGTGTTCTAGGCACAGTGATTTTTTGCAGCTTGTATAGAGATTCTTTTTTCAGTAAGAGGAATATTGTCATCAGAATCCCACTCGCTGGTGCTCTCTTCCTGGCCATCACGCACACCTTGCGTGTTAGACTCATCCTCATATTCACTGCAATGATCAAATACTTCGGTAGAACTTGATTCATCCGAAAATTTATTTAAAACTTCATCGAGAATTCTTCTTATTCGTCTTTCATTTGCATCCAGTGTAATTTTTATTCAAAACTTAAAAAAAACAACAATAAATACACATAAATACTGCTAAACAAAAAATATGTTTTTTACGAAAACTTGACAAGAACTATGTGGCGGGGTGTGACATACCCCACTGACGTTTACGCACGCCTACTCCAAATACCTATCAGCGTAACACTGAGATCACACCCTTTTCCGCTCCGGCAACCACTTACCTCCAGCTACACAAAGCCACAAAACGCACAGTTGCCAGTTAAAAAAATATACCTAGTTAAACTAGTGATGGGGTATGCTACACCCACCACACTCTCGCCGGGTTAAAATGTCACATCGCTGAAAAAATGGAACTCACTCGTGAAAATATTCGTGCTATGATTTATTACGATTTTCGACGTGGTTTAACGCAACAACAGTGCGTAGATCAATTAACTTCGACTTTTGGTGGTGAAGCTCCATCAAAAACGACTGTGTATTACTGGTTTAGTGAGTTTAATGGCGGGCGCAGTAAGCTCACGGACGAAGTTAAAGAAGGTCGCCCGATATCGGTGGTTGTGCCATAAATTATTGAAGCTGTGCGAAACTAATAATGCAAGACCGCCATGTTACGTATCGCGAGATAGAGGCTATTCTGGGCATATGTATGACGAGCATTCATAGGATATTACATGAACAGTTGTCTGTAAAAAAAATTTGTTCGCGTTGAATCCCGCACAACTTAACTCAAGATCAAAAAGATGCTCGCGTCGAACGGTGCAAGAAAACCTTAAAAAAATTCAACGGAGGCGACTCAAAATCTGTTTATAATATCTACACAGGTGACGAATCCTGGATCTACGCGTACGATCCCGAAACTAAACAACAATCAACAGTTTGGGTGTTTCAAAATGAGCCGAACCCTACGAAAGTGGCTCGTGCAAAAAGCACTGTAAAGCAAATGGTGGCCTGCTTTTTTGGTATTAATGGCCATGTGGCTATAATACCACTGGAGAATCGCAGAACGGTTAATTCGGAGTGGTACACGACCATTTGTTTGCCGGAAGTATTTGAAGAAATACGCCAAAACAACCAGCGACGCAGAATCATACTTCACCATGACAATGCCAGCTGTCATACATCTCAGGAAACAACTACATTTTTGGATGGTCAAGAAATACAATTGATGGGTCATCCACCGTACAGCCCTGATTTGGCTCCCAATGATATCTATTTATTCCCAAATGTAAAGAATAAATTACGTGGTCAACGATTTTCGACCCGTGAAGATGCCGTAGATGCGTTCAAACAGTACGTTTTGGAGATACCTCAATCAGAATGGAAAAAGTGTTTTACAAATTGGTTTCATCGAATGCAAAAGTGCATCAATCATAGTGGAGAATACTTTGAAAAACAATAAAAGCATATTTAGCCATATACATTCGTTTATTTTTTCTATTCCGCATACATAAGTAGCAGCCCTCGTACACTCACACACTCACAAACTTTCGCCTTTATAATATTAAGTGTGATTAGTGTGATTAAAAAAAAACTGCTTGCTCTTAACTATCTCGTTCAAACCAATTTTCGGTGGAAGTTTGCATATTAATGCACATCATATATTTTTTTATTTTTTTATTATCTTATTTTAGAAGTTACAGAGGGGACACACACACATTTTACCACTTTGGAAGTCTCTCCCGCGAAAACTATTAAGTTTAGGAAAAAATGATGTTCGAAACCTCAATATAATTTTTGAAGACCTATCCATAGATACCCCACACGTATGAAAAGTATTAATAATTAGAATAACTAAGCACTAAATTAGAAATTAAATTAGGCTAGCTAGTAAGTAAGAATTTAACTTATATTGCATAAATCTTAAGTTAGCAGCGTCCTAGCAGGGTTCTTGTTTTGTTACTATAAATAGTAAACTAAGATCAACAAGAAAGCTAATAAACGTCTATTCTATTCTATTCTATGGGTTTGATGAAAAAAATACATCTACTTACCAAGTTTTAATACTAAAGTTCTTATAGTTTCGGAAAAAAGTGGCTGTGACATACGGGCGGACGGCTAGACAGACATGACGAATCCATAAGAATTCCGTTTATTGCCATTTGGCTACCGAACCCTAAAAATCACGCGTCGTACGTTCGCAACACCTTTAGTCACTTTGTAAATCTTACGACTAATTTAAATGCGAATGTTTACATAGGAAGGGTACAGGAAAAGAAGGGGCTCATCGACATTTGTGTTTAATTGAGAAAAAGCTGTTTAAAGGTTTCTGCAGTAATGCAGTCTGCATTATTCTGAGTTTCATGGATGATTTTAATGGTGCAATGGGCGCGTTCTAAGATAGTAAGTGCTCAATGTACCCCTTCTTAACCAGTATATAATAAAATGAGCTCCTTTTTTTTTTTTATAACATTTACATACAGGCACATACATTGCTTCTGGCCCCACACTAGGATACCCTGTGTCGTGGGAACCAGAAACAGCGACGTCACGAACATGTAAACATCCAAGACCTGGAGTTTTTTTTTCCCCAGCCGGGGATCGAACCCGGGACCTCTCGCATGGTAAGCAGATGCACTAACCACTACGCCACAGAGGTCGTTCGTGGTCTTTTATCCCGGTTTAAGTCGCAATAGGCCCCTTTTAGTGTTTTATTGATTTTTTGTTATGCCCGTATCACAGGAAAGCAGCCCCTTTTAGTTTGTTTTGGACACGTCCTATTAAGGGCCCGTTCAAAATCTATGAACTGCAATTGTTAGTTTGATTTCCACAAATATGTCGATGAGCCCCTTCTTTTCCTGTACCCTTCATAGATGATTTGGATTCCGCCCGGGGCGTCCATTACTGACCTTTCCACCCACCTTCCCTCCACACATTTCTTTCCTCACCCTTTCAGCTTTTGTCTCCCTTCGCAGACAAAAATAACAACAACATTCACTCTAGCCCTAAACAAGGGCACGCCAAGTCTAGATATTACGCAGAAATGGCCGCC
The DNA here is from genome assembly GCA_947310845.1 of Yponomeuta plumbellus. NCBI lineage: Eukaryota > Metazoa > Arthropoda > Insecta > Lepidoptera > Yponomeutidae > Yponomeuta > Yponomeuta plumbellus. The sequence continues at coordinate 5,522,333 of OX371218.1, forward strand.
CTATATCCTGACTAGGACTCTAGGTCACAAACCCAGGTATCGTCCTTGAAACCCCCCTCCCCCTACCCTCCCCCTATCCTGTTCGACGCGCGCAGTCATCCCCTGAAGCCTAAGTACTTCGGGCATGACTTTCGACCAAAGCGCGCTTTACACCTAAGATATTAGGGCCAAATTCCCTTGGAACGTATTTCGGTTAAATTACTTCTTTCAGTCCACGCGCGTACAATATTGGCCTCTATAAAGATCCGTATAGGATCTGCTTTTGCGTGTGTTCCGTGGCTTCCTGTTCAAAGCACTAGGTGTACGATCGATATCGTTGTACAGTTTTTATTTCAGTTGATTTAAAGACTATTTTTGTGATGCAGTGCAGTACTTACCTGCGACAGGCTTGGGGCCTGCTTCATAGAACTATAATTCGTTTCGTACTCTGAAAGTTAAGTTAGTTACATTGCAGGCAACGAAGAATGTTAACTAATTTTGATTATTATCACTCCATATTCTCTGTCAAAAATAAAAAATACTAGTGAAAGAATTACTACGATACGTCAATTAGTTTCCGATTTAGAAGTAAAACAAGTTGTAACCGTACGACGGGCCGACGGTTACGGTGTGACGTCATCGCACAACACGCTAAGTCTGGCTCACTAGTCCGCTTGCAGTCGCGCGCCCGTGCCGTCGAAATTATACCTAAATACTTTTAAAAATGTCCAATCCAAATACTAGGAAATCATGTGTTGTAACTAAATGTAAAAATACAACTACCAATTCGCCGGAAAAGTTGTTTTTTAAAGTTCCAAAAGACGTTTAAATGCGAAAAAAATGGATAAAAGCTATGAAGAGGTTAGATTAGATAGATAGACTAGATAGATTAGATTAGATAGAAGTGTTATACAACTTGTACCTAAATCTTTAGCTTTCATAATTTTCAGTTTGTTACCAATACCTGAAAGCTTAGATTTTTTCCAATAACACTTGGTAGCAGTAGTTGAAGGCTCCTTGCTTCGACGATGTAGCCACATTAAAAATGCTATACCTAGTATGCTTACAGCCAACTCCGCTGGCGGCACAATAACATAACATAACATTTACATACAGACACATACATTGCTTCTGGCCCCACACTAGGATACCGTGTCGCAATCTTCGCAGGTTACGTTTAAAACTTCTTGATCCTTTTCATTGCATTCTAAACTGCAATGATAAGGTGTGGTACGTACGCAGTGTTCTGGCATGATTCTACATTTAACCGTACGTACATCACCTAAAACCAATAGAATCATCGCCATAGCTGTCTCTTGCCGACATGAAATAAGTTTCAAATAAAAATAAATGGCCTTACGTATTTTGTAAGTAAAAAAAAATACAAATAAAAAAAATGTTTATACATCTGTAACGTTCAACCCACTACATCTACATCCTAAGTACCTATCCTACTTCCTCAGTGGCGTACCGTGCCTTGTCGGGGCCCCGTATAAAAAAATTGTTTGGTGTAACGTTGTACGTTGCTGTTTCATATTATTTTATACACCTAAAAAGTAATAAATAATAAATACTATTTATTAATAATACTATTTATTATTTATTACTAATCAAATTATTATTCTACAGTTTTACTAATCTAATAACTAATCTATTTTATTAAACTAAAATGAGATTTGAAAACATAATGCGTAAGAAATAAAATAAATGACTCCACTATTGAACACCGTGTTAAACCTTTGCACTTTAGTACGCGAGCGTCCGCGGGCGAACCGGCTATTGTAAGCCGCCGTCGGTTAGTATCGAAGAAGTTTCTAGATCTTGTTTCTAGTCTGCGCCGCTGTCATATCGCCGTCAGTCCGAACGAACCTGTACCAAGTCTCGCTCACGAATTGATATCGTGTCTTCACGCGCGCTTGTGCAAAAATATAATAATTTTATAAAGTAATTTAATTGTGCTGTGTGCGGACACATTTCATACTTCGGCTCGCAGGATCTTGGCAGGCCTAACGAAAATATATACTATCGCGCCCACTTCATTGGTGGGTGAAAGTGTTGAACGAGTTATTTTATTAGTACAGTTTTCGCAAAATCTCTTGAGTAATTTTATCATTCATGCTTGATTATTTTAGGTAAATCATGCTTAGTAATTTAATGTTAAAATCATGTTTGCTAACCCCATTCTTAGTAGTATCTTTCTTAGTAGGTACGAAATATGTTCGTACCCACTTATTTATAATATAATGTTCCTTGTTCCTTCTTAGGGCTTATTCTGCTTACTGTAACTCCGCTCTGATTGAGAACACAGGCACGCTTATTGCTGCACCGGCTTTCTCCCATTCTTCATCATCATCAGGTGTTCTCAATCCGAGCGGGTCGAAAGGTCACGTAGTGACACTGGGAATTGTCACCTTACAGGGTGCGACGTATTCGGTACGGGTTGCGTCATTTACGCTGGATTTTGTTTGCGGCGTTGGAAGGCCGACTTACTACAAACAACACGAACACACCACCAACTAGGTGACGAGCTGGAGCCCGTTTTCCTGGCGTCCACTCGACACCGTCCCTGCCCCTCGTGACCGCTGGTTGAGAAGACCGCCCTCCCCGAAGTCCTCGATCAGTCAGGGGAGTACCGGTTCACGGCGGCAACTCTAGACAGGCATTAGACCCACGACCAAATGTTCTACATAGTTACCGGGATATTTTTTTAATTAAATTTTTTATTTGTTGACTTCGTAGTTTCATTCTTGACCATACTCTCACTACGAACGTCACATTGGAGGCCCTTATGTGGGGGTAAAGATTTTTCACAAAAGAAAAAAAAATATTGTGAAAAGAAATATTTATTTATCATAACATAATTTAACCATTTTACAAATAAAAGTCAAATTTTAAATATTCACTCTCCTTGCCTTTTTTCGGCAAACTGATTTATTAAATCATTTATGGCTGATGATGATTTTAGTTTTTCTAAAGTTTCTGCCCCTATGGACAAAAGTGAGAGGTCTGACAGCCTTTCTTGTCCCATCGAAGTTCTTAAGTAATTTTTTATAAGTTTTAGAGAAATCGCCCTTTTAATACTTCTTCCCCCTAAATTTAGGGGGAAAACCCCCAAGTTGGCACCACTGGGTTTAACATCCAATGTAAAGTACAACAACGTACACGTACATCGCGATATCGATGAAGGATTCCCGCCGAGTTGAAGATGAAGTAAGTAAAACGGGGAACTCCCGCAGCCCGCCATAACGATGTAGAGTGTTGCCAACTTTTGAACGCACGCTTAAGGCGGGAAAAAAAGGAATTGCTTTATAGAATTTTGTCATTTGTAAAATAAAATAAATTAGAAAGTTTTTATTTCTTTTCCTTACACACTTTGGGGGCCCCCGTGGCCCGGGGGCCCCGTGTAATTGATACGGTAGATACGGCGGTAGCTACGCCCCTGTTCATCATCAACCCATCATGTCCCCACCGAGGGGCACGGGTCTCTTCCCTGAGGAAGGTATAGGCCATACTCCACCACGGGGGCCAAGTCCGGATTGGTGGAGGCTTGTAAGAATAGTGGCTGGTCTTACTGTCAGAAGTTTTCAGCCGCCCTAAGGCCTCTGACTTGGCTTAACGACTGCCATCTATCGACGGCAGCCGGCACCAACTGCTTAACGTGCCTTGCGAAGCACGGAATCGCTCGGAAAAATGCCACAAGCGTTAGTCATAGACGGTGACCCATCCATGGACTGAACGCGCCGTATGTTGCTTAACCTTAGTGATCGTTTAAGATCACTCAGGCAGCCCAGGCTACGAGCGATTCTCCTGCGAACGCCCCTGTACTTCCTACTAATATTATAAATGCAGTTGTAAACCATATTTTATACATTATAATCTACTTACCTTACCATCTATTTACATATTAGAAATCTCAAAATTCGTCAGACAACATAAAGAAATTTTTACAAAAAAAGAAGATGTCTCTATAAGACCCATAAGACACAAAAATAAATTGTTATTACCCACCTCTCGAATGCAATTATACTCTTCCAGTACATTGATAATGGCTATTAAAATTTATAACAAACTCCCAAATTACTTAAAAGAATTAAATAACGACAACAACTTCAATAAAGATCTAAAGAAAATACTAATATCAAAATGTTATTATACCATAGAAGAATATTTTAAAGATAGTATAGATGAAACAAGATAAATAATTGTATAGATAGATAGATAGAATATTCTTTATTGTACTCACAAATAACATTTAAATATAATCTTTTAAATAGAATAACTAAAATTGCATGATTATTAATTCAATATTTTCCAATTGTAAGTTAATGTAATGCATATTTCAAATAGCACTTTAAAATGTTGCGTGCCCTACAGGGTCCACAAAGATCTCATCAAATAACTGTTAAGTTAAATTGTAACAACCCTAAACTTGTGGAATGCAATAAAGTATTGAGTATTGAGTATTGAGTAAATGCGAAAGTTTGTGAGTGTGTGTGTGTTATCTTTCACGAAAAAACTACTGAACGGATCTGGATGAAGTCTGGAATAACACATAGGCTACTTTTAATCCTGGGAAAATGTACAGTTCCCGAGGGAAACGGGGGCGAAGCTAGTTTGCAATAAATCAATGTATGTATTCATTTAAATTTACTAAGAAGAGCGGTACCTACCTATATATACATACGTACCTACCATTAGCTACAAAACTATAATACGTATTTTGTTGTCATTAACGTAAAAATAAGTACTTCTACTATTTGAGTTACATTCTTCCATTATGACATTAGTTGGGTATTTTGTATTGATAAAACAATTTATAACAGATAAACTATTAAGCATAACTAGTAGCACGGAAAGTTCACTCACCTTTGCATTTTTATTCCTCGCATTTCGGCGGCAACGAAATCACTATTTGTTGATAATGCGCAACCATTAATCCATCTAATTTAGATAAATTATCCGATTGCCCTTTTTCGAATCCTTCGTCCATTTTATTAATCGAATAATATTTACTATTATTAGACTATTAACTTAATACGCGAAAGAAAACACAACAAAATACTGCGCAAGCTATTACACTTGATATTAGGCGGGCGGCCCGCGCGGCGCGTTGTGTTATGACGTCACAAGCGGTCTCGTGACTGTTAGCGGGACGCGATATTTTACGAAACTTTGAATGCCTATAAAATCAAAACTACAAGGTATTTTTGACTAAAACAAAAACTAGTGTATTTGTATACATACAGGCGTTACTGAGACAACATTTCAAGCTATTTGGCATACCTAGTAACATTCTCCATTATCCCAAAGATTGTTATTGTTATTAAAAAAAAATATTGCATCAAATATAGATTTGCACGGAGGTGAGCTTGATGCTGCTAAGCAATATCAGAAATCAGAAATCAAAAATTTATTTCAACGTAAAGAATTTACATTCTGCTTGTTGAATGTCAATGTACATACAGTTATGTATAATGTTAGCCGCTGCCTTGGGGTCGTCTGTAGTGGAGAAAAAGTCAGCGAAAAAAAACTCCACTCTGACCATCTTTCTTTCTTCCAACTAACCTAAATAATGATGAATCATGTACAGGTAGTGCAACTTAGAATGTTAAATATTTACTTGTTTAGACCTAGGTATGTAAACAAACTAGCTGAAGGGGTTATGAAAAATAGATAACAATTCTCAGACCTACCAAATACCTATACTTGTAAAATTGAATCAAAATCGGTCAAGCCGATTGTAAATAGCATTCGCATGTACACAAAACCTTATCATTATCAAAGGTGTAGTTTCTATGTATTCATGTGACCGAAATCCTTATCACATCAACGACATTAAAATTTAATTACTCATAAGAGTGTCTAAGTCTGAAAAAAAAAAGAAATACTAATCACTAGGCGAACGTCTGGACTTAAGATATTTAATTACATTTCAATTTATAAATGTCGCGATTAGGCCTGTTTAATGTTTGAGGATCGCGAGTCATTAAAAATACTGGTCTTATATTTGTATACTCGTACACGTATCTTGGTATAGTTAACGTAATAAATAATCGCGATTCGCGATTATACCCGGTTCGTCATTAAAAAACTTCGCGATTCATTAAAAAATACTAGTGTAGGTAATACCTGTTATGTAGTCTGTTGGCTGTTATGAATTAATTGCGTAACTCACGCCAAGGGTAAGGTCATCAGAAAAGGTTTCGGTAAACTTTGCGCCCCCGAGTTTATACCTACTTTGTCTTACGGAACTTTTCTTAGTAAAAGTTGCTCCAGACGTTCTTAGTATTATGCAAATTACGGTAACAATTTTCCGATTAAAACCAGGGTTCTTAAGGGGCTACTGTTATGAGCAAAATCTAAAAAAAACACCTACGACACACAATAATTTTTACTTGGAAGTAAAATGAGGTTATTTGGTTCATACGTACAAGTAACACTAAGACATGCATGACAGCCATTGAATTAGTATTGATATGTCAACGTGACAGTTTTTTTTTTGCATTGAATTAAAAACAGACTTTAGATGGCATTTATGCCAAAAATGACCCTCTGTGGCGGCAATGCTGACTAGTTCTAAGTTTTTTGCTTTGTTTTGTTTTGTCTTTGGCTACTAGATGGCGTCATTTGTTTTCTATAAGGTAGTAGGGTTTCATCAAGGTCAAACCTCTGCATAGTGCTGTGATATGAACAAATGGGTCTCGATAAATCATGCCACAAAATATGCATTTGTTTTAAATAAATAGCACCATTCTCTCACCGCTCTACTACTTTGACAAACACGCTCTGCAATGCAATTTCGGTTTGTTTGTATAAAAATATATTTGATTTGTGGCGCCAATACTAGGATTCTACCTGCCGCCCCTAGAGGATTGTTTTGATTTGATACCAACCAAAACCGCCATTTTCATTTTGATTTGATATTGGAACGAAACCTATCTAATATAATATACCACGTGACCTATCTAATACTTGGTTTATACAGCCTTTGTACGTCTCATTGTATGACTCAGGACATCTCTCGGAGAGAGACAGTATGGACTCTCAGAGAGAGAGAGAGAGAGAGAGAGATTATGGACTCTCCGAGAGAAGGAGAGAGTATGGACTCGCCGAGAGAGAGAGATTATGGACTCTCAGAGAGAGAGACCACACTCGTCAGATGTCCTGAGAAGTGTCCTGCTTAAATCCCACGCGTACCCGATGATGTCGATGATGATGATGAGTTTTAACATACGTGGACACATCACGCGCTCGGGTTTCCTCGCGATAGTTTTTCCCTCACAGTTAGGGAGTGGTATGTAATATTGCAAAGCGAGAGATAACATAAATTAGTCATAGGGGCCGTCCATTAATCACGTGATCTTTTTTTAAGCATTTTTTAACCCCCCCTCCCCCTTGGTGATACATGGTGAGGTTTAAGACTACCCCCCACCCCCCACCTAACATCACGTGTATTTTTCGTATCTAAAAAAATCTTAATTTTTTTAGAACTAGAACGCGTGCGCGTTTAAAAAAATAATGAAAAAATAAATACACGTGATATCTTACTACACCCCCCCTCCCCCCTTGTGACATTTCGTGATTTTTGTCAAACCCCTCCCCCCCTTTCAAGCCTCACGTAATTAATGGACGGCCCCATATAATTTTACATTTGACGATAACTTTAGTCAGGACTTTTAAAATCATACAGATTAAAAAGGTAGGTATTACACACATAATCGCCATGTGACCCATTATATAACGACACCTAGCGTCACACGTTTAGGTCGATAGGCAGTCGGAATTAGCAATGGCGCATTTGCATCGCTTCTCAGAAATGAGACGAATATAGGCTACCTACGTATGCAAGGGCTTTAGACAAAGCGCTGGTTCCTGAAACGGGGGCCCAGATATTGAGAAAGAGATAGGAGTGAGAGAGCGAGACGCAAAACCAAACAAATTTTTCAGGCCCGCGAAGGGTACTAAGTCTATGTATCTCCCCTCTCTCCCTTCTGCCAACCCTACGGGCTTCAGGCGAGCCCTCGCACATAGATTCGATTATGTTTTTTAGACATTTCAAGCGATCGAAGGTGAGAGAGCGAGACGGCGCTATGGGGCCAGAGAGGGACGCAGGCAGGGGGTGGCGGCACGCATGCGCCAGCACGTGTCTCCGGGTGAAGAGGGGAGCGCACGGGGAGAGGGTCGGGGGATTTGTCTGGAGAGATTTCAGTTGCAGGCTATTGAGGAACGTTGTTGAGAAGAGTTCAAAGAATTCAATTGAAACATCAAAGCACGTACGCTTCATTGTACACTTTTCAATACAACGTTCCTTCAATTTTTTTATTTACAGCTCGAGCAGAAACTTGTTAGTTTTATATTGGTAAAACAAGTGAAACAATTAAAATTAGACGAATACTGAGCACTGGTGTTTGGAAAACTGGACGAAAATTAGTGCATGTGTCGTGGCGGATGTAGGTTAAAACCTACAATAAACAATACAAAACAATAAATTGTCGAAGGAATCTGTTGTAATGTAAAAAAATAAGTAGGTCTTTGATTGTGATTGCAATTGCTTGTTGTATTTTTACTAGAAAAATCCCTTTCTAGACCGGTAGGACAGACAGACGCTATAAGCCTTTTTTATTATTAAGATCTCGTTGGGACCTGGGCACAAAACCCTGTAAACCACTTACGCCTCTTATGTTGAATAAATTAATTCTGTTTATGACGGTAAAACATACAAAACTCCAAACAAATCTCCGGACCAATCCCCGAACATAATCCCTTGCGCGCCCGCCAGCAAACAGCGTAGATCGACGTAGCGCTACGCTTCGTAGGCCTCACAGTGTCTACGAGGCGAGCTACGCCTCTAACCGTAAATATAGGACACCGTGTCATTGTGCCGACCACTCAAGCAACCAGCATGTAGCTGCCCTAAGAAAAAAAAAACTACATAGTGCCTCTCTCACTGCCACTGAAAAAAAACGCACAACTAATTTTTAAGTTCCATTTTCGAAAATATCGGCCGGAGCTGAGGATTTTGACCCCTGACCTAGTTTGCCTGCAACTGCGCGCGCCCAACCTGCATTGGGGATGCCAAACAAAAAACATTCGCGTGACGGTACCATCTGAGTGTTCAATTTAATGGTGTGTGATATAATAACGTGTTCATTAGTTTAAAATACCAACCTAAATATTGTGGGGCGCGTCGTGAATCTTACCAACAGTCTCTTTAAGCTTCTCACGCAATAAATTTTACGTAAAACAAAGACACTTTCGACTGATTCTTATAAGTCTGATCGCTGATTGATTTTATCTGTCTCGAATTTTGTGTCGCTTTGACTGATTAGTGTTGTGTGCGTGAACGATCGATATATCGATACGAACGATACGCATGTTATCGAGGACGTGTCTTAATCCAGAGAACTGAAGACTGCTGCGGAAGATAAACAGAGAAAAAAAAAACTGAACGAAATGGCGGGCAATCGAGACAATTCGCTCGAAGGCCAACTAACACACGTAATTCACCATCACATGTCACAGCCGGGGACTGAAGCGCAGGTCAGCGTCCATCAGGTGCAAAGCCCGTCGGGCTCCGGTACAAAACGTCATCAAATCATCATAGACATCAAACAAGACATCGATATCGATGAGCTTTCAACCAGATCTCTCGCCGAAAGCGTTATGGAGTCACTGGGCGCGCGGTCGGCGGCCGTATTCATCGATAACTCGGGACATCACCTCAACGAGTCATCGCAGCTAGAATCACTGACAACTGTAAACGTCATCGTGGCCAACGACTTGCGTGAGAATCCGCCGCCGAGCCCCATGGTCGAGGAGCCGCCTATAGAAAATCAAGAGCAGACAGAGAGCTCAGGAATTCTGCCCGGGAATCGTATAGCTGTCGACCGTATCGTGGAGATGGCAAATGCCGCTGCCAACACGTCGACTACGAGCGACGCGCCCACCACCAGCACGGTATCGATAACCACGACGGCCAACACTACTGCTTCAGGTGAGTTTTCTGTTGTTGGCTGTTTTTTTGGAGTTTTGCTGAATTTGTTTGACTAGCTGACGACGGATCTTACTCTCCAGGAGGATACTTATACTGAAAGGTTATGGGGACACATTTTGTCTTTGTTCTCGTACATAATAAACATCGGTTAAAATATTTTTTGTTTTGTTTTTTTTTCTTTCTTACATTTTGGTGGTAGGGTAACTATGCTTTTCCTAAGGATAAAAATCATTGAACATACTTATGTTAAAGGAGGACTAGATAATACGAGGAATATATAGAAAAGATTTATCTCCATAGGACACACACACGTACATATAGCAACAAACATATACGTTTATATAGCATATAAGTTTGCATCCGCATCCGGTTTTTTATAAAAAGTTTTATTATGCCTGAAATCGGCGACAGTTCTACATATTATTAACTTAAATCCGGAATTATTTACTAGATTTTTGTTGCATGAGTCAGACCACGTTTTGATATAATTTGGCGGATAACGTTCCGAAGGCCACGTCGATAGTTTGTTTCCGAGGCTTTGCGTATTAGACCGATATTTTGGGCTCTTTCCACAAAAATACAGCTAAACTAATCAGCACTTAATAATACATAATAATAATAATAATAATAATAAAATAATGCTTAAAAGTTTTCCTTATTACAATTCCGGATACACTTACTTGACGTTTTTCCGGAAGAGTCTGACAAAAAGAAGTGGCATAGCGATCTGGTTGGACTCTTCCGACAAAAAGTCAAGTAAGTGTATCCGGAATAAAGTTAAAAATGTCTAGTGCTTACGAAAGTTTTAGAAAGAAAGAAAATAAAGAGTTACATCTTAACTAGAAATTTGAAACAAAAAAAATTAGCAAGCTTTTTCATGACGCTGTGCAGTCGACACAGGTCAACCTTTAATTTTTTTGTTACAAAACCAATCGTAATGTATGTAGCTGTGCATGCGTGTTACGTTTGATGTGACGTCAGCTGTACATTCAAAAACGATGTGCATTTAATATTTAAGGATGTGAAGATGTTTTTTTGCAAAGGCCTGAAATTTTTTTTATCAAATAGTCACAAACAAGAATAGAAAGAGATATTTGGTTTTTGACGTTTGGAGATTTTTATTTTTTTTAATTTTATTTTACGATCAGGTTGTCCAACATTACAGTCTTAGACTAGTTCGTGGTATCTACATTAAAATTTAAACAATTTAATAAAATTTAAAATTCAAAGTTGTAAAGATCTTATCAAAGTAACTTTTAGTCCGTTTTTTCACCAAAATTATCTAGATTTTGAAATATACACCTAGCATGGATTGTAATGTTCACAAATGCACAGCTTTAGGGTTTTGTACCTGTTTACCATAGCACAGGATATCCTAGTTTGGGACCAGGTCAAGTGGTTGTGGGGAAGTTTATTATAGAATAAAGACACTTAAACTTTGGCTGATTGAGTCGAAAGTCATTTGTCAGGATCACAGCGGCAGTCCCTGGCCTATCCCTCTGGAATATAGGCGTGAGTTTATGTATGTTTTATTATTATTATTTATTAGCTACTCGTACAGTATTTTCACATTTCATTGAAAAAGTACTTCTTATTATAAATTATGTATAATTCAGTGTGAAACACCTTTACAGAAGTATACGTCTTTCAAAATTGTATGAGCGTAATTATGAAAAAAAGAAACAAAAAGACATTAATTTAAATCACCGCAGAGACACAGTAGACCGTAAATAAACAAACGCTTTCATTCACGAAAACTGATTGAAAATTTATAGCATTTATAGCAGCATTCCTAGTTATTTAAAGAACTTGTGGTCACCCCGGGCTGAGCCCGTTGACGTTTGAATGTCAAGCTCGGAATCTGGGTCTAGTGCAAATGAACTATGCTAGACCCCATTTTGCTCGTCGGGCACGGCCCACTGTCTTAGGGGCCGTCCATTAATCACGTGAGGCTTGAAAGGGGGGGGGAGGGGTTTGAAAAAAATCACGAAATGTCACAAGGGGTAGGGGGGTGTAGTAAGATATCACGTGTATTTATTTTTTCATTATTTTTTCAAACGCGCACGCGTTCGACACGCGCGCTTGTGCGCGCAAGACAATTCTAGTTCTAAAAAATTTAAGATTTTTTGTAGATCGAAAAATACACGTGATGTTTTGGGTGGTCTTAAACCTCACCATGTATCACCAAGGGTTAGGGGAGGGGGGGTTGAAAAATGCGTAAAAAAAGATCATGTGATTAAAGGACGGCCCCTTAGTAGCCCCCATTCCTTGTTTTTTTCCAAATGAAGACTCCAGGGAAAAAGACGAACTTGTCACTTTTTTTTTCGAAACTAATCTGTGAATGTAACTTTGTGGGGAATTTCCGGTACTATACGATGATAAATCGAACAGGGTAAAAACATGATAGGTCATAGAGTTCTTGACGCTTAAATATAAACTTATAGGCAGGGTAAACCTTTAAACATGCGATATCTCTAAATCTTTGTTGCTTGACAAGTTCATCTTTTTCCCTGGAGTCTTCAAATGTTTTCGTTTCTGATGGATTTTTTTCTTTATATTATTATTTTTTATTTATTTAGGAAACAAACGGTTCAATAAAATTTTTAGATATAAACAATTTGAAATACATAAACCAGTGAAGTTTCCACTAATCATTATTATTACATATCTCATCAAAGACAGACTAATTAATTAAAACATGCTTAATCAAGTTCAATATTATTCTAAATTTACTAAATCAGAATTAGAAACTATAATATTACTTTAATAAACCATCATGTCACATTAGAACAGATAAGTTTAAATTTTTATTATAATTTTTTTTTTCCTTCATTCTTCTTATAGCTTCTCTTAATTTAGTTTTTAAAGGCCAAAAATATGTAGCAAAATGTCTACATTGTTTAAATTCTTATTATAAACATAATTATTTCTTGAAAAGGCTATTTGGAACAAGGCATTGTTACAAGGGCGGGAGCCAGTACTTGAATCTTACCTTTTTTTTAAATTTTTTTAATGATGATCTTTTTAGAGTCCCGTACCCTAAGGGTGAAACGGACCTCGTTACTGAGACTCCCTTGTCCGTCTGTCACCAGGCTGTATCTCATGAACGGTGATAGTTAGACAGTTGAAATTTTCACAGGTGATGTGTTTCTGTTGCCGCTATAACAGGAAATACTAAAAAACCGAATAAAATAAGTATTTAAGAAGGCTCCTATTCAACAAACGTGATTTATTTGCTCGTTTTTGCTCGATATTGCTAACGGCAACAAGTAGGCGCTTGAAATATTCACAGAATATTTACTTATATATTGAATTTAAAAATTAATAATAAAATAAAATAAATATTTAAGGGGAGCCTCCATACAACAAACGTGTTTTTTTCCCACTTTTATAAGAATACCTTCGTGCGCTAGTCCAACTCGCACTTGGCCGGATTTTTTTAAATTTGTTTTTTTTAATACAAGTGTAACCTAGAAGTGCTTGTGCTATTCACATACCTCAGCGCTTGTAATGGCCGATCCGCGGTGGGCACGGGTGTTGAATAAGCCCTTACTCTCTCTTTGAGAGAAGGCCAGTGCCCTACACGTCGGATTTGTTATTTTTATACTTTAAAGCCCCGGATGCCTGAGTGATCTTATACTATCACTAAGGTTAAGCCACGTACGGCGTGGTCAGGCCATGGATGGGTCACCGTCTATGTCTAAGCTAGTGGCATTTCCGGGCGGTTCCGTGCTTCGCAAGGTGCGTTAAGCAGTTGGTGCCGGCTGCCGTCGATAGATGGCAGTCGTTAACCTAGCCAGAGGCCTTAGGACGGCTTGAAAACTTCTGACAGTAAGACCAGCCACTAGTCATACAAGCCTCCACCAATTCAGACTTGGCCCCATGGTGGAGTATGGCCTATACCTTCCTCAGGGAAGAGACCCGTGCCTCTCGGTGGGGACATAATGGGTTGATGATGATGATGATGATATTTTAAACGAAACCGAGCCTACAAGTTATTATAAGCCTACACACAACATTATGCAACTGAATTACCCCAGCAATCGAATAAGATAGAAATATGTTTCTCATATGGTTAGAAAAAGCTCGATGAGCTGAGATTGAATGTATAAAAATTGTATATTTCATTGCGAGTGCGGAAAGCCTGTCATTGTAAAGAGTTCCGTCCGACAAATCGTACCTCCTCTAGAAAACTGTCATATCACAAAAAACATAGTTTTGAGAAAAACGCAAATTAAGTGATTTCGGTCTTATATTTTTTGCCATTGTGGTAAATATTATATTTACCATAATGTAATTTTAAAATATATTTAACACAGTGGCAAAAAATGTAAGACCAAAATTACTTAATTTGCCTTTTTTTCAAAACTATGTTTTTTGTGATATGACAGTTTTCTAGAGGAGGTGCGAAATGTCTACCTGCGCCGAGCCGAGGCGCAGCCCAAGGGGAGGGTTGACAGTCGGAACAAGTTGCAATGACGGTTCCGCAAGAGTACTGAACTGAACAGCAACTATTTTAATACAGTTGCGAAAAAAAGAAGCACTATAAAGACACAATAAACTCAACTAAACTAGCAAAGAAATTTTTTGGAAAGTGGCGCCAACCGTAAAAGAATTTAACAGAGGTGTGTAGTTCGCGAATGAATGCTTCGATTGAATGCATTCGTTTTGTGAAACCATTCATTCATTCATTCACTACAAATCTTAACATATCTCCTTCACTCTAATAGTCCACGTAGTAGTTCATTCTTCAAGAAACATTCTTATATCTACCAAACTAAGAACCAAAATTCTGTAACTCATGTCACGATGGATGTTACATGAAATTCTGTAACATCCATCGTGACATAACATTCAATTCAAAACACCTTTGTCATTCGCGAACTGCCGTGTTTCAAAAGATACGTGAAGGAACTACTGAGCTGTGAACTATGAATGAGCTATGAACTATGAATGAGCTATGAACTATGAATGAGCTATGAACTGTGAATGAGCTATGAACTATGAATGAACTCTGAACTATGAATGAGCTATGAACTATGAAGTGGACTATTAGTGAACTATGAACTAATAGAGTGAAGTAGTTCAGATAAGGAAATGAAGTATATCACTCTTTTCTTTTCAGTGAAGCGTTTTGCGCACCTCTAGAATATAAGCAGAGATTTTTTTTCTTCACCCATTCTGGGTAGGCCAAGGGAAATGCCCATACAGCCAAGTCTTTAGAAGAATTTTTTTATGAATGAATGAATGAATGAAAAATTCTTTATTGCACAATAAACAGTGTTCTGTACAAGGGCGAGCTTAATACTATAAAGTATTTTCTACCAGCTAACCATGAGTGATGAGGAAAGGGTAAAGGGTAGTGCTATAGAGGTCATAAGAAACAATAAAAAAGATAAATTACCTACTTGCAAATTCGCAAACTTCTAATACGTATACGAGTATATCACTTTATGAATATGAAAGGAAAATCAAATTTAATGATATGAAATGAAATGAAACCTAACTTAACTCATTGAATCAAATCATTAAATCTGATATCGAAACAAATTAGTAGCTTCATAATAGGAATCATAAAAACTTCTATGATTTTTTTTTAGTAAAATCTTCGTGGTTGGTTGTTTCTTTTTAATAGACATTATTTTGACAGTTAGGAAAGAGAACGCACGAGTTCGGAAAAGGTAAAAAAAAAGCTTGAGTATGTAATAGCCCACATCCCGAACGCTATACGTCCCTGTAATACGCCACTTTTTGAGCAACTGTATTAAAAAGTCATTTTCGTCGCACTCGAACATACGACGTGACCGTATAATATATCCTGAAATATTTTTCCCAGCTAATTGTGCCTTGTAGCACTATTAGGCACTATTGATACACAGTTCTGTGGCATACTCGAAATTACTGAAATCGTCCATGTGAAAGCCAACTATACGGACACCATACGACCATATGCTTTTGACGTCGAGAGTTGTTCTCGGGACCCCATTTTTTGTAGGGCGAGCAGAGCATTTGTAGGCACCCTGTATACGAATATTACGCAATGCATGGTGTGGACAGTCGTTTGTTACGTCTGTGACACAATGATGATGATGATGAACCCTGTATAAGGAAGTTGAGGGCCTTCCTTAGTCAGCTTCCCGGATACTAATGGTTCCGAAGTTTATGTATTGAAATCATCTTTTCTTGTGCAAATGTTGATAGATAGATATATAGAACACTTACGGTCTCATTTATGAAAAAGTGAAGTGAAGCCTCTCTTATGGCCTGCGAAGATGACGGTCTTTTCTCTGCGGCGGAGAAAAAAGTACGCTCCGCGAATAAAAAGTCCTCCGCGGATTTACCGCGAACTCAACGCACACGGGCGTGCGACATACTCGGTCCATCCCCTTATATTTTTGTGGTACAAATCGATTGACACTCGTAATTTATCCGACGAGTTCGACTAACGCCGAAAATTCACGTTGAGGGGATAAAAAAATAAATATTGCTCGCGAATCGTAACTTTTTACATTTACATGCTTTAAATATACCTGTTTTATAATGCGCTTCAACCCAAACATACTCAAAATCAATAGATTTTTAGTAATAAAATGAATACTGCTATCAAAATCATCACCGACTCTTGAAAAAGAGGAGTGATTCTTAATGAACTGTTTCTTCAAGAAACAGCCTCATCAAGGGAGGTGGACATGGCAAAGCCCCGCACTGTGACTTAAAATGAGATTGACTTCATCATGACGCATAGCAAGCACATGTTCAGAGATGTCTCAGTAATCAACAGGTTCAATGCCGGATCCAATCACTGACTTTGTGGACTATGAGACGGCCTTTGACTCTGTCGAAACCTGGGCAGCTCTGGAATCCTTACAGCGATGCCAGTAGACTATCGTTATATCGAGGTGTTGAGATGTCTATACGAAGCCGGCACCATGAGTGTCCAAGACCAGAGGAGTAAGACAGGGGGATGTTATATCCCCGAAACTGTTCACGAGCGCGTTGGAAGACATGTTTAAGACGCTGGACTGGATAGGAAAGGGCATTAACATAAACGGCGACTACATCTCGCACCTGCAATTCGCATGGCGGAGTCGCTAGAGGAGCTGAACCAGATGCTAGGCCGGCCAGCCTAGCTTCAGCCTCGTGACGTATCGGTCTTGGCATGAATTTGGATAAAACCAAAGTCATGATCAATGGCCACATAGATCCTACACCGATCGTCGTAGATCAAGAAATCATTTCCGAATATTACCTCGGGCAGATTCTGCAGTTAGGTGAAAACAATTTCGAGAAGGAAGCCAAGAGGAGGATCCAACTAGTTTGGGCAGCGTATGGGAAACTACGCCGAGTCTTCTCGTCATCCATACCGCAATGCTTGAGAACGAAAGTTTGCAATCAGTGTGCCATACCTGTAATAACCTACGGAGCCGAGACGTGGACACTCACGATACGGCTGGATCACCAGTTCAAAGTCGTTCAAAAAACTGACCAAATCTCAATTAACATAAAAATATAATAATAATAATTAAGTGAAAAGTAAAAGACTGTTTAGGATTGTTAGTAAAATTGTGTTGACTTATATCATTAGAGGTAGAAGAAAATGACTGTATACGATTGTTATCAGAATTGATTTGATTATATCATTAAAAACATTTGAATCTCATATATTTTGTTTTTAATTTGACATACCTACTTAGTTAAAGCATCATCACCATACACACGAAATGATCACCATCCATAGATAAATTACCGCCATAGCACAGTCGTCATCACCATCTCACCTCTTTTTATTTGAATGCTGATATCTTCGGATCAACGTTAAAAATCTTGTCGTTAAAAGTCTAAACACAATGACAGATCATTATAGTTATCCTACAATGATTTTATCTGGTTTTACTAGCATTCCAATGTGTTTTAATTTTTTTGAATTTTTTGTTCAGAGAAATTTTTGTCGAGTAAATCCACCCGCCCACGCGATTGGGCCGCCGGTACCAGCGCTATGACCATCATTTTTCTTTTTGCCATTGCGTACTAAGACCCCTGAAGAACCGCTATACTGTTACACAAATGACCAAGTAATTTGTGTCACTATCTCCCGGTCTACTTATATTTCCACGCGGACTAAAGTCCGCCTTGTGCGTTGCTTCGCCTAGTCACACGAGTTCTATTTTTTTCGGGGACTCCCGCGTACTTTAATCCGGTCCGCTCCCTGCATGTCCTCGGTTGTTCGGCGGATTTTTAGTACGCGCCTACTTTTAATCCCTCGTTTGCGTTACTCGATACAGTTGTAAGCGATCTATTTTAGCGATAAAAGAGTCCGCGGAGAAAAGTCCGTCGTCTGCGCAGGCCATTAGAGTCTCTTTAAGTAAAACCCTATTTAACCTTAGTGGTAGTTTCTCGATATATAAAAAGTTCTTGCTAAAATGCCGACGTTATTTTTTTAAATGTCATATTACGCATGCAAGGATGTTATAATCAAAGAGGATAGAGCACTACGAAAAACCTTCCATAGAAAACTAAACTCTTTGTCTCATACTTCATAAAATCGTATAAGTAAGCAACTAGAGTAAAGTGTCCAGAGCGAGAGCCACAAACTGAAGGAGTGTGTCTTACTCTTACTCATTTATGTGGAATACTATGACCATGATGTTGTAAAATGTAGGCCATGTGTTTGATTACCCAATGGCCTCTTTTCAGTTTTACTAAAAACGAAAGCTTACGTTTAAAATGGATGGATGCTATATGAGGCTCTGGTTCGACATCACAAAATCCTGCATTTTGTGAAGCCTGCAAAAGCCTGTAATTTAGAAAATTAGATTTAAAAACCTACGGTCTTACCTAGGTTGAAGGAAGATCCTGTACCATTTGTAGTGGTGAGTAAAAGGCTTCAAACCTCTGTAGCATACCTAAAGTTTGTACGTGTGTACATGAAAAGTTGCCATTTGGTGTACATTATGCCAATCGATAGAAAAAATAATTATCACAAACAACAAATACTCTTTGACAAAATGTCCCCAATTTATTACTAGTTGTAACGCAAAATACTTTAAAATGATGATAATGGACAATTGAATGAATTAAATTGTTTTTTTTTTATATTTCATATTTTCAAACGGGAATAACTTGGAAAGTATCACTTAGTTTACTTTTTATTGACGTGCTTACCAACCCTTTTAGGTACGTTGCACAGGACTTTTCTGTTACCTTTGTGTTTTGTTTGCTAAGAAGTTTATTAGAAAGTAAGTAATAAATAAATATTTACAGCCTGTGGCGAAAAAAGTAATGGTACTAAGCGACGGAAGAAAATGTTGAACTGGAAGAACTACCAACGAAGCAACCACATCTCGATGCAGGTACCCAAACTGACTGAATGCATTCCCCAAAAGAAGAAGCTTTGAATATTATGTTTGAATAGAAAAATTGACAGGAGGTATAATAGAATATTTAATCTTATACCTAATAATTCTATTCTATTTTGTAATGTATATTATATTTTATGCATATTTTAAATGTAAAAAAAAACATTCAAATGTTTGTCATCAATCTAGCTAGCTACATGAGTTTTATTCGTATTGGCAAGTTAGATTTTATTATCTGAACTTACAATTTGTACACTAAAATTTGTCTGCAACAACATTTTTAATTTTTAATTTAACCCTTGTCGAGACCAAGAGTACCATAATGATAAAAAGTTCTAAATTGGTTCACTGAAACTAATTTGTAAACTTATGTAGATCAAAATATGATTAAGTTAAATCCGCAGAATGAGTGCGATTTCCGCGATAAAAAGTAGCCTACTGTAACTGATGATAAGAAATGTAAGAAAAGTTCACTATTAATAACTGTGAATATAAGTAAAGGCCCAGACTCGAATCGAGCCATGAATTGTATGCGAAGTAATTTTTGTAGCAATACCACTCAAGGTTTTAAAAACGTATTTTAACATGGTCGAAGTTGAGTTTTATCTTTACTCTTCTTTTCCACTACAAACCTTATTTGAGGGCAGTATGTAATGTACTGTACATTAACACTCAATAATTCATTTTTGATAATTCACAAGTTATTTCTTGGTGCTTATTTTTGGATTAAAGCTAATTTTATGACTTGATTTTGGCTTTCATTTTATAATGTTAAAACTTCGTTAAATGCAAATATAAGTATAATTAAAGTTCTTCAGTCAATGAATATACCTACCACTAGGTACTGTGTCGCCCATTTTGAAGTAAATGCCCAAGTTACTCCTAAAGAGAGAACTTCGCTCGTTCCTTCCGGCTGGCTTCCCTTATGTTTCGTCCGGTTTTCATTAACATCAAGGTCACCCTACTTAAAAAGAGATGACATTCACTAGTTCGAGCCTCCTTGTCAGGACATTTTTTTGTCAGAGTACTCAATCCTCTTTGATTATTACATCCATGTACGCATGTTATTCATTCTTATGTAGTCTGTGGTTGAGTCAAAATGACTTCGCGACACGACCGACGACTCTAATATTGATTTTAACCCCTCAGGCCTAGAAGACTTTTCTTTAACGGCTAAGTTAGTTATTCAAAGAGTAATATTCGAAATTTATCACAGTTTTCGAATCGCTCGTAGCCTGGGCTGCCTGAGTGATCTTAAACGATCACTAAGGTTAAGCAACATACGGCGCGTTCAGTCCATGGATGGGTTACCGTCTATGACTAACGCTAGTGGCATTTTTCCGAGCGATTCCGTGCTTCGCAAAACACGTTAAGCAGTTGGTGCCGGCTGCCGTCGATAGATGGCAGTCGTTAAGCCAAGTCAGAGGCCTTAGGGCGGCTTGAAAACTTCTGACAGTTTGACCAGCCACTAGTCTTACAAGCCTCCACCAATCCGGACTTGGCCCCCGTGGTGGAGTATGGCCTATACCTTCCTCAAGGAAGAGACCCGTGCCCCTCGGTGGGGACATGATGGGTTGATGATGATGATGATCACAGTTTTCAAAGAATAAAATTTTCTCACACAACTGCCGTCTGTATTGTCTTCAAAATTCGATTCAAAGTGCCGATGCCGTTGCAAGACCGACCCGGCGGGTCTACGGGGCCTGACGGAATGCGCCGTAGCTTACGTCGGATCCGCCGGCGGCTCCTCGGGGCTTGATGAGTTAATTTCAACTCTATCTCCATGCGTTCTCGAGACAAAGGCTCTTGTCAGACTGACGGACGTAAGGGACTTCACACACGGCAGCTATAATATACATTACATCCCAGGATGTATAGCTTAGAGACCGCTCAGTACCTTTAAGATACGAAGATGTAAAGATGTATTAATATACATCTTTACTATATACAGCTATAATTAGCTGTCGTGTGTGGTCTCCTGACGATTTCTATGGAAAGATGTAATGAGATATATCGTGCTATAATATACATCTTTACCTTATAGCCGCCGTGTGTGGAGTCCCTTATCCTATGTAAGAGTTCCGCTTTTTTATTTTAAGGTACGGAACGGTAAGGTACGGTACGGTAAGTTACCGTAAGGTATGGTAAGATAAGGTTCGGAACCTTCAAAAGAACTCAGAATTATTAAAATTCGTAAAGTGACGGATGTGAAAAAGTGTTTATTTGACCAAAAATCATAAACTCTTAAGAGAAATTAAATAAAATGTGAAATTCTATATCGTGGCTTATATTTAATATCTCGCAACTGTTAAATAGGTAAACTGTTCAGGAGGCACAAAATAAAATATTAACAGATTCTTCAAGTAGAGGAAACAAGAAGAAGTAGTTGGCTCTAGCGTAGCGCAATATTGAACTGTCAATATTGTTTTTGTTTTGCTGCAATCAGGCTGCGACGGCAAGTCCTACATAGATGTAGGTCAATAAAGGCCGGTCTGAGTTGAGAATTTTCACCAAGTAAATACTTAACTGCAGTGCTGTCTCGTCAAATTTCTTTATAAAAGAGCGTCACAGAACGTTTACTTAGCAAAAATTAGGCTGTTAGGCTGTTAGGCGACACATTAATGGTATTTTTTAAATACAGATAAACAAAAAAATTAATTAAAAAATGTATACATATTGCATTGTAATTAATGGTACGATGGCAGGGCGTCTCATTTAGTACCTAGCAGATGCTAGCAGTAACTAAATGAGACGCATTGCTATCGCTTACCTAGGTTTCTCACTTGCATTGTATTCTATAGCTACATCTGCCTAATTTTCTGAGTGATATGAACTCTGCTGTTTGTGCAGCGAGCGACGTTGTATTATTTTAAGTTTAAGATTCTTATTTTTAAATTGTTTAATAAAAGTGTGAACCTGTAATTGGCTTTCTGTATCCCTACACTATATTCTATTTTATTGTAATAGCTGTAGTTCACCATAGATCTCTAAATAAATAAATAAATAAAAAAAAATCTCAACTAAGAAACCGGGCCTTAGTTTCCTCCACACTTATTGCACGCTTAATGTAACATTGACCCATTAGTAGATTGGCCATTTGAGTTACGTACAGTTATTTTTTACTCAGATTTCATCAATAGTTCAGAGCAATCCGACATAATTATGTATGTGAAAGTATTTATTTATTTTATGTATATATTAACGGCACATAATTTATGGAATATCGTAATATAGCGTGTAGTATATGTATAGTAGTATTGTATTAGTAGTTTACGTATTCTATTGATACTACATCACTGGTAAATTAGTAAATTAGAAAAGATAAACTACTTACTTACAGATGTAAGTAAGTAGTTTATCTTTTCTAATTTACTTGGACTTCTCTTGCACTACCCCTTACTTTCTCCACATCACCCAAGGTTAGCTGGAAGAAACTACTTTTTAGTATTAAGCTCGCTTATTTTTTTTCTTGTGCAAGGAAGAATTTTCAATATCAATATCAATAGTTAAGCATACGTTCAAAATGCAAGCATTCGTGATTAATTAATAAAACAGTTTTAATTTGATGCGTCAACAAGTAGCATAAGTCCGTCACAGCAAGTGCGTAACTCAAATGACCTAATCTACTAATGGGTCAATGTTCCATTTAGCAATGACGTTGTTGGTAGGTAAGACGTTTCCTGAAATACGATTTCGCCCGTACTTCGTTATTGATTTTTCAGCGATGCGCAGTAATTATAGACCGCTATCAGTGGTAATTTGAGATGGGGGTGGAGGGGTGGTGAGTCCGTTAATTACATAATTATGTTCCAACACTTAAACACATGTTCCGTAGAATATTAGTACGGCGAATGGCAGTTCCATTAACGCTCTTGGTAGTCTAATAATCAATCGCAGTCTAATGGTAACCTGTTCAACTTTACTCGCCTCGTGCGATTCGTGTTCGATTAATAATAATTTGTTCAATGGATCATACCCCATCGCTCGTAGCCTGGGCTGCCTGAGTGATCTTAAATGATCACTAATGTTAAGCAACATACGGCGCGTTCAGTCCATGGATGGGTCACCGTCTATGACTAACGCTAGTTGCATTTTTCCGAGCGGTTCCGTGCTTCGCAAGGCACGTTAAGCAGTTGGTGCCGTGGCACGTTAAGCCAAGTCTCTTGGCTCCGTTGACTCTTGGTGGGGACATAGTGGGTTGATGATGCTGAAACCAGCCACTATTCACGACTCAAAGGTTGACTGGCAGAAAATTATATTTAGCATGAGGTGCGCCTTTGTACCAGTCATGTCGCTCGTGCAATAAAGAATTTAGTAATAAAAATAAGAATAAATAACTTCACGCCCGTTTTCCCCGAGGGTGTAGGCAGAGGCACCAATCACTAGAACTGGGCTCACGTTTAATTTATGGAATAGAGACTTATATGAAAGAGATCGCTCTAAGCGATAAAACCGTCACTGGTGTAGTATTAATCTCAATTCATACTGGCGCAGAGTCGAGGCGTCGCGGCGCGAAGCGAAGCGTCACGTTTTTCCACTTTTCTATTTTCATCTCTATTTCTCTATCTAAATACGGTACGAATTTCTATTGCCAAAATTTGAAAATGCTCAGCGACGTGCGTCTGCGCGCGAATGCGTGCAGCGACGCGCGAATGAAAGGGTCGCTGAGCGTTTTCAAATTTTCGCTGCTCAAATTCGTACCGTATTGATAGAGAGATAGAGATGAATTTAGAACAGTTGAAAAACGTGACGCTTCGCTTCGACTCTGCGCCCCAGTGGGAATTGAGCCTTACTTATTACATCTTATTACTATTAATTTTTTCTTCTGCTTGTGTTGTGTTCTCTATATGTTTAGGGTACCGTAGTTAACAAGCAATTTTTATACTCGCCATGACCGTCCGTATGTTTGTCTGTCCGCGACTCTCCTCCCTAGTGTGACGGCACATGTTTTGCAATTTTACATCTAGACATATAATCTACTCTCTTTAAACAAGCAATTCTTGTATATATATCTATATATAATCAGAATCTCGGAAACGGCTCCAACGATTTTCACGAAATTTTGTAGGCAGTTGCTTTCGGGGGCGTTTAATTGATCTAACTAGGTTACATTTTTAGAAAACGTTGTTTTATCCGTGTTTTAAGGCAATTGAAATTTGCTATAATAAAATACAGAGGTAAATTTCGCGTCCATCTGCAAGGTTGGGATAATTCTGACGGGGAAACGGGCGACCCGTTTCGGGCCGATTTCAAGAGACCCGGTTCGAGCCATGATGTTTTTTTTCCAAGTTCCTTTTTTGTTGAAAAAGGATTTTTTTAATTTTATATTATGTATTTTATATTACAAAAAAAGTACCGAGCAAAGCTCGATCACCCAGGTACTTATTTAATTAAAACAGCAGTTCCGAAATTGTTATAGAGTCAGGAACAGATAGTGTTGCAAATATTTTTGAGTCTTCCGTTAAAAGTAAAAAGTTCTTGTTTTACAACACATCGATTATATTATCAATACTTTTATTGCACTTATATTTAAAATAAAAATATAGTACATTGCGGCGGACTTAATGCTATAAGCATTCTCTACCAGTCAACCGCAGGAGGTAAAGGAAAGTGTTGGTAGGCGTGCAAAGCAATTAAATAAATATAAAGACATACTTATATAAGATTTTGAAATGTGACGTCACGAAATTTAGCACCCCTTTCACCCCCTTGTCACACAATATCACACTTTGTTGATCCCCCCCTAACGTGTGACGTAATTTATGCATGGCCCCCAAGACGGAAGAATATAATCTTAAACAATTTTCATTCTTTTGTGAACTAAAACTTTCGTAAGCATTGCAAATTTTTGGTCCGGATTGACTTACGTTAATTACGATAAAATAAACGTAAGTTAATCCGGACCAAAAATTTACAATTTTCATTCTAAACTTTTAGTCCGGATTTACTTACGGGTGTTGTTATATCGGAAGAGTCCGACCAGGTTTCGCTCCGATTCGCACGATAAAATAAACGTAAGTAAATCCGGACTAAAATTTTACAATGTGTTGTGCTTACGAAAGTTTTAGTTCAAAAATTTTCATTCTGTCAGGATTGTGACAAGTGGCAGCTCCTGGTCTCTGCCTACCCCTCTGGGATACAGACGCGAGCTTATGTAATGTCATATGTTATTCAAGAAGTTTTTCTTTATTTAATCATGAGATCTGTCGTCGAATCTCCTTATGATCAGAGTGCGTATGCTGAGTTTTTTCATTCACTCTCGATAATGAGAGCGTTTGCGATTTGCATAGGAGTGACAAAGAGACAACTAGAAGGCGCGCTTTGTCACTCCTATGCAAATCGCAAACGCTCTCGCTATCAAAAGTGAATGACAAAACTCAGTAGGCGCACTCAGAGTGCCTATACTGAGTTTTTTCATTTCACTTTCGATAGCGAGAGCGTTTGCAATTTGTATAGGAGTGACAAAGAGACAACTAGGTGGCGCGCTGTGTCACTACTATACAAATTGCAAACGCTCTCGCTATTGAAAGTGAATGAAAAAACTCAGTATAAGCACTCAGAGTGTAATGAATAGTGTAAGCAAAATACACATACTAGTGGCAGTAGTCCATTTGTATCACAATTTAATTGAATTTAAAGTCTGTTTTTTAGTTCAATGCAAAATATAAAACAGACTCGTTGACATCTCAATACAATCCAATGTCTCAACGCAAAAACCAAATTACCCAATTTTACTTCCAAGTAAAAATTGTTTGTGCTGCTTAGGTGTTTTTTTTAGACTTTGCTCTTATGAGGAATTTAACTTTAATGTCTTTGATGTGATAAGGATTTTGGTCACACGAGTCTTCTATTCACGGTAAAAAAAAAACTACCGAGTAAAAGTATATATTTTATAACGGTAACGTTAAAAAAAAACGGACTGTAGTGGAAATTTCGACGCGTGCCTTTACATTTGAAGTTCGAACACTCTTAAGAAACCTTTGACTTATTGGTCGGAAACTAATTAATTAGCAGTGGCAAGGCATACTTACATAAGCATTTTCATAGCTCGAGGCATGTGCTCGCAGAATTTACATTCTGTTTGTTGAATGTCAATGTAGTGGAGAAAAAGGCAGCAAAAACTCCACTCTGACCATCTTTTCTCAAACCACCTTAAATCTAGTGTGAATGAATAACCGTTAATAATAACTACCTACCCAGACATCGGATTTTATACATTTGCATATTTGCATATGAAAATGTATACAAACTACTACATCAACGGCACAGGTCATATTCTGTCCAAGCAAGTATCTCCAGAAATGGCGCCAAATTTTAAATATTGTCCAATGACGTCAGTTGTATTAATTGACATTGCGTCCGAAAATTTGGAAAAATACTTAATTGTATACTGTCATAAAAACTATGCTTCGCTATTTTTGTACCGTTTTTAATTAAAGTATGCAAAATGAAAATTTTGTTTGATTTTTCATTGTGCATATTTTGGACACATCAACATTTTTAAGTGCATATTTCGGCCTTTTTTAATGCATATTTGCATGCATATTTTGGCACTTTGTTAGTGCATATAATCCGATGTCTAATAATAACCAACCGTTCTCGAGTTTTAGTGAGACTAACAAACAGCAATTCATTTTTATTTATAAGAGAAGATTAGGTACCTACCGATTATTCTTTTTTGTATCCCTCTAGTTTTAGTGTAAAAACCATTGCGAATCGGAACCATTGAATATACAGGTGGTTTAAATAATTGAGAACAGTTACTATGGTACATAGTAGGACAGACAGAATTAAGTCTCCCCCATGGTCCTACTAGTAGGACAAATCAGTAGGACCACGAGAAAACAGGGTGATTGCCTACGGCCCGAATTACCACGTCCATTGGTAGTACAGTCGATCATCATAAAAGCAGAAATCAGAAATCAGAAATCAAAAATGTATTTCAACGTAAAGAATTTACATTCTGCTTGTTGAATGTCAATGTACATACAGTTATGTATAATGTTAGCCGCTGCCTTGGGGCCGTCTGTAGTATAGAAAAAGGCAGCGAAAAAAAACTCCACTCTGACCATATTTTCTCAAATCACCTTAAAGCTAATACAAATCGAACTTACAAAATAATATCTTGGATGTGTTTAACACTAGACACATTTATCCTCTGATTAAATTTAATATTAAACTACTATTTAATGCCATAGGTCCTTGTCTTCTAAATAATCGTTGATTTTATAATAAGCTTTTTTGCAAAGAGTGTGCTTAACACAATTCTTAAATCGTGTTGGAGGTAACTCTAATATATCTTGAGATATCTTGTTGTAGAACCTTGTTGTACAGTGCCCCATAAAGGAAGTATTAACTTTTGCAAGCAGATTGAAGATAATTATAATACACACATACATACATAAGCTCACGCCTGTATCCCAGAGGGGTAGGCAGAGACCAGGGACTGCCACCTGCCACGGTCATGACAAATCACTTTCGCTTCATCGACAATCATTAGTCGTTGCATGCACGCACGTCGGTTTCGGGTACTCTTTATCTGCTATTTGATAAATAATTCCCTATTTGGTTGAAACAGTATGTCCGCCTGGGGCGTCCCTTACCAGCCCTTCCACTCGCATTCGCTCTATATATTATAATTATAATAATGCAGCTTCTCTCAGAGAGAGCGTGGCTTGGCAATTTCAGGGGTTGAAGTATCTATGTAATCAATTCTCACAGTTAGGTTTTCTCACGATGTTTTCCTACATGTTAGCGAGTGGTGTTGCTATGATAAAATCAGAAAGCATAATTTGGAAATCAATACATAATATCTTTATTCATCATCGTCAACCCATTATGTCCCCACCGAAGGGCACGGGTCTCTTCCCTGAGGAGGGTATAGGCCATACTCCGCCACGGGGGCCAAGTCCGGATTGGTGGAGTTTTTTTTTACTTATTAAAATTTTCCTGACTTTCATATTATTAAAATAAGTTTGTTTGAACCCAGATAAAAGCTAACTGAAAATAAATATAGCCGTGTCATCCGCATCGGACTCATCGCTACGCAAACTTCGTAGAACCTCCATCCACTACTCCATCGTAGAAAATCTAGAATATAAAACGGTAACTTGTACACATAATGTCTAGACAGCTTTTTACACTAATTACTTTCCTTAGAAATAAATAAAATTACTGCGCTGTATGTGTCGCCATCTAGAGGTGGAAAACCTCAACTAAAAGATAGTGAAAAATCACAAAGACATTTTAAGTCTTTAAATTTATCTCATTTGTTTTTTTTAAGGTAAATAAATGTAAAAATAATATACACTTACTGTCCACAATTATTTCGGAAAAAAAATAAAACAATCTGAGCTATCGTGGAAGTTAGGTGGCGCCATCTAGCGTCGAGTAGCGCCAACCAGTTTTTGTCATGTACCGTTCTATAGCGGTCCCCTGACACAGTTTCCATACAGCTGTTTGTACGTGTCACCTGTCTGTGTGCGCATTTTTGTTTGGGTGTGCGTGCGGCCCGTTATGCTGAGACTGGCTCTATGAACCTGTTTACTTTTTACGACTTGTCTCTTTATATGATGTTGGCAGCAATGCAACTTTTGGTTTTTTCTTTTTGTTTTCGTTACGTTGGTACAGGTGGTCTATGGTGTTTACGCACGATTTTTCTTTTTAGGGAAGGTTCGAATCGAAACTCATGAAAGAAAATTAAGCGAAAAGCGTTTGATCGAAAATCAAATGGAAAACTTGGCATTATTGCTTACGTCTTATTGAAATAATGCAAAACCTAAAGGATTCGAAAAGTAAACCACTTGCTAAAAGCAAAAGATTAATATTTTAGACGTCTCAATGCAAAAAGACATTGCTAGAGACTTTTTAGGAAATACTTTTGTTTAATCCTTATTTATTTACTATCTATAGTGTTCTCTATATTTCAAAATTAAAAGTAAACATAATTGAACAACACTATTTATTACAAAATTAATTACACAATTAATTTTTTATTTATTTATTAATTACGTTTTTTAAGGGTTGTGTTTTTATAAGTTTAGTTGATACAATTCTCTTTGAATTTTATTTCCGTAGATGTATGGATCGACAGAAGAATTTCAACATACTCGTAGTATGGAAAATAAAATATTAAGTTTTCGCGTTTGATTTTGTATTAGATGTGGTTTAATATAATAGTTTAGAGCATTTCAGGTTTTCCGATATTTAAATAAAGTGTTGTGGACGGATTCAATCAAGGGGGCGCCACCAGGCCTATCATCACATACAGGCACGTACTACGTAGTAGGTATAGTTATCGACAGGTAACTTGAACAAACATTAAAAAAACATTTTTTGACGTTGACGTTGGTCTAGCCGTTAAGGCGCGCACTTACCAAGACAAAGGCCGTGGGTTCGATTCACGCTGGCGGCCGCCATACATTTGTACAAATAGCCTCAGTCTGGGTGTTTTTGCATGTTTGTAAGGTCCTTGGCTGGTTACATAGCACAGGGTATCCTTGGTTTTTCAATTCTGCTAGTGCATTATAGTTCAATGACAGATACTCGGTCGGATCACGTGACATGATTTTTTATACCATTGACGCCTAGAAGGATTGGTACGTGTGCGCGCGTCGATTAAAAGCGGCAATGTAATGCAATCGCCGCGTTCATACAGCTGTCATTGTACTACAATGCCTCAACAGAATCTAGGCCCAGGTCAAGTGATTGTGTTGTGTGGACGTCATTATTATGATACTTACCGCCGGTTTCTCAAACGCTAGCAGTCTGTTAATCTATTGTTAACAGCTGTCAGTTGTCAAAAGTGCTTACAAAAAAAACAACTGACAGGTGTTAACAGTAGATTAACACCTGACACACTGTTAGCGTTCGAGAAACCGAGGGTTAAATGTGGATTTGACTAAATTAGCTCCCTAAGAAACGATTTTTGATATTGTATGGAATCAGGCGTTACTATGCGGAAATCCGTAGTAGCATTAAAATGTGAAAATTACTTTGCTAAATTCAAGACACTACGAGACCCAGCATACATACAACAAGCGAAGTCATCGTAACTTGTTCAAGTTATTTGCCGGGCATTGTGTTTAGCTCCACTGTGCTACAATAATAAAACTATAATAATCGGTAATAAACTTCCCATTTTCGCCGCACCGACTATTATTTAGACAAAGTTGAGGGAAATTATTGACAGTAAAGTTTATTACTAATTGTAGTTTTTTGAAACACGGCCCCGCGCTGCGCATAAGCTGTTAGGTTTTGACTGTCGCGTTCGTCAAGCGGTTGGCGCGCTTGAGTACCAAACAAAAGTCGTGGGTTCGATACCCATAAGTTTGATAAAAAAAATGTTTACTTAATGACCGTCAAAGCTGTTAGATTCAGAATTACTAGATTACAGAAAGGAAGCTTCCAAAAAAAACATGTCGACAACTTATAGGCGGAAAATTCGGATTATGGAGTATGGCACGTCAACGGTCACATTTTAGTTGCAAAGTCGCCCGTAATGCAAAGGAGTAGAGTGCATGGGTGTATACGATGATGTGCTGTCGACTGTACCTATTTTCAATATAAAAAAAAAGAAATTTATATATTTTAGCGTTTCGAAGCAAACATGTTAATGTCACGAATGTTGCGTTGGGGTCACATCACCACGTGTCACAGGTGTCATTGCGAACTCTATAGTCGAATTTGGTGAAACGAAA
The DNA here is from genome assembly GCA_947310845.1 of Yponomeuta plumbellus. Lineage (NCBI taxonomy): Eukaryota > Metazoa > Arthropoda > Insecta > Lepidoptera > Yponomeutidae > Yponomeuta > Yponomeuta plumbellus. Next base: position 5,553,361 of record OX371218.1, read on the forward strand.
AAGCAAAGCAAGTCCAAATTTTAGCCGAGCAGCCGGGTTTTCATCTCGTAATTGGGCCTCGATTCTGTTAGTGCATTATAGTACGATGATAGATAAATGATCGGGTCACGTGACATGTTTTTTTCATATCATTGACGCCTAGATTGTTTGCTATGAGTGCGCGCGTAGACTTGAAGCGGCATTGGAACTAAATTGCCATGTTCATGCAGTTGTCATTATACTACAATGCATTAAAAGAATCTCGGTCCTGGTCAACAACTAGGGTAGGGGTACTCTGCGCTATGGAAACCAGGCAAAGACAGTACAAACATGGAAAAACACGCAGACTGAGGTAATTTGTGCAAATGCACGGCGGCCCCCAGTGGGAATCGAACCAACGACCGATTCCTTAGTAGCTAAGCGCCTTAACAGCTGGACCAACGAGACAGTCATACTGTGCATCTCTACCGTTAGCAATGAGGGCTTTTCAGAGCGTCATTAAAAAAAATAGTACCGCAAATTACCGGTAGATGGTGCTGACGTCATGACATCACTGTACCTTATCTGTGGTTCCTGTCCTATGTTTTTACAAAAATGCACAATGCATGGACTAGTCATGAGCAAAGACACAATTCACGTACGTATGTAATGAATAAAGTAAAAATACATCGATAGCTTTCAAGTTTCAACAGTTTCGAAACAAAGTCTAGTTTAGATCACAGACTACAAAGAGATGTTTAGACTGTCACAGATTAATTAACGATAAAAACCACAGACCTAAAAACATGATGACATTTTGGTCTTCTTGCAGCGCCATCTAGTTTTTTTTTAATGAACTCAACTGACAGCTGTCATTGAAAAGCCTTCAGTAAATCCTAACTCAACGCGTGAACGCAACTAAGTTTAGCGGGAAGCACTTCTAAGTAATTTAGGTCACAAGGAGCTTTACGTAACATGTTCCCGTTGGGGATATTTGAATACTAACGATACGGTTTCGCAACATCTGCTTTGACAGGCTTAGACATCATGCAGTGAGCGGAACGGAGCTGCAGTGAGCTCACAAAGATCTTAGCTAAGTCGAGATACTGAGAATTGTATAGTGATGCCCTAAAACCATTGCGAGTATTGATTGCACTCATTGGGTCTTTAATTTTGACGTTCTTAAAAGTAGATGGACATTTATACCAAATATTGTATTAGACTTAAGTTGATTTGAGAAAAGATGGTCAGAGTGGAGTTTTTTTTGCTGCACTCGGCCCAAGGCAGCGGCTAACATTAGCATTATAAGTACATTGACATTCAACAAGCAGAATGTAAATTCTTTACGTTGAAATAAATTTCTGATTTCTAATTACCAATTCTTGTTATATTCGCCTGTTTTCTATTGAAATAGAAATAGAAATAGAAAAATCGAATGAATCGATTTTTTTAATAGTTTTTGGCTGTTATATGAAGAGAAAAAGTCTTCTTATTTCGGCCTAAGATAAAATGTATTGAAACCTTCTGACAGTAATACCAGCCACTAGTCTTACAAGCCTCCACCAATCCGGACTAGGCCACCGTGGTGGAGTATGGCCTATACCTTCCTTAGGGAAGAGACCCGTGCCCCTCGGTGGGAACACAATGGGTTGATGATGCTGTCTTAGTCCATAGTAAGGGTTTTATCTTAAAAAGATATGCGCTTTTTTACAAATTGCACGACAAAAACGAAACAATTAGTTTTCGAATCAAACGGCTATCATCGGTTTTTGTAGGAAAAACGCTTTTCACCGTTATTTGTAGAACGAGTCACATCACTAGTTTCAGCATAGGTACTGAAGTATCTAGAATAGCTCGAGTGTATAAAATATTCAGTCCCCCACTTCAATTAATCAAATACTGTGTGCCGGCTTAAAGATTTTCCTGTCTATTTTCAGGTAAGTAAGACTTCGACGTAAGAGACTTGCTTTGCTCGGTAAGGTAAGTGGGTCAAAGGATTTAGATTAAAACCTGCGTAAGTACTGTAGTATGGACTCCTTTGGCCTTTGGATCTCCGTAATGAGATGAGCTGATACAGCACTCGGCAAACGTAGTGTAGGACGTCCTCAGACTCGATGGAGCGATGATCTACGCAGGGCGGCTGGCAAGAGCTGGATGAGAATAGCCGAGGACCGTGCTCAGTGGCGTGCAATGGGAGATGCCTAAGTCCAGCAGTGGACAAGCGCAGGCCGATGATGATGATGATGATGATGATGATGATACATCACTTTCTCTCGCACTAAAATAGACTATTTCACAGGTTTCTGAAAAGCATCTCAGATTTTTTGTTGGTGTTCATTGAGTGCTCATTTTAAGTTTTTTCGTGTATGACTTCTAAAAAGCGCAAACAAAGATTCACTTTTGACATAAGCCACCTAAACGCTATCTTGGGCAATATGGCGTTGCAATAATGACGTCACACCGGGGGGGTCGTGAACAATGCCCATTACTGAACTTCACAGAGCTCCTTATGACCTATCTTTAGTCAAACTGACGCACAATTTCAATCTAAGTAAGTGGTTGTAAAAATAAGTGTCGATTAATCAACCCACCCGTGCTTGTCCACTGCTGGACAGGCCTCAGGGTGTGGGTCGGACCGTATTTCCATATTAATTGGGATGTCATTATCTACCATAGGGCAGGGTATCCTAGTTTGGGACCTTGATAAGTGATCGTTGTTATAATTTTTTTATACTTCGATATTTACATACAGGCACAAACATTCTGGTCCCTAGGATACCCTGTCTCGTAGGAACCGGAGACAGCGACATCGCAAACATGTAAACATCCTAGATCTGGGATTTTTTTTTGTCCCCAGCCGGTGTTCGTTCGAGTCTACCGTGGACCGGTACGAAATTATTAATATAGATTAAATAATGTAAACTAAGTAGCTGACGGCAAACGTTGTTTCGCTGTATATATTTTTTTTTTTCACTTAGGGCTTTGAAAAATAGGTAACAACCTATTCTCAGACCTACCGAATATACATAAATGAAATTTAATAAAAATCGGTCAAGCCGTTTCGGAGGAGTATGGGCACTAACTCTGTGACACGAGAATTTGATTTATAGATTGATAAATTAGAAGATATTAGTTATCGGTTTCCTACGGAGTTCCCCAGGGGAGCGTCCTAGGACCGACACTTTTCCTGGTATATATTAACCAACTCTGTGATTTGAGAGTTGATGGCGGACATATATTCTCATACGCAGACGACACAGCAATCATTTTTGCTGGCAAAACCTGGGATATTGCTCGCAGATCAACTGAGAGTGGACTTTTAAAGGTTGCTGCATGGCTAGAATCAAACCTTTTAACTTTAAACGCACAAAAAAACAAATTATGTCTGCTTTACAAAGTATGATCGCACTCAGCCACCAAATGACTTTCGTGTCAAAATTCATAAATGTGCAAATCCACCAGAAAACAATTGTTCGTGCATCACTATAGATAAAGTTAACATTGTAAAGTATTTGGGTATCATTGTTGACCAACGTCTCTCTTGGCATGACCATACAGAACTTACAATGAACAGAATTCGTAAGCTAATATGGACATTCAAAACTTTGCGACACACAGCTACAAAAGACCTCCTTAAGAACATTTACGTATCGCTAGCGCAACGGTTATCTCATATTGCCTTCCTATATGGGGTGGAGCCACAAAAACAAAATTTATTGAATTAGAACGGGCTCAGAGATCTCTCCTAAAAGTTATGTTTTTTAAACCCTACAGATTTTCGACGGAGAGTCTTTACACGTCAAGTGATGTACTCACTATTAGAAAATTATACCTACTAAACTTAATATTAAAGAAACATACCTGTCTTCCCTACGATGCAAAAATAAAAACTAAAAGAAGGAACTATGAAGTGGCCACTAGAGCGCTAGCAAAGTCAACTTTTGCAAAGAGGCAGTTCCAAACACAATCAAGTCGCCTATATAATCTCTTAAATAAGCAACTTAATATTTACCCTTTAACATCATCATCAACCCTATGTCCCCACCGAGGGGCACGGGTCTCTTCCCTGAGGAAATTATAGGCCATACTCCACCACGGGGGCCAAGTCCGGATTGGGCCCTTTCCATACTACCACTGCAAAAAAACCCTGACAAGTTGGCTTAAGACAAAAAGTTACGATGAAATTGAGTCAATGGTACAAACGATAAGATAAAGATATGGTACACACACACACACACACACACACACACACACACACACACACGCACACACACACACACACACACACACGCACACGCGCACACACACACACACACAGACACACACACACATACACACACTCTCACACTAAGACAAATAGACACACATGTCTAAATTTGTTTAATTTTAATTTTTGCTATATCTAAAATGTTATTGTAAGTGTAGCTTCTAGAAAATAGTTAATACTGGCTATGGAAGAGCGGAGCGTCCTAACACAGGCATCTTTTTGCTTAAATTGGCCTCCAAATTCTGTAAAGACCAAATGTATCTTAAGTTGATGAAATAAACATTTTATTATTATTATTATTATTATTACAATTCAGCACAATAGCGCAATCGTGCGTTGACCGCGGTATCATACTGCTATCAGTGTGTTATCATCGAGCGCGCATCGTCGGAATTGGGTTACCGTGTAACTGTGGCTTGGGGTGTTACAATAGAGTCTAAGCACAGAATATATTATACGATAGTACAGGTACAGAAGATTCACTCCGCAAAATCAATTAAAGAAAAAGGGACTCTAGCAGCGATACCATTAGGTGCAATTCAGATCGCACGGCGCTAAAAAAGCTACGTTATATTCACCTACATGTTGCCTCTCTTTCTAGCGCGTAACTCTTACCTCTTCTGGCGCCTGAATTCTAACCTATTTGCCACTCCGGAGTGGTCGGCGCATGTACTTACGCGTTCGATAGCGACACGCGTAGTGAAACTCAGTATACGCACTCTGAGAGCTTATACTGAGTTTTTTCATTCACTTTCGATAGCGAGAGCGTTTGCAATTTGTATAGGAGTGACAAAGCGCGCCACCTAGTTGTCTCTTTGTCACTCCTATACAAATCGCAAACGCTCTCGCTATCGAAAGTGAAATGAAAAAACTCAGTATAAGCACTCAGAGTGCTTAGTGAGAGTATTTTTAACTACTCGATCGCGTTAAGGTAAACTCATATTCTATAGGAGTGACAAAGCGCGCCACCTAGTCGTCTCTTTGTCACTCCTATACAAATTGCAAACGCTCTCGCTATCGAAAGTGAATGAAAAAACTCGCACTAAGCACGCTGGTCTAAGGTCTGATTTCTGAATTGAGAATTTACACTAAGTAAATACTTATGTAACGTTCTGTCTCGCTCTTTTCTAAAGAAATTTGATGAGACAGCACTACAGTTAACTAATTTGTTAGCGAATTTCTCAATTCAAAAACCGGCTCTAAGACTCTAGGCCAGTTTCTTAATTGAGTATTCTGACTGCCTCGTTGGCGTAGCCGTTAAAACGCTTACTTAACCGACACAGGGGTCACGGGTTTGATTCCCTCTGGGGGGCCCCGGACATTTGCACAAATGGACTCAGCCTGGGTGTTTTTCAATGTTTGTAATGTCTGGTTGGCAGAAACAGTGACATCACAAACATGTAAACAACGAAGACCTGTTTTTTTCGTCCCTAATCGGGGTTCCAACGGGACCTCTCTCGGTAGGTAGATGAGGTAGTCATTTTTTTTGACAAGTTTTTATATAATCTTATGGTTAATGTTATTTTGTAGATAGATAGATAGAGAACACTTTATTATACTATTTAGATTAGTTTTCGTTACAAGTAATTTATAAAATATCTATTATAATAATGTACATGAAAAAAAAGGATGTAACATTAACTTCAATCCTCAATTAAGAACTTACTTTATTTTTGTTACTTAAGTCGTGAATAGAAATAAACTTTAAAAAAGGATATCTTGCAAACAACAGTGCCCTCTCACGGAGAAACAAACAATATAATTGTAACCCTTATTACGCATTCAAGAGGGCAGTTCCATTTTTACAATTTACAGGTTTGGATAGCACAACCCGACCGGCACAAGCCGAAATGAAAGTATAGGCACAAAGGTATCACTTTCAATATACAATACAGAGCTATTTCTGAAATTTATGTTCTTGGTTTGGAATTAACTTTTATTTTTTCGGTGTTTTGTCAGATTTATATATTTCAAATATCTAGATTACATAATAATATTAATAACGAAATCTCAGATTTTGAATGTTTACAGATTTGTGATGTGCTGTTTATGGTTCCCACGACAATGATACCTTGTGTGGGGCCAGAAGCAATGTATGTGCCTGTATGTAAATGTTTATGTTTGGATTAAATACAGAATAATATTTCATGAAATCGCTCCCGCGCTCTACCAACTTCACCGAGTTCAATATATCATTGTTGTAGAAGGGTATCCATTGTACTTTTTAAAAATAGCTAACTGAAAAAAAAATCGTATGAAATCCCGAGAGCCTGAGCTGTGAAGCACTTAGGAAGGACGTAGTGGAGGACAAGATCGCGGAAGGTGGTATAGCGTCCGCGCCCTCGACCAGGACCTTCTATGTGGGCGTCTTCCCACATTTATAATTTAAAAAGAAATGCGGGCGGTCCACCCTTATCGGAAAAACTTACCAAATATACAATTTTTCTTCAAAATTTCATCAAAATCGGTCAAGCCGTTTCGGAGGAATATGCGCACTAACACTGTGACACGAGAATTTTATATATAGGAAAAATATCTGTAGGTTATTCTATAGTAATTAAATATTACCTGGTCACCGTAGCACAGGGTATCCTAGTTTGGGACCAGGACTAGCGATTGTGTTGTGTGGAAGCCATTATTATTTTTTTACTTACATAATATATTTTTCAAGTTTTGACTTGTTATTAATTTGAATACGCATCAAACATTCTGGGTTACACTTTTCTATGCCCTCACAGTAGCGACTCGCGAATCCTGTTTTTTTTTTTCAAGCCGTACTCAATGGGATTTACTTGTCACGTCAGTTCGGACGAGGAGGGGTCACTGAGACACAAAGGGCGCATAATTTCGCAGAAACTGGACCCCGCACTGAAGGGTTGAGTTTTTGCGTACTGAATTTTCGTATTCGGTTTTGGTTTGCATATTTTTGGAGGAACAGTTTTTTGTTTCATTAGTTTGACAATATACGTACACAAGCTCACGCCTGTATCCCTGAGGGGTAGGCAGATACCATGGATTGTCAGTTGCCACGATCCTGACACAACACTTTGCTTCACCTACATTCATTAGTCGTTACATGCGAACGCCCGTTTCGGGTACTATTTAACTTGCCCTTGCTAATACATCCGCCATCCCCCAGCATACCCTATTATCCCTTCATGGGTTACAGGTAAACGGTCTTATTTGTAAAAACACTTTTTCTTAAAATACTCCTCAAGTGCAGTTTAAATTTGTCTTTCCCTTTACACAAATGTTAGCAGTCAGCCCGTCAACTGTATAGACTATTACTATTACTATTAGTGAGATATTATTACTTTTTACAAAGTACACTCGTCAGTAGATAAAAAAAAGTAAAAAAAAGTTTTTTTTAAGGTTCAAATGTTTCCTGCAAAACTTTTGCAAGCTCTTAACAGATAGACGACGTAAAAGTCAAATTGCTGTGGACGGTACCTGTTACCACTTTACGTATTTCGCTGGGAAACAGAAATATAGGTCAACGGGGCCCAAGGGACGTCATTAGTCAATATTTACAAGTTGTATTGCTGACGCCTCTTCTTTTTACGATGATTGATGTTAACGTGTCCGTATTTTCTCAGACGTTTCCCGAGTAACCGGGTGTGGTACGCGAATGAATGATTTCACTTCGTGAAACCACTCATTCTCAGGCCTCCTTTTCCTAAGTTAAATAGGTTATTTCTAGTATGCTATGACGTTCAGCTTTTACGAGTACAGTATCTAGGAGTTCTCTTGTAAGGATGTTTTTTTTTCAGTTTTGTGGTATCCCTCAAGGGATGTGGTTTCAAAATCGACAGGGGTACCTACCGTATAAGTGAGTATGCAAATCATTACATGAACCCCATAAACGGTAGTCGAGACTATACAAATTCCAAACTTTACACTCCACCTCGAGGCAAAAGTGAAAGTGGAGCCAGTTTTTCAGTTCTGCGCACGAAAAGGGCTCGAAATGAACGCAAATAAAGAGAAAAGGGTTCCAAGCTAGTGGTTAGCACTTGGTACGTTTCCGACTGTCCTTTGGCTGCCGGCCACTGTCAACTTCTTGAGGCACCTTCACTTGTTCTGTCAAAAGTCGAGACCTGAGTGCTGCGCGGGCGAGGCAGCGCGGGCCATTCGCCGCTTGCGCTGACAAAAATCAGTTTGTGCCGCAATACGCAAGCGCGCGGCCGCTCTACGCGCCCAAAACTTTCAAAAATAGAACGCCGTTTCGCGCGCGCGAAATTTTGAAATAGACACTTTCAAATTTCACGGACTTTCGACTTTCAATTGTTTCTTCGAGTGGACGGTCTTGGTTCTTTTTTCAAACTGGTGTGTTTTTTTTTCGAGTGCGGACTTTTGGGACTTTCTTGCTGGCCAAATGCATTCAGGATGTAAGTAGTTTAGTGTTTAAGTGTCGTATTGTTTGTCCGTTGTACGGTTTTCTTCTCGTGTGGCTGTGTGCGTAGCGCGTTGTAAGCGCGGTTTATCAATACACATCGTGTTTCGCAAGAGGCCTGTGTGTGTATGTCGTAATACTAACCGAAAGGGATACGGCTGCGCGTTTAGAAGATATATTTTTAAGGCATTTTCTACGTTCATAAAGCTGCCATTGGTAAAAAAAAGATATTCACGAACACTTTCAAACTGGCTGAAAATTCGATAAAATGTCACTTAAGGCGAGGTACTTTTCTCAATTTGTTCTAATTGAAGTTACACGGTTTAGGTCCATTACAAAAATTATACATTCTTACTGTTTAACTGCTGGTAAATCGAGTTTTTAATTACTTATGTAAATGACCATTATTAATTTTCTAAAATAGTATTTCAAAGATAATGGTTTATCTTGCTGATGCTAGATGCGAGGATCAAAATCTTGCACTACTGAAACGGCCGTAACATATTATTACACTGAAATATACGAGAGTATGTCCCTAAATAAATTATTCTGTGATAATGTCTTAACCCGCGAAAGTAAAAAATAGAGCGAAATTTATAGAACGTACGTAAAACGTTTTTTCAAAAAATGTTGGAAAGAATTTTTTTTATCTGGGCGTGAATTAAGAAAGTTATAAAAAGTAGAAAAGACAGAGGATGTCCGGCCTACTATAGGACACCAGGTTTTGGAAGGAAATGATAGTAATATTTCTTTGCAGTCCAAAGGGATCGCAAAAGAAGTTTTCATGAAAAACGTAGTTCAGTTACGTATATCCAGCAAAAAGGCATCACATAATACCCGCACAGTAATTATCTATCACGAAACTTGCATTTTATCAAGGTCTACCTTTGCAGGTATATCTCGTATTGCATACTGTGCGAATGAAACGGCGGAGTGGACGACCTTGCGTGCGAGCGAGACAGCCATATTATTAGGAAACTTGGGAAAAATACTTTTCTCGTTCAGGGGCTGAAGGGCGTACAGTCGTCAGTAGGTCAGCATTTACATTTCTGTTGCAAATTCACCCTTAAGGTTCATGATTAGATAAGATAAGATAAGATAAGAATATTCTTTATTATATTATATTATATTAGAGTGCATGCATGTAAAGGTTGAAGTGCCGTCGAGTGTACAGTGTACTGCACATTCATTTTTAGATCCGTGCACTTTACTAGATTACGTTACGGGTGAATTTGAAAGTAAAATGTGTAGATTGGTATGTTGTCGACAGTACCGTATACGACATATCGACGTTTAAAAAGTTAGCCAATCATTTTTTTTGTTTCATTTTTTTATTGTGCGCCTGCAGAGTCATCAACAAAATATTGGTTTGAAATTACTTCTGGGATTAGATATAATAATAGCTTTCACACAACACAATCATAATTATCACATCACAAACTAGAATATCCTTTGCTATGTTTACTGGGCAAGGCCATCACAACATTGGAAATTGGTCTTTCCTATCCGATATCTATATCTTTGTATCGTGGAGCCATTCAGGGACTTTTTCTCTAATCAAATTTTAATCAGTAAATAAGAGCAATGTCAACTTTATTGCGGATAAACTTACTTGACTTTAGGAGCCGACGATGCGAGCTCCGTCTCTGCTCACCATGATTAAGCTCTGCGGATCAGAGCGAAACCTGGTCGGACACTTCTGACAAAAAGTCATGTCTAGTGCTTACGAAAGTTTTAGCACAAAAATAAGAACAATCCAACATGTAGCAAAACAATAAGTTTCTCAAACCTCCCGGCACCCTTACACTTATCATAATACCATACGTCCTCCTATCCGAACAATTAACTAATTACGCGCGTCTCAAAAAACACTATTGCATCTTAACATGCAGTCATTATCATTAGATAAGGTAAAATCTCGCAAGTACCTCTGCCCATCGCGAAAATTACTCGGTAATTTTGAGCTAAAATTTTCGCGTGATAGAAGGACGTGCACACAATGTGTTAGGTATTTTACGATTATTTTAGAGACGAATCAAAATTATGCAGTGTTGCTCGTCGGCGTATTCTTTTGTCTTCGGCTCAATCTCACATGCAAGCATCTGCCCATAAAAATATGACAGAGGAGGCTTGTTTAGTGAGCTTTCAAGGCTCTTTTAGGCAATTACTCAGGAATCCTTGATGTTAAAATATGTTTTAGCATCCAATCTATCCTTACAACACGATAGCTTGGCTTCTGCGTCATTTATTAATTAAGAAGGCGAATGAAACTACTGCTAACAGTATTCTAGAATATTGTAAATTTTTAGGGAGTAAGCTCCCTAAAAACAGTACTTAACAAAAAATGACTTCTTGTCTTAATTTCTGCAGAAATACAAAGATATCTAAAATATTTATTATCCAATTTTTTTAGGTAGGTATACATACAATGTTTCATATAAGACAGATTTTTCATGGCTTTCCACGAGTTATATTTTTATAATCACCACTAAAGAACACCATCACCAATAATCGGTTTCAGTCGATGGTTTCATGCGATGGTCGGAGTTATATGGGCAGGGCGTATCAGGCCTATGACCAATAAACTAACGAAAAAAAAGTGTAAAACACTCTAACTACACCTCACTTGCAAACCCACGTATGTACGTTTTTTCCTCTCATCTCTTCACATCCGGCTGTTGCTTTTAGCGTATCTCTTATAATGGTTAATAATAATTATGGCATCGATCAAGCTCTCCCTCACTTTCACATGAGATTTTGGCAGTTGCCACTTTCACCCGACGACGCTGTAGTCAGGGCTCGGTACAAGTCATGAGCTGTCGCTGTCGCCGTCACCGGCCGGCTATGATGGATGGGGGAGAAATGGGCAAGCGCGGGGCGGACGTTTTTTATTCTTTCATTTACTTTGCGGTCTTTAGCTGGAATCCGAATCAAACTTGGCCAGCTTTTTTTTTACTTTTTCTTGTAGCTTTTTCTTAGTTAAACAAATTTTGACTATGCGTTTTTGTGGTAGAGCGAATACAAAAAAATCTGATCAATCGCCGCTGAAATAAAATGTACTTATTGTTTTAAAAAAATAACTATGATTAGACAAAACCAGAATCAAGAATCAAGAATTTATTTCAACGTAAAGAATTTACATTCTGCTTGTTGAATGTCAATGTACATACAGTTATGTATAATATTAGCCGCTGCCTTGGGGCCGTCTGTAGTGGAGAAAAAGGCAGCGAAAAAAAAACTCCACTCTGACCATCTTTTCTCAAATCACCTTAAAGCTAATACAAATAAAACATACAAAATAATATCTTGGATGTGTTGAACACTAGACACATTTATCCTCTGATTTAATTTAATATTAAACTACTATTTAATGCCATACGTCCTTGTCTTCTAAATAATCGTTGATTTTATAATAAGCTTTTTTGCAAAGAGTGTGCTTAACACAATTCTTAAATTTTGGGGGTAACTCTAATATATCTTAGGGTATCTTGTTGTAGAACCTTATACAGTGCCCCATAAAGGAAGTATTAACTTTTGCAAGTCTAAATCGTGGAAATGACAATTTATGTTTATTCCTAGTATTAACGTTATGATGGCTACCAAGAGTTTCGAAGTCCATATTTTTCCGAACGTACATAATATTTTCATAAATGTATTGGCTTGCAACTGTTAAGATGTTAGTTTCTTTGAAAAAATCTCTTAGCGAGTCCCTACTACCTAGCTTGTAAATAAATCGGATCGCTCTCTTCTGCAAGATGAAGATAGTCTCAATGTCTGCTGCCCGGCCCCATAGTATTATACCATAGGACATAATACTATGGAAGTAACTAAAATAAACAAGCCTAGCAGTTGCAACGTCAGTAAGTTCTCGAATTCTTTTCATGGCATATGCTGCGGAGCTTAGTCTATGTGCCAATTTTATAATATGTGGACCCCATTGTAGTTTGGCATCGATTGTGATGCCCAAAAATACAGTATCTTCAACAAATTCTTGTTTATCATTTTCAGCCCTTTGTAGTTCAGACAGAGGACGGACGTCGTATGCATAGTAAAAGAGTTCTGTAGGGATCCTAAAAATGAACGCTAACTAAAAACTCAAGTAGAATCGTGTGCGTTCTTTTATCTAAGAGACTTGAAAGGAAAGAATAGTGATTTAGAGGTTCACGTTTCCCTTTCGCGGCTTTGCATTAAGTTGCATTTGGAATTTTCTTAATAAGAGTGATTGATGTCGACAAATATTATTGAACGAGTGTTTATCGTGCCGCTTCTACTTACACCCGGTCTCCGCCGCTTTTTCTTAAAAACCATTTCAATTCACATTCAATAACAAAAAATCTTTTTGTTTCTAAATTAAATTACTAAAAAAGCTCTGTACCTTAATTACCACGTCTATGGTTGCCGTCGAATACTTTTTATTTTTTTCAGTCAGATACTTTTTTTTTTATGTTTACATCCGCTACTGCTTCTAACTTAGCCTGTTCCGCCGAAAAGCGGCGCTGTGTGCGCGGCGGGCATGTGCGCGTGCGGCGCGGCGCGTAACGTAATCTTGCGTAATGCCCGCGTCCCGAGTGTCGCCTGCGCAGCGATGAATATTAAATCGCTGATATTTTTCGGGCTTTTAGTAATAGAAAAGCGTCGATTTTTTGCTAACTAATAACGGCAACTAAAGTGCCGGAACGAGGTAGCGGAAAGTGAAATAAAATCTTTTCAGTGTCATTATTTCCATTAGTTTCCTAAAATTTTCGTCTAAAGTATTTTTCCCGTTACACAGCAAAAAGCCACAAGTAGGTAAATAACATAGTAGAAATAACCTACAAACAGTTGAATAGGTCAAATTTCACTTCAGGTAGTCAGTGATGTTAGCATTTCCAATTTAGCTTCACTAGGTTGAAAGGTCATTCCTAATTCGAATACTGTGCAAACACAGCACGAGTATCTATAAAAAGTATTTTCATCCAGTAGTTCGCGCTAAAGTGCAAAGCAATTAACCGTTTGTCGGCCCAATGCAAAATAATAAATTTTTATTTGCAGCCAAAGTAAAAAATATTTAGCTTGTAATATATGAAATATATGTACGAAATAGATGGCCTTACGGTATGAGTTGCGAACAAACATCTTTGTTTTAGACAACTTTGTGGAGTTATAATATCTAGAGTACCTAACTGTTTTTGTAACAGTGGCTACTGTAAGTAGGTTCGGAAAATCCAACTTTGGGATCCTTTCCGCCACCTTTCTAGAAGGGCACCTACGTAGTTTCACTTCTACACAAAAGTCTAACTATAACACTTAGCGACGCCGTAAAATGTCATGCACAAGGAAAAATCAATACGACTCAAGTACGCAGCGAGCCGCTGAAAAAAACTGAATCCCAAACAAAAGAAACCGTGTTACCAACCAAGTGCACCAAAGTACGAGGCCAAAGAAGACACATCAAAGCCTCCTGACATAATAGCCAAGCGGTAACCATAGCGCACCGCCTAAGCGATAGGTTCCTATAAACAAGTCCACACAGCAAAGTAGTGTTAGGTAGAAACACCTCACAAGCAAACCCCCGCAGGATCGATGCCAGGCATGCGCAGAACACAATAGCGCTTCCTACGCTCCCCTCCCCCCTCGAAATTGCCGCTGAAGCCTCCTCACGCCGTTGCAACTGCACTTCAGTGCATCAGAGCAACATCGCTGAAAACTCACTCAAAAAACTATGCGACTCCCTACTGGACTAAAAAATAATTAAAACCTGAGCGGCAGCAAGAACACGTGTTAAAAATATTGGCCTCCTTCGTATTTGAAAACGTTTAAAATTCGAACTGCAATATGTCCGCGCCGGGTGTTGAACTCGTGGCCAGCTCGCAAATATCCGCGTTCGATGTTTGAAATTTTGAAAATTAAACAACTGACGAGAGTTGCGGTGGCTTGCGGTTGTGCGTCGAACTATGAAGAGGAAAAAACGTTATTGCAGGAAGTGCCTCGCCTTATATAAAGCAAATAAAAAGAAGGACTTTTCAATCCCATGAAAAAATTGTTTCGTATAAAATTTCTGAAACCATTTAACAATTAACTCACGTTTAGTAAGTTTATACATACGCAATATTTAATCAACAAAACATTAATAGTTTTTATCTCTGAATTATTACAATACATACTCACAAGTACATTAAATATTATATAAATAGTTATCCAATAAAACTCCGAGCAAGTAAACCCAACCTTACGATCGAAACTCTAGACTGATATAAAACCGAATAAAAAAAGTAGTTTGAAAATTGTAATAATACTATAAACGTAAACATACAAATTATAGCATATTTACATTAGTTGAGAATTTGAGAAAGTTTATAATATAACAAAATAAACCTTATAGAAAAAATATATAAAAAAAAATATAATAAATTAAGAACCCAATAATACAAATTTGAACAAATCTGGGATCAGTGCATGTAGCCTTAAGTGTATTTTCTACAACGGACGAACAATTTGACATTTTCGACGCTTTTTTCTGACGAAAGAACTCTTTCTTAGTGGCCAGTCGCAAAGATGAATGAGACTCCCAGTGCAGTGTACTCCTTGTTATATTAAAAAAAAAGTTCTTGTGATAAAGTGCCTGCTACCCGGACAGGGACCAAAATGTTGAACATGTTTGAGATGTGGAACTCTGTCAGCTCCAAGCTCGATGCGCAGACGAATGTGCAACAGAGCCAGCAACCACACACTTCAGGTGGGAGCATAAAAGGTAATTCGTTTGTTTTAGCAGAGCTCCTTCTTGCACGGGCCATGGACTTCTTGACATTCTGCGAGATTTGTAGGAGCCACCCTGAAATTGCTTCACACAAGAGTTATACAGGCGTAAATCCAGCGGCAGATTTAATCAGAGTATTTGTTGAATTATACATATTACAGTGTAGAGTCGGAGCACTTATTACATCCTGTGGCCCCTCAAAGATCTCCACTTGCTGCGGTCTTGGGCGGTGACTTCCGGACCTTCCATCCAGTCAGGTCTATAAGCACGGTAAGCGGAATATTCTAGGGTTTGAGAAAATCTCAATCAACCCCTTAAATTCCCGTCGGGGAGAATATTTACGGATACTGTCCGTCTCTAGAAAAAAAAATTCAAAAAGAAAAAAGAAGAGTGCCTTTTGGGACTACCCACATTACACCCGTTGTGATGGCGACGATAGGTAGCGATTAAAATAAACCTTAAATACTCAAGTTAGAGATTACAATATGGGTGCAAAAAAAGCCCGGCCACGTCGTCGCCCGTCGGCTACGCGCACGCGACACGGAGCGGGGCTTTTCTGCTCTCACATAGAAATTGTGCCGCCTATAAAAGCCGCCAGCAGTTGTAATGTGGATAGACCTCTTTAATTACGATGACGTTGTATTTAAAAGTTAATGACGACGAAAGCCGAAACTGTATTACAATGCTGTACCTCAGAGGTAGACAATAGTAAGCGCCAAAATATAATTTTACAGGAGAGGCAAAAATAGACGGAAAGTGCATGATTTGAATTTAGAATGCAAAAATGCATGGAATTTACAGGAGATATTGGAAAACACTAAACTGTATTTTTTTTTTTTTTTTTTTTAGATTTAAAACATTTACATACAGGCACACACACCGCTTCTGGCCCCACACTAGGATAACCTGTGTTGTGGGAACCAGAAACAGCGACGTCACAAACATGCAAACATCCAAGACCTGGAGTTTTTTTTTTCTCCCCAGCCGCGGATCGAACCCGGGACCTCTCGCATGGTAAGCAGATGCGCTAACCACTACGCCACAGAGGTCGTTTTATTATTATTATTATTTATTATTTAGACAGCTCTAATTACTTTGTACAGTGATTTTTTTACTATTACGTTATAACTGATATTTTGTGGACTTAAGGTTATGTACCTCCCAATACAAATATATGAAATGAAATTAATAAAGTATTAAGGGATCTTAGGATTGTTTACCATTAAGAAATTAAAAGATTAAGATACCATATCAGCAGTGGTAAAAAACAGTAACTGACATTTGTGTATAATAATAGGAGATAAACAGAGAATAACGAGATGGCCAAACCCCTATTGAGACTCTAACAAAAGGAAATTTGAGTAAAAATAAAACACTAAGTAATTTTAATAATAATATTTTATTAGGCGGCCCCGGCCGCCTGAGTGATCTTAAACGATCACGTAGGTTACCCAACATACGGTACAAATCAAATAATTTTTTTATCCGTCACATAAAAACTAGTTCCAGTAGAGAAACAATGATTTTACTGTAACATAAGTAACATAATGAAAAATTTTGAAATCATTAATCGTCAATTACTCAAAACAGAATATTTTGAAATAGTACCAATATTTTTTCCGACCGACGATATGTATGATCAGTCCCTGTTTTAAGCGCACAAAATCCTGATTCCAAATTCAAAATTGTTTTTCGATGTTTGTAATGTCCTTGCCTGCTTACCATAGCACAGGGTATAATAGTTTAGGACCAGGCCCTCGATTGTGTTAGTGCATTACTGTTTAGTGTTTTTTCATACCATTGACGCCTAGGATTATAGAGACACGTGCTCGCGTTGACTTGAAGCAGCAATGAAGCTGAATCACCATGGTCAAGCAGCTGTCATTGTACTGCAATGTATTAACAGAATCTAGGACCATTTTACTAATCACACTAATATTATAAACGTGAAAGTTTGTGTGTGTGTTTATATGTTTGTCAGTCTTTAGCGCTGAAACGGCTGGACGGATTTTAATAAAATTTGGTATGGAGTTAGCCGATACCCTGGATTAAAACATAGGCTACGTTTTACCGCGGGGAAATATCTTATTCCTACGGGAACATCGATGAACCGCAGGTAACACCGCGGGGCACAGCTAGTTTTACATAAATTTTGACCTAAGTATTTCCGTCTTTGTCTCAACCACCAGATTAACGGCCGGCTTCTGATCTGAGAATTTTCACTAAGTAAATGCTATTAACGTTCTGTCACGCTCTTGTCTGAGAAATTTGACGAGACAGCACTACAGTCAAGTATTTACTTAGTGAAAATTCTCAACTCAGAAGACGGCCGTAAAGGTCAGTTTCTGAATAGAGAGTTAAGCTAAGTAAAGTAATTTAAGTAAACATAAAACATAAACATTTACACACAAGCACATATATTGCTTCTGGCCCCACACTAGGAAACCCTGTGTCGTGGGAACCAGAAACAGCGACGTCACAAACATGTAAACATCCAAGACCTGAAGGTTTTTTTTTTTTCTCCAGCCGGGGATCGAACCCGGGACCTCTCGCATGGTAAGCAGATGCGCTAACCGCTACGCCACAGAGGTCGTCAAGTAACGTCCGGCTGTTTTCTGTGAAATTTGACGAGATGTGTTACTTAGCGTAATTCTCAATTCAAAAATTGGCCCACTCTCTTACATCGGTTACTATCATGTTTATTTTCTTAGTAAATACCACTCTCAAGCCTACCTGAAACCAGTATATCAAGAAAAAAATTGCATAACACATTAAGTATTTTTATTAACAATTTTGACATACAAATATAAATTATTCAAATGTCCACGCAATAATCACTCGCGTCTTAGAACGAGCCTTTCCTCATGAATTAAATATAAAATTTTACACGTTGAAAAGAATTTAGAAAGTGGTTCACCTCACCATCTTCTGGTCATCATTCTCTCTTTACGTAAAAGAGCGACGAAGTACAAAGAAAAAATACTATCCATTTATCTATACTTGGCATTTTTTTCAGACTTTAAACGACACTAAATCAAAAACCATCAGCGGTAGAAAACTTGAAACAGTTTAAAAATTTAGTGCTAGCAAGTACTAAATTTGCTTTTGTACACAAATATCTTAACCAAAGCAAAGGAAGAATTTTCCGATGGGATAATGATAATAAAAACTGACTTTGAAAATGTCACCAAAGAGTCCACGGGCTGCACCAAAACTCTTTGCTGTCTTTCACCGAATCCCATATTCACAGTCACTTGGCCGCGGGCTGTGTTCTGACACTGATACTTATAAATAAAGCCAACGAACTATGCTCTAGGACGAAATAATCTGTCAAACAATAATGAAAACTGACTTTGAAAATGACACCAAAGTGTCATTTAGCCGCGGGTGGTGTCCACTACAAATTAATTTAACGCATAACACTTAGTTATATTATGGCGAACGTTATATTAAAGAGAACTTGGTTGTGTCTAATTAATAAATAAATAAATAAATAAACTTGGTCGCGGACAAGCTACTAATAAATAAAGCTAACAAACTATGCTCTAGGACGAAATAATCTTTAAAATTATCCACTTTCACACTCATTTAGCCGCGGGTGGTGTCCACTACAAATTAATTTAACACATAACACGTAGTTATACGAGTATTATGGCGAACTTGGTGGCGAACAAGCTACTAATAAATAAAGCCAACGCACTATGCTCTAGGACGAAATAATCTGTCAAACGATAATGAAAACTGACTTTGAAAATGACACCAAAGAGTTCCACGGGTTGCACCAAAACTCTTTGCTTTCTTTCACCAAATCCCACTTCCACAGTCACGTGGCGCTTCCACAGTGGCCGCGGGCTCTGCTCCGCTACAAATTAACTTAGCACATAACACGTATCGCTTGTCTTGTTCCGAGCGTTGCGCAACGGAAAGTAACGCAGATGAAAGTCGTGGCGAATTAACGAATTAAAATATTACCGAATATTATATCTCGTGTTGTGTGTGAAATTGGTTAAATTGTTGTCGGGCTGCTTTTTGTGGTAGAGAACAAGGCGTTGCGGTGTTGATTTGATTTTGCAGTTTCACTGTATTTATTTAGGTACCGTAAGGTATTAATAATAAAACTTCCACACGACACAATGATTTGACCTGGACCCAAACTAGGATACCCTGTGCTATGGTAACTAGGCAGATCTTAATGTGCTACAAATAAAGACAAAGACAAATAATATGTTGAGTTTATCAATCTATAAATCGAGTGCAGCTACCAATATAATTGGTTCAAATGGTTGATGCGATAGTAGAACTTGAGATTGGGGCATAAACTAGGCGTTAGTGATCAGTATATTTACAAAATATACGAAGTTAATTTCCTTGAATTTATTTAGTCATATGTTAAGTATTGTATACTTAATATTGGGTAATCCCAAACTGTTCCAATTAAATGCATGTCTGTTCTGCAGGGAATCGTTTCTGCAATAAACGAAGTTATTATTCGAATGCACTTTCAGTCGCATTAAACGTTCACATTCGAAATTTAAAAATACAGCGGCCAGGACAGGACATTCCATTCGCTTCCCCGACGCTTTTAATAACACACCAGTTGCAAGAAAGTTCTGCAAAATCTGGTTCTCATTTTGCTCATTTTTTCACACTTGCGTAACGCACTGGCCGGTAATAAAGTTGAAAATGAAACTGGTCTCTGGGCTTTATGAAAAAAAAACAGGTAAGTGCGATTCGTACTCGCGAACGAATGGCTCTGCAGTGCTTTAAATTTTACCACTATAGGTATTTTAAATACTGAGGAATTGATAAAATCTAGTTTAGCGGCTCTAATATTTTACATCTAACAATTTAAGTTTCTCCATTCTGTTTTTTTTTATTAAATATATGCAAAATCCTGAACTGTCTAGACAGTTGAAAATTTCACAGACGATTTATTTCCGTTGCTGTTATAACAATAAATACTAAATACAGAATAAAGTAAATATTTAAGTGGGACTCCCATACAAAAATACTGATGTTTTCCGTTGTTTCTCCATATATATTTATTTATTTATTGGCTCGATCAATTTAAATAAAATAAAAATTTAAAAGGGGGCTGCCATATAAAGGTGATAATTTGCCGTTTTTTGGTAAAGGCAACCCGTAGACGCCTAAAATATTCAAATGTTGTATAAATAATAGTACGAAATCCTAGCCGATTTTTTGTTATTATTCATGTTGTGTTATTGGTCAATTTGCTCAAATAACTCATATCTTTTGAACATTGCAACTAATATGATACGTATCTATCTATAGTAATTTTATTTTTCCACAAAGAGAGAAAGCCATTTATAGCTTGAACAGACGGATACACAGACTGACAGACGTCGTGCGTCATCGGCATATTAATAGGACCCCTGGTATTCTTCTTCTGCTTCTAAAATAATTTTTTTATTAAATGTCTTTCTAAAACAATTGCGGCCCAGAGTTTTGCGACGCTGACGGTCCTACAGCAGTTGTTAGAGCACGATTAGATGGACTATCGTCTGGGATGTACCGCGTAAATAGTTCAAATTATCGCTTTCTAAACCCTAACATTTTACCTGGCACCATTTGCTTATGGAACTCCAAAAAACATTTTTGTATGTATTGGTAATCGTCGTAGAACTGGTTCTATTTTTTTTTTATAGTACAACTAAGTTCAGTTTAGGACTGAAAGACATTTTCAGTGGGGCGTCACCGTCTGCCCACTAAGGCCCACTACTGGGCATACACCTTTTACTTCAAATGCTACCTCTCACGGTCGCCTATCCACATCCACAGACTTTCGGCTGGGACAGTTGGGTATTACTTTGAAATATGTATACTATCTCAGATATTAAGGATTTACAAATTTTAATTCCGAATTGGTGGAATCAGAATCAGAATCAGAATCAGAATGCTGGATGAGAGTAGCCGAGGACCGTGCTGCAGTGGACAACCGTAGGCCTATTATGATGATGATGATGATGATGAATTCCGAATTGGAACCAAAATAAAAATAAAATTGCTAACTACTGACCGTGTCAAAATATTGTGAATTTTATAATTAGCGACATTATTTTAAACATTAAAAACACTTATAATAATAACATCGTTATTAATAACATCACAACTGTAACCCGAAGGGGTATTCCAAGATCAGGGTATGCCACACTCCTTTCGCTTCATCGACAATCATTATTCATGTTGTAAAATGACTTCCCTAGAAAAAAAAACAAAATCTTATTTTTTTTCTTTTCTTAGCCTTACAAATGTTTGTAATGTCGCTGTTTCTGGTTCCCACGACGCAGGGTATCCTTGTGTGGGGCCAGAAGCAATGTATGTGCCTGTATACAAATGTTTATGTTTAATGTTTATTTAAGAAGCCACTACATTTCCAAACCGGGAGTGAAATTCTATTCAGTTTTCCTCATAAAATGGATAGTATCGATTCAGGTTTCAGCACGGTCGTAATATGTGTAACAGTTAATTGTAAGCGCTCAGTAATTTGTCACGACTCGGTGAGCATGTGGGCAAAACAATTGTAAGGATGACTGGATTCTTGGCCGGTTTTTGTGCATTCTTTCTAGCACGTATGTAGGGGCTCATAAGTTAAATAGGCTATTTGACAGTGTGAAAAAAACAGTATTATTTACACGTGTTCGAATAAATTATGTGTCTACGAACCGCTTAAAGGCATTTTAACTAAAAAATGGATTATGATTTGTAAAAAAACGCAACATATAATTTGATAATTTGTATCTGCCGCCATTGTATCAAAAACGGTCTGGATTGGCCGATTCTAAGATGACGTCACAAGTCAATAAAAATGGCGTCGGTCATTCATTATTTCTTGCGTTCATTGGTTGGTTGACTGGGAAGTAACGTCATAATACCAGTGCGACGCCATATTGCCCAAGATAGCGTTTTGGCGGCTTAATTAAATAGTCAATTTTCGTTTGCCTTTTTTTAGAAGAAATACACGAAATAATTTAAATTGACCACTTTCTGAGAACTCCATGAATACAAACAAACAATATGAGATGGCTATCAGAAATCGGTCAAATAGCCTATTCCACAGACCCTTCACACACTGCGACTTTTAGCATCGATGTTTTTTAGTGTCTAAACACACTTGGCCGAAAATACGCGCCTGAAGTTCCGTGGCCGATTTTACGTTCCGACGCATTCGGCTAATATGACACACGATAAGAGCCGAAATTACGCGGTCGCGTAAGGTGTTCCTATACAAAACGTTGCCTGCTGAACTTACGCCCGACCGAAGTTCGGCTGTACGCTGTAATAAGCGACGTAATTTCGGCATGGTGTGGGTGTGTCATCAGTAATTTAAAACACACATTGCAGGGGTAATCATGCCGAACTTCGGCCGCGTATTTTCGGTCTAGTGTGTTTAGACACTTAGTATCGATGCAGTCGCGCGTTTTTGAAACGCGCGACAGTATCGCGACACCAGCAAAGGTAGTAGGTACGAGGACGCGAGTCGCGCGCGACAACGTCAAAAGTCGCGACTTTCCAGTACATAACTGTCAAATTCTGACGACTTTTTACGTTGTCGCGCGCGACTCGCGTCCTCGTTCTACCTTTGCAGCGGCAGTAGCGCAAGTGTGTAAAGGTGGACCAGAAATGAAATCGACGCTTCCATCCAACTGTCGTTGTAATACAATGCTTTAGCAAAATCTAGGGCCTGGTCACAAACAGGGTCAGTCTGAGGCCTTGGTACAGGTGTACGGCGGCCCCAAGAGGGAATCAAATCCAAGACCTCCGCTATGTTAATCGGACGTCGTACCGCTTAATATTTTCGAAGTGTCCAAATATTTAAGCATTTGACAGTAGAATTGGCTTCAAACAAAAAATGAAGTCATTCAATGAAGTGGAGATTTACTTAATAGAGCTTGTCGTAGACTAGGATACCCTGTGCTATGGTGGTAATGATTCATCATCAACGCATTATGTCCCCACCGAGGGGCACGGATCTCTTCCCTGAGGAAGGTATAGGCCATTCTACACCACTGGGGCTAAAAAATTACGGAATGGTGGAGGCCTGTAAGACTATTGCCTAGTCTAAATGTCAAGTTTTCAAGCCGCCTACTTGGCCTAACGACTGCCATCTATCGACGGCAGCCGGCACTAACTGCTTAACGTGCCTTGCGAAGCACGGAACCGTTCGAAAAATACTACTAGCGTTAGTCAAAGAATGGTCACCCATCCATCCAATGAACGCTCCCTATGTTGTTTAACTTTCGTGATCGTTTGATCACTCAGGCGGCCGGGGCTACGAGTGATTCGAAAAAGGGTAGCCCTGACTCAAATAAAGAACTTTAAAATGGTTGTCTTATTTGAAATTCTATAGGTATTTAAATAGAAAATACACGCGTGAAGAAAAAAAAAGTCTGCAAGAAAGTGGCCAGTGTCACATTTCATCCGGTGACAAGTTTACAACAAAGAGGTTACTAAGCAAAACGTTGCAGTTTTAAAGAAATTAGCCGACATTCTGACGAACTCAGCGTAATAGATTTGCAACAATTTAATGCCTTCGCAGTATTTTTTGACAGCCACTATTCTAATAGACCCACAAGCAAAATGAGAACACGACAATAAAATGCCTTCTGTGGTATTTAAACATAACATAAACATTTACACACAGGCACATACATTGCTTCTGGCCCCACACTAGGATACCCTGTGTCGTGGGAACCAGAAACAGCGACGTCACAGAGATGTAAACATCCAAGAACTGGAGTTTTTTTTTTCTCTGCAGCCGGGGATCGAACCCGGGACCTCTCGCATGGTAAGCAGATGCGCTAACCACTACGCCACAGAGGTCGTCCATCAGGGAACCCACGTTCATCAGGGGTCTGTTTCATAAAAGTACAGTTCATAGTTTATTATGAAAGTTCGATGTACATTGCGTAGTTGGGTCTTTTTAATTGTTAATCGGTGGGTTTAGTGAATTCGCAATGTACATCATAATTATTTTATGGTAAACCATGAATCATAAGAATATATGAATCATCAGTTCATAAAACTACTTGCAATTCATAGTTCTCTATGAGAATTCGATGTACATTGCGTGGTGTGTCTAGGGTAGCCAACTTTTTTTCTAACAAATATAGTATTTTTGCAAAATAATAGTAAAAAAAATTAAATAATCATTAAATAAAATGGTTAAATATTTTCTTTTTTTTTGTTGACTTTATTTGACTTGAAGAGCGAGCTTTAGAAAAAGATTAAGGTTAGGCTCCGCTTTACGCAAAATATAGTAGTTTCGCCTACTATATATTTTTTTAAATATAGTATTTTGACCCCTAATACAATAGGTTTCTATATTATTATTATAGTAGGGTTCGCAACCCTAAGTGAGTCTTGCTAATTAGACTAATGAACATATGGGCCATAGGTTATGTACCCTATGGCCCTGAAAGGACTCAACTATTCCCAAAGCAGTAAAACCTATGTCCACCGCTAAATTCGTCTAAAGTACATACTAAACGCAGGCTTAGAGTAAAAAGTTGCATGACCAAGACCCATATAGACAGCCGCAGTTAAGATTCTGGTGGCCCAGCTCGTTGAGGGAAACGTACGGGGGCGGGGATCACGATAGAGCTGTATCGCGAAGCTAACGTGGCATGCGTGATCAAAGGGTCTTGGTACTTTGGAGGTATAAAAAATTGTACAGAAGGTTAGGTTCTTAATAATTATATTTTATGAGAGTGGAGAAGATGAAAGAGTAAAGATCGAGTAAAGAAATGTATGGATCAATTGTAGTCGGAAGGGCCTGTGATGGACGTCCCAGGCGGATATTCTTCGACCAAATAGGGGATGTATTAGCAAAGGGGAAGGTAAAAATACCTGAAATCATTTGCAGGTCAAGCAACATACGGCACGTTCAGTCCATGGATGGGTCACCGTCTATGACTATTTATCCTAGCGGTTCCGTGCTTCGCAAGGCACGTTAAACAGTTGGTGCCGGCTGCCGTCGATAGATGGCAGTCGTTAAGCCAAGTCAGAGGCCTTAGAGCGGCTTGATAACTTCTGACAGTAAGAACAGCCACTAGTCTTACAAGCCTGCACCAATCCGGACTTGGCCCCCGTGGGGAGTATGGCCTATACCTTCCTCAGGGAAGAGACCCGTGCCCCTCGGTGGGGACATGATGGGTTGATGATGATGATGATGATGATGACGAACGACTAATGAACTTTGATGAACTGAAAGAGATTTGTCAGGATTGTGGCAATTGGCAGATACTGCTTCTACCCCTTTGGGGTACAAGTGTGAGTTTCGTATGGCTGAAAAAGAAGGAGAAGAAGAAATACATTTATTTATCGCCAAACAGACATGACTGGACTGACGATTTGAGGTAAATTGGTGGCAGCGGTTGTTTGACGATGGCAAAGGTCATAAAGAGGTGGAGCCCGATGTCCAGTAGTGAACAAGTGCGGGCTGCCTGATTTCTGAATTTTTATAAGGTTTTAGAACCTATAATGTGTGGTCACTCCCCAGAATATCGGGAATATTCCTTATACAAAAATAATGTATGATGGCTTCTTTGGCATTCATGATGGCTAGAAACACTGTGATGAGCCAAAACATAATCCACCGTTGTAGCAACTTGAGATCAATCTATGAGTTCTTCGAAAATTGACACTAAGCTTTGCCGTAATCCTTTGTGAATTGGGTATTTGACAGGTTGTCAAATGAGTTACTTTTAAAACGGAATTTTGTATGAAAATACTTTCTTGTGACGTCACATTTCAGAGCACTCTTTTTATGTTTCATCTATTTAAAAATTGTAATAACTAGTAATCGATTAAAAGAAATACATTTTCCGAATCATTTTGTAATTTTTGTTTTAATCGAGCATCTCAAATAATTTATTGTTGATAGTATCAAATACCATATTGACGTCTCTCGAGGCGTGGGCTCTGGCGCAAAATCATTTTGCGTTAAAGCGCGCGCCAATGTAACCCTAGCTTCTTTCTCAAATTCATTCTTTCATTCGTTAAATGATAGTCTTTTAAATGATAGTCTGTAATGATGCAAGAGGTACGGGGTCCATACAAAGTTACGGATTGCTCTTTCTTTGTTTGGGTAATATTCCCAGGCGCACGTCCGAATATGATCAGTAATAAGCTGCCAATTTCCACTGGTGCTTCTGTGCTGCCAATAGTTTGTGCCCCTAGCTAGATACTTAGATAAAATTACCTATCTTGCCTGTGTTCGGGCCTTGATTATAAATGAGCTAACTTGAGGTATTTTTCGCGAAGTCTAGATGCGCGTGTGAGAATTTTTCGATGCATTTGAGATGAAGAACATCGACGTTTGGGAACAGTCTACATGTTGATTGAAATCTCAACAATAACCACATACAGACTAATACTTGAACAACTTCTGAGATATGTTGTACCAAAATATATATATAGCTATATTCTCTAGCCTCCTGGATTCAAGCCCAATATATCAATGACCCGGTTCATAAGTACCACTCATCGAAAAACATCGCGAGGAAACCCGAGTTATTTATATTGTGCTTGAGATCAACATCCTACTATCCAACTAATATTATAAACGCGAAAGTTTGTAAGTATGTTACTATTTCACGTAAAACTACTGAATGGATTTTAATGGAAGCTTACAATAATATAGCTTATACATCAGAATAACACATAGGCTACAATTTATAAAGATATTGTGTGAATAGTCCAAAATATGACGATAAGTGTCAAGTAAGTAGGAATAAATCTACCATCTGCGAGCTATTCGGGCGTGCGCTGCCAAAACCGCTAGAGTTACACAATGTAATGTATGATTATGTTAGTTATTTTCTTTTTACGCCACGCTCTTACTTATATTATAGTAGCTTACTACTTGAAATACTAATCCAGCGCAGACGAAGTCGCGGGCACCAGCTAGTCAGCCATAATTCTCGATCAGAATCACTCGAGTTTGTTAAAAAAATCTGCCTTGAAGAGAACAATTAAAAACCATTGTTATGGTAAGCCGCCAACAATTCTACAGGTTAATCAAGTTTGTTTACGCAAAAACTGCCTATACCACCATGAGCACGACCTCCAGCATGGTAAGCAGACGAGATACCGCTAGACCAACAAGGCAGTCGAAAAACCTTCATCATCATCATCATCATCATTCAGCCATAAGAAGTCCACTGCTGGACATAGGCCTCCTCCACGGATTTCCAAAAAGACCGGTTGGAAGCGGCTTGCATCCAGCATCTCCCTGCCACTTGTATGAGATCGTCTGTCCATCTCGTAGCTGGCTGGCATAAGGCCTTACGTAATATAAAATGATCAACATCCGTCGCACGTAGGGGTATTTGACCCCAAATTATATAGGCTTATATGATTTAGTGGCACCTAATATAAATATGTAAGAAAAAAACATTTTTTTATTTACATTTGTTTTTAATTTATATAACATTTTTCAATATTTATACAGAAAATAATCTCGTAAGCACTCTTAAGATTGTAACACTATTCACTAACCGACTCCGAACTTTCGTCATCCAATGTACCCAGTGTCTTTATCAGCTTGTGTCCTTAATTGCCATATTTGTATGGTTTTTTTTATATGCAATATGAAGCAAGGTTTGGAAAAACCTTATTTTTGCGTGCAGCACCGACAAGCTAAATTTTAAAGTATCTGCATCTACTTCTTTTAATGCTGCCAAATATTTAAATATTTAGAAGTTGCTTTGCAAAAATGTAGCATCTCATAGATAGTATATGGGTGGCTAAATGGTGCACATTTTACCGTCAATCATAGTGAACAGCATCGTATTTTTTACAGATACTTCTCCTGTTGCCCTTGCTCTCCTTGTGTCCTCTAAACATATTATCTGCTCATTGAAGTATTGTATTTCCTCGTTAGTAAAGTCAGTTAGTTATTTTTCGTGAACAAATCTAATTCATCTGGAATCTAAGCTTCATTTGAGTAGCATGAGCTCTTCAGTTTCAGTCCTGTGTCTTAATGAATCCGTTTTACGCCTTTTACTGCTATCAGACAATTCGTCGATCAACTTCGGCGGACGACCACTTGCACTTGCCACGACCAATGCTTTATTTAACAAAACCATGCTCCATCTTATTGGCCGCAACCCACCTCATCTAAATTTCCCGTTTTTATGAGTGAAAACTGATGCAAAAACTCTTTTTTTTGTCCTCCGGAAAAATAGTTTTTTTTAATACCTTGTTCTCCACAAAATCCATCTTTTTAGCAAATTCTTTATCAGCAAATTCCTTCAACATGTTATACAAACATTCTTGTATCACAACATTAATACCGGAACAACTTAAAATGAAAAAAACAGCACAAATGAAAATTCAACTGAAGAATTAAATTTGTTTTGTAAAATAGCGTTGCGAAAAAAAATATAAATAAAATATAAACGGCAACTTTCGGCAGACTTTCTTTTATGCATCGAGAAGAAGAAAGGTTCAATTACTTATGAACAATAAACATGGCACCGGGACTCACCCAAAAGTACAACAAAAACCTTTGTGTTAGCATGAAAGGCCAATAATCTCATAACGTTCGCGACTTGTATAAATGATTCTATTATTATTATTTTGAAAATAAATTATGAAATACACAGGACAAACCTGGTTCATCAATATCCATCACGAAAATAATGCCATTTCCTTGTATAAAGTTACTTTAAAAAATCCTGATTGTAGACTTAAATAATAGAACACTTTAGGGCCCTCGCCCACGGCGGCTTTTTGTAGCGCTACGGCCGCGCGACGGTGGCGCGTTCGCCGCGCTACAGCCGCGATGCGGTCGCTAGCTGTGTGCCCTCGCCCACGTAACCACGCTTCTGTCGCGATGCGAACGCGCCACCGTCGCGCGGCCGTAGCGCTTCTGTCGCGATGCAAACGCGCTACCGTCGCGCTTCCAATCGCCACAGTTGCAAGATGGACTCCGTTGAGGCAACATTAGTCACGTTGTCTTTGGTGCTGCTTTTACGTAAGCAGCCGAAGCGCCGACAACGACAGCGACGTCACGTAGCCCCGGCTGCCTGAGTAATCCTAAGGGCCCTCGATCACGGCGGCTTTTTGTAGCGCTACGGCCGCGCGACGGTGGCGCGTTAGCAGCGCTACAGCCGCGCGCTTGCATCGCTACGGTGGCGCGTTAGCAGCGCTACAGCCGCGCGCTTGCATCGCTACGGTGGCGCGTTAGCAGCGCTACAGCCGCGCGCTTGCATCGCTACGGTGGCGCGTTAGCAGCGCTACAGCCGCGCTACGGTCGCGCGTTGCAAAAGCGACCTACGCGCGTTAGTAGCGATGCCGTCGCGCGTTTACGTAACGCGCGACGGCAGCACTACAAAAAGCCGCCGTGGGCGAGGGCCCTTAAGTTCAATACTTGCAAATAGAAAAGTTGCCTACATAATATTATCTCACGAGGAAACTAAGCTGTCTAAAAATAAATCTTTGACGCGTAACTGTGCTTTAGTTCATTAGCTACAATAAAATGTCAGCCATTTGTGAGTAGTCCATAATTTCTTCTCATCGTCTTCTGACCACCTTTTGGGGTTGAATACCCGCCCGTGCGTCGGCCAGTCTATACGCACTTTCATATGCAAACACAATCATGCGTCAGGGGAGACACCAGCTACTGACTGACTGATAAGCTAACGAGGCAGTCATATGGCCATATGTCATACAGAGCGATCAAAACTTGTCGGCCAGTCTATAAGAGCTATTATATGTACATACGATGATGCGTCAGGAGGTAACAGCTACCGACTGATATGACAATATTAGCTGGCGTCGCTACGGAGTGTGCTGTATTGCGTTTACATTTGGCAAGTAGCCTGAGCGAGCTGCTTGCTCCGCTCACGAGGAGTCGATAGCAAGCCGGAAAGAGCGTGGATGTAAAAAATGATGTAGGAGTAATGCATTACGAAATAACTCGAACAAAACACTTTTACTTAGCGTTTATTAACGTAATTCAAATTCATACGAAAACACAAAATGTTTACTTTATAAACGTCAAAGTTGTAGTCAGTAACACACGCTGATGTGCTACAAGCTTGATTGGTTGTTGTTATTTGTTGTGATGCTATAGGGATTGCACAATAATCACGCCAAGTTTGACTCATCCATGTATGCACTGCTGTGGCGATCGAGCAATTTTTATTACTTCTTGGGAAAAATTTGCAATAGAAGTTACAAGCTACTTAATACTTTTCGAGAGAAGAAAAGCAATTGACAGGTAAACCGACAAACATACTTTTTCAGATCAAGTCTTTACATCTTAAGTCTTTATCTGAATAAAAAATCGGAACTGGCCTGTGTGCATGCAACGATCATTGAATGTTAATGAACCGGAAGTGATCTCTCAGGTTATGGCAAGTAGTAGTCCCTAGTGGGAGTTTATTTATGTATGAAACATCGAGACTGTTCAATCAATCAGCCCGCACAGGTCCACTGCTTGACAGGTCTCTCTTGAGGCACGCCACTTTCGTATATCCTCGACTATCCTCATCCAAGCGGCGGCAGCAATCAGCCTCAGATTGTCGGTCCAGCGAGCAGGTAGTCGTTCTATGCTGCGTTTGTCAATTTCAATTATTATCCTAGTCTTGAAAGGCGAGTAAATACTCACGAACTCAAACAAAAAGCAGATTATTTAGAAAATATTTTTTTTATAAGTTTTCAAAGAGCTAGATTTCTAAATAGCGTCACGTGACATTATACGCAATGCGTCTGGCATTGAAACTGCTGTGAAACGAAACTTACAATAGGGCTATTGCAGGCTTGACTTTACGACTCGGGAGGTCGACACGCAGATAAGGTCCAAGTGTCGATTTCACCATACAAACTTGCTATGAACGCATGTAATTAACATTATTATTACACGTCATTTCCTCCTTTATAATTTCTACATAGCCTCTATGTTTGTATCCTACTACTAGCCAAAGGCTTTTACGAATTATTTCTAAAGTTTTTGGTCATGGGTCACCTCAGACCACTCCGGCAGCTGTTGGTCAAGATCATCGCTTCTTCTTCCCAAATGCTGAACTGGAATCGTTCTCGTCTGTCAAATGTCGTACTTACCACTGTTGAAAACGTTAGGACTCCGACAAGATTTGATGCCTATTTTTGGCACAAATCTCATGTTCATACCAGGTCCTAAAAATAGCCATAACAATGGATAAGAATGAACGAAGATAAAAAGTTTTTTTTACTACTACTTATTTTATATTATTAATTGACGCTATTGAGCTCCAGATTGCTCTATGAGGACCAAAAGTAAGATCATAACCAGTTTACGAGAGATCGTTTCATGATCATTTCGAGTTCGCGATAGGAGATTGATTTAAATTTCTCATTTCACGGTAGTCAGTCGGACATTATCGCAGTTGTTTGTCGTGCAAACGGTTTTGCGAATGCCAACCTAAGTCTAGGCCTATGATTATTTACCAACGCGTAATGTGGTAATAAAGCAATTCATTACTATAATTAGCTGAATGGAAAGTTGTTTTTTTTTATTTACTTCGGCAATGATAAATAAGGAATCAGAAAGTCTGTACTATATGGGGTAGTCAACGGACAAAATTAGAACTGTCGTGCAGTATATTCATATAACGGTGGTAGCCTTCAAAGAAGGACAAAGGACTTGAAAGCGGGAGACCCAGGTTCGATTACCAGTGCAGGCGTAAATATTACATATAATACCTCACATATTCAAGTTTCCTCACGAAGTATACCTTCGCTGTTAGTGAGTTGTGTTGCTACTATGAGTTCTCAAATATACGTAACTTAGAAAACGAAGTCATTGGTACTTGCGAGGATTCGAACTCACGACCTCCCGAAAGCTACCACCGCTTCGTAGTCTTTAAGGTTTTGCGCAGTTTAAATAACACTAAGTCGACTTGCTGAATAAATTAATAGCCCCCACTATAGAGACTATAATCTAGTGTGGGGGTCACCGGGAAATAATTATTTATTTTAATTCTATATTTTTTAAATTAGGTTTATCAACAGTTTATCATCCTTACATGCTAACAGTATACGATGCAGTTATATCGAACAAAATGTATAATAAATAGATAAACACCGCATGCACAACAAAAGTAGTATACAGGTTTGGTTGTAAAGACTACGATGTCTGCTGAACCAAATTAAACCAACTAATTTTCAACCAACTCATACTCTCGAAAACTGCAGTCTAAACGCTCCACACACTTTACACAATCATCTCTAGCAGTTGTGTGTGTGCGTATGTGCAGTAGTGTATTACTTCACAGCTTATGTAGCATTCGACCACTAGTCGAATCAGCATTGGGTTTGAAATTAATAGAAGACTCTACCAGTCTTACATACATACATACATACATACATACATACATACATACATACATACATACATACATACATACATACATACATACATACATACATACATACATACATACATACATACATACATACATACATACATACATACATACATACATACATACATACATACATACAATACATACATACAAACGTAAACTCACGCCTGTTACCCAGAGGGGTAGGTAAAGACCAGGGACATTCCTTTTGGCGACAAACCTTTTTTTATTATCAATTAAGACGTCATTTCAAAAATGGAATTTTGTATGAAAAATTGTAGTTAAATGGTCGCTGCGCCTGGAAAATCTGACAAACATGTTTTTTTTAACTAAATTAGTGTTTTTGTGTTTTGTTAGTATTTTATTAGCCCGACGCGCATGTAAACCCATTTTGTGCTAGCTAGCTTGAAACTTAAAATGTAAATATCAGCCGTGTATTTACTGAATAGACAAAGGCATCGTAATTACGAAATAGTTAATTTTTCTTTATCTTGTATAGTTAGCATTTTCCGTTTGTTTAAGCCACATTTAACAAAGTGGTGCAAGTCGGCCTTAATTTACTTTTTATAGATATTGTTATTTTACTATTGTAATTTTTTAAATTTAATTATATATTCTCAGGTCAATCAAATAAAAAAATTCCAGGAATTAATTTCCAGAAAGCTGGATATCATTTTAATACATTCATTTGGTCCTAAATGCGTGTAATCCAAATTCGCACGGATATAATAATATCGCAATATCTTGCAGCATACTATACTTATACAGAATACCTTTATGGCACCATAAAAGTGTGAAATAAACATCATTGGATTACAGCTTAAAAGGTTTTTTTTTATAGGAAAGTAACGGCACTCGCTTCTTAATTATCCCCTAAAACACTCGATAGCGGATATCGACCTAAAACGCGGCTTAAAAAGCAGTTTGTGGTTGTGAGATTATTAGGATTTTTTAATTTTCCATTTTATTTTATTTGGTGTACAAAACAGATTACAAACATTACATGATCAAAAACAAAATATTTTTCAAATTATGGTGGCCATATATGGCACAGAGCCCTGTAACGGGTTAAGCTATAAGAATCAAAGACTTGCAAAGCGATCCAATGAGTATGTGCAAAGTTATGGCACATGGTAATCAACCCGTATGTATGGAGAGCGTAAATCAGCTTAAACGTAAAACCTCAAATATCTCAAAAGTCACTTTGAGTGGGTTGGAACCTTTTTGCTAAACTACGCCCATTATCATGGTGAGTACAGCGCCACCAAGTTATCTGTTCAGGTGGCCAAAATGGTAACTAACTATCTAATAGTAAATCCTGTTCCCCATTTTTTGTTTCATTTATTCACTTACTAAAATTTATAGATACATTTTTATTAAAATTTAAACACTGGTTAATATAATCTCATTCTTCTAAGTAAATTTATTAAATGTCACTACTAAATTCTCCACTAGCGCCGCTATCAACTGAACAGATAAGATGGTGGCACTGTAGAGACGGCGCTCGCGCCTTCGGTTGCTCGTCTCAGTGTAATCTAATTTGTTCAGAGCCTCTGCCTTCATAATAACATTCTCTTACGTACTCAGCACCAGCTACTCCCAAAGGTGTATAGGGTTACTAGCTCATCCGGGTAACCTAGTTTCAGGCCTCGTCAAGCAGTTTCAGAGAGGCACCCCCCCTAAATAGCACTTGCACAAATAGCACCTTTTTTTTTTGTTAACGGGGTGAAATGCTTTGTGCACCATAACCGCCACCCTTGGGGGAGGGCGACGGCCGTGTGTCGGACTCTCCTCTACTAATAATAGGAGAGGCATACCTCCTAAAACACCCCGGGGGCCGTCCTGTCGCTCGTGCAATGGGGCGCCGCCGGATCTCGCAAGTGGTAGACCACAGTGCGATTGCTACAGCGGCGCCCCGGCGACGTCGACCAAGGTTACGCAAGGAGTCGGGCCCACCCTCAGTGGAGAAGGGGCATGGGCCCCCACCCCCTTCTCCCGTCACGATATCGGACGGCAGGTCCCCCAACCTGCCGTCTGTGACCCTCCCTCAAGCGGCGGCGCAAGGTCCGCCCAGCGTCCCCCGCGCCACCGGCTCTCCCGGCGGAGAGGCGCGAGCTCCACGAGCCTCCAACTACCGAGGACCCGTTGTGGCCCTCTGCCCGGATCCTCGGCCCATTAGCACCTGACCTAGTCCAGATTGGGCACCTATTGATATTTTTGGCAGAATAAATACATTTAAATTCACTAACAGCTCCTGCCAAAAATATCAATAGGTGCCCAATCTGGACTAGGCCAGGTGTTATTTGTGCAGGTGCTTTTTAGGGGGTGCGCAAACTGGACTACGTCGTAGTAGGAGTAGGAGGAGGTTTGATAACAAGCACTGTGAAACGAAAGAGTTAAGTGGTGGTGGCGTAGTGGGGTTCACCCTTGCTTCTCGATCATGAGGGTCTGGGTTCGAATCCTGCATGCACCAATGACTTTTAGTTACGTACATTTGTTTGTTGGTACAGTAACACCGTTCGCTGATTAATTGTGCCCGGATAACGGCGGCAGGCTTGCCACTTGTCACGTTGGGACCTAATAAACTCGGCAAAACGTCGGCCCAGTTCTAGTGATTGGTGCCTCTGCCTACCCCCTCGGGGATAACGGGCGTGAGTTTCTTTATTTACTTTTTTTCTAAACCCCATACGGCCTTACAAATAAAGGTTATGAGCTGTGTATACAGCCGTTATGCGAGGTCTGACAAACTGGTTATTTGTACGCTAAATGCGATTAAACCAGCATAAATTGGTATTCGTCAAATAGTTATTCAGAGCTCATAACTTATTTATTAGTAAGGCCGATAGAGTATGTTGTTACGTAATCGAAAGGCAGACTCTCCGCTTTCATAATAATTTCCGACGTTACAAATACAACTACTCATAGTAATGTTAGTGTTAGTCCCGGAGGTATATAGGGTTACTTCTAACACGCACAATTCTTGAAACAGGTCTGTGAGAGTTTACAATATTTAAAAAAAAAAAAAGTTTCGAAAATGCTTTGTTCAATATAACATTTTCAAATAAAAATACATAAAAGTACTTATTTTTAATCGTTTTTCCACTTTAAAATAAAATGGGTCTGGTTGAAAAAAAAAATAGCTCCACGCAAGTGAATAAATCCACTTACAACTATTCCTTACGATATAAGTATTTATTTAGCTCGTGTTTTGAAGTTACACGAATTAGCGTTGCATTTACCGATTTCAACATAGTCGCAGTGGACTTTCTATCTTTCTTTTCGCCAGCGCTGTGTCCGTGTGCGTTGTGTGAAACACGTAATGCGGTTCACACATGAAGCGTGGCGGGTGACTAGGTTAGTGGGGTTGGTCCGATTTGTGAACTAAGGATCGGCTACACGGGCGGTTCGACCGCGGTGAGAAAACGCCGGTTTTAAATTGGATCGAAGATATTATTGACACGTAGAATGTCCACCAGCTCGCTCGACCGACTATCTGAGGCAGATTGCTATCAGTGGCTAGATGAGAATGACCGACTACAAAAGAAAGTGGCATGCGTGGGAGGGTATTGCTCATAAAATATGTGACCAAAAAGTAAGTAAGTTGCCCCAAATAATAAGTAACACATATCACATTTAATTGGCCTAATCATTACAATCAATTCGTCAAGTGTTAAGGCAATTTACTAAAAAAATTCGATGATATTAAGCGCATATCTAAATGTAGGTGAAATTCTGTGTTGTAAAGGTAACTGAAACTGAACTGACACTGAAAATCTAACTCAGCACATATTTTATGCGTCATAGCAATCTGAAAAGCTGAAGGCATCCCTATTTTTTCTAAACATCCAATACAAACATTTTATATTAAATCTATTAAATCTTGCACTTAATCGGTGCATGATTTTTAGCAAGCACCAGATAACGTTTTTATTTTCGGACAAAAAATTCTAGAGCACTATAAAATTACTAATTATTGTACACTAAATCCAGTCAAATTGATAACAGATATAGATGTTTTGATTTTTGTACATATTACGAGTAACCTTGTTTGTGTGCAGCGTAGACGTACAAATAAATCTAAAGTATGAAGTAGGTAAGTACTTGTAGTAGTAGTAAAAATGGTGAGCGTCATTAGATGTGCGTTATCTTTTTTTATGTGCAATAACAAATATTCTCCTATTGAGTCGTGTCTGCGGCGTTTTAAACGCGGATGACCGCCGCGGGCAACCGCCCATTTGTGTAGTGTGGACATAAGGATCGATGCGTTTGACGCATGAAGGGAGGTGGGGAACTGACCCGTTTCGGAACTGCACAGAGTTGATGCTAGGGACAAAAGGGCTGCTGTAAAGGGTAAATCTTTTTGTACTGGAGGGCTCTGATGATCAGAATTTTATTGGTTAATTTAAAAACAGCTATAAAAATAAAATGTTATTTCGAATAGATAATACGAATCACTTTTACTACGGGACCAACTTACCATAGATGAACAGATGTACATCATTACTAAGTTACCTTTACGACACTAAAATGTATGGTAGTTACAGGTGATATTTCAGCGTTTTTTTTTTGTAGTTGTACATTTATTTTACAATTCATTTATTGTACTAAAAGTATGTACATTAATTGTAAATGGACCTAATTTCGTTACATCCGTACAGTCAGGGTGCAATAGTCATGCAAAGCTGATTGTAAGCTTAAGCATTCCAAAGACAACGAGTTTTCTTTTTAAACCCCACCAAACAGAATCGAATCAAAGTGAAATTCCTCGACCTCCGCTCTGGCGCAATGACTCATTGTCATAATGCCACAGACACTGGCAGCTTTTTACAATTTTTCGCAACATCCACTATCAAGGTGACGGCTGATTGGCCCGTGTTCTTTTTTCAAATTAAAATGAAGCTGTTTGATAACCGAATCCGGGTCAAACGGCTCTTTTTTTTTCGTTTAAGTTCTTTTCTATAGAGGTCGCGCGCGAAAATCGGCTTTTCTAAGTCCGTGAAAAGGTGTGACCTTGTGTTCTAGGAATTACGTCACAGTTACGTGTACCTACAAAAAGTATGAGCTTAAATAGCTGTAAGGTGCAGTGGAAAAGCACGTTTATCAGCTGGTGCCGACTGCCGTCGATAGATGGCAGTCGTTAAGCCAAGTCAGAGGCCTTAGGGCGGCTTGAAAACTTCTGACAGTAAGACCAGCCACTAGTCTTACAAGCCTCCACCAATCCGGACTAGTCCCCCGTGGTAGAGTATGGCCTATACCTTCCTCAGGGAAGAGACCCGTGCCCCCGATGGGGACATAATGCGTTGATGATGAGTTTAAAAAAGTAACTGTCACACGATACTGTCGGGAGTAATGGAATGCCGACAGCAGCCGTCGATGCGGCGACGACAGGCGTCGAACCACGTCGACGACAGGCGTCGAATCATGTCGACACTGTCGGCACTGTCGTTCGCAAGCCGTCCGCGTATAAGCGCCCATAGATAGCCTTTCTTGTTGCTTATCTGGAGAAAGCGGAACGATAAAGCGTCGGCGGTTTCAGTTTCGTCCTTGATGTTTTTACCTCAGTAGGTTATGTAAAGAAAGCCAGACTTTAGACGTAAACGAAAGGTTCTTGGTACATTCGTTTATTTGATTAAGCATACCGGTCGAGTGCGAGGTGGAGACCTATAGCAAGGGTTCTATACCGAGGCACACTCTGTGCAAAAAAGCTTATAAAATCAACGTTTACATAGAAAACAAAGACGTCTGGTGTTGAACAAAGATGTCTGATGTTAAACAGTAGGTACATTAATATAAAATGTTTTCAGAGGAGAATTGTTTCTAGTGTTCAACACATCCATGAGTAAAAGTTTTTAAGTTTGAAAGTTTGTTAATTAAGATAAGATAAGAATATTATTTATTGTACACGAGGAGAAACACAAACATAAAATATTTACAAGGTAACAGTACAATTGGCGGCCTTATCGCTTATAGCAATTTCTGCCAGACAACCCTATGATGGCCAAATTTCTGAAGGAAAAAGGAGACGGGTAGTCGGTGCAAACATGAAAACTGTTTTGTAAAAAAATAAATAGTTTCTATGTCAGCTTCTTCTCTACACAATCTATTAAATGTGAAACTAACAATTTTGACATTCACGCAGCAAACTTTTTGTTCAATATCTGAATTTGACTCTATGACAATTTGATGCACTGTATATAGCAAAGTCGATTAACCGCAATTTATCTCTAATTGTAATAACAATCTACGACTTTTCATGAAACTCAGCCTCGGGCCTCGATTATATTAATGCATTATAGTTCAATTACTGTAACATGGTCGGGTCACGCATGTGACATGTCTTTTAACTCTGTTGACGCCTAAAATTATAGAGACGCGTGGGCGCGATGATTGGAAGTTGCGATGAAATTAAAATAGACATAGACATTTACATACAGGCACATACATTGCTTCTGGCCCCACACTAGGATACCCTGTGTCGTGGGAACCAGAAACAGCGACGTCACAAACATGTAAACATCCAAGACCTGGAGTTTTTTTTTCTACCCAGCCGGGGATCGAACCCGGGACCTCTCGCATGGTAAGCAGATGCGCTAACCGTTACGCCACAGAGGTCGTCAATGCGTTCATGCAGCTGTCATTGTAATACAATTCATTAGCAGAATCAAGGCTCTGATGGTTTGTCACATTTGTTTTTCTTTTTTGTCTACTGACTGAGTCTAGCCATCTACGAATGCATGCACGCCGGCTTCAGGTACCGACATTTTGTTGAATGAGGAGAAAATGTGCAAAAGATCAAAAATATCATTTTTTTCAGGCCCCAAACTGGGATAACTACATAGTGCTATGAAAACCATGAAAATACATCAGAAACGTGGAAATGCAGTCCCCATTTGGAAATGAACTCATTATACATCAAATGAACTCAATACAATTTTGTACCGTTAGTGATTCGGAAATATAAAAAACCTCATTATCCTAAGACCCAAAAAGAGACAAATGTCGCAGTGGTGTAAATAGTTATCGAGTGCCTCGTTGGTGTACAGGTTACCACGCTTGACAACGGTGGTCGTCGGTTCGCTTCCCACTGTAGGCCGCCGTAGTTGATTTGTACAAATGGCATCATACTTTTGTCCGTGCCTAGTCACCATTTCACGGGGTATCCTGGTTTGGGACAAGCAGAAATGACCGTTGTGACCGTTGCTACTGTTAGTGAAAAAACGCAAAACACAAAAACAGTTTTTTTCCCAATAATTTTATTTATAGGTACTGAAAGCACTCCCAATAAGTGAGACTAAAAAAAACATAATTAAGGATAGCTTTTTTTGTATGCACGTAAA
This sequence comes from Yponomeuta plumbellus, assembly GCA_947310845.1. Classification (NCBI taxonomy): domain Eukaryota; kingdom Metazoa; phylum Arthropoda; class Insecta; order Lepidoptera; family Yponomeutidae; genus Yponomeuta; species Yponomeuta plumbellus. Next base: position 5,593,424 of record OX371218.1, read on the forward strand.
ATTGACACGAGGAAATAATTAAGTCAAGGAAAATCTGTAAATAAACACAGAGTTCAACGAACTTCCCCCAAATTTCAATCATAGGCCGAAACAATAGTTCCAAATTAAAGTTGAAATCTATCGTCCATGGATAGATATCCTATTGCGAACTCTATTGGATATTGGATGCGAGGCGACAAGACTGGTTGTCACATCCGCTGTTTTGACGGCGCAACACCAGTGCCCAATGGCCTTGTGTGTGCTATTCACTCTTTGACACACTTTTGACTTGGCGTCAAGCCGTGCCTATTCTATCTGCAAATTACTAGCTTATTACCGGGTCGGAAGGTGCGTTTTCGGGTGATTAGGGAAGGGAGGAATATAGCTTTTTAATTGTGATAGACAGCGGAGTGTCCTGCCCGCGCTTGGTGTGGGAAAAATTCGAAATTCGAAATTGGAATTTTCTCTTTTTCTTTTGTCTTCGTTTACGGCCTGAATTTTTTCGTCAACTACCTACGCACTGCCGTGTCATAACTATAATGCCGTCATCCCACATCTGGCCAATTTTGAGTTAGCAACACCATCGTGATGAGAAAAAAAATCTCTATCGATCTGTCTTATCCGTATTTTAATATCTATCATAGTTTTAAAGATAAAAAAAAATAAAACGCCGTCTTGTAACTTTATTTCACATGTTTATTCAACTTAAATGCGGTTTATACACATTGTTTAGCTAAAAAGCCATCAAAGGCCTATAGTTCATGTTTTTGATTCTAATGTATCGTCAAGGTAACACTCTAAATTGCCGTCAACGGATTATAGTTGTCTATAATGCGGTCTTAGGTCTAATATTTCATTCTTGTTAAACTTTTGTTTAAATTATGGTTATCTAATGTGAAGCTTTATAGCCGTCAATTACAAAAAGTTGACTTAAATGTGGTCAAAGGCGGTTCCCGACATTATAGTGTAAATTAAATTCATATTTAAATTGCACTTTATTACGCTACAATAGCTAACAGGCAAATTTTCAAAATGAAACGTTATATTTTTACTTGCATTGAAAAGCTTAATTGCCGTCAACCCGCAATGTTAGACTATAATGCGGGCAATCTAGTCTCGCATCGTCGGCCGGGTGCGGGGGTGGTTTTAATATTGTGATTTAAACCAGGCTGTTGTCTTTATAAATAAAGACACCAATAAGTATTACCTACATTTAAGGAAGAATATCTATAATAAAATTATGCTATCTTTTTTTGTCAATAACATAATAATAATAGTTAGTAGTTAATTGTTAATAATAGTTTTTGTTAACTAGCTGTGCCCCGCTGTGTTACCCGCGGTTAATTAGGGAACAAATATTGTGTATTAACATAATTTATAGTTATTTTTGGAAGCAATATAATTTAAATTTGAGCATCAGAAAGATCAATTGACAAAATTTGATGGCTGACTGAACGGGAGCGTTGATTATACTGTCTTATGTAATTGTTTTTTGTCTCGGGTCGTAGAGAGCTAGAAATCATTTTACTGCTGCACATCCCGGTAAAAAACTTTGCGGGACTTATTGCTTTCTGCGTAAATAAAAAGAAATCTTGCCCTCGACACACGCGAGCAACCTACATACAGGTTGTCTGTGGCAGAAGCAAGGGGTGCCCAGGTGAATGCCGGCTACTTTTAGAGTTTGTTCTTGACTTTTATTTATCGTGATAGAGAAAGCCTTCCAAGGTCTGTGGGTAATATAGCGATTCTGGGTATCAATACCGTCTCTCCGTTGGCCCCTCCAGTAAGATGGTGGCCTGGACGATGTGCCATTTCAGCTCTGTGATGCGTAACCTTGTGCCGTTGCACAGTCTGGGCGCATCCCGGTTACGCATCAGTATGACAGGCACACCAACTTTGAGTTCCAATTTGTGGGAGGGTATCCCTGACAGGTCGAGGGAATTTGAACTCTACAGGGTATAATATAGTTCCGTCGTCAGTTGTCATCACCGTGTCTATTGACATGTAGGTCCTCTTCTCACATGGAACTTGCTCTAATATTCTTTTATTAATTTTTATTACCAAGTCGGTTTTGGGCGCCATTATAGCTCTTTCGCACAACCACTCTCCGTCAGCCAGGTTTTGATTTTGCCAGATTTGGCCGTTAGTATCCGTCGGCATGGAACCTTCGCCGACCTCAAGAAGCGTCTGTGCAAAGCGTCATTGAAAAGCTGGACCCTCATGTTAGTATTCAGCTGTAACCGCTCTACCTTAGCCCACAACGGCGAAGCCGTTTATCTCGTCTACCGCGGTACCTCGCTCAATAATCGGCAACATCACTTGCCAGTAAGACGACCACTCCATCCATCAAGATTCTATTGCCCCGAATGTCTAAAAAGGCTCCCTTTGTCCGCTAGCTACGCGGTTTGTTATTAAATTGAAAATGTGCCTTTGCTCCGGTAGTAACAGGGGCTCTGCTTAGGTGACTTGAACCCCCAAAGCAACAGTACCTGTCATAACCAAGCTCTCTGACCAAATCAGTGGACAGCTACTCCGTTATTTGTGGGGCAGGCATACTGAAATCGGGCAGTAACTTTCGAACCATCGCAAAAAAATTATCCTCGATAAGTTCAGCGCTTCGTTAAAAATTATGTCATCGTTGGCTAGTTATACCTTAGTATCGGCGAGCAATGTCTTCTGATAAAGCGTTTTTCTACTTCTCCCACAATTTCCGGGGGTTGGAGAGTCAGGTGCTTATTATAATCGCAAAGAGCTCTCTCAACGTAGTAGCTGACCGGCACAACATGGCGTCCTCCATCGCTGCGTCCCAGTGGTAGTCGTCTTCAAGCAGCCCCATCGCCTCACATGCTTCTCGGAAAGTGGCCTTTTTCTGCCCATTGACGATTTTGAGCGCTTGAAGTAGCTGCTTCTTCAGGTGTATCTAATGCACGCTGATTAGCCATAAGCTGGGCATACCGACAAGTTGCTTCATCAGGTGTTTGAGAGGATCGCTGAGTGGCCATACGCTGTGAGTTTTCTTGACGCCAAAAAGCTGCCTCTTCAGATGTCTCTGATGCACGCTGAGAGGCTATGCGGATAGCATTTTCCTGACGCCGAGCATCAGCAGCTTCTCCAGCTCTGACTTCTGCCTACTCACTTCTGCGCTGTTCAGCATGATAGTAGATTCTTGCTGTCTAGCAATTTTCATGGCTCGAGCTCTTTGTGAGCTCTGTGAAAGATTTTATTTACCTTTGCAAGTTATAGTTAGCCTTTCGGATCAGGAATTTGATATCCCAAAATGTATAATTTCCCTAAATGTTGAATTTTCTCAATTACGCAAAATCTTGAATTCTCATAAAGTTGGAATCTCGAAATACATAACTTCAGTGATTTTTCGGAAAGCTGAGTGTGACAGGTCCCACTCAACGTCCGGGTGGACACGGCGTGACTCAGCATCCGCGACATCATTGTCGGCTGAGCTGATATAGGAACCAAACACTGTAATATTGCGATCCTCGCACCACTGCCATAATTCTCTCGTAATTTATTTTCCCACAACGTTTGATTTTTTAGTTTTACAATATGTTGAACTCTCATAAAGTTGAAATCCTAAAATGTACAATTTCTCAAAATGTATTGTTTTATTTACGGAAAACGTTCATGATAAAAATCAGTTGTTTCCACATTTTATCAATCGCCAGAGGAGGATTATTATTATTATTATTAATACGTTTATTGCACATAAGTAAAAATTACAATGGCAACGCGGCGGACTTAATGCTACAAGCATTTTCTACTAGTCAACCGCAGGATTACGGTATTTCATCTCAACGCTGCTGGAACCTTTTTCGTAAAACCTACTTAGGTACTCTTTTCTGTTACATAAATTATTCTGCAAAACATTTTTAGACTCAATATAACAGAATAAGGACTAATTCCAACGATTACTGTCAATAATTAATTTAGCATTTAGCGTACAAATAACCAGTTTGTCATACCTCTCATAACGGCTGTATACCTTTATTAGTAAGGCTGTATATTCTTAACTATTTTCTTAAATTTTGAGTGAGTGACTCTTTGAGTGAGTGCCTATAAACTTTTGAGGTAATAGGTTACCTGGTACTTATTTTTCCAAATAGCCGAGCAGCTAAGAAAGTTTTTGTTTTAGTAATAAGGTTTTACATGAACTGACCGAAATTATTTAACTTAATAGTTCAAGTTGTAATTTTGATTATAATATTTTATAAAAAGTGACCATTAGCAGAAAGTTTAATTATTTTAAGTAATTATTTAGAGTAATAACATTTCATTTTGAGCTTTCATTTTTAAGAAGATCTCTTATTTTATAATAATGTTTAGGTTCTTAGAACCCTAAGACCTCTGTTTTTTCAGAAAGTAAATTTTAATTAAGTTACACAGTTTTAAAAAACTTGCATTTTCTAAGCAATAAATAATCATATTATGATTTGTAAGCATATCTTTATTTCTGTACTTGTCATTTCGAACAAATTGCATTCTTATTTTATTTCAAATTAATTAGCTATAATGCCGGTCCAGAGAAATGTTTTTGGACTAACCACATTATGCTATAGAATAATTGAAAAAATGAAAGAATAACACATTTTAAGGATTATTAGGCTAAATTGCATGCATGGGTGGTTTACCACATTAAAGTCTAACATCAACCAGTTATAACAGTTTCAATGTTAAGCTATAACCACAATCCGGCGTTATAGCCAAACATTTTAAAAATATATATAAGTGCAATAATATGACATGAATACCTTAAGCTATATTGCCGTTTGGGGGTGGTTCCCGGCACTATAGTTACATTTTCAAAAGCTTTTCTCGTATCGCATAACATACAAAAGTATATTTTATCATTTTTTGTTAAATCAAACTTACAAATAGAAATTCATACATAACCTATATGAAAGTGCTTGTTTAGATCTATTTTTTGATACCTTACAGTCTCTCAGAGGTCTGATAGTTTTTAAGTAGCATAGCTTTAAAATATTTTTTTAGAAATTCGCGTTTTCCTCAAAACTAGGTCTGTGGGGATGACGGCATTATAGTTATGACACGGCAGCGCAAATTTAATGACTTCTTTTTTTTTATTTACAGTGGAATTGGAAAACATAGATTTAATTATATCAATTGCGATACTCGTACATGGGTACTAGGAATATAATCAATACATGAGTACCTACATAAGTTTTGAAATCAAAACAGCAAAGTCCACAATACTTCTATAAATCACTTCTAGTTTTATCTGCCTAAAAGTACTTTCTGCAAACTTCTAGTCGCACAATTGTAACGTCTATTGTCTTAGCATTTGAATTGCATAAGTTTTGAGGAGTAGTTTGGTTTGTTGTTGCACAAGTAATTACTTATCAAACTTATCAGTGCTAGGCACCTAACTAAATTGTTATTATTAGACAAGGAAAGTTTAGAACCGTCTCGATTATTATTGAAATTATTAGCGTGTTTGCGTGAATTATCAATAAAGAGTTACTTAATTTATTAGGAACTTAAAACTTAAAAACCAATGAGTTTATTTTAGATCAGTTTTTTTAATCAGTTTTCCTGGGAGCTAATAACTACTATTTATGTGTATTATAAAACATCCTCAGGGTACAATCAGATACTTGGATTGCTCAACCAGGACACAGAATTATTGTAGTTTTCTTATACCTTAGTAATTTTATTTTATTTATTATCTACGGAAAAGCAACAGCTGATAAACGATATATTATGAAACTTGTAATACTACATATTAGTGAGCCAATTACAAGTTTTCACCTATAGCAACAGACTGCTAGATTTCTGCAAGGAAACAAAAATTAATAGTAATCCATTTCACATATTGCGATACATACTCAATGTAGTATTAGTATGTAATTGAGTATGTATCGCAATATGTGAAATGGATACAGCCATTATTAAACAATAGATATATATATTTTTTACATTGCATGTGTAAATTGTGTAATATTAAGTGTTTAGATATTAAAGAAGTTATTGAAGTGTTGCCTGACCGACTTTTCATTGCAGTAATGGTTACAATACGGTATTTGACACTATCAACAATAAATGAGATGCTCGATTAAAACAAAAATTACAAAATGATTCGGAAAATGTAATTCTTTTAATCATATACCAGTTATTACAATTTTTAAATACATGAAACATAAAAAGAGTGCCCTGAATACAAGCAAGTGTTTTCATACAAAATTCCGTTTTAAAAGTAACTCATTTGACATGCTGTCAAATACCCAATTGGTGGACTAAGAACATTGGCTAGGATGCTCAATGGCCATTACACGTGAATGCGCAAGTCTATCACAGGCTTTAGGCAAACACTTTCCCTTGAAAAATCACCGGCCGCACCGGTTGCGTCACAAGGAAAATACGTATAGCGTTAGCAAATCAAGTGCGAGGAAAAGCCGACTATAAAACATGCAAAAAAACCGGACAAGTGCGATGCAGATTCGACCGTGCCGTTCCGTACAAATTTGTAGGTATATGCTCAATTATTGTTTCTCAAATAGTTGACGGATCGAGTCTCCAGGATTTTACCGAGATTTTTTGCGTAATTCAAAGACCATTTTTTTATATGATTTAATGCTTTACGTATCTGTTTTTCCTGGTACAGTAAAAAATATTATTTTATTGTCTTGTGTTTCTTACAAATATAATATAGTTTCAGATTTTTTCTTGTATTTGTAAAATAAGGCACGCCAAATGTCATAGTTCTAAGTGAACGCAGAAACCTTATATATTTAGTTACCCTTGAGCGTAGAAATATATGTGTTTTTGTGGCAAAAATGATATTACGTTAACTTAGAAGTTCGATCTTCTCACAGCTTCAAGGGACTCTAAGTTTGAGTATATGGTGTTAATTTCAACTCAATACCTCCACGCGTTCCTGAGATAAATGGTCTTGACACACAGACGGACGGACGGGCAATAAGGGTTCCTTTAAGGGTTCCGGTTTTTCTTTTTGAGGTACGACCTCATCATCAACCCATTATGTCCCCACCGAGGGGCACGGGTCTCTTCCCCTCTTCCCTGAGTAAGGTATAGGCCATACACCACCACGGGGGCCAAGTCCGGATTGGTAGATGCTTGTAAGACTAGTGGCTGGTCTTACTGTCAGAAGTTTTCAAGCTGCCCTAAGGCCTCTGACTTGGCTTAACGACTGCCATCTATCGACGGCAGCCGGCACCAACTGCTTAACGTGCCTTTTGAAGCACGGAACCGCTCGGAAAAATGCCACTAGCGTTAGTCATCGAACGGTGACCCATCCATGGACTGAACGCACCGTATGTTGCTCAACCTTAGTGACCGTTTAAGATCACTCAGGTAGACCAGGCTACGAGCGATTCTCGACGACACCCTAAAAGTTTCAGAATTTTTTTTGTATGTTCTATGCCAGTGTCTTATTTTGAAGAATATTTTCAATACAAAAAAAAGGATGGTTATTCCAACAAGAAAGACAGCCGCGTTTTTTTTAACAGTTCATAACTCGAATATTCCGAATTGACAGAAACTTAACCACTAAAACTTACCACTATAAATGTATAAAACTGTCATGATTTGTGCGTCTAAAACTTTGTAACACCCCAGAGACACCCAAGTTTACTTACTACGTTTCGCTTCACCGCCAGCGACTAATATTGCTACAGAAACCTTCACAAATATAATTGTAACTTAGAAAACCAAGTCGTTGGGTCTTGCCGGGATTCCAACCCTCAACCTCCCGAATGTGAGACCGGCGTTCTACCCGTCTTTACCACAGCTTCGTAATTATCATAACAAACTTAATTATAAAAAGGCTCCTCATCCCTACTACTTTTGCAAACCGTACCTGTTACATTATCAAGAAGGTGTAGCTGTTACGTAACTAAACGACACGCTGTATGTTTGTTTATACTACTAGTAGGCATTTTGTTTGAATTTACACTTTGTAGTTCCTTTGTAAGTAGTTATACAGGGTTATTTTCAAATAGCGCAATTTCTGAAATGTGGCCGCTAGAGTTTGTCATGTACAACATAACAACTTCTTGATTGAAGTACCTCTTAATTCTATTCTATTTATTGTGGTTCACCAGTCTTATCGCACTTCGCTGATTTTTTTTTCTGTGGAGTCCAGAGACTAGTTTTATTTTCAAGTTTATTAGTGGCCAGTACGTTGCGCAGGTGCGAAAAAAGGCGCAAAAGGAACCAAAGGTAAAGAAAATTACATTTTATAAAATTTGCAAAAAGAAGAAAGTATGGAAGGAGGTTTTATTTATTAGATCCATCCTTCGTCATCGCGAAACCTGCACCCATTCTAAATTCAAATGATCGTGACGTCACCAGGTGGCGTGCGCGCGCAGCCTTGGCGCTGCATCGCGCAAACTCAACTTGGCCAGGATTATGTGAATAATATTACCGCTTTGGCTACTATTTGTTTTACCTACTAGGTTTATTTAGATACATTCAAGTCACTTGGATGGCGCTGCACGATTCTTGACAATACTGAGCCCCTGTCACTAAAGTCGTCATTTTAATCGACTTTTGCAGAAGAATTTCAGTTAAATGCTATTTAAGCCACATTCAAGAAATTGGTACAAGTCAGCCTTAGAATATGTTAATCTTCTGTTGACAGCGTCATTGGCTTTTTTAAAATAATTACAACTGAGAGCTGTAAACAGTAGATTACAAGTAGATTGTTAGGGAACGAGAAACTTCACTGAATATTTGATATTAGCCTTACACAGTCATAAAAATGATGAAGTTCTCAAATGTCTCTTGAAATTAAATAAAATTGCTTTTTAAAACATGCCAGTAGGTACTATAGGTAACTTTTAGACCAGAACAGTGATTTTGGCTATTTTTGTTATACGTTAGGCTAACATCTTACTATTGATGTGGGCGGCTATCATTATGTGTAAGATTTATAAACTGTAATTGTACCATAGTGAAAATTGTGCAGTAAATACACTAATTAAGTGTAAAATAAAATAAAAAATTCTGATAAACCACGCACGGTGATAAACTTTTGACCCGGGAGAAGACCTACAGTCTGTCATGCAGTGAAACTTATAAAACCGATTACATATTATGTTATGACTGTGATACAGTACGGTACAAAATTAGCCTGTAACTCTTTAATAGCCCACTCTCGGTATAAATCAATATCAAACATTTCATCTGAATCGCAAATGAGTGAATCACTTAGCGCAAGTGGCGCCACACGTCGAAGACACGTTACAACTTTTAGCCTGAAAATAGTGACGTGTAACGTGACTAGAATGGCTTTGAACAGTGGTTATTGAACGGTGGTCCAAGGACTACATTCTGTTTCGTGGTTCAAGTGTGAGTTTTTATTTTCTAAATAGTGTAAGTATTTTCTTTAATACTGTGTAACTGACAAAACAAATAACTCTAAATTTGTTTGGTTTGAAACTGCTTTATTTTTCGACTGAACTCCACTCAGAATTCGGTAACTTTACATTGTCTTCGTAAAAACGCGTTACAAGTTCAATGTTTGAAAAGAAGGATTGAAATCACACCAACGTCTCTCCAAACATTTAGTCTTAGTATTTAAACCATATTTGCCATGTCTACATTGTGTTTCCGTGAGAATTTTAATAAAATTCATCTTTCACTCTTTCTTTCAAAACCCAACTTGCAGGCGAGTAAGCCATCAACTGCCCAAATGCAAACGCGGTAGAAAAGTGAAAAGGAAGAGAGCCGAAATAAAAACCGCGGAATTTTTCCCTAGTAGGGCCTGTTCACACGATGTCGCGCTAAAACATTCAAATTGTACAAAACTGTCAATGCTGACGATCGCGTGCTACGAGCGAATAGGGGTGAAGGTCTGGCATACCTACCCAGGTACGAGTAAGTATCTAGCTGCACTCGGTTGCGAAAAAACAAGTAGATAAAGAAAAAAAAACGCACACTAAAGAGAGTTCGCTAATTTTAACACTAGATGGCGCTGACGATATTCTTTGCCGTGGTATGGTTATGTCCGTAATGACGCCATGAAGATGCATTTGCAAATTGAAGTTTTTGATGATTTCTCATGAGTTTTTGATTTCTTGTTTTAGATACCGTCAACAGATCTTGACCATTTTTTTTTAAACTACCTCTGCTCACCCTTTCTAACAAGTAGAACAGGAGAAGAATGCCTTGAATATCCGCATTCAATAATGCATCAAACTCTCAGACCACATTTATCAAAAGCTCAGCCCTAAGGAATCCTCGAACTTAATTACATAGAGCGCCCACTCCTTTTATTGAAGTCGGTAAAAAAGGTAAAATTTAATATATACCTTGAATAAGAATCACTAGGTACCTACACATTATTTATTCCGTATTTTAATGTTCATTGCTGCGTACCGCCACGGACATTTTATCTGGTACGAAGCATTCTCGCAAAAGGCATAGAAGGTTGTCAACAGACTTTAAGAATCTATTCGTAAGTACTGAAGGTCAGCTTAGGACCTGTTTTGATCGAAGGATAGATAGTGAATAGTACTTTATCCCACGACGACTATCCAAGTTGTCATTAATTTATAGAAAGGTCACAGTTTCAGCCCAGATGAAAATATATCTTTCGACCTTCGTACCTCTGTACTAAAAGCTGATAAATTGACTCTAAGTACATATATTAATTAATTTAACATCAAAATCAATAAACATGCAATGCATACATAAATTCACGCGTGTATCCCAGAGAGGTAAACTGTTAGTCTTCCTAGAATATTTCCTTGCCACTATCCTGACAAATTCTTTCGGTTCATTAACAATTATTGGTCAACAACACGCGCGCCGATTACAGGTACTTTTCACTTGGCCCTTCTCTAATGAGTACGCCCCGTATTTGATCCGGAGACGTCCCTTACCGGTCCTTCCACCCGAATCGCTTGATTATTTATTTCGTTAATTCTCCTTCAAGTATTGGGATATTTGCAAAGAAGGGAAATAACTCATATACTCGTATTATAACAACAAATATTATTAACATACCAAGACTTTGGGAAAGTATTGGAATTTCAATACAGCCTCCAGGTTAGTAAGCGAAAAATAAGTATTCTATCAAAATACAAACTTGTTTACTTAATCATAGGCTATCAATGGAACAAAAGTTGAACAATCAACTAGAGTTACGCGTAGCAAATGGTAGATCTTCTGGATTGCGAATTAAGATCGAATATCGCTAGAAAGCCAGCTGATGCCGCTAACTGTGCAAGTGAAGAATGAATGGCTAAACTTCCAAAACTCGTCCGTTACATAAGCTAGAGAAAGTATACGCTCACGATTTTCGGCCTCTGATTATTCATACTGTATTCAACTGGGTTCACAGATTAAAAAGATAGCTGGCTGGCTAATTGTTTTAGAAAACAAAAAAAGTTTTCTTTTTTTTTCGCCGTATCTATCTGAAGCACTTAGCCAGCCAGTTACAATATATTATTATCAACCGATTGCTAAAAAAACATAGAAACATACAATAGACTCGTCACCTCGGTATCGAAGAGGAGTAAGTCTCTACCTACTCTACTTTGGGCACTCCAAGAGAAAATTAACTGGTAAAACATCTCGCGAAGCCAATGTCATCAAAACTACCTACATGTGAAATATTTTTCCAAACAAACGAAACACAAAATTGTGGCTAACTGTAGTGCTGTCTTGTCAAATTTCTTTAGAAAAGAGCGTGACAGAACGTTACATTACCTACTTAAGTATTTACTTAGTGGAATTCTTAATACAGAAACCGGCACTTGACCCTCACGATTGTTAGTTTCAGAAACTGATGACTGAGTTAGTGAAACTGAAGCTTTTATTAAGAAGATTTTATGAATAAGTTGTAAATTTGAAAATGTACCCGTGCCCATTGAAACTCGAGTCGTCAATGTAAAAAAATTAATTTGTCAAGCTCTTTGGCTTCTGGGTGGTAATACCTGTTTAAAGGAACATAGTAAAATGCTGAGAAGCTTTAGACTAGCTCCAAAAAGTAAGATTTTGCGACTGAATTTCCGAAAGACATCGAACAACATGGCGTCATAACAAATTGCACACGAAAAAATACTTTACTTTGTCCCACGCACACACTGACATTTACCTGTTTTGTACATAACCAAGTGTGCGTGTTGGTATGACAACTTTCAAGCAAACAGTAAAAGTTGACTTTCCGATGCGAAGAAAAAATATTTTAAATTTCGAATGCGGAAGTTACGTTCGGAAGCTCGGACACGCGATTTTAATTGTTTAATGACTACAAACTGTTAGGCCGGCTAATAAAAAGTTTTAAAACACGAGTTGGATAAAAAAGTTCCTTCTTTTAAATACTTCTAATAGTTTTTTTTCTTTACGGTGTTTTATTAGTTGCCACTCACATTGATTTTGTGGTTCTAGAATCGAACAGGGCATATGGGTTATAACTACGTGTGCTGTATTATGATTATAACTGTACCTTGGTTTAAAAAAAAAGAGAAAATGGGTCAGGTACCTTATTACTTTATTTAACCAAAAACAATAAATGTACTTACTTTTAAATAGTAGGCACATACCATACAAGGCTGGTGGTAGCCCAAGTGACTTCAAGTTTTATTCATAAACGTACATATTTTTTATAGTAAGACAGAACGGAAATACCCCTCGGAAAAATCTTTCTTATTCGTTTTTTTACAGTTATTATCATAAATAATTATTACCATTTAGTACCTATAACAAAATGTTTTGGTGCGTAGGGAGTACCGCCACATGAGAGCTTTCATTAAAAATTACTCACATAATAATGTATACAAATAATAATGACAATATTAATCGGTAGGTAGGTATGTCTGCAATACGCAAAATTACAGTAACGACACACTCTACGTAAAGATTCTTGACGCATCATACATCACTACAATTTTACCAAACAACTCTTTAAGTTTCTTATTATTCACACGTTAGAGTCTAAAATCCCCGCGCGCAGTGGAAAAACAAAGTTGCATCCCAGTAGGCATATGTTCACCCGGCGGAAAAACCCGAAGGTAGCCGATTTCAGCCGATCGTAAGTGGGTCACACGGATGCACTCACACTCCGAAACACTCACACACGCAGACATCTCGTGACTAGTGCACGCTGGCTGCAAAAATCATCATTGTGCGGTGCGCTTACACGAGGCTTTGCTCTTTTTTCTGATGCAGAAAAAGCTTTTAAGTAAAATATTACCGGGAAAAAATTTCGCGCGGTCAGAAAAGTTCAACGGTCCAGAAATATCAATGGCGGAAAATATCCAGAAATATCTCGATTCCAGTACTTTTCGCTCGCGTTATTTTAGAGGCCATGTTAATTATTTTGATGATTTGTACAACTATGCTTTTTCTAATATAATGTGTCGATTAATATGAACAGAATTGTCGCCCAATTTGTATGGAATTATCCATACAAATCGGGCTTAAATTATGTATGACGCACAAGTTGAGAATGGCGCCTAGTTATAGCGTGAATTATTTTATAATGCAAGAACAATACATAATCACAATCCAAATTTGAGTCATCCACCGTATTATCAATCCAATTCCATATCTTTTAGCTTTTCTGAGGTATTCCCACACCTCGTTGCATAAGATCGTCAATCTACTGTGGGCACGCGTGGTGATTAAGCCTAAACTATCTCTCTCCCTCTCTTTCTGGGAGATGGTCAGTGCCCTGCAGTGGATTTATAGACTGCTTATGCTACTAATTTTACAACGCAGTTGTTCCTTTTGGTGTCAAATTTGATAAGATTATTTTGCTCTACGGACGTAACTGTAACCACAATATCGGCTTGAAGAGAACTACCGAGCAAGGCTTTGGTTTGGGCGAGGTCAAACAAAACCTTCGTTGAGCAAAAATTGTTCTTATTGAGTTTGTATTAAAAACTGCACTCTGGTTTTCTGAGTTGGGGAAAAAGTAATTACCCAAGTTAGGTTAGGTTACGGCTTTTCCTTAATCAAGAATGAATAATTGTAGGACTTATATGTAGGTATAGGGAAATTATAAAGTTCTCTGCAGCGCTTACTTTTGTGGGGAAATAAACCTTTTTCGATCCTTTTGGCGTATTCGTAAGCTCAGCTTACATATATAGATAAAACATAATTTGGAAAAACTAAGTCAACTTATATGTAGGTTGTTGCGTATTTTTAAAGTTCATCTGTGCCATGTGTGTCCTAAATGGGATGTACGAGGCTTTTTACGATTATTAAAGATTAACTACCTATCAATGGATAAGTAATATTATTAGTTAGGTACTAACTTACCTTGCGCAATTGACTAGGTACTAAAATAATTGTATACCTTATCTAATAGCTGTATTTAGTGTGGTTATGAAGTACGAATATGGAAACGTCCAAGGCCCTTTCGATTGGGACTTTAATGTGCCATCTTGCTTGCTTGAGAGAAAACATTACCTACGTGTGTTTGTCGTTTGCTTACGAATTGTTAAGTTCCGTTGCAATATTCAAAGACAGACGGGATTTTGCTGTTGTGAATTCTGGAAATGACTTACTGTATTTTATCATAGGCGATCGTAAGTGTGTCGCGATCGTAGGGGCTGGTTCGGTGAGGTGTTTAATAATATAAGATCTCGTTGGTAATAATGTGACTTCTTTAATCTAAGCACTTGCGTTAAAACCTTCCAATAAATATATTGTAAGGTTTTAACGCAAGTGCTATCTATATTTGGACGTTCTGTTTTCGTATTTCTGACGAAAATAAATGGCATGGGACTGAAATAATGAAAACTGCATCAAGTGAATTATTTACTTCGCACTAGTCAGTCCTAATTGGCTGTTTCAACAAGTACCCAGCAACTGCTTGTTTTGCCAGCAGAGTAACGTGTGACCTTCTATTCGCCTGAGACGTTTCGTGTGGTCCTTCGTACCACTGTGATTACGTTACCTTACGAGTAAATTAGTTGGGTATGGTTACCGACTCAAATAATGTAGTCGAATCACTGTAAAGGTAAGCAATTGTACTGTATTTGTTTTAAATTTGGTACATTCCATACGCTTAGACACCTAGATATAAGAAGTATATAGACAATAATAATTGATAGTTAAATATTACATCTACGATTTTAATGTATGCATGCACAATTGATTGTCTATCGTGTAATTTGTTTTTGAGACAAATTTTTTTCAATCCGCTTTGGTTTTTTTGGACCCAAAGCGAGAAGTAATGTAGTCGAATCACAGTAAAAGTAAGCAATTGATTACCTTTCATGCTATTCGCTTATGACACACAGAGCCGATATCTTATTTTAGAATTTCGCTAAATAATTAATACTTAACTGTAGTGCTGTCTCGTCAAATTTCTTTAAGAAAGAGCGTGAGAGAACTTTACTTAAGTATTTTCTTAGTGTAAATCCTCAATTCAGAATGAAGCCCATAGTTTTTAAAAGTTAAATGAGATTTGTTGTTTTTTACTCAAAGCAAGAAGGCAAGTTGGGTTAGTATTAGTCGATTGATAAACGACGTGGTGCAATTTGCAAGCTTAGTGGGGGAACTTTTTCTAGTTTACGCTCCAAGCCTGCAAATACTTTAATAGCACAACCTAAAGTAAAGGTAAGTGTTTACTGGCTGGCAACACCTGGTTGAGAGTAGCCGACGACCGTGGTCAGTGGTGTGCAATGGGAGAGGCCTATGCCCAGCAGTGGACAAGCATAAGCCGATGATGATGATGATGATGAGGTATTTACTTCCAACAAAAGTACTTTGCTGGCTTCAGATTTCTTTGTTGGTCTTTTCTTATCAATAATGCAATAAATACCGTTATAACCTGTTCTACAGATACGCTTAGGTAATTGAATTTTGTCGGAAGAGTTGACCAGGTAAAAACATAAATACAGTTACCGTTTGAGCATTTCCTTTTAAAATATGTTCTATAGTATTCACGTAAAGAAGCAGCTGCTAACACTAAACGAAAAAAGCCGCATTCCTAGTTCCTACGTCAGCGATGTAACGGAAAGCGCCATAGCATATTTGCATACCTTGGTCCAGCTTACGTTGATTGTTATAGGTCAGGTTTTTGCATCTAATTCCACCAGTATTATATTTTGTACGTCAATAGCAATCTACAAATACAAAGATATACTATGTTGTTTGTTATTCAAATTAAAAATTTAACTTCACAAATTTAAATTGATACGTTTATCGATGTTCATTGTCAAACATACAGAATCATAGCCAGGTACATATAGCAAATACATGTGAAGTAAAAATGTAAACCTAAGTAGGTGGAAAACCAATACATATCTCATAACGGTAACACGACTTAAATTTGATATTAAGTAGTATTCCAACTTATTAAGTATTATGTAAACTTATCCGCTCGCTGCGAATCGCTCGTAGCCTGGGCTGCCTGAGTGATCTTAAACGATCACTAAGGTTAAGCAACATACGGCGCGTTCAGTCCATGGATGGGTGACCGTCTATGACTAACGCTAGTGGCATTTTTCTGAGCGATTCCGTGCTTCGCAAGGCACGTTAAGCAGTTGGTGCCGGCTGCCGTCGATAGATGGCAGTCGTTAAGCCAACTCAGAGGCTTTAGGGCGGCTTTAAAACTTCTGACAGTAAGACCCGGACTTCAAGAATCCGGACTTGGCCCCCGTGGTGGAGTATGGCCTATACCTCCTCAGGGAAGAGACCCGTGCCCCTCGATGGGTACATGATGGGTTGATGATGAAACTTATCCACACATCCCATCATTTTATGAACACCCTAAACACCGAAACCGTTAAAATATCCAGTTGTTTGCCAAACGCTTTCAGAAAAAGACCTCGCGAAAACAGAAAAAAAATATTAAAGAGCCTCACGAACGCCAAAGAAATTTCCCTTTTCAGCCAGTCCTGTTGAAAAACTCCTACTCATTAAAGGTATGAAGCCCACATTCCACAAAAGATTAGGCCATACACGCTCACACGCGCAGCCAGCATGCATGTGCAGTATAGGCACGCGTCTTTCAGGCGCGGATGTGTGAGTGTCACACACACTTGCGCGGCTATCTTGCTGTGATGTAATGGACTCCGCTGACGCCTCGCAGACATTTTTTATGTGCTGTGACGCAACTGTTTTTCAGCGCTTTTTTAAAAGGCTGCCTTCATAGCGCCTGCTTTGTTGCAGATTTCTTTTTTTTTTAATCCACAATCGAACAACGGTGCTTTGCTCTAGCCCTTTGCAGCGGAAACGACCCCAATACTGAAATGTAAAGCTTGATCAGCAGTGTTTACTGTTACTGTTGCCAGCACATCGCGGCGTTTAAATTAGTGCACTGGATACACTCAAGTTGAGGTCGAAATTGCAGAAAAATTATGAGGTTGTCTAGTGCCAATTATGTACTTTCATAAAACAGCAATTCGTTGTTTATTGTGATAATTCTATATAGGTACATTGCGAAGGAAAATCTTACTACTGCTAAGCTGTGGTCTAGTTGACTTTGCAATTTAAATCGAATTTTCACAGTAAGCGAACTGTAGGTATAAGATACAAGCCCCTTCAATCGACTGTACTATTATGCAGGCTACATAAAAAAGGTGACTAGATATAAGTAAAATTTATTCGACTTTTTTTTCAACAATGCTTTAGACTTCTAATAAAATTAGTTTGGGATTAGATAAGATTAGTGAAAATTAGTTTTGTTTTGGCTACACAAAAGAAAAAAATATTACAGTTAATTTAGGAAGTATGAAAGTGTTATTGTTTTCACTTATAATATTTGTACATTTCCATTTTATTAGTAACAACTATGGTAACCTTATTTTTTTTGTTCTTAACAGGAAGTTTTTGCCTTAATAAGTACCTACTAACGAATGAAATTGTTTTAACAGATATTCATTTTACTGTTAAAAATTATCCTTATTTATTTTAACAAAATGTATTTCTTTTACAGGTAAGCAACTTCCCTACCCCTAAACTACGTCGACTTTGGCAGCAATTAGCATCAAATGTAACTACCTATAAAGTTTTAATTTCCATTAAATATGAAAAACACAAAAAACTCAGGCAGTGTGAAACGACCCTTACGATGCAACACCAACACACGCAAACAGTCGTATAGCTATATAAAGCAAGGCTGCACACAGATGTAACAAGGACAGGTCAACGCACTCCGTTGCCTTGCCTGAGCGAGACAAAACACAACTTTTCCAATGAGTTAGAGCAGTGCAGACATAAGTTTCCCACTTCCGCTTTCCTTGCGCGAGTCCTCTCGAGTGCGAAAGGGATGCAGCTATGAGAACAGAACGAGACGGCTATGTAAATATTATGACTGTTATTTCATTTCCTCCGGTTGTGATGCAATGATGTTCTGTAGTTTACCGGCTATTTTGAGATAAAGCTCATCTATTTTTAGTTGTTAATTAAGTAAAAAATATTGATAAATTAATATAAAACATATTTATTCTTGATTTCATTTCATCACGTAACCGTACGTTAAATAATTTCGCGAATCGGACTCTGAATTTCTTTCGCCAACATTTTCTCTCCATTCAAGAATTTTCCCGCTCATTTTCGAGTTCATTATAATTATTTGGTACCTAAATACGAAAAAAAAATATTTTGGTGATGATTTATACGTTTTTAAGTATCACATAATGAAATTCTAAAGAATTAACAACACCAAAAAAGGTAATTTA
Source organism: Yponomeuta plumbellus (assembly GCA_947310845.1). Classification (NCBI taxonomy): domain Eukaryota; kingdom Metazoa; phylum Arthropoda; class Insecta; order Lepidoptera; family Yponomeutidae; genus Yponomeuta; species Yponomeuta plumbellus. Next base: position 5,612,038 of record OX371218.1, read on the forward strand.
ATTGTAACAAAAAAAAAATAGGAAGAAATACTTTTGCGTTTACCGCCATCTGTTGTCGAGTAGCAAAACTAATCTTTGTTGATTTGTGCATATCATGCGTGCCCCAATTTTAGGTCATCTAACCACAGAAAACTGTCAAATAAACTAGTTTACATTCTACGAATGCGTCTTTAGTGGCTTTATTCTATATCAAAACAGTTCTTGCTGGGAAGAAAATCGATGAAAAAACATTGGTACATACCTAATACGCATGTCCTAGTTTTTTTCTTTTTAACCCTCGCGCTGCGGCACGGAAACATTTCGTTGGAAGGCCTGAGAAAGCGTGCCAAACACAAAGCGCTAGAAGGAATGACCTCTTTTGAAAATTGTCACATAGGAATCCTGCTAGGTACAGTTTTGCAAGAAAATCTGCCGTGAGCGAAACCTGGGCCTAGGTATATCATAGAGCTACATGGTTCATTCCATTCCTGGTTTACTATTACAATTCAACGTACATTACAAACTCGATTAACCCGCAGATAAAGAAGTTGACTCCGCTACGCAATGTAGTCCGGATTGTAATAATAAACTACGTGCTGTAGTTTCATGAAGCGCCGCATTGTTGGCAGGTAGACACAGGTCACAAAATACATACCTACCTACCTAAAGAAAAAAAAAACGTTTTCTGCCTGACCTAGGCAGTACGTACTAAATACCTGTCATTCTCATTCAATTTTTTTAAATCTAAAGACGTGCACACAAAGTGCCAATGCACACATTCTTATTCAAACATGTGTGAGACTTATGTACAAAGAAAGTACGTGTAGAGCTTTCTCTGTGTACAGTTATTATACAACCTGAGCTGCTATAGCGCTGTCCCGCTCCGACTCGTTGCCTAACCTGAGCCTGTCTCTGTCGCTGTGCAGTTATGTAATAACGGTTGTTTTGATTTAGTCGTGTAACATTTTTCTCAGTAGAACCGCTGCTTGGCTGTATGGCTTTTTATTTTAAACGTCAAAGTAAACGGTTCTATGATTAAACGATGGCTGTTTCTCTGACCGTTATCTTGCCTCTATGTCAGTTCGTGGTATCTTCGCGTAGTTACAATGAAAGCTTTAGTTTTATCAGCGCACGTTCTCAAAACCTTACGATGGATTCTAATAAGAAATTTTCTTTTCAGGAAAATTTCCTGAACGTTTTGCCAGACTTATACGTTGAATTAAGCTATATTATTAACTGCACGAGTTTGAATCAGATGTAAATTACATTGCCTCATTGAAATAACGCAATATTATGAGAATTTCTTCTTCTTAAGTAAATAAATAAATTCTAATAAGAAAAAGTTTCTACATTTAAAAATTAAAGCTTGAAGCGGTTAAGTACGTATGAAAAATAAAATAAAACATAAATATTTACGCACAGGCACATACATTGCTTCTGGCCCCACACTATGAATTACAAATACAAAATTACAAAAAATAAAATAAAAACGAGTATAAAAATTTCTTACTTGTTACTTACTTCGAACGGCTTAACTATCGAGGAAACAGTTTTCGCCTCTTTAAACCTTTTCAGTAGCAATTTCTACCTTGTTCATCAAAACGCAGGCAGCTTTTTTATCCAAATTAAATTAACGCATACTCACACCGAAGTGTCATATAGCACGCGTAGGCCTATAAATAACGGCTCACATGCGCCTGTCAAAACGTATGCACTTCGTGTGCCGACGGGGGGTTCTAACGGTGTATTGGTAGGGTCTCCTGGTGTGCGTGAGCCAAGCCTGTTCATTTCCTAGTTGCTCCCTTGCCCGCCCGCTTGCAGCACGATGCGAGCGCGGCCTAACCCGGCAGTGCATTCGAAGTTTAAAATTTAAGAAAAAATACTTCTTTTTTTCTTCGTTCGATTTCACGCTGACAGACGTATGTTTTGTGTTTTCGAGAGCATTCTCTTTAGTGCAGTGTTTTTTTTTTCGTGATTTTTTTTAATTTCCCCGCGGCTTTTATTGGAGGTTTGGTTCGCTTTGTGCTATTGGATTCAAATTGTGTCGAATAAGTAAACGACTTTTTTAAAATAAATTATGATGGAAAGTTGCGCTCCGGTATACGAGTTATACAAAATGATATAACGTGATATAATACGTATAAAGACCAGCTCATTAGGTTACTTAACATGAGAAGCTTGCGCGAAACTGCTTTCTTTGGATGCTAATTAATTTTATTGCTCAATTAGTGTCTTAAAAAATTAAGAATACCCGCGGACGTATGTGAATTTTTAGTTTTTGAACGGACGCTGCTACGTAACTGTATTACGATACAGTTATAATTTTTTCATTAAAATTTATGATAGGAAGTGTAATTTAGACTAGAAATTTGTCTGAATTATCATGAACGTCGTCTTTGAAAACATTTTTAAATTCCTATTATATTTAGAGGTAGACGTGTCTATATGACGTGCACCTGTTGACATAGCTTCAAAACCAGATAATAATAAAATTGTGCCGTTTAGTTACCTCCTAGCATTTTTTCAGGTAAGTATGTTATTATTAAAATTCTTAATTGTACAAATAACACGCTTATTACAAAGGCGTACTTTGCTAAGAAGCAATTTCTTCCAGACAATCTTTGGTTTGTGGATAATGATATCGTAGGTGTATTAAATATATAAATAAATAAATCGAATATATAAAACTCTCGTGTGTGTTCAAAATTCACAGTGTTAGTGCGCATACTCCTTCGAAACGGCTTGACCGATTTTGATGCAATTTTATATCTATATTCGGTAGGTCTGAGAATAGGTTGTTATCTATTTTTCACAGCCCTAAATGACAAAAAAAAAATTATATGGCGAAACAACGTTTGCTGGGTAAGCCAGTTTTTATATAAAGGTTGAAGACCTGTCAAATGTTTATTTGTGACGTGTAACTATGAATATTTTAATTAGAAACTTTCAACACCATATCCAACGTTACCTACTCCGTGCATTGTACTCATTTACCTACATTGCCGCTGACTTTGCGACTTTGGCGACTTTGTACGAGTCACCGGAACTAAAACGCAAGGGCCCTTCTCCACTGCTGCGGTCCGGCAAATGTTAAGTACCGATCCGACTTAGAAACACACAAGAAAGCTTCTCCACTACTCCGGCATCCGGTTTTTAACGGTCCGATAATTTGCTAGATCGGAACGGTATTTTGCCGGTCCGAAGTGATCGACGTACAAAAACAATTCACGTTTTTGCACCGCGTATACAACCCAAAAATGTTCCCATACTATTTTATTAATAGAGTGTGTAGAAAACGTCCCCTGCCTCGAATAGAAAAATGACTGACTCCGGTTCCGACGCCGGACCGGAGCAGTGGAGAAAGGGCCTAAAGGTTGAACCGTTATCGACTGTACACTGCCTTCGGGCCATATTACACTAGTCCCTAGGCAGGATTCTAGGTGACATCCATTGCTGGTGTAGACACGTGTCTTGGTACTTAGGTATTGAGTTAAACCAGCAATGTACATCACCTGTGATCAAAGTCCTATGAGAATTTAAAATGGGCCTTCGACTGCCTCGTTGTTCGAGTCGTTAAGGCGCTTAGCTACCAATAAAGAGGTCGTGGGTTCGATTCCCACTGGAGGCCGCTGTATATTTGTATGAATGGCCTCAAACTGGGTGTTTTGAGACGTTTGTAACGACCTTGCATGGTAACCAGTGCACAGGGTATTTTAGTTCGGGATCAGGTCAAGCGATTGTGTACTGCGGAAGATTATTCTTACAACTTACGACGACCTCTGTGGCGCAGCGGTTAGCGCATCTGCCTACCATGCGAGAGGTCCCGGGTTCGAATCCCGGCTGGGCACAAAAAAAACCCCAGGTCTTTGGATGTTTACATGTTTGTACATCCTAGTGTGGGGCCAGAAGCAATGTATGTGCCTGTATATTATGTTAACTGAACTATTGAAACGGCCATAAAACAAATATTTGCCGACCAACTGGAAATTCGTAAAAACACCGTTCGATAACGAAGCCATTTTTCCTATAATTGTTATCTGTCGCCTTTTTTGTTTGTTCGCGGTAACCGCAAAATACAGACCAAGATAAAGGAGCCCTCGTAGCTTTTGTCCCCCCATTTTATGATAACATTAGATGCCTGTCGCCCTTATTTAAATAATATATTATATTTGTTGCGACTGCATATTTGCTTATAGGTAACTTACTAGAACATAATTTATTGTTATGATCGGCACCAATGCTTAGATTTTTTATATTGTATAATACAATACAAATAAATGTTACTTCTCTATCCACGAATTAGGTACAATAGATCTCGACGTTAGATGCATTTGGGCGGATTTGCCATTTTTGACTCGGGCTCTGGCTAAAGTACTCGTAGGCTTCGGTTTTCGCCGAAAGCACACGAGTTTAATACTACTTCCTGCTTTGTGAAACTTTCCGTCACTATTTTAAAAAGTTATGTAATTTAAGTGTCATATTAGTTCCGATAATTCTATTACACGAATATATCCGATTCTATCCGATAGTAGCCGAGGTATAGGTATTAAAAAAGCTAACAGACTGTACTGAGTCTGTAGACACAAGTGAAGACCAACAGAGAAATTACAGAAATAAAGAAAATAAAAAAAATATAGACACAAAAACCAAATAAATGGGTACACTCATATAGATAGATAGATAGGTAGATAAATAATTTATTTACACTTGCACACACACACTAAATGTACACAAAAGGCAAACGAAATAGCATACACTATAGTATGATCCATTTGTCTATACTTGACATTTTTTCAGACTTTAAATGACAATAAATCAAAAACCTTCAGCAGTAGAGGGCTCGAAACAGTTTGCAAATTTAGTGGTAGCTAGTACTAAATTTGCAAACGGTATCGAGTTTTCTGACGCTAAAGGTTTTTGATTTAGTGTCGTTTAAAGTCTGAGAAAAATGCCAAGTATAGACAAACGGATCATATATACCTTCCTTCCCTAGACCTTCAAAGAATAGGGGCAAACAGTGGCGGATTTACCCTAAGGCCCAGTAGGCCCGAGCCTAGAGCGGCAGATATTAGGGGCGGCAAATCGTGCCAAAAAAATCGCTGATGATAGCAAGAAACAACTGAAATGCAAAGTACCTAAATAATTAAAAGGCTGTGCATAATTATGGCGGGCCGCACTGCACTGCAACGAATAGCAATTTTTAAGGATGCGCCACTAAATTTATTATGTACCTAGTCTATAATAATATGATAGGTGCTGCGTGCTGTGCTGAGAAAGGGGCGGCACATGGCCTGGGGCCTAGAGCGGCCAAGACTGCAAATCCGCCACTGGGCAAACCTTAACTGACACTGAGCCCCATACCTGAGCCTACAAGATACATTACAGAAACAAAATAAACAGATAAGTAACATAATATTGTGCAAATCACAGAAAGAAAACTAAATACATAAACACTGGTGTCTAAGTTGCCTCAAAAGGGAGCTGACTCAGCGTTGTGCTGAGGGAGTAAGTCCACAGCGCAGATTTTCAGTCATATTTTTTTTAAATTTTTTATTTAATAGGTAAGCCAACGGCCGTCTTATAAAACATTTATACTTAATTAAAATTAAACAGTTTTAACCTCATAAGATTGCCAATTAAGGGCTCACCCAGCATTCTTACTTCATTCGAGTTAGTAGGTACTAAAAGTAATTAAACATGTATCTAACATAACAGAAACAAAAATAAGTCTACGTCGAAGAATCTTTTGTCGTCTTTAACATATTACAAATTATAATTGCATGACCTCAGGTATTTGATGTGTATTATGTCGTAGGACGATATGATAAATCAAATTTTCGCAAAAATTCTAGGGCTATCGCGAAAACACGGATAATTAGATAATGGCTTTGACATTTCTCAATGTTACTGAAAAAAGATAGGGCTGTATGTTTATATTTACATTAAAGATACATTGGATGTTTGTGATGTCGATGTTTCTGGTTCCCAGGGCACAGGGTATCCTAGTGTGGGGCCAGAAGCAATGTATGTGGCTGCATGTAAATGCTTACGGTTATGTTTATAATTACGAATTCTTTATTTACCAACAGGTGTTCAAGTGTTAACTAAATCCAATGAGGGTACGCCAAAATTAATTTCACTTACGAAATGTACAGTCGACGGCACGTCAACCTTCACATTTTAGTTGCAAAGGCGTCCGTAATGCAACGGAGTAGAGTGCATGGGTGTATACGATGATGTGCTGTCGACTGTACGCTTTCCGATGTCCTCCCCAATAGACCAACAATAATGGTTTTGACCAAAAGTTTGACAAAAAGAATACTATTAGCAATAAATAAGGTACACGTCTCAAACATAGTCTGTGGTCCACTTACGCATACTTTGCAGGGGCGCGGGCCCCTTTTGTGGGTAGAATTTCCATCTCTTTCCTTTTCACTTGCTTCCTGAAAAGAGTAAAGAGGACGGCCGCGAGTTTGTTTGGCTGGGAGCTATAAAAGCTGACCTATTTAGTTCTTTCATTAGACCGTCACGTGTATTTAGAAGCGTTTGCTGTATGACGGTTTTTTTACTATAGAAGGTCCTGAAATAAATGTTGGTTTTACTGCGGGGATCTTCTGCTGTACCTACCTCGGTCCTAAAACCTAAAACTATTTATTGTTCATGGCTTTGTGCAACAATACGATGTACGTTACGAAGTTAACCCATAGATAATCCATGTGTCTAGTGTTCAACACATCCATCCAACTTTGACGTTCATAAAGTAAATATGTGAGTGGTTGACCAAAAAGGGACCTGGAGGGATTGGAAACCGTTATTTTTTTATATTAATTTTTTCATCTGTGGTATTTTAGCTTTGTTTTGGTCTAACCAGAATATTTTTAGGTGCCGTAGTTATTTTTTATGATTTTTTTGTGAGCTGAGCCGAGTCGAAACCTGTCTATACACGAAACTTCAAACGCGATTTTCTCGTAATCAATTATTTTCCCTTGACGTCAGTTTTTGGTCAACCACTCACATATTCTATTTTTACTATGAATAAAATATTTGACTTTGACTTTGATTCATAACGTCGGGTAAAGTCGCACCTCTTAACTCCATTTTATTTTCAAAGTTTAAGAGAAATGCATTGAAAATTTAAGATGCGCCCAGAAAGTTACTTTCTAAATATGCAAAAAAATTTTGAAAAAATAAATGGAGTTAAGAGATTTGCGACTTAAGCCCACGTTAAGTAGGACTCTCCAGAGCGATGTACCTCTTTATTATTTACAAAATTTTTATTTATTATTTATTTACAAAAAAAGTTAAAAAAACGATCTGTTTTTTTTTCGTATGTAGGCAAAGGCTGTATTTAATCATGCTCCGATGACGTCACAAACACCAAAATTTTATAAAAGTATTAAAAATAAATATAACGAATAAAACTCAAAAATACCGAAAATGGTTTCTTAAAATAGTAAATAAAAAAAACATAAGCCATAAATAAGTATCCAATTGTCATAATACCTAATCCTACGAATGTGGTTTTATGAAACCGGGCCCGAGACAGTCTGTATTACAAATTGTCTTGTTATCGAAATGAATCAAAACTTGAAAACAGTTTCTTCAGTAACAGTAAATTAAACCACTTAATAAGCAAAACTTTTCCAAATAAAGACGTGTCCGCAACTTTGCTTTGCTTATTTTTGATCGCTTGGCGATCGATCACAGAAATACTTCTTACTTACCTGCAAACTTTGTCTGCAAAATTGAGTCGATTTTAAATTGAACATTTGCAACCCGTCTTGCTTTTACTCGGAAGCGACGGCATAAATAAACCTGAACAGATAAGAAAATATGAGTACTAATGCTTACGCAAGCATGGAAGAGTAAGGAGGGAGGAGCTAATCTCTAATCTTCTTCCTATCTAATTTAAAAAATTCGTGAAAATTAAGTGAAAAAAAAATTGTATGGCGAAACAACGTTCGCCGGGACAGCTAGTCTAATATTATTATATAAAATACTCGTGTCACCGTGTTAGTGCGCATACTCCTCCGAAACGGCTGGAGGTCTGAGAATTGGTTGTTATCTATTTTTCATAGCCCTAAGTGAAAAAAGATAATGGTGAAACAACGTTTGCCGGTTCAGCTATTCATAATCATCAACCCATTATGTCCCCTCCGAGGGGCACGGGTCTCTTCCCTGAGGAAGGTATAGGCCATACTCCACCACGGGTTGCCGATCAATTACATACATTTACGTCGTAAAGTAATTCGTATCGTCTTTACGAGTAATCCCCCACACCAATATTTTTATGCATTACTAGCCAACTCCACAAACGTTATTTTGTCATAAAAAATAGCCTACGACCACTGTCAGATCCTCTAAATATGATTAAAAATACCATAAAAGACCGCGTTTCGGAGAAGTTCGAAAACAAACAAACACACGATATTTTTATGTATTAGAAGGGTACAAAACTTTGTTAGTTGACTAAGCCTGGCCTTTAAAGCCTAGTTCGCACTGGGCTAGTAATTTAGTTGAGTAGCGAGTAATTTAGTGGCTAAACGTGAGCGAACCAGGAAAAATTAGTCGAGTAGTTTAGTGAATGATTTAGTCGAGTCAATCCATTTTACTCTATTTTTTCGGTCGAGTAGCGCCCTCCACCACACGTCCGTGCTCACTTGTTCATCGGCTAAACAAGTCCGAACCTGTTGATTAGACGAGTTCATTAGTGGCCGTAGCGACTAAATTACTCGCTACTCGACTAAATTACTAGCCTAGTGCGAACTAGGCTTTGACTATCCAAGCCACTGGTTACCCTACTGAATCCCCTTGAAAAGAATTTCAGCCTAGTCGCACATCTAATCAGGCAGTACAGTTTTAAATACACCTTATAGGTGACAGGGAGGGCTTTTTCCGACCAAGGATAATATACAGATAGAATATTATTTTATTGTACACATAAATAACATTGACAGAATAATAAGGGTGATATCGCATCGCTCGTAGCCCCTGAAACGATCTTAAACGATCACGAAGATTAACCAACATAGGGCGCGTTCAGTGTATACATGGGTGACCGTTCTATGACTAACGCTAGTGGCATTTTTCCGAGCGGTTTCGTGCTTCGCAAGGCACGTTATGCAGTTGGTGCCGGATGCCGTCGATAGGTGGCAGTCGTTAAGCCAAGTCAGAGGCCTTAGGGCGGCTTGATGACTTCTGATAGTAAGACCAGCCACTACTCTTACAAGCCTCCCCCAATCCGGACTTGGTCCCCGTGCCCGTGCCTTGGTAACCTATACCTTCCTCGGGGAAGAGACCCGTGCCCTTCGTTGGGGACATAATGGGTTGATAATGTTGATTCGTATTCGCACCACATTCCCGTCTCTCTTTTCTTTCGGTTACCTGTGCGTCCCAAGGTAGTCTGGAAGAAATTGATGTTAGCAACAAAGCCACCCATTGTACTTTTTTTAATTGTGACTTTTACTTATATCTCAAGTTTCTTGCGCGCAATAAAAAATATTCATATCTTATCATATATTTATCCAGTGATAGGGTTAGAATATAACGATGTCTGGACAAGCTATAAAACTGTATGAGCAGCAGCGCGTTCCTGCGGCAAAATTCAACTATTTTGTTACATTACTGCTTGAGTATTTATGTTAATGGTTTAAAAATCGACCCGTGACATTATTGAGTACAGTGGACATGTCGACGTCCTGTCAACAGTGGACATTGTGAACAATATGTCTCGGATACTATAGACATTATCGTACGCCAACTGACCACACACTGTCGCGACGTTGCGTCGAAATTGGGTCACAATTAAATGCAATAACGGCCGGTATCCCAATTGAGAATTTCATTAAGTAAATACTTAAGTAACGTTCTGTCACGTACTTTTCTGAGAAGTTTGACGAGAGAGCACTACAGTTAAATAGGTACTTAGCGAAAGTCTCAATTCAGAAACTGGCTCTAAGCCAGAAATAACAACTTAGTACCTAAATGTTTAGTTGCAACAAACAGCTTTAAATAAACTTATTGTAACCGCGGATCGCATCGGAAACTGAAAGCATTATTCGTCAAACTATTCAATAAATGTACTCAATTATAACACGCTGAGTTAGCGTCGACAGCAATGCCTGAATGTGCAAACTCTAGCTCATCAAAATCATCATTTTCAGTTAGTTAACCCAAATTAGCCGGCGTAGTCATCAACGCCATCTGTGAGCAGGAAATTGAACTTGCTGCGCTTCGGTACAAAACGGTTAGCAGCCGGACAGAAATAGTTAGCGCTGTTAAACTCCAATGAATAAAACATTCAGAGTTTTGTTAGTGACACTATCGCTTTTCCCATTTAGTCTTAACTCCTCACAAACTATGCTTGTGAGTGACAGACCTCACAGACCGGTCAACTTTTATACCTACTCGAGCCCTTTTTGTTGGGAGAGAAGTGGAATTTTGTTGCTGTTACGTCACCGGCAAATTATTAGAAAACGGCGAATTTCTTTGGCGCATTTTTTTATTCATATAAAAGGCGCTTAGAAACTTCCGATAGACAAATTAAACAAGAAAAAGATCTGCACAAAGGCACACTTAGTACTAATAAGTAGTTTCTTCAAGCTAACCATGGGTGATGTGGAAAAAGTAAGGGCTTTCTAAGGTTCTGAATGATATCACTGAATGCCTTAGTGACGTCGGCCACAAAATTCTATATTATGACTTGAAATTGGACGTAGTGTACCAAAAAGGTTCCAGCTAAAGCCTGTATTACACTGTGCGGCATTGCGGCATGCCACAAGGCCGCATGCTACAAAGGTGCGGCAGAAGAAGAAAAAGAAGGTGCGACAGTTTGCCACATGACGCAAGGTGTTGCCATGCCACACGGTTCTTGCCACAATGTGCGACGTTGTAGCATGCGGCCTTGTGGCATGCCGCAATGCCGCACAGTGTTGCCCCGGTGTAATACAGGCTTTACAACATGACCATTTTTTACTTTCTTAAATGATTGTTCAGTTGTTGGGACCTCCGGGGGGTCAGTCGGCCTGAACCGGCCAGATTAAGAGTACCCTCGCGGGGCATAGAGCTGGACCCCTCCGAAGAGTCCACGCACACGCTAGAAATAAAATGTTTACATGTCAATTCTATATTAGATATTCTTCAACATTGTACTTTGATCAGTACCAGTACGATTTAACGTAGTCCGCGTCGAAAGCCTAGCCCGCATTTGACTGCACGACGCTATAATCAGACGAGGCTCTATTTTTGAGTTGCTCTATATCAGCGGCTCTCAAACTTTTTCGGTGACGGAACCCTTTTAGAAAGCGAACTACTTGACGGAACCCTACAATAAAATAATTGTTTTTAAAAAACTATTCTTTATTAATACGTGTATTACGTTCGACCTGAGAGGGTTTTTTTTTCTAAATTCTTGCGGAACCCCACAGGGGTATCGCGGTACCCTAGGGTTCCGCGGAACACACTTCGAGTATGGCTGCTCTATATTGCAAGAATCAAATACTTTTATAGCGATCCGATGAGTATGTGCATAGTTATGGCACGTGATAGTCAAACCCACTTAATTAGTATCAGCATAACTTAAATACGATCTTGTTTCATGGTGACTGAAAATGAAAAAGGTGCTGAAAATTTTTTTCTTTGGTTTTTGGCATACATATTTATTTTAAAATCTGATAAGGTGGAAATAAGCCCATTTGAAATTATGCTCCTCACGTAGGTAAAACTCAGATTTAGTTCACAATTCTAAGTCAAGATCGAGCAGTTCATCAAGTGTTCTGACCTAGACCGGTTGGTCCGCGATTTGATCTAATCCGCATCTGACCTCGAGTAAGGTCAGGGCTTATTTTGTATCGATTTTGGCTTCCGGAGAAGTCTAGACTGCTCCGCGCGTTGCCCTTTTGGTTCCTGATTGTAGACCACGCTTTGACCATCGTAGTAGTAAAAGCTGTTAAGAATTAGGTATTTAAGACTACAGTCTGTAAAACATAGCTTGAGCTCCACGACAGCCGTCACACTGACAGGGCTAGGATACGATATTGCTTACAGCGTCACCAATTTATATGTTCAGGCAGGCAAAATTGTAACTAACTAAGTAAATGCAAATCCTTTTCCCCATTTTGTTTTATTTATTCACTTACTAAGATTTATAGATATATTTTCATTAAAATTGAAAGACGGGTTAAAACTTAAAATATTCTCATTTTTCTAGGTAAATTTCTTAAATGTTACTATTAAATTCTTCACTAGCGCCGCTATCAACTGAACAGATAAGATGTTGGCACTGTACATCGAATAGTGTGCAGTAAGTATGGAGTTTTCACAGTACAAATATTCTGTGAAAAAATTCAAAACTTCATGGACGCAATTTCGATGACAGCTGTCGCGGAGCTCAAGCTATATTTTACAGACTATAGTAAAAAAAATGGCGGACGTTGGTTGTCATGAATACGGTATCAGCTTGTAAGGGTTACGCGAAAGAGCGTAGATTCTGGTAATGCATTGTAATACAATGACAACTGCTTGAACATGCGATTTAGTTTCATTGCCGCTTCAAATCAACGCGCGCACGCATTCGGAATTCTAGGCGTCAATATGGTCAATAGTCAAAAAAACGTGTCACGTGACCCGACAAAGTAACTGTAATTTTACTATAATGCTTTAACAGAATTGAGGCCCTGGTTTGTCAAGACTGCGACGAGTGGTAAGCCCTCTCAACCTACCCCTTCGGCATACGGGCGTGAGTTTATGTAGACTACATCTATGGTTCTGACTTAGGTAATTTGTTTTTCTTTTGTCGGTTGCTTCTCATTTTGTTTCTGTGATGTCTCTTGTTGGTCTCTTCTTGTTCTAATGTAGTAACGGTGTAGACCAGTTTACATATTTTTTTATATTTATTTTCATTGTGTCTATCATTTCGCACCCTTGCAAGAATAACGTGATATTTCGAAGAAAACCATTTTTTGTTCAAACGCGATTTTATTTACTCCGAAAACGCCGGAATAATGAGCAAAAGAGACACTTCATCACGTTATAGTGCTATCTCTTTCGGCCATTACTTTGAAACCGTAAAAAATACTCTCATGTAACGTAAGGGTTCCGAAATATAGAAATAGAGAAAAATTCGGTGGGGACATAACGGGTTGATGATGATGATGACGTCACACATTTCTAGATTTCATTAAACATTCGTATATCACCTATTGACGAGATCATAAACACAGCTTTCTACTTGATATACCTATATAATTTTATTCTGATTTTATTTTATTCTGTTGTAGTTCATCAACTTTTGTATTTATTAGTTAAATAAAACACATTTGGAGTTGTAGGTACAGCACACGATTATTTGATGATTTACATCACATTGGTAAAAGTCATCAAAACGCTAAAAAATATTTTTAAAAACTGAATTCTATTTTCAACCGCCGTTTTTATCTTCTTCTATAATATAAAAATGAATCGCTGATTTCACTAATTATTTTTTTAGAATATTCCTTGAAGTAGGAGAATGGTTCTTGCGGAGAGAAAAATTTTAAAAATTGCCTAAAAAAGTCTAAAACAACACTTATCTATACTCCACTAATATTATAATCTAACTACTTACCATCAAAACTACGCATGCGGGGAAATTTTCAAAGGGTCCTTTTCTTCTCGAACTTCCGAATCCAACCTTGAAAACTTCTTTTGTGCAGAAGTTCTACAGAGCTTGATTGTCCGGCAAATAGTTGTAAATAGGTACAGACAGCCCCGTCAAATGTGTGCGATTGTCCATCTTTTCGCGCGGCTATAGCACTGTATGTACACTAGACAACACGTCAACATTTACATACGTGCACTGCAATTAGTTTCTTTGAAGTTTGCAAAGAAAATGTAAAGTTTAACCTGCCATCGACTGTCCCTTACTTAAAAATGCAAAGGAACTGTACGAGTCTCTTTTTTACCTTGTCTCTTAACTAAACATTTTACAAGGATTGGTGTGTGTCGTTAGTGTGAATAGACCTCATGTACGTAACCTACTTATCTAATTGGTGGGTAACCGAGGAAATATTACATAGGTCGTGATTGAAAAGAGTATGAAAAATAAAATGCAAAGAAACTTGCGCCATCTAGCGGCGAGTAGCCAAACTAAGAAATACGAGTTCGGCGCACAAAGTGCCTCTTTGTCGTTTTATACCGAGCGTTTTCGCCCATCTGCCCCCCCAATAATTTTTCCTTAATCGCTTCATACATCATTAGCAGCATTCTAAATAAAAAACTCACTTTCGGAATCACCGTAGAGCGGTCATCGACCGCTAGTACCTAAGTTCATTAACAGGTGTCGCTAGAGTCGCCGCGTAACGATTATCGCGTAGGTCAATGACCTGCCCCATGAGTTATGTCATTTTTTTATCAGAGGAAGGAAGGTGCTTCATTAGTTGTACTGTTTTGTAAACGGCAATCGTCCGTTGACTGATAGGAGGCGATTGCTTCTCTGGATAAATAGAACTGCTATTTCCCGGTCATTCAACGCTATGGACCCAGTCGACAGCTGTTCAGTCTTTACATTTTCCGACGTAACGGTTTTTATTTTGAAGCGTATTTTAGTTGTATTCCAAGTGAGCGATTTGCAGCTATAGTACATTTGTGAAGTTATAGGTACCTAGTAGCAATACCACTTACTGAAGAAAAACATTGTGAGGAGACCTGAGTGTCTGAGCTGTTCATACCTCGGTGCTTGCATCGCTAATCCGCAAGTCAACTAAACAATCTAATATTTTTGGCTTACACAAAATCTCAATGTATGACAAAAAAACCAACAAGCATCAATCAAAAACCGAACTTAACCAATTTTAAAGATAAGTGGAAAAAAACAATTTAGTTCTAATGCTCAATTAATCAATTCATTGTTCCGCGATCCATCATTAGAAGGGGAGACACGGGGGGAACGGAACAGTTCTTAATTGAAAGTATTTTGATCAAGGAGTTTCAATCGCTTTCAATCGGAAATTAGATGCTTCTGTTTGAAGGGAGTATATTCAAAAAAAGTGAACAAGTAACGTTTTTTGTGTATACCACCCCGGTTGCTAAGTTGTGAATTACTATCTAAATTAATTAATTTAACTTTACTTTTCATAGCTTTTTATTTTCTTACTTTAAAATTGGCCTAAATTGTAACTAAATACTTAGCTAACGTTCCGTCTCTTCTGATTTCTTAAAAAATATCTCATATACTGTATTTTTTAATAGTGCACACCGCAAACTCATCCAGATGGATTTTGGTAAATTTTTGAGCCGCATGTTATACTGAACCCTAAAAATACGAAACATTTAGCGCTTCGGAATCAGGTTTGTTTTTTCTATTCCTTTACGAAAGAAAATATAAGGAAACATGCTCCATTATTCGCAAAAATTAAAATATAAAGAAATAAATAATTTTATTCAATCGAAAGCCATATTAAATAACACAAATAAAAACATACTTATACATACAAACGAAGTTAATTAAATATTTTAATTACTTAAATTATTTTTAAACCTACCCTCGATTTCTTGTACAACAGATTGTTCTGTTATAATTTACTGTTATCAGCAACAGGGTTATGTACTGCGAAAAAAAAACTATTAGTAGCTTAAAAAAGGCAAGCACAAAAAACCAATAGCAGCTTTGTGAGATCATGCAAACAACGTAAAGTATGCACGATCAGGAATCCATTAATCATACCCGATGGACCGTCGGTCCCCAACCTCCCTCACTTTAATAATCCAATATATTAATAATATGTCATCGGAAGTGTGAACAGATACATCATTCTAACGGTCGAGGAGATGACAGATTGCTCTCTAGATCAAGATTTGATGACTCATTCTGTTCGGCAACGTAGAATTAGAATTATTGGATTAAAATCACTTAGAATCGACTGCCTATAGTAGTGTAGCGGTAGGACGTCTCATTACCGTAGGTCGTGAGTTCGATTCCCACTGGCGGCCGCCGTGAATAAGTACTTAAGTCTCAGTCTGGGTGTATTTGCATGTTTGTGGTGTTTGTGTCTGGTTACCATAGCACTGACTATCAAAGTTTGCAAACTGCACGGGACTGTTCTTCTCCCAAAGAGAGAGAGTACGCTCAATCTTCACTCGTATTTTTCGGGCTATAACAATTTTATTATCAAATCAGAATATTTAATGGATATGGATGAAATGAGATATTTAGATAATGATACAAGTATAATGGATATAAGTATAAGTATATGGTGACATACCTTCCTCAGGGAAGAGACTCGTGCCCCTCAGTGGTTACATATTGGGTTGATGATGATGCTGACAAAAAATAATTTAGGTATATAATTATTTTCCTTGTAGAATTGGTTTCAAGGCATACCTCTACTACCTATATTGTAATGTGTAATCAATGCGTCACACGAACAACACAATTACACAGCGTGTTAGTACCTACATAAAGTACACAATATAATAATAATTGTTGATATTAAAAACATTTTGAGTTGATCAGAGTTCGTTCAACCGGTGTGTTTGGTTTGGCGACGCGATGAACTTTGGTTCAGCTTTGCGACACTAGATAGCGCTAAAGAGCAAAAATGCTGTTTGCTCGAAAAGATAACGTAAACTTACGCCTGCATCTCGGAGGGGTAGACAGTCACGGTCCTGACAAATCTCTTTCGTTTCATCACCATTCATAAGTTGTTCCATGCACGCTCGCCGGTTTTCGGTTAGTATTTTTTTAATGTTTTTTTTATCACTCGTTTTTTTTTAATTCGAAGAAGACGTCATTATTACGTATTTTTAATAGGCATAATTTGATAGTTATATTTTTTTTATTCCATCCAACTGCTTTGTCCCCTACTAAGCAAAACTGATGAGTTCCAAGTTTCCCGAGCCTTGTTTTGAAGAATTTCTTTTTGAAGGAAATATAATTCTTTATTGTACACGTAAATTACATTTACAGATTTTGATAATTCTAAGTACATACAATTGACAGCGTTATTACTATAAGCAATTTCTTCCAGGCAACCATAGACGAAGACAAGAAAGAAACTAGAGATGGGTAGACGTGCAACTGAGAAATTAAGAAATATTTTTATAACTATATAAACTTAGGTACTTAAACCATACATAAATATTTCAATAAATAAACATACATACATAGTAATAATAAAATTATGTATGGGAAGAGGAAATAAAATAATATCCCTACATAATATTGGATACAACAAAGAGTTTCCAAAGGGCCTTGAAATTCTTCAGAGTTTTGGTTACATCATTTGGTCAAGTTACCAGTATGCGAAACGCTCTGTTTACACAACTTTCGTCTGGCGTGTGAACTTTTCATTGAGCATAACTTTCTTTCACGATTCATTCTGTGACCGTATATTTCTGTGTAATTTCCTTTTTACCCGCATCCAAAAGGTTTTATGTGTACCTAATGTGTTTAGCTCGTTTGTATGTATGTAAGTAAGCACGGTTCTATGTCCCCTCATAACTCTCTAAACAACACTAACTAGGTCCGATTTTGATAAATAAGAGCTTTAACGATTCGTTGTATTTTCTCGAGTATCATAGCGAGAAAATCAGCATAAATCCAAGAAAAAAACAAAAAAAACCCTAAAAAGTCTAAATTAAGTCAAAAATAAAATAAATAAACTCACGCCCGTTATCCCCGAGGAGGTAGGCAGAAGCACCAATCACTAGAACTGGGCCCACGTTTTGCCGAGTTTATTAGGTCCCAACGTGACAAGTGGCAAGCCTGTCGCCGTTATCCGGGCACAATTTATCAGCGAATGGTGTTGCTGTACAAAAAAACCAATGTATGTAACTAAAAAACATTGGTACAAGCGTGGTTCGAGCCCAGACTCTCATGATCGAGAAGCAAGGGTCAACCCCACTACGCCACCACCGCTTGTAAATTAAGTCACTGAATTAAAAAAAAATCCATCAACCTGACTGCTGAGCGTATACTATCTAATGCTAATACTATGAAATATTTTTTTTATTGAGTAGGTACTCAAAAGAGGAAATTTACTTAACTACAAAAATCAGAGGCAGTATTCGACTGTACCATCGATTATTTTGACAGATTACCATTATCAACCCATTATGTCTCCACCGAGGGGCACGGATCTCTTCCCTAAGGAACGTATAGGCTATACTCCAACACGGGGGCCAAGTCCGGGTTGATGGAGGCTTGTAAGACTAGTGGCTGGTCTTACTGTCAGAAGTTTTCAAGCCGCCCTAAGGCCTTTGACTTGGATTAACGACTGCCATCTATCGACGGCAGCCGGCACCAATTGCTTAACGTGCCCTCTGACAAATAGTGACGGCAAATAGATTACAGTTTCCTTTTGGGTCAGACAACAAAGAATCGCGAATTAAAGTTACGAAATACCTATCTGACCGATATATTAAAGTCTGGTTGGAGGTGCTTGACCTCTCATCAAAATCAGCCCGCTGCATTCATTTGAAAGAATAAACATAGCTACATACACACTCGCTCGTAGCCTGGGCTGCCTGAGTGATCTTAAACGATCACTAAGGTTAAGCAACATACAGCGCTTTCAGTCCATGGATGGGTCACTGTCTATAACTAACGCTAGTGGCATTTTTCCGAGCGGTTTCGCACGTTAAACAGTTGGTGCCGGCTGCCGTCGATAGATGCCGGTCAGAGGCCTTAGGGCGGCTTGAAAACTTCTGACAGTAAGACCAGCCACTAGTCTTACAAGCGTCCACTAATCCGGACTTGGCCCCCGCGGTGGAGTATGGCCTATACCTTCCTCAGGGAAGAGACCCGTGCCCCTCGGTGGCGACTGGTCACCGATGTCTGTGGTTAGGAAAAAGGTTTTTAAAAAGAAGAAAAACATCTATTATACCAATAAGATTCAAAACAGACACAAAATAAACAGACAAGTAACATAATAATACGAGTATGTGACGACAGAGAATTAAAAAAAAAAATATTTTAAATTGTAACTTTTTTTTTGGAAAAAAACTTTACGCGCAATAAACAGTCGTTGTTTACATCTACGGAACTTTGCCCCGGCACAAACAGCAAGCGATTACATCGCTAGCCCGCTGGGTACCTAGGTACGCTATCTCTTTGTACAATGCCGATAAAACAGCGTTCGGGGGCCAATGACCGGCCGATGAACCGCCAAAAAATCTGCAAAGTAACAGCGGTGATAAGGCTCTTGCTCGCTGGCTCATTGCATGACACTGTGCAATGTTTGCGAGACCGCGAGACATTATGTTGTTCAAGTTTTTATTTCCTAATAATAAAAATAATGAAAATAGGGCGTTTTCGTAAAAATTCGTCCCGGTTACAAAAGGGAGTAAACAATATAAATATTCTTCTGAGAAGGTCTTAACATTTAACATAACATGTACATACAGGCACATATATATTGCTACTGGCCCCACACTAAGATACCCTGTGTCGTGGGACCCAGAAACATCCGCACATCAAACACATTTAAACATCCAGGACCTGGGTTTCTTTTTTTTTGCCCCCAGCCGGGATTCGAACCCGGGAGCTCTCGCACGGTAGGCAGACGCGCTAACCACTGCACCACAGAGGTCGTCATTAGTAGTGCATTAACAGAATCTAGTTTGAGCGGAGGCCTTGTTGCCCCATTGTCTAGCACCTATAACATCCTGAGAAGACAAGTCAATACGTATGGAGGCATCCAAGCCGCGGCTTTCCTCACAATGTCGTACTAGACAGGTTCATAATTCTATTATACACCCTCAAGGCTTTTATCTCGTTTGGCGGTCAAGATCTGTTTACATAGCTGAGATTTTTGACGTATTATGTTTTGTTATGGCTGGGAGTCGCTAAGCCAAGTCAGAGGCCTTAGGGCGGCTTGAAAACTCCTGACGGTAAGATCAGCCACTAGTCTTACAAGCCTCCACCAATCCGGGCTTGGCCCCCGTGGTGGAGTATGGCCTGTACCTTCCTCAGGGAAGAGACCCGTGCCCCTCGGTGGGGAAATAATTGGTTGACGATGATGGCTGGGACAACTTTACTGTCTCCAGTAGGAATCGAACCCACGAAATTCGCTTAGGTATGCGTGTTAACCCGTAGATCAACGAGTCAAACATTAATTTAAGAAATAAAAACTTTCTTCTACATGACTTTTTAAGCATGTTAAGGTCAGAACAGACGTCGTAACAGAGCCATATCCTTTGGCACCCTGTGACGCTATTTCAGGGCGGGTCTCGAACCCAAGGCCTCCAGCCGTGGGCCAGATGGTCTATCCAGTGTCAGCTCGGATATAAATACACAAATATAAACAGGCGACTGCCGATGGAGGGTCATTGGACTGCCAAATTCACGGGGTGACTGCCCGCGGGTCGATGCCCCCGCCTAGGCAACGACGGGGCCAATATTCACGCGGATTTTTTTATTATTTCTTCAGGATTCTTTCAGAAGGCTACAGTGGTCATTGGTGACGGCGGACGTCGCCTTCGCTGGGGGCAAGGGTTCGAATCCCGTGTGGCGACTGCAAGTCTTTCCATACATGCGCTCTAGTTAGGAATAGTACTCAAAATGTTGTTGCGCTAATAAAATTAAAAACACATTTGTTTTATTCAAAGTAACAAAGAAAGTGACTTATTAGACGTTAAAAATACAACCAGTTCCCGTTTATAGACGTTATAGCTAAAAGTGATGTATTTTAGGCGATCTTTGTGGCGCTGCGGTTAGCGCATCTGCCTCCCAAGCGAGAGGTCCAGGGTTCGAACACCAGCTGGGGACAAAAAAAAAATCACAGGTGTTGGATGATTACATGTTTGTGATGTCTCTGTTTCTGATTCCCACGACACAGGGTATCCTAGTGTGGGGCCAGTAGCTATTTAGGTAAATATTTATTTTTTATTTGACTTACTGACAATCTTGACTAGGTTGGGCTAATCAACTACGCGACACAAAAATAATTCTCATAACAAACGATGAATGCTAGTTTTGTGAGACCTTACGAAGGGCTGCCGCGTTGGTCTGCCGGTGACGAGCTTAACTATCCAAACAATGGTTGTGGGTTCGTACCTAGGGGCGACTGTCGTTGCCTGACTGTCTCGTTGGTCGAGCCGTCAAGGCGCTTAGCTACCAAGAAAGAGGTGGTGGGTTCGAACCCTATTAGGGGCCGCCGTGCATTTGTACAAATTGCCTCAGTCTGGGTGTTTTTCGATGTTTGTAATGTCCTTGCTTGGGTACGTTGTTACGGTTGTGTTGAACTTATTATCTAACGAGCAATTCTTTCTTTAAACGAGCAACTTCTTTCTTTAAACGAGCAATTCTTGTATATATATTTATATATAATCAGAATCTCGGAAACGGCTCCAACGATTGTCATGAAATTTTGTATACAGGGGGTTTTGGGGGCGATTAATTGATCCAACTAGGTTTCATTTTTATAAAACGTCGTTTTAACCGTGTTTTAAGACAACGAAATAACTGCTACACTACAAGAAGGTAATTTTTGCAACCATCTGTAAGGTTGTCATAGCTCAAGTGGGAAATAGGACGATACCGTAAACAGGAGACCCTGGTTCGAGACTTGATAATAATTTTTCTTTTTTTTTCAAGCTCCTTCTTTTGTGTGACATACCGACTACATAACGAGCAAAGCTCGGTCATCCAAGTACTTATCTACGATACTCGTAGTAGCAATACCGATCGCTAACGGCGAAGGAAAACATTGTAAAGAAACCTGACTGTGTGATGAAATTGTCAATCCGCGGTGGGCACTCCTAGTAATTAACCCCTCCGGCCTAGAACACTTGACGACCTCTGTGGCGCAGTGGTTAGCCGAGCGCATCTGCCTAGCATGCGAGAGGTCCCGGGTTCGAATCCCGGCTGGGGACAAAAAAAAACCAGGTCTTGGATGTTTACATGTTTGTGACGTCGCTGTTTCTGGTTCCCACGACACAGGGTATCCTAGTATGGGGCCAGAAGCAATGTATGTGCCTGTATGTAAATGTTATTGTTATGTTATTGTTACTTTTTCTTTCGCAGCTAAGTTGGTTATTCAAAGAGTCATATTTGAAATATATCACAGTTTACAAAGAACAAAACATGCTCATACAACTGTGGTCTATATCGTCTTCGAAATACGATTCAAAGTGCCGCTGCAAGACCGACCCGCCGGCCGGTCTACGGGGCCTCACGGAAAGCGCCGTAGTTTACATTGGTTTACATATTTTTTGACATGACATTCATTTCTTTAAACTTTTATTTGATTAATTATGTGAGTTATTAAAATTGACATTAATTATAACTGTTGATCTGATTTAATATAAATAGGCCATCTACCGACTTTTGTATGCCAGAGACTGGCGCAGACATGTATGAACGATCGAATTGTTGTTTGCCTACAAATAAATTTTATTTTATTATTTTTTGGACCTGTCGGCGGATCCTTGGAGCTTGGCTTGAGGGGAGCTCCCTTTGTGCCCTGCAGTAGGACAGCGTCCATAAAAAATATTGATAGTCAGCCATGATCAGCTTGTAAAGGGGCCTTTAACCCAACGGGGTAATTACCCCAAGATAACAACCCACCTCGATTTAAGGCAAAGTTCTCAAGTTAGTCTTCGCGGACTAGCTTCACGAATTCCGTTCTCACTTTTAGGGAGTTCAACAAACTTCGCGAATAGTTCAACGCACGACTGTCGCTGCCCGTCGAACCAATTTAGACTCTATCGCGAAGGCTTTAGAGCGGCGTTCCTCTGTCCTGTAGGCGTGCAATGTTTGGGTGTCTATTGGCTGAGGCTGTTTGGCGGATTGCTAAGGAGTTAGGATTTGACGGTCGGTTAAATATACAGGGTAAGAAGTTGAAGTTTTACGACCACTTTTGTTCAAAGTTATACAGGGTTCCACCAATCCGGACTTGGCCCCCGTGGTGGAGTATGGCCTATACCTTCCTCAGGGAAGAGACCGGTGCCCCACGGTGGGGACATAATGGGTTGATGATGATGATGATCATACAGGCTTAATTCTGAAAACACCTGCGACGAAGTATGGTGTTCGGTACTGGCGGACAAAAGAGCCGGAGGCACCAAATCCGTACTGATACAACTCCGGACTTTTGTCCTTGAAAAGTTCTGACAGTAAGACCAGCCACTAGTCTTACAAGTCTCCACCAATCCGGACTGGGCCCCCGTGTTGGAGTATAGCCCATACCTTCCTCAGGGAAGAGACCCGTGCCCCTCGGTGGAGACATAATGGGTCGATGATGATGATGATGTCGCCATACATGCAGGGCCTGCCGCTTCGGAATCGGACTTTTTAGTCACTAGAAAAAGTGTCACTCTTAGGCACTGCTTTAACCGTTCTTAACGGGCGCAGAGGCTGATGAGCGTTCCAGCAACCGAGGGTTAGTCTTCCAAAAGGTGGTGGTTTGCTAAACACGCCTAGCAACACCCAGAAATTCAGCAAAAAGCATCCATTTTCAGAGTATTTCGCAACATTATTTTGCATTTCATCGTTTTGTACGATTTCGTATGATGTCATCACTTTGTACTTATACTTGATTCTAGGTTACAGTTCCCTAGATGATAACAATAATAATAACATTCACACAACACAATCACTTGACCTGGTCCCACACTAGGATACCCTGTGTCGTGGGAACCAGAAACAGCGACGTCACAAACATGTAAACATCCAAGACATGGAGTTTTTTTTTCTCCCCAGCCGGGGATCGAACCCGGGACCTCTCGCATGGTAAGCAGATGCGCTAACCACTACGCCACAGAGGTAGTCGATTTGTACAAATGTACGGCGGCCTCCAGTGGGAGTCGAACCCGCGACCTCTTTCTTGGTTTTTAAGAGCCTTAACGGGTCGACCAACGAGGCAATCATAATATATAAGCAGACTGTAAGGTAGTCTGGGCAGATCTGATTAGAGATCAATACTTCTGACAGGACAATAATTAAATCAAACCAAATTACTTTATTTGCGTAAACACAAGTATTTTTACATGCAGATGTTACATCATAATGAGTTCCTTAATGTTTTGCCTAGCATTAGCCTAGCTTACTACTAGCATTGAATTTAATTCAATGGTACTAGCCAGACGGTGGAAAGGTCACAATTTTCAAGTATCATAAAAATTAAATTTTAAGTATTTTCATCACATTCCTAGTATCAATATTCCAAAATTTTAGTTGTGGCTATGTTGGTGATAGGAACTTCAATCAGAATCATCATCAAACAGTATCATGCTTTGCTCACAAAGCTGCTTCAAGTCTAAACTGGAATAAAATTGACGACCTGTAGTGTGGTAGCGCATCTGCCTACCATGCGAGAGGTCCCGGGTTCGAATCCCGGCTGCGGACAGTAAAAAACCCCAGTTCTTGAATGCTCACTGTTTGTTATATCGCTGTTTCTGGTTCCCACGACACAGGGTATCCTAGTGTGGGGCCAGAAGCAAAGTATGTGCCTGTACGTAAATGTTTATGTTAATAAAGAGAGTTGATGTAGAAATAGTATGATTTACAGATGAGTAGGTTTATGTACTCGAGATTCATCGTGTTTACACATCCCATTTGGACTCGCTAACCGACTTTGATATTTTTTTACAACGTCATAATTCCAGCCATGCCCACAACTGTGCTTATTCACCAAGAGAATTACTGAATTAGGTACTTCCAAATATAAATCCTGACCAAAAATATATTCCCCAATATTGTTTTTTGTTTTGAACCTCATCTCCAGCCTGTTATTGGTATTATGATAAACTCTTCATTCTCAGTCAGTCCGATCCAAACTCTCTCAATCAAAACTCTGGTGTCAACGTACGTTTTGGCGAGTTGAACGTTCGGCCAACTCTGAGCGACGCTGGCGATGGAGGAACTGGTTTTCTCGAGCCTGGTATTAGCTCTTCAGGCCGCGGGGTCAGCTGGAGATGGCTTAGACCGAGTTTGGTCTTCTAGAACCTGGTACTAGCTATATAGGGTGGGGGGTCAGCTGGAGCTGGTTTTGCACAGGCTGTGGCCCTTGGAGTGAATGGACTTTGTACAACACGGAAGTGTTTCCTCCGTTTTCGGTAAATGTTTTTTTTAACCGACTGATCTAAAAGAGGAAGTTCTCAGTTCTACTACAACGGATTCTTTTTTTATTTTACCATATTATTTAGCTCACGACTAATTCTCAAACCTACCTTAAGTTGATTTGAGAAAAGATGGTCAGAGTGGAGTTTTGTTGCTGCCTTTTCCTCTACTACACTCGGCCCCAAGGCAGCGGCTAACATTAGCATTATAAGTACATTGACATTCAACAAGCAGAATGTAAATTCTTTACGTTGATATCAATTTCTGATTTCTGATTTTCTGACAAAAAAATCAGATGAAACTTTCAAGTGGTTTAGAAGTAGTTCGTTAAAAAACACTGTGACACGAGTTTTTTATATAATAATATTATTATGAGATTGAATTCGTCATTCTTACGCACGAAGTCACAGGCAAACGTTATTTCTTGTTATAAAATTTATCGTGATTACATATTTTATTTCTTTTACCCGACTGCAAAAGCGAAAGAGATTTATATTTTTCACGCATATATGTATGTACGTATGTTTCTTTATGTTTCTTTTAAACGACTGCAAAGAAGAGAGTTGTATGTTTCACACGTATGTATGTACATATGTTTATTTATGAACACACAAAAGCTTTCCCGATTTTCATGATTCGGGGCCCGTCGGCTTTATGACGTCACGGAAGAAAACAAAATGGCGGAAGCCATTTATCCTTTTGTTGGTAAAAACGTCCTACGGTCTTAACTATAGCCGAAGAATTCCGTGAGTTTACTTAACTAATTGTGTATTACACGTATGAGTCATAGAGTTACGCAAAGTACTCAAATTACACTATCTCAAAGCCTACAATGAGCTACAGACGAGGTAATCCGCGATAGCTCCTATCTTTAGAGATAGAAGGACGATTTTCCTCTGACGAGCGTCGCCAGTACACGGCTGAAAATTTGTTTTGGCAACTCTTGGGGACGTTGACCCAAAGTGTCAGTGTTTGAATTCGGAACGTATTTGCGACTCGGCTTCATTCGGAGTTTCACGCCCCCTTTTATGAGGTTTTCAGGGACACGGAATGGCGTAACATATGCTCACGACCTAACCCCGTTTGGGTAAGTGGAGTCACTAACACATTATGGGCGATTCCACGTAGGATGAATTGAATATGACATTAAATTTATCATTATTTTTATTATGTATTTATTTAAATTGCATTAGATTACAGTGAAAACCATTGCATCAGACAATTTGAAACATACAAAGTATAAACAACTATTTTATACAATTCGTTAATTAACATCATAATCAAACAAATAAATAAATTTTGAATTAGACTCACTCAACAATTAAAAACATTTAAAACAAATGATCACAAATAGGACACCCATACATCATATCATACATTTATGACGGCCTTGTTCGGTCTCTGTATGAAAAAAGTAGTGAAAACGTCACGTTTTTCGGGAATGCACATTGTGTTACAAAACTGCAAGACTTTTATTTATTATGGCCCAATGGCAAAACCAAAACCAGCCGTTTTTGAATTGAGAATTTCACTAATGCCCGGTTCCAATATCTACAAAACGCTTCGTTACGATCGGTTACAATTCCTACGAAATTCCTACGAACCGTCAATAAATTGTAGGGAAAACGGATCGTAGCCGGTAGGCGTATATTATAGGAACCGGGCATAAGTAAATACTTACAGTGCCACCGTCTTATCTGTTCAGTTGATAGCGGCGCTAGTGGAAAATTTAGTAGTAAAATTTGAGAAATTTACCTAGAAAAATGAGAATATTTTAACCCGTCTTTCAATTTTGATGAAAATATATCTATAAATCTTAGCAAGTAAATAAATAAAACAAAAAATGGGGACAGGATTTTGAATTTATAAGCTTTAGTTACAATTTTGCCCACCTTGGTGGCGCTGTAACGTTCTGTCTCACTCTTTTTTTTAAATTTGACGGGACAGCACTATAGTTACGTAGCTAATTCTCAATTCAGAAACTGGCCCATTGTGTCTAATAAAAGAAGATGTTAATACTGGGTATTGAGCTATTGAGCTTTCAGTACAATCACGTCCAAAATATGGAAAATATGGAATAAATATGTACCTAAACAAAAGTTTCAACAACCAACATTTTTAAAGTATTTTTTTGCAGTCTAATTGTATGAAAAATAAATTAAGATTAAGGTTATTGGAAGTGGTTTCATATTATCAACTGTACAGAAGCTGTGTTCTATTTATATTGTCTCCACCCTCAAACAAATAACTTCAATCGTTTTTAGCAAGCGGATGTTATGGGAATTTAATTTTCGATCTATCTCCTTCAACCATCTCCTAAGATCTAGAATACGGTGATAAATAAAAGCTATTCAAACGATAAAATAAAAAATAAAATATTCAAAAGACCAAAGAGGCTTGCAACCTGCCTGAAAGTTGCAAACCTTCTTTTCCGAGTTTTGTGTCAAAATTAACAGCTGATTTAGCTTCCCATTTTGTGTTCAAGTCAGAGTAACTGACTAGAGTATAAGGGTTGATGTTCTATCGAATGTAACACACGAGTTCACACGGCCAATCCTCTCTGATCGAAAATGACGTCGACTCTACTCTACGCGCGATAATGTTGTCGACACCACCGCCAACCAAACAAAAAAGTTAGTTCCGAAAATCCAATTCGTCAGATGCCGAAAGCCTATCAAAGTTCCCTGGACAGCACATGCTACTACCTACCCGTCTGGGTGTCTGGTGACCTCTGTCTGAATGGTAGAGCTGTGGATATAAAGATCCCCAGTCGCCATAGTTGTCTTGAGCGGGGAAGGTCGGCCAATGCGCCTTGGAGTAACGTTCATCGACCCCTGATAGTAAAGGCAGTACACCCGGGTTGCGTACCCCTTCTGGTTCAAAATAAGTTCTTATGTGTAGCGTGCTAAGAGTCACAGAGCCTGAGCTTGGTTTCGAGGATCCAGTACGTGAACGTTTGTTGGTATTCGTCGTTGAAGTGCCTTATTTTAGTACAATAAACTTTCGTTAGTACATAGATTTCGAGTGATCGGTTTCATAGAGAATTTAATGTAACTTCGACTATAACTCACAGCGGAATACTTACATATTTTTTTATACTTAGCAACTAAAATACCACAGTAAAGTAAAAAGTTATTTATTAATAAAAATCAATAATAACCGTGGTCGCCCTGCTAGGTAATTCAATAATGTTCACTGCCTATTTTTGAAATGACAATATGTGCTTAATTTTGATTTTAATTTTGATAAATGATAATTTTGAAATGACCAAGAGGATGCGTGTGTACAATTTTGTGTCCTTAAATTTGACGTAGTTTAGCAAAAAGGCTCCAACCCACACAACGTGAGTTTTGAGTTATTTGAGTTCTTAATTGCAAGCTGATTTACGCTCTCCATACATGTGGGCTGGTCTACCATGTACCATAACTTTGCACATACTCATCGGATCGCTATGAAAGTCTTTGATTCTTAAAATATAGAGAATAGTGATCAATTTGGTATTTTTAACTCAAATAAAAAAAAGACCATGTTGTGGGTGGAACCTTTTTTCTAAACTACGTCCAATTATCATCATCATCATCAGGCTATATTAGTCCACTGCTGGACATAGCCCTCCCCTAATGAGCGCCATAGCGCCCTGTCCTCAGCTTGCCGCATCCAGCATCTGCCTGCAGTCTTTGCAGATCGTCATCCCACCTGGTTAGAGGGCGTCCTACACTACGTTTGCCGAGTCGCGGTCTCCACTCAAGAACACGTCCAATTATCACGCAGGCTATATGCGTCACATTGTAGGGCACAGACCTTCTTTCAGAGGTAGAGTGGGTTTAATTACCTCGGGTTGCCCACCGCGGATTGGTGATTTCAAGCTCTGAGGTATGTGGATACCTCGACATCCAAGTTTCCGTTTCCTCACGATATTTTCTTTCACCGTCAGCCAGTGGTATTTCTACTATATAAGTACTGTCACAAATGTACATAAGAGCCATCGCAAACAGGGCGACTTGTCGCTGCGTCTAGTCGCCGCGTCAGACGCGACGTTGTCATTTGCTTCTGGCGTCTTGTCGTCGCCACTCCGCGACTCTGACGCCAGTGTGCGGAGATTCGAACAAGCCGTAGCCTGTCATCGCGTCTAGTCGCCGAACTGTCGTTGTCGCGTGTCGCCTAGTGTGCGCATAGGCTTAGAGAACAGAGTCATTGGTACATGCCGGGTTTCGAACGTGCGATCTCCCAAATGAGAAGTCAACGTTCTACCAAGCTTGCTCAAGGATTTATTTAAGATTGGTTTCCCCTTATATCTGTCAATAACTTGGAAAAACCTACAGATTTACACTTTACATGTTTTAATGATTATCTACATACAGTGTACAAATAACTAGATATGAACATTTTTCTTAATTTAATGATTTTCTACAGGAAACCGAATCTAGTCCGGAGCAAAAGGAAATTTGTTTACGTACTGATGAAACGCATGTTGCTTTTAATCAGTTCAATACTAATGATTGACTGACGGGCAGATATGTTTTAAGTAAATATTAGTTCTTTCAGTTTGAAAGATAGGATGGAATCCATTAGGTATATTACTAAAGTTTCTTTCGAAATTAGTAATTAATAATCTTCTAATATATAAAATTCTCGTGTCACACTGTTAGTGCGCATACTCCTCCAAAACGGCTTGGCCAATTTTGATGAAATCGATTCAATTAGTGCATTATGCATGTGCATACGATGACAGATACACGGTCACGTCACGTGACATGTTTTTCACACCATTGACGCCTTAGAATTATTGATACTCGTGCTCGCGTGATTTTGAAGCGGCAACGAAACTAAATCGCAAGATTCATACAGTTGACATTGTACTACAATGCTTTAACAGAATCTAGGTGCAAGTCCTGTATCATGCTCAGCAAGTCCTGAACGATTCCAGTCGTGTAACTTTCAAATTTCAAACATAATATAAACATAAACATTTACATACAGGCACATTCATTGCTTCTGGTAGCACACTAGGATACCCTGTGTCGTGGGAACCAGAAACAGCGACATCACAAACATGTAAATATTCAAGACCTGTTTTTTTTGTCCCCAGCCGGGGTTCGAACCCCGGACCTCTCGCATGGTAGGCAGATGCGCTAACCGCTGCGCCATAGAGCTGTGATAGGTGGTGTCACAAACGTCAGGACTCCAAAGGATTTTGTACTCAGAATTTAGGCCTCTGGACTTTGAGCAGCAGTGGCCTCTGGATACACAGATAGATATAAAAAATGTGGATATTTTAATGATTCAAGGCCATGTGCTTCAAACATCCATTCAGCCGTTTAGCTCGATTGCGTGAGAGACCGAACACGTTCGAATTTTTATTTTATCTGTGGGACGAAAGCCCAAACAAGCGATTGAACTCGGTTCACCTCTGTGACCGAATTCGCGAGTTCGTCGGTCACCGAACGACCGCCAGTCACCCGGGGTTCGATCCTGACCTATACTTACTTCCGTTGAACCGCTGACTCTCGTAGGTTCACGATTTAGATTTAGGCTCTTTAGAACAATGATTTGATTCGAAATTTGAATTAGTGATTTAAAAAGCCAGGGTGACAGATTGTCATTAAGAACTCCCATTTAGCGTTCTTTTTTTTTATAAGGTCGACTCCACTAAAACACTCTTAGCCGTTTTATATACAGGAAGAAATATACAATTTCTCTTACAAAACTTGTCTTAAAATTGTTTGAGTGGAATCGCGTCTAAATAAATAAGATTAAAAGCTCGTGCGCAATAAAGAATTATCTACATCAATCTGTCTACCGTAGACAGAACATCAACCTTAACACAGTTCCCAGTTTCAGCGGCATATTTCCTCTGACACTAAAGATATTATTTTTTATGGTTTATAACAGGAAATCAAATAAATCGTTAAGTACCACTGTCGATAGTCTAAAAGTAATCCATAACCGAGCAAAGTGCACGAATGTAAAGTTTGTTATAAAATAATGGAATAGCCAACATTATATTATTATTGTAGCTAACTCCGCCAGGATTCTGATAAGCCCATCCAGAATACCAAACATTGAACAATGAAACGGGAAAAACTCGCAGTAACAGTAGGTGTTTCTGATGTATTGAAAATTAAAGTGATTGTACGTACAGATAACTAACTAAAGTATCCTGTATACACACTTTATTGTTCACAAAGAAATAAATAATTACACAAACCATAACCTTCATATAAACGAGTACATAGGAGAGCCTATTTCTATAGTATTATGTTTATTTCGCAAGCTAGACGGGAATAATTTTGCGCTCGTAAACGTCTTAAATACCTCGGTGCGTAGCATTTTTTACGAACAACTAATAATAAATACTTATAAATAAAATCTTACACGAACATTCGCAAGCGAGAGCATCGCCCCAAGATTTTGCGTTTCAAATATTTCAACAGATGTGTATTGACCTATGAATACTGCCAAAACATTGTGACAACAGACGCCATTTTGTGTGATGACGTTTGGGCTAGTTTTTTTAATCAGGGCAAAGATCCAATGTCAAATAGCCTAGACCTAGCTAGACGACGGAAATACGTTTTTTGTTTTTTTTTTAGTATGAGTAACTTCGCATTTTATGCCATGAACGATCTTATTACATTGGTCGTAAGTTGTACTTTGCTCGACTCTTTGATTGTTAAGCGCGTAATACCTACACCATAATAGCATAACTCACGGTGCAGTGCAACGGCTGAAAAAAGTTTGATGAACCGACATTACAAAACAATTTATTCAAAGCAACATGGCGTTTGCATTTCGACAAAGGAGAGTAATACTGAGTCATTATTTCTAAATGACTCAAGTTCTTCGCATTTGTAATAATTTAAAGGACCGAAACATAAAAAAATATGTTAAAAGAGTGTGAAATGGTCAGCATTTGTGAAATATTTTGAACGGGATGTGCCACACTTTGACCTCGTGAATTAAAAAACATAAATCACCAGTCTATCTTATCTGTGGATCTCCATCTGATTCGTTACCATGGACACAAGCTCGTTACTGGGCAATTTTTTTTTTCGAAAATGGTAAGCTTCTAATACCTAATGTCTTTAAATTTATTTTATTTTTGCTCTTTACATTTGATTATGGTCGCGACAGCATTAAAACATTTTATTTAAAGGGTGTCGTCACCAGAAACGCTAAGTAAGCGAAGGAGATTACCATTAACAATGTGTGTATCGACTGCTAAAATCAGATAATAATCAAACAGCGATTTCCATACAAAAGTGACATCAGAAGTCAAAAGAAAAAAAATGTAGCATCAAAGCTGCCTACATGGAAGCTCTTGCCATATTATAAGACTATTTATGACTCCTAAGGCCCCTCTTTCTTTTTTTGTAAGCCAAATTAGTCACCAGCCACCTGTGATATGAATCGATGACTTACAATGCAAGGCCCCCAAAATGTTAATTATATCAGAAGGCAAAAAAAATCTATGACAATGATGTTTGACAAGTAATTGAAGTGTTGGAAAGGAATTGAATACATCTTTTAAATCCTGCAAATTTCCTCTCTGTGTGCGTAGCCTTATACCAGGAATTGCAGTGCAGAGCCATAACGCAAAAAAAATTCTATCGAATACCAACATAAAAATGTAAAAAATAAAAAATTCTCAAAACTTTTTTGCGAACGTTTTTCCGCCGAGCCATTCGGCCAGGATCTTTCGCCCGCCACACACTCGCACGCTTACCCACACAAGCACCGACCAAGTGTGGTGACTCCAGTGTGCGTGGTTCAGCGAACCCGCGCGCTGCAGTGGGGCAGTCGACGACCTAGCACCACGTGGGCTGCGATAAGCGGCGCTTCCCGGTTTGCGCGGCGAGGTTCGCTCCTGCGCGGTTTCTGAACGTACACGGGACAAAAGGAAAAAAAATATAGGCGCGTGATTTTTTTTTACATATTTGCCGCCACGTTAATGCCAAGCTTTTGAGATGATACTGGCTGGAAACAACGAAACATTTTCCTGACTTCTTTACACTTAACGAAATTGGACTCTTTGTTAGGCTCGTACAAATATGAGTATTTTAACTTACCAATGGGGAATTTGCACAACAAAATGTTTTAATAGAATAGGAGAGGACACGTTCAAATATAAATAGGTAGGCGTGGTATTTTTTCTACGACTGAACTTTTCATTTTTTAACCAAACGAAAAGTCAATACAGTCATGACAAGTGAGACGAAACGGCATCTTTTCGATGATGTACTAATAATCGGACATTTCATTGCAAAACGTACTTGGCCACTTTTTTCTTTTGTATGCCAATTGTTTTCAGTAATTTTCATTCATTTACGTTTGATTTGCATGTTTGTTTTTGAACATTTTTGGGGACACAGTTGCGCTCTAGAATCCAGCACAAATAAGGAAACAGAAGTCGGGTTGACGTCACATCTGTAGGTAATACAAACACCATAATACAGCCAAGACTGAAACATTTTTTCCAAGATTATTAAAATAAAACCTTCAAAATGGCTACCCATTGCATAGAGAATCTTTATTTGAGCCAGGACGCACCCAAGTTCAGCGAATAAAAATAAAAATTTGAGCACGCGTAATAATTAAACCCACACTCTCTCCGTTAGCAATGTGCCCTGCCTCTGAGAGAAATAGAACGGACATGGTCTCTAAATCTATATAAATAACATTCAAAGTCCTGACTGACTCACTCATCAACGCCCAGCCCAAGCCGTTGGACCTAGGAAGCTGAAATTTTGTACAGAGGGTCTATACATAATGTAGAAGAATAAGACCGGATTTTTTGAAATTTAACCCCTAAGGGGGCGAAAAGGGTTGCCAAAATTTGTATGGGAGGTATAAAGAATGTTGTCTAATTTTCTTGAAACTTAAAATAAATACTCTTCAACACAATTGATTGAACACGTGTTTCGCCGTTTTTCCAAATTTAACCCTAAAAACCCCGAACGGGGTTGCAAAATTTTGAACTAAAGTCCGCGCGGACGGAGTCGCGGGTGAAAGCTAGTAATTATATATTTTTTTACATTTATACCGCGTATAAACGCGTGCCGAACGGATATTAGTTTGGTCAGCTGTCATTCGGTTAATGGAATAAGTGAAGGAGGCCATTTGCCGTTTGTGGCCCGTTTCTTGACCCTGGATTCGGCGATCGATGGCCAGCCGGCTCGGTAACCGCTGGCCAAAGGTCACTGTAACTATAGCTGTCCCGTGAAAAAAAAAACCTGGCGAGGTCACGGCTGATAACGAAATTCTACTGCGTTAAAAATTGTGAAAGCGTGAAAAATAGAGAAACACAACAAAGTTCTTGTATCGTCGCTGAACTAAAGACAACCTCTCACAATAATATTTCTAACATTATAACAATAAAAAACAAAATGTACCATAAACAACATAAAATCATCCCGGCTGGGGACATAAAAAAAACCCAGGTCTTTGATGTTTACATGTTTGTGACGTCGCTGTTTCTGGTTCCCACGACACTGGGTATCCTAGTGTGGGGCCAGAAGCGATGTATGTGCCTGTTTATAAATGATAAAAAATGGATAAAAACGGAATTAAAAAAAACGTCATAATCGTGAGGTAGAGTTGTAGAGTCTATTATTGAAAGTATTTTGCATTGATTGTGGGAGGTAAAATATTGATACAATAATTTCTTAATAATTTCTTATAAGACTTTTTTGGTACATACAATTTATGTATTAGGTATTAGGCTTATTTATGTATTAGATGATTTTTAGCGTCCAGTGCCACCTTCAAACATACTAGATGGATTAACCACTCAGACATTGCAGGGCCTAGGACATTGCTTAGATGGCATTGCTTTAGTAGCCTTGCCCAGTACCTATACCATCCTATATTAATAAGTCTAATAATAAGTAAAGTAACGCAAAAAAAAAATTGCTACCTACAGACACTCTCTCAGACGTCTACAAGACGTAATAGGAACGGCCCACTATAGAGCACAGACCTCATCGAGATTTATCAGCGTGAAATCACTATAAGGTTTGCTTATTAAAGACCCCAAGGCTTTAATTCACAGCTTCAGCATCACAAGCCAACCACCCAATCGCAGGCACTATAATTATTTATAAATAATATTAAGCTCCGCGGGAGACATATCGCCCAAAGTCTAGTAGTGGGCAACGAACCCCAAAACCAGTTCATTCACTCACTGCGGGTTAGGCGTTTGAATTTCGAACTCAGATAGACCATAGACTAGACGGCCGGGGAACCCGGGGATGCCTGGAGATGAGGAAAAAATAAAACTTTTATTTTTGTTTCGTAAGGAACCAATTTTTGAATTTGGAACTTTCTTTCTCCCTTTCCGAACTTTCTTCGTGGCCAGTCGAAAGCAACAATGCCAATAATGCGTTACGAAAATATCGAATTAAAAACTCGAGTCTACCAACAAGAAAAACGAATAAAAAAAAAGTTCTATTTTCAAATTTCGGAAAGATCGCGAACGGTCTAGCGTTTCAGGTAGGTACTTACTACACAAATTAATTCCTCAGTGCAACGACTCCGCGTTTGAACTTTATCAGTGAAAAAAATAATAATTCAAAGCAATTTCCAGCTTATCGAAGTAAGTTCAAAAAACGACCAAGGGCGTGTCCGGCTCCGCGTCGAGGGTTCCGTACTGCCCCACAATATATTTGTATTGATGTAGGTACTTAATGTAAAATGGGGTTTATTTCACACACTTGGAAACATTTATATTTCATTTAATTCCAGTGTAGTCGGGTAGCATTAGGAACAACTTATCTTAGATGCTAACTATTCGCCGCTGTGTCGCGGTAACTATGTTAATAACTTACATTGCTACGTATCATATCTCCGTCATACTCTTTTCTTTACCTCCTTCGGTAGAATATGCTTATGGCATTAAATCCGCCGCATCCTACGATTTTTTTTTTTAATTTAAATGCAATCCAGAAATGTGCCTCTTTTAGGCACGTTTTAATCAAGTACGGAACCATAAAAGATTAGGTACCTACACTTCATTTTATTGACACATTGATTTCCGCTGATAAGAATGACGCAAATCTTAGGTGGGACGGGGGAATCGATCGATGTTCGAACGGCCTTTGTTGCGAAGCAATTTATTGTCTTTATTAAAAAAAAATGCTTCGAAATTCCAAAAAGTTCGAAGTTTCAATATTTTTAATTTCATTCTAAAGAAACAAAATGTTTGTTTTTTTTTTAATCGAAGCCTAAGAGATGCTAAGCTAAAGCTGGCAGACTGTACGTTTTCATTTCGTGTAAGAGGTCAGCGACCGCGCTGAAATGATAAATTTTATTATTCTCGTCATTTGTGACGGAGTAGCGAGTGGGAGATTGTGGGAAGCACAAGATTGTTACCAAAAAATAAATTTGTAAAGACGAAATTGCTCGGAAGGGAAAAGAAGTTGAGAGATGTTTTTATGAAATGTTTGATGTTTAATGTGAATTTTTTGTAACAAGTTTTGTAGATGGAAATGTAAAAGAAATGTTACAGGATAGGACACCCTTTGGTCCATTTATCTATGCTTGGCATTTTTTTCAGACTATAAACGACACTAAATCAATAACCTTTAGCGGTAGAAAATTCGATACCGTTTGAAAATTTAGTATTAGCTAGCACTAAATTTGGAAACTGTTTCGAGTTTTCTACCGCTAAAGGTTTTTGATTTAGTGTCAAGTATAGATAAATGGTTTATAGTTTGGGTGTTCTATCCTGTAACATTTCTTTTCCATAGTAAGGTTGTCTGGAAAAAATGCTTTCAGTAATAAGGCCGCCAATTGTACCATGAACTTTTGTAAATATTTTCTATTTTTCCGCTGTGCAATAATGAATTCTTATCTTATCTTATTTGCCTCTACTTGGTAGTCTACTAAGCAATAGCAGTAAAATGTAATTTGAATAGTACAAAACGCGCAAATAACATAGTCCTCTCTCGCGAAGGCGATCGAATTTTCTCCACTACAGACGGCCCCAAGGCAGCGGCTAACATTATACATAACTGTATGTACATTGACATTCAACAAGCAGAATGTAAATTCTTTACGTTGAAATAAATTTCTGATTCTGATTCTGAAACGCGCGAGGCGCCGAGTTAAGTTGCTCGGGTTATACCATTGGAATACGATTAGTTAATAGAATACCAATAGTGTTAAGGAAACAACCATTGCCGTACTAACACGATTCTATTAAAGAACTACAGATGTATGAGACTTCGCCCCCTGGTTCAGTGTCCGGCTGCGAGAGGGATGGCAGATGTGACGTCACATTATGTCGTCTCGCTCCCTCGCAAGGTCGCCAGCAGTTTCCTCTGGAATAGCTTTTCCGCAGTAGGTGCGGTTTTTGTGGAAAATTCGGCTTTCCTCGCTATTTAAATCTTCAACTTTTATCCTCTATTTCTCACACTCCGGTAACAGTAGATTATCCGGAAACTGGGGGTAAATTGGGTATTTATTGTTATAAAGTTCCTGTATGGGTTCGACACCCGTTGGTTACATACAAAAACACACATAGGTAAGCTCAAAATAAAACATATATTTTTTACCCTATTCTATTATAATTATAATTCATTATTATTTTATTCTAATTAGTTATAATTCACTTTCCCAAGCAAAATTGCAGGTATTAAGGGTAGCCAATATGTTTGTTTGCTACCCAACACTGGGCCGACGTGGGCTGATGATGATGATGATGAACGTTTGAATCTTTTCTAACAGAATAAGAATGTAATTGTCAATGGAGATCACTAACCTGTTACTCAATGATTATTTCAAACAAAGTCATCGCTTGTTTCCTCATACTAATGAATAAATTTCGTTCAAACGAGTTTTAAATCCGCGATTACGAATTGTTGCATTAACATTGGAAATGAAACTCTTATTGACGGTCCAAAATTCCTAGATTAAGATTAGATAACATAAGAATATTCTTCCTTATCGCGCACAATTATACACATACAAAATAAAAGTTCGAATTAAAAGGTACTATGGGTGACCTTATTGCCAATAGCAATTACCGTCAACTTAAAGTCCAATTTCCCCAAAAAACGTCGCCAACAACCCTCTAACGGTTCCCACCGTGCCAAAACCCGCATATCTCACGGAAACTGCAACCCGCTATCACTAGAATGCCGATTCCGTACAAAATCCGAGGGCAATAGCTTTTGCACCGAAATTCACATTGTTTGGGTCCCCTGGTCAACGCCCTCCCGCGCAACTGTGTGAGTCATTCACTCACACTCGCGCAGACTTGCGCAGAACCGCTCCGTGCCAAGAAAAGCCGACTTAACGACGAAAACCGTGAAAATTTTCGAAAAACCAGTTTCGGATTAGGCTTCTTAATCGGTTCCCGATCGGATGGCGTCAAAATTTCCCCTTTATAGGTTAGGAAATCGAAAGGTCATTCAACTTGTCGGTGGGTCGACGCTCGGGCTACTGAACTATCGTGGGCTAGAGCATTATTCGGCTCTGACGCGGCGCCGGGTGAAAAAATCCTCCGTAAATTTTTCGGGCTACGCCGCCGATCTGTCATGGCGTCAGTCGAGTAGCAGAGGCCGCGGAGGCGACAGCGCGCTAAGAACGGACCCGTGTTCAGAGAATCCAATAGTACAAAACTTTAAAAAGTACAAATTTTTTGCAGTGACTTATTTGAATTGTTTTTTTTTTTATAAGTGACAGTGCCTTGACAAAGTAACAAAGTGCAGAGTGCCAGGATTTTTTCTGGAGTGTGACGGTGACTGCGTTCCAAAATTGAAACGGAGCGACGTAATTGGCTGGCTTGCGGGATTTTAGAAAATCGAACGGCTGGCGTTCGGTTCGCTAAAATCGTTCCTTTTTCGAAAAGTATCCCAAGCAATTGGCTAAACTTTTTCTTCAAAATTCAAAACTCTTTTCCAAATATAAAATAAGTTTCTTCTTTGCTGCTCTGTCTTTCCTGTTGCAGATTGTTTTGTGAAATAATGAGCTATACGGAGTGTGCGGGAACAACAGCAAGAAATACAATAAAAACACAAATAACAGTGCCTTAAATGTAGAAAGTTATTTTTAAGAAGAAAAGGGGAATCCAAAACAATCACCACGGAGACAAAATGCCAAAAAACCTGCTTCTCTTCAAAAAGTTAATACCGGAAATAAACTTCGCGAAGAGAAATCTTACTACACCGTTGGGCTTGAACATACTGTTTATCAGCTAAAACTGGCACATGCAACAGAAACACTTCAAAAAACAACACCAGTCTCAACATAGTTGAGGAAAAGCAGTTCGAGTGCCATACATTCGTATAAAACTATGGTGATTTAAACAAAAAAAAACAGAGCTGCCTTACCGACCAAGTCGACTTTAAACAAAACAAAGGAACAATAATTTGAATGAACCAAACTTCAAATTTGAAACAGTGATACTAGTGTTTATAAAATAACAGAAAAAAAAGAGAACAAACCTAAAATAAAACCAAACAAAGACTATGCGAATACAATTCGCCGATCGCACCTACCACTGGCCGACAGTAACTTAAGCCCTCGCCACAGAGGCGGAGAAGAAAAAAACTAAACGTCAAAATTGACAAGAACTTTTTTAAAAACATGAATAACAACCAGTTCCATGAGGCGCTGTTCGGGTCGCAGTGGCCTCCAGATCAGCACGGCGGCCACTCGGCAGCCTCGACGATGCTGCACAGCCATGCCCAGTCGCCGCTACCCCCGAGAATGGCCATGAAGACGGAGCCCAGCGAACAGGGCATGTCCTGCTCAGGAATGGGCAGCATGATGCACGATATCAACGGATCTGTAGCGGA
This sequence comes from Yponomeuta plumbellus, assembly GCA_947310845.1. Classification (NCBI taxonomy): domain Eukaryota; kingdom Metazoa; phylum Arthropoda; class Insecta; order Lepidoptera; family Yponomeutidae; genus Yponomeuta; species Yponomeuta plumbellus. The sequence goes on from OX371218.1 coordinate 5,651,854, forward strand.
CAGTACCTCTCCACCTCCCGGCGGGGAGGCCATGTTTGGAGGACCAATGGCATCCATGTTTGTTGACAAGAAAGGCGCCAACTCGATAAGAGGTAATTTTTTTTCTTTAGTTTTTTTTGCGCAAGTTTTTTCAGATGCCTGGGTTACCAGTTTCTTATAGATAATAGTAAAGATACAATTATTGTCAGTAATTATTCATTACTAATGTAAAGGACAAAAAGTATCTGAAAGCGGCATGCGTGCGACTAATATTGTTGATGAAGCGTAACAGGGTTGTCCGAAGCGCGCGGGATGACAAAAACGTGTCTATGTCTGTATGAACTTTTCGCGATTAGTCTATTGGGCGAACATTTCTGACAATTATAATTAGCTATCATAAACCTTATTCCGGATACACTTACTTGAGTGTTTGTCGGGGCAGTCCGACCAGATTTCGCTACGCAAGTTTTAGATCAAAAATTATAAGTAGCTCTAATTAATCCAAGGAAAGAAAAGACATGTGTTACAACAACAAGAAATATCACAAAAATAAACATAAGTGATATAATATGACACAAATACAAGGAAAGGGACTTCAGGGAGCAACAATACAGCAAAAAGGAAAAATCTTATTTTAGATCGAATTTGCAAAAAGTGTGTGAAATCTCTCAATCATGTTATCGTGATTTTTAAAACCGATGGCCGTAAAATTAAGGTGAAAAACCTGGAACTATTAAAATTAGTGCCAAAAACGGCATAAAACGGCGCCATTTTTGACATAAATGCTGTCGAGTCACACGTCCCTGAAGGATCATCTAAGGATTGAGAAGGACATCTTAGGATTCTAAGAATGTCCTAAAAATAACTGGTAACATTATTCTCTCGAGATTGTCTCATACTTTTTGCAAAAAACGATCTGTGAAAGACCATATTTTATGATTTTTTTTCCTTAGTGGTGCTAGTAGTGGTGGCCCAATGGAGCCCTTAATTTACAATTTTACATGCTTTCATAAAACTGCAGTTCTTAGTTTACTGCAACAATTTTATGAAAATTGAATAAATTATTTATTGCTACAGACATGCTTACAGAATAATATAGATAATAAATATAATTATTACATTACGTAGTGCGTGTGACTATGATGCTATTTCAGCAAAAACACACCATGAAAGGTAGGGCTTACAGCAAAAAACTTAGAACTTAAAATTGGCTAGCCGATTCTGCTTAATCGGTTACATCCAATTTTCGTAATAAACCATTAATTGTAGATCTCATAAATAGGCGCATCAGCTCGGTACACGAAAAATGTCTTGACATCATGTCTTCGTCTAGTGGGTGGTCGCTACCCGCGACCCACGCGTAATGCTGATAGAGATAAGCAGCCTTATTATAAAAAGTCAGGTCACTAAAAGCACTGCTATAGTAGCCTTATAAGATCATTATAATAGGGTTTCACAAAAACGTTATTAATAAAACAAAATCCACATTATAACTGGGCTATAACCCTGCTATAACTTATAGTTGATATGGCCCTACTTTATCTCGACTACAAGCTTACTATAAGCGATATTTTAATCTGTGGTTGCAAAACCACAGATTACAAAAGTGTGCATTTGTCAGATTGTTGTCTGAAGTGGTTTGGTTGTCATTGAAGTCCTGAAGTGGTTTTTCGTGAAAAAGTGCTATTATCGAACGTTTTTGGCCTGTTTACTGGACCCTGATTGACTACGGATTACCTATATTACCTTGGCTATTACTGGACACCGACGAATCTGCTCTCACAGTTGACATTGGCTTTGTATAAAATAAAATGGTATAAAATGGTATCCTCTTCAATTCGATTCTTTTTAAATGTATCCTCTTTAAAAACTTTCAAACGAAAAGTTGAAAACTTTTTTTTCTTAAAAGACAGACTTAAAAGAATGAACGCATCATAGTACGCGACGTTGCCAAATTGACAGGTCGTAAAAGAGCACGATAGTTAAAGTAGGATTGTTGTACTTTTATTAATAAGGAAAAGTTAGAGCGTACTATATGTCTAATAGAGGACTATAGCCAAAGTGCGCTACAAGCACACTATAGGTCGTTTTTATTAATAAGACTGAAGGTTTATACCTCAGCAATTAGCCAGAGGCAGAACATGTGGACGTACTTTGGACTAAAACGGCCACAGAGTGGTGGCCGAAGTTGGGTAATCGATGAGTGGGCAGACCAACGACCCCAGTTGAAGACATTAGATTATATAAAGCCGTTGCACAGCAATGGATGAGACTGGCAGGTGTGTCAGGGTATTTCCCTTCACGCTGTCTACCCCATAGAACTCTAGGCTGTCCAGCCCAGGCAGGATGCCCAGTAGTGGGCTCTAGCACCATGATGCCATCTTTGTACTTTAACAATGCACTAAAATATACGAGGTTCTAGAAGGCGTCTTAAGCTAAATCTTTTAGGAATTTTGGGAATTTATTTGAGAACAAATACTGTTGCTTGCTACTTGAGAAACAAAGGATTTTGAGATAATTTTTTTTCCTTATCCGCCACAACTGTAAGAGATTTAATGCCAAAAGTTTTCCTTAGATAAACACAAAGTAATCACAAACAGCTCCCAGCGTTTACTTTGTCTTAAACAAATCGATATACCTAACAAATATTGTTCCACCAATCGGTCTAATTCTACCTACCGAAGACAAACACGATACGTTTGTATTTTATTTGTAAATTATATTGATAGCACTATCGTTTGTCGCTTTGCTTACTTTAAGTGGTAGAATGTTTGACTCCAAAGGTCTTTATTTCGATCTTATTAATTCTGTTGCAATTACTATAGACGAATGATGTCACGCGAGAGTATCTAATACTACCCAATTGACTTAACCTAAAAAAGGAACTGGGGAGACTCGCAAAAGTCGCGCCAAAGTACTAAAAACGACTATTAAGAGTACGTTGCAAAGCAACTACAAAAATTAATTTGTAATTATGTTTTTATGGTAAATAATTACAAATTAGGATTTTTTTATATTTCATGATATACATCAACCAATATATATACAATTATTTCCTTGTTAAATTATTAAAAACTCCTTTGTTAATTTATTTGCGCATCTATGATTGCGTTGTCTGAGTGAAGATTTTTTACCTCAAAGGGACTGTCCATTGCGCTTGTACGCTAATCTGTTAATCTTCTGTTAACAGCTGTCAAATGTTTTTTTCGTATGCTTTTTGGCCAAGTGACAGCTGTTAACGGTAGATTAAACAGACTGTTAGAGTACAAGAAACCGGGGGTGTGAGGCTTAGTATTTGATATTTTCACCTTAATAACTTATTTCAATATCAATTGCCACTCTGGGAAATCGCCAGTCCGTTATGATGTTAGTCGATGTCCATATCGCGTTAGAGGTACTGCCCCTCTACTCTCAATAGTAAATAAAACAAATAAAACTCTCAATAGTATTGTGTTGAAATTGCGGCACAAATAAATTAAATAAGTCAGAAATAATGACCTAACATAAGTTTATGTAGTAAAAAATTGCGTTAAACTTATTGGAAGATATTGTAGAAAGAAAGACAGAACGCAGAGCAGACTGCAAGCACATTTTGACTAAATTTATAAATAAAAGCAATCAATGGTAACACAAGTTGCTGTCGCTGTCCATTGTCGCTGGATGCAGGCGGAACAAGAGCAGGAAGCTTGGAAACCATCAGGAGGCCTATGTCCTGCAGGAAGCGTCAAATCGCTGATGATGATGATAATGATGATGTAACGCAACTTGGCTAAATTACCGGCGAGAGCAGAGTGGCAAATCATGGAACTCTTTTCTTTCATGGCCGAATCATGTGGTGCGCAAACAAACAAACAAACACAAAATACGCGACACAATAATTCGGAAAACTCTACAGAACTACGAAACTGCAAATTTGAATCTACAGACAATCATCCCCTCTAACTGCATACAAGGAAAGCTTGTAATTTTCCTCAAAAAGTTCTTGTCCGAAAACCCTCTGCTTTAAAAATCTAGGTCAAAGAATGAGGCCTAAATGAGTAACAGATCATCACACCCATACAGTCTTTTTCCCTGTTGTTGGTATTTATTCATCATGATTCTCGCTACTAAAGATCCAATATCTAGGTCACCGCCAACAAAATACCAAAAAGGAATGAGGAGAACTAGTCAATTAATAATTTTCTTTGATTGTACTTGTATTACTATATTGATTTTACATAGTTTTCCTTTTGTGGTTTTCTTAAGTTCTACCTAAGAATTCAGGTGTGAAACTTCATAAATTTACTCTTCAAATGTTTTTATAGCTCCTAAATTTTTAGTATCTAACTAACCTACTGAAATTATTTTTTGTCATTCTGTCATTGATACTATTGTTATTAGTTAGAAGAAAACTATGCTGATAACCCGATCTTGCGAGTTGCGACCTAGTCTTAACCCTTGAGGTACCCTAAGTCATTAATTTGTTAGTTTCGAAAATAAATAATTTTACAAACGAATCGAATTTAAAACCATCGTGAGCGTCGATTAGGATGATAATTAGTAGGACAAGGGTAGTATAGAGTTTCGTAACAATTCCACCAAAGCTGCAATAGATCTTGCTACCATAAGACCAATCTGTATTTTATAGTGCATGTAGAGATTTCAGGTTGCCTTTGGATAGATAAAAACTTACAGAGCCTAGAATATAGGCTACCGACGAAGACATAAAAACTGTAACGGAAACCAACTGTGTCGGAGCTTTTATCAGTCTATTGGTCAACAACTGAGTCCAGTACATAGTTGCGATGTTTGAAAAAGGACTACAACATAGTTTTATGTGCCAGAGCACTATGCTGTCCCTCTGCAACGGCCGTTTATTTGCAATTAAGAGGAAGTTTTATCTCATTTGTGCCCAATTACATTTTAAATGTTTGTGCCCCACTTTTCGGGGTTCGCGCGTCATTTTCGAGTGCGTTCTCTTTGTTCCTTCCAATTTAATCATGTCTCGGATGTGTGTTAATGATTTTGCTACAATTTGGGTTAGGTGTTTTCACGTGATGCAACGACGTATTTTTGTTATTTTTTTTTAAACTGTAAACGTCACTGCTTGACGTTTCCATTGCTCCAGTTTCAGCTAAGTTCTTAGACAAATTTGATTTTAATTATCACCTTGTACACAAATTGTTTTAGTTAAAAAACGTATAGCAGGTTTTCGTTTGACCAGGAACCTCCGTGCTTAGAATGCATCTCATTTCGTTTCTACGTCTACGGACCGTTCACCGCCCACTTAATGACATAAATTCGTTAATTCCGACATGACACCGGCTAATTTGTAATTTGAGGCACACAATTGTTATACACTGGCGAGGGTTCAAGGTCACCTCGCTTTACTGGACGGAGGAAAGGAATGCAATGGAACCTGAATTTAAGACATGCATTCTGATAACTGAAGACTGATTGCTTCTCAGTTGCCGATATAGTCTTCGGAAATTTTTGTAATTTTTTTCCTAGCAAGATTGGCGAGTTGGTTGTCAACCTCCGGTAAGAGACGCGTATAAAGAGGAAGAAGATATTATTCATTTATTTGAAGAAAATACAAATACCGATGAAGTTTACTTTATGTTAGACAATTCACTTAATTGTCATATCAAACATTTCATAATTTAATTGGCTCTCCTTTTCCTTGAGGGTGTACAATTGTACATTCTTATTGAAGAATTTTTCAATAACTAGCATGAATTTTGAAATGGTTCATCAAATCAAGATTTTCCATTGCAATTTACGTAATGACATCCTTAGGTGATTCCGTGAAGGACCGGAAGTTAAATAGTTTACTATGTGAAATCACGGAGTAAAAAATCTTGTAAACTAGATTAGCCTTAAAACTTATGAGACTACTTTCCGCTGAGTTTTCAGTTTGTTCAGCTTCAAGATGGTTTCGTAACTATGCGTTGAACTAGCTACGTATAAATTGAATAGAATAAAAATCGCCATTACAATCAATTGGAATAAAACTAGCAACCGAAACACCATTAGCTTACAAAAATAGCCTCTAATTAGAGGCTGTCAAGATTCCTTTTACTATGCACTTCGGAGTGCAGATAAGCTTTTCGTGACCCGGTTGGGCCTACACGTGTCTTGAGGTCATTGCACCCTCGACATACTTCAATGAATTTGGATGCATTTTGTGTCTTACAAATTCCAATACTGTACTATAGATCAGGTTTTTGTTTATTCGGTTTTTTGCCTTATCTTAATGTAGCGTTAGATTTAGATAGACCGCCTCAGTATCTCAGAAGAGAATTTTAAATGATACAAGTGCTGTAATCAAGTGTTAGATTCAGATGGATTTTGTATTTGAAGTGTTAAAAAAAATTATTTGCACTAAATCAAAGCCACTTACCATTTCATTCCAAATGTCGGTTACCTAAATCTCAAACGTAATATTACGGTTGTCACATAATTTGTCGTAAATCAAGAGCATTTTCTCAAACTTCCTTCTGGAAAACTTTTTGTGACTTAAGACCGTTAACTAACTTTACTTGGAAGTTAGCCCGTGTTAAGCCGTGACCCTGACATAACTTTTACGAAGTCAAAAAAAGGCGTAGTAACTTTTAACCGACTTAAAAAAGGAGAGGTTCTTAATTCGACTGTAGGTAGATAGATAGAGAACACTTTATTGTACGACTGTATTTTTTTTAGCAGTTACAAACTGGTGCAACTTCTTTTAAGGTTACGAACTAAATGTCGAAGTTACGCTTCTCCTAAAAAGGAATGCACTGTTCCAGCGTGCGTGTTCATCATCATTCATCATCAACCCATCATGTCCCCACCGAGGGGCACGGGCCTCTTCCCTGAGGAAGGTATAGGCCATGCTCCACCACGGGGACCAAGTCCGCATTGCTGGAGGCTTGTAAGGCTAGTCTTCTAGTAGTCTAGAGTGGCTGGTCTTACTGCCAGAAGTTTTCAAGCCGCCTTGAGGCCTCTCTCTGACTTGGCTTAAGGACTGCCATCTATCAACGGCAGCCGGCACCAACTGCTTAACGTGCCTTGCGAAGCACGGAACCGCTCGGAAAAATGCCACTAGCGTTAGTCATAGACGGTGACCCATCCATGGACTGAACGCACCGTATGTTGCTTAACCTTGGTGATCGTTTAAGATCACTCAGGCAGCCCAGGCTACGAGCGTACGTGGGTGTACGCAACAACTAATGAATGACGATCCGTCAGGATCGTGGCAAATGGAAGTCCCTGGTCCCTACCTACCCTCCGGGATACAGGCGTGAGCTTATGTAACCTTTATGGGACTCGAGAGCGCAAGCAACTTTGACGGCAAAGTTACAAGACACATTGTTTCTTGAAAACTTTGCCGTCAAAGTAGGTTACGTGCAAAAATTAGGAACGATACCAATAAGGCATTTTTTTATTAAAAGTCGCTAACAAAATAGTAATAATACTAACTTATTCAATATAAAAAAACAAACTCTATGATTTATTGAACGTTCCAAGTAAAACTATTTGGAGGAATCTAGATAAATTTTAAGTTAAAAATTTTCACACCAAAATTAACTCCTGTCGAAATCCTGACGTGTGCCAACAATTAGTAGGGAAATTGACAGATACATGATTGGAATCGATCAGGATTTTGCGAGCATAATTATTATAGGAACATGCCATCCACCCTAGGTCCTAGACTTAACTTAAACAATAAACAAAAAACAACATTCCCTTTCCCCTCCACTTACCTCTTTCTGTGGTAGAACTAGACGCCTCATTAATAATTTATTTTTTCGTCACAAAAGGAACGCGGTTGCCGCTAGCTTAAAAAAAACAACAGTGTAAGGATGGCCCTTGACAGGCAAAAAGTCACTCGACCACAACACACGTGCTCGGGGGTCACCGACCCGTGACGTCACGCGATGGCGGCCCGATGACAGCTGTCAGTTCGCGCTTTTATTTCTGTCGGCCGAGCCGTTTTCGGAGGGGGTATTTTGGGATAGGAGTGAGACCGTTTTCACCGAACAAACTAAACCTACTCGTAGGTAGAGCTTAGTTTGGCCGGTGAAATCAGGCCTCTTTTAAGTATGCAGATATGTACCAGAACAGTGTGAAATCGTAGACTTAGACAAAATAATATGTTACTACGTGGGCATTTCATTAGACTATAACATATAATATTGTGCTTACCTCAAGTCACTTGAGAGCACGTGTGGTTATTATATTAAGTACGTTCTATCTCTCTCCCTCTCAGAGAAAGCCTGTGCCAAATAGTGAGACGAATATTTATTTCTTAGTTTCGATTTTATTTCAAGGTGGTGGCGGCTGCCGTCGGTAGATGGCAGTCGTTAAGCCAAGTCCGAGGCCTTAGGTCGGCTTGAAAACTTCTGCAGTACGACCAGCCACTAATCTAGGCTCCCGTGGTGGAGTATGGCCTATACCTTCCTCAGGGAAGAGACCCGTCCGCTCGGTGGGGTCATAATGGGTTGATGATGAATGAAAGGTCCAATTACAATGGTTCCTATTCTCATTGACTTTTTAAGTAGCCTTATTATGTACCACAGCTGGGTATAAGCCAAATGCCACACCTAAGGGTCAAAGATAACTGATGAGGATTATTAAGGGATTTAGACTTTATTATATTTGCACAAGACAATGACCTTAAAACAAAAAGAGCTCATCTCGTTCTAAGCCCAAGGCCCAAGTTCACCTGTCCACTTCCGGTTACGGTAATCCGAACGCGTGGTCACAGTAGCGCCTAAATATAAACTCCGGCGCATCGGCCGCCCGTTGACCTCTTGACGTCACGCTGCGTCACCATCACATGGTCCGCGGTGGCCATGTCCTGAGCGATTTCAATCCTCTAGCTCAGCGGTTCCCGAATGGTGTTCCGCGGAACCCTGGTGTTCCGTAAAAGGCTCTCATGGGTTCCGCGAAAAGACAACATTTCAATGTTTTTTTCTCCTTTGATATTATTAGGTATGGTAATCTTATAAATGGACTAATGAAAATACTATGAGGTATTCCGAAATTCGGGAACCACTGCCTTGCTGTCAAATTGCATACGAAAAGTTGTCGATGCATTCTAGTACTCTACCATTGCGCCAACGTATCGATTTCAGTTTTCTTCAGTTCGCGCGAATATTCAGCTTGAGGCCTTTTTTCTGCTGCATCGACATACATCGTACATTTACTGTAGATGCTCTTAAGCTTTGTTTTTCTCACTGTAGCTCCATATTATTTCCTCTACTTTTGTTCAGTATGTGCCTTATTTTTCTTTATTTACTTTTCTTCTATAATTAAGTACCGTATGTCTATGTGGCGTAAAATAAAAGTTTTTCTCATTCGAAGAAGGTTTGTTAATCAGCTTGAAGTGACAAAATTAACTACGAATTATGGTTTTTTATAACACGGAAAAGAGGCCTAATTGTGTATGTATTCGAAATCCTATTGGAATCCTTACGTTGGCGATAACCATTAGTATGAAATTTGACAGTTAGACGATTGGGTCGCTGAGGACTTGGAGCGCGGGATATATAGGAGCAAATCCCTGCCATGAGATTCGGTCACCAACATTAGGATTTATTGAGGGTCTGGCGGAAGACCAACGTCACGGATCTTACGCGTGACACTTGCTGAGTTTCCTTTTTTAAAGCCATGACACACATCGTAATACCCACCAGTTTCCTTTTTTAAAGCCATGACACGCATCGTAATACCCACGTTAAACTAGACTTTTCAACTCAGCTATTTTTCTAGTAATAAATATGTAATAGTGCTTAAGTGATTAAATGTTTGGTTTTAATCCACGAAATGTTGGCTTTGTTGCAAGCACCACAATTATATAACCGTACTGTTATTGTATTATGTGTGTTCTGTCGTTGGAATAAAGATTTTCTATCCTATTATCTGGTAGGAAAAATCTTTCCACCTAGCATTATCTCCGGACAATTCTCAAAAACATCACATTAGTTGCTAGATAATTGATATTTTATCTAGCTTAGTAAACCTAACGATTTCTCACATTTGAGTTAATGGGTTGTGATTTGAAAAACTGACACGTGTAAGGATTTTGGGCCAGGTAACGAGTGCGATGACCTTGACACTTCAAATTGTGTAGCTTACTTCTAGTTTGGCGAAAGACAGAAAAAACTGTGTTCTTTATAAAAAAAAAACGATTCCAATAGAACACTTTATTTTCTACAAATGGTGGGTCGGTGTCCATTTTCCATTTTGTGCAACCCACTCGGTTGCAATTTTGGCCCACCTATCGCCAGGTTAGTGGGGCTGGGCTGGCCTTGGGGGAGGGCGACGGCCGTGTGTCGGACTCTCCTCTCCTAATAATAGGAGAGGCATACCTCCTAAAACACCCCGGGGGCCGTCCTGTCGCTCGTGCAATGGGGCGCCGCCGGATCTCGCAAGTGGTGTGAAACCACAACGCGAATGCGACAGCGGCGCCCCGGCGACGTCGACCCGACTCGCAAGGAGTCGGGCCCACCCTCACTGGAGAAGGGGCATGGGCCCCCCACCCCCTTCTCCCGTCACGATGTCGGACGGCAGGTCCCCCAACCTGCCGTCTGTGACCCTCCCTCAACCTCCTCTGTGCCCTCTGCTAAACAGAGGGACATAGAGGAGGGCCCCCACCGTGTGTTTTTTTATAGAGGTTGTCTCCTCGCGGCCCGAAGGCCCCCGGCCCCACTCAGTGTGGGGTTATGGGTGCGGGGCCCGTAGTGGACCCCGCGGGACATCCAGCAGCGCAAGCCACTGGACGTCCCCCTCCCTCTGGTTTTGGTCCGCGCCGGCCGAAGCCGGTACCCCCCATATCTGGAGGTGTTCCCCTATCGGCCACCCGGGGGACGCGTCCGATGGAAGACCAGAAACTCCACACGGAGTCTCGAATTACCTACCCAAGGAAGCTTTGTCTTACTAGTTGGTATTTGACGAAAATTACTAACTTATTGCGAAGTTTACAATTCTATGGTCGATTATTGTCCGTGTACGGTCAACTATAGTTACTGTTGTGAAAGTAGCTCTTGCGACCCGCAACTTAAGTGTGAAATTCGAACACAAAGTATCAGCACCAGGCTTGACTGGTCCTAGACACTTTTGCAACGTCCTTCCTTTGGAGTTAGGTACCATAGCGAAAATTACCGGGTGGCCCAACTAACTGTACTTACAATGTTTGAGAATAAAATACCCAATGGAGAGGTACGTACTGCACATGACTGTTGGCTGTGTACTCAAATCTGAGTTTACACATTCAACCCGTTTCATGGAAATATTTTCTAAATATACGCAATTTCATTATCCAATGTGTTCCTTGCATGAGATGCCTTCCCTGACTATGACTGGTCTCAGCTGAATCAGTTGAGACGATCTGACGTAACGCGTTCAGCGACCCCTTCGACAGTTCAAACTTTGAATTTCGAACGTGATTCGAACCACGTTCGATGTGACGTCATGACAGCGCGCGTTCGGTGCTCCGGGGAAGCCATGTTTTTTCGGTTGCTATGGTTACCGTGGAATGCGCTGCCAATGCAGCGGAATGTAAATACGGTTGCCATGGTTACGAATAGTTACGGTCGTGTTAGGAATGCGGATTTGGTTGTCAAGTTACCATTTTCCGACAGCGCTGCCAAAAGGCATAATTACCATGTCTGGCGGAAAATGCTGAGCACACACGTTTTGTTGCCAACTGTATTTATGTCAAATTCGCCGTATTATTAGTCGCAATAAATGCATTTTTACTTTTACTGTAAAATTATTAAATTACTTACTTATGCTATTGTAAATGCTGTAAAGAAAATATTGGGCAAACCTAACACTTTACCTGCTAAAATTAGTAGCTCATCAAATAATCACCACCAAATACCACCACGATGACAAGACTTCAACTCCGTCTTTGAACCGACAGCCAGAATACTCTGATCCTCCATTATAAGCTAGTACCTGCTGATCGGGGCTCACCGTAACAAGTTACCGTACGGCCACACCCACTGCTCGACGTCACTGACTCAGAAGCTGCATGTTACGGCGGTCTTTGAGTTAGAAGTGCTGGCAACGCAGCGGAGGTCACCAGGATTTCCTGGCCATGGAAGGGTGAATGACCCAGCCCTCAAGCCAGTGTAAATGACAGCAGTACACAGGGACAAACGCACTTTGACTTTATCACATAGATTTTTCACCGTAATCGTATGTAAATTACAATAAGCCTCATTAGCCACTAGTATTTGCGTATTTGGCAAATCTTAACCGTCCATTGTTGGAATTTCTGGCGCATCTTTAGCGCTGCTTTTGTAAATCCTGCAATGTGTTTTAAACCTTTGGCAATCACATTAAGTGTTGTCAGTGTCACTCTCATACATTTTATTTGCGAGAAGCAATGAAAATGATACAAGAGCGACCAATATTCGCTTTTGTATAGTTTCATTTATTGCATGATATCATAAGCGGATTTTTGATTCGCTACATTTTTTATTCCTCTGCCATCACTGTTGATTTGTCACTGCAATCTGAATAAGACTGTGGGCTGATTCAGATTGCCGTTTTGAATGTATTTTGTTCCCTTCCAGTTCATCCATAAGTCTCCCGAATGGTGAACTGCCGACACAATCTGTGAATATTTTTTAATCAAAAATTAGTAAGTCCAAGGAGGATGGAGAATCCCCAAAGAGTTATTAATTCTTCGGAGATTAAAATTAATTTTCACGATTCAACTTTTGTCCTCCATTATGTGTCTCTGTGTTCTTCAATACCGCCGGGCCTTGGAATTCCAAATTTGAATTTAAAACTAACAGCTATGTTTCATTGCCCAACGGCTTTTTAGGAATTTTAAGTCTGGAATTCACAGGCCTATCACTTGACATAAAATGTTCGAAACTCGTCGTCTTCGGGACCTTTTTTCCATATTATATTATTATACTCTACTCTATAAATCATACCGGTGACGTGGGACCCTGCGAGATGGCATTAGAAGGAAATAAATTCATCGCCATTTGGTGCTGTAACGGCTTTACGATTTCAATCGTCTAACCGTCAAATTTCATATTAATTAATGTTTCAAACGTCAGGATTTGGGCAGTATTTGGTGAGCATAATTAGGCTCATCATTGGACTGGTGACTGAATAATATAATCCTGTCGCCAATCCTTACATACTACGTCCGAAATGAAAAGAAGAACAGCTGATTTTCTCTTCCCGATGTGAACGCTGACGTCACTCGACCTGACGCGCTTAAGATTAAAGTTTAGTAAACGTGCGAGTAAGATTAAACGAGGTTCAGTAGACAGATCGGCCTTTGAACTCTACCTATTGCATAGTCACTCGTAATGTGACCGAATAGAGAGAATGTATGTTGAGGTGGGTACCTGGTTCTAGTTCTAAAAATGTTAAAAGAGTGCAATTAATTCGCCAACAAAGGCCACCCAGTTTGGCGTATTCGCCATTTTATAAGTTATTACTTATAAAATGCGAAAAAAATATCATTAATTTTATTCCGGCTACCTACTCTTACTTGTCTTTTTGTCGGAAGAGTAGACCAGGGTAAATAATGTCTGTGCTTACGAATGTTTTGGTAAAAATAAAGGTAAAAATTATTTATTAGCTGTAACTTATTTCAAGTTTGCATTTACTATCGGCGCCCACTCTTGGCCCGACCTCGTATCGCGAGAGCCGTTTAGAAAAAATAAGAAATTTTACTTAAAAAGTTATAATCGAGGATCCCGTATTCGTATTTTTTCAGAACTTTTCACCAACTTCAAAGACAATTTTTTTAATGATTGAATTGAAAACGTAGAGATCCCTAAGAAGACCACGAAAACATTTTATTTTAGTAATAGTTAGACCTTACAAGCCCCTACCAATCCGGACTTGGCCCCCGTGTTGGAGTATGGCCTATACCTTCCTCAGGGAAGAGACCCGTGCCCCTCGGTGGGGATATAATGGGTTGATGATGATGATGATGAATAGTTAGACCATCTTCCTTCCCCAACCATGTTTAGCAAGCTCTTCTATGAGTACCTATCCTTATTGGCACTAATGACTAAATACATACATACATTCGTTGTTAAGAAATACTGTGCAAATAACGCAACTAGGCGCAGGTGTAACATAACAAGAGTCACGTAAACACGGTAAGCAGGTTCGATGGCCACGGCGTTACGTGTATTACCCGATTTAATGCCACGTACAGTGAGCTGTGTAAATCTCGTATAAATCGTCATTCAAGAATGATTCTTATGTTGCTTGTGTTAAGAATATTATTTGCCACAGCGTGATCGAGCTGTAGCTATGGTTACAAGAGAGTAAATTGGTGATCTCTCATTTTAAAGTGTTTTCTTGATGGGCGGGGGCACCAGAAGGATTGCCAAAAAGCTTTGGTATAACGCCAACTGATCCCAAGCCAAATGCAATAATATCGTATTATTTTGATCGCAATGACATTATTTTAAATCGAGCAAAGAGTTTCTGTGTGCTTTGCAACAGTCGTCTGTCCTCTGTACGCGGTTAAAAAGAGACCTTTGAAAAAAGGTTTGTCAAATTCAAGATGTATAAGTTAAGTAAGGTACTGTTTATTTTGGTTTTAGAATTCAAATAAACAATTTTATTTTACGAACCTGCCCCTTATTTTACTAAGATATTTTACTATAGTCTGTAAAATATAGCTTGAGCTCCGCGACAGATGTCATGGACATTTGCGTCCATGAAGTTTTGGATTTTTCACAGAATATTTGTACTGTGAAAACTCCGTTCTTACTGCACACTATTCGACGGCAGTAAGTACGGAGATTTCACAGTGCAAATATTCTGGGAAAAAATTCAAAACTTCATGGACGCAAATGTCCTTGACAGCTGTCGCGGAGCTCAAGCTATATTTTACAGCCTACAAAGTCAGTTCACCTGTTATTAGGGTACCGTGCCCAAAGAGTAAAGGACCCATTACTAATACACCACTGTCCGTCCGTCCGTCTGTCAGCAGACTGTATTTCATGAACCGTGATTGGTTAACCACAAATAAAAAAAGAAAAGTAAGGATTTAAAGGGGGCTCCCATACAACAAAGCGTTTTTTTCCTTCGTTGGCTCGATATTAATAAGGGCAACAGGTAGATGCTTGAAATATTAAAATGGTACGGAATCCTACGTGTGTGAGTCTTACTCGCACTTTACCGGTTTTTTATTCCAACACGATAGCTAAGAAGTCTTGCTTTCCATTTTGCGATTTTCCAATTGACGACGGCCAATATGGCCATAGATTAGTATGGTGTTGTTAAATTCCGGTTATCTTAAGTAAAATAGCTACGCTTTTTAATTTTTTTGCGTATTTCCGAGTTCTAATCTAAAATAGGATACGACAGTATCTAAAAGAGCCATTCGTTTTTTTTAGGGCGACTTTTTTTCTGTAGCTCGCGGAACACTCTCGATATCAACCCTCAACAACAAGCAACAAAATGTTTGCGAATCGATAAGTAAACCCTTTCGACGGAATATGGCTCCCATTTTGCCGACACTAGGGTCTATTTCGCAAAAACCTGGGCCTACGAATTTGGGAAATCGATAATGAAGTCTCTCCTTCCGAATATAGCTCTTGCTCCAGTATATTTTAGGGTGGTTTCCCTTCAACCCCCAGCGGCGGCCGCGAGGCGACCTTGCCCCTGAGTTCAACGACCTCGCCAGGCTCACGCCCAAAATGGCGCCCCCAGTCACGTGAACGCCCCCGAATAGATTCGAATTTCGAACACACATTATGCTATTAATGAAAAATGCCACTTTTAAAATATTTTTTTTGTTTATAGTGGCCAGCAACGCCTATTATAGGAAATTGTGTAAAACTTTTTTTTACTTTAGTTTGACCTTTTTTAATACAGAAATTACAACCATATTTTATGCCGATCACAATATGTACTAAACAAATTTTATAATTCGAATGGAGCATGCATTGTTCCCTATTCGTTATCGTTGCAAAAATAACTTTGAATAACCTCTCCCAAGTCCGGGTTTCCTTACAACAGTGTCTAACCGATTTCGTTTCGTTTGTTGCAGCTCAAATCGAGATCATACCTTGCAAGGTGTGCGGGGATAAGTCATCAGGCGTGCACTATGGCGTCATCACATGCGAGGGCTGCAAGGGCTTCTTCAGGCGCTCCCAGAGCACAGGTCTTTGATAGTTTTCAGTATAAGTAAAAATAATTATTTTCATAAATGTGACAAAGTCGTGGGCCAATGTTCGGGGAAGGTTCTCTGGGCACTTTAGGAGCACATGGCCATGTCTAGGATTTTTGTCAGAATTTTGAATATAATTATTCTTATAAATGTGTTCACCTTGAGAGAACACATGGTTTTCTTTATTTCTAATAAGATTTATTTTTAATATGGCATGTGTGTAGGTAGGGCTTTCATAGGAAGATATTTCATGGTTTTAATATAACTATAACTAATTATTTCAAAAAGCGAAGTCTTTTTTATAGGATTTTTTTTTTCATTATTTCATTAAAATAGTTCAAGCATCTACATTATGGTCACATTATGGTTCATTGATTTATTTAATTATTTCTACGAATAAATAAATTAAGATGTCAGTTTTTGTCGGTATTAAATTACATTTAAATACATTTTTTCGCAAACGGGAAATTGATTTCCAATAGCGATTTTAATTCTGAAAGTAGAAACGTATCGCTTATTTTTTCTCCTACACTTTTTTTTCTTAAAATGCCTCCATCACTGGAGGTTGCCACTGCCAGCCAGTCAGCTCTTTTCAACGGTCTCTGTTCAGTGCATTTCTGAACGATTCCTCCGCGGTTTTTTTTTCACCCGCACCCAACAAAGCACTGTGTTATTAATACAGCCCCCGTTTTCAGTGGTGAACTACCAGTGCCCCCGGAACAAGGCCTGCGTGGTAGATCGCGTCAACCGCAACCGCTGCCAGTACTGCCGGCTGCAGAAGTGCCTGAAGCTGGGCATGAGCCGCGATGGTGAGTACTAATTCGGTACTGAATGGTACTAAATCGGTACTTTATGGTACTATGTGGTACTTTATGGTACTAAGTGGTACTTAATGGTACTAAATGGTAGTAAATCGGTAGCTTTTTTCGCCTTGTAGTACTTTATAGTAGACCTTGATTTGTTTTCTTATGTACTAACCCTATTAGTACTACAGAGTAGTCACAAGGTAGGTACTAGCGTAGCTTTTTGACTTCAGTAGGCACTATGGACAAGTTTGCAACTGAAGTACATTTAATTTCTTAGGTTTGGGCGGGAAGCTCCATTTATGTACACTTCATTATCAAACCGACATATTTCTAGGATATTCATTATTATCATTGCCCTGGAATACACCTAATATGCAATTTCGATGGTCATAATATTACACAAGCATAAAGAGTAATAGTAGGTACTACATAGTGCTACAAGGCGAAAACAGAAATAATACTGCGATTAAAATAAGATGCTACAGAGTCTACAAAAAAAAGCAATACAATAATAGCGAAAAAAAAACAACATAAAAAAACTTTCAGTAACAAAACGCAATATAAAACCATCTGAATTTCTCAAGCGACGACTTCACTCACACACCGAGACCCCAGCCGACACTATTATTAATCCCACACCCACACAGAAGCGGCACAAACACTGACGCACTCACGTGAGCTCGGTATGAGGAAGTGAGGGGCAATGACCTGTTATCAGTCGTCGTGATAACGTCTGGCTGTTTATAAATAGCATGTGTATAGGCATACTGTTTATAAATTAACTCCTGAAGAGATTAGTGATACTGCTGCTTGTAATCCCAGCTAGGAAAATTAGTTTTCTGTTTCTAGGGTTATGTACCCAAAGGGTAAAACGGACCCTATTACTGAGACTCCGCTGTCTGTTCGTCCGTCCGTCTGTCGCCAGGCTGTATCTCATGAACCGTGATAGTTAGACAGTTGAAGTTTTCACAGATTTTTGTATTATATTTCTGTCGCCGTTATAACAACCAATAATAATAAACAGAATAAAATATATATTTAAGGGGGCTCCCATACAACACACGTCATATGTTTCCTCGTTTTTGCTCGATATTGATAACGACGCTTGAAAAATTCACTGAATATTGAGTTACATAATTCTCAACATTATTAGCGCCATGAATGAACAGTAGACAAATGAATTAAAACAAATCCACGTAATTCAAACGTTCTTGAACATCAGCATCATCAACCCATTATGTCCCCACCGAGGGGCACGGGTCTCTTCCCTGAGGAAGGTATGGGCTATACTCTACCACAGGTGCCTAGACCGGATCGGTGGAGGCTTGTAAGACTAGTGGCTGGTCTTACTGTCAGAAATTTTCAATCCGCCCTAAGGCTTCCGACTTGGCTTAACGACTGCTATCTATCGACGGCAACCGGCACCAACTGCTTAACGTGTTTGGCGTAGCACGGAACCGCTCGGAAAAATTCCACTATTAGCGTTAGTCATAGACGGTCACCCATCCATGCACTGAACGCGACCTATGTTGCCTAACCTTCGTGATCGTTTAAGATCACTCAGGCGGACGGGGCTACAAGCGATTCCTCGTTTCCTTGGTTCTTGAACATACATTGACATAAATCTAAATAAAATAAAATGAAATAGACTCCAAGCATTTTGTAAACCAAAATATAAAGATAGACTAATCGGTAGTAAATCCGGAATTACTTAGATAATGACATTCCACTTAACCAACCAATCAATCATCAATCAATAAATCAGCCAATTCTCGTCCACTATTGAGTGTTTCTATTGAGAAAAGATTTTATTCCAAAGACAGAACACACAGCAACTAAAGTATAATTATGGCACTTATAAGAAAATATTTCGCGAATCAGAATCAAACATGATTACATACTTAACTAGAAAAGTAATTAGATTCAATGAAGTTTTAGTTTAAACTGTGTGTGACGATGTGTGCAAAGCCATTAAGCTGACACCACACTTGGCTATTCGTATTAGTGTATTCGCCGCGATTAATTAACAATATAATTGTGGGGTTGACCCTTGCTTCTCGATCATGAGGGTCTGGGTTCGAACCACGCATGTACCAATGACTTTTAGTTACGTACATTTGTTTGTACAGCAACACCATTCGCTGATAAATTGTGCCCGGATAACGGCGACAGGCTTGCCACTTGTCACGTTTGGGACCTAATAAACTCTGCAAAACGTGGGTCCAGTTCTAGAGACTGGTGCCTCTGCCTACCCCTTCGGGGATAACGGGCGTGAGTTTATTATTATTATTATTATTATTATTAATTGCAGCTTTAACGAAAATCAATGGTTAGGAGTCGCCAGGATACCTAGGAATGTGAGAGTTAATATTTGCAAAATACGAGTACCTACGTAAATACGAGTAGCCAAGTGTGGTGCCAGCTTTAAAAAAGAAGTCTAGACTCAGCATGTGCTACGGGTTAGAACCTGACACTGATCTTCTGCAAGGACCTAAGACATGTTTACACTTATAAACATTTACATGCATGTATGTACACATACTTTGCTTCTGGCCCCACAGTAGGATACCCTGTGTCGTGGGAACCAGAAACGGCGACATCACAAACATGTAAACATCCGACACCCGAGGGGTTTTTGTCCCCAGCCGGGATTCCAACCCGGGACCTCTGGCACGGTAGGTAAATGCGCTAACAGCTGCGCCACAGAGGTCGACAAAACGTAGACCAGCCCTAAGCACTCCGCTCCGCTCTCTCCTCGGCCATCCTCGTCCATTCCATTCTGATGACATAACTTGGCAGCAGAACCAGTGCCAGTATCAGTGGAAGTAGAGTAAATATGTCGCTGATACACAGCGTTGTGTGTAACAGAGTAGAATGCAAAATGCACGCGTGAGGCACGGAGCGTGAAGCGCGCTTGCGCAATACGACGTAACCGATTAGTGCAGCGATAGTGCCGAGCTATCGATAAAAACTTCAGTTGCGTTACCGACGACGCGTGGGAGACGTGTCGATAGAATAAAAGCGTTCGCGTAAGGAACTAGTTGGTTAGGGACTAAATTGGAGTGGAATATTTTCAATGTAACAAGTCAATTGTGATATAAGGTAGGTAATCAATCGCGAAAATATTGTTTTAGTGCCGGGTCAGCTAGTAAATTATTAAAAAAACTTCCACATAACACAGTCATGTCCCGGACCCAAACCAGGATACTCTTTACTACAATTGCCAGGCAGGGACGTCACACACATGTCATGTAAATACAACCAACTTAGGGCATTTAGGGCAACTTAGGGCAAACAAATCAAGTGCAGTGGTCCCTAGTGGCAATCGAATTAACGACCTCTGTTTTAGTAGTCAAGAGTATTACCGCTAGACCAACTAAACTTTTTGCGTCTAAATTTACATTTGCTTTATGTTCATGCATTACGTAAAGGTAGAATAAAGAAAAATAATAAAATAGACAAGTGAAAAGCGTACGCCGATTCATAACTTTTATGGCGCACCACATTATAAAAGTACTTTAAAAAATATCTTAAATACATACTATACAACCGACCATTATTAATGTATTATATTTGCTAATGTAATTATAATAGGACATACATACAAACTCATGCTTGTATCCCAGAGGGGTAGACAATGACCAGGGACTGCCAACTGTCTCTATCCTGACAAATCACTTTCGCTTCATCGACATTCAATAGTCGTTGCATGCCCGCACGTTGATTTTGTATACTTTTTGTCTTGCCTTTGCTAATACATCTTCTATTTGGTCGCAATACGTCCGCCTGGGACGTCCCTTACCGGTACTTACCGTTCCTTATAACAGGAATTTGTAAATTATCGACCATACAAATAGCCACCGCCGCTACGCACACTACGTTATTGATTTGGTAAACTGCTCTTTTGTGGTGTACGCTTTGGCATCTCTATTCTATTCTACATCTATGTTTAAAAAGCATGGAAATGAAGCGAATGTGAATGTGGCTTTACGCTTATCGATTGTCTTATTTACCGATAACTCGTAGCGTGGCACGTCACTAGAGCATATTGTGCAACGGTGCAGTCATAAAAGCCAACGTAACTTCGCACAACACGACGCCTTCAGTGTTTTATATTAAACAGCTAATAAACCTTTTCGTTTTTGTTGCAAAGTCGGTAGTAATGCAACGGACTAGAGTGCAAGCTTGAGTGCACAGTCGACGACAAATCGATCTTTATTATGCGTGCAGTCTATTCGATTACCTTACGGGCGATTTTTGGAATATTTACCTCCTGTTTCTCGTAACAATCTCTTATTGTACTGTTAACGGTCACTTACTAGAACTAGAACATACATACATTACATTTACATACAGGCACAAATATTGCTTCTGGCCCCACACTAGGATACCTAGGATACCCTGTGTCGTGGGAACCAGAAACAGCGACGTTACAAACATGGAAACATCCAAGACCTGGGTTTCTTTTTTTTTGTGCCCTGCCGGGATTCGAACCCGGGACCTCTCGCGTGGTACGCAGATGCGCTAACCACTACGCCACTGAGGTCGTCAAGTTGGTTGAAGTCCGTACAAAAACAACTGACAGGTGTTACAGCCTTGACTTGCTAAATACAGGTCGTGCGTTCGAATCCCATTGGACGCTGCCGTAATCTGTTTGCTCAAACGGCCTCAATCTTGGTTTTTCCATATTTGTCGGGTCCTTGCCTAGCTACCTAAGTATCCTAGTTAGGGATCGCGACGACTGATTGTATTGTGTGGAAGTTGCGATACGATGCGGTACGTGAAGCCTGGATGTGCAAAATTACAGGCATTTCGCATACTGCCCGAGCTGTGCGTTTGCATGCGACATGCCTGGAAGTGGAATGAACCGGGCATTCCAGAAACTCATAACGTTCATAACGTATTGGCCTAGTTTCGCTGCGGCATTAGGCACACAGTGTGCCCAGCCTGTTTACTTACGCGTATAATTTTGACGTTCATTATTTTATTTATTTATTAGGAAAACTCAAACTCAAATATTTTATTCATAGTACAAAATTAAATAGAACGTTTCACAATCGCATCACATCCCACAATTAGTTTTAAACCTATTACATGTAGGTATTATTCTAGTTGAATCGCTCGTAGCCCCGGCTGCCTGAGTGATCTTAAACGATCATGAAAGTTAAGCAACATAGGGCGCGTTCAGTGCATGGATGGGTGACCGTTCCATGACTGACGCTGGTGGCATTTTTCCGAGCGGTTCCGTGCTCCGCAAGGCACGTTAAGCAGTTGGTGCCAAGTCAGAGGCCTTAGGGCGGTTTGAAAATTTTCTGACAGTAAGACCAGCCACTAATCTTACAAGCCTTCACCAATCCGGACTTGGCCCCTGTGGCGGAGTATAGCCTTCCTCAGAGAAGAGACCCGTGCCCCTCGGCGGGGACACGGGTGTCTTCCTTGAGGAAGGCACTATACGCCGGTTTACCGGTGTCTGAATTGAGAATCACCCAAGTAAATACTTAAGTAGGTAACGGGCTATATCTATCAAGCTCTTTTGTGAGAAATTTGACGAGACAGCACTAGAGTGAATTTGTTACTTAGCGAAATTTTCAATCCAGAAACTGGCACTAAGCAACTAAACTACTTGTACCAACAAGGCAAGGACGTTACAGACATGTATTTATATCAAAACCAAGGCGGCCTCCAGCAGGAATCGAACCCAAAAGCTTCGTTTTCATAGTCAACCGTGTTGCCACTACACCAATGAGGTACTCCTCAGTGATTTTGTGAATAATTGGAGTGGAAACCTCTGTACGTCCTGTTTGAACGTAAACGAGTATCTAGGTAAATAACTAGTTGTAATATTTGTAATACGATACATAATACACTAGCCTGCTACGATTTATGTAGGTAGGTACCAACCAAAGTATGAAAAATCAATTTTCATTTTACAAAACGGTCCTTTTGTCAGGCCGCCACTTAAGCGCAAATAAATCAGCGTTAAAATAACAAAAAACCTTCTAACCAGAAAACTCATTAAAATAAATCAATATTTCAACGAACACAGCTCTTTGTTCTAAAAACAATTAACAACTAGACCAAGCGAGCACTGTTTAGCTGAAAACCAGCCCCACGTGACCCCTCCAACTCGATATCCGCGATATGTCGAAGAGTCCTCACAGAACGGTCGATAAAACGCCATCACTAGGGTTCAACGAACTTTTTATTCGACAGCCAAAAATTTCAAACAAAGACACGCTGTCGATTCGGGAAGGCACCTTTGCGCTAAGCGTCTAGGCGTAGCACCGCGCCTCCTCATCTTAGTCGGGTTACAGAACGGTACTGAAGAATTACATGGCACCGCTACGCGTCACTGTATACGTATCCTACACAGCGGGTCGCGAGTTCGTCGTTCCAGTAGGCAGTGTGCCAACGCCCGCACGCACACCGACAAGCGAAACTCACCACATGCACGCGAAACCACACACACATTCGCCGAACACCGGTTGGATCGGTTAGGAGCCGCTCACTCACACACCCGCAACAGTTGTGCGAGTGCGGTGGCGTAAGTGAAGTTGTCATTGAGCGGTAATAGCAATAATTAATGCATTGTTGAAGATGGTTCTTTTTTCAAAGTTTTTTTGTAACTAGTTACCTACGTAGGCGTGTGATTCTCATCGATATAGTGCCTTGGGAACGCCATCAAAGCTAAATTCACTGTTGCGTCATTAAGATGTTTTTTCACGCGACGCCAGCGCCATTTCCCAGCGGTGGCGAGTAGCAGCACTATTTTCTGAAGAAAAACCAAATATTTCGTGGTGTCCGTATTAAATCATTATGTAATAAAATAGTGCTTCAAACCAGTGTTCAGTGAAAATAATGTTATTTTGTAAAGTTAATTACTGTATAAATGTGCATTGCGAACGTACTAACAAAACTAAATATTAGTCTTCTTTAAATCAGCCGGTCGTGTTGGCACTTGCCAGCGCCATCACGGGAGTCAGGATTATCCGTGGCTATGCGAAAGTTCATGCTCAGCGAAGTGCTATGCGAATGCGATGGCATTAATCTATTTTCCTACAGTTATTTTTGCAGCTGTTTTCGGGAGGAACAGAGCGCAGACAAATATTGCCAGACAGCTAAATAGGCCCAGTTTTCGGGGGTTCCCCAAAATCAGGCAAGGAGCAGCGGGACTACCGCTTTTAGTCATTTCTAAATTGGTGTTTAGATGGTGCTAAAATGATCGCCGCAAGCTCTGGGATTAACGTTGTGTTAGCTGGTGTTTTATATGGTCTGCTGTCTCAGTCGCACATTCTCATTTGTTTTTATTTAGGTATATTGTGAAAACATTTATATTTTTGACAAAATGTGGTCTTGCTTCGCTAGATTATAAAAAATCAGGATCTTTAAGACATATTTTTTAAATCTTATACTAAGTGTTTGATTGCGAAAATTTTACGCAACAATTAATAATTTTGGAAGCAACCTATCTGTGTTTAGGAATACACAAAGTTAAATGTATGTCATATATCCGTAATCTTATTATCTAGCAAAGCTTCAGATCACATTCATGACGAGTATATTTTTATATTAATCACTAAAAACGGTAGATTTTGCGAGTGAGACAACATGTTATATGTAACACGAGCCTTAATGCAAATAGAACTATAAATAAATTGGGAAAAGCAGCTTCATTGTCAATAAAAAATTGCGAATGTTAAAGGAGATATGAATTTGCTAGAGTTCGAAAGCTAAATTGTACATTAGTAATTAATTTAGCTTAGCAACTTCTTTCAAGAAGCTCCATCGATTCTTTTTTACTAAAGTAATTCATTTTGACATGTTCCTCAGTTAGTAATTACTAACTTAAAGAGTTCATTGCAGCACCATCTAAATGCCACTATTTTCATTTTAACAAAAATATATCTCGCCTAAAAGTATTTTTACCGGTTATTTTCTTAAGCTGTTTTTTTACCTGTGTGGCCGAATTTTCTGCTGAGATAAATGAAGGAAAATAGATCAATGTTGTTACATTACCAAAACTGAGGAGTTGGATAACGAAGTTCGCATATTTATGTCAAATGACGCAGGGGTGAAATTAGAAAGATTGGATTATCTTAAAAAAATTAAAACAAAATCCGCAACTGTTCGGTTACGCCTCCCGTTTTGATCCTGACTGATTGAGTGACCTGACTTTTGTAAGAAGCACTTGCAGGGGTTGCACTTATTAATTATAATAAAATTATAAAAAAAACCTTATATATAAAAAAAACTTTTCAGCCACCCAAAAATTTTTGAAAAAACTAAATGCAATATTGAGCTAAGGAATAAATAAATGTAGTAAAAGCGGTTCCGAAAATACTAATGCCTAGATCTATAGATATTTAAGGAACAAAGTGCTGGGCCACGAGAAAAAGCGAATTTGAGCGCAGCCACGCCTCATGCGACGGTAATTAAAAAAGCAAAGGTGTTTCTACAAAAAAAAAACAGCGATGCATATCGGATTGAATATATTTTAACCAGGAATATTTTTGCTCTTTACTGTGCTAATTTTTGCATCTTCTTTTGCAGCGGTAAAATTTGGTCGTATGTCAAAGAAACAGCGCGATAGCATCAACGACGAGGTGTTGAAAATCAAAAGCGATAGGCGAAACCAACTTATAAGCCAGGCGAGATATTCTGTACCTTGTACCCTCTTTGTGGAATTATAGCGGTGCCACGGCCGGTTCTCAATTCTGAACAGTTTCAGGCCGGCCTCATGCTTATTTGAATTCAGAAAGTGAATTAAATTAGCTATCTAACTACCCTGGCGACATGTAATAAATAATAGCTGCTCGAGGCAAAATAACATTCGGGGGACCAAACCACTCAGTGAGCTCGTGGCCGATGTTGTTCCTGTCATAAAGGAAAATATCGATGACTTTAGTTTCATTCACTTTGTGAAGTCAGAAAGCCTTGTGTGCCACCCTGCATTACTCTGAATTTTTAACTAGAATAAAGTTTGGTATATTGATCAGTGTTTTACCTATATAATTTGCTAGTTAATTTGAAAATCAGTAGTATAATCCAATCGGCCGTAAATCCACTTGAATTCCAGAAAGTAATTAACGGTCTTTGCTAGATTGGGTAGGCAGATGTACAGTAATTTAATTCTGATGGTATCGCTTTATTTTAATGGTTTCAAATGGCATATTTCTTACATATTTTTGTATGATTTATTGCCTACTTAATTAAAACAAACCAATATTACAGTACTTCTGCCTCTCTCTCATTGAAAAAGGGGAAGAACGTGTGATAAACTTTTAGGTCTCGCCTGTCTCACAATTTTGCAAACTGGCCAAAGAACTGGTTCCCAATCTCCAATCGGGCACTTTAACGCCATTCCACTGTCTTCGCTATTTCTTAGTCACATGCGCCCAAATTTTACCGCTGAGAAAAGGTTTTTTTTTAAGTCACGATACTCAAATGATGAAAATAAAACATAAAAAATCTACTGAGGTGCAATACACCTGAGAGACATAGAAATGTTTGAGTGCTAAATGCAACAACTAGAGAAAAGAATATTAGGGACATAAAAAAAGACATGCTAATTTAACTGACACGTAGACTCCTAAAAGCAGCTCCTAAAAGACTTCTAGCATTAGTATAGATCAGAATAGCGAATTTTAACGCGGTTGCGTCTTCTGCGACGGTATGAAAAACGTGGTGGCGTTACACGAAAAAAAAAACCCCATTGCTTCGATTGACATAATTATTTATTATTAGAAATACTTTTCATATTCATAGTGTTCACTTTTGCATCTCTTTTTTGCAGCGGTTAAGTTTGGTCGTATGTCAAAGAAACAGCGAGAAAGCATCAGAACAGAGGTGCTGAAAATTGAAAGCGATAGACGAAACACCCTTATAAGCCAGGCGAGATATTCTATACCTTGTACCCTCTATTCTAAGTGGAATTTTAGTGGTGTCACAATTTAGTTATGTTTTTTTTAATTACTCCAATGTAAAAAAAATATCGGTCTCAAGTATCAGAATTGCTTTTTTTCGGATAGTTGCGTCAAATATTTTTTTATTTACCGATAGTGTAGCCGTTGGAATTCCACTGTGTATGAAGGCGGAGTCACACTTTGCGATTAAATGAATACTATTGCGATTAAATTATTTCATTATCTGTACGTGTGTCTCCGCCTTGCCTATAGATACGGATGGGGTAGGCAGACGTGCAATGTTTAGTTAGCAAAATTTGATGCTGCTTCCATACCACAGTTACTTTTTGTTGCAAACCATTGCTCCGTTGCTCCAAAAAGTAACACCGATGTGGCTGCATCGTATCATACATAATTTATTGCATTTAAATGGTATTGTGTTTATTTAGCTCAGTATCTTTTTTTTGGTATTAATTAGAGAAAAAGCAAAATTTTAGAAGCACCTCTGCCTATTTATTTGAGGAAAAGACGGGTAAGAAGGTATGATAAACTTCAACGCCTCGTCTAATTCGCAAACTGTTGCTGGGTAAATTACGGCCACCGTTCACGCTGTTTCCGAAAGACATGCAACCGAATTTCACCGCTGCAAAATAAATACAAAGAAAAGAGATCGAATCCCCCGTAGCGCTCTGAGCAAACCGTTTTTCAGAGCTAACAAAATTTAACACGACACCAGCGCCAGTTTTCCGCAGCGGCGAGTAGCGGAACTAGACTCGTTGTCGATTTTTTTTCCGAAATTTAACTACTTCTCTCATCTTTGCAGCCGTGAAATTTGGTCGAATGTCTAAGAAACAGCGGGAAAAGGTCGAAGCGGAGGTGAGGGAACACCAGGCGATCAACGCACGCAATCAGGCGAGACATTTTATTTTATCATACCTTTTTAACCGATTATCCGAGCTAGGAACTTGTTGGACGTGTCATGACTTTCAGTCGCCACCTAGAAAATCCTAAATTAATAGCTTTCTGACTTAGTATATTGGGTTGAGTGACGCCGATTTTCACTTTTTTAAGCCACGACAGCTGCTGTCAAATGCATGCACATTTTGGCTCAGCCTAATGCGGGGACACAGCCACCACTACATAATATTATCAAATATTATTGTTAGTTTAGTTTTTAATTTAAACTAATAATAACTTCGGAAAAGTTAAGATCGAAGTTACACAATAGAGGGGAGTTCCCTTGGACAGCAAAGGTTGTAAACTACAGTCTGGGCTGTACTTTTCGTTTGTAGGTGGCGTCTGCTAGTCGCGACTGATTGACGCGTCCAATTGCAAGTTCCTAGATTCAATCTACGCCCCACGAAGACCAATATTAAGCTCGAGAAAGCAATACGTCATGGCGTGCTAGAGTGAGGCATGAAAGAAAAACATTAGAAACCGGAAGTGAAATAAGAAGAAGAAGAAGAATAAGAATTTTTATTTACTATATCTTCGTCGTTACAATGCTTGCGGTATCTGCAAGCATTGTAATGAAATGTAAATTCATATGTTTTTTTAGATAAAAATGTTTTTTATACAATAAAAAAAAAACTACTGTAATTATAAACAATGATGATATCAGTACAAAAAGAGTACCTTTTCTCAAAATCCTGGTACTGTGTCTACTCTTTTTTGCCAAGTTTTAAAGCTCATTCGAATTTGGTGCGGTCAAGTGGGGGATAGATTTTCAATCTTTGAATAATTGCTCCACATTTTGAATAAAAAATAAATACTTAAATAAGGAAATCATCATGGCGCTTTCAGCGTGGGCACCTTACATCTATTCAGAGATTGAAATACCTAAATCAATGGCCGTTTTCGAAACATGTATCCATAAAAATATTTATTTAAAGATTTATTAAATACAATTTTGTAAGTTAGAAAATGTATCTCTAGCCTTCAACTTTACTTATTCACTTATTAACTTGTACCGGACTACAAGACATATTTGTTACTGAAAACGGCCACGTAATCTAAGTATTGACGTGGTATTTTTCATTGCCGAACGTGGATTACAGATGACGTAAACAGAGAACATTATAACATTATATTGTCGTCTGCTCCGATC
Organism: Yponomeuta plumbellus; assembly: GCA_947310845.1. Taxonomy (NCBI): domain Eukaryota; kingdom Metazoa; phylum Arthropoda; class Insecta; order Lepidoptera; family Yponomeutidae; genus Yponomeuta; species Yponomeuta plumbellus. The sequence continues at coordinate 5,680,783 of OX371218.1, forward strand.
TCAAAGTGTCACCGGTGTTCATAAATGAATCATACCACAGTAGTGAAGTAAACGAAGTGGCTCTTCCATTATGTTTGCAGTGTTGTATTAAATAGTTCTTTCCCGTTGCTCTTTCTGTCACGAACTGTCAAAATTAATTCAAAATCGAGTCAAAACAAAGAACCAAATACGATCGGACAAAGGCGCTAGTTCTCCTAAGAGAAGAGTGTATAAAACCAGGAGAAAACCACGAACCTTAACAAATGCTTTTATTGCAACGACGCTGGAGACTTCATGCGTCTGCGCGAAAGAACTTCAAGCGGCTAGAAAGCAAATAAAAGCATCTGTCTAAGACTGGTTCGACGATGGTATCTTGCACCTTTACTTCGGCAGAATCCAGAGTCGCGTAAACCTTACGGTGGAGCCATGCAGTCGTATTAACGAATCCACAGATAAAATTGACAGTTAGCGGCAGTCGGTAACGGGTCGTGTAATGTAAATGACGAAGCGGACTCTGCATGTGGCGAACAATGACAGCTTTGGACACAAGCGAACTCTACTGTCAAATTTATCTGCGGGTCGGTCATATACTACTTTAGTTCGTCGACTAACTTCTGGATCTGACTACAGGGCGTGGCTCCGGACTCGTCTGGCTTCGAGCCACCTAGCAGCTCGGACCAGTTCCCGAATAACTTCCAGAGCAAGTAAGTGTATCAATCAATCTACTCGTATTTGGAAAGAACTTTGAATTTATTACTTATAAGTTATAATAACAACTTCACAAGGCACTGAAAAAGACAGGATAATACCAAACTCAAGTTCAAATATTTTATTCTCAATACATACAAAATGTTTCCTTTATGAAGATCAAAGTTGATAGTTTCATAATTTAGATTACGTCGAGAAGAAACTTAACAAAAAAACTCCACATTTATTCTTTTCAAAACAATTGTTTTTACCGACCCAAGTGAGCTCTAAAGATTGCTCCTAGAGTTTAAAAACGGTACAAATCTGTTCATAGTCTAGTTTTCCCCAATCAATGAGCGCAAGATGTATGGCAGAATAAATCATTTGGTTCGTTCTGTCCATTATCGAAGTAATGCTATCGTTGATTGGACTATATTGCAATGATAGATTGAGTGGTGGATGGTGTAAGTACTGAAATTGTCTTCGTCATTTGACCTACGAACTGCTTTACGCCGAAACCTTTAAGTGCCAACAAAGACCACTAACAATACCACTTCTTAGATATTATCTTTTGTAATTGTTTTGCTTGGTTGTGTGATAAAGTATTCTCTATCTATCTGTAAACCTACATAGAGTTTGGCAAAAAAATAACATAAATTAAAAAGGACAACGTCGCTCCTAGTTTTCTTCTTTGCTCTGTCATTTTCAAATTTTCAATGATTTACAAACATAATAATTTTATATGCATTTAATAAAAAATACTTTTAGGTATTGCGCTTACACAGCGAGAGCAATGATCAGAATTATTAAAAGAACTATTAAAATTAAAGTTACATTTCCGGGATCAAAATTGTTTGCCAAGCTTTGGCACTCGTTTCCATTCACCGTTGGAAAACTTTGTTGAAACCTAACTAACGTTTACGGAGGTTAGTTTTTGTTGTTGCTACTGTCAAAGAATTCTACTAATTAACAATTCAAGTAGTTCTGCTAAAGTAATTAAAAACAAGCGTCATGCCGTTGTTTCCCGCCGTTATAGATCCGTGCACCATAGATGGCGTTGGTGATTTAAAAAAGAACCTCTATTTCCATTAGGTTAAAAGCTATAATTTCAACAGCACTGGAGGTCTGTTCAATCTGTGTCAACGGTGCATCAAGCTTGTAGTATGTCATTACGGCAACGGTACAAGATAGGCTTCGTGACATACGACGAATGGCTAGCGGTAAATGTAAATAGCGCCATCTAGTATCGAGTAGCGGTACCGCTAGGTGATTAAATGTTTCTTTTTTGCTGCGACGCTTTTCCTGTATAGGCTGCCAGTAGTGTCGATTGATTGATTTATTTCTTTTTAAACGTTTTTCTTTTTCCACGTACCCATAAAGTAACGCATCCTGACATTCCTATTCTAATTACAAGCATACTTCAGCCCGTCTATAAATTCGACCCAATGGTCCAAAAAGATGATCTTTTGTGGATCTTCTACTCAAATACCAATCAATTACTTCCAGCCTTCTCTCATATAATACATGCGGTTTTGCTATGGTTTTAATATAATAAAAAAATAATGAATTTCACGATCTTCTCCGCTCCTTCTCAGCTACGCAGGCTACGCGCCAGGCTACGGATACAACCAGCAGCCCAACATGAGCACCAATCTAGCAGGACAGCCGGGCCCGCCCATGTATGAGAACCTGCCCTACGACCCTGACTCCACAACCATCTACGAGCCGAAACCGGCGCCGGCCTTCTTGGACACAGACTTCATTTCCAACGGTGAGTCCTTAATTCAAATTCGACATTCGAACGCTCTGGGGAAGAGTTTGTGAACAATACATATCGATGATTCGAAATTCGAATGTGTGAAAAGTATTTACCAACCAGTTCTAAGAATTGCGAAGTTCGATCTGTCCAAATTAGAATACGTAGAGAATTCAAAATAATAACTTCTTAATTAAAATTTGAATTTCGAAGGTTCCTAATGCGAATGTTTGAAAAAGACAACGCGGTTAGAAAAATAGGTTGAGGTTTTGTCAAGTTTCTCTTTCGAAGAAAAATTAATTAGGTACTTGCATTCTTAAACTATTACAGGAACCCTTTTATAAGGGTCTCCTTTGCTGTAAACTCTATCTATTAGGCAGTAACTGTGCTAGAGTATTTAGTGACTTAATTCCCATTTGTATTTTGCAAAATTGTTTCACAGTTGGCAATAAATGAAAATTCGCTCTAACTGAACGAAAAGAAAATACATTTATTTTTACTAATAAAAAAAAATTGAGCGACATAAAATGCGTTTCGGCACTCACATCACGCCGTAACACAATTTTGCAAACCGTCAAACGTTTAGGACTTCGGTGAAGCCGAGAAACAGCTCTCAGAGAACCGCGACTAATCCCTTCCTCCCAACTAACACGCCCTTTCCGCATCAGACGACGCCCAACAGCAAAAGCCGGTCCGACAGTCGACCACCTCGACTTCCACGGCTACCACCCCAACGGCGACCCTTCGTCAGGTCACCTCCGAAATGACCCGCACCCGCCTCCAAGAATACGACCGCTATGACGAGCGCAACATTCAGTCCCCTGAGTCTGGAGTCATAAATATAAAGCAGGAGATCAAACCAGAAACATCGATGGGCGTCGACAACCTCGTCGCCAGCTATGTGGACTCGACCACTTTCCTGCACAGCCCTACCAACATACAGAATAGTCCGATGGACATCCAGAACAGTGTGCTGGTTAGCGGGCAAAGCTCGGTCTCTCTGACGAGCGATGAGCTAAGCCCAGATGACCTGACTTCGAGCAGCGGCCATGGAAGGTTCGACCCGCTGAATTTGAACATGACCGGGATGGGAATGGTGAACCCGAATGCGGTGACGAACAGGCGGCATCAGGGGTCGAGCCAGGGGGGGTCGAGCAGTGAAGATAGTAACATGCTCTGTAAGTTGGCAAAGCTCTTGGATATTGGTAGTTTTTGCGTTGTCAAAATGATTGTGTAGATTTTGGTTGCGATAGTTGTTTTTTTTTTGTAGATTTTCGTTGCGCATTTCTATTTTATTTTGCGTCATTTTTAGTCTTATTTCAGCTAGATATGTCTTGCCTGGTTGTACATTTTTGTATTGCATTTGTCGTTGTTATTTTAAAAGAAAAACAACACTTCCTGAACGATTTACTTACATTGCAATCGTACAAATTACAATTTCACGTCACTACCGATGTTTTGTGTGTCTTCGATTAGATGTCATAGGCCAAGCTCGGTTTCTCAGCAAGTAGTTGAGATACACCAAATCGCTGGTCTTCAACCCTGCAAGCCTTATCTCGGGGGGCTGAAATAAGTAAATTGGTTTTACTCGTACTTTGAAGTGTCTGTTCAGCGTCAAAACATCCTACCTACTTTATAAGCACAATAACTGACTATGACCCTTCTCAGGTTTATCAAATCTGGTCCTATGTCGTCATGAACTTATACTTCATTCGTTAGTGTCCAAAACTTATAACAAACATCTGAACTCTATCGTTGAACTCTCTAACAAGTCTATAATTGTTTACAAGCTGATCCGCTGTTAGAAAAAAGTGTATGTTTTCGGTAGCCAATCATTCAGTATTTTTCAGCCGATCCACATACAAGGACATCTAGCTCATTACATACTTTATTATCAGTAATGGGAACGTGTGATTTTGGACCGCATATTATATTCTGGGACTTGATATGTATGAGTAGTATAGGTTCATTATCATCAAAATTTTGTGGTCTTGCCTCATTTTCAAGAAGTCGTGAGTTTGAGTCCTAACATTTATTAATGATTTTGTTTTCTACGTTTCGCGTATCGGGAACCCCTCCGGCCGTTTTCGCAACTGCGTTTCGTAACTGGTTGCGAAACAAGAATGTTTATTCCTTGTTCGCAACCAGTTGCGAATCAAGAAAACTTTTTCCTTAGCTGCAACTAGGCATCCTAATGGTTATGTTTCGCAACCAGTTGCGGTAAAAGATTATTTTTTCCTTATTCGCAACTATCTTTGTTTGTTTCAATTTTGTTGATTCGTATTACAAACTTTTCTTAAAGACACTAACATCTACAATAATATCTATAGACAATATCTAGTCTTGACAATATACCTTTAAGACCACGTCAGTGTGGAGAAGGCCTCCCATCATCATCATCAACCCATTACGTCCCCACCGAGGGGCACGGGTCTCTTCCCTGAGGAAGGTATAGGCCATACTCCACCACGGGGGCCGTCCAGTCCGGATTGGCGGAGGCTTGTAAGACTAGTGGCTGGTCTTACTATCAGAAGTTTTCAAGCCCCTCTAAGGCCTCTGACTTGGCTTAACGACTGCCATCTATCGACGGCAGCCGGCACCAACTGCTTATCGTACCTTGCGAAGCACGAAACCGCTCGGAAAAATGCCACTAGCGTTAGGCATAGACGGTGACGTGACCCATCCATGGACTGAACGCGCCGTATGTTGCTTAACCTTAGTCATCGTTTTAAGATCACTCAGGCAGCCCAGGCTACGAGCAATTCTCCGAAAGGCCTCCCATAAAATGTTTATTTTATTTTAGTTTATTTCATTTAGGTTAAGAGAACTACATAAGATTACTTTGTTGCATTACAAAATATATATTATTGTGTTAAGTAATTAAAATTTCTTAAGATTTAATTTCCTTTCTTTATCGAATATTTATTAGGGTTTTGTTGCGAATAAGGAAATTAATTTCTCCCATCGCAACTCTGCAAGTTTGGGAAGATCGTATTCTTCGTTCGCAACCAAGTTGCGGCTAAGGAAGAAGTTTTCTTGATTCGCAACTGGTTGCGAACAAGGAATAAACATTCTTGTTTCGCAACCAGTTACGAAACACAGTTGCGAAAACGGCCGGAGAGTTGGGAACGTTGTTCCCGCGTTGTCGCGAAAGTTGAAAACAGGTCAGCACTATATGTTACCAATTCTCGTCGACCACGCGTGGTGATTAAGTCCACACTCTCTCTCTGAAAGAAGATCTACATTCAGATGCATATAGGTAAGGCTCTCAAAAAATGTACCATAACACACGTGAAATTGTGATACATAGTAACTCACTGGAAAATCGCACCACCCGGCTGCTGCACCCAATCATGTTTAGCTCAAAGCTGTAAAGCTTGCAACTGTAAATTTGTGACCAGATTGTCTTCTCTAAACGAACACGCGACATCCCAGAAACATAAGAAAAGCATAGCAGCCGGGTGTTGCGATTTTCCAGTGTGTTACTATGTGTTACAGTTTCACGTGTGTTACGGTATATTTTTTGAGACCCTTACCCATATAAGCTGGATTTATTATAGGTATTTACCTCATTCATTTTCCTGCCTTCTGTTTCGCATTCGTCATCGTACTTGTCAAACTGTTTTTTCCTCAAGTCGCGTAGACTCACAACTACGAACGGCACTGGAGCAAGGCACGACATAAGACAGGCTGTGAAAGGAAAACGGAATAAAAGAGGTCCCCATCAGCCTTAAAACTTTTTTTGGTACCCTGCAGTGGTGTCTGGATAGAACCAATGATAATACAATCAGTTGGTCCCTCATAGCTGAGGATTGTGCCCGATACTTTAAGGACGGGTATAGAGTGATCTCCTGGATCTGCAGTTTGCAATGTGGACCACCTGGTGGAATTCAGTGATGCCTTGGTGATCTAGTAACTCTGTTTAGCAGGTAGTCGTTTGGTGAGTTGAGTTGGGGTGTGGGTTGGTGGGTAAAGTTGGGTGCAATTGTGCATTTCCCCTTCACTTTTACCGTCATTATTGTATTGTTGTATTGCATTGTATTGTAAAAAGTATATAAAAAATATATAAAGGACAATCGCGAGGAACCTACGCCAACAAGAGAACAGGCAAGCTATCAGATACGCCGTAGCTGGATCCATAATCTTTGTTCAGGAATCACATCAAAGCACATTATATTATTATTTTGGTTTGGCCACTCGAAAACATTTCGTTCGCTTCTTTTCAGGTTGTTTTGACATTTCTTGACAATAGCTTTCTGTCAGTAGTGTTTAAAGAGTCTAGCACGAATTAGAAACTCTTTTGCAAATGCTTGTTTGGGTGGGTGGCCCATGGATGTAATAATCAAAGAGGATTGAGTACTCTGACAAAAAAATGTCCTGACAAGGAGGCTCGAACTAGTGAATGTCATCTCTTTCTAAGTAGGGTGACCTTGATGTCAATGAAAACCGGACGAAACATAAGGGAAGCCAGCCGGAAGGAACGAGCGAAGTTCTCTCTTTAGGAGTAACTTGGGCATTTACTTCCATAATGGGCGACACAGTACCTAGTGGTAGGTATATTCATTGACTGAAGAACTTTAATTATACTTATATTTACATTTAACGAAGTTTTAACATTATAAAATGAAAGCCAAAATCAAGTCATAAAATTAGCTTTAATCCAAAAATAAACACAGAGAAATAACTCATTTAAATGTATAGAATTTACAACTTTCTTATTGAGTGTTAATGTACAGTACATTACATACTGCCCTCAAATAAGGTTTGTAGTGGAAAAGAAGAGTAGAGAGAAGAGTAAAGATAAAACTCAACTTCGACCATGTTAAAATACGTTTTTAAAACCTTGAGTGGTATTGCTACAAAAAATACTTAGCATACATTCATGGCTCGATTCGAGTCTGGGCCTTTAATTTGAGAATAAGTAAAGTTCACTATCTTGCATGGATATATGGATACATGCAAGATAGTGAACTTTACTTATATTCACAGTTATTAATAGTGCACTTTTCTTACATTTCTTATCATCTGTTACAGTAGGCTACTTTTTATCGCGGAAATCGCACTCATTCTGCGGAATTAACTTAATCATATTTTGATCTACATAAGTTTACAAATTATTTTCAGTGAACCAATTTAGAACTTTATATCATTATGGTACTCTTGGTCTCGACAAGGGTTAAATTAAAAATTAAAAATGTTGTTGCAGACAAATTTTAGTGTACAAATTGTAAATTCAGATAATAAAATCTAACTTGCCAATACGAATAAAACGAAGCTAGCTAGATTGATGACAAACATTTGAATGTTTTTTTTCACATTTAAAATATGCATAAAAGCTAATATACATTACAAAATAGAATAGAATAATTAAGTATAAAATTAAATATTCTACTATACTATCCTGTCAATTTTTCTATTCAAACATAATGTTCAAAGTTTCTTCTTTTAGGGAATGCATTCAGTCAGTTTGGGCACCTGCATCGAGCTGTGGTTGCTTCGTTGGTAGTTCTTCCAGTTCAACATTTTCTTCCGTCGCTTAGTACCACTACTTTTTTCGCCACAGGCTGTAAATATTTATTTATTTACTTCTTAGCAAACAAAACACAAAGGTAACAGAAAAGTCCTGTGCAACGTACCTAAAGGGGTTGGTAAGCACGTTAATAAAAAGTAAACTAAGTGATACTTTCTGAGTTATTCCCGTTTGAAAATATAAAATATAAAAAAAAACAATTTAATTCATTCAATTGTTCATTATCATCATTTTAAAGTATTTTGCGTTACAACTAGTAATAAATTGGGGACATTTTGTCAAAGAGTATTTGTTGTTTGTGATAATTATTTTTTCTATCGATTGGCATAATGTACACCAAACGGCAACTTTTCATGTACAAACGTACAAACTTTAGGTATGCTACAGAGGTTTGAAGCCTTTTACTCACCACTACAAATGGTACAGGATCTTTCTTCAACCTAGGTAAGACCGTAGGTTTAAAATCTTATTTTCTAAATTACCGGCTTTTGCAGGCTTCACAAAATGCAGGATTTTGTGATGTCGAACCAGAGCCTCATATAACATCCATCCATTTTAAACGTAAGCTTTCGTTTTTAGTAAAACTGAAAAGAGACCATTGGGTTATCAAACACATGGCCTACATTTTACAACATCATGGTCATAGTATTCCACATAAATGAGTAAGAGTAATAAGACACACTCCTTCAGTTTGTGGCTCTCGCTCTGGACATTTTCCTCTAGTTGCTTACTTATACGATTTTATGTTTTATTTAAGAAGACAAAGAGTTTAGTTTTCTATGGAAGGTTTTTCGTAGTGCTCTATCCTCTTTGATTATAACATCCTTGGGGTTGCCTGAGATTTTAGGCATCTAAGTAAAGGATGAAATACACCAACGCGGTCACCATCGCGGTCGCGGTAATGGCGGTTCATAAATACGTAATTTACGGTAGTAGTATTTTGTCAGGGTGTGTTTTTATTAAGTTTCCTGTAGCTGGTAAAACAGCATGAAAAAGTTTATATCACGAGCGTGATAAAAACATATCAAATATGTTTTTATCACGCTCGTAAAAATATCTTTAGTTCCTAATATTAAAACACTCATGCTGCGAGAAAATTGGGTGTAATATATAGAAAGCTTAGGCATAGAGTCATGAAAGATTCACAGTAGATAGAAAGTTTAAAAAAAAAAGATGTTTCGTACTAAAGTTACGTACAAAATTGTTCATGAAACGATATTTTTTTTATTTTCATAAAGTAAAATTAAAATGACAAGTAGAAGCCGACATAATAGGATGCAAAACGACGTTGTTACAACTTTAATGTTGTTAACACCTAAAGGGGATGAAACTTTGTATCGAACAAATGGTACTGATTAGTAATTCTATTGGGCTGTCTGAAATCAGGGGTGAATAATATTCAACAACGAAGAATAATTTAAAGAATTTAAATTCTGTGTTTTGAATGTCAATGTACAATGTTATCCGCTGTCTTTGGCTCAAGTTGCAGTGCAGAAAAAGACACCGAACAAATTCCTCTCTGACCATTTTTTCTTAAATCTAATGAAATGTGTTCTCTCAACAGCTGAAGGCGATATCAGCAAGGTGCTGGTGAAGAGTCTGGCCGAGGCACACTCCAACACGAACCCCAAGCTCGAGTACATCCACGAGATGTTTCGCAAGCCATCTGATGTTTCCAAGTGAGTTGCCACCCTTACATCACCCTCGAAGTATTCAAAGAGATGGAAAGTCTTCAACCTAAGTTCGAAGGCCGGCAACGTGAGATGGACCCTCTGTTGACCTGAAACTTTGTAGCTTAAAAACGATCTTAGGAGATCAACTCTATCTTTTGAATCACTCCACACCCCAGCCGTAATGGTTTTCACCACAGAAGAGCACACACACAGTAAACAGTACATAAACGTAAAGCCTACGACAATCACTAACCGAATTTCAAAATATTTTCTACAATAAATTGCTTCACAACTCGACCGATCCGACCGCCGCACGCCAGACCAACCGAATTTGATGTCGATATCAACTACCGCACGCAAATTGAAAATATTATTTGTTCTACCATCCAATTCATGAGAGATGTATCGAACAATATCTATTCTGCAGTAACTTGAAACAGAGCCGCAGTGAAACTACGCTAACTTATAAAAATAAAAGCATGCAAAAGCTATAAAGATTATCTTATTTTATCTTTTGTTGCTCGTCTCTCGAATCGCTCGTAGCCCCGGCTGTCTGAGTGATCTCAAACGATCATAAAGGTTAAGCAACATAGACTGCGTTCCGTGCATGGATAGGTGACCGTTCTACGACTAATGCTACTGGCATTTTTCCGAGCGGTTCCGTGCTTCGCAAGTCGCGCTAAGCAGTTGGTGCCGGCTGCCGTCGATAGATGGCAGTCGTTAAGCCAAGTCAGAGGGCTTAGGGCGGCTTGAAAACTTCTGACGCTAAGACCAGCACTAGTCTTACAAGCCTCCACCAATCCGGACTTGACCCCGTGGTGGAGTATGGCCTATACCTTCCTAAGGGAAGAGACCCGAGCCCCTCGTCAGGGAAATAATGGGTTGATGATGATGATCTTTTCTTTCTCTCCCAGACTCCTCTACTACAACTCACTGACCTACGAGGAGACCTGGCTGGACTGCGCCGACAAACTGACCAGCATGATCCAGAACATCATCGAGTTCGCCAAGCTCATCCCAGGCTTCATGAAGCTCAGCCAGGATGATCAGATCTTGCTGCTCAAGTCCGGTAAGTTAGACATAGTGATAAACAGCGAAATAGACGTTATCCTTATCCATGGGAGAATCCTATCTTGCTGCTCAAGCCAGGTAAGTTAGACATAAAATAAACACCTTGACAGAAGTTATGCATATGCAATGCATGGGCAAATCCTATCTACATCTTGCTGCTCAAGCTCGGTAAGTTAGAAATAAAGATAAACACCTAGACTAAGTGAGATAAACAGCTACACAGAAGTTATCCTTATCCATGGGCAAACCCTACCCTGATCTTTCTGCTCGGTAAGTTCGTCATAAAGATGTTTATCTTTGCTGTTTAGCTATACAGTTTTTTATTTTTTTGACTTTCGTGTATTTTGTTGTTTACGCACTTCTCTACATTATGTTTGTGTGACCGTTTCTTTCTTTCCTTTTTTAAAGTTAATATAATCTCATTTCCCCAGGTTCGTTCGAGCTTGCAATCGTGCGCATGTCCCGTCTGATCGACATACAGCGCGACCAAGTGCTCTATGGAGATGTTGTGCTGCCTATACGCGAGTGCCTGCATGCACGGTGAGTATGATGCATTAGGTGATGGTGGCGCCAGGTTGGCTAATATTTTTGACACTGTGATTCTTCAATGGATGGAAAAAGGTCTTCGACGCTGGCTGTATTTTCCGAATATTCCCTGAGTTTATTTATGAGAAAAGACTCCCTACTTTTCCGGCAACACCACCTTCCCCCAATCCTCAATTATATCAACTAATCGAGAAACATTCAGAAAAAACAGCAATCTTTGGGTCCGGAAAAATATTTCATTGATGAATACAATACAGTAAAAATCATCCTCTATCCTGAAATCAGGTACAATAGATGTGATACAAAATGGCACAATGGAAGTAATTTGTGGAAAGATTGGGTCCTAAACTAGATGAGAAAACTGTATCTTAGGATACCAGTCCTCCCAAAAACTAGGACAAACAATGTATGAACCATACTATAGACACCAAGTCCACCAAGTCAAGATCGATAGAGAATATTTCATTGGTTTCTACGTATTACTACTCCTTCGAAATCTGACCTTAAAAATAAGTAGCTAAGCCTGATTCTCCACTTCCAGTGACCCTCGCGACATGACTCTCGTGATCCAGATCTTCGACGCCGCCAAATCCATCGCCAGACTGAAGCTGACTGAGACAGAGCTTGCTTTATACCAGAGCTTGGTGCTGCTGTGGCCAGGTAAGCAATTCTAAATACCTTCCACGTGTCATATTTCCCTATTTCTATTATGTCTGGACCTTTATAGAATATTGTAATTTGTGTGTTGTGAATTGATCATACATTGTTATTCTACATATCACTAGGACCAGATCTTTATGTTCAACCTCAGACCAGTTCAAAATTTGACATTCAGCAGTTGAATTCATCAGCTTACCGCTCAGTGGCCTGCCGGTTTCTCGGACGCAAACAGTCTGTTAATCTATTGTTAACAGCTGTCAGTTGTCAAAAGTGTATGCAAAGAAAAACAACTGACAGTTAATCTACTGACAGCAACAGTAGATTAACAGACTGTTAGCGTTTGAGAAGCCGAGGGTAGGCAGACCTAAGATTTCCAGACTGAGCCTCATGGTGGACCTCCCGAATGTTGTAGGGCTCTACCGCTGTGCTGCCATCTTTTGCAGCGACTATGTTAATATTCCACTAACTCCACTAATCCGGACTTGGCCCCCGTGGTGGAGTACGGCCTATACCTTCCTCAGGGAAGAGACCCATGCTTCTCGGTGGGGACATAACGGGTTGATGATGTTAATATTTATTAATGTTTTGACTGATGGATCGTATGATGGATTGCAGAACGCCAAGGCGTCCGCGGCAATACGGACATCCAGTGTCTGTTCAACATGTCGATGGCATCCATCCGGCACGAGCTGGAGACCAACCACGCGCCCATCAAGGGTGACGTCACAGTTCTGGACACTCTCCTGGCCAAGATACCCACTTTCAGGTAACGTACGACCAATCTCAGGAGCACGAGCGTTCGCCACTTGATGGATTCATTATTTGTGAGTGGACCTCAAGGGAAAATAATTGATTTCGAGAAAATGGCGTTTGAAGTTTCGTGTTTCTATAGGTTGCGACTCGTGCTCGGCTCACAAAAAAAAATAACTACGGCACCTAAAAATATTCTGGTTAGACCAAAACAAAGCTAAAATACCACAGATAAAAAATTCAAATAAAGAAAATAACGGTTTCCAATCCCTCCAGGTCCCTTTTTGGTCCCACTCACATTTGTTCACTAGGTGACCCGGTAATACACAGCCCCTTTGGTCTAGCTGTTAACTGTTGGCCACCAAAACAGAGGTGATGGGATTGATTCCCACTAGGGGCCGCCGTACGTTTGTACAACTGGTCCTAATCTGGGTGTTTTTCCATGTCTATCTGGTTACCATAGCACAGGGTATCCTAGTTTGGGACCAGGGGAAGTGATTGTGTTGTGTGGAAATTATTGTTATGACGTTATATCAATTAAATATTATGTGAACATTTCAAATGTCTAGCTATCATGGTTCATGCGATGGTGACAGACAGTCAGACAGTGGAGTCTTCTAATAATATATAAAATTCTCATGTCACCGTGTTAGTGCGCATACTCCTCCGACCTATTTTGGTGAAATTTTGTACGCATATTCGGTAGGTCTGAGAATAGGTTTTTTTAATCTATTTTTCATACCCCTGAAAAAACGTTTGTCGGGTCAGCTAGTAGTATTATAAACTTATTTATTTCATAACTAAGTCGTAGGTTCCACATTAAAAAAAATTACATTACAAACATAATCAAAATTTACATAAATCTTCGGCAAAAAGTTGAGTTGATTTAGTAAATTTACATTTTTAAATTAAAAGAATTAGAAGAATAAAGAATAAATGAGATAAAACTTAACCTTTGTGTTCGGGACCCTTAAAATTTCATATTTATAGTTTTGTTCATTTTCAGAATTTACAACTTTGTTCATTTCCTTTACAGAGATTTGTCGCTGATGCATTTGGAGGCGCTTTGCCGCTTCAAGACGGCTCACCCACACCACGTGTTCCCCGCTCTGTACAAGGAGCTGTTTTCCCTGGACGTACTCGACTACACACACGGATAGGCGTGAACATGAACATAAATGAAAATTCGCGGAAAAAAGATGTTCATTTAATTTTCTTATCAACCTAAATGGAAATGCACCGAAAAAGAACATGTTCATTTAATTTTCATTGCTACTTAAGCATTGTTTCTTTGGTCTCACACGAATGCGAAATCCTCGTAGATAACTGTAATCTACGTGTGTGTACATTTTGCCTTTCTCGGGTAGATTGACTTAAACATTAGGTTTGTGTTCATCAAATAGGGACTTTGAATTTATATTAAAATGTTCATTTATTTAATTTACCGCGATTACTCTGCCTAAGTTAAATTTATTGGGAAAGAGAATGTTCATTTATTTTGCACTTAATTATTCTGACGTTCGATCTCATTGGGCCTCGGGCATACGGTGGCGATTGAGTACGAACTCTAAAAAAGACTTATTTCACTGGCCGATTCTGAACTTTTTGAGTTCATTTTTTTATTTATGTCTCGTTTTGTTTCATGAATGATGAGAACGGCCAGTGTTCTTCTTTTAAGGGAAAGGAGAATTATATGGAGTTAAAGATATTTTTCTGTTCAGTTGTTAAACTATTTATATAAAAAATTGTATGTATGTAACTACTGTGAGACTGTTATAATATTTACGTATAAGTAGTACGTACGTACAATGTTGTTTATCAAATTTTATTTAATTCGCTATGTAGTTTAACAGAAAGATATCTTTAATTTTTTTTTTGTATTGGACTTGGAATATTATAATTAAAATCGTATTTCAAATATTATAAATTCGTTATAACATTTGTATTTAACACACTTAGTAATACTGGACTGTGTTTATTATCTGTCTAACGGAGGCAGTTGATTGTATAAAAAATACACAAAATTTTACGAATAATGTAGTTGCATTTTGTGTATTATTTTCGCAATGACGGAGTAAATACCTTGTACTAACGTAAATTCGTATTGTACGCATGTATTTGTGGGAGGGAGGAAATAATAATAATTATATTAAAGCTATAATAATAGAGATAGAGTTTTTAATAAGAAAAATAAATAAAGAGCGTTATGGTAGCGAGATGAAGATCACACAATCAATTTTTTGACGTTTACGAAATGTTTAATTGATGTAGTTTTTTTAATTATTTTTTAACAGCTTTTTTAAATAAAATATGATGTAACTTGTTATTTATTTCAAATGATTATTGATTATTGATGTTTTATCTCTTGAAGGTAGGATTCAGGTTAAGTTGTAATATAGGATACACAATACTGCCCGTTTTGTATTTTATTTAGTTTGAAATCGATGAATTTTCTATGAAACGCGAAGTACTATTCATAGCACATAGTACATAGCAAAAAAACAGTAAAAACAGTAAGTAATTCATACCTAAGTACATAATTTTTACGAATCAACAAATCTTTGAACAACTTTTAGTCGAACATTTATTTGATAATTCATTAAAGACTAGCGTTCATTTAACATTTTCATTTGTGTCTAAAGTTAATATCATTATTAGCAGGCAATTTCAAAATCGTCAAAAATCCTTTTTTTTTACATACAATTGATCTCATTTTATTTTTTCGCTCATTTGCCTCTTTACTTCAGTGCCATGTTTGGATAAGCTACATGATACCTATCTGAACAAAACATGCACTTGCATAATAAAAAACAAAATGGTACGTAAAGTATATGTATGTTCATCTCGCATAATGCATAATTACATAAAAAAGTTGTATTTTTCTTTTGAGACTGCTATATAGCTGCTATAAGTTTATTTGTCAAAGTACAATCTTTTTTAGAAACGATACGTAAATCGTAGATTTAATATCATCTCATTCATATCCATAATTATTTCGCTTTTATTTATAAATTGCCTGCTAAAATAATAGACATTTCTCATAAAAACATTACATTTTTCTAACACTTTATGATAAGTTTGTCGAATAGCCTTTACTATAGACTGGTTTATAATTAATAATAAAAAAGTATAAAATCTTAACCTGTATTTTGTAAATAGCTATTAATCTATGTATTTTATATTAAATATCAATAAGGTTCGATGGGTTTATTTTTAATTTTTACATTCTGAAAAAGCAAATTTTTCCACAAATTTACGACGAGATGTCTTGCTGGAAGTATGTGAAAAATATTGTTTTTTTCTTTCTATATATTATATATTTTTTGTTAAATAAAGCAATCTGTTATTGTCTATTATTTTCGTTTTATTTTATTTTTTTGTAGAGTTTACCTACAGGAATAATTTAATTATGATTTCATACTTCGGTATTTAATACTAGGTACACACTTGAAATTTTAATTGTGTGACATGACATAGCTATTATTTTGTCAGTAACCACCTACTTAAGATAAAGTTAAATAGTGAGACCTTATAGGTATAAAATTATATACAGTTTATGACACAGTTTATTCACTGAAACATAATTTTCCTCATGCATGTAAAAGAATTTATCAAAACATTAATTTCGCAATTTATCGAAGACCCCAGCAAATGTAGCCGGACGCCTGAAATACTAACACTCCCACGAGAAGGAGAAATAAAATTGTAACAAGTTTAGTTATTTTGTTCGTCTACTACGTTCAACTACCTACTTGACACTAATTACTACGATGCTATTAGACGCACATTTTAGATGAGTCTTCGTTAATTAGCGAGCAAAAGCGTATTGCTGTATTTAACTAAATAAATAAACAATAAATGACTTAGAGCACTAAGACTGAATTCGGCTAAAAGAAAATGTAACGCCTAAAATATCGATTTGGCAAAATACCATAAACGGTGTATTTACTACTTTTCAAAAGTAGATCCTCCCCCTTCTCTATTAAGCTGTTTTTCGAATATAAAATCTTTCTGTGTCCATTCAACTTTTAAATAGACTTCGCAATTGGTGCAGAAACTTAACGTGTGATGAGAGAGATAGTCTCGTCTCTTTCCCACACATGTATGACGGGTGTTAGAAAGATAGTGATAGCTATAGGGTAACGTTTTACTTGCTGGGTAGGTTCTAGTAGGTATTTCTATAGTTTTTGTACTATGTTTTGCAAAATTTTCACTAAAATTATTATAATTATAGATTTGGACACTTATAGCATATAAAATTACTAAACATAATTTTGCGAAAAACGCAAAAGTAAGTGTAAACATTTAGAATCGGGAATAAATGATGAAAAAAACGTTTATGTGCAGTTGGTTTTTGGCGTTGTTTGTAATTTTTTTATTAAGTTCAACGAGAGCTTCTATTTTCTACAAAAATGGTACCTTAAACCTTAATACGGGTATGTCGAAGCATCATATTGAAAGAAATGAAAAAAATGTAAAAATAAATTTTGTAATTCTGTTTTCTATGAGATAATTTATATTTATTTAGTTGTTGAAGAATTATCAAAATATTTTTACACAACATTACCTGAAAGAAACGATAATTAAATAAAAAATACATATAATATATCTATTTCAATAAAATAAAGTATCTATATGAAAAGTAATGAAACGTAATAAATACGGGTTGATAATTATTTCTATGTTATAATTATCAATTTCAAACTTTTAATAAATGTTGTCAGCGTTAATTTCACCATTTAAACTAATTTCATCATGTCTAACAGAAGGTTGAAACACCAAACTATACAGGGTGTTGATTTGTACAGTTGACTCCGACTCAGGGATGGTTATTTACGTGATACTGAAGCAAAAAAAAAATATATTTTTTTAGTGAAAATCACCTAAAAATCACAAATTTATATGGCTTAGCTTCTATCGTTTGGACTTGATGGGTCCGGCGGGGGTTTCGCGGAGCGGGGTTGGAGAGTGCGCCCGCGCGCTCGCCTCCGGCCCCGCAAAACCGGGGATATTAGGTGATTTTCACTAAAAAAATTTTTTTTTTGCTTCAGTATCATGTAAATAAGCAACCCTGAGTCGGAGTAAACTGTACAAATCAACACCCTGTATTACGCTTCTTATCGTTGAAGGGAATTCAAACTCCGGTTAAGACTAAACACATTTAGTTTCGTCGGTGAAATTGGCACGTAATCATAAATCAAATAACAATAAAATACGAAGTTGTTTGCTACTACCTAAAATCAATTTGAATGGGGAACTTGCACTAAAAATGTTTTAACACAATAGGAGGACACATTGAAACATAACTATCGTTTTTTTTCTCTACGATTGATAGATTGGCACTTTTCAAAATATCACCAGTCTAAACGTCTATAGTACGTGGTACATAAAGAGGCCATAGGTACAGATTGGCCTTAGACTACGACATCACCCCCACATGTGACGCCTTATCTTGTATGAAACGTTTATCGATATTTGAGTTGTCTCGTAAGTAAATGTTTTTATAATGCAATTGTATTTGTTAATTTTTGTTTAATAATAAAAAGTGAGTTATTGTAATTAGTAAATCACTTTATTTCTATACTCGTAAATTAAAAAAAAAAATAATATTATTAATTTGACCAGTATTGGCTCTGATTTGCAGAGCTTAATCATGGTGAGCAGAGACGGAGCTCGCGACGTCTGTTGCTCGTCTGTGACTGTGGGTTTTATCAGTATGTAGTGCTTAATAAAGCTTTATTTCAAAAATATATTTATGGTTTGATGTTACAATTTTTCTTTTATTTTAATATCTATGGTACAAAATCAATGTCCCTCCAATCTAAATGTGACGCAAGTTCCCCATTTACGTAAAATCTCTTCTGAATACTTTTTTAATCAACCTGTACCATTGCTCTGTTGATCCATATTGTATTGTACCTATATCTCAAATAATAATAAAAAAATACAAAATATTGTACCTAAAACGTAGTTAATGGATGGAGTATGAGAACCAATAGGAAATAAATGTTATTGTTTATTATTATTCTCGAATCACTTGCATTTAAGTGTTTTATTTCGCATATTTCCTTTACACCTTCAGATTACAGAAATGCCGCGTTTAAAAAAGGGCTGCCTGTGTCAATTGATAAAAATAGTAAGATATAATTGTTTTTCAACTTACTACGGTACAGAATGAATGAAACAGAATGAACAGAAGATCTTAAACGATCACGAAGGTTAAGCCACATAGGGCGCGTTCAGTGCATGGATGGGTGACCGTATGACTAACGCTAGTGGCAATTTTTCGAGTGGTTCCGTGCTTCGCAAGGCACGTTAAGCAGTGGTGCCACTGCCGTCGATAGATGGCAGTCGTTAAGCCAAGTCAGAGGCCTTAGGGCGGCTTGGAAACTTCTGACAGTATGACCAGCCACTAGTCTTACAAGCCTCCACCAATCCGGACTTGGCCCCCGCGGTGGAATCTACACCTTCTTCAGGTAAGAGACCAGCCATGACCCTCGGTGGGGACATAACGGGTTGATGATGATGATGATTATGATGAATTTTGTATTACCTGTCAAACTTTCAGACCACATATATTATTATCAAAAGTATAGTAGGTTACCTACTTTTGTAACTTTTGTCAATACTTAGGACTGTGCCACTGTCTGACATCATGCCAGTGAAAATAAAAATTAAACAAAGCTAATTGCATGCATTGGGTTATAGGTATACTGTGAATGATTTGACATGCAAATAGCATGCAAATTAGTGACATTGATATTATGATAAACAATATCAGTGATTTCACAGAACTACTTTGTGTCGATATACTTACCCCTCGTTGCAAACTCTAATCATTTCTGTTGTCAGTTTTTTTGTATCATCATCAACCCATTATCTCCCCACCGAGGGGGACGGGTCTCTACCCTGAGGAAGTTATAGGCCGTACTCCACCACGGGGGCCAAGTCCGGATTGGTGGAGGCTTGTAAGACTAGTGGCTGGTCTTACTGTCAGAAGTTTTGAAGCCGCCCTAGGCCTCTGACTTGGCTTAACGACTGCCATCCATCTATGCCCTATGTTGCTGTGTTGTTTGGAAGTTTAAGACTTGGTATTTATAGACTTTGAATATACATAGAAACTGGCAGGGTGGGCAAACGTTGTTTCGCCATATTAATAGGCCTACGACCTATTCTTGGTCTTACGAAATGTACACAAAAAAATCATAAAAATCTCTGAATCCGTTTCGGAAGAGTTCTATAATAAACACTGTGACTGAAGATTTTTATATATTAGACTAGAGACCCTCCCCGGATTCGCACGGTTGGCAAAAACGTTTCCGTGGAAATAGCTATATTAGTTCCGTAGAAAATTCCCCGGGTAGTAATTTTTTACACCTTGGGTTACATTATTCGAGATTTCGTACGGAACCCTATTTTTTTTAAAATCCAATATAGGCTATGTTACTCACGAAGAATGTAGCATTGTAATGGTTAAAGAATTTTTCAAATCGGCTCGGTAGTTTCTGAGCCTATTCATTACAAACACAAAAATACAAATCTTTCCTCTTTATAATATTAAGTAAGTATAGAGTACTATACAGACTAGGAATGTCTATATAGATATATAGACATAGACAAATAGACCTTTTCATTACAGGCACATAGGCACACGTTGCTTCTGGTCCCACACTAGTATACCCTGTGTCGTGGGTACCAGAAAAAGCGGCATCACAAACATGTAAATATCCAAGACCTAGTAGTTTTTTGTCCATACGAATTGAAGTTTCGTGAAACTCGACCCATTTATAGACTACTGCGGCCTAATCTATGTAGGACAGTTTCCTATTGAACGATAACGGTTACTGGACTTGATTTTTTTCCATACAACAACTGCGGCTGGCCAATTTCAAAACCTAGCAAGTGACGCATCTAAGAGGAAACGGATTTTTGCATTTTGCATCTTACTAGACTGCGTTTTCTACATAGATCAAATTTACGTTTCTAAAAGGTCTAAAAAGACCTGAAAATTTAAAATTGAATAAAAATTAACGATAAATTAAATTAATAATTAATTTTCATATTAATTAATAATTAATAATTAGGTTTTTAAATTTTCATTCAATTATAAATTGCAGCACAGTTGTAATGCTGGAGGACGCAATAAAACATTTTAAAAACCTAGCAAGCCAAAAAAATATTTTAAAAACCTAGTAAGGGGTGACTCTTACTAGGTTTTTAATGTGGTTTGGCGCCTTGCTAGGTTTTTGAAATTGTCAAAGATGGTTGGATTTCACACGCCAACGTTAGTTAGAAACCTAGTGACTGCCCTTGGTAGGATTTATATTGTCAATCAGAATGCATTCAGTAAAAAAAACAAAGTAATCATTAGTAACTGCCATAAAATGTGATCTATTCTATATTTATGATAACTATTATATTATTCGTAAAGCCAAGCATATGTATATAACATCTTTCGATCCAACTCTCAAGTCTCCATCTCTTATACTCTCAGTAAGGCAAGCTCTCTAAGTGACCAGCTCGTTTTTTGGCTCTCCTGTATTTGTCTCAGGCCTTACTTACTTACCTTAACTTACCCTACCTCTCACTTACTAGGTTTTGAAATTGTCCAGCCGCTGGTCAAGCCCGTAGTAAAGCCCGTTCCACACGTAGCTATTATATATATTAATATGCCGTGCTATAATATATATAATAGTAAGCTACCACACACGGAGACGATGCGATGCTTGCCCTATGCTAAAAAAAGTCAATAATTCCAAGGAGTCCTTAATGGTATAGAAAATTTTACTAATACCCTTTTTACCCCTTTTTTGGAAAGAGGATCCCCTTTTCTTGGAAACTTCTTTCCGCTATAATGTCTTCGAAGTCTCTACGAATTTCTGCCACAACTGTTAATAGGTGATCCTTTATCACTTAACACAGATTACTGTCACAACTATCTTTGCACAGGAAGTGTGTACGATTGGAGTTTTATCGACTATGTATTTAATTATACAAAATTAATATCAATTGTACAAGTAGCCTGAGTGTTTTTCGATGTTTGTAATGCCTTTGCCTGGTTACCATAGCACAGGGTATCCTAGTTTGGGACCATGTCCAGTGATTGTATTGTGAGCAAGATTCTGTGTCAGTCTCTTAGTTTACTTTAGATTTTGTTCTGAACTATTTAACCTATAAAATAACATATTATAAGTATTAATTAGACGGTTGGAAGCGGCTTGCATCCAGCATCTTCCTGCCACCTGGATGAGATCCTGTGCCCATCTTGTGGCTGGTCGTAGGACGACTGCGCTTGCCGATATATCGCACCCCCCCGGTGCCACGAGTATAACGTCACTTATGCAAATTTGGCGAAAATGAGCTGAGTATGCAGAAATTTTCCTAAAGTACGTCTGCACTTGGTGCGTGAATGTCACTTGTGTAGTACGCATAATTACCGCGTTAGGGTAATAGTGTCCATACGGCTATGGCGCGAATCAAGGGCTCACTTGGGGAAACAACGTTTTATTGCTCAGTTGCGCCTTTTATTATAATATGGTCTCCATTCGAGAACTTTTCGGCCCCATCGGACATCATCGGTGTTATGTGCCCCGCCCACTGCCACTTCGACTTACTCATCCGCTGTGCTACGTCGCCGACTTTCGTTTGTCTACGGATCTCATAATTTCTGATTCGGTCTCGTCACGGAAATCCATGGAGGAGGCCTATGTCCAGCAGTGGACTTCTTGTGGCTGAAGAAATGAATGAATGAAATTAATATTGGACGAAATAAGTAAAACATAAAAGCGTAGACAATCGGAATGGTTGTGTAAAATGTATAATAAGTTCATGGTCGAACACTGTCTCCCGAAATACGGGTTTCTATTTTAGGAGACAGAGTCAATTTTTGGAGGTAATCCGCATTGAGCACCCGCCTAAATAGCACCTGGCCTAGTCCATATTCAGCACCTATTGATATTTCAGTTAATGAACTGAAATCGTCTGCAAATAGTAAGTAGTCCCGCCCGAGGTTTCTGCACTTAACCTCATAGTAGAGCGACGATAGCAATTGCCTCACTTTATAATATTGAAATAGTAGTAATACTGTATAAATAGGTAGACAGCGAGAGAACACTTTATTTGTACATAAAAAGGAGATTACACAGGTATATAAAAAATACATACCTACTACCCAGCGAAATTGCAAAGTAAGAAACCTCTGCATCAAGAATGTATGTAATAATAATGGTATCCATACATTTGTGTACCCATACATACAATTATAGCAAATAACTCAGAGGCAGATAGATAAGTCATAATAAAAAATCATTCATAGAGTGGTATATTTTATTAGTGTGGGGCCAGAAGCAATGTATGTGCTTATATGTAAATGTAAAAAAAAAATCTATTACAAATGTACGTAAATAAGAAAACAAAGCCGTTGCTACATCCGGAGTACGAACCCACGACCACTTGAATGAGACAAGACTCTACCGACGGCGCTACCACCGCTCCTAACAGTATTTTGAAGAATACTGTTAATTCCTTTTCATGCAAACCGGGAGCAAAATTGCGGGTGAAACCTAGTCATGCCAGACGGACAGATTGCTGTCGAAATGTAGGCCTATTACGAAATCGACTTTGTTAGAGAACCGATAACAAAGTCGAAATCGTGTCAAAGACCTCGACCGTAGTTTTATGTGTTGGATTGTAGACTACGGTCTACCAATCGATGACTGTTTTTTTTGTCCTTGAAAAGAACCAATTTAATTATTTTGTTTAATTTAATGCAATTTTTTTGTTACGGTGGCCTAAATGCCTCCTTTAGAATTATACAGATTACAAGACAGTACTAATAATATATTTTCACCTAGAATCGGATAATTTATTTTCTACACACCACATTTATTTATTTATTTCAATTTTTTACATCTATCATTACAAGACAAGCATAATGCAAAAGATGCTCTACAATATTAATTATACATTGTATCCAAATCTGCTATTTTAATACAAACATGCGATACATATGCTATGAATATTCGTTCCTACATAGAGTTTAACCTAACATTGTTAACCTCGTTACACAACTCAGAAAATATAGATATCGCAATAAAATAAATTTATCAAATAAACCATTATACTTTCACAATCTGCAGATAAAGTTCCAGACAAGTTATCCGCAACCAGGGCTGCCGTTTTAAAAAATGTTTCCTACATATATTGCGTATGTTCGTTTATGGCTTCAAATTTAGTGCAAACGGTTGCGGATAGCTTATCCAGAACTTTATTTGCAAATTGTGAAACAGACCCTTAATAAACTACTTTCGAGCGATAAATTTCTTTATTTAAAACAGTTTTGATATCGTCTTCGTAAAGTCGTGTTCATGATGGGGCCGTAACGTTATATCAGGTTTAGTGGCACACCGTTAGCAGGCCACAACGCACGCACTTCCTGCACTAACCACTCGTCGGCCAATTTTGGGAAAGGGATACAAACAAAAGAAAGTGGCGCGGAGCCGCCATTTTTCAGAGCAATTTTTTTCTTAACAAATGGCATCCTGATTTTTTTTCAAGAAATTCTTGGTGGCCAGTGTTTTGTTCGTGGCGGAACCAACGCGGATTTAACATAAGCGGTAAGTCGGGTGAAAGTTTTTTTTTTGCACAAGAAAATATTTGAACGGATCGTTGCAGAAAAGTTATTCTAATCTTGAAATGTTGTTTTCTGTAAAACTCTGTAGGTTGCCTAGATAACCTATAGTCCACAATACTAGTAAGTGACCTGAATTATGAAGGTAAAATTAAATTGCTTTATTTTAGGCATCACGTAGCAAAGCAATAGCGAGCTCTACATTGTACTGACATACTTTTAAATGGTAATTAAATCTATATCGATAGTTACTGTCTGAAAAAACAATTTTAGTTATTTATTTTCTTTTATAGTGTTACTTTAAACAGAGTGAGACAGTTAGATGACAATGTTATTTATCAAAACCCTCGTAAGAGGAAGTTGCAACAGCTAATAATGTTTTAAGGGATGCCGGAGTCGTGGGTTCCATTCCAGTTGAGGGTCGCCGTATACATGTACAAATGTCCATGGTTTGGGTGTATCGCTATGTTGCGATGCCCTTTTTTGATTACCATAGCACAGAGTTTCTTAGTTTGGCACTAGGATAAGAAGTGATCTTATGGGGAAGTTATGCTTGTTGTATTTGTTACATTGCTACCTCTGTTACCCCTGAGATCTCGTACATTAACAATCAAATAGTGATCAACTGTTAACAGCCGTGACATGCGTTTTTTCAGCTGTTAACAATAGATTGACAGATTATATTGATTGCATTGGGCAAGATAAAAAGTACCTGCGTGCTTGCATGCAACGACTAATGAATGTTGATGAATCAAAAGGGGGTTGTCTACCTGACAACATAGATAGTTGCATGTGTCAGACCCTGCCTACGTCCCCGGGACACAGGCGTGAATTTATGTAACAGATTGTTAATGTATTAGAAATACCGGGTACGAGTCTACCCTGTGGTGAATTAAACAAGACTTTAGTCTGGTATATTGCCAGGCAAAACAAAAAGCAAACTCGACATCGATGATTCGAATTTAGGAATCAAATTTGCGATGAAGAAAGAAACAAATTGGATCAATTTATGGGCAAAATACTAGAAACACACGAATAAAAAGGAGATTAATATAATAAGATAACATAACATTTACCTACAGGCAAATACATTGCTTCTGGCCCCACACTATGATACCGTGTCGTGGGGACCAGAAACAGCGACGTCACAAACAT
This sequence comes from Yponomeuta plumbellus, assembly GCA_947310845.1. NCBI lineage: Eukaryota > Metazoa > Arthropoda > Insecta > Lepidoptera > Yponomeutidae > Yponomeuta > Yponomeuta plumbellus. The sequence goes on from OX371218.1 coordinate 5,706,219, forward strand.
GCACATAAACATCCAAGACCTGGGTTTTTTTTGTCCACTGTGCCACAAAGGTCGAATAATTGGGATAAATTACAACATTGAAACAAATTTTGAAAAAGAAAACGTATAAGCAACGTACTTAAGGCTAAGCCTCGCCATACAGCGAGGTAAAGCCAGCCACTTGAAACTCTACCGGCCGACAGCGATCTAGCTCCAATATTTTATTTAAATTAGAAAAATACGTTTAGCTAACTTTTTTATTATAACTTGGTTTTTGTTTTGTAAATGATGCATGAAAAAGGCTTGAAAACTTCTGACAGTAAGACCAGCCACCAGTCTTACAAGCCTCCACCAATCCGGACTTGGGCCCCGTGGTGGAGTATGGCCTATACTTTCCTCAAGGAAGAGACCCGTGCCCATCGGTGGGGACATAATGGTTTGATGATGAAACCTACTTTAGTTGCAAAGTCACCCGTAATGCAACTGAATAGAATGCCCCCGTGTAAGCTTGATGTGCTAGCGACTGTGTTATTGCACAAAGTGGGCTATTACAGCCCATTATGTTCCTACCTGCGCTATTTATTATTTACGTCACTTCATCAGTTGGGTATTCTCGAATGTCCGTGATCAATACGCTATTCCATTCCTTGTTTCTCAGAATACGGGTTAGAAAGAGAAAGAAACATACAGAAGCATACATAAAAATATAATTCACAAAGTTACACGGAAAAAATAACAGTTCAATAAATATACTCGTAGTAAATTTGTAACGAGGTACCTGTTACATAATTAGTTTTATATTTTGGCTATTTACTTTTAAATCTTTCGATTCCGTTTCCAATTTTCAAATTCAAACTATTTGTCTTTTGTTCGTAGTTCACTTTATTTGTCATGGCATCGCCTGGTTTTTTTTCGATCTCAAGTTTTAGAAGAGACAGTACGCTCAGTGCCTTCAGTTTTACTTCATATTTTTATTGATTATTTAAAGTGAATTAGTGAACCAGTGCAAGTTAAATTCAGTATTCAGTGAATGTTAACTAATCCTGGCGGTTCTGTACTCCAAAACCTTATCTTCAACGAGGCACAATCGTGCCTCTACTTTTTAACAATAAAAGAAGTCCTAACACCCAACGAAGTCTCCTTATTTCTTCATCCGCTGAGCTTCCTGGGCTTGTTACGTGACAAATTCTTAGATTTTTTTAAAACAAGCAGTAAAGATTCACTTCCTGTTTCTTGTAATTTTGGACAAACTATAGCACAGTCGTGTTTAGAGAGGTCATCAAAAAGTAATGATGATTATGTCTGCCTCGTTGATCTAGCCGTTGGGGCGCTTGGCTGCCGTGGGATCGATTCATACAATTGTACAAATGACCTCAGTCTGGATGTGTTCTCATATTGTTGACTTGGTTGCCTGGTTATTATAGCGACGACCTCTGTGGCGTAGTGGTTAGCGCATCTGCTTACCATGCGAGAGGTCCCGGGTTCGATCCCCGGCTGGACAAAAAAAAATTGCATGTTTACATGTTTGTGACGTCGCTGTTTCTGGTTCCCACGACTCAGGGTATCCTAGTGTGGGGTCAGAGCAATGTATGTGCCTGTATGTAAATGTTATGTTATGTTATGTTATAGTACATGGGTGCAATAAGGGATTTTGAAAGCGTCATTAAAAAAAAAAAATAGTACCGTAAATTACCGATAGATGGTGCTGACGTCACATAATACGTCAAAATAGGCATGACATCACTGTACCTTCTCTGTGGTTCCTGTCCTATGTTTTTACAAAAATGCACAATGCATGGGCTAGTCATGATGTATGGAGTTGTCTGATTTAGCCCTTGTGTTCCCGGTATGTCACACCACCTTATGTCACACTGTTACATTCTGGGACTTTTTTTCCCAGTAGGTATCTCATGCTCCTACTCCGGACTGTCCTATACATACTTATTTGTACTCTTTCGAGTTGTAATATAAAGAGCTGGTCAAGTGATTGTATAATGTGGAAATTATGATTACTAATAATATTATTATTGTGCCTCACATATTTCAAAGTTGACCAAACCGTTGCAATGCGATACGATAAAAAAAAAGCGAGATTTAAACTTACGACCTCTCTATGTATAAAAATCTAATAATATGTTAATATCTACTCTGTATCTTTTTATGTACTAATTATAACATAATATGAATACATTTTGTCTGAAATAAGAAATATTGTTTAATTATTAATTTGTGGGCCCCGTTCTAGTAATTGGGCCTCTGCCTACCCCCGCAGGGATAAAGGGCGTGAGTTTATTTATTTTTTATTTTATAACCCGCAAACTACAGCCATAATAGGTTAGTTTCCCAAAAAAATGTAATTAGTCCGTCTTTTAGATTATTCAAAAATAAGGGACACGTATTTTTTTATTTGTAAATTAGACCAAAAATGACAAAGATATAGCCCATTAAAGTTACGTGTGACGTCACGCCGTGCTCCATTTTGTAGCACTGAGTGACGTCACACGTAACTTCAATGGGCTATATCTTTGTTATTTTTTGTTTAATCGAAAAAAGAAAAAATACGTTTCCAATATTTTTTTATAATCTAAAATACGGACTAAATAGAATTAAATTATTTTGACCCTGGAAACTACCCTATTAAGAATTCTAGAATTCTAAATGTGTGCGCTCCGGAATAACCGCCCAAGTAGTGGTTTCCTACTTCAAGATATCAAGGTTGTTGAGCTTCATTGTAGGTTCAACAATGTTAACAAATGAATGTTTGAACCATGGTTTATATTAGATTTCCGTTTGATCCAAACTACGATAACTATCTTTAAATAAAAACACTGGTTTGAAAATATTGACCATCTTAAGAAACAAATTTGTAAGTAAGGCAAGTTCGTCCTCATACTGCAAACATGCTGATGCCATAGAAAAGTCATTTATGTTCAAGGCTTTTTATTGAATACCTTATAAAACATAGACTTACTAGCTCACCCGCAAACGTTGTTTTGCCAAACAAGGGTATGAATAATAGACAACCTATTCTCAGACCTACCGAATATACATATAAAATTGTATCAAAATCGGCTAAGCCGTTTCGGAGAAGTATGCGCGGGAATTTTATATATTAGATTTTTTTTTTATTGAACCAAATTAATGTTTTATTCATTAACAATGCTAAATAACAATAATATAAAATATTAATAATCAACTCTAAATAAAAACAAATAAATAAAAATATAACTTAAATATAAAACTATGCTAGAACCTAAATAAATATCTTAACTTAATATATTTACAAATAAAATACCTCCCCCAGGTCACTGTCCCGCGGCAATGAGCCCAGAATGCTGGCGACGTTGCCTCTTTGGATGGCCAGGCTTATCTTATTTATTGTTTACATAATTATAAAAATATGTCTTAATTGTTTAATTGCACGACTACCCGTCTCTAATTTCTTTCCAGTCTCCGTCTCTGGTTGCCTGGAAGAAAATGCTTATTAAAGCCGCCAATTGTGTTTTGATTTTTTTTTCTTTTTTTTTTAGTTAGCCCCACTGCTGGCCAAAGGCCTCCCCTTTAGATATGCACTCCTCCCTGTTCTCGGCCAGCACTTCCCACCCCGGTAAGGTCGTCGCACAATCTCCGCCTCGGTCTTCCGCGTCGCCGGTAGCCATCGCACGGCACCCAATCGGTGACAATTTTTGATTTATTAAGAATCTGTAAATGTAATTTATGAGTATCCTGTATCCAGCAGGGGTGGAGAGAAGTTTGTCACTTGTCACGATCCTGACAGACATCTTTCGCTTCGTAATGATCTGTGGCTTCATCAACATTCATTAAGCCCATTACACAATGAAAAAAAATAAGCTATAATATTCTTATATTCTGCATTCTGCAAACAATAAAATTATTATTTATGTAGTTTTTTTTAACAACCACTAAAGCCCATTGCACAATGAAAAAATAAGGTATAAGAATAAGAATAAGAAATAAGGAACAAGAAATAAGGAATAGCGGAATCCAGCAATGGCAGCGCCGTCGAGCAAGACACATTGATTTCTGTGCTATTCCATATTCCTGGCTCCTTATTGCTTATTGTTATTCTTATACCTTATTTTTTTCATTGTGCAATGGGCTTTAGTGGTTGTTAAAAAAAAACTACATAAATAATAATTTTATTGTTTGCAGAATGATTAAAATCTTATTATATAACAATATTCAATATACAGTTCTGTCTATGTCACATAATAGGTCAAAATGATCGTAATAATTAATGAATAATAATCTATTGTATAATTGGACGTAGTTTAGCAGAAACGTTCCAACCCACAATATGGTCATTTTTGGGTTAAATATACCAAAATGATCCCTATCTTCTGTACTTTAAGAATCAAAGACTTTGATAGCGATGCAATGTGTATGTGCAAAGTTATGGCAGATTGAAATCAACCCAAATGTATGGAGCGCGTAAATCAGCTTAAACATAAAAACTCAAATATCTCAAAAGTCACTTTGTGTGAGTTGGAACGTTTATGCTAAACTCCATCCAATTTTAGAATATTACTACGTAAACAACCCTTGTGCTCTACACAACAGGCCCTGCCTAGTTTAGACATCAGGAATTCATTATTTATGTGTAAGTCTCGTAAGGGGCCATCCATAAATTACGTCACACGAATTTAATGATTTTTGACAACTCCCCCCCGTCCTCCCCCTCCCTAGTGTGACGTCACATATTTTGAAATTTTACATGTAGATTTCTGTTGAATTAAAACAGCATTCCGAAGTTAGTTTTATTTCCGATAGAGTTAGGAACAGATAGAGTAGCAAAAGTTTTTGTATTTTTCGTGGATAGTTCTAAGTTCGTGTTTTAACACTTAGATTATAATAGATTTTGAAATGTGACGTCACAAAATGTAAGACCCCCTCCCACCCCCTTGTCACACAATGTCACACTTCGTCGACCCCCTCCCTCCCCCTTAACGTGTGACGTAATTTATGGATGGCCCCTAAGACTGGTAAGAGACGTCCCACGCGAACACAACTTAATTAACTAGGAGATACATTAGGTACGAAGAACAGCATACAATCTGCCCAAAATCACCAATCTTAAAACCTCAGACACTAGTTTTCCTCAAAATGTGTCCCTTCTCAGTTAGTTCACAAATGTACTTAGAAAACATTGTCATTGGTACATACCATTCAAACCCACTACCTCCTAAGTGTGAGGCTAGCGTTCTACCTCTGAGTTACCACCGCATCTAACCCCCTAAGGTTTCTGGAACGCTGACAGTCTGGTAATCTATTGTTAACAGCTATTCGTTGGCAGAATCGCTCGTAGCCTGGGCTGCCTGAGTAATCTTAAACGATCACTAAGGTTAAGCAACATAAGGCGCGTTCGTCTATGACTATTGGTATTGGTATTGGTGACGGTTTGGGTTTCCGCAACTCGACTACAAAATGAGCCTATTTTGCGTAAAGGAAGGTAAAAACCGTAGGGGGAGTTTAATCCTGCTATCCCAGCTCCTCCAGGAAAGCTAGAAGCCTGCGAGTGTCGCTGCACGCCTCCCGCATCGTCCCCGGGCTCCCAAGGAGGGCCGTCCGTTGTACCGCCAGCCCCACGCATTCTATCAGCACGTGTGCGGCTGTTTCTTCGGCGTCCATACATGCTCTGCATAACGGACTGTCTGTAACACCTATGGTGAAGAGATGTTTATTGTAATGACCGTGACCTGTGAGAGCCCCTGTTGCTAGGCGGAGCTGTGCCTTGGTAAGGCGAAGGAGGCTACGGGAGAGGCGCGGATTTCTGCCTGGCATTGCTGCTCTGGCTTGTCTGCAGTCCGTACGTGAGGTCCAGTCATGGTTGTGTAGCCTGGTGGTGCGTTGGCCTAGCTATGTCTTCAGTTGGCAGAAGGGTAGAGGGGCGATGGGTTCGGGTCCCTCTACCGTAGCTTCGGAGCCAGCTCGCACAAGCATATCTGCTGCGTCATTGCCCCTTGAGCCACTGTGTCCTTTGATCCACTGTAAGGTTACGTTGTTCTTTTTACATACCTTCGTCAGGGATTCGTGACATTCTTGGATTAGTCCAGAGTTGAAGCTATATCCTTTGAAGGCCAGTAGCACAGCTGCACTATCGGACAGAATGCTTATGTTGTCAAAGGCATTCGATTGTGTAGACCACAAAACACTACTCTCAAAGTTAAAACATTACGGAATAAAAAATGCAGGATTAGATCTTTTAAAATCGTATTTAGAAGGAAGGGTTCAAAAAGCAGACATAAATCGTATTAAATCGTCGGGTTCACTTGTAAAAAGTGGGAGTCCCACTGTCCCATCTATCCTAGGGCCGTTCCTTTTTCTGGTCTATGTAAATGATTTACCGTTTATGGTACAAAAAATGTGCGAGATAGTGCTATTTGCTGATGACACGTCACTTATTTTTAAAATAAGGAGACAGGAAAATAATCTTGACGAAGCAAATAATGCTCTCTCGCACGTTCTGGATTGGTTTACTGCAAATAATCTATTGTTAAATTCAAAAAAGACAAAATGTATGAAGTTTACCCTACCTAACGTAAAATTGTTGAAAATAACATTGCGATTGGAAATGAAAAACTAGAATTTGTTGAAGATACTGTATTTTTGGGCATCGCAATCGATGCCAAACTACAATGGGGTCCACATATTGTAAAATTAGCACATAGACTTAGCTCCGCAACATATGCTGTAAAAAGAATTCGAGAACTTACTGACGTTGCAACTGCTAGGCTTGTTTATTTTAGTTACTTCCATAGTATTATGTCCTATGGTATACTACTGTGGGGCCGGGCAGTAGAAATTGAGACTATCTTCATCTTGCAGAAGAGAGCGATCCGATTTATTTACAAGCTAGGTAGTAGGGACTCGCTAAGAGACTTTTTCAAAGAAACTAACATCCTAACAGTTGCAAGCCAATATATATATGAAAATATTATGTACGTTAGGAAAAATATTACAGACTTCGAAACACTTGGTAGCCATCATAACGTTAATACTAGGAATAAACATAAATTGTCATTTCCACGATTTAGACTTGCAAAAGTTAATACTTCCTTTATGGGGCACTGTATAAGGTTCTACAACAAGATACCCCAAGATATATTAGAGTTACCTCCAACGCGATTTAAGAATTGTATTAAGCACACTCTTTGCAAAAAAGCTTATTATAAAATCAACGATTATTTAGAAGACAAGGACGTATGGCATTAAATAGTAGTTTAATATCAAATTTAATCACAGGATAAATGTGTCTAGTGTTCAACACATCCAAGATATTATTTTGTAGGGTTGATTTGTATTAGCTTTAAGGTGATTTGAGAAAAGATGGTCAGAGTGGAGTTTTTTTTCGCTGCCTTTTTCTCCACTACAGACGGCCCCAAGGCAGCGGCTAACATTATACATAACTATATGTACATTGACATTCAACAAGCAGAATGTAAATTCTTTACGTTGAAATAAATTTTTGAATTTGAATTTGAATTTGTATCTTTCTACCTCCCTCTCTGTGATTGCTTGTGCTGCACGTATGATGCCCACACACTCGGCCTGGAAGACAGTGTTGTGGGCTCCTAGAGGTGTTGTTATTTGAATGTTTAAGTCCTCTGAGAAGGCTCCAGAGCCTGTACCTTGGGATGTCTTTGAGCCGCCTGTGAAGACCCTTAGGTCCTTGTTGCTGTTGTCCCGTACTGGCTCGTCGAGTTGTATCTTATATTTTTTGTCTAAATTAAATACCTTAGGTATCCTGTCATTGACCGCCAGCATAAGTGGCTCTTCTGCTGATGGGTGGTCTAAGATCCGGGTGTGCGGAGTTCCGTTATCACTTCACAGCCCTAGCGTTCGCAGGCGTGTCGCGGAGATGGCCGCCTCCTGCTGGATATGTAGATGAAGCGGCGGCAGATCTAGCATAACTTCCAGAGCCGCAGTGGGGGTAGTCCTCATGCAGCCCGTTATTGCAAGACAGGCCATTCTTTGCTGCCTTTGAAGTTTATGTATTACCGTGACTTGTGTCGTTTTCGGCCACCACGCCAGGGCAGCGTAGCCGATGACAGGTCTAACCACTGCAGTGTACAACCACATGGTGATCTTGGGGTTTAGTCCCCAAGTCTTACCTATCATCCTGCGACATTGTGCGAATGTAATACAGGCTTTTCTTGCTTTGGAGTCGATGTGTTTGTTCCAGTTCAACTTACTGTCCAGTATGACTCCTAAATACTTGACCTCTGATGAAAGCTGGAGTGTCGTCCCGAACAGCCTGGGCAAAGTAAAATTTCCCAGAGTCCGTTTGTTAGTGAACATAACCATTTCGGTTTTTGTGGGGTTTACTGTTAGGTTGTGTTCCACACACCAGTTTTCTACGATACGTAAAGCAGACTGAGTGACTTCGCAGACTATTCCTGCATAGTTACCTGATACTAGTATTTTCAGGTCGTCTGCGTAACCGATTGTGTAGTAGTTTCTTCCGTTTAGTGTCGTAATTAGTTCATTAACAACGATGTTCCACAGGAGAGGTGAGAGAACGCCTCCTTGGGGGCATCCCCTAGCCACCAGTGCCCTGGTGGGGTCCTCCCTAGATGTTTTGATGACTCTGTCCCTCAGCATGGCTCCTATCCACTCCGTTATCGAAGCCTCGATCTGGTGCCTGGTGAGAGCCTGGTTAATGCTTGTGAAGCTGGTTTTGTCAAAAGCGCCCTCGATATCAATAAATGTATGTAGGCATATGCCTTTTTTTTTAATGGCTCTTTCCGCTTTTGTGACCACGGCGTGTAGGGCTGACTCTGAGGACTTACCCGCGCTGTACGCGTGTTGGTTGCGGTGCAGCGGGGTCGCTCGAAGAGCTCCATCTCTCAGGTGTCGGTCGCAGACTCTCTCAAGGGTTTTCAACATGAAAGAGGTTAGGCTGATCGGTCTGAAGGATTTCGGGTTTGTGTAGTCGGTCTTACCTGGTTTTGGGACGAAGACTACTTCTACTTCCCTCCACTGTGTAGGGATGTACCTGTGTGCTAGGCAGGACTGTAGTATCGCCACTATCGTTTCTTCCAGCTTGACACCTCCCCATTGCAATAGGGCTGGGAATATCCCATCTGAACCTGGTGCTTTATATGGTTGGAAGCTGTCGATAGCCCAATGTATCTTTTCTGGTGTTACCACCATTTGGGCTATGTCCCAGTGAGTTTCGTTTGCTTGTATGTCAGCCTTTTCCCAAGATGTTTCATTTATAATTTGACACCCGGGAAAATGTGTTTGAAGTAGGATCGTCTGAACCTCCTCGGGGGAGTTCGTGTACGTGTTGTCGGATTTTAGCAAAGAGCCTACCTTATGCGTCGTCCCGGAGGATAGTATCTCACTTACTCGTGCCACCGTCGAGCAGGATTCTATGTTTGTGCCAAAGTTTCGCCAGGCCGCAGTACGCCTGAAGCATATACGCTTCTTGTAGTGCGCCTTGGCCTCCTTGTAGTTGTCCCAGTCTGTATCCTGGCTGGTGTTCATTGCCCTATTTAATAACCTTCTCACTTTTTGTCGAATTCGCTGCAACTCCGGACCCCACCATGTTTGGCCGTCCTTAGGTTTAGCGGGTGGACTGGTTAGTGGGCAGGAATCATGGTAACATTGCTTGATCGCAGATGTTATGTTCGTCCATGACTAACGCTAGTGGCATTTTTACGAGCGGTTCCGTGCTTCGCAAGGCACGTTAAGCAGTCGGTGCCGGCTGCCGTCGATAGACGGCAGTCGTTAAGCCAATCCGGACTTGGCCCCCGTGGTGGAATATGGCCTATACCTTCCTCAGGGAAGACACCTGTGCCCCTTTGGTGGGGACATAATGGGTTGATGATGAGACACTCATGTTGCAATGTTTAGAAAACCGCCAAGGAAATCTAAGACCTTTCCTTCACGGCTAACGAGTGCTATCACAATTATCAGGCCACAATCTCGATGTAATTAAGTGATTACAATTACCTCTTGCCTGTGCTCTAAATGGTAATGAATGACAATGACAACTACTTTTTTACAATCACAACCGGTTTGTTATAAGCGGAAAGGCTCGGCACGTTTATCCTGCTAAGTTAAAAGGATAAAACGCACCGACGAGGTCGCGGTCGCGGTGATAATATAAAAATAAATCGCTGAATGTGTTGCTAAGCGCAAATCTCGAGAACAGCAGAACCGATTTTGCTAATTCTTTTTTAAGAATATTCCTTGAAGTACGAGAATGGTTCTTAAGGAGAGAAAAAAAAAATTGCCTAAAAATGGGCAGGTTTCTATGGTGAGAAAATATGAAAAAGAAAAGAAAACTTTGGTGATACGAAGTTTGCTGGGACAGCTAGTAATACATATACGTAAATATTTGCATAGTTTTTGCCCTGGAGAGCAAATAGCGAAAAAAGTCCCAAAATTTCGAAGTTTTTCTTGATTTTCTTAGTTGGAAACTAAGAAAGAAAGACAGGGTTTTTGAAGTTGCAAATTTTAATTCACACAGCCCTAACAGAGTCATAAAAATATACCAAAAATGCAGAACTACATCACGCTTTGCGAATTTAATGTCTTTATCCGACGGCCTAATTTACATACAGGCACATACACTGCTTCTGGCCCCACACCAGGATACCCTGTGTCGTGGGAACCAGAAACAGAGACGTCACAAACATTAGGTACAGACGTCGTTCACGACGGTAGTATTTTGTATGGACCTCCACCGCGTCGGTGACCGCGGTTTTATGTCCTTTATCCATCGGATGGGCACTAGTTTCTGCATGGAGCCCCTTAATAAAAAAACTGTTTGGCATAGACTTATTAACCCCTCAGATCTAGAACACTTTTTCTTTCACAGCTAAGTTAGTTATTCACAGAGTAATATTTGAAAATTATCACAGTTTTCAAAGAATAAAACATGCTCATACAACTGTGGTCAAAATTGTATTCTAAGTGCCTTTGCAAGACCGACCCGCCGGCCGGTATACGGGGCGGGGCCTACGGAATGCGCCGTTGTTTACTCGTACATCGGACCCGCCGGCGGGTCCTCGGGGCTTGGAGGGTTAAGGATAAAACAACCGCGACCGCATTAACACTATAGTGCCATACAATGGAAAAAAGCAGTTTTTTAAATATTTATTTTCGAAAGAAACAGACGTTAAATGCAAATATTGATCATATCGTAAGTTAAAATACCTAGGTATAGTTCACAAATGCGTAGAGTTTTCAAATGCAAACTTACATCATCTCATCTGCCAAATCTTTTGCAAAAAGTGTAAGCGTTTAGTCTCGGTTTAATGTTAAGAGTTTTTTTGGCATGACACATGGCTGTGAAACTAAGACAGAAAACCCAGGAGAAGATAGGCATATAAAATTACAAGTACCTAAATTTAAATTTTCCTACCCAATTAGCACCAGTTTCATACCAAGATAGCTTTCATCATCATCATCGTCAGGCTATATTAGATAGCTTTACTATAAGTTAAGCTAAATCTGAGTCGTTAAGCCAAGTCAGAGGCATTAAAACTTCTGGCGGCTTGAAAACTTCTGACAGGACCAGCCACTAGACAAGCCTCCACCAATCCGGACTTGGCCCCCGTGGTGGAGTATGGCCTATACGATACGTCCCTCAGGGAAGAGACCTGTGCTCTCGATGGGGACATAATGGGTTGACGATAAGATGATGATGAAGCGAAGTATCTGGCAATTGTCCGTTCCTGGTCTCTGCCTACCCTTCTGGGATACAGGCGTGAGTTTATGTATGTACGTAGTTTATTATATCTTTGAAAGGCCCCCTAGAGGCTTTAGAGGACGCAGGAACGTTGTAGATGCTATGCAGATTCCAGAGTTGGTTTTGTCCTGTATTGCATCACTATTTAAGAGCGGGTACACACTAGGCGTTTTGTAACGCGCGTCGTAAAGCCTGTATTACACCGGGGCAACACTGTGCGGCATTGCGGTAACATATCAAACGGGCCGATAGCCGATCACAAGCAAACGAGGCTCGGACAGCAGAGCTACTCAGCGACAGCTCGTGACGCCCGGTTGCTCGACGGCCGCCGACGGTCGCCGACGGTCGCGCGACCAGAGTCGCAAGCTGTCGCTGGCTTTGCAACGGCTTGTACGGTCGCGCGTCCTTCGGCGACCGTCGCGTGACCATCGGCGGCGCTTGCGCGACCGTCGGCGGCTGTCGCGCGACCGGCGTCGCGAGCTGTCGCTGACTAGCTGTCGCTCGTCTGTTGGAGCCCTTAATCGTAAATTATTTTACTAAATCATTGTAGTTGTCATTGTTCTACAATGAATTAACAGAATTTAGGTCCAGGTCGTCAGACCATCTTGTGGGGGGCCTGCCTACTATGCGTCGTCACTTTAATGTAAATAGGATACTTAAAAAGAAAAAAGTCCAGAATTGAGTATTTGACAGGATGTCAAATGAGTTTCTTTTAAAACGGAATTTTGTATGAAAATACTTGCTTGTGGCGTCACATTTCAGAGCACCCTTTTTATGTTTCATCTATTTAAAAATTGTAATAACTAGTAACTGATTAAAAGAAATACATTTTCCGAATCATTTGGTAATTTTTTTTTTATTCGAGCATCTCCAATAATTTATTGTTGATAGTGTCAAATACCGTGTTAGGAAGTCTTTCAAAAGCAATAATTAAAGTTGTCTGCTATCGTTTCCAGGAAACCATGGCAACGCTAGCCTACCTGCGGATCTTGGGGTACATCAGCACGATAGCCATCCATGTTTCTCACATCGCGTACATGAAGCAATATGACCTGAAGACACATCCGGATCCGGAAATCAGGACGTTTGGCGCGCTGCAGTTGCGGTTCTTCACCTGTTGGACTTTTGTGAGTAATCTGATCTGATCTGATGACTTTTTATAATTTTATGAGTACCTGATCTTTCACTTTTTATACTTTCATGAATACCTGATCTTTCGTGAGCCTGAGTATACCTCCATGAGGTTTCCTGGCACCACCATTGAAAAAAAACATACCTGTACTCCATATGCTTAGGTACTTAACTAAAGGTAAACAATCTGGATAAGTCTTTTTATTGAAATATACATTTTTAAAACCAAAATTTTTACAAATTAAATGTGTTTTTATGAAATTACATTTAATTTCACATTGAATTGGTAATGTGTAAAGATTTTGGTTTAATAAGTGTACATTTCAATAAAAAGGCGTGTCATACATACATATGAAGTATACTTACATACATGCATAAGTTCAGGTATGTATCCCAGAGGGGTAGCTAGAGACCAGGGACTGCCACTGACAAATCACTTTTGCTTCATCAACATTCATGAGTCGCTTCATGCACGACCGTCGGTTTCGGGTACTTTTTGTCTTGCCCTTTGGGCATGTTTTACTTACTTATCTTCTTTCACTTTCTCTTCATCGACATTCATTTAACACTAACATTTACATTTACATACAGGCACATACATTGCTGCTGGCCCCACACTAGGATACCCTGTGTCGTGGGAACCAGAAACAGCGACGTCACAAAAATGTAAACATCCAAGACCTGGGTTTTTTTTTGTCTCCAGCCGGGATTCGAACCCGGGACCTCTCGCATGGTAGTCAGATGCGCTAACCACTGCACCACAGAGGCCGTCGCCCTCTTAATAATAAAGAAATCCCTCTTAACAATAAACATTTCTCTACATTTCCAGTTCCTCCACATTGTGTACGCGTTCGCCGGCCTCACCTGCGACCTCCTGGCTTTATGCAGTAGCAAGAAAGACTACCAGCCTCCTAAACTCCTGAGGAGATTCAGGGACACGCTATTCTCTGCTATTCTGTGGCCTTCGACATTCGTAAGTTTTTTTTTGTACGGCGTGTAATACGGTATTTAACACTATCAACAATAAATTATTTCAGATGCTCGATTAAAACAAAAATTACAAAATGATTCGTAAAATGTATTTCTTGTAATCATTTAGGTATGTACATACTAATTATTGCAATTTTTAAATAGATGAAACATAAAAAGAGTGCTCTGAAATGTGACGTCACAAGCAAGTATTTTCATACCAAATTCCGTTTTAAAAGTACTCATTTGACATCCTGTCAAATACCCAATTATGTTCCCATTTTTTTACGTAACCTTTATTATTGTGTCTCTTTAGTATTGTGGATGTGTGACCGTCTATGACTAACGCTAGTGGCTATTTTCCGAGCGGTTCCGTGCTTCGCAAGGCACGCTAAGCAGTTGGTGCCGGCTGCCGTTGATAGATGGTAGTCGTTAAGCCAAGTCAGAGGCCTTAGGGCGGCTTGAAAACTTCTGACAGTAAGACCAGCCACTAGTCTTACAAGCCTCCACCAATCCGGACTCGGCCCCCGTGGTGGAGTATGGCCTATACCTTCCTCAGGGAAAAGACCCGTGCCCCTCGGTGGGGACAAAATGGGTTGATGATGAAAAATATTTTCAACCCACTCTAGGTTCCATGCATTAATATATAGTTTGCCAATGTAGGGATTGCAACGGTCATAACTTACTGAACATATTTTTTTAACTCGTAACTTTTCTCCTATTCCAGCTGGTCTTCAGTTTTTTTTGGACGTTATTCAACTACGACCGAAGCCTCATTCTGCCGGAGTTCGTCGATCAAGTGCTCAGCAGACTGTCGAACCACATAATACACACTCTGATAGTGCCTACAGTGCTCTGGGAAATTTGCCTGCGACCCAGACCTGTGCCCAAATCTCACAAGAGTAATATATGGCATTTGATGTGTCACATGCTTCTTTATTTGATCGTGTAAGTATTTAAAAAAAAACTAATATCTAATTAAAAAAATAATATCTCTCCAGAATGGTTGAGATTGGCGATGGCTGACCCCCCGCGTATGCTCGTGAATGGCTTCTGTTTGTGTCGGTGGCCGCAGAATGAGCCGTTTTCAGAAGAACTAAAAAAATTATTACGGCTGTCAAAGGAATGCAATTTTGGAGCCATGTGTGATACATCATCGAATAGGTCTCAGCGAGCTGAACAAAAGTTACTATGACGCCAACAGCCAAATGTTTGTCCTTTCGGAGTTATATTGTATTGAAAAAAAAACTAACATCAATAAAATATAACTCCGAAACGGCCATGTACGACCTATTTTATGACGTACATGGCTATTGGGCTGAGGTCCAAAATTGCATTCCTTTGACAGCCGTAATCTTTTTTTTAGTTCTTCTGAAAACGGCTCATTGATGATCTTAGGAAGATAGCGCATTGATACTTCCTTTATGGGGCACTGTTTAGGGCTCTACAACAATATTGATAATTATATTAAGACTCTTGAAAAGAATAAGTCTTAGTGAAGTTTCTTTGTTAGTTTCTTCACCACGTAATCTATTATTAAATTGTGAAACTAACAACTTTGACATTCATGAAGTAAACAATTTGTTTGTATTGCGAATAAAAATATTTGAATTTGAATGTATTGATTTTTAAACTTATGGCAATCAAGAAATGATTTAAAAAATAATGAGTTTTAAATTACCACACAAAGTGAGTTTTGAGATATTTGAGTTTTTAGGTTTAAGCTGATTTACGCTCTCCATACATGTGGGTTAGCCTACCATCTGCCATAAATTTGAACATACTCATCGGATTGCTATGGAAGTCTTTGATTCTTAAAATATAGAGCATAGTGATTATTTTGGTATAATTATTCAACTCAAAAAGGACCATCTTGTGAGTTGGAACCTTTTTGCTAAACTTTCCAATTTAGTTTATCCAACGGCGAACGCTCGATGTTCTGTTCCAGGCGAACGCACAAGTCTATCATCATCTTTTCTCTTTTTCTTTCAGACTTTTGTACACTTACTACGAGCGAGGCCTATGGATCTACCCGATATTTGATAAAATCTACGGGACTATATACTTTCCTTTGCTTATTATACTGTTACTTACAATTGTTACTATCTACTACTACATGCAATGGATTATAGTAAAAATGCTGTGGGGCAAAAATAAGACAAAGGAAACTGGAAGACGAAAGGTGAAGTGAAAGATGTTGCAAGTTAGGACTTTGGGCCTGTTTTCAAAATGAGAATTTCGCTAAGTAGCTACTTAGGGCCCTATCATACCTACTAGCGGATTGCGAGCGTCTTCAAAGCGGAGCGGGCGCGCAACGTATACGTTACGGACGCGTAATGAACACGCCGCGCATTAGCATCGTATTCGTTGCGGACGCGCCACAAATATTCGCCGCGAATAGCAGCGTGGACGCCCTTTTTTACTGTCTCATATTTGAAGCGGCAATGTAATGAAATCGACGCAGTCGAGCAATTGTCATTGTATTACAATGCATTAGCTGAATCTACGCCCTGGTCTCTGCCTACCTACATACAGGCGTGAGCTTATGTAAGTGATTGTGAATCTAACAACTTCCACGTTCATGAAGTAAACGTTTTGTTTCAACCGTTTTATTTTTACTTAGTGAAATTCTCAAATCACAAATCGGCCCTTAGTTAATCGGTGATTGTGATAAAACTGATATTTTATGTCATTATTAATACTAGGGTCAGCGGACTAAAGTACCTTTTTATTAGGACAGGTCATCTCTTGACCTCTCTTGCCGATACTTGACGTCACGCGTCACGCGTCACTCATGATAGTAAGCGATGACGTGGTCTTAGATGTTACTTGCTTATTGCTTTATTGTACACAAGAAAGAAATGATCCAAAAATATAAACGTAAGACAGATTGCTAAGAAACTTATTTAAGCTTTGAGACACACACATAAAGCATAGCACGTTGATCACCATAACAATAGAGAATTAAAATAGAATTCTCAAATTACACTCAACTACAATCATGATAGTTAATAAAAAAAAAATTAACATACAAAAATATTAATATACTTTAATAACACTGCAAACAACGTTTGCCGGGTCAGCTAGTAATACAGGGTGGATTTTTGAGACGGGTCAGTAAGGGCAGGTACCTTAATCGTTATAGTTAAGGAAAACGTTCCTAGGAGATAATCCCCAACTTTTTAATATATTTTGAACTGCATTCACAGATTTTGGAGAAAATGTACAGTCAGCGAAAAAAATTCTGAAATACAAAAAAAAATATTTTTATGCCAATCGATCCTATTTCGTGTGGGGATCAAAAGCCTGTACGGGACCATTTAAGGTTTAAGTACTAGAAAGGACAGAAATCGCCAAAAACCTTTTTCATACATTTTGTACTCTGTAAAATCTGTGAAACTAAACTATCTACTAAAATCTGTAAATGCAGTTCATAATATTTTAAAAAGCTTGGGATGGTCTCCTAGGAACCTTTCCCTGTAACTATAACGATTAAGGTACCTACCCTTACTGACCCGTCTTAAAAATCCACCCGGTATATACAGGGTGTTGATTTGTACAGTTTACTCCAACTCAGGGGTGGTTATATACATGATACTGAAGCAAAAAAATATATAAAAAAATATATAAAAAAATATATTTTTTTTTAGTGAAAATCACCTAAAAATCTTAAAGTTATATGGCCTCTATCGCTTGCACGCGAGTCGGGTGTTGCGGGCCGTAGCGGGGCTGTGCGCTCGCGCCCCCCACCTGGCTGGCGTGGCGTCGGCGCTCGGCACTAGTCAGTCTGCGAGCTACCGGTATAGAGAGCGCGCGCGTGTCACTCGTGTCCGCACGCGACCCGACTTATGTACGTAACCTGCTTGTGTCGAACCCGTGCTGAAGGCGGGTTATCCGATATCCTAATCGGCCGGCCGTAAGTTGTTATAACGCAAGAACTATTGTTTTTAACTTGCGAGAGTGGGGGAGTTTCAATACACCAAGTCATGCACAGGGAAGAGGACAAACTGGACTCCCAGTGTAGGAAGCCATCTTGGACTTTAACGTGCTGTAAGTACTTACAATAGGGTAGTTTCCAGGGTCAAAATAATTTAATACTATTTAGTCCGTATTTTAGATTATAAAAAAATATTGGATACGTGTTTTTTTCTTTTTTCGATTAAACAAAAAATAACAAAGATATAGCCCATTGAAGTTACGTGTGACGTCACTCAGTGCAACAAAATGCAGCACGGCGTGACGTCACACGTAACTTTAATGGGCTATATCTTTGTCATTTTTGGTCTAATTTACAAATAAAAAAATACGTGTCCCTTATTTTTGAATAATCTAAAAGACAGACTAATTACATTTTTTTGGGAAACTAGCCTATTGCTACAGTAGGGACCGGCCTCAATAACTTTGTTGGTCCTAAGC
The DNA here is from genome assembly GCA_947310845.1 of Yponomeuta plumbellus. Classification (NCBI taxonomy): domain Eukaryota; kingdom Metazoa; phylum Arthropoda; class Insecta; order Lepidoptera; family Yponomeutidae; genus Yponomeuta; species Yponomeuta plumbellus. The sequence continues at coordinate 5,724,436 of OX371218.1, forward strand.
CCGCAAAAGTATGAAGGGAAAGGCGAATCAAACAAGTGTTTACTATGCCTACCGTTTCAGTTTTTACGATCAAGCGATCCTATTCTGTGTCGCCGCCACCGCAGTGCAGTAGATAGTGGCGCGCGCGCGCTTGGCGGACCGACCGCGCAACGTGTGACCACATGTTATAATGATTTCAAGACTAAGTGAATACGACCTTTTGGGAGCCAAATTTATGCTTGGATAAATTCAAATATGTTTTTAGTTACAAGCTATACGTAAACTATCCACCCGTAATCGGGTTTAACTGTACAAATCAACGTCCTGTATAATAAGGACCGTACTAAGACCGTCGCACTCGGTAAGATCGGTAAGATCCTAGTAAATTAATGCTTCTGATTGGACGGTTTTTCGTCACGACACTAAAATGGCCAATCAGAAGCATGAGTTTACTCTGACTGCTTATAATGAGTTTTTTCATTCACTTTCGATAGCGCTCTCGCTATCGAAAGTGAATGCAATTTGAATATGAGTGACAAAGCGCGGCACCTAGTTGTCTCTTTGTCACTCCTATACAAATTGCAAGCGCTCTCGCTATCGAAAGTGAAATGAAAAAACTCAGAGTGCGTATACTGAGTTTTGTCATTCACTTTCGATAGCGAGAGCGTTTGCGATTTGCATAGGAGTGACAAAGAGACAACTATGTGGCGCGCTCTGTCACTCCTATACAAACTGCAAACGCTCTCACTATCGAAAGTGAATGAACAAACTCAGTATAAGCACTCTGTATAAGCACTCGGAGGGCGCACTCGGTCCGAGCGCACTAAGACCGTGCAAATGCGGCTTTAGTCCGCCATTTCTATACTCCATTATGTTTAGGTACTTAACTAAAGGTAAACAATCTGTATAAGTCTTTTTATTGAAATATACACTTTTTAAATCTAAATTTTTACCAATTAAATGTGTTTTTATGAAATTACATTTAATTTCACATTGAATCCGCTACTTGACTCTTTTTTCTAGTGTGTCTTAAATGCTAAATATCTCTTCCATTAGACCAAAAAATATTTTAGTATATTTTTTGAGAACCTAAAAGCAACAAAAACATTATTTTAAAACGTTGATTTGCTAAACAGCCAAAAACGCGGTCCGCCATTTTTGTCTATGATTGATATGATTGTCCTTTATTTTTGTAAACAAAGTTTGACATTCAACATAGGTAGAGTTCGTGCCACGAAAGAAGTATGAGTTAATGAATTTTGGCTTTTATTGTTATGGCCTTAAGGATTTTACCGTGGGACTTGTTTGATGAAACGATCTTTACCTAGTCCTAAAATCTGTTAGTGATCTGTGAGCATAGTGAAATAAAAACAACGCATTCATGATTTCATCGAGTTTACATGCAAAATATATCAATTATCATTATGAAACTTGGGTGTATTTATGTGAAGATCACTTTAATGTAAGTCCTGTAATATCAATGTACACAGAAACTGTTTTTAGCTGTAATAATGCTTGGTTTGATTTGGTTTGGTTTTGGCAAATTGGTACTATCAGCTTCCACGAATCCAGCATCCATGATTGCGCTTATCAATAAAATGATAAGACACTAACTGCACAAGAAGAGTTTTTGCAAAAACACTAAATCCAATCCAAATCACAATAGAACCTTCGCACGCACGACTGACAGATGTTTGTTTACAACCAAATTTGCTTTCAAGATGGCGGATAGTGTTTTCACCGTTCCGATTTAAGCGAAAAATATTTTTCAATTTGCAAATTTTGCAGCCATCCTGCATATTTACTTAGCAAAGTCAATATATTTCGGTTTCTTACGTTAGATACTACAGGAAATATCCATTTATCGCGTCAAATTTGATACGAGTCAAGTAGCGTATTGGTAATGTGCAAAAATTTTGGTTTAATAAGTGTACATTTCAATAAAAAGGCGTATCAAGATTGCTTTAATTTACTTTGTCTTTAAATTTAATTGACTTTGTCGTAAAACCTTTAATTAAGTACCTAAACATATGAAGTGTACTAGGATTTATTTTTTATTGTGTGCATAGAACGTGTCCGTATAGTTGGCTTTCACGTGGTCGATTTCAGTAATTTCAACTATGCCACCGAACTGTATATTAATAGTGCCTAATAGTGCTACAAGGCACAATTAGCTAGGACAAGTATTTCCGTAGATATTCAGGCCAATCACTGAGGCAGCCAACTAGACGTCTACTTAGCAGACACATCACGAACGGCTGTATATGATAAGAAAAAGCATCTAGTTGGCTGCCTCAACAATAGGGTATGTTTTCTCAGCTTTTATTGAAGCACTATTCTGGAAACTTGGCATGTAGGGAGCACTATTAGCGCACAATTATATTGCATACAAATCATAACTCTATATATAGATATAGAGTAAAAATACCCTATTGTTGAGGCAGCCAACTAGACGCTTTTTCTTATCATGATTTCTTCGTAACGGCGTAGAGTTTTAAAACAAAAACCTATACCAAAAAACTGTGCGTTAATAGTGTCTCTTAAAGAAACACAAATGCCCCCGAATTACCTATGCGTTAAGCCAAGAAATTAATGGAAACTGCTACGTACTAAACAATAATTTTGCTATAAATTAAAATGAACTCTTATGAAAACGCAATAAGGGTGAAAATTGTTCGCAACAAGTATTTGATACCGACAAGCAGACAAGTGATTATAACACTCGGTGAGTGTCACTCACGGCCATCTAATGGCTATACTCTGATTTTTAATTTCGTGTACCAAACTGACAGCTGCAAGCGCTCTTTCTTTTTTAAAATGTTGCTAGCTCAAGGAGTCTCGACCGAGTTCTCGGTCTCGGTCTCGGTCTCGATCTCGACATTGTCAGCTAAAATTCTACTTTCTATTTGCTTAATGATAACTAGGTACTGCGTTGCAAACTTATCGTAATGAAAAAAATAGTATCGTATCAGCTGAGTGATCAAGTCGTTTCTTTTTTATATTTACTAAAATAAGTAATTTTAGAATCTTAATTTACGTTGAACAGTAATAAAAGTAGCTTTGATTTCTATCTACAGTGACATTTTCAAAATGGATAAATTAATTTAAGGAAGAAAATTATAAATGTAACATGCAACTTTTTTTTTCAAATCACCAAACCGAATACTAGTTTGGCTTTCGAATTATATCTCGTCTCCATATTTCGATAGTCTTCGAGTACATTTTTGTACAACAAAATCTAAAACTGGCAACCCACCAAATGTCAGTTTAGTACACGAAATTAAAAATCGGACTATAGTTGGTTTAGTACACTGTGCGTCTTGGGCATTGTTGGTCAATAGTGGGCTGGTGATGTTGAGTACGAATGCGGCGGCGAAGCCCAAAAAGAGGATTAAAGGAGAACGATCAATTTACTATAGGAGTTCGTCTATTTTTGCGTCTTCTTGCACATTGATGAAACCAACGGTAAACTATAAGAAATGAGCTCTGGATTATGCAGGAAAAATATTATGAAAATATTAGATGGGTGTTTCGAGAAATCTTAATTTTGAGCCCATGCTATGAGGTTATGACAACTTTAATGGTTTGGTGTTATTTTGGATTGGCATTGACACCTTTTAGTTTTAATTATAAACATAGGTCAATAGTATTCTCTTTCACAATAACAAGCTCAGTTAGTTCCTCCCTTAATCTGAGGTTCGTTCCTACGGAAGAAGTTTGTGCTTTATGCCACAGATTATTTGTGCTTTTAGCCAAATATGCAGGCATTTACATACTGCGACTTTTTGCAGATAGCGCGTGTGTGTAACGATGGACGATTTGTGAGTATATCCATGCACTAGCAAATCGTCTAAATCGCGACTATATCGCTGTAAAAAGTCGCAATGTTTAAGGAGCCTAATGGGGGACAAAGAGATAATTTCTAAGGTTTAAGGTTTAAGATATTTATTTCTCAAAATGGATTACAAAAATCCACTTACTTGAGAAACAATTAGTTAAGTAGGTAACAATTCAAAATATCGACAGACAGTTAGAATTTCTGATAAGCATAAACAGTCTTAGGTCCTACGCATAATTGAGACAAGACTATCCTAAGCCCACAATGGCGGTTTATTTTAGGTATTTATTCCACATATTGTTCATACATCATCATCATCATCATCATCATTAAACTACATTAATTAAACAATATCAAATTCACTGGGATCAATTTGCAAAAATAAAACCGTAATAAAACCGCTCGTTTGAATTCCCGTCAAAAACTCCCCGTTTGCAGTTTGCACTTTCGCAATGTAGTTCACCTTTTGCGATTTTTGCAATAATTCAATCTAAGTAATCTGTATTTGTAATCTGTATTAACTGACAGGCTCAAAAGGACTAGTATCCAGGGCCGTTAAACCTAGTATTAAAAAAAAATTATTGAATGACTGCAGTTTTTAACTATAAGTCTATACAAATATTTGTTAATTATTACTTTTAAACCCCTGATTCTTTTATCTTATCAAATAAAACTATGAAATCATTTTTCAAAAGAAACATTTTGAGATATAAATGCTTAAAGCGCAGCGCAAAAGCAAAATAGACTGGTTTTGGTCATTCTCCTTTCAAATGTTGTAAGTACCGTATGTCCAGATGCCCCGCTTTAGTGGGATGTTTCCGTTTTAAGGTGTCGCACCCAGGGTGCCAAACGAGACTCTTTTACCTAGGTACTCTGCGTTCACTATATGTCCTTCCCTGTTCAACCTTCTAAGGGCTGTGTCTTAGCAGTAACCAGTCGAAATTTTCACAGAATATGTTATGCTAAGGCAGATTACCTAACAAATTTAAAACAGAGATTTTTGATTTGAAGATGAAGATTTTTTTTTATATCGTATAGTTTCTGAGATATAAAATATTATTTTAAATATTTCTTGGAAAGATAATTTTGATGTATGCACACAGTACATACTTACTCATAATAAATCAACGCAGGACGAAAACCCTTGCTGATGTGTTGCGCTGGAAGAGTCAAATCACAAGGCTACATGTTGTCACATGACCGAAAAAAAACTGATCCCTGGTTAGCGCTAACAAAATTCATGTTCATGGAAAAAAAAATGTACTAGTTAATGTCGAAGGCTTCGTTCGTCATTTCTCTAATTCTCTCACCACTTTCTGAGAAAAGAGTCTACCCACAGCGTCTCACTATCTTAAAAAAAAATAGTACATTATTAATTTCACCAATAGATTAATAATAGTCATTAATTCCATATTTTTGGAAGTGGGAAAGATAAAAAAAAAGAAATAGTACAGAGTATTCATAGTGATTCGGTAACTAGTATTCGGAAAGATTTAATAGTAGTTTACTTTAGTAGTTAAATTAATATACCGACTCCGGATACTTTAGTCCGTGCCATATTTGCTGATTGATATTATTTTTTCACTTTTGTTCTTACATGTACCAAAACCTCAATGTATGAAAAAGTTCACATTAATTTCTTGGCTAAACGCATAGGTGATTCGGGGGCATTTGTGTGTCATGATCTTTATAACGATCGGTCGCTGTAAATGGGTTGAGGCACTATTAACGCACAGTTTTTTGGTATAGGTTTTTTTTTAATACTCTACGCCGTTACGAAGAAATCATGGTAAGAAAAAGCGTCTAGTTGGCTGCCGCAACAATAGGGTATGTTTTCTCAGCTTGTATTGAAGCACTATTCTGGAAACTTGGCATGTAGGGAGCACTATTAGCGCACAATTATCTGGCATACAAATCATAACTCTATATACAGCCGTTCGTGATGTGTCTGCTAAGTAGACGTCTAGTTGGCTGCCTCAGTGAGTCGCCTTAATATCTCCTGAAATATTTTTCCTAGCTAATTGTGCCTTGTAGCACTATTAGGCACTATTGATACACAGTTCTGTGGCATATTCGAAATTACTGAAATTGACCATGTGAAAGCCAACTATACGGACACCATAGAACTGGTTCCCGTTGGTGTGGTCGGGTAGGTAGTATCATAGAACAAATGGTAGTATAATGTTTTTAATTAAAATTATTTTATATAAATATTTTTTGTTAACTACGTTGTTTCCTTTATTTTATAGAAACCATCCAGAAAACGTGACCTACATTTATTTGTTTCCCGTTTAGGCTAACAGTAACACCTTTTTTACATATTTTTGCTAAATCTACCATCTAAGACCGCGTATCGGTAAACGTAGTGTAGGAGACCTCAGACTCGGTGGAGCGATGATCTTCGCAGGGCGGCTGGCAAGAGCTGGATGAGAGGACCCGCTCAGTGGCGAGCAATGGGAGAGGCCTATGTCCAGCAGTGGACAAGCGTAGGCCGATGACGATGATGATGTGCAATATATGTAGAATCGCTCGTAGCCCCGGCAGTCTGAGTGATCTTAAAACGATCACCAAGGTTAAGCAACATAGGGCGCGTTCAGTGCATGGATGGGTGACCGTTCTATGACTAACGATAGTGGCATTTGTCGAGCGGCTCCGTGCTTTGCAGTTTGCTTGTCAGCCGGCTGCCGTCGATAGATGACAGAAGCCTTAGGGCGGCTTGAAAACTTCTGACAGTAAGACCAGACACTAGTCTTACAAGCCTCCAGCAATCCGAACTTGGCCCCCGTGGTGAATTATGCTTATGACCTATACCTTCCTCAGGGAAGAGACCCTTGCCCCTCGGTGGGGATATAATGGGTTGATGATGATGTTCAACATAAGAAAATGATGTAGTAGATATATATTAATTCATTCATTAACTGCGGGTTTCAGAAATGACTCACCTTCCATGATACAGTAAGTTTTATAAACTTGCAGTTAGAAAAACATAATTGTTTTGTGCTACCTTTGTGAATAGCTCACCATATTGTAGAATGTCACACGGACGATTTTCAGTTTCTAATACTGTACAGTGCCACCATCTTATCTGTTCAGTTGATAGCGGCGCTAGTGCAGAATTTTGTTGGAACATTTAAGAAATTTACCTACAAAAATGAAAATATTTTAATCCGTCTTTCAATTTTAATGAAAATATATTTATATATCTTAGTAAGTGAAAAAATAAAACAAAAAAATGGGGAACAGGATTTACAATTAATTTGTTAGTTACAATTTTGCCCACCTGAACAAATAACTTGGTGGCGCTGTACATTAGTACTACGAGTATTAGGAGTAGGTAGGCAGCGCCATCTAGTGGCCTTTTAGAAGACTAAGTTGAACGTACACCAAGTCAGTCTCTAAGGGACTCCACACACCGGCTATAAGGTAAGGATGTATATTATAGCACGATATATCTCATTACATCTTTCCATAGAAATCGTCAGGTGACCACACACCACAGCTATAATATACATCCTTACATCTTCGTACCTTAAAGGTACTGAGCGATACGAAGATGTATATTTACCTTTCGATACCTTTCAATACCTCCCAATACCTTTCCGTATATTACGATATATCTTCCTTCGTAAAGGCTGTTCAAAAAGTTTCTTGGTGATTCAAAAAACTCCACTGTCGCTAAACGACATAGGTATTCAGAGTCCTATCTCAAAAAAATCATTTGCTCCACATAAATTTGCTCCATATAAATAGTCTCGCTAAAGGCCGGTTTCCAAATTGAGAATTTCACTTAGATATTTAAATAACGTTCTATCACGCTCTTTTCTGAGAAACTTGACGAGACAGCACTAGAGTTGAGTAGTTACTTAGCGAAATTCTCAATTCAGAAATCGGCCGTAAGCTACGTTTAGTAAGCCTAAGGAAGGTATAGGCCATACTCCGCCACGGGGGCCCAAGTCCGGATTGATGGAGGCTTGTAAGACTAGTGGCTGGTCTTGCTCTATGGCCTCTGACTTGGCTTAACGACTGCCATCTATCGAGGCAGCCAGCACCAACTGCTTAACATGCCTTGCGAAGCATGGAACCGCTCGGAAAAATGCCATTAGCGTTAATCATAAACGGTCACCCATCCGCGCACTGAACGCGCCCTATGTTGCTTAACGTTCGTGATCGTTTAAGATCACTCAGGCGGCCAGGGCTGCGAGCAATTCTTCGATTCAGTCGATTGATACACCTCCTACGGTTGACTGGTAGAAAATGCTTGTAGCATTAAGTCCGCCGCGTTGCCATTGTAATTTTTACTTATGTGCAATAAACGTATTAATAATAATAATAATAATAATTGATGACCTATGATTTTATAGATATAACATAGGAAGTTACAACTTGTATATAGTGATGGAATATAACATTAAAGTTGCCTTTAACATGAAGGATAGTAACAAAAAACAATCTACCTCAAGAAAAAAAAAAGTGTAGCAACACAGTGGTCATCAATTTTGTAATAATATCATGCCTGTCCACTTGCTGGCGATGTCTGATAATTCCGCATATAATTTAAACTCTTCGGAATTTTCCTTACTTTATATGATGTTCAATGCACATCGTTCTATTTTTGGCACATGTGCCAACGCATACGCGCATCAAAATCTCAATCATCTTCTGATGAACTACCTATCTATTAAATCTAGTAGTAAGTCGACAGATCCATAACACCCTGTATAACGCCTTAGCAGCCGGAACGTGTGTCGGTCGAGACGTAATGTCAACGAAATGAAGCGAAATATACAATACGTTACCTGTTCCGTGTGTGATACTTTAATATAATGTAAAGCTATACCTCCCGGGATGTAATGTATATTATAGCAGTCGTGTGTGAAGTCCCTAACTTATTCAAACGGTACCTTTTTAACTCGATGAATACATCTGTATGCTCTAGTAATTTCCTATTGGGGCGTTCCTGTTCTTGAGTCCAATAATTATGGTCCAAGTGGACGGAGGGAGGTTGGCGTTTTCTAAAAGACGTCTTAGAAATAATTTGAAATTGCTTAACCCCTCAGGTCTAGGACCTTTTTCTTTCATAGCTAAATAAGTTATTCACAGTAAGATAGGAAATGTGTCACAGTTTTCAAAGAATAAAACATGCTCTACAACTGTGGTCTATATCGTCTTCGAAATACGATTCAAAGTGCCGTTGCAAGACCGACCCGCCGGAGGGTCTATGGGGCCTGAGGGGGAATGCGCCGTAGTTTACATCGGACCCTCTGGCGGGTCCTCGTGGCTTTGCTTTGCTTTGGGGTTTGCTATTAGGAAAAAAAAATTGTCAGACAAAGTTTCATTTTCAGAAAGAAAAGCTATGTTTGCGGATTATAGTTGTGCAATTCCTGGTGTACTTTACATACATACAATAAAGAATATTCTATCTATTTAGTCGCTCGAATCGCTTGTAGCCCCAGCCGCCTGAGTGATCTTAAACGATCACGAAGTTTAAGCAACGTAGGGCGCGTTCAGTGCATGGATGGGTGACCATCTATGACTAACTCTAGTGGTATTTTTCGAGCGGTTCCGTGCTTCGCAAGGCACCTTAAGCAGTTTGCTTGGCTGAAAACTGGTGACAGTAAGACCAGCCACTAGTCTTACAAGCCTCCACCAATCCGGACTAGGCCCTCGTGGTGGAGTATGGCCTATCCCTTCCTAAGGGAAGAGACCCGTGCCCCTTAGTGGGGACATAATGGGTTGATGATGAAGTCCGAAAAAATATATAAAATTTAAAGGGTAGCCAAAGAAAATATCTGTTTTAGTACATTTTTTATTTTGCTCTATCAAAACACAGTAAATACATACCTACAAAAGTCGAAATTGGTGTGATAATAATATAAAGCGTGGTTATGGTATAAAAATAAATAATAAAAGTACTGGTCAAGTGTCAGCCTGATTATCGCTAAGGGTTCCGTATGAATGTATGAAAAACATTTTTTTTATTGTAGTCTACGAGTATATAACTGCATGGTACTGGCCTACGTGCATCTGGATGACCAAATGCACCATAAATGTGCAAAATCGCATTCTTAAGAATTTCTTAATGTATTTAAGAAAACTTTAAGTAAATGCTCAAATAAACATTGATTAAGCCATTCGGGCTTTTTACTCATGCTTTCCATAGAAATAGAATAAAATATAGGTAGAGACGGCAAAAACGTTCACATTCATAGTTTTTATTGCGCACCATACATTGGAATATTTTATTTTTTTAAAATACATACCTTTATTTATAAAAATCTGTAAATGTAATTTACGAGTACAATACAGAATATTCTATCTATCTATCTATACCTCGTCCGATGCGTGGAAGAAATTGCTTTAAACAATAAGGCCGCCAATTGTACTGTATCTTTGTAAATTGTTTTGTATTTGTTTTTCCTGGTACAATAAGGAATAGTCTTATAATATCTTATCTAGTATACCTACGACCAACCATTACTGATTTTTTATTTGTTTATGTACTTATATTATAAAAGGAATTTGGTTTCTCTATTCAATGCTACCTCTATGTAAAGCATGCTTAAAAATCTTGAAAATAAATAAAGCAAATGTAAATCAGGCTTTACGGTGTTTTTTGTAAGAATTAGAATCCTCTCAAGCACGTATAAGGCGGAGTTAAGACTTCCATAAGCCGGCTTTAACTTCGATTTAAAGTGTTATAGCGTAAACTACTTTGTTATTTTCAAGGTGGGCCTTACGAGGATTAATAAGACTGTTAAAATTATGTTAATAAACATAAATCTTTGTAAACAGGCACGTACCTTGCTTCTGGCTCCACATTAGGACACCTTGTGGCGTGGGAACCGGCAACAGCGACATCACAAACAAGTAAACATCCAAGACCTGGGGATTTTTTGTCCCAAGGCAGAAATCGAACCCGGGACCTCTCTCACATGGTAGGTAGACGGGCTAACCGCTGCGCCACAGAGATCATCAAATATTTGTGATAGTACGGAACCCTGGGTCTACGAATCCAACTCGCACTTAGCCAGTTACCAAAAATAAGTAATATTTTATTAGTCAGCTAAATCAACATCTGGACAGGCGGAAGTTTATTTGTCAAGTATAATTATTAGGTTCACATTCGTTCCACGGGTCGAGCTGCTAGAGGGTAACTCTTCATCATCATCATCATCTGCCATTGCACGCCACTAAGCACAGTCCTCGTCTACTCTCATCCAACTCTTGCCAGCCGTCCAGCGAAGATCATCGCTCCACCGAGTCTAAGGACGTTCTACACTGCGTTTACCGACCTGCGGTCTCCACTCAAGAACTCTTCTACCCCATCGGTTATCAGTTCTTCGGGTGATATGGCCGGCCCACTGCCACTTCAGCATGCTAATGCGGTGGGCTATGTTGGTGACTTTGGTTCTCTGTCGGATCACCTGATGGCAAATACTCGCATATTATCAGACAATGTGTGCGGCTAGAAAAAAGCGAAACAATAAGCGTAGTCGGTCCACTTCATAGGTTTTACTTCAGCTTTACTAGTGGCTATTGAATGTCACTGATGGCCGATGGGGCCGAAAAGTTCTTGAATGGAGACCACATATCGGCAAGCGCAGCGTAGGACGACCAGCCACAAGATGGACAGATGATCTCATCCAAATGGCAGGAAGACGCTGGATGCAAGCCGCTTCCAACCGGTCTTTTTGGAAGTCCATGGAGGAGGCCTATGTCCAGCAGTGAACTTTTTGTGGCTGAATGATGTTGATGATGATGATTGAATGTCACGCTTTGGGAGCTCGTGTCGTGCAATGGTGTAGAGAAGTAAATTAATTTAAAAACTATCTCCTGCTCATAACCTTCTACTAAAACTAGCTAAAAAACAGATGTCGATGCCAAGTAATCAATTAATCATATTGAAAAATATTTTTTATATTCGTTTTGTGTAGACTATTTTGCGTTTCTCATTGCACAAATAAATAAATGATAATCAATATTTTATTAATGAATATAACTTATTTTATTACAAAATAATCTCCTTATACTGTCTTGGAAAACAACAATGGTTTTCAATAGTTATTTTCAAGGCCAGGACTGAGATAAACATCATCTTTTATTTTGTCTCTTGTTTCTTGTGTGCAATAAAGAATATTCTTATCTTATCTTATCATCAGCCCACCTCTGGCCACTGTTGGGTATTCTCATCACGATACATCTCGCGGTCTCCCGCCATTCGCATCCACGGGCCCCCCGCCAACCAGATAAACTTCAGATTTTTAAATCTTCAAATGATGGAATATATTCGTAAAAAATCATTTGAAGATTGGGCCTTTTCACACGTACCACAACCACGCCATAACCACAACCACTAATCAACCACACCACGTGGCCGGGCGTAGGTATATTTTGTATGGAAAATGAATAGGACTATTCACACGAACCACATTTTGCGTATAACGACTGCAAAATGTGGTTTGGTATGACTACCGGCCCCATCGCGACCATATCGCAACCACATCGCAACCACATCGCAACCACATCGCAACCACATCCCAACCACAACACAAACTATTAATGCCGGAATCGTACTGTGTCTGTCTGCACACGACATAACCGCATCGCAACTACTGGCGACAACGTAACCACATCAACATTTTGTCAGTACCACAACGCAACTACAAAAAGCTGCAGCGACACTAATTCACACGTAACCACTGCTTGACCGCATTTTGTCGTTGCGACGTGGTGTGGTTGTGGTACGTGTGAAAAGGCCCTAAAAAAATATCCACATATAATCTATTCTAGTATTACTGGTTCTATCGGTCACCGATTAATATCCATGACAAATGGATAGAACTGTCACTTGTCTTATAGGCTGCGAAGTGGAACTGCTCTGGATTTAGAAGTCACTTCTCAACTAGAAAGTATTAATCAATTTCTTGATCATATCGACCGACTCGTTCTGCCCAATCGTCTCGATGTATTTGGTCGCCTTCTTAGCGTGGTCTTCGTATAGCTTCTTCGTCTTATCAACAGCATCTGTCTTTAGGATATTGAACTTCAGATCCTCGTAATCCACGTCTTTAACGTCGTTTTTCGCCTGATCTATAATCTTGTATAAGTCAGGGTTCCCGTCTAAGGCGAACAGAACCGGAGCACTAGCCAAGCAGAATTGCTCTTTGGAGTCTGAAGTCAGCTGTTGGAGTTCTGTGGCGGCTTGCCACGCTAGTCCTAAGTGGCATCCGAAGTAGTACGCAAAATTTTGGACTTCTCTAGACTGCTTGGCTAAGACCATAGCTGATTGGCAGCCGCGCCCCAGTAGACTTACCCCGTTGAAGACAGACCTTGCCGTCCATTCCTTCTTAGGACTGCCGAGCACGGATTCCGTCGTGATCGTTGTCGTGTCAAAGGTGGAATCAAACAAGTACTCCTTCACCAGCTTGGGTTTCCCTGGCAACGGCATGTTTTGCTCGTCCCTCTCGCCGAAAAACTCCCCTTCGGATAGATCTTTCAGCGCCGTTGATATGATGTAGGAAACGTCAGCGTTCCTCAGGTTAGCAAGCATAGCGTTGGCTGTCACAAGCAAGTAATCTCCGAGAAGGATCGCGATTTTGTTCCCGAAGATAGCTGACTCTGTGTTCTTGGACCGTTTCTGGAATGGGACGTTGACGATGCCACGGTGGATTAGGTGTCCGGTCCTGATCATCTCAGTCAGTTCCGCCAGGATTCTCTGGTGCTCCTCGACAGTTTTGGCCTGAAGTCCTGGGGTTGTCTTCACAGACTTGGATAGGAGAAGGATGATCAGGCCCCAGGGTTGCAGGTTCTTGCTGTCGCCGTAGAGAACGTTCTTCGCTGTCTGCATCACGAGGTGATTGCTTCCCACCTGGTGTTTAAGAAATGAATCGGTGTTAAAAGGTTGGTCTAAATACAATCCGGTAGTTATCTCGGCTAGCGCGATCGGCCTGTTTTATACAACTACAAATCATGATTTACTATGAAATTTCCATGTTCATTGGAAAATTTATTTACTATCATCATCATCAACAATCATCATCAACAACCCATTATGTTCCCACCGAGGGGCATGGGTCTCCTCCCTGAGGAAGGTGTAAGCTATACTCCAGCACGGGGGCCAAGTCCGGATTGGTGGGTCTTGTAAGACTAGTGGCTGGTCTTACTGTCAGAAGTTTCAAGCGGCCCTAAAAAAAGGTTTAGGCCTCTGAGTTGGCTTAACGACTGCCATATGTCGACGGCAGCCGGCACCACCTGCATTGCGTGCCTTGCGAAGCACGGAACCGCTTGGAAAAAATGCCACTAGCGTTCGTCATAGAACGGTCACCCATCCATGCACTGAATGCGCCCTATTTTGCTTAACCTTCGTGATCGCTTAAGATCACTCAGGCAGCCGGGGCTACGGGCGATTCAACCGATTAAAAATTATACTCAGTTACACAATAGACCTTGAATTGCCATAATATATCACGAATTGTAGTTTTATGATGCTCAGCATAGGGGGAATGCTGCCAGTATATTAGGAATTAGGAACGTATATTAGGCATCGGTCTTGCTAGACCTTGCTAGCCAGCTAGATCGGACTTGCTACACAATACACAAATACTTATTTAGCTTATTTACATACTCTACAGAGCAGCAGAGCACATCTTCTTTAAGAGACAGAAAGAGGATGTGCCCACCGCGGATTGTCGATTACTAGCGCTGAGGTATGTGATGTGAAGACCTCAAACATTCAGGTTTCTTCACGATGTTATCCTTCATAGTTAGCGAGTACATACAGCACTCATGGTAACAGTGAATCATTCTCATTTCATACACTATTACCGATAGTAATAAACATCGTTTGATATCATATCAAACGGCAATTTCAGTTCAGAAAAGAGTTGGTGGTGTTATGAATCGCATACGATTTCACATTTCCAACCACGAGTGTAATGGAAAACTCTTTCGTTTTACACGTGAAAACTGTGGCGACCTTCTTGTCTATTGATTAACATTGAACCAGAGACCACCAGGATTTTCGCAATAGCTTTTATAAGGTGAAAATACTCGTATTGGCTGCGATCTCTTCCTGCATTATTAACATTACAGTTTGATAGCAAAAAACTGTTATAACGCGCAGTGCAGACTACCTTTGCCTAGTGTAGACATGCAAAACGGTTGTGCGTTAAGCCTAGGCGCACACTAGCGACGCGCGACAGGCGACAGCTCGGCGACTGGTCGCAACGACAGGCTACAGCTGTAAATTTTCATATATTTTGTTCGCATCTCCGCACACTTGGCGTCAGAGTCACGGAGTCGCAACGACAAGACGCCAGAAGCAAATGACAACGTCGCGTCTGACGCGGCGACAAGTCGCCCTGTTTGCGATGGCTCTAAGAGTACACCACACAAGCCGTTTTCCATACAAACGTAGTTAAGTTTTTATTAACAAGGGGTATCAAGCGGTGACAGGCAAATCGGGGGTGATCAAAATTGAAAATAAATTAAATTAATATCTATATTAATAATTTCGTAATATTGCACATCAAATTGAAGAGCGCAAAAAAAATCAGTCGATCCGAGTCGACAACTTATGACGGAAAATTCGGATTATGGAGTATTTTCAATGTAAAATGATCTTTCTATAATGGCGCGGCGAAGTAAACATGTCATGTCACCAATGTTGCGTTGGTGTTGCGTCATCATGTGTCACAGGTGTCCAGTAAGGTGTCCTCTAAAAGGGTTAATTCAGACAAGTCTAAACAGTGGAGTCATACGTAATTCCACCTCTGATCTTTATGATGATTTAGGCACTGACTGAAAACCAGCGCTGAGGGCCTACACCCTCAGCATTATGCTGAGTCAGCTGCCTTTTGCAGCAGCGGTTACACATCGCGACAAAACTGTATAAATGTATTTCCTTCTGTTTGTACCTCTTTTTATCTTTAATGTTTTCTTCTCATTTGTATTTCGTATTTTTGTTGTGTGTGACTGTTGGTGCAATAAACGTTTCTCTTTCTCTTTCTTCTTTCTTTGATCTCAACCCTCAACCTTGAGCACGCCTGCATGAGATGAGTTAGGCAGACTATACTTGAGCCATTACACACGTGCGAACTGAGTTACAAACATTTCTATCAGACCTCTCTCGCTCGTACTTTTATGACTCGGTTCGCACGTTTGTTTTGGCTCAAGTATAGTCAAAAGCGGAGCTCGAGTCCTATGTAAAATCGAGTTTAGAATCTAGAATGTCATACTTATTACATGCCTCGAATTTCACAATATCCAATACACCTAGTGTAATTGGGCAAGTACATAATATGTCTTATTCATTAAAATTTAATAATCGCGACAATTATCGCAGTGTAAACACAAAAGATAGTCATTATGGAGACAATGGCTTGATGGGAATCGTTGGTAATTTGTGCCTGAAGTGGGTGAAGGCAATGTGGATGAATACCCCTCTTTAAAGTTATTATTTGTCCAAATCTAGCTCTTATATTGTTTGGAACAAGAGCGACTATGTGTTAGCGGCGACTGCAGCAATTCTGTACATTTAAGTTCTCTATCTAGCCATCTAGGTTCTAATTAGTGATGTAAACCGATTACAATTTTCAGTACCGGTGTTTTCCAATTACTTTCAGAAAATAACCGGTTTTTTAGGTTTTTTGTGTCTGAAAATAGTTACTTATATCAAGGAGAATTAAAGACTTCTTGCTTATATAGTCATTTGGTTGAAAAAATAGCGGTTACCTGGAAAGTTTTCTGGAAGTTTTGAAAATTGGCAATTTTATAGATTTTGACGTGTTCTTTCCGAATTTCAACTTTGCCACCTCGTATCATTGCCGCTCGCGCCCCATATTGAACAAATGGGGCCCATCCAAGAGAGTTAGTGCATTACTTCAGGTAAAGTGACGAGTTAGGGATATTGACGATTAAAGATTTTTAAGAAATTGACGGATCGGGAAGTGACGAATTAACGATAGTGACGAATTAGTGAAAATGTCAAGTAATGCACTAACTCGCCCAAAAGCATCCTTACCGCTTTATCACGTTCAGCAGATTCCCAAACTGTGAATTGATTTGAATTCTGTTCCGTAATCAATTTTACTATGAAAATAAGAGTTGCATGTGAAAAAAACATGACTTTTTTGGCCACCAGCCGCACTTTGTAAATTGTACCTCTCCTAAAAAAAGTAAACGATAAACGGTTTTAAGTAACTAATTTAGTACATAGTACTGTTTTTAATACTGCTATTAAAATAATGGTAGAATTCCCATCAGGCTGACGACGGAGTTTGACTTTGCACAGCATGTTAAGATGATTAGCAGGTGACCGATAAACGATTGTGACGCTATTCAATCATGATATCATCTGTGCACCCATGTACATATATTCCGATATTTATTTATTATATTTGGTCACGGATTATTTATTTTTACCACAAAATATTTACTTTTTCACCCTAAGACAAGTTACGGTTTTTACCCAAAGGAATCGCTCGTAGCCCCGGCTACCTGAGTGATCTTATACGATCACGAAGGTTAAGCAACATAGGGTGCGTTCAGTACATGGATGGGCGACTAACTCTATGACTAACGCTAGTGGCATTTTTCCGAGCGGTTCCGTGCTTCCCAAGCCATGTTAAGCAGTTGGTGCCGGCTGCCATCGATATAATAATATGGCAGTCGTTAAGCCAAGTCAGAGGCCTTAGGGCGGCTTAAAAATTTCTGACAGTAAGACCAGCCACTAGTCTTACAAGCCTCCACCAATCCAGACTTGGCCCCCGTGGTGGAGTATGACCTATATCTTCCTCAGAGAGGAGACCCGTGCCCCTCGGTGGGGACATAAAGCGTTGATGATGAACCAAAAAAATGTACGATTTTGACTCCTCCTTAAAATTTTATTTCAGTTATATTTCAGAAAGTCCAGTTAACGTCATATCAAATAAAACAGACCACCCTGTGGTGATACACTATTACTCGTTTATCTCATTCAATTCAAATAAATGAAAATAAAATAAATGTAGTAAATTGTATGAACTAACCCACCTTAAGAAATATCTGTAATACTAACGCTATAGACTTGGACCGAAATAAAAATATTGAATTGAATCACACGTACAGAACAATTAAATAAAGCAGACAAAACAGAACAAATCATTTCTTTATTTCTTTATTGGAGTGTAGAACAGCTAACAAACAATCTATATAATATACAGAGAGAGCTTAATAGAGTAGATCTAGAATGTCACCCAAAGTATACACACACGTGAGATCAGGAAAATGTAAACAGGCTCATTCGCATTGTTAAAAAAAAACGCAGATTTCGCACAAGCCACGGATGACAATAAAATGATAATCATCATCGGCCTATATATACTTGTCCACTGCTGGACATAGGAATCTCCCATTGTACGCCATTGTACGCCGTTTCAATCAGTGAGTCCTACCCGTCATGACAATATGGTGCCGAAACGTTTAAAATCGCTCAGCGTGCTATGGAAAGAGCTATGCTCGGGGTTTCTCTGAAAGATCAAATTCGAAAATAATATTGATGATGATGAAATGTTCTCTTACCAATTTCCTCAAATACAGGGCCATGTTGGCGAATTCGTCGCTCAGCAGACACCTCAGATTCATGAACGACGTGGGGTATCCGACCACTTTTTCAGCTTCTCGGATGATGTTGCTCCAATTCGTGAAAGGGGGTCGCAACAGAATCAGTATCTCGTCCTTCGTGAGACTGGCCATCGTGGATTCTTGGCGTCTTTGGGAGAAGACGCTGGATATGGAGACAGGCGCGCGACGCAGGACCCGCGAAAATGCGTACGACACCGCCATTGTTTAAAATATATCGTAGTCGCGATCGTCCTTTGTTATTCACGAATTTTCTTTTTCCGAGTGCGTTCTAATTTAAAATATAGTTGACAGCGTAATTTATTTTAATTTTTGTACGTGTAAAAAAAATCGTTCGTTCCAGAGTTTTCTTCTTTTTTTGAACGGCGATCGTGAAAGTAACTGGCCAGTGCCGCTAGCGTGACTACCAGCGCGGGAATGTTGTGTTTACTTACCTGTAGCATGGGGGATGCCAGATTGAAGGTGTTAATTTTACCACGCATTGGAATTCTTTTTTTCTAATTTATTATGTTAAATTTTGGTAGTGCATAGAATTTTATTATTATTATTTATTTCATAACAGACACTGCACTTACAAGTTCTATACCTAATTTTGAATATGATAAGTACAATAAAAAGTATTGACATTAAACTAAAATAAATTATTTCAAACAAACTTAAAATTCAAAAAGTAACATAAAATTTCATCGAATATTAAAATAAAAAAACTATGCATAAACTTATTTCATTCTCCGCAATATGATATGACGTAGTACGTTTGCAGATACCAGAAATTCAGATCTTGATAGGAGCAAGAGAACAATACAGACAACAAAATAATACCTACGGGATGGTATAAATCAGACTGATTTATCTCGTTACAATGTTTTAAATCGGTTATTTTTAGTAAGTGATATGAGTCCCGTAAAACGCATTCCAAAACAAAATCGGCTAATACCTTCATTAAACAAACTACAATTTACTTAATAACATGAAATCGACAATTTCTAAGACATAGCAACACTGCCGCTCTTGACCGTACAAAGTAGAACACCGACTGATCACTCTCTTAACCACAAACCACTGTTATCTGACCTCTGCTTTTACCCACGCCTTCCCCACTTTCAGTACAGTAAGAGAAATTGTAGAGGGCAGTGGTAGGCCAAGTTAAACTATACATTCCAATAAGAAAGACTGGTTGTGGGAGGCTTTCGATTTTTTTTCTTTCGTTCGTAACGCTTTTGACGCCTCGTTTACATTACACTCAATCACTCAACTCAATAGATTGGAGGCATTAAGTTTTAAGCTACTATTTAAAGTAAAGTAGAAATTAATAACATTTCTTCCTATAATGATTCTTACGATATGCTGGGTCGCCCTTGAACAATTTTTTATAAACACTGTGTATAACGGTAATAAAAAATAAAACGGTATTTAAAACTGAACATAAATAAATTAAAAATAAATTAGAGAGAAGTTGCAATAACAAGGCTTATGAGTCTAATTTGTTTTTTATTTATTAATTTTCACCTCAAATTATTAACGCATCTTCAGTTGTATCTTGTAAAAAATATTAATAAAGTTACTTCGCAATCCGCTGTGTTGACGTAAGCGGCAAGGCAAGGCGATTGATGTAAACAGTGCATAGAGTTATGTAAATTGGATGACCATTTCTCCTCTCAGGTGACTCGTTTTATCTAGGGCAGTAGATTAAATTTTGTTTTGAATTAGTTTTGATACATTATAATTAAAGAAATGAGGTTACCAGAAATATAATAAACTTACCTTCTAATTAGCACCATTTCCTTAGGCCCGGTTCACGACAATAAAAATAAACTGCTGTTTTAAAATGGCAAAGTGTGAGTGGCATACGATCACTCAAGTTTCTGTAAATATAAAAAATCAAAATGCGATCTAAAATCTAGAGAACTTTAGGCAGTATTCCGACCATAATACATTCGGTTCCCAAACATTTGAGCGCACTTGCGGTGTTTATCTAAGTTTTACCCTCGGTTTCTCATAAGTACTGTTGACCTTAGTTTCTGTAATATGCTTTTTTGAGTTAAAAAAATATTTAAATCTCCAAATCGAAATTTTTAGCACAGGCTCTCAAAGTTACCTATTTTATTAAAAAAAAACAGAACTACATTATCTTTTTAGGACAATGCCCATTGAATTATTGCCGAGTATTCGACCCCTCGTCTCATTGTGTAGTCCTAAATTCCGTAAAAATAATTAAAAGCGCCATCTGTTGCATGTTGACGGCAACCCGGCTGCGACCGATTGCCGTACGTAATGTAGAGTCATTGAATTTAGAAATTCAATGGTAGTGTCAAGCGTTAAATGATTATAGTTATAATATAGATGGCGTTAAATTGAAAACTCAACGTGGTCTTTACATTCCAAACTGTCGCGTCAAGCGTCTGGTAGTAATTTTCTTTTGGAAACGTTTTTGTGATTCAAGTATTTCAATTCCCCTTTCTGCTGCAAATTGAAATATTTGAAAGCTGACCTCTTTGTTTTATTTGCGTTTTATTCAATATATAAATTAGCGCCCAAACGTGTCGTTTTTCTGAAGTAAGTCCAACACTCGTAACGATTGGGACTTACCCGGTGAGGTTAATCGTACGTACCATGATGTCAACATGCAAGTTAAGGACGTGCTATCTATTGGGCCTAGTGATAAGCCCTACTGCAGCACTGCTGAAAATCGTACTTCGCGAACACAGAAAATCATAGTTTGAACTGTTTGTGCGGTAACTCGCATATTAGTCATCCCCTGCGTGCCTTGGGCAGCTGCAATCAGGAGGACCTTGCTCTCTCGAGAAATGCTCTCTTAGCTATTCCCTATTGCATAAGTTGTAAATAGCTGTTACTGCTCTTCATCGCAAAATAAATACCTAATGTGATCCCCATGATAAAAACCGTAAAACATGATATTGTGCAAATAACTAATGCCTCGCACTCCATACGGTGAAGAATAAAAAAGGTCTCCATTTTTCTCTGTGCTTTTTAATAGGTAATTAAATTTTAAGTTTGATGTTCAATTTATTTTCGTTTCGTTTCTAAAGGCATCCCTTGCAGAACGAAATGAAGGCGCCCTCTATTGCATGTAGTAGTTACTATGACAACTGCTAGGGACTGTCACAATCTATAGTCAAGTGCTAAAGTAATTACCTATTCAAGTTGAAATGTAGATGGCGTTAAATCAAATAGCCGCTGTAAAAAAGGTGAGTGTTAAACGATGCCTAGCTTTGGCTCTAATTATATGCGTCCGCGCGACCGAGCGGATTGGCCGCGGATTCCAGCGACCGCGGCCAAGTCGCTTTTTGATTTATATGAAGCGGCCCGAGCGTCTCCGCTCTCCACACTTTCTCACAAACAACAAAAGAGCGTCCCATCCGCTTCAAATGCACCGATACAAGTGAACACGTTGAAACTCGTACGAGCGACCACGCGGTCTATGAATATGTTGAATGTCAAACTTTGTTTACAAACGTAGAGGACTTCAAACCATAGACAAAAATGGCGGACCGCGTTTTTGGCTGTTTAGCAAAGCAACGTTTTAAAATAATGTTTTTGTTGCTTTTAGGTCCTCAAAAAATATACTAAAATATTTTTTGGTCTAATGGAAGAGATATTTAGCATTTAAGACATACTTGAAAAAAGAGTCAAGTAGCGGATTGCTTGTAATTTCGTGGTGTAGCGGCCGGGCCGCTCGGTCGCGCGGACGCATATCGACGGTAGAAAGGAAAAACCCTTGAAGCGAAATTTTTTAAACTTTACAGGAGAGCCGAAAAACTTTGTCAGATTACGAAAAAAAATCATAACAAATAAGTTTTTAGCTATGAAAAAAAAAATAGTTTCTCTAAATTTTAATTACTATTCACAAGTATAACTTGAAAAACGATATGTAAAGGATAAAAGAAACTAAGTGTCGCTTAATTTGTTTTGGATTAAATAAAAGTTAAGGAAAAACCCATTAAGTGCGCGAGATACTTCAAAATTAAGTCGTGGAAGAACACAATAAATGCCATTGCCATTTGAGAACATTAACCGGAAAAACCAGTTAACAGTCTAAGAAAACTTTAATATAGCAATGGAAAATCAAATTAAATATCACGTAATTATGTGACACTGAACAAGAAAAACCATTTAAGTGTTTGTCTTATGCCTAAAAAAATGCAATTATTTAACTCAAGCACCTGTTACTACAGTCCTATTCATAATAAAAATAAACGCATTTTATTATTGTTATACCATTTATTAACGAAAAAGATGTTACTTATTGTATATGACCAAGAAAAAACATGCAAAAGAACAATGTAACTTACTTTCCGTATCTACAACATAATAATATAAAAAGTATTTTCAATTAGACATGAAGAAGGCAAAATAACATCAGTTTCTCTAGAATAACAGGTTAGTTTACAACATAATTAGTTAGTTTCATATCACGAACGGACTGGAAGATGTCTTCCAGCTTCTGGAATGGAAGGAACGCGGCATCAATATCAATGACGAGTACATCAGTCACCTTCGATTTGCCGACGTATATAGTAGTCATGACAGAGACGCTGGAGGACCTCAGCATAATGCTCGAAGACCTCAGTCGAGTGGAGACTCGACTCGTTGGGAGCAACGGGTGGGTTATAATGAACATGGACAAAACGAAGGTTATGTCGAACGTCCGTGTTGTCCCACCCAAATAACAGTGGGGAACTCGACTCTCATAGATGTAGACGAATACGTCTACTTAGGCCATACAATCCAACTAGGATGGTCCAACTTTGTGAATGAGGTCAATCGTCGAATCCCGGCTGGGCAGTATTCGGGAAACTTAGAAAAGTATTTTCCTCCAATATACCTCAATAACTCAAAACTAAATTATACAACCAGAGTGTGTTACTACCAGTGATGACTTATGGCACTGAAACGTGGTGTTTCACTTTGGGCCTCACAAAAAAGCTCAAAGTCACGCAACGAGGTATGGAAAAGGCTATGCTCGGAATTCCTCTACGAGACCGAATTAGAAATGATGAGGTCCACAGACAAACGAAAGTCGTCGGCATAGCCCACCGTATGAGTAAGTTGAAGTGGCAGTGGGCGGGGTATAGCACGCAGAACTGATGGACAATGGGACCGAAAAGTTCTTGAATGGAGACCACACATCGGCAAGCGTAGCGTAGGACGACCAGCCACAAGTTGGACAGACGATCTCATCCAAGTGGCAGGAAGACGCTGGATTCAGCTTTCAACCGGTCTTTTTGGAAATCCATGGAAGAGGCCTATGTCCAGCAGTGGACTTTTTGTGGCTGATTGATGATGATTGGGAATGACACAAACTTCACAGAGCTTCTTTGAATCATTATATTTTGACTCGGTTATTGGCAAGGCTCTTGAGGTAGCATCTTCAACATCAGCTTCTAAATGTATTTCATCCAAAGAGTTATTTGATGGAACTTCACTGTTAAATGTAATATGTCACATGCGGTCCATTGTGAAACTGCAAAAGAAAAACATACTTAAGAACTAAGAAATGATCGTACTTTCGGGGGTCATACTAATTTAACCTAACCACTGATCGCTAACAAAATCAAAAAACTGTCTTACTTATAAAACTCATTAAAAATCCAATTAATAATGTTTTGAAGATACATTACAACACATGAATCGAAATAACATCACTAGAAAGAGAACAACGCTAAATACTTACGTGGGAATCGACGATCACACGTCCGGAGCGCAATGTGACGCGCAACTGCGCCGGTTCACAATTGAATGTAGTGACATTCCACCTGTCAGATCTATTTATTTCGTGACACTTGCATAAACTCCGTCCAGAAATCGTTAGTTTACGCGACAACCAAATGTTTAGCTAAGCAACTTGAATCCCATCTAGATGATAAATTTGTAGTTTAACCGACAGCGCAGCATATTTATTGAATGGGTCAAAATAAATGAAGCTACACTTAAAGAAAGTGTTAAGCTGTCGGTTCATTTAAAAGATTAGTGCGTAATTTTATCAAAATTAAGTTAACCGACATAGTTTGTCTAATTGCCGGTATGGAAAAACAACTTACATCCAGTTGAGTTTGGGTAAATATAATGGAAAAATACCTGAAGTCTATTCTTCAACCAATACGGAGTGGAGAAACGTGTTAAGTGACGTGTGATCTTTGTACGTTGGAATGGAAAAATACGTTAAGTGTTAAACGTAACCCTTTAAGGGCTTAGGAAAAACAATACAAGTGTACTTAGTCAAGTAGTTTGTGAAAACCAAAACGCTTTAATAGCCAAAGGTACAATCAATGTGTTATTTTAAGCGGAATCGAAGAAAAATGGACTAGTTTTTTGGGTCTCTTCATTTAATACATATAAGAAATGAGGCTTACAACAGCATTACCTTAAGCGACACCAAAGTCGTCAGATCGTTATGAAACCTAGACCAATCGACGCGAAAAAAAACGCTGATTCCAAATATGTATATAACTCAATTTCGACCAAAGTGTCGCTTCAAGTGTTTTTCCTTTCCACCGTCGATATAATTAGAGCCTTAGAATCGTAAACAATCTAGATAAGTCTTTTTATTGAAGATTTTGGTTTAATAAGTCGCACACTTGCAAGAACAACGTGTTATTTTGGAAACCCTTACTTTACAGATTGCTTTAGTTCTCCCCAAGCCTGTCCGCATGTTACTTCCGTTTCCAATTCGTGGCGATAGTTGAATAGAGTTGTAAAATAACTTATTTGACCTCGTCGGTCGAGCCCCTAAGGCCCTTTACACACTGCGACTTTAGCATCGATGCAATCGCGCGTTTTTGAAACGCGCGACAGCATCGCGACACCAGCAGTAGCGCAAGTGTGTAAAGGTGGACCATTTGCGAGTGCATCGATGCTGCATCGCGACTGCATCGATGCTAAAAGTCGCAGTGTGTAAAGGGCCTAAGGCGTTTAGGTGTAACTTCCTTGCTTTTTTCATTTTGTTCAAAATGTTATGTACTCAGTGTCACTCTTCTTCTTCAACCTTTAGCCAACCAATGAGTGTAGGTCTCCCCCAAAGCACGTCATTAATTTATGTCTTGGGCTTTCAAATTCAGTTTCTATCAGGGATTTCTTGAAACTTTGACCATCCCGGATCAAACGTTTTTTTTTGACGCGAGGAATTCATTTACGCACTTCGCCATCCTGCTTTCGGGGAACAGCAGAGCGGCTTGTGTGGGACTCCCAGCCCGTTATGGCTGGACTACCCTTTAAGCCCCGCGGTGTTCCTCCTCTCTCCCTACCGGGTCACAGGATAGGCAATAGGATAAGTCACTGTGACCGGATCAAACGTTAGCTTAGATAGCGTAGCGGCCTTCTTTAGGCGGCTGTGCGAAATTTATTTAGAAATAAGTCCGCCTTTCCACAATTTTTTTATCGCAAACATGTTATTTAAGGTATTAGTACCTGGATGATCGAGCTTTGCTCGGTATCTTTTTGTTAAATCGTGTTTTTTTGGAAATTACACTCGGACTAAGGGGCAAGCCTCTGCACGCTTACACGCGCCAACCTTCAGCCGCTCCGAGTTTCACTCTCCGTGGCAGTCGGCCTAGGGCCTTACTAGACACTTTTGATTGAGATTTGATGCATGGGAACATGTATGGTCTTGGCCTTCAGCCTCAGCCTGAACAGAGCTCGGCTTTCAGCCTCAACCTGAACGGAGCCTCAGCGAGGTTCCTCTTGCCCGCTTCGCGGAGCTTGAGGCCTCGCAAATTTGTCCTATCCGGCTTTTCATTGTTAATTTTACGCCGGAACACGGAACGTCTTGGTTTTCAACCTTGGCCTGAACTGAGTTCTATCTCCGGCCTCGCCATGGCGGGGTCCACAGTGCCCACTTTGCGGAACTCGGACTTTGGCCCCGTAAGTTTGTGCCATCTGGATTTTGCATTGTTTCTTTTACGCTGGAACTCGCAACATCTTAGCCTTCGACCTGGTTCTGGATGGAGCTCGGCCTTTTTCCTCGCCTCGGTGGGGTTCTTCGTCCTCATTTTGCCTTGTCAAAGTTTTTCATGCTCGCTTCGCAAGGCTCGGCCTTCGGCCTCGCATGTTGTCCCATCTGGATTTTGCATTGTTTCTTTTACGGTGGAACTCGCAACTTCTTAGCCTTCGACCTGGTACTGGATGGAGCTCGGCCTCTGGCCTCGCCTCGGTGGAGTTCTTCGTCCTCGTTTTGCGTTGTCAAAGTTTTTCATGCTCGCTTCGCAAGGCTCGGCCTTCGGCCTCGCAAGTTTATCCCATCTGGATTTTGCATTGTTTCTTTTACGCTGGAACTCGGAACGTCTTAGCCTTCGACCTGGTACTGGATGGAGCTCGGCCTTTGGCTTCACCTCGGTGGAGTTTCTCATCCTCGTTTCGCGTTGTCAAAGTTTTCATGCTCGTTTCGCAAGGCTCGGCCTTCGGCCTCGCAAGTTTGTCCCATCTGGATTTTGCATTGTTTCTTTTACGCTGGAACTCGGAACGTCTTAGCCTTTGACCTGGTACTGGATGGAGCTCGGCCTTCGGCTTCGCCTCGGTGGAATTCCTCGTCCTCGTATTGCCTTGTCAAAGTTTTTCATGCTCGCTTCGCAAGGCTCGGCCTTCGGCCTCGCAAGTTTGTCCCATCTGGATTTTGCATTGTTTCTTTTACGCTGGAACTCGCAACGTCTTAGCCTTCGACCTGGTACTGGATGGAGCTCAGCCTTCGGCCTCGCGTCGGTGGAGTTCCTCGTCCTCGTTTTGCCTTGTCAAAGTTTCTTATGGCTTCTACACACTATGCCATCGGCACGGCCGGCGGCTATGACGCCGGCTATGGCGGATGACGGGTAATTAAGCCGCCGGCTATGCCACACGAGCTGAGCCGCCGGCTGGCTGGCGGGGTGTGCCGGCGGGTTGCGTGGTGAGCCGGCGGCAAATTATGCTTCCGGGACCGCCCGATTTCTCACTTGAGGCAATACAACCTTGTATAGTATCAGGGGGTTTCAGGGCTCCTTCAATAATTTATTTTATTCGTTATTCCAAAACGGTTTATTTCAAGCTACGTTAGATTCGAATAGGTAAGATAAGTAAGTAGTGTATCTATAAAAAACGTAGATTCTCAGCGACATAGGTAGGGCTATTTTTAGTTCATATTTTCGTTAATAGATGGCGATACATGTTGCGGTAATGTAAATATCCAATTGATGGCGCTTGTCATCGCGGTGTCAAGAAGTAGATAGTACGGTGCCACCGTCTTATCTGTTCAGTTGATAGCGGCGCTAGTGGAGAACTTAGTAGTAACATTTAAGAAATTTACCTAGAAAAATGAGAATATTTTAACCGGTCTTTCAATTTTAATGAAAATATATCTATAAATCTTAGTAAGTGAATAAATAAAATAAAAATGGGGAACAGGATTTACAATTAATTAGTTAGTTACAATTTTGCCCACCTGAACATATAACTAGGGGGCGCTGTAGTTGCGCTGACAACCTTGTAAATTTCCGCGAAAACCAACCTTCGTATTCTAACAAGGAGAATTCCAATGATCAGTTTTTATTGCCTAAAAGCACTGATAAAACAACGTCTTCTAAGAATTCTAGTTAGATCGATTAATTGCCCCTGAAACCCCCTGTGTACTAAATTTCATGAAAATCGTTGGAGCTGTTTCCGAGATAAATTCGAGATTTGCACGCCCTAGCAATGACACAGCTTCAGGAAAATGATTGTTTTGCTTCGAAAAAAGGTCATAACAATTTGGATGTATGATTATCACACGATTAAAACGTATGATTTCTAACATTATCCATCCAACAGCGCCTTAAAAAGTAACAAATAAAATATATATTGTTCTAAATAACAGAGTTTAATTTCTAATGAGCATTGCCCCGATTTTTTTTTTATTTCTGTTAGAAAATATATTTGGATACTAATTAGGTGCGTTGATAATAGGGCTCCTAATAAAAGTTTTTGACATAAAAGAAAAAAAAAAAAAAGAAAGAGAAACTTGATGCTCAAGTCTCGAACCAGGGTCTCCTGTTTACAATATCGTCGTATTTCCCACCTGGGCTACTACAACCTTACTTATTTCTTTGCCTTAAAATACGGTTAAAACGACGTTTTATAAAAATGAAACCTAGTTGGATTAATTAATTGCCCCCGAAACCCCCTGCATACAAAATTTCATGAAAATCATTTGAGCCGTTTCTGAGATTCTGATAATATATAAATATAGATACAAGAATTGCTCGTTTAAAGATGTTAGATTAGATAGATAGATAGATAGAATTTTTTTATTGAGCAATAAAGTGTAACAACAACAACAATGTTCTCTACTTTGGTAGCCATTACGTGTTAACCGCTAGACCAACAAGGCAGGTAAACGTCAATTAAATAATCGATACGCATTGGAATCGCTCGTAGCCTGGGCTCCCTGAGTGATCTTAAACTATCACTAAGGTGAAGCAACATACGGCGCGTTCAGTCCATGGATTGGTCACCGTCTACGACTAACGCTAGTGGCATTACCTTCCTCAGGGAAGAGACCCGTGCCCCTCGGTGAGGACATGATGGGTTGATAATGATGATGATGATGACGCATTGGGCCCATGTGGTGATTAAGCCCAAAAGCAAAGTGCTCTTCCCCGCCTCGTGAAGGAAAATTACATGAGGAAATCTCACGGTTGAGATATTACGTATTGTCATAATGTTTGTTCTTTATTTTTAGACAAGACGTCGATATGTACCCGAGATGGCTATCGGAACATCATCAGGTGTTATCTCTGACTTGACATCTGTCCAAATCAACATATTTGGCATAACTGGGCTTTAATTATGACATAAAAATATGAATAATAACTGGTAGCTTCTATAGGGCGACCATGGCTTGGGACCCTTTGTTATATAATTTGAAAAGGTTAGGAAAATGGCGGCTTCTGTAAACATTAAAATATACAGTCAACAGGACATCAAGCCTTATATACGGGCATATTAATCAGTACTAACATATCTTTGTCATTTCGGCTCTTGGCAATTGACACATAACTACGCACAGGAATAATGTCATAACATTTATATATTTTTTGACATTTGATGTCGTTTATGATAATAAACAATCTTTTTTTTATGCAATTATTCTTCATCAATTTCCAACAACATGAATTTTAGGTTAAGTATGCAGAATGGTGGAAATTTTGAAGATATTTCCGAACCACTAACGGTACAAATCAAATGATCTTTATATCTGCCACAAA
Organism: Yponomeuta plumbellus; assembly: GCA_947310845.1. Classification (NCBI taxonomy): domain Eukaryota; kingdom Metazoa; phylum Arthropoda; class Insecta; order Lepidoptera; family Yponomeutidae; genus Yponomeuta; species Yponomeuta plumbellus. The sequence goes on from OX371218.1 coordinate 5,754,100, forward strand.
AAGACTAATTCCAGTAGAGGAACAATGATTTTACTGTAAGATTGAAAATTTTTGAAATCTTTAATTACTCAAAACAGAATAATTTGAAATGTACCAATAATGTTTCCGACCGACGATATGTGAACTTGAAACTTATTTTTGGTCTTAATGAACTTTATTATTTCCTTTTTACTATTTTCCGATTATAATCACAAATGATTGCTTGAAAAAATCACAAAGTTACATTTCGCTTAAAACTCATCCTTGTGACGAAAGGATGGTCACCCTACTTAAAACTTAATTACTTAATTATTTATTATTTGACATTTCTAATCAGATCAGGAACCACTGCATCATCTTAATTTATTAAAAATACCGTCATATTATCCTTTAAAATTAAAACGACGTTAAACGAACCTTGATCCCTTGATTAATAACAAACAAACTCGTCAAGTATTTTATAATTTTGCGGTTCTCTTTCTTTTTGGGGTCCCGTTCTCATAAAAGAGACGTGTGGTTCACGATTTTATTTTTATTTGTGGCCCATTTTAATTGTTAGTAGACATTACCACATTATCTACCAGGTAGCGTAAGTTTTGGAAATAACAATTGACATTCTTGTCAATAGGGCAAATTGATTAAATTACTATCAATTCTCTATTCGTCATCAACCCATTATGTCCCCACCGAGGGGCACGCGTCTCTTCCCTGAGGATGGTATAGGCCATACTCCACCACGGGGGCCAAGTCCGGATTGGTGGAGGCTTGTAAGACTAGTGGCTGGTCTTACTGTCAGAAGTTTTCAAGCCGCCCTAAGGCCTCTGACTTGGCTTAACGACTGCTATCTATCGACGGCAGCCGGCACCAACTGCTTAACGTACCTTGCGAAGCACGGAATCACTCGGAAAAAATGCCACTAGCGTTAGTCATAGACGGTGACCCATCCATGGACTGAACGTGCTGTATGTTGCTTAACCTTAGTGATCGTTTAAGATCACTCAGGCAGCCCAGGCTACGCTGCACTGAATTTTATGACTTTTTTTCTAAACATTTGTTAGGTCTGTGAATAGGTCGTAGACCAAGGATTTGTTGGACTTCCGCTAGGCAGCACAATACTCCTTTGAAAAAAACGTATATACTCACGCCTGTATCCCAGAGGAGTAAGCAGAGGCCAAGGGGGACCAGTTGTTAGAGGGAGAGGATGGCGCTCCACAAGGTCCTTGGAATTAAACCACTGGAATTCACTTAAACCGATGTTTATTGTGAACAGCAAAACACAGCACGTACAGTTAGTCCGAAAATGTAGGAAAAAGGTCACTTTACGTAATAGAGTAGTTTCCAGGGTCAAAATAATTAAATTCTATTTAGTCCGTATTTTGATTATAAAAAAATATTGGACACGTATTTTTTCTTTTTTCGATTAAATAAAAAATAACAAAACTATAACTGCTGCATTTCTTAGCACGGAGTGACGTCACACGTAACTTTAATGGGCTATATCTTTGTCATTTTTGGTCTAATTTAAAAATAAAAAAATACGTGTCCCTTATTTTTGAATAATCTAAAAGACGGACTAATTACATTTTTTAGGGCAACTAGCCCATTAAAGGTAATCCGACAGGTTTGTAAGTTGGGGTTCAACTGTAGGTAGAGTGGAGAATTTTTATTTATTTATTTTTATTTATTTTATTTGCACGTCAACCACGATGCTGTTTTCGAAGGAGCTGGCGCACAGGTCAAGATAGCCTGTATACCTATTAGTGTTTTCATAGACCTCCTTCGGTTGAGTGGTAGAGAACGCTCAAGCATTAAGTACACCCCAATGGGGTTGTAAAGTTTACTAATGTGCAACTAACGTATTATCTACACTTCTACGAGTATACTATTTATACTAATACTAGCTGACCCCGCAAACGTTGTTTTGCCAAGGGTACGAAAAATAGATAACAACTTATTCTCAGACCTACCAAATAAAAATTAAATAACTCCTCCACTATCCCCATTGTAAAGTCGATACGTCATCGTCAACCCATTATGTCCCCACCGAGGGGCACGGGTCTCTTCCCTGAGGAAGGTATAGGCCATACTCCACCACGGGGGCCAAGTTCGGATTGGTGGAGGCTTGTAAGACTAGTGGCTGGTCTTACTGTCAGAAGTTTCCAAGCCGCCCTAAGGCCTCTGACTTGGCTTAACGACTGCCATCTATCGACGGCAGCCGGCACCAACTGCTTAACGTGCCTTGCGAAGCACGGAACCGCTCGGAAAAATGCCACTAGCGTTAGTCATGGACGGTGACCCATCCATGGACTGAACGCGCCGTATGTTGCTTAACCTTAGTGATCGCTTAAGATCACTCAGGCAGCCTAGGCTACGAGCGATTCGAGTGACTACCAATTATTTTATTAAATAATAATCAATAAAATTTATTATAAACGCGACAACATGAGAATTTTAAAGGGAATTACAGATAACAAAAGACTATCTTATTATATGTCTGTCATATAATAATTGAATTAAAGCCTCATTTGTATTCCTCTATAGACTAGACAATTACGCCTTCTAAAGCTGGCTTAGGATAGCGGATAGCCACGCACCACACACGCCGGTACGGCGCACCGCCACAGACGTCTGTGCTACCGCGGACCGAGACCCTTCCCACGGTGTGTCGTGCGAGCTGGTCCGCGTCCGTCCGCGATATCGCGGACCGTCGGAAGCCGGCCTAACAGGAACCCGAAAAAGGACAAGAGGAATATCAGCGCCGTTAGGTTTGCTATAAGGCCTGCTGTCTGTGAGAAAAAAATTGCTGTAATCGTATTTACCACGGATGTAAAAAAAGACGGATGGAACCTCCTCTAACCACGAGTGAAGCATACAAATGGCCGCCGTCTATTGATGTGTGCGCGCCATACGTGAGCGTAATTGGCGGAATGGCGGCGATTGTCCGACTTGGTATATCTGTGTGATTGTTTTAGCTCGAGTATGCACACGAAAAGTGTAGGAGTAACTATGCTTCACACAGTTTCAATGAAAGAAGGCATCCGTCTTTTTTTAACATCCGTGGTATTTACGGTCTAAATTTATTTCAAACTAGCTGTCCCGGCAAACTTGGTACCCCCAAAGCCTTTTTTCTCACCGTTTAAACCTTTCCTGGAGTTTCAAAAACATAAAAAACAAAAAACCAGCCAAATCGGTCCGGCCGTTCTCGAGTTGTAGTGAGACTAACGAACAGCAATCCAGTTTTATATATAAGACTAGCTGTTGCCCGCGACTACGTCCGCGTGGGCTTTAATACTAACTTTGAACCCCCATTTTACCCCCTTAGGGGATGAATTTTCAAAAATCCTTTCTTAGTGCACCCCTATGTTACAAAAAGAACCCCTGTGCAAAATTTCAAGTTTCTAACCCTTATAGTTTGGGCCCTGCGTTGATTCTAAGTCAGTCAGTCAGCTTCTCCTTTTATATATATAGATTTAAGAAGGGCGATATGAAGGTCACGGCGTGTCACTGCTATAAATGGCAGTTGGCTCAGCATTACGCTGATGGACAAGCCTTCAGCGCTGATTTTCAGTCAGTGCCAAAAAAAAACTATGCGAGCGTCACAGACCGCGTTGTGGTACAACGATGTTTCAGGTGTTTCATTTGGATGTCGTTTAGCAAAAAGGTTCCATCCCACGACCTAGTCATTTTTGCGTTAAATATACTAAAATGATCACGGTGCTCTATATTTTAAGAATCAAAGACTATTATAGCGACTCGATGAGTATGTGCAAAGTTATGGCACATGGTAGTCTAACCCACAATATATCAAAACTCACTTGTATGGGTTGGAACCTTTTTGCTAAAATAGATAGATATATAGATGGAGAACACTTTATTGTACATAAAAAGGAAATTACACAGCAATTTCTTAATCTAAGAGTACAGACGGTGGCCTTATCATTAAAAGTGATCTCTTTCAGACCTTTAGATGGACTGGAGCAAAATATTGGAAAAGGAAGCAGATGTATAAAATAAGTAAAATAATAATTACCGAGATATATCAATTTTATTATACATGCCTAATTTACCAAACTGAAAACACGGTTAAAACGACGTTTTGTAAAAATGAAACCTAGTTGGATTTATTAGTTGCCCTCGAAACCCCCTGCATACAAAATTTCATGAAAATCGTTGGAGCCGTTTCCTTTAATATTTTGTACGACTTTCCCTGTAGCCCTGTATACATACATGAATTGCTCGTTTAAAGAGATTAGATAGATACATTTAGGTAAGAGTGCGTGGTTAGTTCTATTTTGATGCTCCGTGAGTCACCGGAAGGCCGGAAAATCAATGCAGTGAGTGCAATCCTTCGGCTAATACTTAAGGTCTTTTTCCGCTGCATCGACATAAACATAAACATTTACATACAGACACAAACATTGCTTCTGGCTCCACACTAGTATATCCTGTGCCGTGGGCACCAGAAACAGCGACTTAAAACATACAACCAGTGGCGTAACTACCCAGGGGCTAGGCGGGGCAGTGCCCCGGGGCCCTCAAGCTCAGGGGGCCCTCGCCAGTAAATATTGTTCGAACTAAAGGAGAATGGCAGGCTTCAGTGGAAGTCTCGTACACCTACAAAAAGTCGTGTTGAAACATGAAATATTTACATTTAATAGATCATTGTATAAGAATTTGTTGCATTAATTTTCTTTTTTTTTATAAAGTTGGGAGTCATAAGTTAAGCTTGTTTTTTTAAGAAGTTTGGAGGTTATGTTACGACCCCGTTTGCTTGACTGTTAGAGATAAATACCTACACAACTAATTGAAACCAAATCATTCTATTATACACACACATATGTACGTGTACATACATATATGTATAAATAAACAGTCAGATAAAAAATCAAGAAACATAATTTGAACCAAATACATACTAGGTACTAACTGCTCAACTAGCAACAGCAGTTTTCTACGTGTAAAGCCACTTTCTCATGTTCTAGGATACTTTAGAATTCTCACCGTAGTCATAGTCTACTATTACTACATAATATACTACATACTTGTATAATTCGAATAACAAAAACAACTTTTTCATTAAATGGTGTTTATTGAGTCAGATCTTATCTACATTACAGAAACGTATGGATAGCGGCGCCTTTTCATTCAACTACTCTTAAAATAACGTCATCCAAGAAGTTAACTGGTCGCGTCAGTCCCTCATGGCGAGCATAGCCCAGGTACCAGATGATACTCATCACATAGGAGCAACACCCCACAGTTCTCAGCTCTACAACGCAGTCGCAACAATAACTTATTATTGCTTCTCTGCCACGATTACCTCTTTCAGTACAATAAAAACAACGACGACGAGACTTCAATCCAATTAAATTATTTTTTAATGGCACCCCTAGGATTCTGCCAATGTCAAGTTTGTTGGAGATGGCAAGTATCTAATTTTTATTTTATTTTTGCTCGAAGCAGTCCCACAGAACACCTAAAAGATCGTTTCACCTGTTTGGTGTGATGTAGTTCCACGGTAAGATCCTTAGTAATATAACAATAAAAGCCAAAATCAATTAACTCATGGGACTTCTTTCGTGAAACGAACTCTACTAATTGTCACTTTGACATGACAGTTGTTTTTTTTTGGCTTGTAAGAACAATCCATGGCGTTCCGTTTCTGTTTGTACATTGAGTTTTATTTAATTATTTTCTTCCACCTACTTAAAAAAAATATTTGAATAACTGAAAAAAGAGCTACTTACGAAATACTAAAGTTGGGAAAATATAACCCCAAAACATTCTTTTAATAGGGCGGTACACCATTTGCCGTTGTCCTTTTGAAAATGTTCCTTACCTTACCTACAACAATTTATAGATAAAACCTAACCAGTTCAGATACCAGTGGGGCCCCATTTTTTTATTTGCTCCAGGGCCCTGGGTTACCTAGCTACGCCACTGCATACAACATACATCTATTGTACTCTTAGGCTTTGTTTTTGTCATTGTAGCTTCACAGTTTCTTCTACATTTGTCCAATATTTGCCTTATTTGTCTGTATTTACTTCTGCTGTATAATTATGTACGTTCATGTGGCGTTCAATACTGTTTTTCTTTTTCAGCTTGATACTAGGCAGTATTTTCTTCCAACGGTAAATATGGAGAGTAGATAGGGTAGAGCCCAAAATAATTATCGGTGGGGTTTATTACATAAACTAGGTAGGTATATTATGGCTGGCAAACTAGGTGTGGCGGTTATCTGGAAGATATTGCTTATACCTAGTAATAAGACCGCGAATCGTACTCCGATTTATTATAAATTTATTTTATAATAATAAAATATTCTATTATTACGATATTAAATTATAGAACTATCTATGATATCTTACATAGTATCATTCTTATAAGTTAAATCATCATCATATTTATTATTCAATATTATAATAATTATTTTCTGTCAATAAATTTTATTATTTTTATTTATGATGTCCCAACCGAAGGGCACGGGTCTCTTCCCTGAGGAAGGTACTCCACCACGCCATACTCCACCACGGGGGCCAAGTCCGGATTGGGAATTTAAATACATCATCATCATCGGCCTACGGTTGTCCACTGCTGGACATAGGCCTCTCCCATTGCACGCCACTGAGCACGGTCCTCGGCTACTCTCATCCAGCTCTTGCCAGCCGCCTTGCGAAGATCATCGCTCCACCGAGTCTGAGGACGTCCTACACTACGTTTGCCGATCCGCGGTCTCCACTCAAGAACTCTTCTACCCCATCAGTTCTTCGGGTGATATGGCCGGCCAACTGCCACTTCAGCATGCTAATTCGGTGGGCTGTGTCGGTGACTTTGGTTCTCTGTCGGATGACTTCGTTTCGAATTCGATCTTTCAGAGAAACCCCGAGCATAGCCCTTTCCGTAGCACGCTGAGCGACTTTAAATTTGTGGATCAGCCCCACCGTGAGTGTCCACGTTTCGGCACCGTATGTCATGACGGGTAGGACGCACTGGTTGAAGACTTTCGTCCTTAGACTCTGTGGGATTGGCGATGTGAAGACTCGACGTAGTTTCCCATACGCTGCCCAACCCAGCTGTATTCTTCTATTGGCCTCTTTCTCGAAGTTGTTTTTACCTAATTGCATGGTTTGCCCGAGGTAAATATACTCCTTAACAACTTCGAGAATACTGCCTTGAACTGCAATTGGCTCCGGATTTACGTGTTCATTGAACATAATCTTGGTTTTATCCAAGTTCATCCGGAGACCAATGCGTTGGGAAGAATCAGCTAGGCTACTCAGCATATGTTGCAGATCTTGCAGCGTTTCCGCCATGATGACGATATCGTCTGCAAATCTCAAGTGTGAAAGGTACTCGCCGCTAATATTAATGCCGTACCCCTTCCAATCCAGCGTCTTAAACATATCCTCCAAAGCATTTGTGAACAATTTGGGGGAAATAACATCCCCTTGTCTCACACCACGATGTTTGGGGATAGGTTCAGACTGCCGGTTCTGGATTTGGACGGCCATAGTAGCGGCGTTGTATAGACCTTTCAATACTTGGATGTATCGCCAGTCGACTTGGCATCGCTGCAAAGATTCTAGAACAGACCAGGTCTCGACCGAGTCAAAGGCCTTTTCATAGTCCACAAACACTAAGCACAGGGGCCGATTATACTCTTCGGTCTTCTGTATAATCTGCCGCACTGTGTGAATGTGGTCTATGGTGCCGTAACCCGATCGAAAGCCGGCCGGATTAAAAAAAAATTACATACATTTATATACAGATACATGCAATTGCTTCTGGCCCCACACTAGGATACCCTGTGTCGTGGGAACCAGAAACAGCGACTTCACAAAAATATTATAAACGTTCAAGACTTAGGTTTTTTTTCCCCAGCCGGGATTCGAACCCGGGACCTCTCGCATGGTAGATGCGCTAACCGCTGCGACAGAGAAGTCGTCAGTCCTACGACCTACTCTCTGACTTACCAAATTCTCAAAAATACCCTAATTTTCTAATGGTTGTCTGGAAGAAACAACTTTTAGTAATAATGCCGTCAATTGTACTATGTTATTCTCAAATCTCATGAGTAATTCCTGGTGTACCTACATACAATAAACAATATTCTTTCTTTCATCTAATATAACACTAAGCAATAATTCGGTATTTGACACTATCAAAAATAAATAATTTGATATGCGCGATTAAAGCAAAAATTACAAAATGTTTCGGAAAATCTATCTCTTTTAAACATTTACTAAAATTTTTAAATAGATGAAACATAAAAAGAGTGCTCTGAAATGTGACGTCACAATTCGGTATGTTCCTACAAAATTCCGTTTTAAAAGTAACTTATTTGACATTTTGTTAAATACCCAATTATTAAAAACCTGAGAAGCCGTTACGGAGGATTTAGATAAGAAACACTGAGACAGGAGTATTTTATATCTAAGATGTAAGAGCTTAATTGTCGAAAACGTTCCGCAAGCCACGGAACGTCGCTCGTGAGAATAGTAGATTAGTAGCCAAGGGCTGTAAGGCATCAATTGTAGCCCGAGATATTTCGGTATATAGTTCGGGGGTGCAATTGATGCTTACACCCGAGCTAACTACTCTGCTTTACATCTCGATTGTGAGGTAAGTAGAAAAAAACCGGCATTACAATAATAAAACATTTACTCGTTTTTCTTTTCGAAGCTTCATGAACTCGTCGTAAGTTTTCAAATATCTCTCTTTAGAACTTTCAGGCAAAATATTTGTACTAGCAGAGGAGAGCGTGTGCAACTCAACTCGGTCGCACAGCAGATGTTGTAGGTTGGAGGGCGGTGGTGGTTGAAGAAAGTAGAATATTGATGTTATGTTTTCATGTTTTATTTCTCACTGTGCACAGTTACATGTTTGATGTTATTGAGAGGCAAAAGCCAACTATTACATTGTGGAAGACGTAAGATGTTATTGAGAGGCAAAAGCCAACTGTGTCGCGCAGGCAACAAGCCCGTCAGCTCGACTGTGCGCGGTGCACAGTCAGCAATACGGCGACCTAGAAAGATGTACGGTGCTAGCCCGTACATACTGCCGAATACAAAAGAGGAAGAGAAGAATCTAATAAATGACCAAAATGTACGAGCAGAGGAGAGCGTGTGCAACTCAACTCGGTCGCACAGCAGATGTTGTAGGTTGGAGGGCGGTGGTGGTTGAAGAAAGTAGAATATTGATGTTATGTTTTCATGTTTTATTTCTCACTGTGCACAGTTACATGTTTGATGTTATTGAGAGGCAAAAGCCAACTATTACATTGTGGAAGACGTAAGATGTTATTGAGAGGCAAAAGCCAACTCTTATATTGTTGGAGACGTAAGATGTTATTGAGAGGCAAAAGCCAACTCTTATATTGTTGAAGACGTAAGATGTTATTGAGAGGCAAAAGCCAACTCTTATATTGTTGAAGACGTAAGATGTTATTGAGAGGCAAAAGCCAACTATTATATTGTTGAAGACGTAAGATGTTATTGAGAGGCAAAAGCCAACTGTTACATTGTTGAAGACGTAAGATGTTATTGAGAGGCAAAAGCCAACTATTATATTGTTGAAGACGTAAGATGTTATTGAGAGGCAAAAGCCAACTGTGTCGCGCAGGCAACAAGCCCGTGAGCTCGACTGTGCGCGGTGCACAGCAATACGGCGACCTAGAAAGATGTACGGTGCTAGCCCGTACATACTGCCGAATACAAAAGAGGAAGAGAAGAATCTAATAAATGACCAAAATGCACGAGCAGAGGAGAGTGTTTGCAACTCAACTCTGTCGCACAGCAGATGTTGTATTGCAGGGCGGTGGTGGTTGAAGGAAGTAGAATATTGATGTTATGTTTTCATGTTTTATTTCTCACTGTGCACAGTTACATGTTTGATGTTATTGAGAGGCAAAAGCCAACTGTTACATTGTTGAAGACGTAAGATGTTATTGAGAGGCAAAAGCCAACTATTATATTGTTGAAGACGTAAGAATGTTATTGAGAGGCAAAAGCCAACTGTCTGGCGCAGGCAGCAAGGCCCGTGAGCTCCACTGTGCCCGGTGCACAGTCAGCGATACGGCGACCTAGAAAGATGTACGGTGCTAGCCCGTACAATATTGTTAATTGCTGCTTCAGCTTTCATTTTCATTGAATCGGGAGTGCAGCTTATATCTTCATCACTTGCAGAACTCATGTTTTTTTCCTAATTAGCACGTAATTATAAAAAAATCCCAAAAACAAACAATATTTAAAGTAAAAGTTTTCTATTCCCGCCTTTTTTAATCTTTTTCTTTAATTATTTTTTTCAAGAACGAAATTGAGCTTCGCCGTTCGATATTTAAAATCGACCTCTTTTGTCATTGGGCTGAATGCATGATGTCTATTGCCAGTATGATTTTTGAAAGAGTGAAGAGTTTTTTTTTAAATTACTTACCGCCCTAGGGCTTTTCTAGCTACATTATTACCCTAGAGCGCTAATTGGTCACCTACAAGCTCCATTTGGGGGTAATAAGGACCTACTTACCGAACATGAGAGATGTAAAACATATTTAAGCCCAACAAAAAGGCCTAACGAGAGGTACCATCTCTCTTTTTGAGAGAAGGCCTATGCAGTGCTGTGCATGTAAAACATGTAAAAGCTACAGAAAAAAATCATCATCAACCCATTATGTCCCCACCGAGGGGCACGGGTCTCTTCCATGAGGAAGGCATAGGCCATACTCCACCACGGGGGCCAAGTCCGGATTGGTGGAGGCTAGTAAGACTAGGTCTTACTGTCAGAAGTTTTCGAGCCGCCCTAAGGCCTCTGACTTGGCTTTAACGACATCTATCGACGGCAGTCGGCACCAACTGCTTAACGTGCCTTGCGAAGCACGGAACTGCTCGGAAAAATGCCACTAGCGTTAGTCATAGACGGTGACCCATCCATGGACTGAACGCGCCGTATGTTGCTTAACCTTAGTGATCGTTTAAGATCACTCCTGAGTGAGCTGACTCCAGCTCAGAGCAGCTGCAGGCAGCGCAGGCTCTGAGCGATTAACGGAAAAAATTACGGACTTACAATTGAGTAAAAAAACGCAGACGACTTTAAATGCATCTGAGTATTGAGTACCTGGCTGATAATGATACTTCATCATCATAATCATCATCATCATCAACCCACCGGTGCCCACTGCACACACGGTCACACGGTCTCTCGCAGATCATCTCTCAGACCAGTATAAAGCTCTATTTATGAGAGTTATTGGCATGTGCGGTGGGACATTATCAGCTTTGGTGTATTTCGATATTTCTAATGTCCTAGCCTGGTTACCATAGCACAGGGTAGGTATCCTAGTTTGGGGCCTGGGTAAGTGATGGTGTTGTGTCTGATGTTTTTATATCAGAGTCATCATCAACCAATTATGTCACCACCGAGGGGCACGGGTCTCTTCCCTGATTAAGGTATAGGCCATATTCTACCACGGGGACACAAAACGGAGGCGTGGAGGCCTGTGAGACTAGTGGCTGGTCTTACTGTCAGAAATTTTCAAGCCACCCTAAGGCCTCTGATTTGTCTTAACGTCTGCAGAAGTAAAAATAACGCAATCCTACTATCGATCGCAAAAGAATGTCGAACCAAAATACTTTGAAGTAGTCTCATTATCTTGATCGGATCTAGAATATTTCACAGCTCGAGAAAAATACGAAAAAGGCACAATTCAAAGATCTACACCCGGAAAATCTATTAAAACTATTTACGCAATAGTTTTTCGTGTCCTCTAGCGGTAAAGGTAAGGGTTTGTGGCATAGGCGCTAGCGGATGTGGTCGCAGGTTGTAGGGCGGAAGCAGACTGTTATGTTACCAATGGTCAAACTTTTAAAAATGTTTCTAGCCTTTATTTTACTATAACTTGAACTAATGGCAAATTTTTGTGGGCTTTTCTACCAGATAATTAAAAACCCGACAAAAACCCTGCTTCGCTTGGTCATCTTTTCCTATGTATGATATTTCATCAGCAGATATTTCTCTTAAATCTTATTTACCCAAATAACTATCACGTCTCTGTCTCAAAATCAAAAAACTTAGACCATAGAGGTCACAATGGATAACAGAATATAAACCTGTGACACTTGTGACGCCGTAAAATTGACATGTTTACTTCGCAACTGTAATGACAGTGTCACCATCTTATCTGTTCAGTTGATAGCGGTGCTAGTGGAGAATTTATTGGTAACATTTAAGAAATTTACTTAGAGAAATGAGATTATTTTAACCCGTCTTTCAATTTTAATGAAAATGTATCTATAAATCTCAGTAAGCAAATAAATGAAACAAAAATGGGGAACAGGATTTACTATTAGTAAGTTAGTTACAATTTTGGCCACTTGAACAGATAACTTGGTGGCGCTGTATATAGCAATTCATTAATTCATTTTTATGTTGAAAATACTCGATCATCCGAATTTTCAGCCTAGAAGTTGTCGACTCAGATAGACAATTTTTTTACGCTCTTCAATTGTATGTACATTTCGTTGGAGTCCACCAGTAAGAAATTATTAAGAACACTTTGTTGCTTGTAAGTCTGGATATCTAGCTCTTTTTCCCAAGGCAAAGATATCGTATCAACAACTGCGAGGACCCCTAAAAAATAACTTTTAAGGCAGATTAAGTCGCATACTTAATATTTTTTACTATTTGTATCTTAGTATCTAAACATCGTGCTTTGTCCGAAAACGATAAAACTATCGTTTTAGGTCAAGCTAGGCACAGTCAAATAAATAAAAATAATCCACAAATCATTTATTCGTTGTTAGGTCACTTAAAAAATGCGAGTACTTACTTATATTTACAATTATATCAAGAATGGTTAATTAATTGTACTCGTATAATAACAATGACTAGAATAATAATACCCGCACAATACAATCACTTGTTTAGGTTACTAACTAGAACATATGCCATGGTAACCAGACACCCACATCGAGTTTAAATCTAATTAAGGCGCCCCCCAGCAGTAAGCTAACCTCTAGCGAGACAGTCTAACGTTAGACAGCTAAAACGAGGCAAATAAGTTTTTTAAATCATGCGTGTACATATTGAATATCCGCTTGTAAAAAATATCGCTCGCAGCCGCTCCGCTCATGCCTTCACACTCACCCCAATATCTATCGGTCAGGCGCTGCTAGTATACCCACCCTCTATATAAAGCGGCGACCACCAGACAGTGGATCAGTCGTTTTGTCAACTCCCTGATTTTATTCAGACAAAGAACTAAAAAATAGCTATCCGTTGCAGTTGAAGTGTTGTTTTCGAGAGCGTTGCAGCCGTTGTGAGGTAATATTGCAGTTTTCGGTTTATTTATATTTGTGATGTAGATAGCTGGTGAGGGACTAGTCTACAAGTGATCACGTTTCGATGACGATTAGGTGATGAATATTTTAGTATTTTCAATGGCATTCCTGGTTGACATTTTTAAAAAAGAGTGGGAGGTACTGTGGATGGATTATGGTTTTTTGTTTGAATTTATTGCGCTAATGATATCGGTATACAACTTAATAATAATTGCTTATTATTAGAATTTAGAATTGGATAATTTATACGATTGGTCCAGTAATAATTTTCAGGCTTCGTGTTGTATCATTGTATGTATAAAAATTAAAAATACATGATACCGATTTTGACATTGTTTGACAGTTAATTTAGTTTTAATCGCCTGAAAAAAGGTCTCAGTGGCTATTATTCTAGTTGAATTTTTAATAAGTTGTAATGGCGCGACCCATTTTATGAAAATGATTATTCTTTCTTTGTTTCCAAATGCGAATAAATGAAAGTTAATGTACTTATTCGAATCAATCGCTTATAATTACAATGCCATTAAATTAATATGTTTTTGCCTTTTTCACATTTTTGAAAAAGTCGTGTGTTAACGTGAGGATTTTTTTGTGGGCCGATCGAATTGTATTACAATGGTTTTATATTGTTCTTTTTAATTAAGAGGCTCCAGGGTATAAAACTGGCACCATCGTCCATCGCCACTGAGGAAAAAATCATATTATTTTTCTACAGATTGAAATTGTAATAGTTGTAATTTTGTAACTTACCTACTTAGGTAAGTTGAAAATGAAATTTATAATGATGAAAACACTTGTTTTCATCATTATAAATTTAAAAACAAAACAGTAGTTAAGGGGATCTAGTGGCCTAACTTGTGCCACCAATGAAAAAAAATTTGCAAAAGTTATCTCTACAATCTCTCAATCATGTTGACAGTGATTCTTAAGACCCACGGCTGTAAAACTTAGGACTTGATGGCATTCACTTATTTCGTTATTTAGCATAAAGGTACACACAATGAGTTAGAAAGAAAGAAAAAAAGAAAGTGTTTATTGACATTGCAAAAAGCACAAAAGCACACTTAAAAACAGATATACATATTTACACAATGACAACAAAAAAAATAACAATAAGACAAACATACAATTCGACATAGTGCCTCCGTGGCAAGAAAAAGGGTCACCAACTCTGCATGCATTGGTGCTGGTGGTGGTGAGATAGGACGTATTGGCCGACTTTCCTTTTTATGCCGAAATTGAGTCGGATTCTTCCGACAAAAAGTCAAGTAAGTGTATCAGGAATAAAGTTAATAATGTGTATAATGTGCATACGAAAGTTTTAATTCAAAAATATTACTGTCAATCTTTCTTTTATTAATTGGGTATTTGACAGGATGTCAAATGAGTAACTTTTAAAACGGAATTTTCGTATGAAAATACTTGCTTGTGACGTCACTTTTCAGAGCACTCTTTTTATGTTTCATCTATTGTAACTAGTAAATGATTAAAAGACATACATTTTCCGAATCATTTTGTAATTTTTGTTTTAATTGAGCATCTGAAATAATTTATTGTTGATAGTGTCAAATCCGTATTACGAAGCCCTTGAAAAACTATACCATACAAACCATAAACATGCTTCTATATCTCAGAGTGGTAGAGTCCTGGCCTCGATTCTGTCAATGCATTGAAGTTCGATGACAATTACATTGTCGGGTCACGTGACATGTTTTTCATATCGTTGAAATTCAAATATTTATTTTATAGTACAGACAAAAATATTTACCAAAGCCGTCGATAGATGGCAGTCGTTAAGCCAATTCAGAGGCCTTGAGCGGCTTGAAATCTTCTGACAGTAAGACCAGCCACTAGTCTTACAAGCCTCCACCAACCGGACTTGGCACCCGTGGTGGAAGATGGCCTATGCCTTCCTCAGGGAAGAGCCCCGTGCCCCTCGGTGGGGACGTAATGGGTTGATGATGATGATGATGATGATGAACTTCAAAGTTGTTAGTTTCACAATTAATAGATTACATGGAGAAGAAACTAACAAGGAAACTCTACATTTATTGTTTTCAACAAATTGATGGCTAGATTGTTTGCTATGAGAGCGCTCGTAGATTTGAAGCGGCAAAGGAAGTAAATCGCCATTTTTATGCAGTAGTCATTCATGGATAGGTCCTCTAGAGTCTAGACCTAGAATCTAGGTCCAGCGTTTGTCTCCCATTGGCCACGATCCTGAGGAGGTAGTCCAGTTTGCGCACCCGCCTAAATAGCACCTGCACAAATAGCACCTGGCCTAGGCCAGATTGGGCACCTATTGATATTTTTGGCAGAGTAAATACATTTGAATTCACTACTAGCATCTGCCAAAATTATCAATAGGTGCCCAATCTGGACTAGGCCAGGAGCTATTTGTGCAGGTGCTATTTAGGCGGGTGCGCAAAGATCCATTTCGTTCATAGTGTAACTCCATAAGTATTTAATTACATTGGACTTGATTTCCACGATATACCTATATGAGGTAAACGGCAACCTTTCATACCTTGACTCGCCCACTGGATCAAATAGTGCCAATGTGTCTCAATCAATCAAATTGTTTCCATTGCTTCAGTATTTTATTTACTTTTCAGCCGACCCTCCTTTGTGTGATATTGTTTGACTTCTCTTGGGTTCTGAATGAAATAGGTAACTAAAACTTTTTTATTTTTATTCTTGACGAACGAGGTACACCTTGTCCATAAAGTCTAGAAAATAAATAGTGCGATTTTTCTAATACTTTTATTTTCCATACCCAAACTTTTAGTACTAAAAGACATAGTCTCGGCAAGGAGAATTAACCTTGGTCTCAGTTACAATAATTGTGCTTATATTAGAATAGAAGATAGCCTATGGAGTTCGTACCTACAATATTTAGTTACACTTCACTTTCGTTTTCTATACTTTATGGACAGTCTGTCATTGGCTTTGGATGGTTTGAAAACTGTGTCAAAATTAACGTATCTTATCAATGGCTAATACTCTAGATAGATTTTTAAAAAAAAGGAGACTTTCTCATAATATCTCGCTCGATACGAACTTTTATCTTCAAGAACCAACAGTAACAATCTGCACGAAATCTGTGACGTGTTTTCGCTTTTACAACAATTTTTTTTTTTTATTTAAGATTCGATACAACCGTGCCAATTGTAAACTATTAAAAAATAAATGAAATCGATAAGTAAGTTAGTGAGCAAGGAGCTTCGTTTGGTATTGCATACTTTTTGGGGGCGCAAACGTTTGCAAGGGCGCATACCTTCCCAGAGAGTGAGAATACAAACACTTACTTACTGTTAATCTAATAAGGTTTTCCTCCAATTTTAATTGACTTTCTTTGGCATAAAAGATTATCCTCGTATTCGTCTTTAGGTCAATCTACATAATCCAATCCCTTCAACGCTACTGTGCACTATTTTATACAGACTGCCCACGTGAACCGTAGCCAGTAGTATAGTTATACGTATATACAGACATTTGTATGACTTCACACACTCCGACTAGCCGGCTTACGGCTACAGGACAGTTACGCCAGACTCACACATTCAGAACATTTCATAATCTGAATTATGAACGTCAATCGATATGCACGGAACGAGATTTTTTCTCACTCATTCAATTACTCCTTCGAGAGCTGGGCGTAAGCAAAAGATTCAGTTCAAATCAAATATTTTTACCTACGTCTATATTTTTATTGAATTAGGGAGTTAGCCACTTTGACGTCCCTACCGTGGGATAAGTAAAATAGGTTTAGTGGGTGGACTGCCTCGTTGATCTAGCCGTTAAGCTTACCTACAACACAGAGGTCTTGGATTCGAATCCCACTGGGGGCAGCCGTACATTTGTACAAATAGATTCAGCATTGAATTTAGAAGGAAGTTCAATAGATTCAGTGTGTTTTTCGATGTTTGTAATGTCCTTGCCTGGTTACCATAGCACAGGGCATCCTAGTTTGGGACCAGGTCAAGTGATTGTGTTGTGTGGATATTATTATTAGTCAACAAAAAGGCAGCCTGACTGATCTGACTTCACTAACGTAGCACGATTTCTGAAGTTGTGTGAATAGATCACAATCATTTGTCCTGGTCCCAAGCCAGGATACCCTGTTCTGTTAAAACCAGGTACCTAAACGTACCAATCTGGTACGGCGACCCCTAGTGGGAATCGGACCCACGATCTGTGGTGTCGTGACATGTAGTCAAGCATGTTAACTGTTAGACCAACGAGGTAGTGAAATATCGTGCCGTCACGTCCACTAATGTTCAAAAGTCAGTTTATGAAATTTTACGAATGTGTAGGCCGGGCTTAAAGCACGCGCCAGTTAAGTACTGGAACGCCAAATTCGTTACAGACAAATGATATAAGTGCTTCGCAAGGCACGTTAAGCAGTTGGTGCCGGCTGCCGTCGATAGATGGCAGTCGTTAAGCCAAGTTTGAGGCCCTGGGGCGGCTTGAAAACTTCTGACAGTAAGACCAGCCACTAGTCTTACAAGCCTCCACCAATCCGGACTTGGCCCCCGTGGTGGTGTATGGCCTTTACCTTCCTCGGGGAAGAGACCCGTGCCCCTCGGTGGGGACATAACGGGGTTGATGATGAATGAATGAATGAATGAAAAAATGGTATAAGTAGTGCGCTTCAGCTCAGTTGATATTCACCTATCAACACTGGGGTCACGGGTTTTATTCCTGCCAGGAGCAGGCACTGTGCAGATATGAAACATGAAACACCGGCCAAGTGCGAGTTGAACTCGCGCACCAAGGGTTTCGTACCATTATGTTTAAAACGGCATAAAATCATTTATTTATTTATTTATTTACTTATTTATTTATTTATTTATTTATTTATTTATTTATTTATTTATTTATTTATTTATTTATTGTAACAATGGCAACATAAATATGTACATACCGGATGCCACTTGTCACGTTTGGGACCTAATAAACTGGGCAAAACGTGGGCCCAGTTCTAGTGATTGGTGCCTCTGCCGGTCTTGTTTTTTTTTTACTTCAACTGTGAAAATTTCAACGGTCTAACTAACACGGTTCATTAGATACAGTCTGGTGACGGACGGACGGACGTACGGACCGTGGGGTCTTAGTAATACTCGTAGGGTCCGTTTTACATGTTTGTGACGTCGCTGTTTCTGGTTCCCACGACACTGGGTATCCTAGTGTGGGGCCAGAAGCAATGTATGTGCTTGTATGTAAATGTTATGTTATTGTTATGTTACCCTTTGTACAAAACCCTAACGCTCTTACTAGAGTTCGTTTCACGAAAGAAGTCCCATGAGTTAATGAATGTTGGCTTTTATTGTTATATTATTAAGGATCTTACCGTGGGACTTGCTTGGTGAAATGATCTTTAATAAATAAGATAGTACACCATCTGAATAACTATTTGACGTATGTATATCAATTTATACAGGTTTAATCGCATTTAGCGTACAAATAACCAGTTTGTCAGACCTCGCATAACGGCTATATACACAGCTTATATTATAATATTTATTAGTAAGGCCGTAAAAATATAGGTACCTAAAGTCTATTTGTACATTTCATAATCATCAATTTCCATTCAATCCATTTAGGGGAAACCATTCATAGCCTCTTGTATAACCCGAAATGACCCTAGTTAATTCTGGGTAGCACTTTAAGGAACATTCTAATCTTTGATTTATTTCTATAAAACAAACAGTATTTTTTAAGTATTTCCATAACAATGTTTAATTTTATGTTTTAGTATTTAACAAATAGGAAAAAGTTTTTATTGAATTCCGAAATTACTATACTTACTTATTTTCCGTCTTTGCGGAGATAATAAAATAAAGAAAGTACTTATTAACATTGCCACAAAAGCACACTTAAAATAAATGTACAGCGCCACCAAGTTATCTGTTCAGGTGGGCAAAATTGTAACTAACTACATAATTAATTGTAAATCCTGTTTTCCATTTTTATTTATTTAGTTACTAAGATTTACAGATACTATTTTTTTTATTAAAATTGAAAGACGGGTTAAAATATTCTCATTTTTCTCGGCAAATTTCTTAAATGTTACTACAAAATTGTCCACTAGCGCCGCTAGAGTCTGACAAGCGAGTCCTGGCACGCGATTTATTTCGAATTCTTCATATGGCCACACTCTGACTGTCAAACTTAGGTATTTCAGCTGCAAGTAGTACAGCCCAAACAGTTTGATACTCGTCCTAGATTTAAACAAGAAAAAAACTTTTGTTTCTATTCAACATAATTTTACCTATGTTTTAGTATATACATACGAGTAATAATGTTTTAAAACAAACATGAATTATTTCTTGTTGTAAGGTCTGTCGGATGACGAAAATTTTAAACGTCAGATCGAAGACTTAGTCAAAGAACTCAAAGATGTTGGAAAAGATATGAATCAGATTTTGATTATGGTTCAGCATTAATAAATGTTTATAAGTTTATGTGGTGCATCTTTATTATCCCTGTTTTTGGTGGAGTGGAAATGTTGGTTTTGATGTAGTTAATGTTTTCGTTTTGCTTATATTTATTTATGTTTGGACAAAATTCATTGGAGACTCCAAACTAATTAAACAAATAATAAACTTAAGCAAAAGTATCAAGATGGTTTATGGCATATAGATGCAGGGTTGTCAACTAAAAGATTTTTAAATTTCCCGCCAAAGGCTTGTGCCAGGACTCACTTGTCGCACTCTATCAACTGAACAGATAAGATGTTGCACTAGGTAGGTATTTACACAATGACAACAAAAAAGGTTGTTTTTTTTTAAGTGGCTGTAAAAAAAAGGCCGTAGCTACCCAATTTTTTTTTAATAGAGCTACTCGGGCTCTTTTGACAGCCGCAGAGCGATAGCTTTTTTTGGCGGGAGTGTAAAAATAATGAAAACGGGAATAGATTCATGTAACTTTGATTCCTAATAAAAGTTTGTACGGAAGTATTCGGGTTCTTTTTCAGGATTTTTTATATTAAATTATTAGTATTAAAGTAAACAATTTTTGCTTCAGTAAGCGGAGGAAACCTTCAAGAATTCAGCAATGGATCACAAGGAGTTTCGGGTTAAAGGTAAGTGTACAAATTGGCTTTCCTTGCAGACCATCAGAAATATATCACGCGGAATGTAAGAAACCGGCAGCTCACAAAGGACTAAAAAAATGTATGTAATTCCCGCTTACACTAATATAGACTATCACATCCCTTGATCACATCACACTAATATTATAAAGGCGAAAGTTTGTGAGTGTGTGAGTGTGCATGTTTGTTACTCCTTCACGTCAAAATGGCTGGAGGAATTTTAATAAAATTTGGAATGGAGTTAGCTGATACCCTGGATAAACACTTATGCTACGTTTTACTGCGGGAAAATATCTTATTCCCATGGGAAAAACGATGAAAATTAAATTTTGTAATTTGATCTTTCCGATGCTCAAATTTAAATTATTTTGCTTCTAAAAATGTGAATAATAATTATTTTTACTGTATACACAATTTATTTTCCCAAATAAGCTGCGGGTACCGCGGGGCAATAGCTACATAGTTGTCTCTATGGTGTAAGCGCAAATGCAATCAAAAATAAACTGCATGTAACCGTCTGTGGAGTATTGATTTTGCCACTCCAAGGTGATTGTCGATTGACAATCACCTTCAATAACATGTATAATTTTAATAATGGCACCGCACTGTTTCTGCAGGAAATGGAACAGATTTTACATTAAGGAAAAATTTAACGGAACGGAAAAAGATGGCACTATCCGCCGATACAGTCGGATCGGCCACATGCAGTTAAAAAATAATATTATGATATGAAAACTGGCAGATTGAAACGAAATAGGTACATTTTGTCCAAAATCACAAGAAACCGGAAGTGAAAGTTTACTACTTGTTTTATCGAAAAATCTAAACATTTACTATATTTATTGAAGCACAATACCTTACTTGATACAATAGCTTAAGTTTTTTATTTATGTACCTAATGCTCGTAAGTGCAAGATATTAACAAAAACAGACAAGAAGTCTGAGCAAAACCGAATTCCTTAATTTCTACTTTGTCTGGACAAACTGTACCAAGGAGTTCCTTTCGGTAAAGCGTACTTTTTGGTAGGCACAATCAATAAACCTTTCATTTTAAAATCTGTCTGCGCTGCATGTACGATAGTCTCATGCCGAACTTAAACTTAGATTTAATCATTGTTTTGTCACTTAATAGAAGGCTCAAAATAACTTTGATACAACTAAAACCTTTCAAAAAACGCGAAAATTCCAAATGAGGATTTCACATCATCGTCTGGGCCATTAGTTATGCAAATCTATCCCTTTTCTTAGGGTTTCGATGTTGAATAATGGTTTCTGAACACTATGCTATCGCGGTAGCGTGTGTTGGAACTCCGTATGACACTCGCAACCAGTGCTACAGATTTAGCTTCGAGTGGCGCTGCTTACCATAAACACCATTCTATGGTTAATTACGCCCGCAAGAGCAATAATAAATGCACTTTATTTGTACGTGTCGTGGATGAAAGAATTGAATTGCCTTCCCAACTGAACTTGACACTTGACGTAATCTATATAATTGAATTAAAGGCAGCCTTGATAGTGGAAAATCACCACTGGATTACCTGTACGGATAAAATCGACCGTAGGATTACTTACATCGTCGGTTCAATGCTTAGTTAGGCCTAGGAGGTCGAAAGGAATGCTTTGCTGGCTCCATGTGGCAGGATTGTTTATCTTTTGCCTTTTTAAATAGGTACATATGCATGAATTAGAAATTTATTTCAACGTAAAGAATTTACATTCTGTTTGTTGATGTTGGGTGCTGCCTTGGGGCTGAATGTAGCGGAGAAAAGGCAGCGACAAAAAAATTCACTCTGACCATCTTTTCTCAAATACCAACTTATGTATAAGTTGGTATGAATGTAAGTTGACGACCTCTGTGGCGCAGCGGTTAGCGCATCTAACTACCATGCGAGAGGTCCCGGGTTCGAATCGCGGCTGGAGACATAAAAAAAGCCCAGGTCTTGGATGTTTACATGTTTGTGACGTCGCTGTTTCTGGTTCCCACGACACGGTATCCTAGTGTGGGGCCAGAAGCAATGTATGTGCCTGTAGGTATGTAAATGTATTATAAAATGTTTATGTAGAATGTCCAGCTATCTAAGATGCTCAAGTATAATGGTACATTTAAATATGGTACCTTGTAATGTAAAAATTTGTGTGTCAAAAATTAAATATTTTATTCCAAATTTTTTTTTCTTCTCCACGCAAGTTCATAAAGTAAACGTTCTGTTTGAATTTTGAATAAAACTTTTGAGTTTGAGTTATTTATAAAATGTACCATTGGAAAAAACTGAAGATAAGATAAGAATATTCTTTATTGTACACGAGGAGAAATACAAACATAAAATATTTACAAGGTAACTACTGAACATGCCTTTTTCTGTGATATTTCACACATCATGACGTCTATGTCTTTCAGGTTAACTTGATGAACATAAAAAAGAGGCGATAAATTCTTTGGCGTCTATTTCTGGTGCAAAACGAAAGCTTTGAAAAACCAGCCATTCAAATTAAAAACAAAAAAAATGAAAATGTTTTATTGTTTACTTTATGAACGCCAAAGTTGTTAGTTTCAAAATTAATAGGTTATGTGGAGAGAAGGCCAAGAAACAATTTTTTTTTTATTCCTCCTTTAATTTCTTTATTTATTCTTTGTGTATATATTTTTGGACACAAATTTTGTTCCAAGTGACAGACCAGCACATACATTTTGGGCACTGGCTCCAAAATATATTTCTAGAATTTCAACGAATTTAAAGATCCAATTCGGTTAAATAATTTGTCTGGTTGTCCTGTATCTAGTGTTTTAAGTTGGTTTTTATTTTCTATTTCACGATTTTTCTTTCACATTTTTTGTGAATATCGCTACGACACGAGTCACTATAATACACGCCCCAATCGCTTCAACTGTGACTTTATAATTTGACTGTTTACTCTCAATTTCTCCAGGATCCCATCATCAGACTTTGACTTGATGCCTATGGGACCATCCTGTGAAGTGTGCCTTTTCAGGAAAATAAATATTTTTTCGAATTATCCTTTTATTTTTAAATGTTCATTTTCTATGAACTAAGAACATCCTCCTTTTCTTGAAGTCGGCTAAGAAACAAAACAATTAAAGAAAAAAAACATTGCCGAAATATTAAGAGTCCTAGGGTATGAATGAATATTATACGGGGTCTCCCAAAAATGACACGTCACAGTGACACCAGAGTGCTTATACTGAGTTTTTTCATTCACTCTCGATAGTGAGAGCGTTTGCGATTTGCATAGGAGTGACAAAGAGACAACTATATGGCGCGCTTTGTCACTCCTATGCAAATCGCAAACGCTCTCGCTATCGAAAGTGAATGACAAAACTCAGTATACGCACTCTGAGGTAAAACTGCCTAAAACGCATCGAACCAACATGACCTCAGTAAAAGTTGCACAGTTTTTGAGATATGGCCAATTTAAACTTGCTCTACATTTTCACTTTTTTTAACAAGTTTAGTGCTAGCATTAAGTTAGATAGCCCTGGTGTTTGGTTTTTTTATTGGTACTCGGTCACGAACTTACTAACTAAGCGTAAGTGCTAGCATAGCACTAAAGTTGTTAAAAAAAGTGAAAATTTTGAATAAGTTTAAATTGGCCATATCTCGAAAACCGTGAAATTTTTTTCTGAGGTCATGTTAGGTTGGTTCGACGCCTCTTGAGCAGGTCTACCTCCAGTGTCACCGTGACGTGTAATTTTTGGGACACGCTGCAGATAAAATCAATTTAAAGAAGTGGGGCGGTATCATGTTAACAAACCGTACCATTTAACCCGGTACATCTTTATCTTATACAAGACAATGCTCGCCCCTATGTAAATTTTAGCACCAATTTGCAGCGGCTATACGGCGTTAGAATCCGTATTTGTCACTTTATTGAATGTACTAAATCGATTCGTGCATAAACAGGGGTTCGAAATTTTACTGGAGGCGTGTTTTATTGGCTTACATATTGACTTCTCAATCGATGGTCTGCTGTAATGATATGTCAATTTAATGGCTTAAATATGGGATTTAGGTTAGGATTTGGGATTTATAAGATTTAGGTAATAATAATGATGTATAATAACAATAATTGTAATCATAATAATGAAATTTTTACTAATGATAATATATTTATAATGCATCCACTATTTGTGTAGTTATCCTAAAATTTGCAATGCCAGTAAAAGGCAATTAAGTTCTAAGGGCTAAATTGTATCGAACCCCAAACTGTTACACTTGGTTGGCAAATAAATATTGAATTGAATTGAATAGGTTTACTAACGGTGGTGCTAACCACTCCTTTAGGACTATGGTAAATGGTCACCATCTCGCTAGTGTACTGTAAAGTGTAGTGTACGGCTTCCCACGGTCCGCGATATCGCGGACGGACGAGGACCTGCTCGCACGACACACCGTGGAAAGAGTCTCGGTTCGCGGTAGAACAGACGTCTGTGCGTGGTGCATGGCTGTCCGTGGTCGTCGGCCGGCGTCGGCTGTCGGTAGAATCTGCTACGTGGGAAGCCCGCTTGTTGTTGTTGTTAGTGTTTTATTGGGTACCTATATGGCTTATAAAATACTTAGTCTATTTAAAATATATATTTTGATCGCTCGTAGCCCCGGCCGCCTGAAAGATCTTTAACGATCACGAAGGGTAAGAAACATAGGGCGCGTTCAGTTCATGGATGGGTGACCGTTCTATGACTAACGCTAGATTTTTTCGAGCGGTTCCGTGTTTCGCAAGGCACGTTAAGCAGTTGGTGCCGGCTGCCGTCGATAGATGGCAGACGTTAAGCTAAGTTAGAGGCCTTAGGGCGGCTTGAAAACTTCTGACGAGTCGTACAAGCTTCCACCAATCCGGGCTTGGCCCCCGTGGTGGAGTATGGTCTATACCTTCCTCAGGGAAGAGACCCGTGCCCCTTGGTGGGGACACAATCGGTTGATGATGATTTATTTGTTTGTATTATTTGTATGTATCTATTGATATCTTATTTAATTACATTAATTAATTATTTATAATTATAATCGCAGGAATTTACCTACCGTGTAAATGTAGTATTGTAACTACTCAATATGCAAGATAACGCACATTATAAATGTTCACCATTCGTCTGCCGATTTGGAGGGTAGATGCTCTAATTTTCGATACCTTTTTTTTTTTTAAGAAGCTTTTGGCTTGGCCAGTCCTTTGGGCCATGTCTTTGTTTAATTTTCACTTTCTTGTTCGATACCTTTAAATGTTTACTACGTTGTTGCCAGATATCTGGTTGTTGCAGAACATCTGGCAACTCTGTAGGGTGGACAAAGAGCGCAACGGCTACAAAGGAAATTGCAATCAACTTGCGTCCACTTGTTCCCCTATTGCAATCCGATTGAACGCGTGTGCAGTGAAAGAAACTCGACGGTCAATCGGGAGCCTCCTTGTGGTGAAAAGTGTGGACTTCCTTTTAATTTTATTACGTAACTGAGCAGTTGTAGTGCTCTGAGTGATCACTCAGAGCACTAAAAAATAAAAAAAAGCGCAGTATAATTTTGCGGTCGTATTATCGAGAACACTTTCTTCCAGACACACATTTACGGTAAAATAAAAATCTTTCTAGCAGTCAATGCGATTATTATTAAGCAATATGAAACGACTTTTTAACTGGTCATACATAATTACAAAAATACAAAAAACCCAAGTCTGGATGTTTACATGTTTGTGATGTCCCTGTTGCTGGTTCTGACGACACAGGGTATCCTAATGTGGGATCAGAAGCAATGTATGTGCCTGTTTATGTTTTGTTTGCTTATACATAGTTTTAATTTTTTTATTTCAATTCAATTCAAAACATAGGTAATTCTTGATTGACAATAATAATCACTTTTCCGAATGCAGCGAAGGAGATGGTGGAGTATATAGCGGATTACCTGGAGGGGATCCGTGATAGGCGCGTTTACCCCGGCGTGCAGCCTGGGTACCTTCACAAGTTGGTCCCGGGAGAGGCCCCCCAGGAACCAGAACCCTGGGACAAGATCTTCAAGGACGTGGACGAGCTGATCATGCCTGGGGTAAGTTATACAGGGGTAACCAAATCCCTCCGTCTAGAATCCGTGATACACGCATTTGGGACCGGAGCCTGGGACAAGATCTTCAAGGATGTAGACGGGCTAATCAAGTTATGTAGGGGTATCAAATTCCTCTATAAGAATCCATGACAGATACCTTAGGACCCGGAGCCCTTGTACCAGACATTTCAGGACATAGACGAGTTCATTATAACTGGGGTAAGGTATACAGATATATACCAGATAATAACCAAATCACTATCTAGAGTCCGTGACGGGCAAATTTACCCCAGCGTGCAGCCGGGGTACATTCACAAATTGGTATCGGGTTGGGTCCCTAAGAAACCGAAGTACTGGGTCCAGATCTAGAAGGGCATAAAGAATTCTAAAGGCGACTTGTTCATAGTTACTATCCGTAAAATTGCAGAGCAAAACCAATCCGCGTGGCGAGCGACCACGAGGTGTAGCGTGATGGGAAAAGTGCCTATATCCAACAGTGGGGGAGGTGGGCTGATGATGATGATGATGATTTATAGACAAAAGTTGGACAATCAATCTCACAAAAAGTCATGCCTGTTCTGTTCAGCTTTTAAGTCCTGACTATGAAGAATGAAAATGAAGAATGACTATGAAAAACACATTCGAAAACCGTTGTTACTTTCAAGGCCAAGACTGGTTGTTTTTGTACATAAAAAGGTATGTATTTAAATAAATTTATTTATAGTGTTTGTTTATGAACTAAACGGTTTTCCGTTCCAACAATTTGTTAAATTAGGTCAGGCCTGTCCTTTCGCGTTAAACCCCTAAGCGCTGACTATCACACTAATATTATAAACGTGAAAGTTTGTGTGTGTGTTTATATGTTTGTCAGTCTTTAGCGCTGAAACGGCTGGACGGATTTTAATAAAATTTGGTATGGACTTAGCCGATACCCTGGATTAAAACATAGGCTACGTTTTACCGCGGGGAAATATCTTATTCCTACGGGAAAATCGATGAACCGCGGGTAACACCGCGGGGCACTAGAAGTATATTTAATAGCCTCCCTGGGTTTGGTGCTGAACGAACCTGCCTTATCTTCCCAACAGTTAGTCCACTGGCAATCACCGCACATGCACGCTTACTTCCCGGCTCTCACCTCGTACCCTTCCATCATGGGCGACATGCTGGCCAGTGCGCTCAACGTTCTCTGCTTCACTTGGGTAAGAATTTGCGCCAATAAGTATGCGACCTCCTTGCTTGCTCAAACTTATTCTTTTTCTTTAAATCGTTTTTTGTTTTATTCTCCTAGTAGGTAATATTATTACACTATTGATTCAAATGAAATTGTCAATAAGATTTTTTTTTCAATAAAAATTGAAAAACAAACCTTTATCTAAATATCACAACTGCATAACTACCTAAATAGGTACTTAAAAAGAATATAATGGAAAGTTGGAGGACACACATATAGAATGAAATTTGCTGTCTCAGGATCCTAAAAAAGTGGTTGACCAATACAATGTCACCGGCTCCCGGTTGACAACTCCTGTCGCTGGTATCATTTTAGAACCAACATAGGTAACGGACGAACAATCAGCACGAGTATTATGAAAGACAACAAAAAAAAAACTCAGTTCATGAAAATTTGTATTGAAATTAATCAATGCAAAAACCTACTTTTCGAGGCCAATCTAAGGTGCACAAAACTAAAACTGACTGAAAATCTGACTCCTCATGTCTCTCCTAGAGCGGTATTTTAATTTTTTTTTACGTTTGATTTGTTTTTGTAAGCCAAGTCAAAGTCCTGCATAGGTATCCATTTTACAATAACAAAAATGTATAAATGTGCTAGCGAGAAGGAATGTCAGAAATAACTGAGGTGTTAGGGTTACGACTGCATTTAAATAAAACTGAGTAATAGGTATTTCTTAAGAAAAATATTTTGGAGCATTTATAAAGACATCTTCAAATTTACATATTAAACTCGTATCTTAAAAAAATGCAGCAGACTCTTATCTTAAAAAAATGCGTCCAGCTAAAAAGCTAAAAAAGATTAGTATCTTAGTTTTACTTATATTTATAGCTAATAGTCCACATCTAAGAAATGGCTTTTCATTTTTTACCGAAACTCCAAAGTATAAAACGACAGTTTTATTTCCCTCCTGAAAAGTTGTCTTTTTTAAGATACGAGTTTGAGAAAGAAAAGCGACGAATTATTCCACAGGAATCATAGGTTTATTTTGGTTTTTATGGGTACTTCCGAACTAAAAACATGTGTGATCTCCCATCAGGCGTCGTCGCCAGCCGGCACCGAGCTGGAGACGATTGCTATGAACTGGCTCGGGAAGCTGCTTGGCCTTCCGGAGTGCTTCCTCAACGAGAAGAACGAGAGCACTGGGGGCGGGGTCATCCAGGTGAGAGAACAAGAAGAAGAGGACATCACAAAGTTATACATATGACATCATCATCAACCCATTATGTCCCACCAACCCATTATGGAGTTTTTTTTCGCTGCCTTTTTCTCCACTAAATTCTTTACGTTGAAATAAATGTTTGATTACTGATTTCTGATTTCTCCACCGAGGGGCACGAGTCTCTTCCCTGAGGAAATACGAATATTTTTGTAGTTGTAGCAGCACTACCCTGTGGTATTGACGTGACGGACAAGGATACACATCGTAAGGAAACCCTAGTGTCTGAGCTATTCATATGCTCTAGCGCTTGCTACGTACATTGGCCCAACTATGAGGCTAAGTGAATGAATGAATGAATAAAACTCCGTGTGTCACCAAAGGCCCGCGCTGAAAATCAGTGCTGGGGTTAAAACCGCAGCATATATTGAGCTCGAGACCCATCACTCAGACACACCTGCGTCCCTTACTGTTTTGAAATGTTTGTGTTCAGTGTATGGATGGGTGACCGTTCTATGTCTAACGCTAGTAGCTTGCCTGGCTTCGCAAGGCACGTTTCGCAGTTGGTGCCGGCTGCCGTCGTTAAGCCAAGTCAGAGGCCTTAGGGCGGTTTGAAAAATTCTGACGCTAAGACCAGCCACTAGTCTTACAAGCCTCTACCAATCCGGACTTGGCCCCCGTGGTGGAGTATGGCCTATACCTTCCTCAGGGAAAAGACCCGTGCCCTCGGTGGGGACATAATGAGTTGATGATGATGATGAAATTGTTTATTCCTGATTTCTGACTTTGTTTTGGATGCCTCCATCAGACAACAGCCAGCGAGGCAACGCTGGTGAGTCTGCTCGCGGCTCGCACCAGAACCCTGACTGGACTGTGCCAACTGAACCCGGAACTGCAGTCCGCTGAGATGCTGAACCACCTCGTGTGCTACTGCTCCGATCAGGCACACTCCTCCGTCGAGAAGGCCGGACTCATCGGTAAGTCGACCTCTAAGATCTTACCCTCGGGAAATCCTCGAGGTGTATAATAGGCTATTTGACAGTGTAGAAAAACCGTATTATTTATACGTATGTGTCTGGCCGCAGCATTGGTGTTTTCATACTTGTTTAAGAAAATCAATCGATGTTTGACATTGCGAGTATTGGTTGCACTCATTGGGTCTTTGATTTTGACGTTCTTAAAAGTAGATGGACATTTGTACCAAATATTGTATTAGACTTAAGTTGATTTGAGAAAATATGGTCAGAGTGGAGTTTTTTTTGCTGCCTCTTTCTCCACTACACTCGGCCCCAAGGCAGCGGCTAATATTAGCATTGTAAATATTATACATGACATTCAACAAGCAGAATATAAATTCTTTACGTTGAAATAAATTTCTGATTTCTGATTTCGTATTCCTACAAATTATGAGTCTTATGCCCGTTTTCACCAACAACACTTATTAAGATTTAGGGGCCACCTAACCTTTTTAGGGGCTACATAACGGTTGATTCGTAGCCCTTAAAAAAGAATAGGTGGCCCTAAATCTTAAGAGTTGTTGGTGAAAACGGGCATTAAAGGTCCATAGCCCACTTACACGACTCTGCTCCCACCGGGCAAAAATAAAATCATTCCAATATGGACTTTAAATATTGCTCTTTAGATACATTTTACATTGGCATCATAAATTAGCTCGCTGTCAGCAGAGCTGTCAGCTGATTTATGATTTGAAAAAAAAAACACAATATAAAATTTCATAATTATGTATCTGCTGCCACGGCATCGAAAACGGCCTGGATTGGCTGATTCTATGATTACGTCACATGTTAGTAAAAAAGGTATAGAAAATGTTTGTAATGTCCTTGCCTGGTTACTATGTGTGCTGTGCACTGGGTATCCTAGTTTCGGGCCAGGTCAAGTGATTGTGGAATGTTATTATTATTATTATTAGAGCTAAGTATTCTATACCATATTATGGCGCTGAAATTATGCTGTGCGACATTTTTGTCAAAAATTTTCTACTGTGCACTTGCTTTGCGATTATTTTTTATTTGACCCAAACTCTTGCGAAGTGAAATGAGTTTTAATGTATCGTGTACGTATATTTATATCATAGCATATGAAAATTTAATTTAATACAAAAATAAAATGTTTATCTCATCAACTTAAGGTACATTTTGTCTTAATATTATTTGGAACCTCCATTTAAGCAAAATGTTGCCCGTGTGAAAGAACGCTATGATGGACCGAATTCCGAATCGAAAATTTACACTAAGTACATATTTAAGTATTGTTCTGTCACGATTTTTTCCTCGGAAACTTGACGAGACGACACTACAGTTAAGTAATTACTTAGCGAAATTAATTCTCAATTCGGGAATCGGCCTTTTGCGATTCCATAGTCAGTAAACTGGTTACTGGAAGTTACATAATATAATAACATTTTATTTATTGAGATACTCGTATATATTAAATCTAGATTAAAATAAAATTGTTCTATGCTTGTTCTTTACCAGTGTTTTATAAATAAAAAGTCTCTAACTGGTATGTATGTCTTGCTTTAAAATAGGTTGTAATGATAAATCCACATAATAAAGGTACAGTCTGTTAGCTTCTCTCGGAACCTTGGACTCTAGAGTAGGCTTCGGTTTTCGCCGAAAGCACACGAGTGTAATACTACTTCCTGCTCTGTATAAGTGAAATTAAGTGTCATATTAGTTCCGATTTCTAAAGTGAGTGTCATATTAGTTCCGATATTTCTATTACAAGAATATATCCGATTCTATCCGATAGTAGCCGAGGTATATTCTACAAAATTACCGACTGTAGGTGCTTCCGAAAATGAAAAGTTCTATTACATTTGCACGCGGTTTTAGAGTGACCCCCCACTACCAAACTGCTTTGTTCGAACTTTGCAGTAACCTTCTTTGAAGACTAAACCAATGTGGTTCGT
Organism: Yponomeuta plumbellus; assembly: GCA_947310845.1. NCBI lineage: Eukaryota > Metazoa > Arthropoda > Insecta > Lepidoptera > Yponomeutidae > Yponomeuta > Yponomeuta plumbellus. Next base: position 5,785,878 of record OX371218.1, read on the forward strand.
CCAATGTAAAACCGGGCAATCCGGTAAATAAAAATAAGCCTCTCCTCAACAGGCCTCGTCCGAATGCGGTACATTGAGTCCGATACCAATCAGAGCATGAGGGGCGACAAATTGGAGGAGGCTATCATCGGTGACAAGGCTAGGGGACTGGTGCCATTCTGGGTGAGTTCGGCTTGTTTGAGGCCAATATTGTAGAATTGTTCCCTAGGGAACTAGTTCCATGATGGAACAGGTGAGAAGTTTTCTTCTCGGTAGTTCCATGGGTCTCGTGAATGGAACCTCTGCAACTAATTTCTTCTCACTAGTTCCATTAAATTATAGTACGTGTGGTTTCATCATGGAAGTAGTTCCCACTAGTTCCATGGGCTATCCCATGGAGCTAGTGGGAACTAGTTCCTTGATGGAACAGGTGAGATGTTTTCGTCTCGGTAGTTCCATGGGTCTCGTGAATGGAACCTCTGCAACTATTTTCTTCTCACTAGTTCCATTAAATTATAGTACGTGTGGGACTCGCGAAATCTTCAGGAGTGTTTAAACATAAGGAGGTAAAAAAACGTAGAATATTTACAGGCCTTGTCTGATAATCAGCTAAGGCATGAAGTGGTACGCTGCAAATGGCTAACACCAGTGATAAGAATGAATGAGAGGAATGGTGCCTTCCTGGGCAAGTAGTACCTCATTCGAGGATGAGATTGTACAGATTGCACAGCACATCAACCTTCATATTTTAGTTGCAAAGTCCCCCGTAATGCAACGGGGTAGAGTGCATGGGTGTATAGGATGATGTGCTGTCGACTGTACATGCTTCTTCTGATCGCAGATAAATAATAATAGTATGTATGGAATGGGACCATGAAAATATTTGTGAGATTTAGTTATAGCCGATGTAAAATTGGTCCAACAGAATTTGGTACAAAATTTATTCATAGAGTTTAAGAAAGAAGATGGCTAATGTAAGATAATGTACAAGAAACGATTTTAAATTGAATATTTTAAATGAAATATCTTAATTTAAGTTAAATATTTAACTTTAATTTTATAGAACCAAAATGGCGATGACTGGCCTTTTGATTTTCGACTTTTGGCCTTCTTGCGATCTTGTTTTTTTCATACTGGCCGAATTTAAAAATTCGGGTTAGGAAAAGTAAAAAATGTTTTAACATGCTCAGGTCCCACAGACGTCGATTAACTTTCGCTGTAGCGCGCAGCGCGCTAATAAATTTATTAGCAGACGATGTCACGAGAGTGTGGTTAAAGCATTCGGTTTTCTTGACCAAACTTGTTTTCATTTTATTTTTTCTATTCAGCCAGCGAAAGATTCATTGTGTCCATACTAGTCCTCTTTTCGTAAATTGTTTTTTTTTCCATTTGAAATTTTACAGAAACACCAATATCGCACCCCTAGATGAAAACTCCACTTATGCCCGGTTCCAATATCCACAAAACGCTTCGTTTTTGCTTACGATCAGTTACAATTCCTACGAAATTCCTACGAACCGTCAATAAATTGTATGGAAAACGGATCGTAGCCGGTAGGCGTATATTATAGGAACCGGGCATAAGTCGAAATAATATTATTATTGTGTCAATTTAGTTACCTACTTTTTCGACTTCCTGATCTTATACCAGACCGGCCAATATAACTCCCATAACGATACCTTCAACTTGAAGGAGACGTTATGGGAGTTTTGTTGTCCGGTCCGGTATAAGGTCAGGAAGTTAAAAGTAGCTAACTAAATTGTCACATATTATTTCGATTTAGTGGGGTTTTCATCTAGGAGTGTGTTACATTAGCTATGAATTATTGCACCACCTTTTCTGAAACCGTAATAGCGACCACCAATGTCCTTGCTAGAACAAATTGGTCCCCCAGCGGCGACTTATACCGGCTGTCGTCCAATACGCGCCTAATGAAGGACTTTAAACTGGAGTTTAATTTGAAGAGTGCTTTTCGAGATATTTTCCCGTGGACGGGGATGTCCCGTGAGATCGCGCGTTGGTTATTAGTTGTCCCGTTTATTTATTGGCGTTTTGAAGGACTTTCAAATTAATTCTGGTATTATGACGGTGGTTTCTTGAGTTTGGCTTAAATATTGATTTTTTGTGTAGGTACCTTAAGATCCAGATAAAAGCGGAATAGCTCAATTTAACACGGAATAGTTTTGGAACGAACGTGGCTAGGAAATAATAAAATCAATTATAATAATAATAATAAAAAAAATCATTAAAGACCGAGAGAAATGGAGATCCCTTCTACGAGCCCTATGTCCCTGATAAGGGATAAGAGGAAATCATCATCATCATCATTATCATTAATAGTAGATTAGTAGCCAAGGGCTGTAAGGCATCAATTGCAGCCCGAGATATTTAGATAGATAGAAAGATAGATAAAAACATTTATTCACATTTACACACACACATATACAGAAGTAACACAAAATATAGGCACAGTGTACAGCAAACAAAGAGAAACACATTAAACTAGAACAGTATAACATTGCACAGAAAGAAAAATAATGATACACATGAAAAAAGTAAAGTACAATAACGCAAGAGAGGATTGTGGGTGTGGCAAATGCAAAAAGGTACTGACTCAGCATATGCTGGAGTGGGTGACCACCTCAGCGCTGTTATTATGTCAGTACCCGATGGTAAGACGGCGGCGCACACGGCTCTGAGAAAAGTAGATGGCATCAATGAGTCGAAAAAGTACAGAAAAATAGGTATTAATAGTATAAATAAATTAATTGTTAATAGTAATTATATGGGATTAATTGAAGTAATTATAAATGTAGAAATTTAAATAAATAAAAAAAAAAATGTCACAATTCGAACTAACGAAGTATTGATTAAATACATTCTAATAATTAGCATTCTAAATTACGAATGCTGCATCATATTATAAATAAATAAATCGTTAAATTAAAAAGTAAAGCACGGAAGGATAATTAAAATTGAATGTCAGAGAAATTATTGATTATTATTATTATTAGAGATTAATAAATAAAATGAAATAAAATAAAATGAATGTCGGCAAGTGTCAGTAATTATTATTATTATTATAAGAAGTTAATAAGTAAAATAAAATAAATGTGAAAGAGATCACTGGGATTCCAGGAGGAACTTCTTATATTTTGCCTTGAAGCCAGCTTTTGAGTTGAGTTGCCTTATCGGCGGTGGTATGTCATTCCACGCATGCGCACGAGCGCAGCGAAGGCGCCTATAGTTCGAGGGTGCGATTGATGCTTACACCCGAGCTAACTACTCTGCTTTACATCTCGATTGTGAGGTAGGTAGAAAAAAACCGGCATTACAAGAATAAAACATTTACTCGTTTTTCTTTTCGCCACTTCATGAACTCGTCGTAAATTTTCAAATATCTCTTTAGAACTTTCAGGCAAAATATTGTTAATTGCTGCTTCAGCTTCCATTTTCATTGAATCGGGAGTGCAGCTTATATCTTCATCACTTGCAGAACTCATGTTTTTTTTCCTAATTAGCATGTAATTATAAAAAAAAATCCAAAAATGAACAATATTTAAAGTAAAAGTTTTCTATTCCCGCCTTTTTTAATCTTTTTTTTTTTTAATTATTTTTTTCAAGAACGAAATTGAGCTTCGCCGCTCGATATTTAAAATTGATGACTATTTACTCATAAGAAGACAAGGCTGAATAGCGAAGCGACCTCTTTTGTCATTGGGCTTAATGCATGATGTCTATGAGCCGTTTTCAGAAGAGCTAAAAAAAAATATTACGGCTGTCAAAGTAATGTAATTTTGGACCTCAGCCCAATAGCCATGTATGATACATCATAAAATAGGTCTCAGCGAGCTGAACAAAAGTTACTATGACGCCAAAAGCCAAATGTTTGTCGTTTCGGAGTTATATTTTATTGAAAATTTTAGTTTTTTTTTCAATACAATATAACTCCGGAAGGACAAACATATACCTAACAACCACGTACAACAAACAACTGGAAAAAATATTGAGAAGGTCCTTCAATAAATAATTTGGATAAAGTGTGTAGATAGTATGTTAAAATATGTTATTATTCTGTAAATCGATGTAATAATTGTAAACTTTTGTTTTAAAAATGGTCAATGACTCAGCCTGCCGAATGTGTAGAGGGACTGTTCCACAGGCGTACCGCAGTCACAGCGAAAGATGGAGAAAAATAAAAAAATAAAAAACCTGTACTATTAGGTAAAATAATAAAATAAAAAAATAAAAAATTTCTTTATTTCAAAGTAGTGGTTACAAAAATAGAAATAACATAGAGTTCAACCATTCGGTGTGAATAGAAGAACCCAAATGATATTAGTTGGTATCTGGTGCTATAGCTAGGCTATCATCTAACCTGTATTTATAACACACAGGCCCGTTCCTCATTGCGAGTCTGTCTTATTAAGAAATTTACAGAGGTGGTGTGAAATAAAACAAAATAAATTATAAACTAACATGCAATAAGCACGCACGCAGAACATCGCATGCGCGCGTGACGTTAGTGTTTGTGTGTGTGTGTGTGTGTGTGTGAGTGTGTTTGTGTGAATAGGTGAGTGAGTTAGTGCGTGTGTGAGTATATGCGTGAGGGATAGACTTTGCCATCATTTAGAGGATATTATTGGATTATTTAATTTAAATTGACGTGATATATATATATATATATATATATATATATATATATATATATATAACAGAACAGGTATTCTGTGTGCCTGTATGTAATCACCAATCATATCACCAGGTCTGCGCAACCCTGGGCACCACAGGCTCGGTGGCGTTCGATAGCCTGAAGGAAATAGGGCCGGTCTGCGAGAAGCACGGCGCCTGGCTCCACGTGGACGCAGCGTACGCCGGTAGCGCGTTCGTGTGCCCGGAGTTCAGGTCAGTACACTACACTATGGACCGGCTTCTAAATTGGACGTAGCTTAGCAGAAAGGTTCCAACCCACAGAAAGTGAGGTTTGAGATATTTGACTTTTTAGGTTTACGCTCTCCATACATAGGACGTAGGACGTAGGACTACCATGTGGCATAACTTGCACATACTCGTCGGATCGCTATGGAAGTCTTTGAATCTTAAAATATAGAGTATTATTGATCATTTTGGTATCATCATCATCATCATTCAGCCTCAAGAAGTCCACTGCTGGACATAGGTCTCCTCCTTGGATTTCCAAAAAGACCGGTTGGAAGCGGCTTGCATCCAGCGTCTTCCTGCCACTTGGATGATATCGTCTGTCCATCTTGTGACTAGTCGTCCTACGCTGCGCTTGCCGATGTGTGGTCTCCATTCGAGATTCGTATAACAAATTAAATTAGCCCTCCCGTTAAACGCCTAAGGGTTGCTAGGGTGGCTGTGCCTAGATTTTTCCGATAGGTAATGCTGACATCTTCCTAATTGGCTGGCATGGTTGGCAAGCCCCGCCGTTGAAGCCACATGAGGTTAGTTTTCGACGGTAGATAGGCATCCACTGTTAGCCTATTTTTAATATCGCTCAGCCAAAACATCCATATAAAGTAGACAAATAATAATTTGTGTGTTACAGGCATTGGCTGGAAGGTGTGGAGAAAGCAGATTCCTTTGCCTTCAACCCTTCTAAGTGGCTCATGGTGAATTTCGACTGCACTGCCATGTGGTAAGATATTCTCTAAATGGGTATACGCATTAGGAGCTTTCCGTTTCTCTCCTTTCGTCTATCCTTCCACTTTGGGAGCACATTTTTGAGGCTTGAATACGAGACTAGGTACATTTAATAACATGCGGTAGACTTTTGAGACACGTAACCTTTTTATAAACAGAACGTTTTGAGAAATTCCCGTAGGAACGTGTCTTTTTATGAACTTTACAAAGACTTCCTAAGATGCGTCCTATTTTTTGAGTACCTTTGTAAAAAAAGAGACATTCTGTCATAAAACCGGCAAGTAATATCATTTGAATTGCTCCAGTTTTGATTCCAACTTGTCCTCTTATGCTTTTTGGTCTCTAGAGGGCCAATTCTGAATTGAGAATTTCACTAAATAAATACTTAAGTAATATTCTGTCGCGCTCTTATGTGAGAAATTCGCCGAGAAAGCACTATAGTGGTTACTGAGTGAAATTCTCAGAAACTGGCCCTTATCTCATAATTGTGTAGTAGGTAGGTATATAGGAATGTGGGCAGGCAACCATCGATATGGACAGAAGGCCGATCCTGTTCGACTATCCACTCTATTGTCCGCCAAAATATATTTCTGTTTGTTAGTTTAGAGTAGGTTGTATTGGACTACTTGGTTCTCTCAGCCTCAGAGGCTGGAGGCGCAAAACCCAAGACTGAGGTGAATGACAGATCTACCTAGCGGTCTACCTACCTAGCGGGTGGCGATAGGTTGAAGAAAATATAGTAAGGCTTTCTTAAAATGTTGTGTTTCGTACATACTACATTTTGTATTTTACAGGGTGAAGGACAGCACTGCCCTGCACAGGACCTTCAACGTCAACCCCATCTACTTGAGACACGAGAATTCGGGTAAACATTGACTAAAGTATAGTTCAACAGATATTGATTTCTTTGATTGGTCTAAAATCTGTGCAAAATTAGAGGAAGTACCAAAACCAAATCACTTGTCTTAGTGTTAAGCTAGAATACCTTGAACAGTGCATGATTCCACGAATGTATACAAAAATGGTAGCCTTCAGGAATTGACTGACTGAAAATGCGATTGACTGATGCTCTGTCAAAGAGACAGTAATAAATTATTAAGCAAATAAAGTTACAATTATTTTCCAACTTTGTTGCAGGAAAGGCTATCGACTACATGGTGAGTATCTTTCGATGGCGAAATTAAAACAAATGATACCTCTCAATTGAAACATATTATTGTACCATCTATTATTACCTACTCATGTTTCACTAATAAATAACTTTGTGACAAATCTCTAAGTTATCCGTCAAATGAAGCTCATATAATTATATGTGGGAAATGGAAAGTCCTTGGAATGACTTTAGCACATTTATAAACTGCTTACGAAGCGTATTGTAAGAGAATTGCGTTTTCACCAATGAGACACACTTTTAGTTAAACAAAAACTGAAGCGAATTAAAAAAAATAACCTCCAAGAAGTTAAAACTACTTTATCAATTCAAAAAACACCAGGTCGGCTCCAAATCGAAGAAATCTCTGCGGATCATCCGCACCAGTTACAACGAAGACGAATTCAACGCTAACATAGCCGTTAATGACAATGCTGTCGTTGACAACAGCAGAATTAATGGAAACACTGTTGTTGACGCCAATGCAGACCATACTTCCGGCAACTGCACCAGCTCCGACGATGACGATAGTGGACTTTACGATGGCGGTTCATCGGTTGAGGAACCTGGTCTTCACGGATACGAGAAGACGTCCCCAGGCTGCGGAAATAAGATTCAGCTTGAGAATCCTGACAAAAAAGAGCTTTTAGTATGTGTGATACATTTTTTAGGTGGTGGCAATTTGGTGATGGTGTAGTTATAGAAGGTTGGGGTACTTTGAGTCAAACTGTTAGGACTAAGAACGGAACTACTTCAATCAAGGACTCATGGATCGAGTAACCTCCCTTTTTCTCGTAAACTAACAATAGGAAACAAGAAATAAGCGATAAAAGAACTAAGCGATTTGTTAATATTCTGTTTAAAGCTGTCATATGGCCCAATACATAATGATAATAATTTCATTTTGTTATTTAAGATCCAATCACAGCCACTGCTGCAAAAAAGTATTGGGTAATGAACAACTCATGTTGCACCTTTGTCGTTTTGGGAATAAACGGCACAGCTCCTTCAATCCCTCAATCACAGATCCTTTGAATGTTTTAGGTCAATATTCAATGTTCTACATGTTCCGGTTGCTTGTATATCGGTGACAACAATTACTACGGCAAAGATAGAATGAATGTTATTTTTCCACAGCACTGGCAGATACCCCTGAGTCGTCGCTTTAGAGCTCTGAAGCTGTGGTTCGTCCTCCGCAACTACGGGATTTCCGGCCTTCAAAAACATATCAGAGAGGTATTTGATCGTCACTCTTATGTCATTATTACGCCAGGTGCTCTAAAGATGAAAAACTTTCTGTCAATCGTTTCATACCCGCATCACTGGAGTGAATAATTATGTTCAATGTTGTATTTTGACGGTGTTGAGGTTGAGGAGGTATTATGGATGATATCTATCCCATCATCCACATGCAGACTTTCTCGATTATGTTCAGAAATTGTGCCTATAATAATTGGTATCCTAAGAACGTCGATAGAAAAGAAACCCAACATTTAGACAATGCGTTAAGAATCTTGAAAACTGCCGGTGAAATTCTGCTGCGCAATAAGTTGTTCTGTACCAGTACTCAGCGTTGCTTAGTTGGAGCGGCAGTAGGTGGGGCATATAACTCGGAGAACTGAGGGCGTAAAATTTGGGATCTGGAAACCACGGACCTAGGAAACTACGCCGAGTCTTCTCGTCATCCATACAGCAATGCTTGAAAATGAAAGTTTTCAATCAGTGTGCCCTACCATGACCTATGGAGCCGAAACTTGGACAATTACGATACGGCTGGTCCACCATTTCAAAGTCGCTCAGCGAGCTATGGAGAGAGCTATGCACGGAGTTTCTCTGAAGGACCTATCCTAGGACGAATCCTAATTCGTAACGAATACATCCGACAGAGAACCAAAGTTATCGATATAGCTCAGAGAATTAGCAAGCTGAAGTGGCAGTGGGCTGGGCATATCTCGCGAAGAACCGACAACCGCTGGGGTAAACGTGTTCTTGAGTGGAGAACGCGACTCACTAAACGTAGTGTAAGACGCCCTCCGACCAGGTGGGACGATCTGCGAAAAACTGCAGGGCCATGTTCAGCAGTGGATTAATATAGCCTGATGATGATGATAATGATAACAATGGACCGGATGACCCAGCGTGGGCAGGGCCCCACCAGATTTTCTGACGACCTGGTTATGGTGGCGGGGATTCGCTGGATGCGGGCGGCACTACACCGGGAAGCTTGGAAAACAATGAGGAAGGCCTATGACCTGCAGTGCGCGTCAAATGGCTGATGATTATGATGATGTACCAATTATTCATTATTGTTTTGCCATCGTCATCAAACCAAATCTTGAATTTTCAAAGAATTGTGTTTGGTTTACTTTAAAATTGTATCTTTTTGCTTGTTATTGACTCGTTTGGAAAAAAAACTTTGCGTGTAAAAATATTGGGTTTTAAATGTCTTGTCTTTGGCACAGGTTCATTCTCGTTTGGATACTACTGTAATCCATGTAGTGAAAACTAATATTAATAAACATTTATGTGTATTGTATATTAATTTAGTTTCCATAGAGTTCTTTGTTTTGTTTTCAGAGTGTTCGCTTGGCGCAAAAGTTTGAAGCTCTGGTATTGGCTGATGCGAGATTTGAAATCCCTCAAGCTAGGAACCTTGGTAAGTGTATAAAAAATACATTAAAATAAAAGATCATACAGGACTTTAAGGTTTTTTATAAAATTATGTACAAAGTTCTCCATACGTTATTCCCGAATTCATTTTCATCAATTTTCCCATAGGAATAAGATATTCTCCCGCAGTAAAATTTAGCCTTGTGTTAATTCAGGGTGTCAGATAACTCTATACTAAATTTTATCAAAATCGCTCTAGCCACTTAGACGTGAAGAAATAACAAACATTCTCATTCACACACTCACAAACTTTCGACTTTTTAATATTAGTGTGATGTATCATGTAAATGAGAACGATTTATGATAATAATATGATATCCTTACGACACAATCCTGATCTCAAACTCAATAATTCTATAGCACGCGATACCTACCCTGTATTTTCGTACTTTTTCACATTTCTTGGAACGAAAGTTTTTCTAAATAACGAAGAAAGTTTCAGCAATGCGTAATTCCAAAATGCTTCAGGAATTAAGCACAACCAATAACCTAACTGTCTGAACCCACAAACCTAACCCAATCTAATTCTGTAAGCGCCTACCCCAAATAAGTATCTGAGTAAGGATGTCATTCATTTTACCCGTATTTGCTTACCTTACGCACTTTTCTTCCCAGGCATGGTGGCCTTCCGCCTGAAGGGTGACAACGCACTCACGGAGCGTCTGCTGAAGAGATTGAATGCGCGCGGTTACATCCACGCCGTGCCGGCTTGTTTCAGGGGGACCTATGTGATCCGGTTCACTGTCACCTCGCAACGGACCGTGGTCCAGGATATACTGGGTAAGAGAAAGAGATTGAGGAAAAGAAAAAGAAAAGAGATGAAGAACTGTCACGTGTACAAACCACAACAGAGTGAGGGCTTATTATCGCGAGATTGTCAGATGTATCATGCCTAGCACATCTATCTATCTATCGGCTTCATCCACGTCATCTGGTGCATTGTCACCTCGCAGTGGACCGTGGTCTAGGATTTACTAGGTAAGAGGAAGAGAGAGGGAAAAAAAAGAAGAAAGAGGAAGGTATTGTGTACAAACACAAGAGTAGTGTGACCTTATTATGACATATATATATATATATCTGTCTATCAGCTATATTCACCTCATCCGGTTCACTGTCACCTCACAGCGGACTCTGGTTTAGGCTCAATTCACACTGGTGCAGAGTCGAAGCGAAGCGAAGCGACGCGACGCGAAATAATTCGCGCGAATGCGCGCGTCTGAGCGCATCGACGCGCGAACCCGACGACCCTTGCAGGTGAAGACGCGATGCAATTCGCGCGAATGCGCGCGCAGACGCGTGAATCCGAGGAACTCTTGCAGGCGAAGACGCGCGCATTAGCACGCATGCGCGCACAGACGCGCGTCGCTGAATATTTTCAAATTTTCGCAACACAAATTCATACCGTATTGATAGAGAAATAGAGATGAATTTAGAACAGTTGAAAAACGTGACGCTTCGCTTCGCGACGCGACGCTTCGACTCTGTGCCAGTTTGAATTGAGGTAAGAAGAAGAGAGAAAGAGAAAGAAAGAAAATATATTGTAACCACAAGACACGTCACAGATTCAAATTAAACAGATGCACAACAACCGAAATATGTATATTAATGAAATAATGCGAACAAGAAAGAAAACGAAAGAGTGGCAGGACTGACAATTGATAATAGCATAGAATAGGTCTTTTCAAAGGAACGCCACTGATTTCTATCCTCAGCCATCCTAATTTCTCAGACCTTCATTCTCATCCATGTAGTGGTATATTACTTAGTAAGTCACTTCATTTTAATATTATGTGGTATTCTTCATCGCGATGTGGTTGGATAGTGGATACGTAACGCATTTTGTCTGCATAAAGTTGAGAGGATCCTATGACGAAGCATATATTTATAAAAAAATAAATCGGTCAACATAGCTAAACATACAAAAAAAATATAGACGAATTATGAACCTCCTTCGTTGAAGTCACTTCAAAATTACGGACATTTTAGTCATTTAAAGTTTCACACACTCAGTTATTGATAGAGAAACATGAAGTGTATAATGTTGGTGAGCAATTAATTTAACCTGTAGAATTTCTGTGGTCCTATTGGCTCACCATATTAAAACGCCGCCACCGACTACATTTAAGACAAAATGTATACCCAACATTTTACAGTAATTAAAAATATTAATGGTTGACGGAAGGAATCCAGACGCCGAAACAGCCTTAAAAATATAGGGGACCGAAATCTTTTATAGCTTTTTTATGTAAAAATCGTCGTTTATTTTACAGACGACTGGAACGAGATCAAAGTTGTGGCGTCGGAAATACTGGTGGAAATGTTTGGATCAGAGAATGGCAACATCGTGCTACCGAAGAAACCTCGCGTCTCCTTGAAAGGCATGTAACTACCCTCAACATCATGAGCTGCAAATAAAACAACCATAGAATTGTTTCTTCCTAAAAAATCACAGTCAGAAACGGCTTCAGTCCTCTTGATTAGTCTTCACCAATGAAATGAGTGCAAAATGACAGGTAAAGGAAATCATCCTGTGATTGGTTTATTCTGTGCGCCATTTTTGACGTTGATTCTTGGTTCTATACAAATGGGCAATTTAATTAATTTTATTGATGTAGTTACATAACCCGTCGAAATATCTAGCTATCACGGAATCTTCCATGGCAGTCTGACGGAAGCACCTGCCTCCATATCTATCAAAATATCTATTTTGCAGGGTAATTCTGAACTAGGTCCGATTGCTACACAATTGACAACCCCCACCCGCCAATTGAACGTGGGGTCATATTTAGAGTTAGTTAAGTATACATCTATGTTTTTAACGATGACTGACTATGCCCCATAGGGCATTCACACGTCCCACTGTGAGATTCTAGGCAGAATCTCTAACGAGAGAGAAAAATGGGAGACAGGAAAAAAACCATACAGAACGGGTTTAATGGCCTCGTGTGCCTATAAACATCTTCATTCGTATCTATAGGACTTCAAGTCTCCTGTACGCTTGAAATGGCCTATCCACTATGGTATCCAAAATATATTTAAGCATGAACTTTTGGCTGTATACTGGAGGAGTAAGGACTGGAGTTATATTTATCTAAACGAAAACATCGTAAAGACACCAATGTTTGAGGTTTTCACATATGAAATCCTCGATGTTTTCGTTCGTCGTTTGTTAGATATTACCCTGATCTTTACCTTCCTCTCTAGGATACAACCGAGAGTTCATTCTTTTTTTTTGTTATTTAACATTTATAATAAAAAAAATACAGGTGTCCCAATGCAGGGAAAAGGCTTCCCCCCTTTCAGACCAAGATTTTCAGTCGTTAGATAGACAAAACTCTGCATGTTCTTTAAAATTCAAATATTTCCTAGCACAGAGACTGTGACTTCTTGAACATTACAAGCTAAACTAGGTCATTCAAATCTAGATGATAATAAATTCAAATTTCTTTCAATTCAAAATTAATATTTATATTCACAGTAAAAAAAAATGTTAACAACAAAGTTGTTAGTTTCACAATTGGAAAAAAAATTGTAAAACCAAGAGCATCTGCCAACAAACTGTTATGCAGTTTGTCCGAAACCAACATCTGTATATTTATTTGAATAAACGTCTTCAATCAATCCTTCCACTCCATTCTAATACAGCCGTGAGATCAAGCTTATGTAATCTTATCTTCTACTCAGAGACCCGTGAGTTGAACGCGACCTTCGGAACGAGCCTCCTACTTGCCAACAGCCCCATGTCACCCAAGATCGTGAACGGCACTCATGTGGCCATCTGTGATTACGAGCAAGTGCTAAGTTCTTGCGCGCAGACCTTCCAACAACTGAAAATGGAGCCCAAAGACAGTCCAGGTTAGTCAAATTGCAACATTAGGAAGTCAAGTAAGGCGTCTGTATCATCCAGAAAATTGTCATAGAAAGCAAAGACATGAAAGATGGACTATTAACAAATGTTATTGGTAACAAATTATTGTAACAATGAAGTTCATTGCTAACCAGATTATAAGTAGAGATTGAACATCATAGGCACTAATTTTAGGAAGATCAAGAGCAGGGAAGACTTATATGTAAATTCACACCTGAATCCCAGAGGAGTAGGCAGAGACCAAGGGGTGCGACTGGCTACAATACTGGCAGGTCTTTTTTGGCCAAAGCAAAAAAGAAAACCGTACTGATATCACTGCCACAACTAGAACAGATCTACAATCATAAATTAATAATATTCACAATATTTTACCTACCGATAACTGAATATAGAAAACTGTGGCCAGATCGCTGCCTTTGGAAACGGTCCCTAGTACGCTGACTACGAGTTATAATTACTGTTCATGTAAAAAAAATTAGTATACTATAATAGATCGGTTATAATAACGTAACGCTAATACTATACTAACTATAATCTTAAGAGACCCCCCCACTAACAACCCGCGCTTGCGCATAACCAGAGATGCGGCGTCGCATCCGCGGCATAAAGACTTGCGGGAAGGTGTTCTCTCTGGACTCCTGCTTGGATATGGTCCAGGGTCTGATGGCCGAAGGTGGCCAGCTGCCGTTGTGCACCGAGGATGATCGGGAGGACGCGGTGTCCAATGGTCTGTATGTTTGTTTGTCTGTTTTTTGTTTGTTTGTTCAAGGTTTCTCAATTCATCTTAAATCGAATACACTCCGGCCTGGATCATTTATGTATACTCGTATAATAACCGTTTGCCCGTTTTTCATTTGACACGACTCATAGGATTGTAGTACTCAGAGTATGGGAACATAAAAATATTAAGCAGCCTTCCTTAGCAAAAAACTATAGTGAGTGGGTAGTTTTTCTTCAAAATGTGGTCTTGTGCTTTATTATCTTATCTTCCCTGATCAAAATGGTGGTGGTGATAGTTTGACAACTAAGGTGCCGTGACTAGCGCCCTTAAAATTTTGTTCAAAGTAAACTAAAACTACCCTTACACCCGTTTCTTGTACGCTATCAACTAGTTAGGAGGCTGTTGACGATTGTCAGTTGTCTTTTTATATTCAATTTGATCAACTAACAACCTGTTAGCAATTTGTTATCAGATTGTTAGCATGCAAGAAGTTGGGCATTAAAATATGTAATATCATACAATATAATGTACGAGCATTCAGTTTTTTCTAATTCCAATTTTATTTTTTTCTAGCCTCGAAGTAGACACAGATATCCCAAAATGTGCGAGGTAAATTCAAAACTTTATTTGTGGTGGTGGGATGCCTTGATGCCTCAGTAAGAAAAGAATTTGACAGCATCGCAATAAATACATTAAAAAGTAAACTAAGTCTTCATCACACTAAAATAGAGGGAAATCATCTCTCCACTTATGCCGCTTCTCAAATCCAAGACCAAGCAAGGTTCAACAGTTAAACATTAATCTTATGTCGTTTTATGCAACATTGCGAACCCTACTAGCGAGGAAGTGTTCATTGGATGTACGGTAACAGCACCGCATCTTACTTAGAACGCTTCCAAAGCTTAATAAATTTCACCAAATCCTGAAATGAGATTTTTACAGAATTTTGTGACTTTTGTTTTGCGAACCAATTAATATGGAATTTATCAGGTCCGATGATCGGACTCGTTCAGGAATAAGGACAGATATGAGCCACAATTATGTGGGACGAGGTTTGCAATAGCAATTAATTAGTATAGAATTTAAACTTAGAGCATTGAAATCCATCAGGGTTCTGTGCGCGTAACATATGAGCTGATGCCAAATGCCATCGGTGTAGCCCATACAATGAAGATTTTTATTAATAAATACAAGTGTTGGATCCGGATGGTCGGATTGTAGCTCTCATAATTTGAAATCCTTAATGAATATTTTGTGCTTGGAAATTTGGTGTCGCCTTTAAGGTTTATCGTCATCTTAAAGGCAACACCAAATTTACCCACTCCTATTGGCGTATTTGGCAAATATTACTCTTCGATTGTCGGGTATTCTAACGAATCTTAAGCACAGATTTACTAAACCTGCAATGTATTGTAAAACGTCAGCAAATGCGCAAATACGAATAGCCAAGTGTGGTGTCGGCTTAACATTATCTGCATCGTTAGTGTGAGCGTACAATAACAGCTGCTCTAATACTTTAATTTACCATCCAGGCTCCAGCAACGGTGATCGATCCTCTCTCTCTTCTTCACCTGTATCCTCCATATCAACTCTACGGACCGAGAAAGACAACAACTCAGACTCAAACCAACTTCAAGTCCCCCCACCGCCCACCAAACAACACCGCTCGAAATCCGTCGACGTATCCTTCAGTGGACTGAAACTAGACGATGCTAAAATAACAATCAACATGAAAAGCAACGAAATAGTCATCACACCGACTGGCAGCAAGAAATTAATTGACGATCAACACAAAACGGTTCACTTCAACGATTTGGAAGTACTCGAGGACAAACTTAATATTGGGGGCAAAATCAGCCAAGCATTCGAGAATTTCCAAGACGGACTGCAGATGCTAAGCGAGTATGCGAGTGGTGAAGAGAAAATTGATGAAGAAGATGATGGAAATACTAAACTGACTATTAGAGGTCCTGGCAGTTACATTAAAAAGTTGATTCAACAATTCAGTGAAGGCCCATTTGAAACAGAAGATTCTAAGCCAGAATCTGACAGAGCTCAACCAGGACAGTCCATCAAAGAACGGGCTGATGCTATATGTAAGAAATGTTTGCATTACAAAGGAAAAATCTCGAAATAAATATTAAAATATTATTTGACAAATTGAATAATCATTCTTTTTTGCAAAATGTTAACATTATGTACCTAGCGAAGATTAGTAGTAGCAATGTTAAATAGTATAATAAGACAAAATATAATCATAGACTTAAGAAGCATTTTATCATTGCCCAAATGTAGTATAAAAGCTTAAGCACAATTTCTTGTTTTAAATGCTTTTTCTGAAATTTCTTTCAGACATATTATCACGATTAAAGAATTAATATACTTAGTGAGTAAAACTTATACTCGTACTGCTGTGCTGACTCAATAAAGACATTGATGTTTAGATATTATAATGCGTGTATTTAACATTTTATCTCGTAACCAAGTATAAATTTTAAATTGTCAACACAAATTAGTGATTTAGATAGTTTTATGGCTTGCGATGTTGTAATATGAATGTACTTTTCTGTGTGATATAATATTGTAGTGTTTAATGAGATTGTAAGAATTTATCGTGCAATAAAATTATATCTTGAATTCAATTATGTTTTACGAACCCACTGCACTTTACAATTTTTATTCAATATTTATTAGACATGATCAACGAAAGAGACCCGGTATTTATTTTGAAGCAATCAGAGCATTAGTTTCTCACAGAGTTTTAAAGAGTTTAGTGTGAATAACCAGTTATCTTAATGAAATGTCGAAATTGTATAGTAGTTTTTTGGCATTCTTATTATATCATCATCAACCCATTATGTCCCCACCGAGGGTCACGAGTCTTTTCCCTGAGGAAGGTATAGGCCATACTCCACCACGGGGGCCAAGCCCGGAGTTTACAAGCCGCCCTATTAAAGCCTCTGACTTGGCTTAACGACTGCCGTCTATCGACGGCAGCCTGCACCACGCACGGAACCGCTCGGCAAAATGCCAAGAGCGTTAGTCATAGATGGTCACCCATCCATGTACTGAACGCGCCCAATGTTGCTTAACCTTCGTGATCGTTTGAGATCAATCAGGCAGCCGGGGCTACGAGCGATTCCTATTATAGAGATTCTTATTGTATAGCAGCGTTAAATACGCCGTAAGAGTTTTTTAGTGGAATATATTAAAAAAAAACTATGATGTATACAAAGAAGGGTGCATTGATGAGGATGCCAAAAGACCGTGAGAGATAATTTAGAGTGGAAAACAGCAATACCCAGCAGCGAGCTGATGATGATGGTGATGTTGACGATGATATAATAGTGATTATACCTTAAAGAGTACAAAACATCTCCTATAAAGCAATAAGTGTTTATTTTTTTAGTAGCAAACTAATTTAAAACCTTAGTTTAAATAAAAAACAAATGACCAGATACAGTTATCTTAAAATTTAATAAATGCATAACAATTCGTATCTACATAATGAAACGAAAAAAACCACACACGAAAAAGTAATGATAACGCTTTGTCTATTTTTTGTATTTATACAGAAATAAATATAAAATTAGTAACAACGATTTAAACAAAATTCTAATTTGAGCAAGCTTACAGAAACCATATTTTACATTCACACTTCTAAAATTAAATTAAATAGGTATTCAACTTAATATATTAAAACAAACAAAATTAAGTCAGTCTTAAAACTAACCTAAAAATAAATAAATGCAATATTCATTTACAATATTTACGTTTAAAATATACACGTTGGTATATTACACAAAAAACTCCACGCATCTGCTAATTTTATTATGCAATTCTCTCCATAATAATTGTCAATAGAGAGCTTTAATTTAGTAACATCTTTTTCCGATTAGTTCTTAACAAGTAAGTCGACGAAGTTATACTATTATACTGCTAGTAAAATTCCAGGGAAAAGAATAAAAAGAGTAAGAAAATTAAGTCTACACTTTCATGTTTAATCTTAGTGTCTTTTTGGTGCATCAATGAAGTTAACGATCCTTTGAACATCTTGTGAAATAAGAAAACCTCTTAAAATTTTGTTGCTTAGTCTTCCTTCCGTGGTCTTTATGATCTAATTAAATTTACACCAATAATTGACATACTGGGACATTTTACATACTGGCGAGTTTGGCGGGGCAACCTACTGTCGCCCCTACGTCTATTTGACACCGGTGATGCTCCTCAACCAAGGCTTGTAGTAGCCGGTGCGCATGTAGACTCCAGGAAGGTAGGGCGCTGCACACTTGATTCCGTGTGAGACGGTGCCGACCAACTGCCAGCGTCCATCGTCGCGCTGGAGAACTAAGGGACCTCCACTGTCACCCTGTGGAAGAAATGGGTCTTAGTCCTCAGCCCTACTTATCTTAGGTATTGGCGAAGTCGAGGTATTTGACCAATGAGACCCTCTCAATGTTATTGTGTTCAAAATTGTCAAAAGTCAGAATAAGTAGGAGACGGTCAACCCATGAAAGGGCGTAGACAGTTTGCCTAGCTATTTAATCCCCTTCAGTCGTTGAGCGTGTTGTACAAAGTGCAACAAAATCCCCTCATATCGATATAGACATTGGGGATTGGTCATATTATGTACATTTTTATCGTTAAAACATTTACTCCTGTCCAGATCCATATCACAACAATGATTTTCTTAAGGCAGTTTATACAAATAGTGAAAAGCGGGTACTTATGTGCCTGCACGTGTATTAAAATAGCGCACTAAGCGCTCCTAAATAAAAGTGTCAATCAAAACGATATATGTAGGTAAATTATTATTAATACTTTTATTGCAAATAAAATACAGTACAACCGCAATAGCGCCTTATATCGGTAAAAAGGAAATTATTATTAATAATTTCGCGCAAACCAAATAACAATCGCGGTGGCACATTTTATATGTAGGTACAAAAACAATTAGTAAACAAACTTCGTGCAAAGCATAGCGCAAATATTCAGCATTAATTGCAATGTTTAGTATACACAATACGCATGCCGGCTTTATACCCTTACCGCCAGTTCATAAGTAGTGAATTTTACTAAAAAAAAAATCAGCATCAGTCCGTCTCTTTAGATCTTTGAAAATAGATCGAGACGAAACGATACTTAAGTATTTACTGAGTAAAATTCTCAATTCAGAGTCAGATGGTTAATCCAGCAAGTTAGAGGGTTAAGCTTACATTTATAAGGCTAATCATGACAAATCGCATTGGCGCACATAAACAAAAAGAAGCAATGGATAAAATATTACAATTTTGATGAAACTACTAGTAGTTTTCCGATCAACGTCTCCACTTCGTGGCGCAAGAAAATTCAATATTGTATAGGCGCTTGCCCATCATCCTAGATTACGCGCAAGAAATCCTAACAATTTTAATCAATTCTTCACTCCAAATCGTCAGGACTTGTCAGAATGTTGTGCGCGTAAAATCTTGAGTGGCTTATGCACGATAGGCAAAGTAAAATTTTAACATTGGAGCAAACAACTCTACGCACAAATACTAGAAGTTGAGTTCAATCCTTTGCGTCAATAACAAACAGTAACAAAAATTTCAATAGATCACTCTTCAGTGTTGATAAGACTATAGATTTGCCAAAAGATAAATCAACACTGAGGCTGAGACTGCACTAGCCAGCGATTTGCGATGTGACACAAAAAGTTGAATGGGATTAACTTGATGAACAGGATGGATGAACTATAGACGAAAACCCAAACTTCCGACAATAACACGGAGTTGCACTTTGAAGTTTGATGATGTGTATAATATAGCCACACACATTCAGCAACACAGTTGCAGTACCGTACGTCAAAAAAAATTGCGTGAAGTAGCTTAGATTCACTTTCGAAAAGTTTAGGATTTGTTTCTTGTGCATTACCGCATCAAACTTCTAACGATATTTAGTCAACAGAGTGGCTCTTAACACGAATATTAACTATTGATTGCCTACATAATAATATGTAGTCGCGTCGCTTGCTAGTGTATTCTCAGCCTAATGTCACTGACCCACCACTCTCGCCGACCACTGACCACTCTCGCCGACCACTGACTTTTTAAAACACGACCATGTTACAATTGCGGTTTTTAGCAATGGAGTCTCGGAAGAAAGGAATTATCGTTATTATCATTTAATTTTAAGGGCTGTTGGTTAAGCTTTCAATCCTGAGTTTCAGTATATTCCTAGAGATGAAACTTAGGCGAGGGGAGGGAATTTAATTCAGTCAGTAACAATCGATAGTTATATACTCCCCAATCATCATAGACTGCGGTGTGGTGCAACCGTCTAAGAAACTATTAAAAAGAAGCTGATAATAATAGCGTCTTGTTGACGACATATAAACAGTAAAAAGACGATTCATCGAACGAGAGTGAGGGCCAGTCCTAACCACTTACTTCGCACGAGTCTTTTTGTCCGTTCGCGTATCCGGCGCAGACGAACGAGTTGAGTATGATCTTCGTGTGTCCCGCTGTCTGGAACATCTCCTGGCATACGCTGTTCTCTATCACGGGCACCTGGAAATGTCGGCAAACTGTGTAAGGAGGACTGCTACATTTAGAATACATTTAAATATTGTTGGTTGAGAACAGATTTAAAAAAAATCTCGATAGAAATATATAAGCACACGCCGTGAAGTTAATCAGAGATCAGGGCCTGCCATCAAAGAAATAATATCTAACGAGGCATTTAGACAAGGGGGAAGAACTCTTGAAACGTCAAATGCGAACCATTTATGCTTCCTGACGTTTCAGAAAGGCCCATTAGTACAGGTAAATTAAGCCTAAAAATTCCAGTTTGGAGGCGAATTATGTACATCAATGAAACTTTGTTTATAACTTCATCTTGGTAGTGGAAATGAGGATCTGCAGAGTCCTAACAAAATTTAGGGACCCTACCCGGGAAGGGGGAAAGTTTTAAAAAACAAACTAGGCGATAGAAGTATCATTTTCTATTTTTTTTGCGCTGGATCGAATGAGATCGCACTCAAACTCCTCCTAGGATCAATATTTTGCGAGATATAATATCAAAACGATTCAGCGCAAAAAAATACACAGAAAATGACACTTCACTCCAGTTTGGAGGCGAATTATGTACATCAATGAAACTTTGTTTATAACTTCATCTTGGTAGTGGAAATGAGGATCTGCAGAGTCCTAACAAAATTTAGGGACCCTACCCGGGAAGGAGGAAAGTTTTAAAAAACAAACTAGGCGATAGAAGTATCATTTTCTATTTTTTTTGCGCTGGATCGAATGAGATCGTACTCAAACTCCTCCTAGGATCAATATTTTGCGAGATATAATATGAAAACGATTCAGCGCAAAAAAATACACAGAAAATGACACTTCACTCGTCTAGTTTGTTAAATGTGCATTTTTTTAAAACTCCCCCCTGACCATACCCCCTGGGAGGGGGTAGGACCCCTAAATTTTGTTAGGACTCTGCAGATTCTCATTTCTACTACTAAGACGAAGTTATAAGCAAAGTTTCAATGATGTACAGAATTTGCCTCCAAAAATATGCAATTTTCCTAAATTACGTGAAAATATGTTTCCTAGTACAATAATTACCGCCTTCATTACCGCCTGTCTCACCGAACCACCGTCACCATTTAGTCATCTCAGGAACGAATTTCGACTCACCTGCACTTCCTGTAGTACTGCTGGCACACCCCCTCCGTATTTCAGCCTACCCCAACCAGTAACCGTCGCCATGCGGCCAGTGAATTCAGCATTGTCAGGGGGCATGCAGATCGGTACTGGGGAAAAAACTTAGTAAAGTATGACTGCTCGAGTATACGATACGATATACGAGAGCAATTATTAGGTAGTTAGAGGGTACTTTGATCCTTATAGTTGTAATAGTTTTATATGTTACCGATTTGGTGGTGGCAATCAATAAATCAGTTCGTACTCGTTTACTGGCAAATGTATGCCTCCCTGAAAGACCACCACTTATTTCAGTCTTAAACCATTGTCATTACTACTAGCTACTCCCAGTAATCTGCTTCAAGTGCAAATCATCGGTCCAGCGAGGTGGCCAGCTTCCTACGATGCGTTTGCAAATTTGTGGTCTTTATTAGAGAACCTTTGCATCCCACTGACCGACCATCGGTCCATCAGCACACAGATTTCAGTCGCCTTATTCGTTGGTGAATTAATTCATGCGATCTGTCAAAATTCAACTCGTTTTACGTCTCGGCTCTGTAGGACGTAACTTGAAGACACATTGGTTGTACACTTCTTAGGCCAACTTACAAGAAATTAAGCAAAAGGTCCCCACCTGTTGATAATTAACATTCAATGCATGCATTTGGACCTTGTTTGAGACTTTTATAGTATCTTTCACAGTTTCGACTTTAATAGGTTTTAAGTTTTTTTCAAAATATTATAGACACAATACATTTTGGGCTAAAGTTTTACTGGATTTCTGCGTACTCACCTATATGAGCGTCAAATTTAACCGGCGATTCGAGCTCAAGCAGCGCCAGATCGTTTTCAAAGGTCGCCGCGTCGTACTGGCGATGGACGATGACTCGTCGTACATTGCGCGTGACCGGCTTCCGTGGCTCCAGGTCGCCCGAGATGTCGTTCTCGCCGAAGACGGCGACCAACGAAGCGAGGAAGCTGGAAGGGAAGGGAAGTAGTGGAATTGGCAAATTATAAGCAAAACAAAAAAGTTGAAGTGAAGGTGCGCTTTAGGACGGTCGGTGGGCTAAGGTGGTCACAGAGGCCGAGGCTGGTTAAATGTACGGTGGGCAAACCAAGGATCCGATGGAACATGGAGCAGTGTTTTCTGTTCATGCGCTGGATAGCTACTTCGTACCTGATAATACTAGATCCATTATTAGACATTAAACCACGCGTTTTTCACCATCACCACCTGTACTATGAGTTCTAAAGGATTATAAGAATTGTGAGTAAGGATGTCAGTCGATGAAGACTGGTGAAGTGAAGAAGTGGTGGTGAACCGGATGAGTACAGTTACCACTAATAAAGACTACGTCAAAACAACAGTCCACTAAGACTCTTCAGTGACATAATGTAAACATACTCGTATCTTACGTGAAAGTTTAAATAAAAATCCTATGAGATTCAAAGTAATGCTTGGGAAATTATGTTTCTGTGGGAAAAAATTAACTCTATTGCACGACGTTTTTGTGAGTGAATATAGGAATATAACAAGTTGTTTGGTTCTCTCAGGCGAGACATCAATACGGTTAATATTATATTGGCAAACAAGTGGAAATGTAAGTGTCTAGCAGATCTGCATCTTACCCAGGCTGGCAATGCGCGGCGGTGGTCACAAATCTATTAGTGATCAGCACCCCTCCGCACTTGTTCTTCGTGAACAAGCCCAGCCACGTCGACTCCCTTACAAGGACCTGGAACAGACAATATCCCGGATACGGAATCGTAAATATAATACATTTTCTGATAGAAGGAGAGACCTAACGGAGACAGAGTAAAATTTAGTGATTTTAAACTATATTAAATAATTCTACAACAAACAAAATAAACATAATTATGTAATATGTATTCCACCGAAACTCTTGAAATGTTTGAGCCATTTGAAAGCATATTGTTGGGATCCCTAAATTACATTGAACCCCTCATCCTTCGTTTATGTACAGACAATCTGGTTACGTTAAGTGGCTTTGAACATCATCAACCCATTATGTCCCCACCAAGGGGCACGGGTCTCTTATCTGAGGAAGGTATAGGCCATACTCCACCACGGGGGCCAAGTCCGGATTGGTGGCTTTGAACATTGTCGCCTAATTTATGAGGTCCAAGATCATTGCGGTACTTGCCTGCCAGGGATATGCGCCGAATCGCGCGTTCTTTCCGCCAACAATACGCCCAGACTTGACTAAAGGTCTGACGCCGCATACTGAAATATAATTTAAAGGTGTTGTTACGTAAACTTGTGAATGTATAGTAGCAATACTCGCTAATTGTGAAATAAAACATCGTGAGGAAACCTGTATGTCTGAGGTGTTCACATTCCTCAGTGCTTGAAATTGCAGACCCGCGGTGGGCAAGCGTGGTAATCAATCTCTCTGAGAGAAGTCCTGTACTCTGCAGTCATACTTATATAGGTTAAAAAGGTGTTGCATACAGAAACCCTTTTCTGTGGTCACGCCAGGGTCTGATGTTGCATCTAGAATCATCATAAATCAGTTCATTTTCGTCCACCGTTGGATATATCCGCTCCTAAGATACGTCACTTAATTGTCCTCAGCCATCCTAAGCCCGCCGGCTTTTATTAGATCCTAAGCCCGCCGGCTTTTATTAGATAGAAAGGATACAAGCACAAGCAAACACTTGTTAAACTTTTGTATATTGTTTTGGGTGCTACTTTCTCTTTTTTCTCTCTGTCTGATCCCCATGTCGTAAAAACCACACAACTGCTAACTACCTATTCATGGTTTTTAAGTCAAATCGATGTAGATTGCATAGCCGATTAATTAACATACAAAATAACAAATAGGAAGACTGCAGTGCTTCGCATCGTCTTTTATATGTCTAAACTATGAACTGTAGTCTCATGACACTCTTTAGCGAGTTGGTGAATGATGCAATACTGATTATGATGAACCTTTTGTTTTAGAATACAGGTAAAAGATTTTCAGCTTACATTTTTCAGGTTATTTCAGCCCGTGTTTCTGTTTTCTTTGTCCAATTAACAGCAGAATTGGTTACCCTGTCGAACTTACAATGATTATTTTGAGCTTTCATTGACTTACAGTTTTTATCATCATAATCGATCCCTTGATCGTTATAAGCTTCGGTGGTTACTTCCTCGAGCTCCGTGGTCGTTGCGATAGTGGTCGTCTGTACCGTGGTCGGCTTGGTCGTCCCTTTCCTGGTAGGCTTTGTTTTTTTGGTCGTTGTCACCTAAAAATTAAGCGAACAATAAGACAACGTCAACATTGGCATTTTCATTAGTTTGAACGTATTAAGGGCATCGATATAGTGGGTGTTATGATTAGACAAAGTCAGGTCCTGTGCTCGTTTCTGGCATATACCGATGAGTCTACTTTCAAAGTTTTGTACATTTGTGTTTTTATGAAACGGTGAAGGAAAACCTTGCTACGAAAGCTGAGTATCACAAGCCAGGCACGCAGAGCTAATAAACCCATACTCTTCCTCTCTGTCTGTGTGAGCAGACCAGTGCCCTGCAGTGGGAAGTATATAGTACGCTGCTTGTACAGTACAGTTGATATCTAGAGTAGTTGCTTCGTAAGCGCAAAGTCCTGAATTCAAATCTGGGAATGTACCAATGACTAAGAAATGTATAATGTCTGGAGGCAATGATGATGAAGCCTTGTTATGAAAACTGTTGGGAATTATTTTAGTTGGAGGTCATTTTATTGATTTATAGCGTTTATAGTGTGTCAAACACAAATGATTGGCTTAAGAAAATAAAACTTATCTTAAGACTGTTGTTACATCTGGCAATCTAAGTATGATCTAACCACAAATTGTATCTTCTAAGCACATTTGCAAAGTTTCATTGCGATCCGGCTTATCGTTTTTAAATAAAATCCAAACTACTTTTAGGTATTGAATTCGCTTTGTGAGGATGGCCTCAGGCCTCATTTAATATGGATTAAAGCTTGAAACTTGAGTAAAACTAAATAAAACGGTAGCTCACCGATCGTTTTGTGGTTGTGGTTGGTGGTGGATTTGTCGTGGTTGGTCGACGCGCAGCGGTGGTCAGCTTGACCGGTTTTCTGGTGGTTTTTACTGGTGGTTTCTTTGTAGTAGTGGTCGCTCTCACAGGTTTCCTGGTCGTCAGTTGAGGTCTTCTGGTCGTCGCCGGCGGCTTCTTTACCGGTTTTGTCGTAGTTGTTTTCGTCGTGTCTTTGATTACAGTCCCGTTTGTCTTTTTGTCTAGAATAACAATATCGTGGAGCTCTTGGAAGGTACCTTGGAGACTTCCGACTATCTTGCTGACGAATACGTTCATCTTTTCATTCAGTTTCTCGTCTTCTTGCCAGGTGGGTGTTGTGAATTCTACGTCTTGCAGGACTTCGTTGTCATCCAAGATAATGCTTGTATTGTACAGGCCTGGGTTTGATCCCGTGGCATTCAACATCGGGTTTCTTACTGGTGGGAAGTTTATCAAATCATCTGGTGATGTTTGCAACTCAGGCCTCATTGTAGATTGTGTGTAGAGTTCAGTATAAGTGTCGTATTGAGGAGTCGTTGAGTAGCTGACCGCGTATTGTGTTGTCGGTTTTTTGAGAGGGTACGGAGTGGTTGGTGACGGCTTGGGAGTGATGACCACAGTTGGTGATGAAGATTGGCTAGAAGGTGGTCGTCCCATGTAGATATTGTTTGTGGATTCAATGTGGTTGTTGACTGTTATTTGGTTGATAGGTTTCTTGAACGGCTCTTGACTTATTTCTACAAATTCAGGCTCTTTGTCCGCTATTGACGTTAATTCAGGCTTGGCGGTGTGGAAACCATTTAGGACTATAACAGTCGGAGTTACGCTAGGGAAGTTATCTGGTGCTATGTCATAAATAGGTGGGTTATTGGTGGCGGCCGTCACTGGTCTTTTAGAGGGTTTATTTCCGAAGACATAGCTGGTCGAAGGTGGTTTTCTGGTCGTGGTAGTTGGTGTCCTAGTAGTCGTAGAACTGACGTAGCTAAAAGTAGTCAGTGAATCACCAAAATCGTTGGGATTCGTCGGATATCTATTGAAAGCGTCTATAGATTGGCTAGTGGTCGGAAGAGGTTTGTAAGACGTGTAATACGGTTTTGACGTGCTGGAGTATTTATTATCAACAGTTATACTGTTTGGGGTGGTATACTTGTTTGTGTACGAGGGTTTCTTTGTCGTTGAGAAGCTAGTTGTGCTTGAGCCGAAAGCCGCTGTGCTTTGATGTGATGAAGGTTTCAGCGTCACGTAGTGTCCAGTAGAAATATAGTAGTTAGGATAACCGCTACTGTAGGATACCGGGGAAATGGTTGCAGTTGGTGAAGGAGAAGATTTCGTCTCAGCCACGTCTAGAATTGAGGGCGTAGTGACGTCATCCTTTGACAAACTCGGCGTGCTTTCGTTGAGCATCTGAATTATGCTGTTTATCGATGACAGCTCAGTGATTTCACTTTCCTTTGTGACCGTCTTTATTGGTATATACCTTTCGGTAGTGGTTGTAGCAGGTGAAGGTTTTCTTTCAGGCAATTTCGTGGTAGCTTTGCTATCAGGCTTATTACTGACAGGTTTTGGTTTGAATACTGGCTTGGTATACGGGTGGTGAGTGGAAACAGCCTTTGGCGTTGTGGAAGTCAACACCGTTGGCGCAACGGTGGGCTTTGTCTGCATCGAGGATATGTGGACGTGGAAATCCGATGGCCTAGCAATGTCATCAACTTCGGAACCATTTTGGTGCAGCAAAATTGTATCAGCGGGACCATGGTTGATAGAACTGTGGGAGTAGATGCCTTGTTGGAGTGGTTTCATAAACATGGAGCTTTCTTTTGGTGGCTGTTGCAGCAACGTATTAGTGATCTGCGTCAGACCTTCATTGAAATCATCTTGTATGCCCACCGTAGTACTTTCTTCGTTTCTTTCCGTCGTCCGCAAGGGGCCTTGGGTTTTTTCTCCGGGTTTGTATCCAGGCGTGACGATAGGCTTAAAGCTGTTATGCCAAGCGTTGAGCTGTTCGCTTTCGTAGTCTTCCGATTCTGGATCTGGTTCGGGGTAATCGAGGTAGCTGGTCATAACGACTCCTGGGCCTTTTGGAATGTGGGACTGGCTATCGGATTTGAGCTGGCAGCAAGCACCGAAAAGGAACCCGTCCATGCAAGCGCCGACGACTTCGCCGCCTCGCTGCACGCACTCGTGGTTGAACATGCATATCGTGTTGCCCCGGTTGTATTTGGCCTGTCGTGCCGCTTTGCAGTAGGCGGGGGTTATCCGGTAACCGCCGAAGAGCTTGCGGGAGTCTGGAAAGGAGAATTTCGTTAAATTTTTGGAGAAGAACTTTGAATTCTGTCCACTCATTCGGATTACATAAATTAGTTTATTTACGAAGGAGTACTCAGAGAAGGCTTTGAAATGTTAGAAAGAGATCACGTACTACCGTCCGGCCGCTGGGAGTTTACGATCCTGACAGGTCATGTTAGAACGGACGACGTAACCTTGAAGTGGCGTTAAATTTTCGATTAAAATATTTTTATGTCCTATTTATCCTACTAGCAAATAATTGTCATTGAAACTATATCATTGTGTAAACTTACAATCAATGTTATATTTTGTGATTTAAATGTGAAATAAGAAGAAATCAATATTTAATGTTCGTGCGTAAAATCCTTACTACGCTGTCACAAGGTTATGTCAACCGTATTTTTTTGTAGTGACGTACCAAAATAACGAAAATAATAACGGTGACTTTAGCGATACAAAGTTGATGAACAGGCTTTAGAAAATGATCATCGCGTTCTCAGAATCTCTCCGTACCACTGCCGTACAAAGCGATTGAGCTGATGTGGGCTCAAATAAAAGGTCGCACAGCTCGCCACAACACTTCACCGCCATTCGGCACAAAAAAGATGATGACCCTTCTAAAATGCCTGCGAAAATGGCACAAGAGATGAATGAGTGAAGGTCGTCTAAAAAACAAAACTACTTAATCGTGAGTCAGTAGCAAAAGCTAGTTAAGAATAACGTAAGGAATGATAACGTTGATTTTCTCCCATCACTAGTCATATGTGTCAGGATCGTAAACTCCCAGCGGCCGTACAATAGCTTTACTTTTATATTTATTTTGACATCGCCTCTTTTGTGTCCCACTGCTGGGCAATGGTCACCCCTCCTTTCTTCCAACTCTCTCTGTCTCCAGCCACCTCTCACAATCCCGGAAAAAATGCATTTAGGTCGTCCATTTTGTCCATTTTGCAAAATTCCGATTTGTTTTAGAATTGTTAAAATATTCGAGTTACGCCCATAGATCTAAAGCAGGTAGGTCCTGTTTACTGCTATTCAAAGTGGCTAAGTAAGAGTTGTAAATCAAGGTGAGACTAGTTTACTAGAGTAGCTTAGTCCCAGTTTAACACTGAAACTAAACATTAGTGGTCACTTATAACACTGTTAATTAAAGAAATAGACCGGTTGCTTGTTGCAAACTTGTTGCTTTTTGCTTACGCAATATTACCTATACCTACCCACAATGTTTGTTAAAAGTGCAGTATGTTCGACTAACATAGCCAGGGACTCCTTGTGCCGCTTCATAAGTGTAAATTTGGTGGCGTTAGACTTGAAAAGCCTTCAACATATCGAAACAAGAAAATTCTGTTTAGATAACTACTTAAGTGGCACTTGGGAGGCGATCTGATAGGCTTAGCTATGTTTATTTTTATGTTCCAGAGGACAGTTTCACATGATGCAGTCCTCTGGAACATAAACTTAAATATAATTAAATAATTATACATACCCAATTTGGTATATCATAAATGTGCATTGCTACAAAGTGCGCATAACCTTTTGTTGTAATGTTCATATAAATAGTGACGTGAGCATAAGAATATGTATAAAAAAATAATATGTAAGTTTCATGCATTAATGTTTATAATAGGCTCACCTACTTAGCCTGATAAACCTGCCAAATGAGGCTCGCTTTTGCTTAGGATAAAATGTACACTAGGTTTTAAGCATTGTTAAAAGAATTATGTTAAATAAATAACTTTAAAAATCAAATCAATATTACCTATAATCAAATAAGCCAAAGCCAAAAGAATCGTTCGTTGTCCCGGCCGCCTGAGTAATCTTAAACGATCACGAAGGTTAAGCGACATAGGGTGCGTGGTGGAGTATAGCCTAAACCTTCCTCAGGGAATAGACCCGCGCCCCTCGGTGGGGACATAATGGGTGATGATGATGAAAAATAAGCCATTCCGTCAATGGTCATCGTCTGGTAGTTGCTGGCAGTGGTTAGATGCGGATGGTGAACAATAGATAGAACTGGGTAACTTGGTGGGAGGCCTTTTTTTTGACGGGGGGAAATCTTGTAAATTCTCTTCGGGGACAGAGTCGGATTATGTCGGATTTTCACCTACTAAAACCCCCTCGGTGGCCTACCTCGTGCATGGTAGGGGGAGCTCCAGGCACTCTGACAAACTCCTCTGGAGCCCCCCTGGCACTTGGTGCGTAGTGCACCTTGCTTCGGCATAGCCGCAGCCCTCCACGAGTACCAGTGCACTCACGGCAACGCAGGGCCACCCTACGTCGCCGTCTTCCCGGAGCCGCGTGAACGGACGGATCGAGTCCCCTCTCTCCCCGTCCGCGACTCCAAGCTCCCCTTTTAGTCGCCTCTTACGATAGGCAGGAGATACCGTAGTCCTATTCTGAACCCGAAACTACAGGGTTTTGGTGGGAGGCCTATGTCCAAGAGAGGGCGAGCACTGTCTAATTGATTGATATACATATAAAACTTAATTTGAAAAGAGAAAGACAATCATACATTTTGACTAAAACTCCTTAAGTAGATCGAATTTCTCATCCCGTTGCATCCGTCTGTATAATGAAGGCCGTGTATTCTGGTCTCGGCCTGAGGCCTAGAAGCGTGTGAAAGCCATATAGGCGTCCGCGTTGCCAACTTAAACACCGGCTTTGTGTGACTACTTACGACTACTTTTGACGACCTCTGTGGCGCAGCGGTTAGCACATCTGACTACCATGCGAGAGGTCCCGGGTTCGAATCCCGGCTGGGGACAAAAAAAAAGCCCCTGGTCTTGGATGTTTACCTGTTTGTGACGTCGCTGTTTCTGGTTCCTACGACACGGTATCCTAGTGTGGGGCCAGAAGCAATGTATATGCCTGTATGTAAATGTTATGTTATGTTACTTAGCGCAGAAGCCATTCGAAATATCTTAAGTTAAGCGGTGATAGCGGAATTGGTAGAACGCCGGCCTCACGTGCACGAGACGTGGGTTTGAATCCCGGCAAAGACTAGTAATTTTTTTCCCAGAGTTATGTACCTTTATGGACTTCACATGCCTTGCGACTTACAAGGAGTCGAATACCAGTGCAATATAACTACGTATGATCCATTTGTCTATACTTGACATTTTTTTAAGACTTAAAACGACAATAAGGGACTCCACACAGGGCGGCTATAAGGTAGAGATGTATATTATAGCACGATATATCTCATTACATCTTTCCATAGAAATCGTCAGGAGACCACACACGACAGCTATAATATACATCTTTACATCTTTGTATCCTAAAGGTACTGAGCGGTCTCTAAGCTATACATCCTGGGATGTAATGTATATTATAGGCGCCGTGTGTGAAGTCCCTAAATCAAAAATCTTTAGCGGTAGAGGGCTCGAAACAGTTTGCAAATTTAGTGCTAGCTAGTACTAAATTTGCAAACGGTATCGAGTTTTCTGACGCTAAAGGTTCTTGATTTATTGTCGTTTAAAGTCTGAGAAAAATGTCAAGTATAGACAAATGGATCATAAAGTCCAATTGGTAACTAGGTACTTAATTGTAGTGCTGTCTAGTCAAATTTCTCAGAAAAGAGCGTGACAGAACGATACTTAATTATTTATTTAGTGTAAATTCTCAATTCACATTTCTCGATTTCTGATGGTAGTAGCAGAAGTATTCTGAAATCGAGGCTTATGGCCGATTTCTGAATACTTAAGTAACGTACTGTCACAATATTTTCTGAGAAATTTGACGAGACAATACTACAGTTAAGTAGTTACACAGTGAATTCTCAATTCAGAAACCGGCCTTTAGGATATACGTACATAATCTCACACCCGTATGACAAAGCAGTAGACTTTTATTATAGCAACAAGACAGAAACAAAATAAACAGACAAGTAACGTAATATAGTATGTAACGCAACAAAAAATAACCATATAGATATAGTCTTTGGTATATCAAGGTTGCCACAGAAGGCAACTGACTCAGTGTTGAGCTGAGGGTGTGAGTTCAGCGTGAGATCAGAGGTAAATCTTTGAAAAAAATAAATATTTCGAAAACCATGACAATTTTACTAAACCTATTTTTCGTTTTTCTGATAGAGTATAGGTCAACACTTCACCAATTACCGTTTGGACCACTCATAACGGGACACCCTGTATATTAGTTACAAGAAGACAAGTGCATTCCCTCAAAAAAGTACAATTCTACAATTACAATTCTAACTCAGCAAAACTCTGGAGCCGTACAAATGTCCGACTATTGTATTCCCCTTCTGCGTTGAAATATTAAAAAAGCTGGTTACGGCAAGTTGTTCTGTTGTTACTAAGATTTTTTTGTAAGATGAAGAGTAACTTTAACGCGTCCACTTTTGATGGAGCAGCAATAACGTTAATCTTAATGTTCCTTAGACAGTTATCGTGGGCAATGAGGCAAATCACAAACAAGACCTGTCAACTAGGGATACAGGGCCGCGCTTCATAAAATTACGGTATATAGCGTTGTTAAGTCCGTTTTTTAATTCGATGCAAAAAATATTTTCACAAAATAAAAATTAAATAAATAAACTCACGCCCGTTATCCCCAAGGGGGTAGGCAGAGGCACCAATCACTAAGAACTGCGCCCACGATTTGCCGAGTTTATTAGGTCCCAAACGCGACAAGTGGCAAGCCTGTCGCCGTTATCCGGGCACAATTTTATCTGCGAATGGCGTTGCTGTACGAACAAACAAATGTACGTAATTAATGTCATTGGTACATGCGTGGTTCGAACCCAGACCCTCATGATATTTTCATATTGTCATATTTTCCGATACCTTTTTCGCGCTCACTGTACTACAGAAACTGCAACTAGAATTAGATAGCCAATCTATCTTGTACAAATCGGACCGGCTTAGAAACTAAGATTACGAAGTTAATCACAAATTGGCTCATCAAATAAAACGTGTGATCTACTTAGACCGAGTCGTTTCACGAAATGACAGCCTTCGCCAGTCATCAGAGTGAAACCGTCAATATATCACGTTCGCCGGACATCAATCACATATACTTCAATACGAAATCGTTGTTTTTAATCGAAAAGAAACGGGAAGAAAGTGTAATACGTATCTAGTTGAGCTGTGTCTCTAATGTATAAGTCTGCTAACTCTATAGCACACTAGTAGTTACCCTTAAAGCTGGAGATACACATGCCAGTAAATTGCTCTCATGCGTTCGGTACTGAAAGGGTAAAATGGACCCTATTAATGAGACTCCGCTGTTCGTTCGTCCGTCCGTCCGTCACCAGGCTGTATCTCATGAACCGTGATAGTTAGACAGTTGAAATTTTAATTTAAAATGTATTCAACAACAATTATTTAAAATGTTCATCACATAACGTAGAATTAACAAACGAACGAATAGAACGTAACGTGAAGAAACCCGTGCCCCTCAGTGGGGACATAATGGGTTGATGATAAAAAAGTTATAAATGTGGAACAAAATTACTAGTCATAAAATACATGTCAAATTGAAAAAAAAATGAAGTACTGATGTCATCATCATCATCATCAACCCATTATGTCCCCACCGAGGGGCACGGGTCTCTTCCCCGAGGAAGCTATAGGCCATACTCCACCACGGGGACCAAGTCCGATTTTTTGGAGGCTTGTAAGACTAGCGGCTGGTCTTACTGTCAGAAGTTTTCAAGCCGCCCTAAGGCCTCTGACTTGGCTTAACGACTGCCATCTATCGACGGTAGCCGGCACCAACTGCTTAACGTGCCTTGCGAAGCACGGAACCGCTCAGAAAAATGCCACTAGCGTTAGTCATATAATTTTATTATTTTTTATTTTATTTTATTGTAAATATTTTATGTTTGTGTTTCTCCTCGTGTACAATAAAGAATATTCTTATCTTATCTTTATATTAATTAATATCCAGCAAAAACCGGCAAATAAAGCTCTGGTACAGAACCCCAAATCTTCCACATATTGCAGACAATAGCGAATACGTGGTAATGTCGCTGTCTCTTTTTTTTTATACACCTTAATAACACGCGTAATAACCACGTATACAATCCAGAATGGGTAAGATAAACTAGTATTCGAATCAACGGCTAATGAATGTCGATGAAGCGAAAGTGAGTTGTCTGCATCGTGGCAAGTGGTCTCTGCCTACCCCTCGGGGATACAGGCGTGAGCTTATGTATGTGTGTAAAGTGAGAGTTCAACCCCTTATGGAAAATGTATGTACTTAATGGTGCCCCCAACTTCGTCTGCGCAGGATTAGTATTTCGAGTAGTAAGCAACTGTAATATAAGTATTAGCGTGGCGTAGAAACAAAATAACTAACATTATCAAACATTACATAAGTTTAACACTAGCGATTTTGGTAGCGCACGCCAGAATAGCTCGCAGATGGTAGATTTTTTCCTGCTTACTTGACACTTATCGTCATATTTAGGACAATAAATTCACACAACATTTTTATAAATTGCAGTGTTATTCTGATGTTTAAGTTACATTATTGTACATTTTCATTAAAATAAATTCAGTAGTTGTTACGTGAAAGAGTAACAAACATCCATCCATCCATACTTACAAACGTTCGCGTTTTAATATTAGTAGGATGTACATGTACAAGCCAGAGTTAAAACCCCTTAAAATAAGACTCATCTACGTTATCGTAAAGTGAACGTTACTTAGAACGGCTTTGGAGATAACCAGATATTTAAGCAGTGACTCATACTGAATTCCATTGATTAGTATTTAAGCTGTGGTAGATAATGCACGACAAGGTAGAGAGTAGCTCGTAGCCGGGTGAATCTCCTCGAATGAGCCGTTTTCAGAAGAACTAAGAAGAAAAAAATCTTACGGCTGTCAAAGTAATGCAATTTAGCCATGTGTGAAAAAAAACTAACATTTTCAATAAAATATAACTCGGAAAGGACAAACATTTGGCTGTTGGCGTCATAGTAACTTATGTTCAGCTTGCTGAGACCTATTTTATTATGTACACATGGCTATTGGGCTGAGGACCAGAATTGCATTACTTTGACAGCCGTAATATATTTTTTTTTAGTTCTTCTGAAAACGGCTCATTGTCGCTAATTCGTCATTGTTGTCATTAATCTCTCACAGTTCTCAGCACAACAAATAAATAATTAATAAATAAATAATTTTTATTTCCAAAAAGCTTATGTACTAATGACATTAAAGGAAAAAACTTTATGTGGGTAGGTAGGAAAAATGTTGTCACTAACTACAAATACCTAATTGCGTACTGGTGTTCATCGCACTAGGCGGACCTGTTTCGCGAGAACTATTACATAAAGAGATTGCTATGAAGTAAACTGTTATCGATCTCGAGCGATGGAAAATTTAAAAATATTATAAATGAAAAGTATTACATAGTAAGTTTGACTGTAACAGTTTATCACATTTTTGGACATAGATGTGGATAAGATAGGTAGATGACCCCCAAACTAGGATATCCCTGTATCTTGGGGGTCAAAGGTTTTCTTTACAGAAATGACTTAATTTAATTTAATATAGTACAACGAGTTGTTACAGCCCTTGCCGAGAAATAAATTTAACAATACAGTACAATAGTTACAATTAATGAAAAACGTTCTTAATTGGATATGTATTTTGTGTGTAGGTATGTATTTTTGTTAATTTGTGTGTGTGTGCGTGTTTGTGTGTGTGTGTGTGTGTTTATGTGTGTGTGTTTATGTGCGTGTGTGTGTATTTTTTATGCTTATTTGTGGAGGCATTAAACTGTGCATTTCAGAATTTGCTCTGTGTCATAATAGTTGAGTGACCTGAGGTGCTGTTGAACGATGTAATTGGCCTGCTTGACAGTGCAGTTCTTTATTTCACATGATCTGGCAAGTTTATTATAGATAAGGGGGCCAAGAAAGTCTGGAAAGTGATGGGCAAAGGTGGTCCTGACTGGTCTAAGCGGTATTTTATAAACACGGTGTTGCAACAAACTTGTGTAATTGGGGGAATTGATTGTGCTTCGGTGTGTTGCCTGCATCAGCTTATAAATAAAAACTTGACGCACTGTGAGGACGCCAGCGTCTGAATATAGAGAGACAGTTGAGTATCTGCGGGATTTTTTTAACGCGACTTTAAGCACAGATCGTTGAGCCCGTTCCAATGACCTTAATGCTGTAGTCGCTGCGCCTCCCCATGCTGTGATACAGTATGCGAGTATCAACTCACAGAGAGATTTGTAAACCATGAGCAGAAGCCGGGTGTCAGCGGAGTCTCTCAGAGACCTCATGATATATATGAGCTTACGGACTCTACCTGACAGCGCTCCGATGTGGTTTTTAAAGGACAGATTGTGGTCTATACTAATACCTAAGTATGTTATATCGCCAGCGCGTTCAGGTACAGGGCAGTTACAGGTCAGGCTTGCGCAAGACGAGTGGACTTTTAAGGACAAGTTTAAGGTTGGTTCTGATGCCTTGGTCTTGTGGAAGCAGAGATACTTCGTCTTTTTCTCATTCATTGTGAGTAGGTTGAGGTCTAGCCATCGTTTGACATTATTCATAGATCGCTCAGCGATGGCCATGGCATCATCCCAAGTTCTATTCACTGTCGCGATAAGTACGGACAGATAAGCTCTGTGTTTTTTGCCTTTACGTTGTGTATGTCGTTCATGTAAAGTATGAATAAGGTTGGCCCTAAGACACTGCGCTGAGGCACTCCGTAAATTACAGGGAGCTGTGCACTTATGTTTTCATCTATTTTGATAAATTGATGTCTTTTTGATAGGTAACTTTCGAACCATTTGAGTGGTAGACCTCTGACACCATTTTGTTCTAGTTTTTTAAGCAGTATTGGTACAGATATGGTATCAAAGGCCTTAGCCAAATCAAGGAATACTCCGACACACTTATCGCCTTTTTCGAGGCTCTTAGACCAAACTCACTAGGGTCCCTACAGCATCTTTGGTTGACCGGCCACGACGAAAACCGTACTGGTTATCTGAGAGCAGTTTGTGTTTTTCCATAAAAGTTATTAGGCGCTTGTTAACTACCTTTTCTAATATTTTTGAAAATATGCATAAAAGCGAAATTGGTCTATAATTTTCAGGGCAGTTTGTCGGGCCTCCTTTGTGTATGAGAGTTAGACTAGCTTTCTTCCATAGGCAGGAAACGTCCCCAATTCCAGACTTAAGTTTATAATGTGGGTCAGAGGTGGTACAATATCATGTCTGAGTACTTTAATAAGAGATGGTGTAA
This sequence comes from Yponomeuta plumbellus, assembly GCA_947310845.1. Classification (NCBI taxonomy): domain Eukaryota; kingdom Metazoa; phylum Arthropoda; class Insecta; order Lepidoptera; family Yponomeutidae; genus Yponomeuta; species Yponomeuta plumbellus. Next base: position 5,823,154 of record OX371218.1, read on the forward strand.
TGCCATCGCACCCAGGAGCACTGTCGCTTCGTAGTTGTTGAATAAATGTGTCGACCTCAAATGGATCTGTTATGAAATGTACTAAGTATACAGTTATTGTCGTTACAGTATGTAAGATTGTGAGTCAACTCCAACTAATATCTTTAACAACCTGTTGCACTGACAACATATAAGTGTGACACTTCCAAGGACAATGACGCCGTCAATTTGAGTAGATTCACCCAGCCCCGGCCGCCTGAGTGATCTTACACGATCACGAAGGTTAAGCAACATAGGGCGTATTCAGTGCATGGATGGGTGACCGATTATGAAACACGTGTAAAATTGTCTTTTAAAAATCATCCCTTAAGAGGGAAAAAAGGGGGTGCAAACTTAGTATGAAACTTTGCCGTTTTTGAAGTTATTCGAATGAAATTCAGGATAAATGTTTTTCATAAAAAGTCATGAAATACATGTAAATAGTTTTACAAAAATAATCCCTTAAGGGGGTAAGATTGGGGTGCATGAAGGTCCTTCACTGAAAGACATGAAAGACGTGCAAAGTAGTTTTTCGAAAATCATCCCTTAAGGGGGTAAGAGGGGGTTGCGAAGTTAGTATGAAAGCTCTTTCGCATGCGCTAAAAGTATCCCTATCTTATTTGCAAACACTTTACTCAACTAAAGCCCACGCGGACGTAGTCGCGGGCAACAGCTAGTAAGGCTATAATTATATGCGTCCGCGCGACCGAGCGGTTTGGCTCGGATTAGAGCCTAAGTGAAAAGACTCGGTCAATCATGGTATCGGTAGTAAGTACCACAGTAGTCGCAATTCAGATCGAATTCACGCGAGCTATTAAAAACCAGTTCTCTTTAGCAAATAGGCCTCCGGTTAATCTGTATCGGAACCACGTTCTCGCTTTCTGTACCCCATTATGTATTCAGTGTACATACTGGCACGTGCTTTAGGAATCCGCGTCGCAGAAAATGTTTAATGATGGCTGCTTATACTTTTACAATAATATTTTCACATTGACATCAGAAATCAGAATTTTTTTTTACGTAAAGAATTTACATTCTGTTTGTTGAATGTCAATGTACATACTTATATTATAACTAGCTTGCGCCCGCGACTCCGTTCACGTGGACTTTAGTTCATAATTTTGCAAACCCGTTTACTCCCTTAGGGGTTAAATTTAGAAAAAACGGCGAAACACGTGTTCAATCAATTGTGTTGAAAAGTATTTATTTTAAGTTTCAAGAAAATTAGACAACATTTTTTATACCTCCCATACAAATTTTGCCAACCCTTTTCGCCCCCTTTGGGATGGAATTTAAAAAAATCCCTAAAAAAATTGCCTACATTATACATATATAGACCCTCTGTGCAAAATTTCAGCTTCCTATGTCCAACGGCTTGGCCTGGGCGTTTATGAGTGAATGAATCAGTCAGTCAGGACTTTGAATTTTATTTATATAGATTATTTATATAGATGTTAATGTTAGCCGCTGCCTTGGGGCCGAATGTAGTGGAGAAAAATTGATCATGACAATAATGACGGTGGTTTCGGCTACATTCATTGAAATAGGGCACAATTTATATGGTGCCGTTGATCTAAATCAAACAATGCTGGAATAGAATAATAAATAATCTTAATTTATCTTTCTTCTATTCTTTTCTTTCTTTATCTAATATATAAAATTCTCGGGTCTCAATGTTAGTGCGCATGCTCCTCCGAAACGACTTGACCGATTTAGATGAAATTTTGTATGTATATATAGTTAGGTCTGAGAATAGATTGTTATCTATTTATCAAATCCCTATTTGGCAAAACAACGTTACAAAAAAATATATAGCATAAGAACGTTTGCTGGGTCAGCTAGTTTTTTTGGGTGATTATCAGAATAGGGTAGTTTCCAGGGTAAAAATAATTAAATTCTATTTAGTCCGTATTTTAGATTATAAAAAAATATTGGACACGTATTTTTTCTTTTTTTGATTAAACAAAAAATAACAAAGATAAAGCCCATTAAATTACGTGTGACGTCACTCCGTGCTAAAAAATGCAGCACGGCGTGACGTCACACGTAACTTTAATGGGCTATATCTTTGTCATTTTTGGTCTAATTTACAAATAAAAAAATACGTATCCCTTATTTTTGAATAATCTAAAAGACGGACTAATTACATTTTTTAGGGCAACTAGCCTATTTCTTAATTTCTTTAGCGCATTTTATTTTCAATCGTTGATAGATGGCAGTCGTTAAGCCAAGTCAGAGGCCTTACTAGGCTTGTAAGCTTCGGACTGTAAGACCAGCCACTAGTCTGACAAGCCTCCACCAATCCGGACTTGGCCCTCGTGGTGGAGTATGGCCTATGCCTTCCTCAGGGAAGAGACCGTGCCCCTCTGTGGGGACATAATGGGTTGATGGTGATGATGATCTATCTAAGAATCTTGGGAGTAGACTACCCAGTCTTCCGACCACACATTGACCTACAAAACTGTATCGAAATCTTTTCGCGGATCGTATTCAGGTCGACATACCGCTACTTGTATGCCTACAATTCTAGATCCGAGCACCTTCGTTTTTGCATGAAATAAACATTTGTAAGCGAGAGTGAATTCTTGAAATGCGTCTTCAGATGTCTGTGGCAATTAAATGGGGGTTTAACGAGCTGGTTTTAGATCAACGGCGGTAGTAGTCTGGTCTGTAGTCTGGTTGGTGACTATCACTTCTCATGACTGTTACCATCGACTGATGGTAACAGTCATGAGAAGTGGAGGGCCTTAGGTCCAGTACAGGGCCGAGATTTAGTTAATCCATTGTGGTACAATTACAATGGTATGACTGTGTCGATTTAATGGGGTGTTTGACAAAAAGTCAAATGAGTTACTTTTAAAACGGAATTTTGTATGAAAATACTGGCTCTCACTCTTTTTACGTTTCACCTATTTAAAAATTGTAATAACTAGTTAATGACTAAAAGAGATACATTTTCCGAGAAATTTTGTAATTTTTGTTTTTATGGAGCATATCAAATAATGTATTGTTGGTAGTGTCAAATACCGAATTTCATTGCCTCTTCAGATCAACGTGCGCACGCAAATTTCTAATTCTAGGCGTCAATGCAACTAAAAAACATATCACGAGATCCGATCATGAAACTGTCATTGAACTATAATGCACTAACAGAATCGAGGCCCAGGCTGATTGATTGACGGGCTTATTAATAGATTGATGATTGAATGTACATTGGAAATCCCATAAGCTTCTTCTTATCGACATAAGCTTTCTCTCAGAAAGAGAATGAGTGGACTGGCGAAAGCTAAAGAACGTGGATTTCCTCACGCTGAGCACTGGTGTAGCTTCGCTAAATCGACGCATATGAGTAACTTCGAATACTAAGACATCATTTCATACTGGGCTTCGAACCCAGGATCTAAAATAAATAAATAAATAAATAAATGAACAAATAAATAAATAAATAAATAAATAAATAAATAAATAAATAAATAAATAAATAAATAAATAAATAAATAAATAAATAAATAAATAAATAAATAAATAAATAAATAAATAAATAAATAAATAAATAAATAAATAAATAAATAAATAAATAAATAAATAAATACATAAATAAATAAATAAATAAATAAATAAATAAATAAATAAATAAATAAATAAATAAATAAATAAATAAATAAATAAATAAATAAATAAATAAATAAATAAATAAATAAATAAATAAATAAATAAATAAATAAATAAATAAATAAATAAATAAATAAATAAATAAATAAATAAATAACTAAATAAATAAATAAATAAATAAATAAATAAATAAATAAATAAATAAATAAATAAATAAATAAATAATCTCGTGAGTGTGAGACCAGTGGCTGGCGATGCGCTACCACCACTCTGTGTGCCTTAACACTTTATTGTTAACCTTAACATTTGTTTATATTGTTCATTATTGTAAAATTTGTGGTAAATAAATTATTTTCACTTTCACTTATTGTGAACAAAACACCGACCAAGTGCGGCTGGAACTCGTGCATAAAGGGTTCCGTACTATCTATACAACATTTGTGTGTTTCAAGCGTTTACCGGTTGCCGTTATTATAACCGAGCAAACAACGGCAAAAATCTATTGCTGATTCGAAACCACGAAAAAATGTGAAAAGAAAAGTTACAATAATAATAATTAAACAAACCTACTATATATAAATACACAATAATAATTGGTTTTTTTTTTCTATGACTTTAATCATTTAAATTATTTTAAATTTTGTTCCACGTTTATAATTTTTTTTGAATACTTAAAGAATCATTGTGTTGTCTGTTTTAATGGTTTTTCTAATATGATATTCTTATTATTTAATTTTAAGATTTATGCTGTTGTTTACTTTCAAATAGTTAAAATACATGTGACATTAATTATTGTGTATACTGACAAAAATATATTTGCTTCATGATTATGATTACTATATTTAGTTTTTTCATTAAATTGTACACGTTTTCATATACATTTGCAGGTGCATAAACACGTTATTTTACAAAATAACTTCGGTATTGATAACTCAAGTTTTTGTGCCACGTGAATATTTATATTTCGACTGTTCTATAATCAAAACTATCATGCGAAGTAAAAAAAATCACTTTGTTACTCTATTAAATATTTTTTTAGTGCAAGTTCCCCATTGCCAGTCCACCAACGTTAACGAAGATAATACGCATGTCAGATTTTTAGTCAGTTCATTCAAAAGACCAGTGTAGCGGATGTGGACACATTGTTAAAGAATGACAGGTCTTTACAACCAGCTGACGTAACCGCACAAAAGGTTCACGAATTAGTATGCAAATGAACTAAGTTAATGTACCTGCCGAGGAATAAGCTTTACATGCTATACTATGTCACACTCTACCACTTTCATTCTGATGACTGTCTCATTGGTCAGCTGTGGCCGTCATACTTGATCTGTATGAAATCTTCAGTGATGACGTCATCATAAATTCGAGCTATATATTTATTTCGAATCGCTCGTAGCCTGGGCTGCCTGAGTGATCTTAAACGATCACTAAGGTTAAGCGACATACGGCGCGTTCAGTCCATGGATGGGTCACCGTCTATGACTAACGCTAGTGGCATTTTTCCGAGCGGTTCCGTGCTTCGCAAGGCACGTTAAGCAGTTGGTGCCGGCTGCCGTCGATAGACGGCAGTCGTTAAGCCAAGTCAGAGGGCTTAGGGCGGCTTGAAAACTTCTGACAGTAAGACCAGCCACTACTCTTACAAGCCTCCACCAATCCGGACTTGGCCCCCGTGGTGAAGTATGGACTATACCTTCCTCAGGGAAAAGACCCGTGCCCCTTGGTGGGGACATAATGGGTTGATGATGATGATATATTTATTTATTGTATTAATTTCTACAGGTATTTAGTCTATGTAGTGTATTTATTTTCTGCATAAAGTAGGTAATTGATTAGGATTTCTGTAGTTTATTTAGTCTATTTTGTACGCGTATAATACATACCCGTTTTTTACCGCAGCTCCGACTCGATAAGGTTTGCTGGAAGAAATCTCTCACAGAGATGAGCTCGCCTTTGTACATGTTGTTTTTTAATGTAATGTTTTGTTTGACACACGCGTTTGCACTCGAAGCAGTGTGCAATCAAGTAAATATCTATCTATCTATCTATCTAATCTCTTTAAACGAGCAATTCTTGTATATATATTTATATATAATCAGAATCTCGGAAACGGCTCCAACGATTTTCACGAAATATTGTAGGCAGATGCTTTCGGGGGCGTTTAATTGATATAACTAGGTTACATTTTTAGAAAACGTTGTTTTATCCGTGTTTTAAGGCAATTGAAATTTGCTATTTCGTTTCTAGGTACTCGCAATGTCGGGATAGTTCTGACGGGAAAGCGGGCGGCCCGTTTCGGGCCGATTTCAAGAGACCCGGTTCGAGTCATGATGTTTTTTTTCCAAGTTCCTTTTTTGTTGAAAAAGGATTATTTTAATTGTATATTACATATTTTATATTACAAAAAAAGTACCCAGGTACTATTATTAACATACCAAGACTTTGGGAAATTTTTTGTCCCTAGCGGGGATTCAAACCCGGGACCTCTCGCATTTCGAGAGATCAGAATTTTGATTCTTTCAAAGCTCAAGGGATTCAACATCTTAGTTCTGTCTATCTGTCTGTACCTACAGCCGATGTGTGAAAGACGCTGCTATGCAGAGGCCTCTATTTGGCACCTGAGTATTTGATATTACTTTCGTCTTGGCACCATCACGTATTCCTAGGCAAAAGGGTAGTAACGTGGTCTTGATAAATAGACAGAGAGTCAGTCTGATACACTGACAGATTAGATAGTTTATTTTTGCTCCCACCGAGGGGCACGGTCTCTTCTCTGAGGAAGGTATAGGCCATACTCCACCACGGGGGTCTAGTCCGGATTGGTGGAGGCTTGTATTGTAAGACTAGTGGCTGGTCTTACTGTCAGAAGTTTTCAAGCCGCCCTAAGGCCTCTGACTTGGCTTAAAGTCTTCCATCTATCGACGGCAGCCGCCACCAACTGCTTAACGTGCCTTGCGAAGCACGGAACCGCTCGGAAAAATGCCACTAGCGTTAGTCTTAGAACGGTCACGCATCCATGCACTGAACGCGCCCTATGATGCTTGACCTTCGTGATCGTTTAAGACCACTCAGGCGATCGGGGTTACGAGAATTTCAGTCAGACGGACTGACAGTTAAATAGCTTTTGAATAGCAAGAGATTCTATGTACAAGTGTTTTTTTCGTTTTCATACCGGGACCCTTTAAAAAGAATGGCGACGCCATCTTGGTTTGACGTTTTGAATTCGCAATGTGAAAATTATTGACACAGTCTGTTAGCTTCTGTTAGCTTGTTGAATATACCTCGGGCTCTAGAGTAGGCTTCGGTTTTCGCAAAAGCACACGAGTGTAATACTACTTAATAATGTAATACTATACTACTAAGTGTCATATTAGTTCCGATTTTTCTACTACACGAATATATCCGATTCTATCCGACACTAGCCGAGGTATATTCTAAAAGCTAACAGACTATACAATCGCAATTGCGTAAAACGGTGATTTCATGGTAATTAGGGATAAAATTCGCAATGTGTAAGTGCTGAAAAATCGCTGTAGCAGACTACAATTCGCCAGTGCGCGGTACCTTAAGTTCAAGTATTATTCGTATTCGCTAAACGTAAATGAAATGAAATGAATTTATTGTATTGAAACATGGGTTACAATTATTATTTCCAGTTGCAAAGATAAATAAGGATTATTTCTTTGTCCAATATGAGATATCTCTCTGTTGCCTTTGGCAACCTTTCCGTCACTAAGTTGACTAGAAGAAATTGCTGTTAGCAATAAGACCGCCAATACGCGGTCAATAAACTTTTTATACCTGGGCCTCGATTCTGCTAGTGCACTATAGTACGATGACACATACACGGTCGGGTCTCGTGACATGTTTTTTCATACCCCTGACGCCAGGATTGTTTGTTGTGGCGCGTACACTTGAAGCGGATTTGAAACTAAATCGCCATTCATACAGTTGTCATTGTAGTACAATGCATTAGCAGAATCTAAGCCCAGGTAAATGAGACGACAATATTTAAATGTGGCGGTATCGAATAGGCTATTTGACCGATTTCTGAAAGCCGTCCTATTGTTTGTTGGTGTTTATGGAGTCCTCAGAAAATAGTCATGTTTAATTCTTTCGTGTATTTCTTTTAAAAAAGGCAAACGAAAATTTACTTTTCAAATAAGGCGCCAAAACGCCATCCTAGGCAATATGGCGTCGCACAGGAATGATGATGTCACTTCCCGGTAAACCAACCAATGAACGTAAGAAAGAACGAATGACAGACGCCATTTGTACTGCCATGTGACGTCATCATAGAATCGGCCAATCCAGGCCGTTTTCGATACAATGGCGGCAGATACAAATTATTGTTTTTTACAAATCATAATTGTTTTTTTGTTAAAATGCCTTACAGCGGTTTTAAGACACATATTTTTTAGGAATAGGTACTTATAAATAATACTGTTTTTTTCACAAGCGCGTAACCCGATCGATCGAGCGTAGGTAAAGTCTGTTTTTTCACTCAATGCAAAAAAAATATATTGTCACGTTGACATCTCCATACAATTCTTAGGCTGTCAATATCTGAATGTTGCTAGTACGTAAAAACCAATTCACTTCCAAGTTAAATTGTGTATGCTACGCAGATGTCTTTTTTTAGACTACGTGCTTTAATGTGCTAAGGATTTTATTTGATGACTCATGTGCTAAGGTCACATGAGTCTTCTATTCAGGGTAAAAAAATCTACCGAGTTAACCTATAGCTTTTATATGTAGCGGTAACACCGCGTTATTTTTTTTTGCATCGCATTTTTTGCAATTAAAAAACGGACTTTAGTTAAATCTAGCGGAGGGCCAAGATTACCTACTGGTGTTTATTATACTGTGACACAACGGACGGCTCTCCTTGGAGGTCTGGAGGCACTGTGGGAGGCTTGCAGTGACACTCGCAAGATCCTCCAGGCTTTCCTGGAGGAGCTGTGGTGGCAGGACTAGACCCCTTTGGATGTTCACGTTCTTTTACCCACAATAAGCTCCTCTGTTACGGTTAAGCATCATACGGCGCGTTCAGTCCATGGATGGGTCACCGTCTCTGACTAACACTAGTGGCATTTTTCCGAGCGGTTCCGTGTTTCGCAAGGCACATTAAGCAGTTGGTGCCGGCTGCCGTCTATAGATGGCAGTCGTTAAGCCAAGTTAGAGGCCTTAGGGCGGCTTGAAAACTTCGGACAGTAAGACCAGCCACTAGTCTTACAAGCCTCCGCCAATCCGGACTTGGCCCCCGTGGTGGAGTATGGCCTATACCTTCTTCAGGGAAGAGACTCGTGCCACTCGGTGGGAACATAATGGGTTCATAATAAGTTCCTTTGCAGTCAAGTTGCGGAAACCCGTCTTCGGGTTTCGTCATCGATACCAATACAAAATGATTGTCTTGTGTAGATGTCATTATTATGGAGTATCCCCCTTTCTGTAGCGTAACAGCCTCTAGCTGCCGCCCTCACTTTCACTCACTTTCTATGTCTAATTGACAGTACATATTATCGACGTTATCCGATTCAACTTTTAGGTATTGCTTGCCCGGAATAAAGAGTGATATTGGCCCTATCCTGACAGATCTCTTTCGCATTATCAACATTCATTAGCTGTCGCATGCATGCCGGTTTCGGGTACTCCCTATCTTGCCCCTGGGACCGCCCTTACCGGTCCTTTCATTCACATTCACGCAACAATAACTAACTTCCACATAAGACAATCACTTGGGCTTATCCCAAACTAGGATACCCTATGCTATGGTGAGGGCAGGCAAGGACAACACAAACATAAAAAAAACCCAGACTAAGGCCATTTGTACAAATTTACGGCGGCCTCTAGTGGGCATCGAACCCACGACCTCTTTCTTGGTAGTTAAGTGCCTTACCAGCTAGACCAACGAGACAAAATATCAAATCAAATAGATGTATTCCGATAAATCACATTTAACATTTAACAGACAAAAACCTAAATTCTAGTTCACCCTAGCTATCTCTATACCGATCGCTCATTAACAACAAACTATGGCATTAAAACTATCTCCTGCGTTCATCTCAGATCAAAATAAGCTATCTTATCCAATAGATACGTATTGTGCATTATTAAATGCACGAATAACGTCGACCCGTAATCACCAGAGCAAACTTTAGTGTTCACTCACCAAACTCCGTTCAACCACTCTATTTCAATAAGACATAGAGACTATATTATCTCAACGAAAAATGCAAAACTTACTCTCGCAAAACCACTCCGAAAATGCTGTCTTCCGAACTCGCGATGGACTTTATGTACAGGACAATAGAGACTACATTTCTGTGCTTAAAACGGTATATTCAAGTTGGCTTTGCGCATCCGATCACAGCAAATACGGATATAGACCAGTTACGAATCAGAGCGTAATAGAAACGCATGCCTAGCATTATTGCCCGTAAGGAGACTGAGCCGGCTCATTGGTGTAGCTGTAAGTCGCTTGTTCACTTCAGAGGTCACGGGTTCGACACCTGCTGGGAGCAGCACGTGTCTTTGTTACGCGTTGTTAAACAAAAATTAAAAAAATTAAGCGACAGATAACTGTAGATGAACGAGGGTGGATTTTTTATTTTCAATTTTTGAACCACAGTGGTCTAAGTGACATTTTTACCAATAATGTTGTTTAATACAATGGGACGTAGCTTAGCAAAAAGGTTCCAACACACAACATGGTCATTTTTCAGTTAAATATACCAATATGGTCACTATGCTCTATGCTTTAAGAATCAAAGACTTGCGTAGCGATCCGATGAGTATGTGCAAAATTATGGCACGTGGTAGTCTACTCACATATACGGAAAGTGTAAATCAGCATAAACCTAAAAACTCAAATATCTCAAAACTCACTTTGTTTGGGTTGGAACCTTTTGGCTAAACTACATCCAATTTTGAAACACAAAATACAAAAACGTTTATTCTTTATCTTCATTTTTTTCCAGGACATAGTAAATGGAGTCACCTTTTACGCATGCAATGCCTGTACCATTTGACTCCGCTCCTCCATATCATTAAACAAGTTTACTTTAAAATGTTATTGCATAGAAACTTATTATATTATATGATATTTGAAGAGAAACATCATAAATCTTTCATGCTACACTCTAAGAGCTTCTCAGTGCTAACTCCATTGAGAGATCACAACGTCTATCTCTATCTAATACATAAAGTTTTCGTGTCACCACTCACCGTGTTGTGCGCATTCTCCTCCGAAACGGCATGGCCGATTTTGATGAAATTTAATATGTAGTCTGTTAGCTTTTAGAATATACCTCGGCAACTATCGGATAGAATCGGATATATTCGTGTAATAGAAATAGCGGAACTAATATGACACTTAATTTCGAAATCGGAACTAATATGACGGAAACAAACTAATACAGAGCAGGAAGTTAGTATTACACTCGTGTGCTTTCGGCGAAAACCGAAGTCTACTCTAGAGCCCGAGGTATATTCTAAAAGCTAACAGACTGTATGAACGTTAAATAAAAATATAACAAATATTTAAGAGGGGCTCCCATACAACAAACGTGATTTCCCCCTTTTTTATAAATAATGGTACGGATCCCTTCGTCCGAATGCGACTCGAACTTGGCCGGTTTTTCTCTATTAGTTCGCTTTATTGGCGCGGTTATTGGAAGAGAAGCCCACCTATTGCGTCTGATATAACATAACATAACATAACATAACATAACATAACATAACATAACATAACATAACATAACATAACATAACATAACATAACATAACATAACATAACATAACATAACATAACATAACATAACATAACATAACATAACATAACATAACATAACATAACATAACATAACATAACATAACATAACATAACATAACATAACATAACATAACATAACATAACATAACATAACATAACATAACATAACATAACATAACATAACATAACATAACATAACATAACATAACATAACATAACATAACATAACATAACATAACATAACATAACATAACATAACATAACATAACATAACATAACATAACATAACATAACATAACATAACATAACATAACATAACATAACATAACATAACATAACATAACATAACATAACATAACATAACATAACATAACATAACATAACATAACATAACATAACATAACATAACATAACATAACATAACATAACATAACATAACATAACATAACATAACATAACATAACATAACATAACATAACATAACATAACATAACATAACATAACATAACATAACACATAACATTTTACGTACAGGCACATACATTGCTTCTGGCCCCACACTAGGATACCCTGTGTCGTGGGAACCAGAAACAGCAACGTCACAAACATGTAAACGTCCAACTTGGGTTTCTTTTTTTTGTCTCCAGACGGGATTCGAGCCCGGGACCTCTCGCATGGTAGGTTCACAGAGTTCGTCGACTATGAAGTTTGTCACAGTTAAGTATTTGCTAACCGTTTGCCGGCAAAAAGTAAACAAAACAATTACCTCGCAAAAGAAAGTTAATTTCCCAAGTCATAATTTTGTCATATCATGCCTATAGAAAGTGGAACAAATGAAATTAAAGTTTGAATCGCAATTCGTTACGGCATTTTGCTTGATAGGTCGATTAAGTAAGATGATAGAGTGAAATTAATTTAGTACAGATGTAAGTCAGTCAGACCAAGTCAGACTATTTTTCGACGCGTTTCTTGACGATTTTTTGCTAAGGCTCTGTTTCACAATGTTCAAATAAAGTTCCAGTTAAGCTATCCGCAACCAGGGCTGCCGTATGTTCTAAATTTAAATAAATTTTCCTATATTGCGTGTGTTCGCGTTTATGGCTTCAAATTTAGAACAAACGGCAGCCCTGGTTGCGAATAGCTTATCCGGAACTTTATCTGCAGATTGTGAAACAGGCCCTGTGTCTAAACACACTAGGCCGAAAATACGCGACCGAAGTTCCGTGGTCGATTTTACGTTCCGACGTATTTGGCTGATATGACACACGATAAGAGCCTAAATTACGTGGCCGCGTATAAGGTGTTCCTATACAAAATGTTGCCCCCGAATTGCTGCTGAACTTACGCCCGACCGAAGTTCGGCTGTACAGTACGATATAACGCGACGTAATTTCGGCATGGTGTGTCATCAGTAATTTAAAATACATAGCAGGCGTAATCATGCTGAACTTCGGCCGCGTATTTTCGGCCTAGTGTGTTTAGACACTATATAGTCTCTGGTCTACCCCTCTGGGATACAGGCATGGGATTTTAGGGGTCCGTACCCGGTAGTTTTGATCTGTTTCATCTGTTTAATAAATCTAAATACAAAATTTGGAAGTTAAAAATATAAATATTTTGTAACCATTGATTCGAGCTCTCTAACATTAAACTCAAACTCAAATATTTTATTCATAATACAAATAGAATATTTACTTTATGAACGTCAAAGAAAATTTTATTCTTTTCAATACAGTTTTAGCCTAAATTACAAACATCAAAAAATATAAATAATTACTCTTAGAGACAATGTGTTGAACAATAGACACATTTATCCTCTGAATAAATTTAATATTTAACTACTATTTAATGCCAGAAATCCTTGTCTTCTAAATAATCGTTGATTTTATAATAAACTTTTTTGCAAAGAGTGTGCTTAACACAATTATTAAACCGCGATGGAGGTAACTCTAATATGTCTTTCTGGTATCTTGTTGTAGAACTTTATACAGTGCCCCTTAAAGGAAGTATTAACTTTTCTAAATCGTGGAAATGACTATTTATGTTTGTTAATACTAGGGTGGCTACCAAGAGTTTCGAAGTCTTTAATATTTTTCCGAACGTACATAATATTTTCATATATGTATAGGCTTGCAAAATTTGCAACTGTTAAGATGTTAATGATCTTTGATGATAATTTTAAGTAACGCATGTGGTGTTTACCTCTAATTACTTTTTGTATCAAGATTTAGTCTAGATATAAGTTACTGTTAAGAATGCGCAGATACAAAAGCGTTGGTAGTACTAAAAAAATAAATAAATCGGAAGTGGCTAGCACTATAGATAAATTGTTAGCAACGGGTGAATGAGGCTTCCAATTTCGTACCCGATTGCTTTAGCTGATACTGAGGCAAAATGAATAGTGAATACAAACTTGAGACCGTCTTAATAATGACTACATTTTCTTACCCAATGTATGCACGAAGTTAAAATTCAAATGAGTGAAAGAAGCAATTAAGTAGCAATTATTGGTACTACGCACTTAATTAAATTCCCCTGCTGCAAAAGAATGTAATAGTTTTTTGTCCAGCCCACCTGACGTCAGAATGGCTGGTCAAAAAAATCCTTGATTACCAAAATTCTATCATAGGTAGCAATTTTTTGAGATAGGTAGCAAATAGAAGCAATTTGATAGCAATTCTTGGATATACAATGCCTCAACTAATTATAGGCAAAATAGTTTCATTGTGCGTGTCAGTCACCATTACAATAAACTTCTTTAGTTACATAATTAGCTTGATTTATTCAAACATATAGGGCCAATTTTTCAATAGTCAGATAAAACTTAACTGGAGAATAAATTGAATGCTGTCACTGTCTAAATCATACGACAAGACAGTGACAACATCAGTTTTATTCTCCAGTTAAGTTTTATCTGACTATTGAAAAACCGGCCCTAAGGCGACTAATGAGTTCATCATTTTTTGCTAGTGAGATCTAAGCTGGAATTGTTTTATTTTTTCTCTTTCTTTATTTTTTTGTGATCACTATATTGCATGATTTGGTGAGTCCATTACTTATTACATTACATTCCTACCATTACGAGTGTATTACTTTTTAATGTGTTACTACCGGCAAGAATCTGTTATTAGCTGTTAGACACCTAGTTATATTGTTATGACGACCTCTGTGGCGTAGTGGTTAGCGCATCTGCTAACCATGCGAGAGGTCCCGGGTTCGATCCCCGGCTGGGGAGAAAAAAAAAACTCCAGGTCTTGGATGTTTACATGTTTGTGACGTCGCTGTTTCTGGTTCCCACGACACAGGGTATCCTAGTGTGGGGCCAGAAGCAATGTATGTGCCTGTATGTAAATGTTTATGTTTATGTTAATATAATTTCATGCTGATGATTCTCCAAACCGAATAAATATAATAAAAATATACTCTCACAGACAAAATCGCCAGGCAACCAGCTATTCTGATGGTTACTCTCAAGCCGTCCATTTTCTTTGTAACTCTTTCACTGATTTGCACATACGATCTCGCACGTTTCTTGCGTCGCTCCTCCATTCAAGCGCTCCCTGAACAAGCGAGGCCCATTTCCCAGCGGTTTTTCCTAGACACCCACAGACACGATTATGTTGTAAAGTGTAAATTGCAGTTTTTTCACTACTTTCTTTGGCGACATAGTTCACATAACTATACTCTGCGCCAGGTGGAGGTTCTAACAACTTTTTCTTGTAATTTATTTATTAGGAAACCAATAAGCACTGGATAAAACAAGTAATATCAGTAAATATATCTTCTTATATATAAAAATGAATTGCTGTTCATTAGTCTCACTAAAACTCGAGAACGGCTGGCTGGACCGATTTGGCTGATTTTTGGTTTTTTATATTTGTAGAAATTCGGGTAGGGTTCAAACGGTGAGAAAATATGGAAATACTACGAAAACTTTGGTGGTACGAAGTTTGCCGGGACAGCTCTGCTAGAATAGAATAGAATATTCTTTATTGTATGACGACATCTGTGGGGCGTAGCGGTTAGCGCATCTACTTACCATGCGAGAGGTCCCGGGTTCGATCCCCGACTGGAGAGAAAAAAAAAACTCCAGGACGTCGCTGTTTCTGGTTCCCACGATACAGGGTATCCTAGTGTGGGGCCAGAAGCAATGTATGTGCCTGTGTGTAAATGTTTATGTTTTATGTTTAACTACACCAGGAATTACACTTCGGGACTGCTTCCGCAGTCAAACTAAGCAATTGGTTTTATAGAGCCTTATTATATTACAAATAAAGAAAGAAAGAAGTATATTTATTTATCGCCACACAGACAAGAAAAGACATAAAAAAAGGATAAACAGACAATGCAAAATACAAGACAAAAACTAAAAACTAGAAATGGGCACGGGCTATGTCCATGCGGCGGTAAAACGGCCTCAGGCTCAGTATTTGCTGCAGATTTATCACCCACAGCACTGATTTTCTGCCAGGGCCAGATCAAGTGACCCACGGAGCGATCCATCGAGGCAGAGGAGGAATGTCATTCCAGCATTTGGACGTCGCGAATCTGAAGCTGCCTCGGAAGGCTGCCGTTCGGTGCGTCGGAATTACCGTTCTCGACTTGCAAAGATATTTGTTGCGAGACCACGCAATCTTATTGAACAAATATTCAGGCGTCTGGTATTTGACAACATCGAACAACAATCCAGCAAGGTGGAGCATGCGGCGTGCGGACATCTTCAACAGATTCGCGTCGTCCAGATACGGCGTGACATGGGTTCGGGGGGAATCTTGAAACAGAACCGAGCACACGCATTCTGCATACGTTGTATCAACCTTTCAGACATGCGTAGCAAACAGCCTCCATAGACAACGTCACAGTAGTTTAGTTTGGACAGCACAAGCGACTCACACAACTTGACTCGCATATCTACACTGAGGTAGTCCCGTATCCTGTACAGTACTTTGAGCCGGTAAAAGCAATTCCCTACAACTTCAACCACGTGATCTTCGAAACGAAGTTGACCGTCCATCAGTAAGCCCAAGTTTCTGACCTCAGATATCAACTCAATCGCCTCACCTCGGATACAGATAGGCCCTATCTGGGCTAGCCGATCCTTTGTTTTGACAATTTGAGTTGCTGACCCCAGTATCAGACACTTGGACTTATTGGGATTAAGGGCCAAGCAATTCTTTTCAGACCAGTTTGCCACTCTCTCCAGATCCTCATTCAATCTGCTCACCGCTATAGCCACTTCCTCTGGAGGACACGATGTGTATAGTTGAAGATCATCGGCGTATAAATGGTATCTGCAGTTTTTTACTGATGAGACTATATCAGCACTGTAAAGGATAAACATCAAAGGGCCCAAGATTGAACGGGACCCCTCTAGCTAGAAGACAGGGAGCCGAGGAGAGAGTGCTCCCGTCAGCCTTACGCAGAGCAACGATCTGAAATACAGCATGATCTTTTTATATTCTAGAGATAGAAGGGCCATATATGCCGCATTATATATATTTCAACACTCAAGGGTTTCAGAATTCATAGGCTAGTTTCCGTTGACCTACCGACCTACCTAGACGACCTCGGTGGCGCAGTAGTTAGCGCATCTGCCTACCATGCGAGAGGTCCCGGGTTCGAATCCCGGCTGGGGACAAAAAAAAGAAACCCAGGTCTTGGATGTTTACATGTTTGTGACGTCGCTGTTTCTGGTTCCCACGACACAGGGTATCCTAGTGTAGGGTCAGAAGCAATGTATGTGCCTGTATATAAAGTGATGTTGTTACCTATGAAATTTTTCATTTAGTATCATCTTATACTACCTGCAAGTAAAGCGAAATAACTAAAACCTATACATTTGTAATTGAATCTTAAAAAAATATCTTTGACGTTCCTACAAATTTGTACGGAACCCTCAACAGGTGAGTACACTCGCTCTTACCCGGTTTTTAACATAAACATAACATAAACATTTACATACATACACATACATTGCTGTTGGTCCCACACTAGGATACCCTGTGTCGTGGGAACCAGAAACAGCGACGTCACAAACATGTAAACATCCAAGACCTGAGTTTTTTTTTGTCCCCAGCCGGGATCCAAACCCGGGACCTCTTGCACGGTAGTCAGATGCGCTAACCGCTGCGCCACAGAGACATTGTTCCCGCAGACATTGTTTAGCTCGATGAGTTGTTCTAATAGACGTTCAATTATAGATAAATTAATGATAGACATGACTATCGCATGCAAAATCTTCAGTTATGTGTTTTCGCGCCATGTTTTACTCAAGGGGGACCAAGCAGTAATTGTATTCATTGTTCATATTATTTTATCATCATAGCATTTTTATTGTCATTTATAAGTAGTATATACACATACAAAACCCTGTGGATTTTTTTTAAAGAGAGAACCGAAAAGTAGCCAATTAAAACAAATTCATGAAGGAAGGGAAGAGACCCGTGCCCCTCGGTGGGGACACAATGAGTTGATGATGATGACGATGATGATTATAAGGACCCGTGAAGAGGTTTCGAAGTAGTTCGGTAGTAAAAACTGTGACTCCAGATTTTTATATTTTACATTTTATTTATATCTACATGATAATGAATAAATGCGGGAATTTTACCGAATATATGACTCGGTAATAACAGTTTTTTAACCGCGGGTTACCAGACGGGGAACCAATTGTTAAGCAGAGTCGTGAATTGGATGTCGCGATTTGAGACCAATCGTGATCCACCTGTTTTGGTTTGACCTCTTGGTTGAGCTAACAGATGATCACAGGCTGGTCGGTAGAGAATCGTGATGGCATGAAATTTTGGTAACGATGAATACGTAATTTTTTGGATGAAAGAAAGAAGACTTATTGCAACTGTCACAGAAACATAAATTCTTTTCGTCCGTTTAGATTCCTAGA
This sequence comes from Yponomeuta plumbellus, assembly GCA_947310845.1. NCBI lineage: Eukaryota > Metazoa > Arthropoda > Insecta > Lepidoptera > Yponomeutidae > Yponomeuta > Yponomeuta plumbellus. Next base: position 5,841,459 of record OX371218.1, read on the forward strand.
ATTTTAGGGATCTTTCTCTAGAAAGTGAGATTTTATTTCCAACTATCTATTGCATAATCCTTTTCGATATTCCTAGGATTCCTAAAATTCTACAGAGACGAACAAGTTTTGTTCCTGGAATTCAATTATCTATCTATCTATCTAGGTATATAAATAAAACTCAAAGTCCTGACTGACTGACTGACTCACTCATCAACGCCAACCCCTAAGGGCGAAAAGGGTTGCCAAAATTTGTATGGGAGGTATAAATAATATTGTCTAATTTTCCTAAAACTTAAAATAAATATTCTTCAACACAATTGATTGAACACGTGTTTCGCCGTTTTTTAAAATTTAACCCTTAACGGAGTGAACGGGGTTCCAAAATTTTGAACTAAAGTCCACGCGGACGGAGTCGCGGGCGAACGCTAGTATTAACTATGATCATGAGTCTGATTCTTACTTCTCAAGGGATTGTGGATTGTGAGTCTAAAATTTCTCTTCTCTACCAAGTAGCGCCTAATTCAAGAGAACTTTCACTAATTTCCTCAAACGCAATGTAAACAATGATTCGGCCGAAGAGCGAGCGTATGTGGCTTATATTCACGGTCTGGTTGCAGATTTAAGCTGCGCACGAGTCGGTAGACAGGGTTATGTCAGTGACATTGAGATCTGCGGAGATAGCGCGAAGCTAACTTGACATTGAAACAGATTTGGGGGTACTAATTAAAAAGATTTGACAGGAATATTGAGCTGTGCGCGTCATCATCATCAACCCAATATGTCCCCACAGAGAGGCACGGGTCTCTTCCCTGAGGAAGGTATAGACCATAGTTAAGTATGGCCTATACCTTCACGGGGGCCTAGTTCGGATTGGAGGAGGCTTGTAAGACTAGTGGGTGGTCTTACTGTCAGAGGTTTTCAAGCCGCCCTAAGGCCTCTGACATAGCTTGATGACTGCCATCTATCGACATCAGCCGCCACCAACTGCTTGACGTGCGTTGCGAAGCACGGAACAGGGAAAAATGCCACTAGCGTTAGTCACAACGGTCACCCATCCACTGAACGCGCTTTAACTTTGTGATCACTAGGCGGCCGGGGGTACGAGCGATTCAAGGCTGTGCACGAGTTCGTGGGAATTGTGTACATTGCTGGACATTGAGATCTCGGGATTGGAACAGTTATGGGCGTGCAAGTCAAAAAGATTGGACAGGAATATTGAGCTGCACCCACCGTAGATTGACGATTTCATCCGGTTTTCTCACGGTTAGAGAGTGGCATTGCTACTATAACTTCACAAATGTATGTACATAACTAGAAACCAAAGTCAAAGATACATGCTCGCACTTGGAATCAAACTTGGCTTCCGCATCCATTGTTATACCCACTTTCAATACAAAATGGACATAAACAGCGATTGAGAATTAGTCACATTCTTCTATCGTGTAGGTATCTTATATTTCCGCAGAGCATTTATTCCACGGTGTGGCTGTATCCGATCTACAAAGATGCCGGTCACCGCCCGCTTTTTTGGTTAACGTAAAAATTATATCAATTGACGGCTTCAATAAGTGGGTCATCGCTGACCAGTTCTTTCTACAATGTGTTCGCTAGGTGGTGGTCTACAGCTTCGTAGTTACACCTCTACATTAGAGGCCTCTAGAGAGCCCATAATTTGAAGGAGGCTCGTCATCGTGTGAAGACGCTCGGCGGTCGGTATGGGAAGGTGTTAAATTTAAATAGGTTAAGATGATGATGAATATAGAGGTTTTTGCAGAGCTTGCTTTGATTTTTTTGCCTTGGTTGATGTTATAAACATTTTAATGTTAGATAGACTGATAAAACGTTTATTTGCCATATCAAAAACACCACAATAAAATATGAAACAAACACTTTACAAGTTTAATATACCTACTAACAACAAGAAAACAAGACAGTATACAACAATTACAATATTCTGCAACGAAACAAGAAAAGTAACAAAACGGTGTCGTTAACAAAAAAAAACCGGCCAAGTCCGAGTTAAGACTCGCGAACGAAGGGTTCGGTACCATTATTTATAAAAACGGCAAAAAATCTCGTTTTTTGCATAGGTGCCCCCCTTAAATATTTGTTTTATTTTAATTCGAGTTTCTCCCAATGAAAAAGCGGATTAATTCACTAAAGTCTGTAGGAAATGTCACAAAACGACACCGTTAGGTATTTACTTTGTGAAAATAATGGGAATGATATTCCACATTGTATCAACTACATATTTTTGTGAAGTATTTAGATTAGATTACATTAGAACTCCTTATTGTACACACCATAAAACAAACAAATACATTATGAGACTTAAATATCTAAGTTTTGCCGTATACAATTGTACGTATTTAATTTTTGGTGTAGGAAATAAAATGCTGTTTAGTATTGAGAGCGTGGACTGTATTAAAAAATAATAAATTAAGTATTTTTCATTTCACCGAATTAGACCTTAAAGTTCACAATAGACACCTGTGACAAGAAATGACGTGACACCAACGCAACATTGGTGACATTGACATGCGTGACATTGACACGCCAATACATAGAAATATAATTTTTACATAGAAAATACTCGATAATCCGAATTTTTCGCCTGTGTAATTTTTTTACGCTTTTCAACTTGATGTGCATTTCGTTCGAGTCTACCGTAGACCGGTGCGCAATTATTAATAGTACCTGGGTGACCGGTACTTTTTTTGTTATATAAAATATGTAATATAAAATTAAAATAATCCTTTTTCAATAAAAAAAGAACTTGGAAAAAAACACCATGACTCGAACCGGGTCTCTTGAAATCGGCCCCGAAACGGGTCGCCCGTTTTCCCGTCAGAACTATCCCGACCTTGCAAGTAAACGCGAAAATTACCTCTGTATGTTATTGTAGCAAATTTCAATTGCTTTAAAACACGGATAAAACAACGTTTTCTAAAATGTAACCTAGTTAGATCAATTAAACGCCCCCGAAAGCATCTGCCTACAAAATTTCGTGAAAATCGTTGGAGCCGTTTCCGAGATTCTGATTATATATATACAATAATTGCTCGTTTAAAGAGATTAGATAGATAGATAGATAGATATTGTGTAGGCAAGTACGAAGAGAAATTCACGCTCCCTACTCAGTTACGTGATGGCTGTGGATTGCGCAAACAGTGACCGTACGATTCTGTCAAATGTCCAAAACACACACGCTTACCGCAAACTAGTCTCCAAATTAGATCCCTCTCTACTGTGGTCGCTCAGAGATTGTGTTTTCAAAAGACTTTCTAACAATAGCAAGCATAAACATTTGACCTTCGCTTGAGCTCAGTCATTTCTTTTCTTGCCGTTTTGTTATCCTAACCCCCACTTTCTCGAACGCTAACAGTCTGTGAATCTATTGTTAATACGACTACTTAAAAAAATAACCACTTTAAATTATTGCCTTTCCGATATATTTAAAAAAAAGTGCAAGTTCCCTACTACGTCAAGAGCGTGCGGCTTTGCAAACATAAATACTTAAATAAACTTCGCACGAACTTAAGCACAAAAATTATACTCCGTTCCACAAGTGGATCTCATGGATCAATGCGCGCGGCTAAAGATACGCGAAACGATAATCGAAGACGGTTTGATTCATAATGGCTAATGAAAGTCACACGCATATACCAATAAACGCATGTGGATGATTTTCTTTGGGAGTTCGTTTCACGGAATGGAGTATACAATATCGGTTGATGTATTTTAAGTGAGCTAGATTTTCAAATCGATAACAGTACTAGTTAAGCCTGTGTCTCAGAAAACAACACAATCTGCTGTCCTGGCTAGGGACACTAAGAACTAGGAGACCCTGTCCTGAAGTATCCAGGCAAGGACATCACAAACATGGAAACACACCAAACACACAAACCCATGCTCGAAAATAATCAGCAGCCCGAGTGGGAATCGAATCCGTGTCCTCCGACATGGTAATCAGACGTGATACCTGTAGACCAACGAGACAGTCACAGAAAATCCGTCTATTCTCCAAATTTATCTAGTTTTTGAAACGAACACCTCGTTTTATTTCTAGCGTTCAATGAATCAAAATTACATTTTTTTGTTATACATTAGTATGATTTGTTTCATCATCGTCAACCCATTATGTCCCCACCGAGGGGCACGGGTCTCTTCCCTGAGTAAGGTATAGGCCATACTCCACCACGGGGGCCAAGTCCGGATTGGTGGAGGCTTGTAAGACTAGTGGCTGGTCTTACTGTCAGAAGTTTTCAAGCCGCCCTGAGGCCTCTGACTTGGCTTAACGACTGCCATCCATCGACGGCAGCCGGCACCAACTGCTTAACGTTCCGCTCGGAAAAATGCCGCTAGCGATTAGTTTTAATTAACATTATTTTATGCATATAGGCTAAGACTCGCCATAGAGCGAGGGAATGCCGCCACCCGTCTCGAAACTCTACCGGCCGACAGCGATCTGCCTCCAATATTTTATTTAAATTAGAAAATAGGTTTTACTTTCGTTGTTTATTATTCATCATCATCAACGCATTATGTTCTCACCGAGATCCACGGTTCTTTTCCCTGAGGAAGGTATAGGCCATACTCCACCACGGGAGCCAAGAAAGGATTGGTATATTGTATATAATACTATTTGCTTTTATTTTGTGCTAGCTACTTCGTCAAGTTTTGGTAGTAAGATATTTTGTGATTAAGTATTCCCTTATGCATTTTATATTGAATACTAGCTGCAACGGCTTAAAACGTTGTTTCGCCAATTTTTTTATCACTTAGTCTATGAAAAATAGATAACAACCGATTCTCATACCTACCGAATACACATGTAAAGTTTCATGAAAATCGGTGAAGCTGTTTTGGAGGAGTGTGCGCACTAACATTGAGACATGAGAATTTTATATATTAGAAGAAAGAAGTAGAAGAAGAAAGAAAGATAATACTATAATATATTTTATTCATTTTGATAATTATAAAGGTCAAGTTTTTGTCGACGGTCCCAGCCAGGATTCGAACCCGCGACCTCCCACGGTGCAGATGCTGGCAACGCTTCACCTCCGCGTGCTATAGAGAAAGTAATGCTACACTGCAGACGACCCACAGTGTACTGACTGTAAGTCGAAAGTGAAAACCCATGGAACGGGGTCATTGTACTAGTAGTCGCCAAGTGTATTTTGTACACCTGATGGCATAGTTAATAATTCGCCGGAGGTTGTCAGTCGGCTCTCTTGTCGAATCGCTCTTACACCCGTCCGCCTGAGTGATCTTACATGATCACGAAGGCTGAGCATCATAGAGCGCGTTCAGTGCATGGATGGGTGACCGTTCTATGACTAACGCTAGTGGCATTTTTCCGAGCGGTTCCTTGCTTGGCAAGGCACGTTAAGCAGTTGGTGCCGGCTGCCGTCTATAGATGGCAGTCGTTAAGCCAAGTCAGAGGCCTTAGGGCGACTTGAAAACTTCTGACAGTAAGACCAGCCACTAGTCTTCCAAGCCTCCACCAATTCGGACTAGGCCACCGTGGTGGAGTATGGCCTATGCCTTCCTCAGGGAAAAGACTCGTGCCCCTCGGTGGGGACATAATGAGTTGATGATGATGATGATGATGACTATACTCTAGAGAGAGATAAGGAAAGACGTATGGCTGTGTGTGGATATTGAAGGTCACGCGTACGCAGACGATTTTCTTTGGGATCTTGTTTCGTGCAATGGCGTAGAACTATTTTTCTGACCAATTGCGAACTGCAACACTACTTAGCGCCCGACGGCATACGCTGTGTACCGTTCTGTCTGAGCTACCCCATCGTGCATACATTGTCTGTACCGTTGGGTGCAACGAACGTGAATATAGTATTAATGCGATTGATTTCACTTCGCTAGCCGATAGTTTGTCAATAAGGAATATACTAGTAACAACGAATAACAAAATTTTGGGGTAGGTAGCCCCAAAATTTTGTTTAGGCCTCCTCCATGGATTTCTAAAAGGACCGGTTGGAAGCGGCTTGCATCCAGCGTCTTCCTGCCACTTGGATGAGGACGACCTCATCCAAGTGGCAGGAAGACGCTGGGTCTTCCTGCCACTTGGATGAGGTCGTCTGTCCATCTTGTGGCTGGTCGTCCTACGCTGCGCTTGGCGATGTATGGTCTCCATTCGAGAACTTTTCGGGCCCATCAGGTCGCATTTGCATTAGCATTTGCTAATAAGGCTTTCTCAGATCATTTAAATGCACTTGAATGATCCTGTCACGTGATATGATTTTAAATTCTATTGACGCCTAGAATCATGAATACGCGAGCGCGCGTTCCTTTCAAGCCTTTCTCTCCACTATACCTGATTCCCATAATACCAGATTCCCAAAATACCAGATTCCCACAATACCATAAGTGCAGACGACAGCATATTAACCTTCATATTTTAGTTGCAAAGTCCCTAGTAATGGAACGGAGTAGAGTGCATGGGTGTATAAGATGATGTGCTGTCGACTATACATGTATGAATAAAATAAATTGAAATGAGATTTATAATTTTAATTATTTATTCTCTATAATCTATCAACAGATCCTGGCAACCTGAACTTATTCCGTCTATTTAACTATATTTTATGTTTGTGTTTCTCCTCGTGTACAATAAAGAATATTCTTATCTTATCTTATCTTAACTGTCCTTAACGATATCCTTTCCTTTTCACTTTTGTCCATACAATGATCAACATCAACCCATTTTGTCCCCACCGAGGGGCACGGGTCTCTTCACTGAGGAAGGTATAGGCCGTACTCCACCATGGGGGCCAAGTCCGGATTGGTGGAGGCTTGTAAGACTAGTGGCTGGTCTTACTGTCAGAAGTTTTCAAGCCGCCCTAATGCCTCTGACTTGGCTTAACGACTGCCATATATACATCGACGGCAGCCGGCACCAACTGCTTAACGTGCCTTGCGAAGCGCGGAACCGCTCGGAAAAATGCCACTAGCGTTAGTCATAGTCGGTCACCCATCCATGGACTGAACGCGCCGTATGTTGCTTAACCTTAGTGATCGTTTAAGATCGCTCAGGCAGCCCAGGCTACGAGCGATCCATACAATCACATGATGATAGCTCTTTTCTATTTTAGTGTTTTGAAAATAGGCTTCCTTTTTAACCAATACGAGTACATTAAATTGCATTAATGTAGGTGTGTGTTTAATCGTCGATGCCAGCCTTCTATGGCATTAGTAGTTCTATTTTTTTGACCAAAACAACTGAATACGTCACGTGTTATACTATAAATCCGGTACGACTCATTTTGCGGAAGGTCTTCAACAATTGCTAGATAAGCTTCAGGAAAAATATTAACAAAAGACGATGACTGCTAAAGACTTCTAAGTATATTTTGTATTTGCTTGTACAAATTCTGGTTTTGTGGGAATTTGGTATTTTCGGAATCTGGGTTAGTGGGAAGAAAGGATTTCAAGCAGCAATGAAATGACATCCAAGCAGTCATGCAACTGTTATTGTTCTACAATGCAATATCATAAAGGCCCTAAATCTCCACAATGGAGCTCGCTGGATCTCATGGAGGCATTCGCAGTGGCGCGGTTTTGGGAGCAAGGAGTCAGAGGAAGAGTCGATACTTTCGATGTAAATCTCTCAGACACGCCAACAGTAAACAGTCTATGATGAGCCTTCTGATCGTCATTTTTTATAGTGAAAGCCTCCGTTTTCACTGATGATAATCATCGAATTGGTGATCCAATGGACGCAGCTTATCCGATTGGTTCCGATGAACTTTCTCCAAATGATACTTTATATCGATGAAAGTTTTTCGGGCAAATGTTGCGAATATTTGGTTTCGTCTAAAAATATCGTGAATAATTTCTCATAGATGTTCCGTGTGATTATGCCCGTGGTTGTATAAATATTTATCGCGTCGAAATTGATTCATTGCTCGTAATTTGAGTCGAGTCTCGTTTATTGAAGCTTTAAATGATCAGATTATAGTGTAAATTAGAGAGTCTAATGACGAGAAAAGATTAGGAAGTCATAAATAGGGGCTACTACAGTCCAGTCACTTAAAAAATGTAATCAAAAAAGGCGGCGCCCGTATTACCTTCCCTCTATTTCCTCGTCTATTTGCACAATAAAATATTTGGTATCGAAAATAAGAAAGGTAATACGAAAATTCTTTGCTAATTAAATCATATTTTCGGTAGGCCCGTAGGCTCAATGTAAAAATGGTTTTTAAAATTCTTTCCAAACTCATAACGCTACTGATTAAAAGTAAATGAACATTACAAATAAGTAAGGTGATAAAAGTGATATTTATATGTTACTAGCCCCGCAAACGTTATTACGCCAGTAAGGGCTATGAAAAATAGATTCTCAGACCTACCAATTATACATTCAAAATTTTATCTAAATCGGTCAAGCCGTTTTGGAGGAGTATGCGCACTAACACGGTGACACGAGAATTTTATATAATACTAGCTGACCCCGAAAACGTTGTTATGCCAGATAGAGGTAAAAAACATAGATAACAACCTATTCTCAGACCTACCGAATATACATACAAAATTTCATTAAGATCGGTCAAGCCGTTTCGGAGGAGTATGCGCACTAACATTGAGACATGAGAATTTTATATATTAGACTAGCTGAGCCCGCGAACGTTGTTTTGCCATACGTTTTTTTTTCACTTACGGATATGAAAAATAGATAACAACCTATTCTCAGACCTACCGAATATAAATGTTAAATTTCATGAAAATCGGTGAAGCTGTTTCGGAGGAGTATGCGCACTAATATTGAGACATGAGAATTTTATATATTACTCGTAGATTAGAGATTAGACGAGCTGACCCCGCTAATGTTGTTTTGCCAGATATTGGTATGAAAAATAGATAGCATCCTATTCTCAGACCTATAGATCATTATGAAATTTCATGTAAATCGGACAACCTGTTTCGGAGGAGCATACGCACTAACACTGACACGAGAATTTTATACGGCAGACGTTGCCAAAGCAAAGTTTGTTATCTTTTTATTTCTGTTAATTCAATTTCTATTTAGACACATAGATAGATAATGATTTTATTTACACACCAAAACACACATTTTTACATTTAGGTGAAATTAGAACTAAAAAGGACAAAACAAAAACAGAATGTACAAAAAAACAGAAAAAAAACTTTAAAATTAACAATTAAATGTACTCAGAAACATGGAAGGGCCAAGAAAGTGTGGCATTGTGAGTCTTGGCTATAAAAAGGTGTTTACAATAAAAAGTCTCTCGAGTCTCGATTGGCACATATATTTTTCTGTATAAATTGATGAGCCAATAATCCACATGCTCACGTTGTAGTCTAAAAATAAAAAAAATACTTATTTTGATCTTAGTGCGAGTTTTTTAAACTACTCGATCGCGTTAACGTAAACTCATATTCTATAGGAGTGACAAAGCGCGCCATATAGTTGTCTCTCTGTCACTCCTATACAAATTGCAAACGCTCTCGCTATCGAAAGTGAATGAAAAAACTCGCACTAAGGGCCCTGAGTGCTTATACTGAGTTTTTTCATTCACTCTCGATAGTGAGAGCGTTTGCGATTTGCATAGGAGTAACAAAGAGACAAATAGATGGCGCGCTTTGTCACTCATATGCAAAACTCAAACGCTCTCGCTATCGAAAGTGAACGACAAAACTCAGTATACGCACTCTGATGTGATGTCGTAGGTATTTTGTCAAAAAGTCAATTTATGATTGGCAGAGTTTACAATCTCTAGCTCAAATACGAGTACTACATGCTAATACCAAGGAGCATTTTTGGACAGACGACGCCTTTTTTAAACAATGGAGTTTCTCAAAGTGACTGCGCTACAGATAAGTACCTACTAATAGGTAGTAAGTATTTCGTCTGGCACAAACTGTCAAATGGAATATAACTATGGAATTAATAAGATCGTGAAAACCCGGCTTAAGGGTGTAACAAGGGTTAATGTTGCAAAATTGGCTAGCTTTAACTGAAATGTTAGGCAAAAGTACGCACTAAAAAATTCTGAATAAAATCTTTGGTAATAAAGGATATATCAGTGACTAATTCGTACGGAAAAAAAATTGCATTTAACCTGTCTAGATGGCAAATTTTTTTTTTTCCAAAAGCTTTCTTTTTCCACAGAATCTAATTTCACTGGTAAACGATAGTAGCTTTTCATTTAAATCTTTCATGCAAATATCGGCCACATAAATCTCTGCAATCCCAACTGCTCATATATTTTTTAATGTTAATATTAAGCGTGATTAGTACAAAATTGTACGATTTCTTACTTAGCGCAGGGAACAATCGCCATCGAACATCCGCCATATCTCTTATCTGTGTAATCTAAAATAAAAAAATAAAAAAAGTATGATGACAATAGGCTATTTGACAGTGTGAAAAAAACAGTATTATTTATTAAATGCGTCTTCGTGTATGTTGTGAGTCTCAAAACCACTATAAGTCATTTATTTTTAACTAAAAAACTATCATTATTTGCCATTGTATCGAAAACGGCCTGGATTGGGTGACTCTTGATGACGTCACATGTCAGTAAAAATGGCATCTGTCATTCATTCGTTCTTATTTTCAGTGATTGGATTACTGGCAAGTGATGTCATAATTCCTGTGCGACGCCATGACGCCCAAGATAGCGTTTTGGCGGCTTATTTCAAAAGTAAATTTTCGTTCGCCTTTTTTAGAAATAATACACGAAAGAATTTAAAATGACCGCTTTCTGAGGCCAAATAGCCTACACCAACAAAAGGTGAGATTGTTTCCAGAAATCGGTAAAATAGCCTATTTAAATAAAAAATACCTTTTTTTTTCAACATTGGGTACGTGCTAGGCATACCGCTAGCAGTGGATGCAGTTTTTGGTCGATACCGAGACCGACCGGTTGTCTCCAGTACGGCCCGCGATCGCTATACCGTATTAATTGACATCTTGATTTTAGGGTCCCACAGGAGAAGCCCTGTAACCCGCAGCTAATTTTTTTTGTAATTTTTTTAATTTATTTTTTAATTTATTCTAAGTATTTCTAATATTGTACGATATGAATTATCGAGCGAATGTAAGTGGAAGGGCCGGTAAGGAACGGACATACTTTGACGAAATAGGGGATTAATCATCGAAGGGCAAGATAGAAAGTACCCGAAACCGGAATGCGTGCATCGGTGCCGCGGTTAGCGCATCTGACTACCATGCGAGAGGTCCCGGGTTCGAATCCCGGCTGGGGACAAAAAAAAGAAACCCAGGTATTGGATGTTTACACGTTTGTGACGTCGTTTCTGGTACCAACGACACAGGGTATCCTATTGTGGGGAAAGAAGCAATGTATGTGCCTGTGTGTATGTTATGTTATTTTATGTTATGTTATGCATGCAACGACTAATGAATGTTGATGAACCGAAAGTTTTTGTCAGGATAGTTGTAAGTGGAGTCGATGCTCTACCTCTATGGGATTCAGGCGTGAGCTTATGTCTGTATGTATGTACTATAATATATGGATAGGAACAAAAATGTTTAATGTCTCGTGTGCAATAAAGTATAATAATATTAATAAAAAAGTGGTTACAGGTGGCCTACTTGTACACTGGACCGCTCGTAGCCCCGGCCGCCTGAGTGATCTTAAACGATCACGAAGGTTAAGCAACATAGGGCGCGTTCAGTGCATGGATGGGTGATCATCTGTGACTAACGCTAGTAGCATTTTTCCGAGCGGTTCCGTGATTCGCAAGACACGTTAATCAGTTGATGCCGGCTGCTGGCAATAGATGGCAGTCATTAAGCCAAGTCAGAGGCCTTAGGGGGCGGCTTGAAAACTTCTGACAGTAAGACCAACCACTAGTCTTACAAGCCTCCTCTAATCCGGACTTGGCCCCCGTGGTGGAGTATGACCTCAGGGAAGAGACACGTGCCCCTCGGTGGGGACATGATGGGTTGATGATGATAATTAACTGTCGAGCACACATGGACGATTTTCTTTGGGTTCTCTTTTTTTGGAATGGAGTATTGACTTGCTCACCTACGAAGAGCCATGTCTACAGTGATTTGACTAATATTGCAATTCTACGGAACCCGACCTAAACTTTTAGGAGCGGAATTTGCAATGAGTTGTTTGCAAAAAATACATTTCTTATTGCCGAAACGAAACAGTATCGATACTCTGCGACAGGGTACTTATACTTAAGGGCATCTAAAGAGTACTAGGGCTACTGAGGTAAAAAAATCATACCATCTTTTACAGATCAAAGGACGATGGGCAAAAATGTATAAAGCGGGCCCGCCTCCAATAAAAATGGCTTGTTTTTTTAACCCTTAGCCAGGCGGAGGTCTAATAGGTACCACTTTAAATTGAACATTAGCACTTTGAAATAAAGTCCAAAACCAATGAAAAATTCCTACTACCCATGCCTGGCTAAGGGTTAAATTAAAGGTTTATGCAGATACATACGTTCATAAACAGGCAGGTAAAGGCCAGAATTCGCTGTGTGGCTGGAGTTTTTGGATTTAGAAAAAGTTAATGTTTTTGGTTTATAAAACCTTTTTTGTTTGCTTATATTTAAATTTAAACCCTTAATTTAATAAACAAGCAATTTTTATTTTAGGTGGCCTCATTTTGCACCTCATCTCTTGCAAAACATTGAATTTGTACAATCTCTCAAATTGTCAACAGTGATTTTTAGAGCTCTTGGCCGTGAAGTTAAGGCAAAGACCCTAGAACCAGATAGTATTGACGCCATAAACGGCCATTTTTGGCGTCAATCTTATGTAGTCCCAGGTTCGTAACCTTAGGTTATTGGTCATGGGTCCTAAAAATTACTGTATACATGTTTGAAAGATTCCTTGGGGCCACGTGGTTCGACAACGTTGTCCGACATGTCGGATGACGAGGAATTTCGATTCCTTGCTGTCCAAAATGTCGGACTATCAGGATTTTTTTATTCTGCTTAGTTCGGCCACCGGACCAAGAGGATATTTAAAATTCCACTTGTTTCGATCAGTGAACCACGAGGATTACTACTTTTTGCAAATTCGATCTGTACAACAACATACGATTTTTTTTCTCGGAGGCGCTAGTTTTACTCCGTGCACCCCCTTAAACGATGTCCTTCAACTGTAGTGCCACTTCAGAATAAAACCTTTTAAAGCCAATTAGCACATTGTACCCCGGTTTCTCTTCCGCGAACATACTGATAAGGCTGCTGTTACGACTTTCTTGCTATCTCGCTCGCACAACCTTTATCTAAACTAAACTCGATCATCATCATCATCATCAACCCATTATGTCCCCACCGAGGGGCACGAGTCTCTTCCCTGAGGAAGGTATAGGCCATACTCCACCACGGGGGCCAAGTCCGGATTGGTGGAGGCTTGTAAGACTAGTGGCTGGTCTTACTGTCAGAAGTTTTTCAAGCCGCTCTTTATAGGCCTCTGACTTGGCCTAACGACTGCCATCTATCGACGGCAGCCAGTACCAACTGCTTAACGTGCCTTGCGAAGCACGGAACCGCTCGGAAAAATGACACTAGCGTTAGTCATAGATGGTCACCTATCCATGGACTGAACGAGCCCAATGTTGCTTAACCTTAGTGATCGTTTAAGATCACTCAGGCAGCCGAGGCTACGAGCGATTCTACACTAAACTACACTCAACGAAACTACACGCAATAAATCACAACAAAAAAAGTTTTTTTTGTTAGGATACCCTGTGCCTGTAACCAGGCAAGGACATTACAAACATGGAAAAACACCTAGACTGAGGCCATTCGTACAAATGTACGGCGGTCCCTAGTAGGACTCGAACCAATGACCTCTAGCTTTGTAGCTAAGCGCCTTAACGGCAAGAGCAACGAAGCGGTCCAATAATCAGAATCATAGCAAACATAAGCTCCCGAAGGGGAGCCAGAGACCAGAGTTTATATTTTATTTGTGAAATATTAACGTAAATTTATTTAATGTTAACTTCTTTATAAGTGCGATAAATATTGTAGTAGGTATAAGTTAATAAACGAATAATATTCTTATTTGCTTCTTTTTTCTCTTGTTGTTGTATTTGTTTAAATTTAAAAAATAAGAAAGTTTTTGTTTTTGGTGCAGAGTTTTTGTTTCTTTTTTGTATTGCAGTGTAAAATTTGTATAAGTATTTGTTACTGTTTTGTTATGTTTTGAGTATTATGCCGTTGCATAAATTATTATTTTTCTCTCTCTGTCTCTCTTTTTAATAATAATTAGTATTGTAGTGACCTTACAGGTTGTCTCGTACCTTGGCAAATTATATTTACCAACTGTAACATTCTCATGACATAACAATAAATGATTGATTGGTTGATTTCGCCACTATCCACGATCCTGATAACCCTTTATCGATTCATCAACGTTCTTTAAACGTTGCATCATCATCATCATCATCAACACATTATGTCCCCACCAAGGGGCACGGGTCTCTTCCCTGAGCAAGGTATAGGCCATACTCCACCACGGGGGCCAAGTCCGGATTGGTGGAGGCTTGTAAGACTAGTGGCTGGTCTTACTGTCAGAAGTTTTAAGATCACTCAGGCAGCCCAGGCTACGAGCGATTCTTGCATACATTACTGCTAAAAGCAGAGCCTTCTTATTTAGTAAACATACATAGGAAAGAAATAATGCGCATTTCTTCTTTCAACTAGTAGGAATTAAAATATAAAGTGAAAGTGGTACGAATTCCTCGGCTTATTAAAAAATTTAAGACTAAACATCCAGCGGTGTAGAGACATTTAAATACCACAGATATAGATAGATCGAATATAAAGAATATCCTATATTGTACTGACGACCGCTGTGGCGCAGCGGTTAGCGCATCTGCCTACCATGCGAGTGGTCACTGGTTCGAATACCGGCTGGGGACAAAATAAAAAAAACCTTGGATTCAGGTATTGAATACAAAACGGGATAAACGAATGAATGAATGAACCTCAAAAACTGGAATTGGTTGAGCTTTAGCAAGTTTTTTTTGTTGGTATGTTAATTCGGTCCCATCTCATTTATGTATTGACAGGTACTTTCATTGCACTTAATTAAAAAAAAACATATGGCGCAATGCGGCAGACTTAATGCCGCAAGCATTTTCTGCCATCTTCTGGGTAAGGTCGAAATTTTGACCGACGCATCTCTGTCTGCTGAAGTTTTGTTGATATCGTCGTTGCGATTGGCACGTCCGATATGTGCATTTTAACAACTTTTCAGTATAGATACATTTCTGTTTCATTCAAAATCTAAAACCTATAAGTGAATATTTTATTTAATATATCACGTTTTAAAATATCGAAATCGTGTTATGAAAGAAGATAGCCCCATAGCATTCCGATATGTGCATCTTCTTGATTTTTTTTCTTCCATATTCGTGCTATACATCCAGTAGTATCCAGTGTATCCTCAAACCAGGTGGGATGACGATCTGCGAAAGACTGCAGGCAGATGCTGGATGCGGCAAGTTTAAGACAGGGCGCTATGGCGCTCATTAGGGGAGGGCTATGTCCAGCAGTGGACTAATATAACATAATTCATTTATCGAAATCGGTCAAGCCGTATAGCCTTTGCGTATCCTCGTGTGCATATGCAAAGATCATATTCTAACAAATAACACAAACTATAACAGGTTAAAAAGAGACATAGATAGGCGCGCAACGTAACCATGCTTTGCTTTCGCAGTAGGAAAAACACTGATAAGCACTTTTATTTCATTTGGTTGGCAATAAGAAGTTCAAAACTTATCTGATAACTTTTGCGAGGCGCTTAAAACTAATCCATCTAAGATTTTTCCCAATTCCTTCTTATGACATAGCGACCTTGAAGAGAGTATTTGAGCCCCGAACAAAAGATCTCAACGCGTTACTTAGAGAAAGTAAGTTCCAAACTTTTGTTTTTTTTGTTAAGTTCCTCTTGTTTTAGTTTGGCGTTGAATTAAAGCTATCCACTTGACTGACATCAAATAAATATTTCTGATGATGGTGCTGTGGTTCTGGGTTTTTTATGCTGTCATGTCTGTGTGCCTAACTCAAGTAGATTTAAAAAAGGCTTACCTCTACTGTACGTGTCCTGCCCACTGACTGGCGAAAGGTCCCACAGCGATAACAGCATTATCAGCAACATCACACGTGATACGACACTAGCAGTTCCAAACTCAAACCACTTCATTTCAGCCATTCTAACCGACAGAGACGGAACGCCCGAAAACAGCTGAATTTCCCGAAAAAGCTTTTCTCTATGTTCGATTTTTGAAATCCGATTGCATCTTATGTTCTAATATTCAAATTTAGAATGCGATGTTCTTTGTTTCTCCAGCCAGTTTTAACTGAGCATTTTTTTTTCTTTTAATTTTTTTTACAGATTCTCTATCGAGTCTGTGTTTCAACTAACTAATGGCAGAAGAAAACTGCGCGTGCGCTTATCGCGGCGTTTGAAAATCCACTAACCGACTGACCAACATTGGTACGTTGTAAAAATAAGAAACATACATCTTACTATCCTTCCCGTTACATTGATATCGCCCCATCAAACTTTCCCTGGCCACGCCAAAAGGCACCTTAATTCCAGAAGCGTAATGTTCCTAGGAAACAAAAGAAAGTAAGCCGTTAGAACCTTGTCAAAGTGACAGACGAGTTGCTAAACAAGTGAACGGTGAAACGAGAAATTGTATGCGACAGAAGAGGAGTGAGGGAGAAAGGTAGACATTTCTTTTAACATTGCGACTGTGCAAATTGTGGACCTGTTCATGAGTTTTGCAGACTTACCGCAAGTGGCCCGTGAGATTAAAGTTGCTGATTAGACCAACAGACTGCCACAATACTTTCATTCTGAATAATAACTTTCATTGACTTCAGTGGTCGTCTGACAAATAAAATCCTTGAAATCAGTAATTCTTGAACTTAACTTTAGTCGGAGATTTTGAAGGATAACTCGTAGACGTACCTAAGTAGTAATAGGCTTTCTCTCAGAGAGAGAGAGAGTGGGTTTAATCACCCCGCGTGCCCACCGCAGATTGGCGATTTCAATCGCTGAGGTACATACCTGAGGTACCTACTATACATAACATAACATAACATTTACATACAGGCACACACATTGCTTCTGGCCCCACACTAGGATACCCTGTGTCGTACACTTTTACTTTTTTTTTGTATACTTTTTATTCACAGGAACAGCTCAGACACCTAGATTTTATCACGTGGTTCACCGTCAACGAGTGGTATTACTACTATTACTTAGGTTACTTACTCCGAACGAATCTGGGTCTCTCTGAAATATGATCTTGAAAAATGAGCCAGGACTTTCGAAAAAAAAAAGCTTTTAATTCATGGCCAAGTTGTACTTAATATCATCATTATTATTTCTGAATTTCTGGTTTATAACTTGAAGTTTGCCATGGTAAATTAATAACAAAAAAAAACTCCATGAATATTGATTTTAGACTATGTGTCTTTTTCACAATCTGCAGATAAAGTTCCGGATAAGCTATCCGCAATCAGGGCTGCCATTTGTTCCAAATTTGAAGCCATAAACGAACACACGCAATATAGGTAATTTTATTTAAATTTAGAACAAACGGCTGCCCTGGTTACGGATAGCTTATCTGGAACTTTATTTGAACATTGGTAACACGGGCTAAGAATACTATTTAGTCCACAAAAAAAGAAGCGCAAGGTAAGGGTTCCTTAACAAACTTTTGACAAGTTCCCACTCGAAGCGATCGGAAATGGGCACGTAACACACGGCGGAGCTAACGGCAGATGGCTCTCACATCACTTTTTATCTCATAAATTGCACCAATGACATAATTACTAAATAAAATACACCTGCACGTCCACAGATCGCGACCAATAAACTAGGACACCTTGCGCTCCTCCTTTTATGTACAAGTACAAAATCCTTTCTTTGTGGAATGTAGGTGGATATATAAGTTGCTATGTACTCTATATTCTGCTAAAAAGCATACATATATTATTTACATTACATGGATGGATGGGTCCATGAATGGGTGGCCGTCTATGACTAACGCTGGTGGCATTTTTCCGAGCGGTTCCGTGCTTTGCAAGGCACGTTGAGCAGTTGGTGCCGGCTGCCGTCGATAGATGGCAGTCGTTAAGCCAAGTCAGAGGCCTTAGGACGGCTTGAAATCTTCTGACAGTAAGACCAGCCACTAGTTTTACAACCCTCCACCAATCAGGCTGTCTGAATTTTCAACGGTCGGATTTGATTAATAAGTCATTTAAAAGCACTGATAAGTAGACATAATTATGCTTAATAATTATTAGAGCTCAAATTTCTCTATGTCAAACTCTTAAGCCTGTATTACACCGGGGCAACACTGTGCGGCATTGCGCCATGCCACAAGGCCGCATGCTACAACGTCGCACATTGTGGCAAGAACCGTGTGGCATGGCAACACCTTGCGTCATGTGGCAAACTGTCGCTGCTTCTTCTTCTTCTTCTGCCGCAACTTTGTAGCATGCGGCCTTGTGGCATAGCGCAATGCCGCACAGTGTTGCCCCGGTATGATACAGGCTTAAGATCATCAGCACAAAGTGGTCAAGTTTGCAAATTACGCTTCTCTGATGGTCCCAGTTGTATCAAAGGAACTATGTTTAGTGTAATAGCTATACCACTAGTCAACGTCGAAGAAAACATCGTGGGGAAACCTGAGTGTAAGAAAGAAAAAAAAGGTTTATTTTTCGCCACACGGACATACATAATTATACAAGAAAAATAGATACAGAAAATAAGGCAAGTATTAGACATAATTAGAAGGAATTTGAAGCTACAGTGAGAAAAAAACAAAGACAAATAGGGTTTACAGTATATTTGCGCTGTATGTCGATGCAGCAGAAAAAAAGGTCTAGCTCAGTATTTGCTGAGGGTTTGCACCCAAAGCACTGATTTTCAGCTAGGCCCTTCCGGTGTCTTAGCTATTCACATACCTCGGCGCTTGAAATCGCCAATCCGAGGTGGGCACACGAGGTGATTAATCCCATATTATCTCTCTCTCTCAAATCTAGGCGCCTTACATTAAAGCTGGCTTCCTGCGGCCGGCGCTATTGCGGACGGACGCGGACCAGCTCGGACGACACACCGTGGGAACGGTTTCGGTCCGCGGTAGCACAGACGTCTGTGGCGGTGCGCCGTACCGGTCGTGGGTACAATCGACAGCACATCATCGTATACACTCATACACTCTACTGCGTTGCATTACGGGCGACTTTGCAACTAAAATGTGAAGATTGATGTGCTGTCGACTGTACGTGGTCGTATCGATATCCGCAGAATCGCGCACCGTGGGAAGAGCCTCGTGCGTGTTGCATGGCTGTCCGTGTTCGTCGGCCGTCCACGTCCGTCCGCGATATCGCGGACCGTTGGAAGCCAGCTTATAGAGGCTGCTTACGATCGATATTAATTTAATAGTTACTACAATATAACAAAAAGCCAACCATGATTTACATACGTACAAGAGCTCACGCCTGTACCCAGAGGGGTAGGCAGAGATCAGGGAGTAATTATTAGTCGTTTCAGGCACTATCATCATCAACCCATCATGTCCCCACCGAAGGGCACGGGTCTCTACCCTGAGGAAGGTAGGCCATACTCCACCACGGGGCCAAGTCCGGATTAGTGAAGGCTTGTAAGACTAAGTGGCTGGTCTTACTGTCAGAAGTTTTCAAGCCGCCTTAGGGCGTCTGACTTGGCTTAACAACTGCTTTCTAGATATCTGGATTGATATCGAGATTTCGTAATCCGCGTCGGAGGTAACTCTAATACGAGTATATCTTGGGGAAGTCATGCCTTCATAATATCTTGTATCATTCTGTTTTCATTCTTACATTCCCAAGACCCTCTCATGTCTTCGAACTTGCTCATAATCCTTTGCTACACAGACATACATACTATATTTACATAGACGTGGGCTTACGACACATTGGCGCACGTGAGCCTCGAATACACTTGTTCGCGGTTCTGGGTTTGATTTCCGGACAAGCCTTGTGTGTATTTAGGTCTGGGCCACCGTTATCTAGTGGACCACTTAATGTTCGATACGAATTCTTGCCTGTTGCCGGGTATGGATGTGATGATTGGCGCCTTGGAATATCCTCTGGAAAGAATACACTTTTTCCGATTGCATCAGCTAACTTCTAATATTAAATTTCTGGAAGCGGCTAAGAATTCTATTTAGTTTATTTTTTTTATTTTTACATAATCAAGTAAAATCGTGGCACAAAAAAGCCATGGGTTAGTCTCACATGTAGCACAAAATTGTAAAAGGGTTCTATTTAGTAGGGTTAATGGTTCATATTGAAATTGATACAGAGCTAGTTAGCACCATGGATATAATAATCAAAGAGGATTGAGTACTCTGACAAAAAACGGTCCTGACAAGGAGGCTCGAACCAGTGAATGTCATCTCTTTCTAAGTAGGGTGTCATGATGTCAATGAAAACCGGACGAAACATAAGGGAAGCCAGCCGGAAGGAACGAGCGAAGTTCTCTCTTTAGGAGTAACTTGGGCATTTACTTCCATAATGGGCGACACAGTACCTAGTGGTAGGTATATTCATTGACTGAAGAACTTTAATTGTACTTATATTTGCATTTAACGAAGTTTTAACATTATAAAATGAAAGCCAAAATCAAGTTATAAAATTAGCTTTAATCGAAAAATAAACACAAAGAAATAACTCATTTAAATGTATAGAATTTACAACTTGCTTATTGAGTGTTAATGTACAGTACATTACATACTGCCCTTAAATAAGGTTTGTAGTGGAAAAGAAGAGTAGAGAGAAGAGTAAAGATAAAACTCAACTTGGACCATGTTAAAATAGGTTTTTAAAACCTTGAGTGGTATTGCTACAAAAATTACTTAGCATATATTCATGGCTCGATTCGAGTCTGAGCCTTTAATTTGAGAATAAGTAAAGTTCACTATCTTGCATGGATACATGGATACATACAAGATAGTGAACTTTACTTACACAGTTATTAATAGTGAACTTTTCTTACATTTCGTATCATCAGTTACAGTAGGCTACTTTTTATCGCGGAAATCGCACTCATTCTGCGGAATTAACTTAATCATATTTTGATCTACATAAGCTTACAAATTATTTTCAGTGAACCAATTTAGAACTTTATATCATTATGGTACTCTTGGTTTCGACAAGGGTTAAATTAAAAATTAAAAATGTTGTTGCAGACAAATTTTAGTGTACAAATTGTAAATTCAGATAGTAAAATCTAACTTGCCAATACGAATAAAACTCATGTAGCTACATGAGTTATGTAGTCATGAGCGAGATTGATGACAAACATTTGAATGTTTTTTTTTTACATTTAAAATATGCATAAAAGCTAATATACATTACAAAATAGAATAGAATTATTAAGTATAAAATTAAATATTATATTATACCTCCTGTCAATTTTTCTATTCAAACATAATATTCAAAGCTTCTTCTTTTGGGGAATGCATTCAGTCAGTTTGGGCACCTGCATCGAGCTGTGGTTGCTTCGTTGGTAGTTCTTCCAGTTCAACATTTTCTTCCGTCGCTTAGTACCATTACTTTTTTCGCCACAGGCTGTAAATATTTATTTATTACTTACTTTCTAATAAACTTCTTAGCAAACAAAACACAAAGGTAACAGAAAAGTCCTGTGCAACGTACCTAAAGGGGTTGGTAAGCACGTCAATAAAAAGTAAACTAAGTGATACTTTCTGAGTTATTCCCGTTTGAAAATATAAAATATAAAAAAAAAAACAATTTAATTCATTCAATTGTCCATTATCATCATTTAAAAGTATTTTGCGTTACAACTAGTAATAAATTGGGGACATTTTGTCAAAGAGTATTTGTTGTTTGTGATAATTATTTTTTCTATCGATTGGCATAATGTACACCAAACGGCAACTTTTCATGTACAAACGTACAAACTTTAGGTATGCTACAGAGGTTTGAAGCCTTTTACTCACCACTACAAATGGTACAGGATCTTCCTTCAACCTAGGTAAGACCGTAGGCATTGAATTTTGGGTTTAAAATCTTATTTTCTAAAATACCGGCTTTTGCAGGCTTCACAAAATGCAGGATTTTGTGATGTCGAACCAGAGCCTCATATAGCATCCATCCATTTTAAACGTAAGCTTTCGTTTTTAGTAAAACTGAAAAGAGACCATTGGGTAATCAAACACATGGCCTACATTTTACAACATCATGGTCATAGTATTCCACATAAATGAGTAAGAGTAAGACACACTCCTTCAGTTTGTGGCTCTCGCTCTGGACACTTTACTCTAGTTGCTTACTTATACGATTTTATGTTTTATTTGAGAAGACAAAGAGTTTAGTTTTCTACGGAAGGTTTTTCGTAGTGCTCTATCCTCTTTGATTATAACATCCTTGGTTAGCACAGCTAGTTAGCACAGATTAGGGAAAAAAAAGGTTTCATTATACAGAGTTGTTCACAGCCTCAACAAAGTTGTTTACAAAGAGTTTGATTACATCATTCCGTTTTGTACAAAACAGGGCCTCAATTCTGCTAGTTCATTACAGTTCGATGACAGATACACGGTCGCGTCACGTGACATGTTTTTTTATACCACTGACGCTTAGAAAGTTTGCTACGTGCGCGCGCGTAGTGTAAAAGCACAAATGAAATGAAATCGCCGCTTTCATGCAGTTGTCATTATACTACAATGCATTAACAGAATCTAGGCGCAGGTCTACGTTAGTCTACGTAGGTCTACGGTTAACTTAAAAACTTATTCACAACACAACCACTTGGCTTGGTCCCAAACTAGGATACCCTGTGCTATCGTAACCAGGTAAGGGTATTACAAACATGGAAAAACGCCAAATAAAGCTAAAAATATTTAAAAGAATACGTATTTTGGCGCCGGGTCACCAATTAAAGACGACTTTTCAAAATGCCTGCGCTTAAAGTCTTGAATCGACCCTGCCTGACTCTGAATACCTACTACAGCGCCACCAAGTTATCAGTTCAGGTGGGCAAAATTGTAACTAACTAATTAATTGTAAATCCTGTTCCCCATATTTTGTTTCATTTATTCACTTACTAGGATTCATAGATATATTTTCATTAAAATTTATAGACGGGTTAAAATATTCTCCTTTTTCTAGGTAAATTTCTTAAATGTTACTACTAAATTTTCCACTAGCGCCGCTATCAACTGAACAGATAAGATGGTACTGTACGTTCGAGGAATGACAATTGACCGGACTACATGTGGAATGCAGATTTCGTCATGGCGCTTTCCTTTACACTGTGGTATCTAAAATCAAAGTCAAAGTTGGCAGGACTGGATATTTCTTTGTGTGTGAGACACAAACGCATTATTTGATGCAGTTTCCATGTAAATTAGCAAAATTATAGATGTGCCATTACCACGTGTCACGCCGCACGTCCTCGTAGGTTCGATTTTCACTGGGGGGCGCCGTACATTTGTACAAATGGCATCAGTGGGTGTGTTTCCGTCTTTGTGCCGTCCTTACCTGATCACCATAGCTCATGTTATGGCCAGGACACTTAATTTCGTCATCATCGACCCATTATGTCCCCACCGAGGGGCACGGGTCTCTTCCCTGAGGAAGGTAATAGGCCATACTCCACCACGGGGCCAAGTCCGAATTAGTCGACACTTAATTTACAAAACAAGTATTTTTATCTTTCTTTTTTGCACGCCTACCACAATGTTTCCCTTCCAGTACCTTCTGCGGGTTGACTGGTAGGTAACGTCAATAGCATTAAGTCTATCCTTCGTATTTTATCTTTCGTGCAATAAAGGATTAATAATAAAAATAACTATTGTGTAGTGTAGAGGTTATTAATTTATTTAAATAAAAATATATAAACTCACGCCCGTTATCCCCGAGGGGGTAGGCAGAGACACCAATCACTAGAACTGGGCCCACGTTTTGCCGAGTTTATTAGGTCCCAAACGCGACATGTGGCATTGAATATTTAATTAAATATTTATTTGACTTCCTAACTCATGCCTGTAAAATTATACGCAAGAAAATTTAATTTGTATTTTGAAAGACTTAAGAGTAAGTTGTAACTTACTCACTCACTTGAAGCTATCGTCGTTTTAAAACAACGCGTAAGAAATAAAAATATTTTGAAAGATGTAGGTAGTTTTGATTATTTTTATTTGTGCCACTCGATAGGTGAATGCTTTTTGAACCTTGGTCTGTATTGCGAATCACTCCAGTTAATTACTTTCCCTGTGTTGTTGATAATTTTATCCTGCCCTTTTCAACGATGAGTTTTTCGAAGTAAGTATCTATACCAAGTTACATATATTATTTACATTACCTAAGGTAATCATGTAGTTAATGTCATAAATACCACAAAACAGTAATAATTGATTGGATCTGAGCCTCTTGTATTGGTGTTACAACAAAGAGAAACTGGCGTTGTTTATAAACGCCAGTAGCACAATATACTGCTTTGTCGTTTCACCTAAGTATTCATTATATTTTTATCATTTTAGGACACAATATCGGGGTATGAGGCTGCACGAAATTGTGGAGGAGTTGGAAAAGGACGACGAGTTTCTAGTACCAGATTGTCTGGTTCTATTCCCACCAGAAAACTGCAATGCTGATGTTACAGGTGAAGAATCTGGGGATAAAAATCAGTGTTGGTGCAAAATCTACCTGGTTCGCAATTACTAGCTCAAGCACAAATTCACTATAATATGTTTCGAAGAAAATCATAGCATAATGAAGTGATGGTGCCTTACTATGGTGGTCATCCATGTAGTTTATGCGTGGAAAACCCATTTGATGGGATTATAAATTTTGGGTAGGTGCTACTCTTTTGGGCTATATTATCTGGTTTGAACCCCATCAAGGACAGTCTGGAGAAGACTTGAGCCAATAGCGAAAGCTTGGATTGGCAGCCAGTATACACCTGCAATATGCTGACGTTTTGCGTAAAATTAACGCTCAAGTACACTTAAATTTGTTTTTTCACTTCAATACCTCTAATCGATGAACTAGGTCGAAGAAATTTCAAAGCTACTGGCACGATAAGAGCAAAACGCTTATCCAAGTGCCCTTACCAAGCAACAAAGAAATGATAAAGACAAAACGAGAGAACATGGTGGGTGTGGACAGGTCCGATCAGAATATTGGCTTGTATAGACCATCAATTAGAGTTAAAAAATTGTATTTTTCGCTAATTGCCCAGTGCCTGGACATGACTCTACACAATGCTTGGCAGCTTTATAAAACCAAAAATGGTGAATATGTTAATTTGAAATTCCGCAGGAGTGTAGCCACAGCCACCAGACTGTAGAAGGACAATTACGCTGCTTGTTTTCCTATAAACATGCCAACTTCTTTTGTAAAAAATGCAATATTTATCCAAAAAAATGTTTTGAGATGACCATTCATGTTCACCCATATAATTTATACATTATTTGCCTATTTTTGTTTAAAAAATCCAATAAAGTAAAAATATTTAAGTAAAATCAGTTTTTTTACACCACACACCTTAGTAGTACATAATGCTAGCGTCGTTTATAAACGACACCGCTTTTCCGAGTTTCCACAATGAATAATTTTTTTTTTATATTTTTCCCGAATTATTTGATGTTTATTTAGAATCATATAAAAAAATCATAAAGTTTGAACACAATAACCTAATCCAGTAACATCTGGGTTAATGCCGACAAACGTCTTGATCAAGCGCAGTCAGGGCCCTATAGACAAACTTATTGTTGTGTTGGGAGCTAGAGAATGCCTATTGGGAAATTTTAGCGCAGCTTTTTGCACAAGATATCTATCGGGATTTGTACATCACGTTGACTCACTGACTGGCTGACTATTTATAGTTAGATTTCGAGTAATATTTCTCGGAAACTATCGCTCTCATGTTCAAATCTCGTATGAGTCAAGTTAAAGGAAATGTATGAATTAAGGTTATGAAATAAAGTCCAGTCTGTTGAAGATACTGTATTTTTGGGCATCACAATCGATGCCAAACTACAATGGGGTCCACATATTATAAAATTGGCATATAGACTAAGCTCCGCAGCATATGCCGTGAAAAGAATTCGAGAACTTACTGACGTTGCAACTGCTAGGCTTGTTTATTTTAGTTACTTCCATAGTATTATGTCCTATGGTATAATACTATGGGGCCGGGCAGCAGACGTTGAGACTATCTTCATCTTGCAGAAGAGAGCGATCCGATTTATTTACAAGCTAGGTAGTAGGGACTCGCTAAGAGATTTTTTCAAAGAAACTAACATCTTAACAGTTGCAAGCCAATACATTTATGAAAATATTATGTACGTTCGGAAAAATATTAAGGACTTCGAAACTCTTGGTAGCCATCATAACGTTAATACTAGGAATAAACATAAATTGTCATTTCCACGATTTAGACTTGCAAAAGTTAATACTTCCTTTATGGGGCACTGTATAAGGTTCTACAACAAGATACCCCAAGATATATTAGAGTTACCCCCAACGCGATTTAAGAATTGTGTTAAGCACTCTCTTTGCAAAAAAGCTTATTATAAAATCAACGATTATTTAGAAGACAAGGACGTATGGCATTAAATAGTAGTTTAATATTAAATTAAATCAGAGGATAAATGTGTCTAGTGTTCAACACATCCAAGATATTATTTTGTATATTTTATTTGTATTTAAATTCTTAAAGCTTTAAGGTGATTTGAGAAAAGATGGTCAGAGTGGAGTTTTTTTTTCGCTGCCTTTTTCTCCACTACAGACGGCCCCAAGGCAGCGGCTAACGTTATACATAAGTTGTATGTACATTGACATTCAACAAGCAGAATGTAAATTCTTTACGTTAAAATAAATTCTTGATTCTTGATTCTTGATTCCATTTGTTATTCTCGATACGATTTTAGAAAGTGGTGGCAACACCCTTTGCCAAATGTGAAGGAGAGCACCGTGATAAAACCTGACTGCATAAGATATTTTCCATATCACACGACTTAGTAGACATACATACACATACATAAGCTCACGCCTATATCCCAGAGGGGTAGGCAGAGACCAGACTACTGACACTTGCCAAGATCCTGACAGACGTTCGCTTCCTCGGCATTAATTTGGTCGTTGCGTGCAGACACGCCGCGGGGTGGTCCAGTTTGCGCACCCGCCTAAATAGCACCTGCACAAACAGCACCTGGCCTAGTCCAGATTGGGCACCTATTTATCTATCTATATATATAAAAGTCAAAGACCTGACTAACTGACTCACTCATCAACGCCCAGCCCAAGCCGTTTGACCTAGGAAGCTGAAATTTTGCACAGAGGATCTATATATATAATGTAGGCAAGAAATAATAACAGATTTTTTAAATTCAACCCCTAAGGGGGCGAAAAGGGTTGCCAAAATTTGTATGGGAGGTATAAAAAATGTTGTCTGATTTTCTTCAAACTTGAAATAAATACTCTTCAACACAATTGAGTAAACACGTGTTTTACCGTTTTTCTAAATTCAACCCTTAAGGGAGTGAACGGGGTGGCAACATTTTGAACTAAAGTCCACGCGGATGGAGTCGCGGGCGAAAGCTAGTATTTAAGAAATATGTATATTTGAATTCACTAACAGCACCTACCAAAAATATCAAATGGCAGGTGCTGTTATAGTGAATTTAAATGTATTTATTCTGCCGAAAATATCAATAAGTGCCCAGTCTGGACTAGGCCAGGTGCTATTTGTGCAGGTGCTATTAAGACGGGTGCGCAAACTAGACTACCTCGACACGCCAGTATATTTTTTTATCTTGTACACAAATATGACATAAATACTATTCAACCTGAATATGCTAACAACAAGAAAACATGACAACATGCCGCAATGCCAACTTATCTAAGTAAATCGGATAAAACTATATCTCTTCTGCCCAATGGCATAACTATGAGGCTGAGTACGGAATATCAGGGCTTCGATTCTGTTAGTGCATTATAGTACGATGGCAGATACATGGTCGGGTCACGTGACGTGATTTTTCATACTATTGACGCCGAGATTGTTTGATATGCATGCGCGCGTAAACGTGAAGCGGCAACGAAACTAAATAGCCATGTTCATCCAGTTGTCATTGTGCTACAACGCATTAACAGAATCTTAGCCCAGGTCTAACTAACCGTACGTGGACACTCAGAAAAAAAACCAAATAAATAAAAGTGTTTGATATATGTGTTTTTTTTTCTTGTATTTTTATCGTAAAACCTTCTGAGTGGGCTGATAAGAGGGAGACCCAGGCCTTGGTGAATCTGGCACGGGCGGTGCCAGCAGAAATGTGTAGTGTCTCGGTCGGTCCGCTCCCAGTTCTCAGCGCAGGCGCGGGGCAGGACTTTCGCTGCCGGGTCACGTACCCGGTGAAACACCTAGGGCTGGGGCGGCGTGGTTATCGATGTCGATAAGCCTTCACACACTCGCACATAATAATATGTATATATGCCTATAATATCTTTGTAAATGCGTATTGTATCTAAAAATAAAACATAAACATTTACAAACATGCACATACATGGCTTCCGGCCACACACAAGGATACCCTGTGTTGTGGGAACCAGAAACAGTGATATTACAAACATATGCACATAAAAGACCTGGCGCTTTATATAATAGATTAATATATCAATTTTGTTATGTACTGCCACTCTAAATAATTTTATTTGCTATTTTCATTTACTGGTATTGTGTCTTAAGACCTGACGAAAGAGCGGGAACCATGAAATGATGGTTTAATACTTACTTGATGGGTTTCTGCATGACGAGCGATAATATTACTGTAATGCGTAAGTTTTGTCATTATTGTGGGCAGCAATATAGTTAAAAACATGAATTATGGGTTATTTTTTGATAAAAATGGTCCTAGTGTAGTGAAAGCTGGGTTCATAGTGTCGATAAGCCTCTGTGTCTTTTCACAAAAAACCGTCAAAATCATTCCGTCAGATTGTGACATCACTTATGGCGCTTGTAGACTTCAATAGAAATTATGGTGAGTCTCATTTAGTTATAAATAATCCTACGTTCTGCATTGTAAATTTATTTCACACTTACATAGTCAATCTTTGTAGAGGTGAGATATGAGGTGATAAGACGTGATATTTTGTGTACTTACACGTCTCTAAATGTGTGTTTTTTGGTTATTTAATACATATTGTTAATTCTATATGATTCTATGTTCCATATCAATCAACGTATCTAATTTAGTATGCAAAACAAACTCAATATTAAGGGTCTTTATGACTACGTTATGTAGTTTACGGGCGGACCACATTGACATTTCGAAAGTATCGATAATATCGATGGCTTACACATTTTCCCCAAGCCCCAACACTAATGAAGAAGCATTATCGATAAAGTATTCGACACAGCACGGACACAATAGAAAGTTTATTTGTTAGAATTTGTTTCGAGCTTGACGTTGAGTTGAGCTGACGGTCAGCGAAAAAGGCTTTCAAGGGAATTTCTATGACGTTCTATGACGAACTACGAGCAAGCTACCCACTGTCCACAGTCCTTCTCTCAGAGAGAGTGAACGGATTTAGCCTTTTAGGCTATTTTTCTTCGGTAACAAAACGTAGAATAGAAAACGACATCATTATTAAAAACATCATTATTTGTCGACCTCTGGCGTAATGGTTAGCGCATCTGCTTACCATGCGAGTGGTCCCGGGTTTGGTCCCCAGCTGGGGAGAAAAAAAAACTCCAGGTTTTGGATGTTTACATGTTTGTGACGTCGCTTGAAAAGGGAGGTATCGAGCCCAGCTCTATTGTTCTTTCTTAAGAGGCAGACACCTAATTCGGCCATCTTGCGTTTTGAGGCTATCAATACAAACAAGGAACTTGCACCTAATTCTTACCCAAGTCGTTGTTACGTAGCCAAGTTATGTTAGGTTTCTTTCTGGAATCTTGCCTTGTAAAATAAATTGAAGGAAACTGTGCCTGCTGTTTTTGTTGCAAATTGGTTTTGCACTAGGAAATAATATTTAGTTGCAAGTAAGACAAACCGCCTTATTTATAAGAGCATGGTTGCTGCAAAACCAATCTATATCGCTGTTTTTTTTACATAGATAAACGCCGGTATCCCAGAGGGGTAGGCAGAGACCAGGGACTGCCACATGCCCTGTTCCTGACAAATCACTTTCACTTCATCGACATTCCTTAGTCGTTGCATGCACGCACGTCGGTTTAAGGTACTTATTATCTTGCCCATTGCTAATCCTCTGTTTGTCTGAAGTATGTCCGTTTTTTGTCCGTATTTTTAAACTGCGGCTGCATCTTCTCCTTGAAAATCTTCACCACCAACTAGTTTAATCGGCCTTATTGGAGTGTTTGACGAACCGAGTTTTTCTAAATAAAACCGATGGTTTGTAACGCAGTGCGAAAATTCTCTCAGTAGGTAATGGTCCTCTCTGCTATCGGTACAGTGGATGCGCCCGCTCCGCACGCCGTCGTCGGCCTCGAGAGGTCGCGTGCACATTTTCCGCGATCAATTGGTGCCATTTACACCGTTCGACCCAGAACCGGATGGTCAGATTGGTCAGCTGGTAGGTACTAAGTAGTCTCCAAACGCAGCGTATGATGTCCACCAGCTCATTGGCTTAATTCGAGGCATATTGCTGACACCAGCTGAATGGGAGTGGCTGAGTGGACAAATATGGTTTGATTGATTGATAGATCATCGAGATGTTACCACTTGACCACAGAGAAGAAATCACATGTGCCAAGGCGAACTTTTGTCTTCAAAATATTTCTTAAAAACGGTCTACGGAAACGGTTTAAGCAAAAGATAAAATCTAATATAAAAAATATCGTGTCACCGTGTTAGTGCGCATACTGCTCCGAAACGGCATGGCCGATTTTGATGAAATAGTAGATGTATACTCGGTAGGTGTGAGTGAATAGGTTGTTATCTATTTTTCGTACCCCTATCTGACAAAATAACGTTTGCCGGGTCAGCCAGTAAACTATAAAAACTAGATATCTTAATAAAAATACATAGGTATAAATATAACATTTTAATGTTTATTTTCGAAACGAAACGGCTTCACCGATTTTTATGACATTTTTGTGTATATTTGGTAGGTCTGAGAATAGGTCATAGGCTTACATACATACATACATTTACATACATACACATACATTGCTTCGGCCCCACACTAGGAACCCTGTGTCGTGGGAACCAGAATCAGCGACGTCACAAACATGTAAACATCCAAGACCTGGGTTTATTTATTTTTTGTCCCCAGCCGGGATTCGAACCCTAGACCTCTCGCATGGTAGTCGGTTGCGCTAACCGGTGCGCCACAGAGGTCGTCGTTTAATTATTAATGTGGCAAAATAACGTTTGACTGAATCTTAGGCTTGAATTATATGCGTCCGCGCGACCGAGCGGCCCGGCCGCTACACCACGAAATTACAAGCAATCCGCTACTTGACTCTTTTTTCAAGTAAGCCTTAAATGCTAAATGTCTCTTCCATTAGACCAAAAAATATTTTAGTATATTTTTTGAGGACCTAAAAGCAACAAAAACATTATTTTAAAACGTTGTTTTGCTAAACAGCCAAAAACGCGGTCCGCCATTTTTGTCTATGGTTTGAAGTCCAAACTGTTGTAACAAAGTTAGTGATGGAACTCGAATCAAAAATGACGATTCGAATCGACTCGTATCACCCGGAAGATGATTCGAATCATGATTCTAATCGACCCTCGATTAAACTAAAGGTTAAACACAAAAATCCTAAAACTATCCCAATTATACCCCCAAACATTCTAAACACATATCAAAACTGTCCCAAACACATGTAAAAACCATCTTAAACACATCCCAAAACCATGCTAAATTCATTTCAAAACCATCTAAACACGTCCTAAAAAAACAAATAATACATCCCAAACACATTTCAAAGCGATCAAAACAAAAAGTTATAATCGAAAGTAGGTAACAATAATGCAGTGGAATGTGGAATGGAAAGAACCCGTTGACAAGTTCGGTTGGTCAGAGTGGACTAAGCCCTTTAAACACCAATTCACTTTAACCACTTTCTAAAAAACTTCATAGTTTAACATACGAAAAAGTTAATACCTTATCAGTAACATAGAAGCAAGACAAAACTAAAACAATAACTGTTTAAAAAAAAAACTTCAACAAATTCTACTTGTCTCATCGGTCAGGTAAGATTGCCGCGCAATGAATGATTCGAGTAAAAAAACTGATACGAATCCACAATCTGATTCGAATCAACAAACTGATTCGAATCAGCGATCTGATTAGAATCAACTACTGATTCGAATCAACTCGACCATTCGAATCAAGCTATGATTCGAATCAACTAAAATTCTCATTCGAATCAAGTTTTTACCGTCGTGATTCGAATCATTCGAATCAAAGGTGATTCGAGTCTCATCACTAACAAAGTTTGACTATAGTTTGTTATGGCCTTAAGGCTGTAACAAGGGCGAATGACTTTGAGCATTTGACCTCTGAGTTAAAGAATAATAAACTAGCGCAATCTCTTGAATGTTTGTTGTACTTCTTCGGCGAATACTTTAAAGGCTAATCCATAATCCAAAGATTACACAGATAAGAGATATGGCGGATGTTCGATGGCGATTGTTCCCTGCGCTAAGTAAGAAATCGTACAATTTTGTACTAATCACGCTTAATATTAACATTAAAAAATATATGAGCAGTTAGGATTGCAGAGATTTATGTGGCCGATATTTGCATGAAAGATTTAAATGAAAAGCTACTATCGTTTACCAGCGAAATTAGATTCTGTGGAAAATAAAGCTTTTGGAAAAAAAAATTTTTTTGCCATCTAGACAGGTTAAATGCATTTTTTTTCTGTACGAATTAGTCACTGATATATCCTTTATTACCAAAGATTTTATTCAGAACTTTTTAGTGCGTACTTTTGCCTAACATTTCAGTTAAAACTAGCCAATTTTGCAACATTAACCCTTGTTACACCCTTAAGGATTTTACCGTGGGACTTGTTTGGTGAAACGATCTTAACCTAGTCCTAAAATCTGTTAGTGATCTGTGAGCATAGTGAAATAACAACAACGCAACCATGATTTCATCGAGTTTACATGCAAAATATATCAATTATCATTATTCGAGAATGCAAAAAAGAACGTCAATAAAGACCGCCGGAAAGTCGCGGATTCGTGTAGGTACCTACCCAGTGAAATAAAAATACGAAAAACTTGGCTCAAACTTGCCAAGAGAGACCCCGATTCTTTATCGACTGAAACTTGGGTGTATTTATGTGAAGATCACTTCAATGTAAGTCCTGTAATATCAATGTACACAAACTGTTTTTAGCTGTAACAATGCTTGGTTTGATTTGGTTTGGTTTTGGCAAATCAGTACTATCTGCTTCCACGAATCCAGCGTCCATGATTGCGCTTATCAATAAAATGATAATACACTAACTGCACAAGAAGAGTTTTTGCAAAAACACTAAATCCAATCCAAATCACAATCGAACCTACGCACGCACGACTGACAGATGTTTGTTTACAACCAAAGGTGCTTTCAAGATAGCGGATAGTGTTTTCACAGTTCCGATTTAAAGGCGAAAAATATTTTTTTTTTTTGCAAATTTTGCAGCCATCCTGCATATTTACTTAGCAAAGTATTTCGGTTTCTTACGTTAGATACTACAGGAAATATCCCTTTATCGCGTAAAATTTGATACGAGGCAAGTAGCGTATTGTGTGTGAGTTGTGACGATTTATATATACCTGCGCGGTCGCGCCTTCGAGCGGCGTAGTCGCGCGGCCCAGCCGCTCGTACGAGTTTCAACGTGTTCACTTGTATCGGTGCATATGAAGCGGATGGGACGCTCTTTTGTTGTTTGTGACAACGGGTGGAGAGCGGAGACGCTCGTGCCGCTTCATATAAATCAAAAAGCGACTTGGCCGCGGTCGCTGGAATCTGCGGCCAAACCGCTCGGTCGCGCGGACGCATATAATTCAAGTCTTATGACATGGATAACATTTCGGCTTTATTTTAAGTTTTTGTAAGTAGTACAATGTAAACGCTCTTCTACGCCATGAAAATAAAGCTGTCCCGTGCGATGTTCATTGTCCTACGCTTTCTTTTGAGGCGTCTTCCCAGCGCTGGTATCGATGTATATATGTATGTGGAAAATTCCTGAAGTAATAATTTTTTTACAGCTCGAGTTACATTATTCGAGATTTCGTACGGAACCCTAAACTTTTTGACAATCCAATATAGCCTATGTTACACACGAAGAATGTAGCTTTCTAATGGTGAAACATTTTTTAAAATCGGCGCTGTAGTTTCTGACTCTATTCATTACAAACATACACACAAAAGTACAAATCTTTCCTCTTTATAATATTAGTATGGATTAGTATAGAAGTATAGAAGTATAGATAATACCATCACTTGTCCTATTCCTAATCTATGTAGATACCCTACAGCCGAAAACATCCACATACACCCAAACTGAGGCTACGTTTACAAATGTACTTAAGTATAAGTTGTTTCCGGAGAAAAACGAGTTAAAATAATGAGCCCAGTCCTGATGGGGTCACTTTCTTACTTAAACGCAGCAAGAATTTCCGAAAGTGTATCAAAGCCCGTCCGCAACCCTACCAGACCAGTTGTCTTACTGTAATAAATCACGGCGAAAAAGTTGCAGACCACAAGGCACATACACATGAACGTACTGGTTTGGGCCTACTTTGAGTGCTGCTGGCCTTAATGGCCGGTTTAGATTGTCTTAGTATTTAGCAGAGTGCTTTAGTACAATTAGAGAGGCAAGTGCTTTAGTACTTTAGTACATGTGCGAGTGCACGTTTATATTCCTTCCAGTAGAGTGTCATTTCGTCGCCAGGATGAACAAGCAATGTCTCAAAAAACGCGCTATTCTACGCAAAATGCTAAGTTTTTTAATGGTTTTAAGTACGTTTGATAATTCGAGTTAATGCGAACTGTTTTTTCTTGTAACGTTTTAAATTTTCGTTCTTGTATTATTTTATGTTTCAGAATGTGTGTGTGTATGTGTAAGAAGTTCAAATAAATTATTTATCTATCTATCTACTAAAGCATGTAGCGTTAACACGTTTCTACTAAAGCACTCTCCTAAAGCAGTAAGATAATCTAAACCGGTCATAACAATTTGGAACCAGTGGTACCTGTAACCACATTCGAACAGCATAAATAGATGATAATAATTACAGTTATTATTGTTATTAATTCTTTATTGCACAAAAGATAGTGTACAGAAGGTGGACTTAATGCCAATGGCATTTTCTACCAGTCAACCCATGGTCAACAGGCAAGGGGTCCGATTTCGTGGAATCTGTATTTTTTTATTATTTTCACTTTAAAAATTAATTCAAAAAGTCAATACGAAATCTTCAGCCTAGACTCCTGAAATTACTTATTTTTTTAAAGTACCGTTTTTTTTTCGATAAATATCATTATAAAAATAGCCTCAATTTGGGTGTGTTTTGATGCTTGGAATGTCCTCACTGGTTAGTAATAATATAATGTGTAATAATAATATAATATGATGACCTCAGTGGCGTAGTGGTTAGCGCATCTGCGTACCGTGCGAGAGGTCCTGGGTTCGAATCCCGGCTGGGCACAAAAAAAAAAGAAACCCAGGTCTTGGATGTTTACATGTTTGTGATGTCACTATTTCTGGTTCTCACGACACAGGGTATTCTAGTGTGGGGCCAGAAGCAATGTACATAATTATGTGCCTCTCTGTAAATTTTTATGTTATTTTACATTAATATAAACTAATTTTAATATGTCATTCTGGCAGTACAATAAAACATCTCTGTCAACTCTGTACATAAATAAACTTTCTTTACACAAGATGTATTTACATACCTAAAACGACGTGCCTAATAGTAGAGTTAAGTGCTTGGAAGCAGTGGTTTTATATCCGATTATAACGTCATTCCGTAACGACGTTATCATCAGATAAGTTAGATATAAGAAATTGTATGTTAAATAAACATTGTCAATAGTATCTCCCTATTGAATTAGACTAAAATAAAAAATAATAAAAATCAGATATAATAAAGATGATTTAGACGGTTTTGACAGTAGCCGCAGAACTCGCTCGTAGCCTGGGCTGCCTGAGTGATCTTAAACGATCACTAAGTTTAAGCAACATACGGCGCGTTCAGTCCATGGATGGGTCACCGTTCTATGATTAACGCTAGTGGCATTTTTCCGAGCGGTTCCGTGCTTCGCAAGGCACCAGCTGCCGTCGATAGATGGCAATCGTTAAGCCAAGTCAGAGGCCTTAGGACGGCTTGAAAACTTCTGACAGTAAGACCAGCCACTAGTCTTACAAGCCTCCACCAATCCGGACTTGGCCCCCGTGGTGGAGTATGGCCTATACCTTCCTCAGGGAAGAGACCCGTGCCCCTCGGTGGGGACATAATGGGTTGATGATGAGACGGTATCGTGACAGTTATTTGGTACATTCTCAACAAAATTTATTGAAATTATTATTTTATCTAGAATATCACTATCTGACAGCGTATTCAAGTGTTTAAAAAAATGTTTAGTAAGAAATTTTTAACGGTCAAATCGAGCCGTTATTTTATCCTATTTAAACAAAGATTCCAAGATTAATAGATTTTTTTTAATTAATAATGGCATACATTTTTGGGACTACCTGTGATTGTGTTGTGTAAGTTTAATTTATTTATTGTTGTTGGTTTTGTTTCTTGTATTAACGAATGGACATATGAGTCATATAGATGCATAGTCAGCAACATCCACTTTTTTCACATCCAAAAGTATTTGCTATTTTACGGAACAATCAGACTTCTGTCAGGACTTTTTTATACAGGTACTAGCTGTTGCCCGCGACTTCGTCCACGTGGGCTTTAGTTGGAAAAAGTATTTGCAAATAAGTCACGTATACTTTTAGCGCATGTGAAATAATTAAAACAAAAAAATTGTGTAATCCTTAACATTCATATTTATTACATACATTTAATTTTAGAAATTTACAATTTATTGAAATAATTTAGAAAATCAGAGAACTTACATATTAACGTTGCACCCCCTTTTACCAAAAAAATATATTTTTATAAAAAAATACTTTAGTTTCCTGACTTTCAATAAGGGACCTTCATACTGGATTTCATTCGAATAACTTCAATAACGGCAAACATTCATACTAACGTTGCACCCCCGTTCTACCCCCATAGGGGTGAATTTGCGAAAATCCTTTCTTAGTGCCCCCTTACGTTATAAAAGGAACCCCTGTGCAAAATTTCAAGTTTCTAACCCATATAGCTTAGACCTTGCCCTGCTATTTGCGTAATTAAGTTTGTTGGCTTCTCGCGAAATTAGCACAAAAAGGGAAATCAGAAATAACCATTATATTATTATTAGGAACCTATAACCCAAATACCACTTTTTGTTGAAATAACTTTGGAAATCACAGAACTTTCATACTAAATTTGCACCCTCCTTTTACCCCCTTAAGGGATGATTTTCAGAAAAATATTTTACACGTGTTTCATGACTTTCAATGAAAAACCTTCATACTGAGTTTCATTCAATAACTTCACAAACGGAAAAGTTTCATACTAACTTTGCACCCCCTTTTTACCCCCTTGGGATGATTTTTGAAAAACTATTTTACATGTTTTTCAGAACTTTTAATGAAGGACCTTCATATTGAATCTCATTCGAATAACTTAAAAAACGGCAAAGTTTCATAATAAATTTGCACCTCCCTTTTTACCCCTTACCCCCTTGGGATGATTTTTGAAAAACTATTTTACATATTTTTCAGAACTTTTAATGAAGGACCTTCATATTGAATCTCATTCGAATAACCTAAAAAACGGCAAAGTTTCATACTAAGTTTGCACCACCCTTTTTCCCCCTTAAGGGATGATTTTCGGAAAACCATTTTACATGTGTTTCATAATTTTAAATGAAAAACCTTCGCACCAAATTTCATTCGAATAGCTTCAAAAACGGCAAAGTTTCATACTAACTTTGAACCCCTATTTTCCCCTTGAGGGTTTCGTTCGGCAAAGTTTCGTATTAACTTTGCACCCCCGTTTTACCCCCTGAGGGGGTGAATTTACATAAATCCTTTCTTAGTGCTCCTGTACGGTACAAAAATAACCCCTGTGCAACCGTCCACCAACCAGTGCTAAAGTCCAGTGGGTGGAGGGGTCGGAATCGAAAATTTCAAGTTTCTAACCCTTATCTATAGTTTAGGCCATGCGTTGTTAATTATGTAAATCAGTCAGTCAGCTTCTCCTTTTATATTATATAGGATACATAGATGTATTAAAATATTATGATCCAGGTGAGTCTAACTGGCTCGGAGTATAGTTGGTGATATGAGTGAAAGCATTCACACCTTTCACTCTACACTTTGACACCGCGTGTTTGAGCTACAGCTACAGTCGTTGTTTACATACTCTATGTCGAAGGAAAGTTATTTCATTCAACTCCGGTGGTATAAAAATGTTCTCACTGTGCGGTGTGAGTTTTGACACGGTAGAAGATTAATGGTAAGTTGTTTTATTCGCCACAATCTCGCGTAGCTATCAAAATAAAAGTCGATTAGACAATGAATCGCTCGTAGCCTGGGCTGCCTGAATGATCTTAAACGATCACTAAGGTTAAGCAAAATACGGCGCGTTCAGTCCATGGATCGGTTTCTGTCTATGACTAACGCTTGTGGCATTTTTCCGAGCGGTTCCGTGCTTCGCAGCGATGGCAGTCGTTAAGCCAAGTCAGAGGCCTTAGGGCGGCTTGAAAACTTCTGACAGAAAGACCAGCCACTAGTCCTACAAGCCTCCACCAATCCGGACTTAGCCACCGTGGTGGAGTATGGCCTATACCTTCCGCAGGGAAGAGACCCGTGCCCCTCGGTGGGGACATAATGGGTTGATGATGAGACAATGATTCCGAGGTCTATACTCGCGCCACTTAAGGGGCCACCTGGAGCTAACTAGGCCAGCAATGGAAAACATCTATAATACTCAATCATGTTTATTATGCTTAAAGCAACGAGCTATGGAAAGGGCTATGTTCGGAATTTCTCTACGAGACCGAGTCAGAAATGATGAGGTCAGAGACGAACGAAAGTCGTCGACATAGCCCACCGGACGAGTAAGTTGAAGTGGCAGTGGGCGGGGCACATAGCACTAAGAACTGATGGCCGATGGGGCCGAAAGGTTCTTGCATGGATACCACACATCGGCAAGCGCAGCGTAGGACGACCAGCCACAAGATGGACAGACGATCTTATCCAAGAGGCAGGGAGACGATGGATGCAGGCCGCTTCCAACCGGTCTTTTTGGAAATCCATGGAGGAGGCCTATGTCAAGCAGTAGACTTCTTATGGTGAATGATGACGATAATTATTATTATTATTTTTTTTTTTTTAAAATGTAACTTTATTCAATAAACAATAAATAATATAACTTAATAACTTTACATAATAACTTAATTAACAATATATGTAACTAATCTACTATAAACTAAATTATACTTAACTAATAGAACTAATATAATCTAATATCTAATTATATATTTACAAATAAAAAACTTGCCCCAGATCGGTGTCCCGCGGCAGAGAGCCCAGAATGCTGGCAACATTCCCCCTTTGGATGGCCAGACTTATTCTCTGGCCGAGGTATGCGCCAGCTCTCCGGTCTCCCGTGGCGTCGATGAGGCGCGTCGACAGCTCTTTAAAGAGCAAACGCGCCTCGGGGCCCCACGGGCCTAGTGTCTCGACCCCAAACGGCGCAAATATGTATAGGTTGCCCAATGACGCATATTTCCGCCGTTTGAGGCCTTCCGCTGCACTGGCCGCCGAGCCAGCCGCCCTTGTACTCTGAGAAACATGGGAAGGCGCCAGCGTGTCGACACAAGTTGAGTCCCACACTAACGGCCTCCCATGTTTCCAGGGAATTGACGTCATACCGTCGGGCCTCTTACCATCATCGCGGAATACTCCTGGAGGTTCCAGCATTGCTGGAACTCCGGATGTGGCGAGGGCCCTTCGGATGACGTCATTTAAGGCAGCATGCCTCGGTAAGCGGCCCGCACTCCGTTGACACGAAAGCCCGTGGTGACCCAAATGGTCAACGTCAGCGCCGCAGGGGCACCGATGGGGCACAGTGACGGCGCAACCCAGACGCAGTCCCACAGCAGTACTGAAAGAAATATTGTCCATCAGTGTGCCAATTGCCACTGATGGATGGGCCTGTAACCAATAACCCGACTCGCGTTCTGCGACAGCAAGGAGGCGGGCACGCTCTGCGTCGCTGACGCTAGATTCAACTAGCTGTTTTTGCGTCAGCTCGCAAAGCGGCCCGTCCCACTGTCTCTGCACTGTCGGGTCCTTCGGTGGGTCAGTGGAGGGGCAAGCCAGTCTCCATGCCTGCTTGGCTTCCCCACAGCATGAGACCTCAATCGAACCCAGGGATGGGCTGATAATTACCTTATACAAGGCCTCGATGCTGTGGATGGAAGACAAGAAGGCAGGCAGTGCCACGCTTGTCACTTTTCTGACTCCGAGGCCTCCCAACCTAATTGGGAGGGAGGCCTGGAGCCAGGCTCGTTCCGGAATTGGACAATTTAAAATTTGTATATTAGGGCCAAATGGATCGTTGAATCTATTGGCCCCAAGAGTGCCGCCTGGCTAAAAAGCGGACTACACCTTAGATAATAAGTGAATTTTGATACAAAAAGACAGTAACGGATAATTTCGAAGGCCATATGTGTGTTAATTTTGCTAAGGTGCGGAATAGTTACCAAAAATTTTCTTTTTGATTTTCCAGAAAATGTGGGAAAGCTTTTTCTAGGACTGGCGCCCCTAGGAGGTAAAGAGTCTCATTGTCTAATATTTTTAAATTTGGTGCCAGTATGTTAAATTCCCGAACGGGAATTTCTGGCTTTATGTGGTCAAAAATGAATAATTCACATTTACTGTAATTTAGTTCCAGACCGATTGATTGAAATTTTTCCGAGAGAGTTGTAATATCTTTTTGTACTTCTTTGGACTCTCCTCCTAAGGTGCCGTCGTCAAGATACCAGATGTTTAATTTTGATTTCAAAGAGGTTATTATTTTATGAATAGCCAGGCTGAAGATGGCTGGCCCGAGTGGGTCGCCCTGCTGGCAGCCCACAGCAGATTTAAGGGCGTGATCCCTGAATACTAAATTAGAGTGGCAGCTGTAGGATTGCCACATATATGGATAGATTTCAGGGATCGATAATGATGTTTAAAGCATAACTTTTTTTCGTAAGGCAATTTCCATTGCTCACGATGTTAAGACATTGAGATTAAACGGAATGAGAGACATTTTCCATCCTACTTTGTGAATACTTACCTACTTTTTTTTCTAGATTAACTCGTCATGACTTTGGTCACTCTTACTTTCATCACATTAATGTTTGACCAAAATTACCAACTCGATTATCATAGTGAATACATGTCTACCTACTCTCTCTTTCTGAGATAAGTTTTTGTGGCGATTCGAATAAATACATATATTTTATGTCATCTTAACTGGACGTAGTTTAGCAAAAAGGTTCCAATCCACCACATTTACCATGTTTTTGAGTTAAATATACCAAAATGATCACTATCGATCACTAGCGATCCGATGAGTATGTGCAAAGTTTTAGCACATGGTAGTCCAACCCACATTGTAAGGAGTGCGTAAATCAGCTTAAGGTTAAAAACTCAAATATCTCAACACTCACTTTTTGTGGGTTGGAACTTTTTTGCTGAACTACGTCCAACTTATGTTATGTACTGCAGACGGACTCGTACTGACTGAATACGATATCACACTGGTCATTTTGTTCCGGGCGGTTCCGGCCAGAACTAAATACATTGTTAGAATAAGAAATTATAACAATGATAAATTGTATTGGAATAAATTTGTATTGTGTTTTTGTAAGAAAGAAAGCATTTATTTACATTGCCACAAAGGCACACATAAAAAAATTACCAACGATAATAAATTTGTATTGTGTTCTTATTACATGATAGTTTCTATTTTGTTCCAATTAAAATAAAATTTAAGACGTCAACAATTTTTATGTTAGATTCATAGAAAATAATTCAGAAAGCTCTGTACGATCTTTGCTGCCACGCCCCCTTACCAGGCTATTTGTCAGATTTCTGAAAACCATCTCGTATTTTTTGTTGGTTCTTGACGCCGGTTCTTGATTTAGAAGAAAAAAAGTTAAGGTGACACATATGGGTCAACATACGCTATTTGAATTTCTATGGTCCATGGACAAATATTATGTTAAACTTATTATATTATTGCGTCCGTTTGCTTAAGCATTAAAGAATATGATCTTTTATTTGGCCCACATAGTCTATTTACGATAATTGTTTAATCTAAGACATTAATCGTTAAAAATAGTTGTAAATGTATATTCCTCTGGCCTCCCCATTTCTAGATTATAATGATTTTATAGCGAGACATTTTTAAATACGTATGCCATTATGTTTTTTTAAATATGATCATATGCTTTTATAAACATCGAAACATATTTCATCAAAATATACAGTAATTTTTTTTATTAATATAAAAAAATAATAACTTACTTTCATGTCACGTTACAATAATGTCACTTCATCTGGCGAAACTCAAAGAAGTAAAATTTGACTTAAAACCGCAAAGGTATGTTTTTGTCCATGAACTACGCGCATACAATAGTGTTAAGTTAGAAACAAGCTAATGACGTTGAGCAAAATTCCTATAATATAGCGTCAATTTTCGATTCACTGTAGGAAAGCGTGTTTCTGCCAGTCGTTGGTGTATTTCCTCTGGCAAGTCTATGTTTTTGTATTTTATAGTTACGAAATTGATAATTGCACAATGCAATGTTTATTGTGTGTAAATGTCATGTATTACATTAAACGGTGATCAGAAAAGCGAGTGATATGTTTTTGTAGGTTTTGTGCGATTTTGTCACTCCTCTAGCATATTTCATGTTTTATTTAATACGTGTCCCCTTTCTTAGCTATAATCAATGGCCTGTCACTTCCCTGCTTTAATTTGTGACTACTCTGCCAATAGTGTCAGTCCTCTGGTAACACATTTTCCTCTGGTGCTTATGAAATTCAAAAAAATGGAAAATCTTCTGGCCCTCATCATTAAACATTTAAAAATTGTGTCAAATAGAGAAATTATCAATATTGAATGGAACAGATTACATTTCCTTCTGGGACACAAAAAAATCAAATACCGTATATTCACCCATATATAGCCTGCCTGTCTAATAATCGCAGTTATTAAATAGCCAAACTCTTAATATACTATTTGACAGTATGAAAAAAACAGTATTATTTATACGTATTCGTATAAATTATGAGTCTTCAAACCGCTTTCTGGCATTTTAACTAAAAAAATTGAATCATAAAATTTGATACTTTTTGGATCAGTAGCCATTTTATCGAAAATGGCCAGGATTGGCAGAATATATGATGACGTCACAGGTCAGTAAATATGGCGTCTGTCATTCATGTCGTTCTTACGTTCATTGGTTTTATTTACTGACCAGTGACGTTGTAATTCCTCTGCGACGCCATATTGCTAATGTCGCGCTTTTGATTTTGTGGGTAGAAAATGAGTAGACAGCGGTTAAAATTAACGACACAAATTTATTTAACGTGGGTTCACAGGATAAGCCCTACACACGGTCAGTCGCTTTTCGATTGGCACGGATAGGCACTCCCCTGAAGTCGGCAGGCACGTAGCATGATGGAGTTTTGGTGGCTTAT
This sequence comes from Yponomeuta plumbellus, assembly GCA_947310845.1. NCBI lineage: Eukaryota > Metazoa > Arthropoda > Insecta > Lepidoptera > Yponomeutidae > Yponomeuta > Yponomeuta plumbellus. Next base: position 5,885,299 of record OX371218.1, read on the forward strand.
TTTAAAAGTTAATTTTTAGTTTTAAAATTTATACTAAAATTACCATTTGAGCAAAGCCGACTCTGACGACCATGAAGTGTCAAACTAAGTTATAAGCAAATTCGGTTTTTTTAGTCAACAGCGGTCATAGAAAAAGTTTGTTCAAAATTCAAAAGCTGATCTAAAATGCTTATAACATTCGAATATACGCATGTACAAACTAAACTACATTCACAGGTTAAAATATTCAAAAAGTGGTCAGAGTTGAGTTTGCTTTTATACCCCTCATTTTCTGAGTACTCAATGAACACTGACAAAAAATCTGAGATGGTTTACAGAAACCTGACAAATAGCCCATTAGTCATTCATTCATTCTACCAAATGAGCCACCGCTGTAAGGGAATGATTCAACAATGACGACACCAGTAAAATGTTGCTATAAGGAGCTTACTCTTGTAAAAGAAAGCGGCATATCAAATGCACGGGCAATTCTCCAAGGAGGCTGCAGCGCTGACACGATGCGCTTTGCACAGCGATGCATATTTTCACTTTTGGAAGTGCGTCATGGCTTGTAATGGCACGGAGGTCCAGCTTGGTTGAAGCTTCGCCGGTTAGAGCAGGCCTGTGTCACTATGCGTGTTGGTATCGAACGCGTAAGTACATGCGGAGACCACTTCAGTGGCAAATAGGTAGGAATTCAGGCGCCAGAAGAGGTAAGAGTTACGCGGTAGAAAGAGATGCAACATGTAGGTAAATATAACGTAGCTTTTTTAGCGCCGTGCGATCTGAGTTGCCCCTAATTGTATCGCTGCTAGAGTCCCTTTTTCTTTAATTGATTTTGCGGAGTGAATATTCTGTACCTGCACTATTAGTATTCTGTGGTTAGAGTACTTTCGAGACGGTTAGGCAATAGGGTATATAACAGGCTTCTGAAAATCACCTTAGATTTTTGTTGGTGTTGAGTGCTCAGAAAGTGATAGTTTTAAATTCTTTCGAGTGTCTCCTCCAAAAAGAGGAAATGAAAATCCAAATGAACGTAGAAAGACATGAATGACAGATGGCATATTTAATTACTTGTGACGTCATCATATACTTAGCCAATCCAGGGTCTCGATTCTGTTAGTGAATTATAGTTTGATGACAGATGCACGGTCGGGTCACGTGTCTTTTTTTTCATACCATTGATGACGCCTAGATTGCTTGATTTGAGTGCGGGCGTAGACTTGAAGCGGCAATGAAATTAAATCGCCATGTTCATCCAGTTTTCATTGAACTACAATGCATTCACAGAATCTAGACCCAGGTTGTAGTCTTCTGTGTCTTGTTGTTCTACGTCGCATAGCTGGCGATAAACCTGACCCTCTTCAAGGTGCAGTTTCACTTCGTGTACTGATGTGGAGTTGTGCGGGTTTATATCATGCAGTTTATGTGTTATTTGAGCGTAACGTGTTGGGTCATTTTATTACTGTATATTAACGAATCGCTCGTAGCCTCGGCCGCCTGAGTGATCCTATCAAGATCGTTTAAGATCACTCAGGCAGCCGGAGCTACTAACGATGAGCCTGTGTATCACCATAAAGTACATTTAAAACAAACTCATGCCCGTCATGCCCTTGGGGTAATCAGAGGCCCCAATCACGTTTTGCCGAGTTTATTAGGTCCCAACAAGTCACAAGTGGCAAGCCACTTTATCAGCGAATGGTGTTTCGGTACAAACAAACACATGTACGTAACTAAAAGTCATTGGTACGTGTAGGATTCGAACCCGGACCCTCATGATCGAGAAGCAAGGGTGAACCCCACCCCGCCACCACCGCTAACAAAAAATAAACTGAGTAATAATAATCTACTAAAGAATATTCTATCTATCTACTATTGATCTATTGATTTTATTTTGTTCTTAATTTGGGGTGGTAAATATAAGTACAACAAAATTTTCTGCTACGTACTCAATTTATTAAAATACAAATATTGGTATAAAATAAGGTCGACGACATTACAAGATCTACTTACATGTACTTTAAAACAATTCCACCTATACTACAGTAAATTAAGTGAGTTAAGTACTAAGCTACTAACTTAATTCTTAATCCTATGGTAACCATTAAAAGTTTGATAAATAAACCAATTCATATTCATCGTCAATTTAACGAAAATTTCCTGCAAAGATTTTTAAGTCAAACTGACAATATCTCATACCATTTACACTAAACTAGTTACGAATACAATACTAAAAAAAAGCGTATAAGGTCTAGCTATTGTTATAACCCTAACTGCGTGAACCTTACAAAATAGCCGATATTTTTAAAACTAACCTTAAACACGGGAATTAGCTTCGATCAGCAAAGAATTATCTTGGTAAGAATAATAAATGAACAGTGCCAAAGGACCAATAAACAAATCAAATAGGATCACTACCTTTAAAGCAAGAAAAGTCAATGTAATGAATTAAAAAAAAAATTAAATCTAATTCTCAATTACAAAAACGAAAAATGGACTTTTGGTTTTTAAAACTGAGATTAATTATTGGGGTTGAAAATCCTTCATAATCTTAATTCAGTATGATTTACCACTAGTTACTGCACAAAAGACGTTGATCACTGTATAGAATTTAGAGCTAACTTCGATGGTCGTTTAAAAAGTACGAACTTGTCAAAATTACGCACACTTTAATGCCGTTTAAATGAGAGGGTTTTTGGAGCTTTTAACGGTGGTCACTAGAGGGCGCGATCACTGAGTGAGCAACGTGTTCACAGAGTGCATCCGTAACCAGGATTCGGAATTTATTTTCATAGACAAACACTTAAAATATCTTGAAAAAACCGCGAGTGATAAAACGTAGGTACTATCTTCTATTTACTGAAGCGAACGACTAAAGGTAAACAAAGACACAGCATCTCTCAAACTTACATCTTACTCAAAATAGCTCATGCACGCAGCTTTGCTTGCATCGTTGTACTATTATGTATTCTGTGGCATCGTATACATCGGTTTGGCAGAATCAGCGTTGGGTCCGGCTCGCTCGCCCATATTTTCCGTTTCGTAATAACAAACACAAAAGTATAAAACAACTGGACGATGGACCAAAAAACTTTACCAATATCTTATTTACAATGATGAACAGACTAAAGATAAATTACCTATTTTATTTTCTTCGCACTCCCATCAACAACAACGTCAATCTTACTTTTTTTTTGTCTTTAATTAAAAAAGAGGTCCGTAGTCAGCTCCCCATACTTCTTCCTACACTTCGCGTAGCCCATTAGCATAAAATAGTCTTTGACATGTTGACACTTAGTCGTTCGCTTCAAAAAATAGACTGTAGGAATTTCTGTAATATCCTCAATTTCGTGGTGCGAAAAAATCTGAGGTCTTTCCTTTCCTGAAGCACGGCACTATAGCTCATTAATCGATAAAATGTACTATTACTATATTAGTCAATAGTACATTCCGTAAGACAAACCAACCAGGCAGAGCCTCGTGTGTAAACTTCCAGAAAGGAGAAAAAGAGGACATTCAAAAACCACCTGGTTCCGATCAGTTACGTCAGAGGCGAAAACACTTGGGTTGGGATGGGAAGACCTCAAAGTCGCCGTTTAAGACCAAAGCAAGTGAAAATCTTTTACAAAGGAACGATGTTCCTGATGAGTGACACAGGATATAAGTAAGTGTCATGCTACAAGTCTTTCATTTCAATACCTTGGTAGGTACATTTTACCAACTTTTTTCTGTTAGAAAAATTAGTACGCATACTTAAAAATATTTATAATACTATGGAATTTTGCGCGTAATTTGACAGTATGGGTTGCTTTAGCAATGCTCTAACCTACCCTAACCACCGACCCATTATTCACTTCTTTACCCCTCTCCCGCTCTAACAAACGCCTTCTAACTTCTTCTGGGTTGTACCTTTTCTTATAAATCCTCCTAACTCTTCTCACTGGGTTGACGTTCCTCGCTCTTATATTCTTCTTTTTGCCAAAAGTGTTATTTGCAATCACCGAGGGTGCTTTAGAGTCTTCTAGGATTCTCGAGTATGAAGTTCTGTTCAGTTTTCTCGAATGATTCGCGTACAAATCTCGCTGTTCCCTTATGGTCGCATCGTAAAATACTTTACCATTTACCATAGCCTTTCTTATATTATCAGTTGTAGTGAGCACTCTAGGCGGTCTTACGAAGGTGGTTTCACTTAGTTCTAAACTTCTATCATTGCTCAAATCCTTTAAAATTTCGTCCTTAGTTACTTTTTGCACTGTACCTTTTCGTTCGGTGGTTGGAAATTTGTTACCGAAGTTGAAGTCGTCTATGGCTATGTTTTTGGCCTCGAGTTCTTTCTGGGATCGTTTCTCTAGGATGAGTTGGCCTCCTCGCCTCGAGGCCAAGAGGCGACCAATTGCCTCTATTTGCCGCTCTTCGGCTTCCAGCGTTTTGACGTCTGATGGTTTATCTCCTGATTTTGCGTCTTCTATGTCCAGGACCTCTATTGAACCTGTAATTTTATTGCATAGCATATTTTCAAAAGCTACAGATTTGTGAGAAACTACATGATTTATGTGTTGTGTTGTTACAATAAACAAATAAAATGCCTATTGATAACCTATGAGTCCCATTAGGTTTCATAATTGTAGTGCTTACGAAGGTTTAGTTCAAAAATCTAAAATACTGTTTGTATCCGTGAGGTTTATTGTATACTCTCAGTTTTCACAACACTAATAATCTCCTATTTTAACAAACTGTTCAAAGTATATGTAAAAATTAACAAGGGACCAAAGTGCAAAGTGTTGGGAATTTTTTTTCACAAAAACTAAACTAAGATAAAGAAGTTGGTTTGTTAGTCTTTCACAAAATTATTTTTAGTAGTTAGATTAATTTCACCATGTCTTCCACGCAAACTTTACATCCTTCTTTTAACGTACAACACTAGGCGTAGTACTAGAATACACTCGAATTACCTGAGAAATCATCCAGTTTCCCATCAATGCCTTTAGGATCCTTCGTCTTTTCTTTCATTACCGTATCAACTTTACCCGAAGCAACATCTACACCACTCTCATTAACTTTGACCAACTTATCATTACTCGTATTAGCCAATACCACTTCGACTTTCGGTGTAGTAGCATTGACTACTTCATTTGGACGTATAATAACTTCTTCGTTAGTTATGTTTCTGGTCTTTTCATCTCTGTAGTTGGTTCTAGCTTCTGGTTTCTCGTTTTCTGGTGTAGGTCTGCCGAATTCGGGGGGTGGTTGTGGCCGAGGTGGGGTTATAGGCGATCGGTCTTCGTATTTCTGCGTGGTGGTTGTACTTTGATCGGTTTCGTTGTATCGGAAGTAGGTTATGTTGGGCGGCGGGCCTTTATGAAGATAGGCTACTGGCCAATATCTGGGGAAAACCGAGTAAGTGAAATTGAGGGACATTTATTTCTTTTGGAACACAAGTAAAAACAAACTTATGGCGTAAGATAATGACATCATGAACCTATGACCAAAGATGCGTTGCCGATACTACCCAGGACCAGTTGACGCAAAGTGAATTTATTTCTACACTCAGTTTCTTAGCCGTACCTCAGCACTCCAAGATATCCAGCCACGGATGGGTCAAGCATTTTCTCAGATCCTAAGGGATGGACAGTCTCCCAATAACCACTACCAGGTCTGGGTTAGTTAGGCTTGTGGATTTATGTTTAGTCTGTTACTGCAGATGTATTTATTTATTTCTACCCTAAGGACTTTTCACCATACTTTGAACTCATGCTTAGTGCTCCAATCACTGGTGGATTAAGCATTTTTTCAGACCCTAGAGAATGAATCAGCTCCCAATGACCACTACCAGATTTGGGGTAGTGGGACTGGTGCTTGACGTTTAATTTGCTACTCAAGATTGATAAGTCACTTATTTCTACACTCAGGGCTGTAACCATACCTTCGCACCCCGAAAATTTCAGGCACGGGTGGGTCAAGCATCTGTTTAGTCCCTAAAGGATGAGACTAATTATTCTTGAATAGGTCATTGGGAGCCACCCAATGACCTCATCATCAACCCATTACGTCCCCACCGAGGGGCACGGGTCTCTTCCCTGAGGAAGGTATAGGCCATACTCCACCACAGGGGCCAAGTCCGGATTGGTGGAGGCTTGTAAGACTAGTGGCTGGTCTTACTGTCAGAAGTTTTCAAGGCACCCTAAGGCTTCTGACCTGGCTTGACGACTGCCATCTATCCACGGCAGCCGGCACCACCTGCTTAGCGTTCTTAATCACCTACTCAAGGATAATTACATCAGTATTTCTAAAATCCAGACCATAACCATACCTTGGCACCCCAAGACCTCCTGGTAAGGGAGGGTCAAGCATCTCTTCAGACCCCAAGGGATGGACCGGCTCCCAGTGACCGCTCCCGGGCCTGGGGTAGTTGTGCTGATACTTTATGTAGGGTCGTTGTTCCATCGGTACCCTCGCGTAACCTGGGTAATCGTGATCATCATTCAATCATTATGATAAGCAATATTATATGTCTCACTGCAGGGCACAGAGCTTCTTAGAGAGGATTAAGTCTCCACTTAATCACCTCTAAAGGTTGGGGCTGAATTTCAGTAGTTAAAATTTGAAGTAATTTCCAGTAAATTTAGTCCACTGAATAAAGAGAGGGGAAAAACTGGACAAAGACGAGTGAGATATTTTTTTTATTATAAAATGCTGTTATATTATGTGAGAACATTCTCGGAAATTATTTATACTTTAACATAAGATAGAGTATAAGTAATTAAAAAAGAGGTGAATATGTTTATAAAATCTATAAAACTACATATTTTATCAATAAACCAAATAAATACTGTCTTACCAGGCAAAGGATTTCCATATTTATCGTAGTAAGCCTTAGGTCCGTTTCTGTACAAATCATCCCAGTATCTTCGGTCCGCTTCGGGCAAATATGGTCCAGTGAAATATCCTGTAGATAAGTGAATTCGTGAAAAAGAATGTGTTACGTTTTTTACTTTGAAATTATTATTTTTTCTTCTGACAGTAAGATCAGTTTCGACAAGCCTCCACCAATCCGGACTTGGCCCCCGTGGTGGAGTATGGGTTATACCTTCCTCAGGGAAGAGACCCGTGCCCCTCGGTGGGGAACTGTGGACATAATGGGTTGATGATGATCTAAAGTCGCAAGCCTCTTAACTCCAGGTTTTTTCAAAAATGCGCCCCGAAATTTACTTTCAAAGGATGCAACAAAATTTGAAAAAAAATGGAGTTAAAATCTTTGCGACTTTAGTCGACGTATTATTTTTTTACTATTATGGTGGCACTTTACATGGCTATTGGTATTCGCGTATTTGACAAATATTAATCATCCATTGCTGGGGATCCTGGCGAATCTTAAACACTGGTTTTTGTTAAGGATGCAATATTCTAAATGGTCGCCAAATACGCTGATACGAATAGCCAAGTGAAGAGCCAGCATAAAACAAGCTCTCTACCTATTGTGTTGCTCTCAATACATTACAAAACATACATACAAGCTCACTTTATGCAGATTTTGTCTTGTGCAATACAGAATTTGCAAAATCTGTTGTTAGCATTGAAATGAAAATATGACTTGCTTGCTATGGAATATATTAGTGACATAATATAAGAAAAATAAAGTACTCCCGAATACTTCAAATTCAAACATATAAGAAAAGGATCTACAACAATTTATTACAAACTAGAAGTGCCCATGACTTTGATCGCGTCAGCGGCTTAGCCGTGCTTAAATCCGTGCAATAATTTTTGAAACCCAATAAGTACTTACGGAGATTACCCCCTACACACAATCTAATATAAATAAATCTATATAAATAAAGAAGTAAAGAAATATCCTTTTATGTATATATGTATTAATTAAAACTTTTCTTACACTTTCATAAAAAAAAATTAAATACACATCATACAGTCGCAGTGTGGTCTCCATACTAATAATAATTTATATACACGGTGGCCGGGGGATTGACGTCAAAAAAAAAAAATTAGGTCCCTCTTGTCATGGGGTATCCGAATCACCCCCATGTATGTTCCGCGATTTTTCATAGTTTCGGAGTTATGATTTTTTTTCTGAATTTTCATGAATTTTCGCCTTATAAATTTTGAAAATTTCCAAAAAAAAAACTAGAAACTTTTTTCAATTACTTTTTTTTGTAACTGAATCTTCACAAGTTGTTCTTCTATGCATAAAATAATCAGCTTCGTAACTTTGATAAAAGTTATTAAAGTGTTGGTCTAAAGTCAAAAATTTACGTTCGGTAAATTATGACTTGAATTTTCAAAAATAAATTAAAAACCCAAACAGATGTTTTAATGGTTTCTTAGTTAGCCTCAGAAATGCGCAAGACTCTCAGATTTCATAATCATTAAAAAAAAAGTACTGCTTAACCAGCTACTTTGTGTACATTCGGCCTTCGAAGACAGCGAGGTGAAGAATTATTAAAATTAACAATTTTTTTTTTCTGCCATTTCGTCTTTTCTTAGTTTATTAATGAACGAGTCGTCATCATCATGATGAATAAAAGTGGTTTTGTCAATAAAACACAGATTAAAATGTAAAAAAATTTTTTCTTATAATAGGTTTTCAAAGTTGCCACCTCCAGCAGCAATACACATTCTACACCTACGTAGGAAATTATCTTTTAATCGTCTAAAAGCTGCTCTGTTTTCCTTTACAACACGTTCGGCTTCTGTTAATTTCTGCCTCAGCTCTTGTTCACTCCCACTTTCTCTGGCGTATGCTATTTCCTTAAAATAGCCCCAAATAAAATCCATGGGGTTGAGGTCAGGTGAGCGTGGAGGCCACGATATTGGTCCGCCGCGTCCGATCCATCTATTGGGGTACGCCTCATTTAAATAATTTCGGACTTGCGTTGCGTAGTGACATGGAGCGCCGTCATTTTGAAGAACCATGGTTCGTCTTAGTTCAATATTCACGTCTTCTAGCAACAATGGAAGTTCATGTTCCAGAAAGTGTCGGTATCTTTCTCCATTTAATCTGGACGGCAATTCAAATGGACCAATCAGTTCGCCATTGAGAATACCAGACCACAAGTTAACGCTGAAACGATGTTGAAACGTCGACGCTCTCATTTCGTGTGGATTTTCAACCGCCCACGTGTGGTAATTATGAATATTGAAAATTCCAGTGCGCTCAAAACGTGACTCATCTGACCATAAAACTTTATTGAAAAATCCAGGATCTTGTTGTTCTTTTTGTAGCATTGTTTGGCAGAAATCAATGCGCAATTGGTAGTCTGTAGGCAGTAAAGCTTGGACTCGTCGGATATGGAACGCATGATATCCTTCATCGTGAAGTATGTCTTGGATAGAAGTTCTTGGGATGTTCAGAGTACGAGCCATAGCTCTGGTACTCGTGGAAGGATTTCGTTGAACTTCTTCGAGCACAACTTCTCTGCGATCCGGGTCAACTCTAGGGATTCCTTCCCTATCGCCTCGTTGGCCAGCAATGCGGCCTGCCATTAAGGTATTGTGCGTGTTAATAAAAACGCGATGGTCGGGATAATGCTCAGGTTGCGGCCCACCACGACGTTGAAGTTGTTCGCGATACAGTCGCGCTGCTTCAAGGCCGTTTCCTTGTGCAACTCCATAAAAATAGTGCATTTCTGCGTATTCACTTAACGTGTAACTCATCTTTTACACTTCCAAGTAAACAAAGTCCAAATCAGTATGCAAGACACAGTCCAATTAACGAGCAAAGTAGTCAAATAAGTAGGCAGCGGAATCCGCGGACAAAGCGAGACAGTGAGGTAAAACAAAATGAAGACACGTGTGCCCTAAACACAAAGTGAGAACGACTGAGGTACAAACTTGTTTTGTGTTCGCTTCTGCTGCGCTGCCCCTCTCACTCTTACCGCTGAGAGTGAGAGAGATAGCAATAGTTCGGCGGCCTCCTATCCTCAAAGACTATTGTTATTACAGGTAAAAAGTTGCGTCTGCATTTACAACCCATGACCCACGAGAACGGACCGCGCAAAATTAATTACTGTAAAACGGAAAATGCCTCCAAATTTTTTAATCTGTGTTTTATTGACAAAACCACTTTTATTCATCATGATGATGACGACTCGTTCATTAATAACCTAAGAAAAGACGAAATGGCAGAAAAAAAAAATATGTTAATTTTAATAATTCTTCACCTCGCTGTCTTCGAAGGCCGAATGTACACAAAGTAGCTGGTTAAGCAGTACTTTTTTTTAATGATTATGAAATCTGAGAGTCTTGCGCATTTTTGAGGCTAACTAAGAAACGATTAAAACATCTGTTTGGATTTTTAATTTATTTTTGAAAATTCAAGTCATAATTTACCGAACGTAAATTTTTGACTTTAGACCAACACTTTAATAACTTTTATCAAAGTTACGAAGCTGATTATTTTATGCATAGAAGAACAACTTGTGAAGATTCAGTTACAAAAAAAAGTAATTCAAAAAAGTTTCTAGTTTTTTTTTTAGAAATTTTCAAAATTGATAAGGCGAAAATTCATAAAAATTCAGAAAAAAAATCATAACTCCGAAACTATGAAAAATCGCGGAACATACATGGGGGTGATTCGGATACCCCATGACACGAGGGACCAAATTTTTTTTTTTTGACGTCATTCCCCCGGCCACCGTGTATGTATGGAGACCACACTGAGACTGTTGAATGTGTATTTGTTTCTGGAATAAAAATATTTCAATTTAAGTCAAATATCGTCCCTTTATTGGTAAAACGATTATCTACACTTTTTTTACGACTTTTTGAGCTTTAACTATAGATAGAGCTCAAAAACAAGTTGAGTAGCTTGGTGTAAATAACTTATTTTCGAAAAAAAGTGTAGATAATCGTTTTTACCAATAAAGGGACGATATGAAAGATTGTGAAAATTTTTGAATGTTTGTATTGTTAATCAACCGCAATGACAGCAAACGGATTTACATGGAACTTGAAGTACAGATAGATACAGATCGGACAAACACCAGGATACTGATATAACGGTAATTCTGCGCAGACAAATTCGCGGGCACCAGCTAGTCTTCTTCATTCTTCTTCTTCTTTTTTATATATAAAAATGAATGGCTGTTCGTTAGTCTCACTAAAACTCGGGAACGGCTGGACCGATTTGGCTAATTTTTTGTTTTTTACAATCGTGGATTTCCAGGAAAGGTTTAAATGCTGAGGTAATATGGAAAAAAAAATAAACCTTGGCGGTACGAAGTTTGCCGGGACAGCTAGTAGATAATAAAAACCAGACAAATTGAGAGTGCTAAGAGATCGGCTTTAGTGAAGGATTTTTGGTGACAAACCTGGTTTCCTTCTATCGTCTTCAAGAGGTAGGTAGGAGTTGCCGGCCGGCCTGGCCGGTCGGATGTTGTAGTGTGGTCTGTCGTCATCTGCCGATGCAGAAGAATTTAGAAGTAAGAACTTACTTGCAGATGGCAAATTTAAAAGACTGCTTTGCAAAAAGTGATGCTCCGTGAGTCACCTGAAGGCCCTAGCTGCATATCATTACTGTGGGTGCAAACCCTCAGCTAATAGATAAGATAGATAGATAGATAAGACATTTAGTAGTGCTTTGAGACACATGACATAAATCATGACACAATTTATCATCATAACAATATAGATGTGAAATAAATCACAACAATGAATAAAATAGCATTGAATTAAATCACAATAATAAATAAAAATAGAATTATCAAATTACAATCAAATTCTATCATGATAAAATAATTAATTAAAATAGTCATAATAAATTTCGAATGACATTCAATTAAAATTATAACAGTTGATATAAAATTCTCCAATTACTTCCATGAAATCACTTAATTTTAGCACTGAAACTACAGGGTGATATTTTCACCGGCACAATAAATCAACATACGTAATACTAAGTCCAAAAGACAAATACCAACATTTTTTGTTACTACCCCGTTGGTACAAAAAAAAAAAAATACCAATGTCGCATGAGACGCATGAGAACAACTAAACGCACGAACTGGCAACTGCGCGCGGCTTGCGGGAAGGAAAAGAAGCGGCGGCGGCGGCGCAGACAGTAGGTATGACTTATGTATGACGTAGCAAAAAAATCTTACTTGATTTCAATTCTTCCTTCATACTTGCACGGGCTTAGGACCGTCACCGGCGTGGAATGCTTGCACTGGTTGGTAGTGGTATGAATTTCCACACCACGTACTGGCTAACGCCGAAGTGCGCCGTGCGTACCGCGTCGTTGGTGCTCCTTCTGGGGTCTTCCTCGAAGAACGCGAATATCTGTTCCTCGATCTCTACGGCCAAGGGAGGTCCCCCTCCTCGGCCTTGAGCGTGCGCTGGTGCAGTGAACTGTCCGTAGTGTAGCAAATGCTGGGTCACTCTCATGAATATTCTGGTGTTGAGTATTTGAGGTTAAATAAAACCGGCATTTATCAGGCGGGGCAAACTTTCTTCAGCGTATACCCGCCGAGCTGCACTGTATTTTCCCCACTGAGAAAGTAACTACGAACCATTTCGTAATACTCGCGGTTTGTAAACATCGTGCGCGCGTAATTTTCGACTGCAGGAAGTGCGGAAACGGCGCACGTGCACTCACCTAGGTCAATGCGCGCGGACTGAATGAATGACCGGCCAAATCGTGCGCCGGCCAGCCCGCCGCCGCCCGCTCACTCACCCCACCCCGCCCCGCCGCCCTCTGCCTCGCACCGCGATGACACCTTGTAATGGGTGTCCATGAGTTACAAATTCGATGAATGATAAATTAATGAAAATGAAAAAATATATGTGGTAATTTTATTCGATAAATGTAATCTATTATCGATACCAATGATATGGTAAAATTTATTGTACCGGTGAAAAAATCAGGCTGTATAATATGGCTCTGCCGGGCCATATTATGTGCGTGTGCAACAGCAGTACAAAAGGGCCGTATCTAATACTGAGCGTGAGGTCTTTTTTCCTCTACATCGACATAGCGTACCTTTAGACATTGTTTTTCTAACTGCAGCTTTACATTACAAAGACATAGGCTTACAAAGATCCAGCACAGCTGCCAGCCAATCAAATAAACCGCCCCGAGACACATCCGACCCAAAGCTACCCATAGTTATTTAGTTAGTTAGACCTGAGATTTCCGCACTTGGCCTCATAGTTGGGCCATTGTACGTAGCAAGCCTGTGAGTTTACTCCAGCCAGCCTATCCCTTTCCAGAGTGCTTAGTGCGAGTTTTTTTAACTACTCGATCGCGTTAACGTAAACTCATATTCTATAGAAGCGACAAATGTCTATTCAGTGAGCAGTGGCCTCCAAAGGTACCCATGACACGGGCAGCGTTACTGCGCTACAAAGCGAGGGATATCCTTTGCATCAGAAATGCCACTGAGTAGTCAAAGCCACGGTTCTTGAGACGTCGCCCTGTCTCCTTAACAAATATTCAATACAAAGAGTCCCCTGGGCACCACAAGCTCCAGTCAGGCCTGTTTCACTACGCGTGTCGGTATCGAACGCGTAAGAACATGCGGGGACCACTCCGGAGTGGCAAATAGGTAGGAACACAGGCGCCAGAAGAGGTAAGAGTTACGCGATAGAAACAGAGGCAACATGTAGATTAATATGACGTAGCTTTTAGCGCCGTGCGATCTGAATTGCACCCAATTGTATCGCGGCTAGAGTCCCGTTTTCTTTAATTGATTTTGCGGAGTGAATCTTCTGTACCTGTACTATTATGTATTCTGTGCTCCAGTAGTTAACTTGACTTACCTCTATGTCCTTGAGATGGGTGCGGTACGTTGTGCTGGTGGTAAGGGTAATACTTTTCGCTGCAAGGACGCCATTGCTCCGTCGCCCTTCCTACATAGCACCTGATGAGAATTATTTATCGGTTGATATTTTTAACTATGATGTCAATTGAATTGGCCGGTGGCGACTTTTTGATGACCTGATGTGGTTGATTTATGGTCAACTGAAGTGAGTGGTTAAATAAAAAAAAACTTTGTTCCAGATACTATACTTTTGTCGGAAGAGACCGACCGAGTTTCGCTCTGATAAGCAGAGCTTACTTTAAAAATATTTTTTTGACAATTAACATAACATTTACATACAGGCACATACATTGCTTTTGGCCCCACACTAGGATACCCCATACCCTGTGTCGTGGGAACCAGAAACGACGAACAAACAAACGTCACAAACATGTAAACATCCAAGACCTGGGTTTCTTTTTTTTTGTCCCCAGCCGGGATTCGAACCCGGGACCTCTCGCATGGTAGGTATGAATAAGAATTCTTAGCTTACCAACTTTATTCCGGATACACTTACTTGACTTTTTATCGGAAGACTTCGACCAGCCTAGGTAGTACAGCGCCACCAAACTATATGTTCAGGTGGACAAAATTGTAACTAACTAATTAATTGTAAATTATGTTCCCCATTTTATGTTCTATTTATTCATAGATATTATTTATAGATATATGTTCATTAAAATTTAAAGATGGGTTAAAATATTCTCATTTTTCTATGTAAATAAACTTAAATGTTACTACTAAATTCTCCACTAGCGCCGCTACATATATCAACTGAACAGATAAGATGGAGGCACTGTAGACGGCACTGTAGCGAGTCACGCGCTATAACGTCAAAAGTCGCGACTTTGTACAGTCTGTTTTTTTATTAAATGAAAAAAAATATATTGTCACGTTGACACCTCCAGACAATTCTTAGGCTGTCAATGTCTGAATGTTGCTAGTACGTAAAAACTAAATATTTTACTTCCATTTTTATTCCAAGTTAAATTGTGTGTGCTACGCAGGTGTTTTTTTTTAGACTTTGCTCTTACGAGTAATCAATTTTAACGTCTTTGATGTGATAAGGATTTTGGGCACATGAGTCTTCTATTCACGGTAAAAAAATCTACCGAGTTAACCTATAGCTTTTATAGCGGTAGCACCGCGTCATTTTTTTTGCATCGAATTAAAAGACGGACTGTAGTATAATAACTGACATTTTAGCGCCACAAAACGCATGACTCGCGTCATCGTACAGTCGACAGCACGTCAACCTTCACATTTTAGTAGTAAAGTCGCCCGTAATATAACGGAGTAGAGTGCGTGGGTGTATACGATTATGTGCAGCTGTCGACTGTGCTACCTATGCAGATCAACCGACAAAGCGAGCTACGTCTCTGCTCACCACCACCTTCGTGAATCAGAGCGAACCCTGGTCGGACTCTGCCGACGAAAAGTCAAGTAAGTGTATCTAAATAAAGTTAATAAGGTGTACAGGTCAGTTATCTAAAGCTGGCACGTTCACAGTACTCACACTTATGCAATTTCACTATACAGTATGTTTAAAAATAAATGATTTTGATTCAAAATGCGACTCTAGTTTAAGTGTAGACTAGAGTTAGGTTTTAGTAAGATGATAGTAAGATTTAGTAAGGTGCGTTGTAGATAAGTAAATACAAATATACTGTGTTACTTGTTATAATATATTTTTAGCAAATTCGAGGCAAAAGATGTCAGAAGAACTCGTGGATTTATTCTATGGTAACACTCAACTTAAGGTGGTATACTGGGACTTACGAGGATTTTCGTACATTTTTAAATCAGTTTTATTCCTTAAATACAAAGTTGACAAATGTAAGGTTTCAGTATGTCAATATTGATTATATTACCGAGAGCCAGTAAAGAACAAAAACGCGATTGGGTAACATTTTCTCGATAGAAATTAATTCCAAAGTAGGGCCTTTTATTTCACTTTTTCAAGCCCCACACCGTACAACTGTAACCTATAGTACCAATTTTTTTTCTCTGAATAAGCAATTACCATTTACGAGGCCTAGCAGATTTGTTTTTTTGTTTTAGGTTACCGTTTTTTTTTAAATTAATTTAATCTGCCGGAACCACGATTTGTTGATAAGGGCGAATTTGCGCGATGCTATCGCTGTCTCAAATTTCGCGAACGGGGGGGATCGCTCCCTCACTTTCCAGCGCGCCGCCTTCTCATTACTCAGTGCTTTCGGAGCTTCTCTCGGCACTAGATCTGCGTTTGCGCTTGAGCGAATTCTAATAAGATTTTTTTACGTAGTTAAGTTTAGTCTTACCAAGTTTGTGTTGCTTTTGTAGTACTTTTAGTTTCGTTGTAGTTAATAACTGTTGTTTTGTAGTGTAGACAATATTTTGTATAGGGATAAAGTGTAAATATGGGGAACAAAAGTAAAGATAAGAGACATTCAAATGTGGCAAAATGAAGAGTCTTAGAAAAGTGTGGTATGGAGACAACAAAATAAAATTGAAATAGTAGAAAGGGACCAAAAGGTTTGGCAAGAAAAAATGGAACCTAAATTAGTATTATTTTACCACGATTGCCTCTTGCCAGAACTTGTGGACCCTAAATTTAAAAATTCGCGATCCTGAATACTGTACGATCAAAGATAAAGAAAATATTAATCTGTAAATAAATTATTAAATTTTATTTTAAATTATACACGTGGTTTTAGTATATTGTCTTGTCTACCTCCTTTCAATCTTCTGACGAGTGCAGTCAGTTTTTCAGCCTGGCCAAGTTTTCGGCCGGATCACAGTGCATACACGACGAATCTCATTTGAACCCTTTTTGCGCTATAGTCTCATAAAACTTTAATATTTAAAAATCTTTAATATTTTGTGTGTGTTGACTGTGTTCACACCTCGCATGTTTGTAAGTATTAAGCTAATAAAGAAGTTTAAAAATCAATCAAATCAATAACATAACTATAATAACGCTAAATTCTACAACATTTTTTGTGCTATCTTCAACTATGTACAGGGTGTCCCGTTATGAGTGGTCCAAACGTTACCTGGTGAAGGATCGGACTGTCCCCTATCAGAAAATCAAAAAGTAGGTTCTATAAAAGTGTCACGGTTTTCGAGAAATTTGAGGTTTTACATTTTTTTTAATTATTTCCGACTAATCTTAGTAATTTGAAGGTAAAATCTAGAAATTAAGAATTTCTAGCTTAGGTTTTTACAGACCTACCAAATTGTCATGGCACAGAAGAAATAAAATAATTTTATTTGAAATTTTCGATCATAAGAAGAAATCATTGAGGTTTGACGCATCGTGGTTGCAAAAAAAGATATGACAACCTGGCTGCCCATGATCTTAAAAAATTCAAAATGTTGTGCAAGATAACCAAACAAAAATATTAAATAAATAGTTCATACACATGTTAACAGGTTATGAACTACAGATTAAATAAATGAGAAAATGGAGAGGACTTGGACAATAAAATACGAAAAAAATATTCAAACTTAAGATTGTTTGAATCTAATAAACTGATTTTTTTTACAACATGTGCTCAAAATGACCACCACATGCTCTTATGCACGCTCTACACCTTTTTATGAAAGATCGCTTAATGTGACGTGTGTAGCGACGCTTGCGTACTGTATGTCGTGACGGCTTTTTGAATTTTTCTTTTTAAGTCTTGTAAGTTTTCAATTGGGCTCTTGTAGACCAGCTCCTTTAAAGATCCCCAGAAAAAAAAATCCAGCGGATTCAGATCAGGTGATCTTGGTGGCCACAATATGGTGCCGACCCGGCCAATCCATCTTTCACATGTTTGTGACGTCGGTGTTTCTGGTTCCCACGACACAGGGTATCCTAGTGTGGGGCCAGAAGCAAGTGATTTCTGACTTGCACGGCATAATGTGCAGGACATCCGTCGTGTTGAGGCCACATTGTTCTCCGAATGTCAAGTGGTACTTCTTCCAAGAGGCCGGGAAGGTCGTTTTCCAGAAAATGCAGGTAGTTATCCCCATTCAAGGTATCTGGCAGCTCAAACGGTCCAATAATATCTCCATTTAAAATCCCTGTCCATAAATTTCCTTTGAATCCGTATTGTGATCGATCGGCCTTATAGTAATAAGGCCGCCAATTGTACTTAGATTTATAAAAATTTGTAAATGTTATTTATGAGTACAATAAAGAATATTCTATCTATCTATCTATCTTCTTTTTTGTTGTGTGGATTCTCCAACTGCCAGCTGTGGAGCTTATGCATATTCATAAAACCGTATTTTCGGCAAGTGGATTAATCACTCCATAATATGGTATTAAACCATTCGTTCTCATCTTTCATTTTTCGTAGCATTCTTCTGCAAAAAGCGACTCTTTGTGGGTAATCTCTCGGCTGCATGGTTTGCACACGCTGCACATGGTACGGGTGAAATCCATAAACTTTTTTGAGTATCACTTGTACTCTTGACTTTGGGACACCAGTGCGTCGTTCAATTTCTCGTACTGAAGTAGTTGGATCAGCTTCCCTCTCAGCCAATACTTCATATTCGCCTTCAAAACGCGGTCTTCCTTCATGACCGCGACTCACGCTAGTTTCAGGAAATCTTCCTTCTGATAACGCAATATTTAGTCTGCTAATAACACGGTGGTCAGGATGCCGAGCATTCGGGTAACGGTCCCGGTAGAGTGCAGCAGCTTGCCTCGCATTTCCATCGCATAAACCGTAAAGGTAGTGCATGTTGGTGTACTCTGCTGGTGTGTAGTATGCCATGTTAATAGAGGCAGCAAAACACAAATATCGTAGTCCGAAATTGCCAAGTCGTTGTTTATTGCACCAATTCACGTGAGTCCAAAGCACAAAACACAAATCTGTAGTCCAAGAATGCCAAGTCGTTGTTTGTTGCACCAATTCAACTGAGTCCAAACACAAAATCACGAAACAGTAGTCCAAGAATGCCAGGTCGATGTTCAATTATCTGTCCAGTGAAGAAGCGAAACGCACAGCTAGCCCAAAGTGAGAAATCGAACTGGAGTCTACAATTACTTCGAAGGTACTTGGTTGGACCAGCAGCTGCACGCGATTATTGTCGTCTTTTTCACACAGTTTTAAAATAGCATTGTGTCTCTCTCTTTGGTCACGAGGCAAGCCGAGACGAGTCGACAGAGACAGTTCCAGGTAATGGAACACCCGAATAGATGATAAGGGAAGAACAATGAGGGACGGTTCCGAGAATAAAATATATTGTTTTTACCCACTACCGAACAAGGGAGGGTTATGTGCTTTCATTTTTCAAGAGAACTAACGTTGCCTTGATTGTTGTAATGAAATAATATGAACTTAAAACGAAACACAAGACAAAAATGTATAAAGTTTTTTTTTTAATTAGCCCCTTTGTAGTTAAAATAGCAATAACTTTTTGATTTAAAAACTAGTTATAAAAAATTTTTTTGGGTTATCTTGCACAACATTTTGAATTTTTTAAGATCATGGGCAGCCAGGTTGTCATATCTTTTTTTGCAACTACGATGCGTCAAACCTCAATGATTTCTTCTTAAGGTCGAAAATTTCAAATAAAATTATTTTATTTCTTCTGTGTCATGACAATTTGGTGGGTCTGTGATACACGTCTTGTAGCGCATTAAGTCAGGTATCTTCAGAAAAAAAACTAAGCTAGAAACTCTTAATTTGTAGATTTTACATTCAAATTACTAAGATTAGTCGGAAATAATAAAAAAAAGTGTGAAATCTCAAATATTTCGAAAACCGTGACACTTTTATAGAACTTATTTTTTTATTTTCTGATAGGGGATAGTCCGATCCTTCACCAGGTACCATTTGGACCACTCATAACGGGACACCCTGTATATTAGTAGCAACTATTTGCTCTTGGTAGTTTGTGACAACCTTATGTATCAAAAGATGTTGTTACGAATGGCATTAGGTATGTACCTAAGTCTGCCGCATTGTATGGTTTTAGGAATGTGAGTGCAATAAAAGTATCGACAAATAAAAAAAAAGTTTATGCAACTTCATTAAAAAATTATAACACATCTGACGCTGGAGTAGAAATGTGTAAAATTATACGTAACCACTAGGCGTCTAAATTATTTCACTCATAATTCACATTTTTTTCGGAATACACGACGTATGATCTTGTTCTATAACATTCTCTTTGAACGCCGCCGCGCCCCGCGCGCAAATTTTGTATTACGCGCCTTTCATATCCGTCCCCACGGCACCTTCCGAATGCAGCGCGTGGCTCCGCCCACAAAAAAGTGAATCCCGCATTAAACTAGCGTCTTAAATAACATGGATAGGTAACCTACTAAGGAACCTAGGGCGGACTGCGTGGCTATCGCACCCTGACGTTCTCCTAGCTTGCTAACACCTGAGAACTGCGGGGCTATCGCACAGATGCAGCGACCTGACTTTGAGCAGACTGCGGAGCTATCGTACTCATTGCCAGCTGGCTATCGAATGATTCTCTCCTTTTTTTTTTAACCCTATAAAGGGCACCCTCCGGAGGACACGGGGGAGGGAGGTGGTGAATGCTCATGCATAACAGCACGCGCCCAGCCGTGCTGCCAATGTGGGACTCGCAGAGTGCGCCTACCCACTAAACACCACCTTGGGGCTGGTTTGGTCCTAAGGACCCCTAAACCTACATCATGAGCGACCCCCCTCGAGGCGGAGGAGGGAGATTCTCTCCGGGCGTGCGCCGGTTTATATGTATACGCTCCTCGCGTGTAGCTGTGTGCGGGTTGTCGTGTGATCATAGTAGGACATCAATGTGTTGTAGTTGCATTCCATTCTATGCATATGTGTTACAGTTTTATTTTCAATAAATTTTTACATGAACAAAAATAATTTCACCTAAGAAAATCTTTACGAAAACAGAAAATAATTATCCCAGAAATCCTCAACAATTTAATTATAATTTAATTATGTAACAAAGGGTCACGGACGCTCAGTGGTCAGTTACTGGATGAATGAGCCGTTTTCCGATGAACTAAAAAAAAAAAATCTAATGGCTGTCAAAGGAATGCAATTTTGGACCTCAGCCCAATAGCCATATGTGCATCATTATATATATATATATATATACATCATCGAATAGGTCATCATCGAATATTGAACAAAAGTTACTATTACACAAACAGCCAAATATTTGTCATATCGGAGTTTTATTGTATTGAAAAAAAAAACTAACATTTGGCTGTTGGCGGCATAGTAACTTTTGTTCAGCTCGCTGAGACCTATTTTATGATGTATCACACATGGCTATTGGGCTGAGGTCCAAATAGCATTCCTTTGACAGCCCTTAGATTTTTTTTTTAGTTCTTCTGAAAACTGCTCATTGCCCTACCTTTTTTTTCTTATTGCTTGCCACAGATAAAAACTTATTACTGTTCTGTGATTTCATCGACTGGAAGGAATCTGTGATCAACTGAGCAACATCATTCGGTTTCTATTGTGGTTACGCGAATGTTCTGTTCTCCTATTCATCTTCTTCTTTTTCAACGTTTTTTCCATGATTTTTGCACCAGTAGCAGTTGTCTGAAGTCCAATCACAATCAAGTCCTATAGAATTAAAAGCGGCAATCTTCACTTTCACTGTTTAGTAGCAAAGTGCAAAAAACGATTGCCATGTTTGATTTTGAACTACCTATTACAGGTAGCCGTATTTGAAACTAACATGTCACTTTGAAGTCGATTTACTATGAAAGGTACCTCTATATTTGATACTGATACTAAAATACGTTAAAAAGGGTTTAAAATTCTGAGTGCTGCCCTAATTACAAGTCAATTTCCGAAAAAAGTGCAGATTGCCACTTTTGATTCTATGTATAGGACTCAAATGCAAGAGCCAAAAGGAAAGAGGAAAGACCACAGAATAAACTGGCAATTCCCATTAGAAAAACAAAAACCCTCTCGAAAATGCCATTTAATGACTAATGAGTCGTTTTCAGAAGAAAAAAAAACGAATGGCTGTCAAAGGAATGCAGTTTTGGACCTCAGCCCAATAGCCATGTGAATGTGTGATACATCATCAAATAGGTCTCAGCGAGCTGAATAAAAGTTACTATGACGCCAACAGCCAAATGTTTGTCCTTTCGGAGTTATATTGTATTGAAAATGTTGTTATATTGTATTGAAAAAAAACTATTTTTGAATAGCTGAATAAAAGTTACTATGACGCCAACAGGCAACAATAGGGAATGGATGAAAATATCAGAAGTGCTTGATATTTTTTTTGGTGATAGGAATAACCTTCCTTAACGCGGGAAAAAAGTTTAATTTTTTTTGGCTTCGTAGTTAATTTTTAAATATACTTAATATTTTTCCATTCGTCGTTCTGGGCTTAGTACGGCATATCAGACATATTCCTTAGTCCGCTACGTATGAAAAAAAATCCACCTTGAAAAGCTGTCAATGTCACCACAGAATTTTTTTTTAATACGTAGCGGACCAAGGAATGTGTCTGTTAAGCCGTACTGAGCCCAGAACTACGAATGGAAAAATATTAAGATTATTTAAAAATTAACTACGAAGCCAAAAAAAATTAAACTTTTTTCTCGCGTTAAGGAAGGTTATTCCTATCACCGAAAAAAATATCAAGCACTTCTGATATTTTCATCCATTCCCTATTAGGTAAGTTAGATAGCCCTCGTGTTTGTTTTTTTTTTTATTTGTACTCGGTCACGAACTTAGTAACTTAGCGTAAGTGCTGCATAGCACTAAAGTTGTTAAAAAAAGTGAAAATTTAGAATAAGTTTAAATTAGCCATATCTCGAAAACAGTACAACTTTTACTGAGGTCATGTTAGGTTCGTTCGACGCCTCTTGA
Source organism: Yponomeuta plumbellus (assembly GCA_947310845.1). Taxonomy (NCBI): domain Eukaryota; kingdom Metazoa; phylum Arthropoda; class Insecta; order Lepidoptera; family Yponomeutidae; genus Yponomeuta; species Yponomeuta plumbellus. Next base: position 5,907,914 of record OX371218.1, read on the forward strand.
GCAGGGCCCTTAGTGCGAGTTTTTTCATTCACTTTCGATAGCGAGAGCGTTTGCAATTTGTATAGGAGTGACAGAGAGACAACTAGGTGGCGCGCTTTGTCACTCCTATAGAATATGAGTTTACGTTAACGCGAAACTCGCACTAAGCACACAGGTCTACCTCCAGTCTCACTGTGACGTGTCATTTTTGGGACACGCTGTATATTTCTTCACCTTCTAATAAAAACCTACACCTACCACGCAGTACGTAATTCCTCATAAATACTCACCAAGGTTTGTGGAATCCTTCGCTGTAGCCACACCTGTGGGTTGGTGCACAGCAGTAATCCCAGGATCCTAAAAATATTGCAAATGTGTGTAACTAAGGCGTTATAAGGCATTGTTCATAATCACATAATTTATTGACTGAGTACTTATTAATATCGATGTAAATAAATTATTTAGAACGAATTCATTGAACAAAATTTATTAGCGAGATTGTAATTCTCTTTAGATTACTTCACACTTTCATATGTACCTCATCATCATCAACCCATTATGTCCCCACCGAGGGGCACGGGTCTCTTTCCTGAGTTCTGGCCAAGTCCGGATTGGTGGAGGATTGTAAGACTACAGACTGGTCTTCCTGTCAGAAGTTTTCAAGCCGCCCTATTAATGCCTCTGACTTGGCTTAACGACTGCCATCTATCGACAGCAGCCGGCACCAACTGCTTAGCGTGCCTTGCGAAGCACGGAACCGCTCGGAAAATGCCACTAGCGTTAGGCATAGACGGTCACCCATCCATGCACTGAACGCGCCAAATGTTGCTTAACCTTCGTGATCGTTTAAGATCACTCAGGCCGCAGGGGCTACGAGCGATTCAATGATGATAAGATTCCATGTTTGACATACATTTAAAAGTCAAAACACTTGCTAATGTTCCTACAAAAGTAGGATAGCATCAATGCTGCGACCAGACACACGTACAGCAGCAGTCGGTCTAACTGCATTGAAACTGCATCTGAACTGCAGTTTTGCAGCCGGAATTCAATTGAAATGCAGCCCATCTGTCTAGACACTCATACCCGGTCCCAACAACCTATCTATATATAAACCCTTGTAGTAACAGAAGGTAAATTTTCTGATACTTTTTCTTTTTTTTTACTTAAGTAACAGTTTCTTTTGAAATAAGTCCCCCTTTGTACATCGACTCTTAAATGTTATTTAAGTTTAAAAACTTAAATAACAGGTAGGAGTCGATGTACATGTATTATGTATTATTTTATTTCTTTTGTGCAATAAAGCGTAACAACCAAACAAACTGCTGTTTCTAAAACATATTTTGATGCTCCTACCACGGGTTAAAAATAGATAATACTCTGTAACTTTGGTACTTTATCTTTGTTTATAGAAACAGCAATAAGCAACTAAAGATATAATTTTTAACTGGTGGTAGCTAATTGGTAGGTTACTGGGACCGGGCAGTAGCAGACTCTATCAATGCCCGGACCACCAGCCACAAGATGGACATACGATCTCATCCAAGTGGCGGGAAGACGCTGGATGCAAGCCGCTTCCAACCGGTCTTTTTGGAAATCCATGGAGGAGGGCTATGTCCAGCAGTGGACCTCTTATGGCTGAATGATGTTGATGATTAGTAGACTTGCGTCAATAAGTGCCCTGCCTCCCTAGGACGCCATGGCGACGTCACCAGCGACCGTATCCAAGCAGTAAAAATTGATATGTATGGTGCCTAACTCACTTGGCGACGGTCTGGCAACGTCGCCATTCAATACAAACTGCTTGGATACGTAGCTGGCGACGTCGCCATGGCGTCCTAGAGAGGCAGGGCACTAAAGTATTCTTACCTATCTCCCCTCCTTCGGGCTCACAAGCCCAGTGGCCAGCGATCTGGTTCTGCGCGCAAGTGGTGCCCTTTTTACACGGGAATCCCGAGACTGTGTAGTGGCGCCATGATACTATCACTGGAAGCAAATAGGGACGTTGTAATGAAAAAATTATTGGTGTAGTTTCTGAGCTTGGATTTTTTCTACTTGACGGAAACATGTCCCTACAGTTTAATTGGTGTACATAGTAAATGGACCGTTTTACGCGAAAATGTTTTTTTATCTTTATCACCCACTCACATACACTCACATACACTCAGTCTCAGAGTCGTGTGAGGACCTCAGAAACTCAGGTTTCCTCACGGTGTTTCCCCTCAGACACAGAATATTACTACCGACTGGAAGTACATTTTTCTATGCTGGCAATTTCTGTTATAATAATAAAAAAAATTACCAGTACTTCTAATTTCGTAATGTTTCGTAATACACTAATAATAGTATAGAGTTGGCATCGAACAAAGATACTCGTAAATAATAAGGTGACCTCTAACTACCTCCATGTTTTATGATCGGTGAAGCTGCTGTGTGTTATGTGAAATGGATGATGATGATAATGATATGAAAATATGACCCATAGTGCTCAAAACCCAGAAACAGATCAAATAGAATCACAGAGAAAAGGGAGTTAACTGACACGAAATCGATGTCAATGAATAATATGTCTTAAATATCAACTCCAAAGAACCTGCAGAAAACAAAAACACACATTATTATCATTTACAAACATAAATCTAATGAAAAAAGAAAAAAAGCCGAATGAATGATAAAATTAACTTTGTAAAAAAAGGTATCGAAGTCCACTGCTCAGTAAAAATAAAATAAAAATATACAGGATACATCAAAACCTCGAGAAAGGGTTTTTTTCTTGATAGAACGAATAAAAGAATAAATAAACGAATAATTAAAATTTTTTTATTTGAATTTTTTTTTTAAATTAATTTTTAGGAGGGAACAAAATCAAGCTTCATTAATTTTTACTAGTAAAGTACCCCCTTTTTATCAGTAAGAAAAAAATATTCCCATACACCCTGCACCCACAAAAGTCGACTTACCCGGCTCATCGTCGACCCTATCAGGCGGATATCCGGGGCCAGACGGTCTTGGCCCATAGCTGGACTCTGGTGGCCCATAACCGGGCGGGTTTGGCCCACTGGGCGGGGCATAACCCGGCCTAAACCCTGGCCCACTGGGTCCAGAAGGCGGCGAATAGACTGGCGGACTTGGGACATAAGCGGGTTTAAGCCCTGGACCACTGGGTACGTAGCTCGGTCCACTAGGGTAGCTTGGTTCTGGATCGGATACGGGATAAACAGGTTTGTATCCAGGGCTGTAGCTTGGGGGGTGGGCCGGTTGGTAACCGTTGGGGTGGTATGGGCGGGGTGCGGGGTAGGAGGGCTTGTGGTAATCCGGTACGCTTGGACCTGAAGAGGGTATGTAGGCGGGGCCTGTAAAGGAGATAGCACAATGAGTCTCTCGACTGTTGTGAAATATGTTTTATTTTATGTTTACTTAGATTTAAAAAAAACATCTTCTCTTCATCTTCTGGATGAACACCACATAAAATAAAGATTTTCATCACTACAACAAACTCGACCTTCAGAATGGACACGTCTTATCAAAGCCAGTCCATTAGCAGCCACGGATATAAGGATACGGATGTGTGCCATGGATCCTGTGTCAGGATGTTTGGACTTCTAAGAAACACAGCACACCTCCGTTTCCTTAGATCCTAGACCTGACGTATAGAAATGACGTTGACCGATGGCGCGGAAAATACGATTCTTTCGGTCGTTAAAGTTTATCGAGGGTCTGGACAAGGTCCACTCAGATGTTTGGATTTCTGGGGAACACAGCACACCTCCGTTTCCTTAGATGCTAGACCTGACGTACAGAAATTACTAGGGCCGATGGCGCGGAAAATACGATTCTTTCCGTCGTTACAATTTATGGAGGGTCTGGACAAGGCCCACTCAGAAAACAGGGGGCAAGGGCGCGCACTCTCTATACAACGCATCGCATCTGTTTCGCCTACATCCCCCCCTGTGCCTTCTATGGGTATCAGGCCTAGGATCTAAGTACATGAATATGTGGAGTATTTCCTAGGACATCCGAACATCCAAACGCAAGATCGACACCATAGATCCATATTCTTCGATCAGGACCTGAGTGCTTATACTGAGTTTTTTCATTCACTCTCGATAGTGAGAGCGTTTGCGATTTGCATAGGAGTAACAAAGAGACAAATAGATGGCGCGCTTTGTCACTCCTATGCAAAACGCAAACGCTCTCGCTATCGAAAGTGAACGACAAAACTCAGTATACGCACTCTGTGTGCTTCGTGCGAGTTTTTTTAACTATTCGATCGCGTTAACGTAAACTCACATTCTATACGAGTGACAAAGCGCGCCAGCTAGTTGTCTCTCTGTCACTCCTATACAAATTGCAAACGCTCTCGCTATCGAAAGTGAACGAAAAAACTCGCACTAAGGGCCCCGAGTGCTTATACTGAGTTTTGTCATTCACTTTCGATAGCGAAAGCGTTTGCGATTTGTATACGAGTGACAAAGCGCGCCACATAGTTGACTCTTTGTCACTCCTATGCAAATCGCAAACGCTCTCACTATCGAGAGTGAATGAAAAAACTCAGTATACGCACTCTGGTAATAGCAGGCTTGTCGCACTCCGCGTGTAGATATCGAACGCGTAAGTACATGCGGCGGCCATTCCAGAGTGGCTGATAAGTGGGGACTCACGCACGAGCGAGCAATGACGCGCGCGCGAGTTACGCGGTAGAAAGAGAGGCAACATGTAGGTGAATATAACTATAGCTTTTTTAGCGCCGTGCGATCTGAATTGCACCTAATTGTATCGCTGCTAAAGTCCCTTTTTCTTTAATTGATTTTGCGGAGTGAATCTTCTGTACCTGTACTATTATGTATTCTGTGGTAATAGTACAAACTTTCGCATTACTAATATTACTAGGATTAGTAGTATTAGTGGTATTATACCAGCTGCTGGTCTCCCTTGGTCATGGTGGTATCCCGGTGCCGGCGGTCCCACGGGACCTGGGAGGTACCCCGAACCACCTGATGGCTCGGGACCTGAAGAGTGATGGGCGGAGGACGGCGGAGGACGCGGGAGCTCCTCGGGTGGAGGACTGGTGAGGAAGAAACAAGGTAACTTTTTTTTTCAGAGTTTCTAAAGAGTTTTTTTCTATTAACAGTATTAACAGTTACAAATTTGGCGAGGCTTAATTTGGACCTAAAACGAAGTACCTATAAAGTATTTACTGTCATCCAATATGGTGGTTGAACGTGGAAAGCCAAAAAGCGTAATTATATTTTTTAAAATTATCTAAATGGGATAACTATTGATATGATATAGAGATAACTTAAGAAATAACTTAACTTGAAGTAACTTACGAAATGAAGCTACATTGAAGAACAATGAAGGATAAAAACAAATTCAATATTCAAATACAAAAAAATATTTACAAAAAAACAAAATGTTTACTTTATAAACGTCAAAGTTGTTAATTTCACAATTAATAGATTACATGCAGAAGCAACTAACAAGGAAACTCCACATTAAAAAAAGAATAAAACAATATATAAGTATTTAATATTACTATTATTTTTTTTTTAAATAAATAAACTCAAGGCCGTTATCCCCGAGAGGGTAGGCAGACGCACCCATCACTGGAACACTATTATTATTCACTTTTATTTTTATATTTTATTTATTAAAGAATAAATATTATTTTCAAAACAGTTTTAGCCTAATTAACGAACTTTCGAACTTCAAATTATTACTCCCGGATGTGTTGAACACTAGACACAATACTACTCTGAATAAATCAAAAATACATTAATAATAAAGGTGGTAGAGGCAAAAGAAACAACTTACGTATAGCCGCTAATACCGCGCCGACGAGCACACTGTCCATTGAACAGATCGTAGGCGAAGAGCCAGGCGTCAGCAGAGTGTTCGTAGTCCACGCCGCGTTGTAGATCAAACAGACGGACTTCGGACAGGAGGCAATTGTCCGTACCAGGTGGCGCCGCGTTACTGTTAAGAAGGAAATCAAAATATTTGGTCAAATATCAAAATAATTACATCATCATCATTCAGCCACAAGAAGTCCACTGCTGGACATAGGCCTCCTCCATGGATTTCCAAAAAGACCGGTTGGAAGCGGCTTGCATCCAGCATCTCCCTGCTTGGATGAGATCGTCTGTCCATCTTGTGGCTGGTCGTCCTACGCTGCGCTTGCCGATGTGTGGTCTCCATTCAAGAACCTTTCGGCCCCATCGGCCATCAGTTCTCCGTGCTATGTGCCCCGCCCACTGCCACTTCAACTTACTCATCTGGGAGGCTATGTCGACGACTTTCGTTTGTCTACGGACCTCATCATTTCTGATTCGGTATTCTTACAAAAGTGGAAAAAACGAATTCTGCGGCCCGACACAAGAGTTAAAAATAAACCTTAGCAACTTAATTCGCACCAGACACAATTTCCCCCATTCGATGGCTTACGTATAGCGAAAAAAAGATTGAAGTTAATCTTGAAGAAGTTGAAAAAGCTAAAATTACATCATTACAGACGTATTATCCTATACTGCGTTTATTCTGTTGCAAGAGTGTTAGTAAGACTTACTTGAAGGAGAAACTAAGACAACTGAAGGGGGCATCATTGCAGGCAACTCCGCAGGACTCTTCGTTTTTCACGGTAGCTTGCCCCTTGATAGCTGACCCGATCAGCTGAGCCGCGTTGTCGTACTGAAGGTAACATTCTGAGAAAGGAAATACATAATCACTTTAGCTTCTACAATCAAACTGGTCCTGGTCATAAATGCTTATGCCATCATCATCATCAGTCATTTAGCGTTCACTACAGAGCCCTCATGGTTTTCCAAGTTTCCAAGCGATTCCCCGCCACCGTAACCGTCTACTGCCCGGCTTCAGTGACGTAGAAATGTAACGAGTTGTAAGTACCTCATGAATGAATGAAGGAATGGAATGGGAGTTAAAACTACCGGATTGAAGGAGTGGGGGAATGAAAAAATGGACTGATGAAGCATTGAATGAATGGATGACTATTAACTTAGTTCTGAGACGAAAAAAGCGATATTGGGAGGAATAAATAAACGAGATAATATTGTGATTGATTCAAAAAACGATAGAATATAGGAAAGAATTTGTTCATAAATAAAAACTTGAAAGATTAAAGGAATATAGGAAAAAAAATCTTGCCAAGCAAATCTATCGCGAATCTCATTTCCCTCTAGGATGAGTCTAGTCGTATAGCACCGGTTCGCATCTGCGGCCATAGCTCCCGCGGAAGTATAGCTCGAAAATGGTTGTGTTGCGAAGTCTACTGCCCGGCTCCAATATGACGTCAATTTATAGATACTTTATGAATGAATGAAGGAGTGGAATGGAATTTAAAACTAACGGATCGAAGGAATGGGGGAGTGAAGAAAATGGAGGAATGAAGCATTGAATGAATGGATGACCATTAACTTAGTTCTGAGATGAAGAAAAAGAGATTAGGAGAAATAGGAAATTAGTGATTATTAATGTTAAGCCAAGTCAGAGGCCTTAGGGCGGCTTGATAACTTCTGACAGTAAGACCAGCCACTAGTCTTACAAGCCTCCACCAATCCGGACTGGCCCCCGCGGTGGAGTATAGCCTATGCCTTCCTCAGGGAAGAGACCCATGCCCCTCGGTGGGTACATAATGATTAGGAATGATTGAATAAACGATAGAACACAGCAGTGAATTCATTCAGAAATTAAAAGATGTAAAGGAATTTAGAAGAAAATTCTCGCCAAGCAAATCTATCCCCAATTACCTTTCTCTTTAGGATGAGACTCGTCGTACAACGCTGGCTCGCAACCGCGGCCGTAGTTCCCTCGGGAGTACAGCTCGTGGCCGGTTGTCTTCCGGAGTCCACTGCCCGGCTCCAGTGACGTAGGCGGGGATGACGTAAGCAGACAGTTCTCTAGCTCGTCGCCTATGGTCGGGGAGTCGAACCTATGGGAGATTGTTGTGGTCAGCTCCAGGTCAGCTAAAATCAGCGCCTTTATAGTACATTACTGCAGCGGCCAGCAAAAGAGGCATTGATTGACGAACGTGGAAATGTCGGTCGAGCCGAAGCCGAGGCACACATACGTGAGTTTTCATAGAATTTTCACAGAACTTTTTCCGGCCGCTGCTCGCGTGTAATTGGCCAGTACAGCAATTTCGATTTATCTCGAAGAAGGTTGTCGAAGTAATGCTCAAATTTCCAAGCATATTTGAGAAAAAGTTATTTGTATAATCTTTCTATAGTGATATTATAAAAAGGAAAGATTTGCATTTTTGTGTGTGTGTATGTTAGTAACGAATAGGCTCAGAAACTATTGGGCCGATTTTAAAAATTCCTTCACCATTAGAAAGCTACATTCTTCATGAGTAACAAAGGCTATATTGGGTTTTCAAAAAGTTTAGGGTTCCGTACGAAATCTCGAATAATGTAACCCAAGGTTAAAAAAAATACTACCCCGGAATTTGCCACGGAGCTAATATAGCTATTTCCATGGAAACGCTTTTGCCACCCGTGCAAAGGCAGGGAGGGTCGCTAGTGTGTAATACGCATTCATATTAAACGTACCTAAAGCTGAACCCTCTGCAGAAGAAGCCGTGAGCTCTGATGCACTCAGCCTCGCACGCACCAAGCCCAGCCACGGTCAGCGCGGCTTTGACCGCAGACCCTGAGACGGCCGACTCCGATCGGACGTGCCAGAAGCATTCTGAAATAGTAACATTTAGTCATCATCTTGTAAGAGCTGGTATAAGGACTAAAGGATTGCGAGACGCAGCACAACTTCCACGAGTTTGTCATCACAACAGGCTATTTGACAGTGTTAAAAAAAGTATTAGGTATTTATATAATTATTCGTATTAATTATGAGTCTTCAAACCGATTAAAGTAATTTTAAGTAAAAAAATTGATCATTTATCAAAAAAATCTGGTTAGAATTTGATATTTTTTGTTGGGGATGGCGACTCACTTGACACTCCTTAGGCTGCCTCGTGTTAGGTAGGTATCACAGTGCGTATACTGAGTTTTTTCATTTCAAGCGCGCCACATAGTTGTCTCTTTGTCACTCCTATGCAAATCGCAAACGCTCTCGCTATCGAAAGTGAAGGAAAAAACTCAGTATAAGCACTCAGGTCGACGGCGGGGCCGCGGCACAGATTTCAGCTTGTATTGCCTATTGGGTGGTTCTTTTCGCACCCTCCAGTGGATAAAAGGGGAAGGCTCACTAGCAGTAGAACGTGAACACACACAACTCGGGACACACGGAACACAGTGGTCTGTTTTCGCAGTATTCATAGCTACAGTTAAACAGTACTGTCTCGTCAAAATTGTCAAGAAAAAGCGTGAAAGAACGTACCTAACTCGAGTATCATTATCATCATCATCATCATCAACAACCCATCATGTCCCCACCGAGGGGCACGGGTCTCTTCCCTAAGGAAGGTTTAGGCCATACTCCACCACGGGGGCCTAACCGGATTGGTGGAGGCTTGTAAGACTAGTGGCTGGTCTTACTGTCGGAAGTTTTCAAGCCGCCCTAAGGCCTCTGACTTGGCTTAACGACTACCATCTATCGACGGCAGCCGGCACCAACTGCTTAACATGCCTTGCGAAGCACGGAATCGCTCGGAAAAATGCTACTAGCGTTAGTCATAGACGGTGACCCATCCATGGACTGAACGCGCCGTATGTTGCTTAACCTTAGTGATCGTTTAAGATCACTGAGGCAGCCCAGGATACGAGCGATTCTTCGAAGACTCGAGTATCTTCTTAATGAATTTTTCAATACAGAAACCGACCCATAGTGACTAAGGGCCGATTTCTGAATTAAGAATTTAGACTAAGTGAAACCTGCCTGCCTCGCCGAGGCAATAGGGTGTTTCTACAATTAGAAACCCGCAAACGGGAGCCCACGATACAGGCTATACCTCTTATGGGGCCCACCAAACATTGTATACTGTCAATCACATCATCATCATTTACCCACAAGAAGTCCACTGCTGGACATAGCCCTCCTCCATGGGTTTCCAAAAAGACCGGTCGGAAGCGGCTTGCATCCAGCGTCTTCCCGCCACTCAGTCACCGCTTTAATCACATATTACGAAATAAATATTTTTCACTTACTCTTTTCTAAAGAAACTGCACTAAAGTTAAGTAATTACCTAGCAAAATACTCAATTCAGAAATCGCCCTTAGACTTGATCACTCACCGCTTTCAACCCAAGGCGTCTGGTTGACTGCGCATCCGTGGGCCTGTGGCATGGCTTACACATCAGAACCGCTATCTGAGGCGAGGTCCAGTCCTCTATAAGGTCGCTAACAGTAGTATTAGTATTGTCTCGTCAAAATTCTCAAAAAAAGCGTGAAAGAACATACCTATATCGAGTATCTTCTTAGTGAAATGTTCAATTCAGAAACCGACCCAGAGTGACTTAATAGGCTAGTCGCCCTGAAAAATGTAATTAGTCCGTCTTTTAGATTATTCAATAATGAGGGACCCGTATTTTTTTATTTGTAAATTAGACCAAAAATTACAAAGATTGTCAAAGATTGACGCCGTGCTGCATTTTTTAGCACGGAGTGACGTCACACGTAACTTTAATGGGCTATATCTTTGTTATTTTTTGTTTAATCGAAAAAAGAAAAAATAAGTGTCCAATATTTTTTTATAATCTTAAATACGGACTAAATAGAATTTAATTATTTTGACCCTGGAAACTACCCTAATAGGGTAGTTTCCAGGGTCAAAAATGATCACTCACCGCTCTCAACCCAAGGCGTCTGGTTGACTGCGCATCCGTGATCCTGCGGCATGGCGTACACATCAGAACCGCTATCAGAGGCGAGGTCCAGTCCTCTATAAGGTCGCTCACTCAAGAAACAGTTGTCCGTGCCTTGGGAGTTTGAGTACCTGAGGAGTATCGCTAAGAGTCTAATATCAATAATGTATGTAAAATGAAAGTGAGTACGGAAAGTGAACATGGTGAAGCTAGCTAATAGTAATGCATAATATGCATATTGATTTCTAATGAAAAGTATTTTGCACTTATAGGGGGTAAAATACTTTGACTACGACTGATCGTAATCAGTGTCAGATCAGATCAGATCAGAAATTGTCAGATCGCAATGGCTGATCATGATGAAGGTAAAAATCGCAGATTGCAAAGTAAATATAAGCTAAATAATAGAGGGTCTAAAAGAAAGCACGCATACGCATAATACATTTATTTGTATGAGCATAAACCTTTCGTATTCTATTCTATTCAAATCGACAATAAACCTAAATAAGTACAAGTAGAATTGAAGTAATAAGATATCATTACCCCTTTAGGTTTTCACTAAATGAATTCTCATAATAAAAACTAATTATAATTTCAATCAATTAAATAAGAAATGAAATATAACAGTCTTACTTATAAATATTCTAATCTACTAAACTGCTTTTAGGAAGGAGTGAACGCCGGCGGCTTATGACAAAAATTCTTCTTGTAAACCAACTTGTAACTCTATATTCTGTAAACTTCTAAAAGATATCACACAACTACTTACATGAAAACCCCACTAAGTCGAAATAATATGTGACAATTTAGTTAGCTACTTTTTTGACTTCCTGACCTTATACCGGACCGGACGATATAACTCCCATAACGATACCTTCAACTTGAAGGAGACGTGTCGTTATAGAAGTCGAAAAAGTAGCTAACTAAATTGTCACATATTATTTCGAATTAGTGGGGTTTTCATCTAGGGGTGCGATATCATTTAATTGTAATTTCCAAGGTCATAATTATAATATAACAGGTGTTAGTAGAATCGACTTATTGGAAGTAAGACGCATAGATAGACATTTGATAAGTATAAACATAACATAAACATTTACATACAGGCACATACATTGCTTCTGGCCCCACACTAGGATAGTATGGATGTAAACATGAAACAACCAACACAATCAACATCAATTCGTTGTTCCTGAATAGTTTAAGTCGACCGCTAGCAAGTAAAAGCAACCAAAAGTTATGTTTCACATAACATACGATAAATACAATGTCCGACGAACCCGCCCCCAGACATACGATCTGCCTGGCGCGAAATTTCCCTTTTATAGTGGAAGAGCGGTTCCGTGCTTCACAAGGCACGTTAAGCAGTTGGTGCCGGCTGCCGTCGATAGATGACAGTCGTTAAGCCATGTCAGATGCTTTGGGGCGGCTTGAAAACTTCTGACAGGAAGACCAGCCACTAGACTTACAAGCCTCCACCAATCCGGACTTGGTGGTGTGGTAGAGTATGGCCTGTACCTTCCTCAGGGAAGAGACCCGTGCCCCTAGGCGGGGATGTAATGGGTTGATGATGATCAGTGGAAGAGCATAACCACCCGATCTTCCCTATACTGTAGTTATAGGACGGAAATGTGTCTACACTAAGTAAATACTTAAGTAACGTGATGTCACGTTCTTTTCTGATAAATTTGACGAGACGGTACTACAGTTAAATATTTACTTAATGAAAATTCTCAATTCTAAACTCGACCGGCCTGAATTAAGAATTTCGTTGAGTAACTCAATTTCAGCAAAATTCTCAGTTCCATAATTAAACAAGTCATTAGATTTATAACAGGTATCTCTTGAATTAATGAATTTAATAAATAAATCCAGAATGAGCAAACTTCACAGACATTATGACGGTTTGTTGCAACGCTGACTGAAATAAAGTATACCTACATTATTTTTAAATGTAAGAAAATTTAATAGCTACAAAGAGTGTGTAACATATTGCAGCCTGTATAATCTGCCTGTAATCTCTCTCTAACAGAACGCCTGTCCCAATGTACGAACAGGCGTTCTTTTAGAGAGAAATTATGGACTTAGCCACCACATACCCCCAATCACCGTCGGCACGTGGATTGGCAATTTCAAGAGCTGAAGAATGTGATTACCTCAGTCACACAGTTCAGAGAGAGGATTCATACCAAAAAGTCTCAAAGAATACAGTATGTTAACTTTTAGAATATACCTCGGGCTCTAGAGTAGGCTTCGGTTTTCGCCGAAAGCACCCGAGTGTAATACTACTTCCGAGTTCTGACTTCGAAATTAAGTGTCATATTAGTCCCGATTTCGAAATTAAGGGTCTGTTTCACAATCTGCAGATAAAGTTCCGGATAAGCTGTCCGCAACCAGGGCTGCCGTTTGTTCCAAATTTAAAGCCCTAAACGAACACAGCAAGCAATATAGGAAAATTTATTTAAATTTAGAACAAACGGCAGCCCTGGTTGCGGATAGCTTATCCGGAACTTTATTGAACATTGTGAAACAGGCCCTTAGTGTCATATTAGTTCCGATATTAATTTCTATTACACGAATACGAGTATATTAAAGCTAACAGACTGTACATACTCCTTAATAAGACTTGTTTAACCTCATCTCACCTGAAGCTATAGGAGACGCATTTGAACTCTCGCTCGTTGAAGCAGGCCGACTCGCACTCCACGACGTTGCGGGCTAGGAGCGAGCGTCTGATCGCGCCAGACCCGAGGGACATTCCCGGCTGCCGTCGGGACGAGCAGTCTAGAAAGACGTGATTGTATTTAAAAAACTATCATACGTACATTCTGCAACTGACATAAAACAAAACATTTAAACATAAAGGCTGCCGTCGATAGATGGCAGTCGTTAAGCCAAGTCAGAGGCCTTAGGGCGGCTTGAAAACTTCTGACAGTAAGACCAGCCACTAGTCTTACCAGCCTCCACCAATCCGGACTTGGCCCCAGTGGTGGAGTATGGCCTATACCTTCCTCAGGGAAGAGACCCGTGACTCTCGGTGGGGACATAATATGTTGATGATGAGGCACATACATGCCGGCTGCCGTCGATAGAGATGGTAATCAGGGCGGCTTGAAAGCTTCTGACAGTAAGACCAGCCACTAGTCTTACAAGCCACCACCGATCCGGACTTTGTCCCGTACAGTACAGTACAGTATAGACAGCACATCATCGTATACACCCATGCACTCTACTCCGTTGCATCACGAGCGACTTTGCAACTAAAATCTGAAGGTTGACTTGCTGTCGGCTGTACTCAATATAGGTTATTGCAGCAGTGGCGCAGGTGTTGTGCTGAGTAAGGTGGAACTGATATTTGAATTCTTTCAGGTCTTGACTGCGTGTAAACTTTTTTAGTACTATCAAAGTCAAGGAACTGATGATATTAAAGTCCGTTCGCTTAGATAGTGTCGGTACACACGAAGGCGTTAATCTTGGTTTTAGTAAAAATAAATTTATTTCAACTATACAACTTAGACGGCAAAAATACTTTAAATTGAAAAAAAACATGGTACACAACATACCTAATGAAGCACAAAATAAAACACTACTCTTCATCACTCGAAGTGTCCTCAGAATGTTCATCTCCACCGGTACTTAGAATAGCTACCTACCTAAGTGATGCAGGATCGTCTCGTTTTAAATCCATTCTAAAATATTGATTGATTTACTTTTTTAATTGCGTGATCTACATAATAGTAGAATGGGACGAGCTGCGAGCCAAATTCACTGGTGTGTTCGCGCCGCGTCGGCTTCCTTTAATTTCTTTTGTGAAAAACCGCCACGTGCCGAGGCGGTAAACATCAAAGTGACACTATGATAGCGAACAGACTTTACCAAGTACATGCCTTTGATAACAGGCCCATCACTCCTGTCGACCGGATACCTCGGCTTCACAGGCCTGTAGTAGTTGCTCTCTCCGTAACTGAGTCCGTTCCCTACTCCGGAGCTATTCCAATAGCCCTTCCTCCACCGCCCGTACCCCCCGTAGCCTTCGGTCCTTCCCAAGTTGCTGTAATCGAACGCAACTGGGTAGGTCCCTTGTGTCCTGACGCCGTAAGGGGGGTCGGGCCTTTCGAAAGTGTCCAGGGTCGGCTGCCAGTAGTTCCTGGAGGTGGTGTACTCGTTTCGGTCCTTGTAGTAGGTGTCGTACCCCCCGTAGGTGCCCCCGTACTGGCCCCAGTCGTCTTGGTCGTCGTTGCTGCGTGACATGCCTGGAAGAGGCGGGCGGGTGTAGTTTTTTTTCATACCTACTTTAGGAAGTTAAATAGAATTTACAGATGGAAATCACCGGCTTTGTGAATTGTTTGTTAACAAAATCTGAACAGTTGCAGGTCATATTTAGATCTTAATATTAACTATGGATTGTCAATAAATGGAACTTAAAAAAAAAGAAATAAATCTGCTTTACGAGACAGAAAATCTAACGCAGAGCTAGAGCAGAGAACAGGCAGGATATAATAATAATTTTTAAATATAAACTTAAACGTTTACGTGATACTTTTAGTATTAAATACGTCGCCATCGTAGATTCATACAGCACCAACATTCGCAACGCAACTCGCTTTGCAGAAATGATGTTATTTAATCTTATGTGTTTTTTGTGGCCTTCTAGAACAAATGTAACTTGTTCTTCTTATAAATAAATACAATACAATACAAATACCACACCCAGAGATAAAAATAAAGTAACATTCGCTGTAAGAGTTCGCAAGCATTATACTAAGACTTTCATAAATACCTTAAACATAACAGTTACTAAAACATTGATAAATAGTCAGTCCACACGCACATAGCTGTGTGCCCTCGCGCTCTCAACAGAAAATGAGTTTGAGTCCATCTAACCACGACAGGTTCAATTTATTTGAATGAGACATACTACAAAACTTACCAATTTGATACGGAATATAAGGTTCCTGGTACCTCCTCCTGCCCCCTTGGTACGCATCCCCCCGGTCCCAACCCCTCTGTCCGCCCCTGTAGTCATACCGGTCCCATTTTTCATCGCTCGCTATCCAGTTGTCAGGCTTGGACGACAGGAAACCAGAGTGAAGGAGGCCTGGACCCTTGAGGTTTTCTGGAAATAATAGGTAAAAGAAAGGAAAAAAATAAAATCCGAGATTTCTATGAAACGAAAGTGGCTTTTCAGAATTTAACAAGTAGCATATCCTGAATCGCTTGCAGCCCCGGCTACCTGAGTGATCTTAAACGATTACAAAGGTTAAAGCAACATAGGGCGCGTTCAGTGCATGGATGGGTCACCGTCTATGACTAGACTATGAGCTAGTGGCATTTTTCCGGGCGGTTCCAGCCTTCGCAAGGCACGTTAAGCAGTTGGTGGCTGCTGCCGTCGACAGATGGCAGACGTTAAGCCAAGTCAGAGGCCTTAGGGCGGCTTGAAAACTTCTGACAGTAAGACCAGCCACTAGTCTTACAAGCCTCCACTAATCTGGACTTGGCCCCCGTGGTGGAGGTATGACCTATACCTTCCTCAGGAAAGCGACCCGTGCCCCTCGGTGGGGACATAATGGGTTGATGATGATATCCTGATTTCTGGCTACCCGTCCAGGATACAGGCGTCAGCTTATAATATATAATTTGTATACGAACGGTACAGACTTGTTCAGGTTATCATGATGAGCAAAATTGAGGGGAAGAGGCGCGCTGGAAGTACAATAAAATCTGGCTCCGTAACATCAGAGAATGGACTTGCCAGCGTCGAAGGTCTATTTTGCTTTGCAAAGAAAAGAGAGGAATATACAGAGATGACTCCTAACCTCTAGGAGTGGAGAGGCACTGGAAGAAAATTGATGTGTATTCATTACCGAGGCAATGGGGCTCCAAGCTGTTCCGGTCGAGCTCATAGAAGTCGAAATTCTTGTCCTCAACGAAGTCGTGGTGGATGTCGAAGGCTTCTATGGGCTTGGTCATCAACTCGCAGAGGCCTTTGCCACGGAAAGACGGATCCAATCTGTGGAAAGAGATAAGGTCAACTTAGCTTACGATTCTGTAAAAATACAGGATAAAGAGCTTGAGTCTTAATTAGGCGCACACAATTTATCTTGTCTGAACCCGGTGGTTTGCGAAAACAATCAGTATGAAATTTAACAGTTAGACGATTGGAATCATCAAGTTTTTCATTCGTGGTTCGAATAACGTAGGTAATGATGTAATTCAAGCTGTTTTGAAGGACTTCAGATTTTTAGGTGAAGTTTTAGTAAATAATGGGGGCGGAGGTCATTTAAGTAACCTGATATAAACGTGTTTCGTAAGTTCACTCATTTGGGGCGTAAAAAATCCGCACTGTAATCCAGTTTTTAATTTATTGTAACTGCGGCATCGATTTGAAACTTTGCAAGAGTGTTTTGTTTTTGAGTTTCTATTTATATGGTAGGATTCTATCGTTTGCGATAGCAATTAGTATTGAATTTGATAGTTAAACTATTGGAATCGTTCAGGATTTGGTGCGCGTAACACAGGGGCTGATCTGAGTTGAGCCGGGTGCTAAGTCAGCGGTAACACTGTAATTTAAAGTTCGTGGTTTTGAATAAAGTTGTGGCGAGCACATGTTAACTCTGCGGACGCACTATACACCCTAACATTACTGCATCGCGTATTCAAAGTGACATGACATATGCAAATATCTAAATACCACGACGATCTGCCTGGCGAGAAATTTCCCTTTATAGTGGACAAACATAGACACCCGCTCTTCGTTTATAAAGTGTTTTCAATAATAAAGGTGATCTATTTATCTAATTTCCACTGATAAAGTGACAAACGTTGTGGTCTTTAGACGGATGCACAAATCAAGCAGCGGAAAGTAACTTGCTTAGGCCATGTGCTGCGAAGCAAAAATGATCGACTGCTGCAGACCATTTTGATGGGCAAGTTGGGAGGAAAGAGGAGAAGGGGGCAGGAGAAAGATGTCATGGTTGTGCAACATCAAAGAATGGACCGGTGTTAAGACCGCGGAGAAGCTGTTCAGAATAGCACTGAACAGAGACCGTTATAAAGAGTTGACTGCCCACCTCCAGTGATGGAGAGGCACTTTAAGAAAAAGAAGATCTATTTAATGTGTGTGTCTTTTGTGCTGCTGTTGCACACGCACATATGGCCCGGCAGAGCCTTAATATAGTTTAAGTGATTTGATGAAAGTAATCGAAGAATTTTATATCAACTGTTATAATTTTAATTGAATGTCATTCGAAATTTATTGTTACTATTTTAATTAATTATTTATCACGATTGAATTTGAATGTAATTTGATAATTCTATTTTTATTTATTATTGTGATTTAATTCAATGCTATTTGTGTAATCTCATAATTCTATTTTATTCATTGTTATGATTTATTTTACATTCTATATTGTTATGATGATCATTGTGTTATGCTTTATGTGTGTGTGTTTCAAAGCGCAAATAAATGTTTTATCTATCTATCTATGTATCTTTTATCTAATGACGAAGATAGAGGAATAAAGAATAATAAATAATATTCTTACTAGTTTTAAAAACGCCAACCAACCCATACGAGTAGTTACGTAGAGGAAATTAACATCAACGTAAAATACACAGCGCGCTTGTAATGGCCCAGTAACCTTCACAAATCACTCTTGATTCCGTATGTCACTGACGTAACATCCCACTGACCTAATTAGGGTGTCATTTGGAGTGAACTCGCACCGTCAGTAACCAGAGGACATTCAATAATGGTGATGATTTTCATCGTCTTTTATGCAAATTATTGTTTGGTTTGCTGGCGGCAGAGGTGGACTTAGGAAATTAAGGACCGGGTGATTAAGGGCCAGTTTCTGAATGGAGAATTTCACTAAGTAACTACTTAACTGTAGTGCTGTTTTATCAAATTTCACAGAAAAGAGCGTGACAGAACGTTACTTAAGTGTTTACTTAGTGAAATATTCTCAATTAAATAACCAGCCCTAAGTTCGTAAGCCGCGCTGAAATCGTGAGAAAGTCGTCTCAATGACGTGTCACAGACGCGATACTGATAATTTAGGATGATACATTTTATTTGTTCAGACTGTTAGATTCCAGAACCAGGAGCGAGGTCATCTCACCACACTTACGTGATACTGGGTCCAATTTCACTTAATATCTATTCGATTTATTCTATTGGCTGCAAATCAATATGTCAGACGGGGCCCTTATCTGACTCTACTTCTATACCAACATCAAGTTGGTCGCATCGCACCGCAATTGTGTGACACTACGTCGAAGACATAAAATTTTTGTCTTAACGTAAAGAATTTACATTCATACATACATACTTAAGCTCACGTCTGTATCCCATATTAGTAGGCAGAGACGAAGATCTGCCACTTCTCACGATCCTGACAGTTCACCCTCGCTCCATCGACGTTCATTAGTATCTTGCCCTTAGTTATTACATTCCCTATTTGGTCAAAGCACGTCCTCCTGGGGCGTCCGTCACAGGCGCCCCTCCACTCACATTCACTCCATTTATCTGAAGAGGAAGAAGACCTCGTCTGGCTTTCCTCATTCATCCTCTCTACAAGTCCATGCAACATTTCTTTCTCGATTCTAGTCGCTACATCATGTGTCCACATTCAGCTCACTGAATATAAATATACAATGGTCGCCGCTGCCTTCGGGCCGTATTTTTAGTGGTCATCTTTTCCGAAATCATCTTAAGCCTAATACGTCAGTCCTGACTATATGATAAGAACATTTGTTATCTGTCAGGTTGAGATCTTTAATTCGCAAATGAATCACCAAGGCAGAGCCCCTCACTTAGTCCGCCCCTGTGCGAACAGCAAGGTGATCGCGCCGTACTCGCGTGACAGTGCATCGAACAATGCTGATCTGTTGAGCCGATATCGCGTCTCGTGCGCGAGGCTGCTACATCCACTGAGCTGCGGCCAGTGGTCACTGCCGACCTATTTTTGGACCGATAGAGTGATCTGGCTGTGGAAGGTACTCGTAGCCCCGGTCACTGTTGCCAATCGTCAAAGGCTTAAATAGGGTAGTTTCCAGGGTCAAAATAATTAAATTGTATTTAATCCGTATTTTAGATTATAAAAAAATATTGGACACGTATTTTTTCTTTTTTCGAGTAAACAAAAAATAACAAAGATATGGCCCCTTAAAGTTACGTGTGACGTCACTCCGAGCTAAAAAAATGCAGCACGGCGTGACGTCAATGGGCTTTAATGGGCTATATCTTTGTAATTTTTGGTCTAATTTACAAATAAAAAAATGCGTGTCCCTTATTTTTGAATAATCTAAAAGACAGACCAATTAAATTTTTTTGTCAGTTGGAACAAGGAGCCTAACAACCGTCCACGGTCGAAATATAAGTTTAAACTTTTGGATGACCAAACTCTAAGCCATTACTGAGGGGTACGGGTCTCCTCCGTGAGGAAGGTAGGTATAGACCATACTCCACCACGGGGGCCAAGTCCGAGTTGGTGGAGGCTTGTAAGACTAGTGGCTGGTCTTACTGCCGTCTATTTTGCCTTTTTTGCGTACGCGAAACCAGCGCCGGATCTCGATAATTCAAGGTACATTGCGTACCAGAGTCGTTGACTTTGTAATGAACATCGAATTTTCGTAGTAAACCGGAGAACTTAGTAGCGGAGATTTGCCCAAAAAGCTTAACCTATGCAGTTACGGAAGTCACGTATTATTATCAAGAATCCCTTATATAGATGATTAGATCATTAATAACACCGGTCTTTAGCAACTACTACATTGAAATTTTGTTACACAACTTTTAATCCAAGAACAAAGAAAAATGTGGAGCAGCTGATACACCCCCACTCCCGATCAGATAAGATTGCGCAAATCCTAACACGTATTCAATAGTAGGTACACGTTTAAGTACATAAACTGTCAAACAATGCCCAGATGATAGTATCTGACCTGCAGACTCAAGAAGTCGATGAAAAAAGTTCGCCTACTGCTTGAGACTAGGGTTGCCACTTGATTGCGCGGTAGCAAATAAAACATAAAATAATAATTTAAACTTACGTATTCTTACATAAAGTAAATTATTATTATACGGGGAGTCCCAAGAATGACACGTCACAGTGACACCGGAGGTAGACCTGCCCAAAAGGCTTCGAACCAACCTAACATGGCCTCCGTAAAAGTTGCACGGTTTTTGAGATATGACCAATTTAAACTTGTTCTAAATTTTCACTTTTTTTAACAGCTTTAGTGCTATGCTAGGACTTACGCTAAATTAGCAAGTTCGTGACCGAGTACAAATAAAAAAAAACCAAACACGAGGGCTATCTAACTTAATGCTAGCACTAAACTTGTTAAGAAAAGTAAAAATTTAGAACAAGTTTAAATTGGCCATATCTCAAAAACCGTGCAACTTCTACTGAGGTCATGTTAGGTTGGTTCGAAGCCTTTTGGGCAGGTCTACCTCCGGTGTCACTGTGACGTGTCATTCTTCGGACTCCCCGTATAATAATAATTTCATACCGGTCTACGGTAGACTCGACAGAAATGCACATCAAATTGAAGAAGATCCGAGTCGATAACTTATAGGCGGAAAATTTGGATTATCGAGTAGTTTCAATATAAAAGTGAAGAAATTTCTATCTAAACATGCGAAGTAAACATGTCAAGGTCACCAATGTTGCGTTGGTGTCACGTCGCCATATGTCACTGGTGTCAGTTTGAACTCTAAGGTCTAATTTGTTGAACGAAAAAGCAATTTTAGCCGAGCAAAGCCGGATTTACATCTAGTTCAGGAATCGAGTCTCGCAGAGTTTCTGAGCTTTTCCCGAACTTCAAAGAATATTTTGTTAATTATTTAATTACCAATGTATAGTGATCAACTGATCATATTTTTTCCTGTTGATGATTTTGCTTGACAAACTTCATAGTTCTTGGTGAACGGAAAGTTCCCTATAAATTTTGATTCTCTTGAGAGTGTTGAATATGCATTTTTTTGCGGCATTCATGGCACTTTCGTGTGCGTTAACTTAGAAGTTTGATTTATTCACAGCTTCAAGGGACTGTGAATTTGATTTTATGCTTTCAATTTTAAGTAGACACCTTCACGAGTTCTCGTGATAAAGGGTCGCGAACTCGCGATAGACAGTTGGACGGACAACAAAATGGTTCTATAAGGGACTAGCCATAGAAAGCGCCCGAGGCGCGCGTACGACACGCTGCGAATCGGACGCTCTTTAAAATTGTATGAAGTTCTATGCAACGGATTATATCAAGCGTCCGCGTCTGTGGTGCGCGCCCAATGCACAGCGTTCCGGGCGCGCGCCCCGGGCGCTTTCTATGACTAGTCCCTTAGGGTTCTGTTTGTCATTTTGACGTTGGAAACCCTAAAAAACTAAATTAAAAATGAATAAACATCCCAATTAGTAATTGAGGGTGGCACTGGTTTGTTAGGGTCAACCTACCCTTGTAGCCACACCCTTGTAGTTTAGTGGACTGCATAATACGGGGCTGATGATAAATGAAAGCGATATTAACTATTTGTAGACTATATTAGAAAGACGAACAAACCGTATGCGGGAGCGGCAAAGCACGAACTACATTTACAATAATGATAACATTAGAACGTGAAACAATATTGCCACAATAAAAGTAAGATAAAATAATCTATGTCACGAGCAACCCTCATGTTTAACTCTGTTTAGGTTTCGATAAGTATCATTTCAGTTTAATTAGCTGCATTATGACCTTCAAAAGAATAATTAAAGGCCATTCTTAAAAGTATTAACATGTTATTACTTTTTTTTCTGTTTTTACTCCACTACAATTCAACCCAAAGACAGCTGATAAAATTGTACACTGTACACAACATAACACAACAAACAGAATATAAATTGTTTACGCTAAAATAAATCTACAATTTCTAATTATGTAGAATTATGTGTTGTGTTTTTATTTATAGCATAACAATAATATACTAAATATTAAAACTAATGTAAATATTAAAACTGAGCTAAATATTAAACTAAATACTATATAAAAACTAATTATAAAAAAATTCTAAATTTCTAATTTATTTATGTTCCTTAAACTGAAATAAATAATGAATCTCGGTCTTACACAGCCCTACGCGTTTAACCTAGTTGTTTAGCGTGCGTTGCAGAGAAGGGCCGACGGTCGATCAGAGCCGGCATATACTTGCGGGGAACTGCATTGAAAACATGGCCTTACAAACTCGCTAGGCGGTTTCAGGCCTGACGTGAAATGAATCTGCCGAGCGTGTATGGTAATGTTTCGTTTAAACGGAGAGGATACATTTTTATCATTTTCAATTACATCTTATGTTTTTTTTTTAATTAGCCCACTGTGTTCCACTGCTGGGCAAAGGCCTCCCCTTTAGATATCCACTCCTCCCTGTTCTCGGCCAACTCTTCTCACCCCGGTAAATATTTTGTCAGGTCGTCGCATCATCTCCGCCTCGGTCTTCCACGTCGTCGGTAGCCATCTTATTGTTCTTTTTTTTAAGAAAACTTAAAAGTGTTTCAAAACATGTGACGACCTCTGCTGTGCAACGGTTAGCGCATCTGACTACAGTGGGAGAGGTCCGGGGTTCGAATCCCGGGTGGGGTAAAAAAAAATCCAGGACTTTGATGTTTACATGTTTGTGACGTCGCTGTTTCTGGTTCCCGCGACACAGGGTAACCTAGTGTGGGGCCAGAAGCAATGTATGTGTCTATATGTAAATGTTATGTTACGTTATATTATATAATCTTAGTATCTAATCAGCCCGTAAATAGAGCCCACTGTTGGGTATAGGCATCCTATCTTTCAAGTCAACCCATCCATTCCAGTGGCCCGGCACATACATTGCTTCTGACCCCACACTAGGATACACTTTGTCGTGGGAACCAGAAACAGCGACGTCACAAACATGTAAACATCCAAGACCTGGGGTTTTCTTTTTGTCCCCAGCCGAGATTCGAACCCGGAACCTCTCGCATGAGTTGCATAGACATGCTATTATCATTGGTATTTCTTGAGATACAATAATATAAAATAATAATTGTTAATAATTTGTGTTCTTTTTGTAATTTTTTTTCCAGTGTGCAATAAAGAATATTCTATGCTATTCTATTCTAATATTATTCTGATCCCGCACGCGGTTTATTTGATTCTATAAAATAGCCTAACAATAGTAAATCTCGGTCTTAATTCAACATCAGATCCCTTACAATTATACTGAAGTCCACTAAACTAAAGCGTGTGCTACATGCATGCTTTTGGTATACTGTTATCGGCAAGGCACGTAAGTGAAAGAGCAACATTTTTGTAACAACATTGCGAATTTCGCACAAATAAGATTAATTACTACCTTCATAAGAGGACCGACCTCAAACAGGCAGGAAATTAAGGCCCATACGCAAACAATACTGCGAACGATTTGCGTGAGATAGTTGCCCAACAAACAGTAGTGGGTTATTAAAAACATTTATAAATGCAACTATCAACATTGTTCGTTAGCGTCGTTCTAATGGAAGAGCTGTTAAATTTTGGGGTTTCGGTCAAGGTTGTTGGGTGGCTAAAACACGTCGCTGCTCAGGTGGTCTGGTATCACTATGCCACTTTAGCACTTTATTACTTTTATATTATTTCAATAAAGTCAGTAACACAATGCTTGTTAGTCGACAGTACCGACAGTTGTCGAGAAAATCAGAGAGGAAGCGAGAAAAACTCCAGGGGCGATCCGAGGCGCACTTGTATTGGCAGTCCTCCAGCCACTCGCAGAGCGCCATTAAGCACACGTCAATACACAATGCATTCTTGTCAGAGAGACAGAGACAGAAATACGCATAGAGGGAGCGAGGGACTAACAAAGACAGAAACAGAAATACACAAAGAGGGAGCGAGAGGGACTCACTTGTAATTGAAGCACTTGCAGTGGAAGCGTCGCTCTGAGGCGCACTCGCGCCGCCAGTCCTCCAGCCACTCGCAGGGCGCCTCTAAACACACTTGACTACTCAAGGCTCTCTTGCCAGAGAGACAAAGACAGAAACAGAAATACTCAAAGAGGGAGCGAGAGGGACTCACTTGTAGTTGAAGCTCTCGCAGTGGAAGCACCGCTCGGAGGCGCACTCGTGCCGGCAGTCCTCCAGCCGCTCGCAGGGCGCCACTAAAAACACGTCACTACTCAAAGCTTTCTAGCCAGAGAGACAAAGACAGAAACAGAAATACTCAAAGAGGGAGCGAGAGGGACTCACTTGTAGTTGAAGCTCTCGCAGTGGAAGCGCCGCTCTGAGGCGCACTCGCGCCGGCAGTCCTCCAGCCTCTCGCAGGGCGCCACCCGGCGCACGTGGCTGCGCAGGGCTCGCTTGCCGGCCAGGACGCGTCGGAAACAGGCTGGCGAAAAGGGACTGCTCAGTAAAGAGAATGAGATCAACCTTCTTAGTTACTTTATTTTGCAAAAAATTCGGTCTCATCACGTTTGTCTAGCCCAGAGGTTCCCAAACTTTTTTTTCTCGTGGACCACTTTCAAAGTTTTACTATTTTTCGATAGACCCCCTGCTGCTACATTTCTACTGTATTCCCAAAACTCCTAAAACATATCATCCTAAATCGGGTGTGTTAAGAAGAAGAAAAGTAGGTCATTTTCTTATGTCCTCTTAGAGATAGAATTAAAATAATACTTGTACTTGTTTTGGTTATACAAAATTATAAACATTTATTATTAATACAAACAATCAACAATTGACGTTGATAGGTAAATCCAAGCCAAAATGTTTGTTCTCTGTTATGAAAACCAGAAAATTCGTCGTGGACTCCCACTAACAACTTGTCAGCCTCTGTTTATCGTGGACCCCGTGTGGTCTCCTATGGACCCCAGGGGGTCCACCTGGACCACTTTGGGAACCTATGGCTAGCCGCTAAGGAGGTAACTACCAAGATAGAGGTCGTGAGTTCGATTCTCACTGGGAGATCGGCGTATAAACTTTGTACAAATGGCCTCAGTCTGGGAGTATTTACATGTTTGTAATGTACTTGCCTGGTTGCCATAGCACAGGGTATCCTAGTTTGGGACCAGATCAAGTCATTGTGTTGTGAAAGTGAAAGTGAAAATACTTTATTTACCATAAAATCAATGGTTTCAAGAATACAAATCAATAAATACTTATTATTTGTATGGTAAAAAGGAAGGGGCTCAGCTTATTGCTATGACTGCATGCGTAGTCAGTGGCGCTGGTTTTCAGCCCATCCCTTTTTTTTTTTTAAACTTTATTATACAAAACAAAATATAAATTATTTAACATGTGACATGGTCTACAAAATATAAAATTGCGATAAAAGTTGCGTTAAAAAATTTAGTAAAATGATATACATCGCCCAATACAAAATTTTCAACCTATTAACAACTTCCATAGTAATAAGTATAAAAAAGTAGAATCAAAAGTTAACGACGGTGACGTGAAAGGAGCTGCTCAACTCCTCTTCTCATGCGACACCATCGCACCCGACTCGCCCGAAGTTCTGTCGGCCCTCAGAAATAAACACCCCTCTCCCCTTGATTCTCTTTGCCTTCCACCAGCACCACAGCCCGATGACGAATATCTCGAAGTCATCGGGAAAGACGTCCTGGGGGCCGTGATGTCGTTTAAGAACGGTTCAGCGAGCGGCCTGGATGGTCTTAGCCCCCAGCACCTCAAAGACCTCCTCTGTGGGGCGACCGGCCAGGCAGGTGAGACATTGCTGAGCCGCCTCACGGCCCTCGTCAACCAGATGCTGGCTGGAAGGGTTAACCCAGAGGTGACCCCGCTGCTATACGGGGCGAATCTATGTGCCTTAAAGAAAAAAGATGGAGGGATTCGCCCAGTAGCAGTGGGGATGACGATTCGCCGCATAGCGTCAAAGCTCTGTTGCCGCGGCATCCTCCCAAAACTTCAAAAATTACTACAACCAACCCAACTTGGTTTCGGTTCAAAGGGAGGATGCGAGGCAGCAGTGCACGCTGTGCGGACCTACATCAAGGAGAGAGGAGGTGAGGTGGTGTTGAAGGTGGACGTGAAGAACGCCTTCAACTCGGTGGATAGGGGCGCAATGCTGGCAGAGATAAGAGAAGTGATCCCTGAAATCTATCCATATATGTGGCAATCCTACAGCTGCCACTCTAATTTAGTATTCAGGGATCACGCCCTTAAATCTGCTGTGGGCTGCCAGCAGGGCGACCCACTCGGGCCAGCCATCTTCAGCCTGGCTATTCATAAAATAACAACCTCTTTGAAATCAAAATTAAACATCTGGTATCTTGACGACGGCACCTTAGGAGGAGAGTCAAAAGAAGTACAAAAAGATATTATAACTCTCTCGGAAAAATTTAAATCAATCGGTCTGGAACTAAATTACAGTAAATGCGAATTATACATTTTCGATCACATAAAGCCAGAAATTCCCATTCGGGAATTTAACATACTGGCACCAAATTTAAAAATATTAGACAATGAGACTCTTTACCTCCTAGGGGCGCCAGTCCTAGAAAAAGCTTTCCCACATTTCCTGGAAAATCAAAAAAACAAATTTTTCGAGACCATTCCGCACCTTAGCCAAATTAACACACATATGGCCTTCGAAATTATCCGTTTCTGTCTTTTTGTACCCAAATTCACTTATTATCTAAGGTGTAGCCCGCTTTTTAGCCAGGCGGCACTCTTGGGGCCAATAGATTCAATGATTCATTTGGCCCTAATACAAATTTTAAATTGCCCCATTTCGGAACGAGCCTGGCTCCAGGCTTCCCTCCCAATCAGGTTGGGAGGGCTCGGAGTCAGAAAAGTGACAAGCGTGGCACTGCCTGCCTTCTTGTCTTCCATCCACAGCATCGAGGCCTTGTATAAGCAAATTATCAGCCCATCCCTGGGTTCGATTGAGGTCTCATGCTGTGGGGAAGCCAAGCAGGCATGGAGACTGGCTTGCCCCTCCACTGACCCACCGAAGGACCCGACAGTGCAGAGACAGTGGGACGGGCCGCTTTGCGAGCTGACGCAAAAACAGCTAGTTGAATCTAGCGTCAGCGACGCAGATCGAGCCCGCCTCCTTGCTGTCGCAGAACGCGAGTCGGGTTATTGGTTACAGGCACATCCATCAGTGGCAATTGGCACACTGATGGACAATATTTCTTTCACCACTGCTGTGGGACTGCGTCTGGGTTGCGCTGTGACTGTGCCCCATCGGTGCCCCTGCGGCGCTGACGTCGATCGTTTGGGTCACCACGGGCTTTCGTGCCAACGGAGTGCGGGCCGCTTATCGAGGCATGCTACCTTAAATGACGTCATCCGAAGGGCCCTCGCCACATCCGGAGTTCCAGCAATGCTGGAACCCCCAGGAATATTCCGCGATGATGGGAAGAGGCCCGACGGAATGACGTCAATTCCCTGGAAACATGGGAGGCCGTTAGTGTGGGACTCAACTTGTGTCGACACGTTAGCGCCCTCCCATGTTTCTCAGAGTACAAGGGTGGCTGGCTCGGCGGCCGGTGCAGCGGAAGGCCTCAAACGGCGAAAATATGCGTCATTGGGCAACCAATACATATTTGCGCCGTTTGGGGTCGAGACACTAGGCCCGTGGGGCCCCGAGGCGCGTTCGCTCTTTAAAGAGCTGTCGACGCGCCTCATCGACGCCACGGGAGACCGGAGGGCTGGCGCATACCTCGGCCAGAGAATAAGTCTGGCCATCCAAAGGGGGAATGTTGCCAGCATTCTGGGCTCTCTGCCGCGGGACACCGACCTGGGGCAAGTTTTTTATTTGTAAATACCTATATAATTAGAAATTACTTTATATTAGTTTATAGTAGATTAGTTTAATAGATTGTTATTTAAATCTTTATGTTGTTGTATGTGTCTTGTTTTAACAATAATTAAACTAAATGGAAATAAGATTAGAAATAGAATGTCATCGAAACATAACAGACTTCATTAAATTATTATATTAATTATAAAAATCAAATTGCACTTAATTAAATAAAATTGGGTAAAAATCTTAATATAATTCAATAGAAAGCAGTAAGCAGGAGCAGTAGAGATAAAATCTCATCGAAACCGAACATCATCAAATTATTATATTGTTTATACAAATAAAATAAAAATGGAATAAAATCTTAAGTGATATTGAAATTGTGACAATAAATTATCAAAGTATTATAATCGTAAATTGTATAAAGTATGTATATTTTAATTTTGTTGTCTTGAAAAGGGACCTAATTTTAATGTCAATATGGGTATATAAACTTTTTCCACAGAGGTTAAACCTGCGTGACCGGCTTGGAATTCCACGTTTTCATTTCGTTATTAGTTTTTAGCAATTCATGTGTGACGGCGGACTGTTTGCAGCTGCAAAGACTTTTGTTGTTCAATAAGTATAATTTTTAGGTGTTTCTTGAAACTTCTAGTGAAGAAGTTATTACTGTTGTTGGAGATGATTGGCGCTTGAAATTGCCAGTTATGCCTCCCCGTCTCTCGCAGAGAGAATGGGCTTAATCACCACGCGTGCAGATTAGCAATTTAAAGCTAGGTACTTAGGTGCCTAGGTGCTTTTGCGATAATTTCATGCATTTACATATTTTATTGACATCTTTAGCGATTAAGATGATTGAGATACAGGTAACACTTAATCAAGTTCTAGCACAAATAGATTAGATTATATTAGAACTCTTTATTGTTGACGACCTCTGTGGCGTAGTGGTTAGAGCATCTGCCTACCATGCGAGAGGTCCCAGGGTCGAATCCCGGCTGGGAACAAAAAAAAAGAAACCCAGGTCTTGGATGTTTACATGTTTGTGACGTCGCTGTTTCTGCGTCCCACGGCACAGGGTATCCTAATGTGGGGCCAGAAGCAATGTATGTGCCTGTATGTAAATGTTATGTTATGTTGTACACACCAGAAAGAAATAAATTAAATAATATGTTACGTATAAATTTATCAATGTTAGATTTGTTAGGCATCTTTTTAGTTTTTTAATACTTTTGTTATCATTCACTCGACTGCGGCGCAGCCTAAAAGGAGGGTAACGTATTTAGCTCGTATGTATGGATGTAAGTATAACCGATGCTATGTTTTCTCATAACTCCTTTATAATGAACCGATTTTGACGCATAATATCTCAATCAACTCGTCGTATTTGCGCCAGTTCCATAGGCTTTAAAAATTCAGCAAAAGGCCAACAAAACTTCACTAAAAAGACGAAAAGAAAAAAATATTTAAAAAACAAAAAAACATCATGGGTCCAAAATTTATCAGAGTGATCAACACCAGAAATGTAGAGCTTCTGCGAGCAGCTCGTTCGCGCGACAGTGTAGCCAAAATGATAGCCGACCTCCGATAGGAGATGGCACCGGAAGAAGAAGAAAAATAAACAAACCGGATGCAGAGTATTAACTACTAATGTATACAGGTGACGAAACCCAAATTAAAAAATGTATCTCATTGCGAGGGACCTAGGTTTTTCTCGCCTTTTATTCTCAGCAGCCAGGTTGTTACTTCTTTTTACTCATTTGTATTGGTTGCAAACACATAACAACTCTGTAAGGTTTTTTTGTTGAAGTTATCTATCCGAATATCCGAAATTACCAATCCAAAGTTCTCTAATAGGGTAGTTTCCAGGTTCAAAATAATTTAATTCTATTTAGTCCGTATTTTAGTTTATAAAAAAATATTGGATACGTATTTTTTCTTTTTTCGATTAAACAAAAAATAACAAAGATATAGCCCATTGAACTTACGTGTGACGTCACTCAGTGCTACAAAATTCAGCACGGCCTGACGTCACACGTAACTTTAATGGGCTATATCTTTGTAATTTTTGGTCTAATTTACAAATAAAAAAATACGTGTCCCTTATTTTTGAATAATCTAAAAGACGGACTAATTACATTTTTTTGGGAAACTAGCCTATTGCGTTCACAAGTAGTACAGTACCTATCTACCTTTTAAATGTCCGAATAGTTTGATCGATAGTGGGATTTTTCGGACAATGTAGCGAACATAGATACATAGTTTGCTACTTATGTATGCGGAATCTGGGATTCCAATAATTTTAAACGCAATGTCTGACCTTCCATGGTCAAATTCGTTCTTTTTTAAATACTGGCCGCTTGTATTTTTCTCTTATATACGTTAGTGTTTTGTTTTTGTTGGGTTTAAAATGCCATATCGCTGAAAAAATGGAACTCGCTCGTGAAAATATTCGTGCTATGATTTATTACGATTTTCGACGTGGTTTAACGCAACAACAGTGCGTAGATCAATTAACTACGACTTTTGGTGGTGAAGCTCCATCAAAAACGACTGTGTATCACTGGTTTAGTGAGTTTAATCGCGGGCGCAGTAAGCTCACGGACGAAGTTAAAGAAGGTCGCCCGAAATCGGTGGTTGTGCTACAAAATATTGAAGCTGTGCGAAAACTAATAATGCAAGACCGCCATGTTACCTATCGCGAGATAGAGGCTATTCTGGGCATATGTATGACGAGCATTCATAGGATATTACATGAACATTTGTCTGTAAAAAAAATTTGTTCGCGTTGGATCACGCACAACTTAACCCAGGATTAAAAAGGTGCTCGCGTCGAATGGTGCAAGAAAACCTTAAAAAAATTCAACGGAGGCGACTCAAAATCTGTTTATAATATCTACACAGGTGACGAATCCTGGATCTACGCGTACGATCCCGAAACTAAACAACAATCAACAGTTTGGGTGTTTCAAAATGAGCCGAACCCTACGAAAGTGGCTCGTGCAAAAAGCACTGTAAAGCAAATGGTGGCCTGCTTTTTTGGTATTAATGGCCATGTGGCTACAATACCACGGAGAATCGCAGAACGGTTAATTCGGATTGGTACACGACCATTTGTTTGCCGGAAGTATTTGAAGAAATACGCCAAAACAACCAGCGACGCAGAATCATACTTCACCATGACAATGCCAGCTGTCATACATCTCAGGAAACAACTACATTTTTGGATGGTAAAAAAATAGAATTGATGGGTCATCCACGGTACAGCCCTGATTTGGCTCCCAATGATTTCTATTTATTCCCAAATGTAAAGAATAAATTACGTGGTCAACGATTTTCGAACCGTGAAGATGCCGTAGATGCGTTCAAACAGCACGTTTTGGAGATACCTCAATCAGAGTGAAAAAAGTGTTTTACAAATTGGTTTCATCGAATGCAAAAGTGCATCGATTATAGTGGAGAATACTTTGAATAACAATAAAAGCATATTTAGCCATATACATTTGTTTATTTTTTCTATTCCGCATACATAAGTAGCAGCCCTCGTAAGAAGATGTTAGATACTTATTAAAATAAGCAGTAAAAATACGAATATATTTAAGAATCACGGTGCATGAGATACAGGCTAGTGACTAACTGTATCTCGTGATACATGATACATCTCGTGTGTCTGACGTCGGTCTGACGTTGTCGTCCATCCATCAAATCGCACACTCAGGCTTCCCCACGACATTTTCCTTCACAGTTTGCTGCAACAAATTCACAAACAGTTTTTCGTAAAGATTTCATTTCGCCCGCGACTTAACTCAAATCAAAGGAAATTCGACCTTTAGATTTTTTATCCGGGACGAAGCTGTAAAACTAATAATAATAGGGACACAACGGTCAAACAAAGCACGGCTGACCTCAGCAATCACTGCGGAATTCATATTATTATGATAATGAGCCCCCGATATAAAGATAAGGCTTCTGAATAATGAAGCTGTTACATCAATTACGTGTGCAGATCCTCTACTCCTGACTTCATCATTGGAGCCAAGAATATTT
Source organism: Yponomeuta plumbellus (assembly GCA_947310845.1). Classification (NCBI taxonomy): domain Eukaryota; kingdom Metazoa; phylum Arthropoda; class Insecta; order Lepidoptera; family Yponomeutidae; genus Yponomeuta; species Yponomeuta plumbellus. The sequence continues at coordinate 5,940,480 of OX371218.1, forward strand.
CATTACGTCGGCAATCCTAGAAATCAGAAATTTATTTCAACGTAAAGAATTTATATTTTGTTTGTTGAATGTCAATGTATTTACATTTAATGTTAGGCGCTGCGCTGCCTTGGGGCCGAATATAGTGGAGAAAAAGGCATCGAAAAAAAACTCTGCTGTTGTTCCTTGTGTAAACAAATAAATATAACCAAAGTATTGCAAAGAAAATTTCTTGTGCATGTGGATAGTAAGCAAATGCTGTATCGAGTATGTTTGCAGTATCAGCATGATCACAGGAAAACGTCGCATGAAAAATAAATTACAGTATATTATTGAAATAGGTCTAGGTGCCACATACAGTCTGATAGCTTAATTAGAATATACCTCGGGCTCTAGAGTAGGCTTCGGTTTTCGCCGAAAGCACACGAGTATAATACTCCTTCCTACTTCTGATTTCGAAATTAAGTGTCATATCAATTCTGATATTTCTATTACACGAATATATCCGATTCTATCCGATAGTAGCCGAGGTATATTCTAAAAGCTAACAGACTGTACTTAGTTATGCTTATAAAGGGTCAAATTACGATTCCGAAATTAGGAAATTAAATGTAATGAATTACACCTAATAAACAATGGCGATAAGACCCGGTAAGTGGATTATGTTGTATACTACATAAGGACCCGGCTTCGCTCGGCTAAAATGTAGTCTCTTATGATATTCCACATTGTGTCGACCACATGTTATTATTAAGCATTTAATTTTTGGTATTTTTCACTTATATTAGCCTTTTTCATTTCACCTGTGACACGTGACGAGGTGACACCAACGGAACATTGGTGACATTGACATGTTTACTTCGCAACGCCATTATAGGTATATAGAAATATCCAATTTAAATTGAAAATACTCGATAGTCCGAATTAAGTTGTCGAGTCGGATCGACTATTTTTTTACGCCCTTCAATCAAATCAAACCTGTACGAAATTATTAACATATCTATGCTTATCTAAGTATCGCAAGACATAAAAAATACTTTATATTTCGTTCCATTCATCTTTGTTCTGGGTGTAAGCATATTTTATCATTTACAGTCATGAGTTAAAAAAGAGACCTAAAAACTGATTAGATAGTAGATAGGACAAAAAAATCTTATCTATTATTAGTTTCATTCAGCTTTGGTCTGGATTGTAAAAAAAAATTTAAACACTTTCAAAGTCAATAAATGAAACAACTTGACAGACAATATTGCTTTTCGAATTTTTAATTATCTTTTTGTACCTAAACATAGACCAGCCTAGGCAGCACGACGACGCGAGTCGCGCGCCATAACGTCAAAAGTCGCGACTTCCCAGTACATTAACTGTCAAATTCTGACATTTTGGCGCCACAAAACGCGTGCCTCGCGTCATCATACTACCTATGCTGGGGCACCAAATCCTCCGCGATTTCAATCATTGAACTGTCAACTTATAGGATCAAAAGTAAGTAAAATATAAATTACGTACTTTTAGCATTTTCCACAATAATGACCCGAGAACCGACAGTGACCTGGACAGACAGACAAACAAAAAACACGAACACTCTCATTGTTTAACACACATTGATACATCATTCACTAAGCGAGGGTTTATTGATGCTGTTTTTGTCACTTCGCATTATCAAGTTCAAATTAAGAACGTCTTATTTTGAGTTAGGTTTTTATAAGTCACTCAGAATTGTTTAGTTCTGTTTTAGGTCACTAGTTCCTCTTCTTTAACACTTAAATTTTTTGAAGGAGCCTAATATTTAAACTACGCACTCGCACTCGTAACTCACAGTACAAAAGTCCAAAAAATGCGCAAAATAGTCCCAAATTTTTTTTTTTTACTAAAATCTAGTGTCCTAAATATAGGTCAACGAGTTAGGTGCGGCATGGCTAGACTGAACAGTAGCGACTGCAGACATAAGCTTTTATGTGAATGAGAAACTTAGGACAGGCATGCATGGATGCGACGTCGACAAATTACAAGCGATCACTCGCAAGTCGCATCAAACTAAGGTCATAGAATGGTGACGTTACAATTACATAAACCAACTTGCATAAACTCACGCCTATGTACTGTAGGGGTAGGAAGAGACCAGGGCCCTCATTCTGTTAGTGAATTGTAGTTAAATTACAGTTACATGGTCGGGTCACGTGACATGTCTTTTAATTCCATTGACGCCTACAATTAATTGATACACGTGCTCGCGTTGACTTGAAGGGGAGTGGAATGAATTGTCATTGTACTACAATGCATCTACAATGAATCTAGGCCCTGGGCTTGAGCCTTTCCACGGTGCTGAGAAATCTCGCTTCAACAACATTATTTATTAGTCACTGCATGCACCAACGCCGGTTTCGGGTATGGGTCTTGCCTTTCGCTTACACTCTCCATAATTGGTCGAAGTACATGTTGAGGAATGTATTTCAATGTTTTTTTTGGTTACTTTTCATTAGCTAATCATTTAATTTCGTCGGTTCAAAGATGAAACTCAATAAGTGTCACTTTTTTCTCAAAGTGCGACTTTGATAAAAATTGTAAGAATTATTTCGTAATTTGTGAAAAAATGGTATCAAAATCTCATTTTGAGCAAAAAATACACTTAGTGAGATGTGTCCTTTGAACCGCTACTTCGCGACCCACACATTGAAAAACACTGATCTAAACAATAACCCAGGCACCGCAGTGTCCGATTGGTCCCATCACCCATCTCTAGTGTGAGTGAAGGTGGGAGACATGAGACCGGGACCCCACTGAACGGTATTCAAATGATCTCATTACGTAGATCAGCGGTTCCCGAATTATGTTCCGCGGAACCTTAGGGTTCCGTAAAAGGCTCTCAGGGGTTCCGCGAAAATTCAACAATTCGATGTTTTTTTTCTCATCAAAAAACTAAATCTTGGACGTAAGTGTTTCAAATATCCTGTTTTAAAATGTTGTTTCCGAAATTCCGTTTATGTATGTTACACATCGAGCATTCGTGCAGTCAGTACGTATTGTTACGTTGTTACAGTTAGTTTACTTCTTACTCGAGCCAGGGTTCCGCACAAAAATGGTGAACCAAAAAGGGTTCCGCAGCCAAAAGAATACGGGAACCGCTGACCTAGATCATCTCATTACGTAGACGCAAAGGTGAAGTTTTGCTTCGCGAGGCACGTTAAGCATTCAGTCCCGGCTGCCGTCGATAGATGGCAGTCTTTAAGGCAAGTCAGAGGCCTTAGGGCGGCTTGAAAACTTCTGACAGTAAGACCAGCCACTAGTCTTACAAGCCTCCACCAATCCGGACTTGGCCCCCGTGGTGGAGTATGGCCTATACCTTCCTCAGGGAAGAGACCCGTGCCCCTCGGTGGGGACATAATGGGTACATGATGATGATGAAAGGTGAAGTTTGTATAAAAAGTGTGTTCAAAAATATTTCTGTCGAGGTAATATCCACACTAGACTCTCAGCACCTGATCGCAGCCGTGATTAGCCCCCACAGACCATTGTCTCTCAATGGGATTTATATGAAGCAAAAACCGAAAATAGCAAACTGACAAGTGCACAGTGCAATATGGGAACGGACTGATTTATTCTATCAGTTAAATCTTACAACTTGATAATTAGGTAAAAATCTATTAACAACTAGCTGACCCCGCAAACGTTGTTTTGCCAGATAGGGGTATAAAAATACATTAAAACCTATTCTCAGACCTACCGATTATTTACATAAAAAATTTCATCAAAATCAGCCTAACCGTTTCGGAGAAGTATGCGCACTAACACGGTGACACAAGAATTTTATATCATCATCGTCATCAACCATTATGTCCCCAACGAGGGGCACGGGTCTCTTCCATGAGGAAGGTAGGTATAGGCCATACTCCACCACGGGGGCCTAGTCCTTATTGGTGGATGCTTGTAAGACTAGTGGCTGGTCTCACTGTCAGAAGTTTTCAACCCGCCCTAAGGTTTAACGACTGCCATCTATCGACGGCAGTCGGCACAATTTTATATAATAGAAAATAATATTGCAGATATTAATTAATGGTTTGTTAAGCTGTAGAATTTTTGGTCGGCCGATCAGTTTGCTATAACAATGGGTTTTAATTGTTGTTTTCAAGGCCATACATAACGCAACTAATTAATGAGTGATGGTGTCACTTATAACAACACGACTGCTCTAAAAAACTCCTCAGAGGCAGTATAAGCAATCTGTGGATTACATCATTATAATTTTGATTGGAATTGAATGTAATTTTTTCTATTTTTATTTTTGCTTCACAAGTTTTTTAATTGATTACCTACGGTTTAATTTAATTTTTATTTGAATTTATTGTGGCTACGAGCTATTATTTATATTCATATATAATAATGTAGGTACTTAGCTATTGCAATAGAGTCACCTGTAAAGATAGTTGTAAGGCTATGGAAATAAATAAATAAATAAAATTCTTTGTCGCAAACTAATTAGTTAAAGTATGAATAAGACGTCTATTAGAGTTATACATTGAAATAGTTGATTAATCAAATGGATAAAGAATAAAAACCTTAAAATTAACATGGACAACACTAAGGTAATGTCGAACTTCCATGAGCACTCCTATCAACGTGGCGGCTCTGACCTCGAAGTGGTCGACCACTATGTATACCTGGGACAAACAGTGCAGTTAGGTAAGCCCATCTTCGAAAAAGACTTCTTCCAATCCTAGTTGGATTTAAAGAATTCAGGAAACTAAATGTGAGTGGTTGACCGAAAAGGGACCTCAATCGAAAATAATTGATTTCGAGAAAATCGTGTTTGAAGTTTCGTGTTTCTATAGGTTTCGACTCGTGCTCGGCTCACAAAAAAAATCATAAAAAAATAACTACGGCACCTAAAAATATTATTGTTAGACCAAAACAAAGCTAAAATACCACACATTAAAAAAAATTAATAAAAGAAACAACGGTTTCCAATCCCCCTAGGTCCCTTTTTGGTCAACCACTCACAAATATATTTTCATACTAGCTGTGCCCCGCGGTGTTACCCGCGGTTCATCGATTTTCCCGTAGGAATAAGATATTTCCCCGCGGTAAAACGTAGCCTATGTTTTAATCCAGGGTATCGACTAACTCCATACCAAATTTTATTAAAATCCGTCCAGCCGTTTCAGCGCTAAAGACTGACAAACATATAAACACACAAACACACAAATTCAAAACATGTCTCAAGACCAATGTGTGCTGCCAGTGATGACTTACGAATGTGAGACCAGGGACTAGATTCTGTTAATGTATTGTAGACAACGACAACTGCATCCAAGCGGCGATTTCATTTCATTGCCTCAATCCTCTTTATTGCCTTGCATAACGTGAGATAACTCGATTGACTGATAAATTCATCAAAGTATTTTTCAATGGAATTTATGCATTTTCTTTTCATAAGTTTGATGTCGTTTAGCAGAAAGGTTCCAACCCACAAAAAGTGAGTTTTGAGATATTTGAGTTTTTACGTTAAAAGCTGATTTACGCTCTCCATACATGGGGTTGGACTACCGTGTGAAATAACTCTGCACATACTCATCGGGTCGCTCTGAAAGTCTTTGGTTCTTAAAATATGGAGCATAGTGATCATTTTGGTATATTTAACTCAAAAATGACCATGTTGTGGGTTGCAACCTTTCTGCTAAACTACGTCCAGTTGTTCGCGCGAAGACTCGCGTCGACTTGTAAAGCTTTTTTAGCTACGATAGTTTTCCTTTTTAAAAACGGACTGAATCCAAAAATGTGTGTTTCATTACACATAAAATATCTTTGAACGATCAATCCATCGATAACTCACGGTATGTGATGGACAAGGAAAGTTGTATTTCACTTATTTCACCGTTTTTATCTTATTATATTTTACCGTTTATTTTGTTGTTTTGTCGCCAAACTTTCGGCTGTTAATACTCTCGTGGACTTTTGACGTGCGTATAATATTTGACATTAATTTCGAAGTTTTCCCGTCCTAAAAAAAAATTGCGTCGAAATATGGAGAGGCATTAATAAATATATATCTTTAGGAGTTCAGATTTCATTTTGGGGCATACGTTACGGGTGACTATAATAATGTCGGCCAATTGTTTATTTGACAAAATGTCAAATGAGTTACTTTTAAAACGGAATTTTGTATGAAAATACTGGCTTATGTCGTCACATTTCAGAGTACTCTTTTTATGTTTCATCTATTTAAAAATTATAATAACTAGTAAGTGATTAAAAGAGATACATTTTCCGAAACATTTTGTTTTAATCGAGTATATCAAATACTTTATACTGTCAAATACCGAACTCAAAAAACATGTTGAAGTTTCCAGTCTTGTAACCCATTAATCTTTTTCTAACGATACAGTCTTCAAAATTAATCCCCTCCAAGTGGCGGAAGCCTCTAAAGGTGATGACGATACAGATATCCTTTGCTCCACCATTGTCTTGGTAGATCCAAGGCCTTTGCCGGTGTGTAATTAGGCTATTTTGTTTATTGCGGCCAGCAGCGATTCCGGGATTCGCAGTGACATCATTTATGCAGTAAAAAATGTAGAGTGAGTCATTACTGATGATCAGACACCATCACCTTTTTGTAAAGCTGTTATCTTCTGAGTGGATTTCGGATTGAAAACAGTACAATCGAATAATATAGTACGTGTCTACAACATTAAGGATTGTTTGATAGGCAAAGATGAATTTGTTTAAAGACAGTACAATGCTTTAAGCTTCGTTTTGGTTTTACTCGTAGTCCGAATTTGAGCTCTGAAATTGAAACGACGGAATTTGAAGTTTGTTATTGTTAGCTTGAGCTTGTTATTCTTTCTCCTACAATCTAGATATTGAAATGGGCACCTATGTCTCAATTCGGTATTTGACACTATCAAAAATAAATTATTATGCTCCATTACAAGAAAATATACAAAATGTTTCGGAAAATGTATCTCTTTTAATCATTTACTAGTTATTACAATTTTTAAATAGATAACCATAAAAACAGTGCTCTTAAATGTGACGTCATAAGCAAGTATTTTCATACAAAATTCCGTTTGTAACTCATTTGACATTTTGTCAAATATCCAATCGTTTTTTTATTAAATCACAGTTTCTGCTCTATTTTGAATGAAATCATTTTGCCATCTCTACATTTTAGAGTTTTACTAGCTGACCCGGCAAACGTAGTTTTGCCAGATAGGGGTATGAAAAATAGATAACAACCTATTCTCAAACCTACCGAATATACCTACATGTAAAGTTTCATCAAAATCGGCCAAGCCGTTACGTAGGAGTATGCGCACTAACATTGTGACACGAGAATTTTATATATTAGAAGAAAGAAAAAGATAGTGTATTGCAGTCTGGCAGTTTGTCTATTCGTAGACTGTCTCAGAGACTATTAGTACTAGAAAGTTTTATTAAATTTATAATATTAATTTTTTTTTTCATATTCCAAGTGCTAAGGTACCTAAGTGTTTGGGTACAAGACACTCAAGATTCATCAAGTTTGTTTTTCAAATCAAAATTATCCGTCGCCGGTTGTCTGGAATAAATTGCTTTAAGCAATAAGGCCGCCAATTGTAATGTATCTTTGTAACGTTTTGTCTGTTTTTTTACCTGGTACAATAAAGAATATTCTTATCTCAACTTCTTGTCGTATGAGGCATGTCAATAAGCAGATTGATCGCCAGCAAAACCTTCAGAAAAAAATGGCACCCTTATAAAAAGACCAGACCCCAAACAAATATCTTCCGCACTTTTAGACAAATTGCCATTTTCCGTTGGCGCCGGCGCAAGCGCAGAAGAACAAAACATAATATTGTGTTTGTGTGTCTTAAAGGCTTTTTCTCACAGATGAAATAAAATGAAAAAACTTAATTGTAAAATGGTTACAAAAAATCGTTACTGGCTCCTAAGCTAACATTCCCGCGAAAAAGCGGAAGAAAAGCGTACATATTAAAACGAAGCAAACTGTGAGTTTGGGCCAAAATTCTTATTCGCAAAATAACCTCTTGATCTTTCTCTTAATCTTCATTTGTTTGGAAGCTTCGTAATACATAGGTAGGTAAGCATATCATCATCAACGCATTATGGCCCCACCGAGGAAGGTATGCTGCACTCCACCACGGGGACCCAGTCCGGATTGGTGGAGACTTGTAAGATTAGTGGCTGGTCTTATTATCAGAAGTTTTCAAGCCGCCCTAAGGCCTCTGACTTAGCTTAACGACTGCCATCTATCGACGGCAGCCGGCACCAACCACTTAACGTGCTTTACGAAGCAAGAAACCGCTTGGAAAAATGCCACTAGCGTTAGTCATAGACGGCTACCCACCCATGCACTGAACGCGCCCTATGTGGCTTTATCCTGGCTGTGGACAAAAAAAAACCCAGGTCTTGGATGTTTACATGTTTGTGACGTCGCTGTTTCTGGTTCCCACGACACAAGGTTTCCTAGTGTGGGGCCAAAAGCAATGTATGTGCCTGTATGTAAATGTTAATTGTAAAAAAAAATGCTCGTGATCGTTTAAGATCACTCAGGCAGCCGGGGCTACGAGCGATTCGTAGTGCCTCTGAATTCTAACACACAGCTACACAACAGTTCTGTCAGATATCATAGATCTTACTAGCTGTCCCGGCAAACGTTATTTTGCCATATTTTTTTAATAGTAAATAACAACCTATTCTCAGACCTACCGAATATATGTATAAAAATTTATCAAAATCGGTCAAGCCGTTTCGGAGGAGTATGCGCACAAGCATTGTGACTCGAGAATTTGAAATATTAGAGAAGATATTACGATATTATAACTAACTAGCGTTCGCCCGCGACTCCGTCCGCGTGGACTTTAGTTCAAAATTTTGCAACCAGGTTCACTCCCGTAACTCCCGTTAAGGGTTAAATTTAGAAAAACGGTGAAACACGTGTTCAATCAATTGTGTTGAAAAATATTTATTTCAAGTTTCAAGAAAATCAGACAACATTTTTTATACCTCCCATACAAATTTTGACAACCCTTTTCGCCCCCTTAGGGGTTGATATTAAAAAAATCCGTTCTTATTCCTTGCCTACATTATATATAGATCCTCTGTGCAAAATTTCAGCTTCCTAGGTCAAACGGCTTGGGCTGGGCGTTGATGAGTGAGTCAGTCAGTCAGGACTTTGAATTTTATATATATAAAATATAGATAGATAGATAAGAGAATTACCTCAAAGAAAAAGTTTGTGAGATGAAAAGGCAAACGCGGCCGCACACAGGTTTTTCTATAAAAAAATATTGAATTTATTTGTTCCCTGGTTCTTCTGTCAAAATTATTTTGCATCAGGCTTCGGAGGCTATTCAAAAACAAATGTTTTTTTTACAACAAACAAAAACTAAGGAGATTAGACATTCAAAGCTTTAGCTGATGAGGCCTCGCTTACATCCGTCGTTGAAAATCTACAACGTTACCCTCGGAGGAGGTCGTAGCTCTTATTTCGAGCAGCATAAGTGTTACTTTCCTGCGGATGGGCTTGTATAGTTAGCTTGGCAAAAGGGCCTGCTAGTATTTTGTTTAAACAATGTAATCGGCTAATGGATTTCCTTGTAGTGACAATTTTATGGATCCAATTGTTCGGATGACGTCTTCGGACATCGGTAGCTGAAGACACGCAAGTTCGACATGGTCATTTACCGTATTTAGGGTTATTTTGCATGCAAACAAGCATTATTTACTGTAACAGTGTTTTTAAACGTATGATGTATGATTTGGCATATATTAATTGCCCTTTTTCACAATAAGTAATTGTAACTTTGTGTTTCCGATCATGTTATCAACATACCCACAATATTGAAATCTTGAAACCATTTTGAATCTGGATCATTCATACGGACATATAGGATAAAAACTAGGTATCAAAAATCAAAGTCGAAAAAGGGCCGATTCAAAGTATCAGAGAACGTACGACGTGCAACTTGATGAGCTCTACAAGTTAAACCAGGATTGCTTTGAAATGCATCTAGATCATGTTGAAGAAAAATGGACAAAAATAATCCACTTTAAGTTACCTACTTTTCAAATTTCTTCAAATTTTTTATTTTTATCTGCCAATTCAAAGACCATCTATAAATGTAAAAATTGAACCACAGTCGATTGGTTCAGTACACCTCACACATTGTTATCCTATTTATTCAGCACCAGAACATTTACCCCCTTATTCATAAAAAACTTTAAGCATTGGTTAAGTAAACAACTGATTAAATGTCATGTTGTCCTTTATATTTCAATGACATCTGTCAAGGACAGCATGACATTTAATCAGTTGTTTACTTAACCAATGCTTAAAATTTTTTATGAATAAGGGGGTTATAGTGCAAGATAATGGCGACCTTAGTGTGGCAAACTATCGCCTCCGTTTCGCTTGCGCCAAGACCTCACTCCAAAACCGAGCTTGAAACTATTCGAAAAATCCTCGCAGACATGGCTCGGTTTCGGAAACCTCTTGCCTTCCACAGAAGAGATTAATTTAAACAATATAATGGACAATAAGGCGACAAGGCCACCGTATGATATAACATTAACAATATGAAGTTTCGTCTACACAATGATTCTTTAGATGTTTGATAGGAGATTCCAATCTGTAGGTGGCGGCGCGGCGCAAGGCATAGGAAAACGCGATCGACGTTATAGGCTAGTTTTAGACTCACGCTGACCGTCAGCGCTGATAGTCAAAATGTATGGCTGGTCAGCGCTGAACGGTCGGTGTTTTTCTAAAAGGCTACTTAGGACGTAGTACATATTGGCCTGTCAGCGCCGTGTCAGCGTGACTCTAAAACCGGCCAGATCCTAGGACCGGAGATACATAGAAAGGCCGTGAGGTAAGAGCGCAGAAAACATATTATAACGCCTACATACAAAGAGCAAGTACCTGATAAGAATGAACGAATAGAAAACTTGTTAAAATAGGCCATGTTAAAATTCACGTTTATTTTTTTCTCTAAGACTCATCATCATCATAAACCCATTATGTCCCCACCAAGGGGCACGGGTCTCTTCACAGAGGAAGGTATAGGCCATACTCCACCACGGGGGCCAAGCCCGGATTGGTAATGGTTTTTAAGACTAGTGGCTGGTCTTACTGTTAGAAGTTTTCAAGCCGCCCGCCCTAAGGCCTCTGACTTAGCTTAACGACTGCCATCTATCGACTGCAGCTGGCACCAACTGCTTAGCGTGCCTTGCGGAGCCACTTGGAAAAATGCCACTAGCGTTATTTATAGAACTGTCAGCCATCCATGCTCTGAACGCGTCCTATGTTGCTTAACCTTCGTGAACGCTTAAGATCACTCAGGCAGCCGGGGCTACGAGCAATTCAATCTACCGTACAGCACACATCTACAAACTTAGGAAATGTTAAGACGTGATCCTAGCAGAAATAGCAGACAGCACCTGGTTGCCCAAAATTGAACTGAATAAAATATTTGTGTTTAATAAAAAGTCATCTATCTATTCTCACCTGACTTGTACCACACCCTAACTCAATAGCAAATTGCTGAGACAGTAGGTCCAAGTTAAATTGCTTAGGCCTTCCATTATACTATGCAGGGAGCCATTATATCGAATAAATCTCAAACTATACGGTTCCATGGTGTAGGAGGATTTGGTTTAGCCCCTCCTCTATTGCGCTACCTACTGTATTATCTGACCGACTAGACATTCGACTTATGTCCTCTTATATTATAATACACTACAATAGAACGCTAATGTTTTTTAGAATATCTTTCTGTACTACAAATACTGCCTGAAGGGAGCGGGTAAGATATTAGTTGACATTCTGCAAACAGAATTTGAAATCTAACTTCCGAATTTACATCCTGTTTGCTATTAATTAATTATAATTTAAATTATTATTCATCATCAACCCATTATTTTCCCATCGAAGGGCCCGGGTCTTATCTCTGCGGAAGGTATAGGCCATACTCCACCACGGGGGCCAAGTCCGGATTGGTGGCGGCTTGTAACACTAGTGGCTGGTCTTACTGTCAGAAGTTTTCAAGCCGCCCTATAAGGCCTGTAACTTGGCTTTACGACTGCCATCTATCGACGGCAGCCGGCACCAACTGCTTAACGTGCCTTGCGAAGTAAAGAACCGCTCGGACACTAGCTCACCACTAACGTTAGTCATAGACGGTGACCCAGCCATGCACTGAACGCGCCCTATGTTGCTTAACCTTCATGATCGTTTAAGGTCACTCAGGCAGCCGGGGCTACAAGCGATTCTCGTATTTTAAATTATTATTAACTGACTTCTTCAATGGAAGATACAGACTTCTGACTTTTCAATAAAAGATAAAAAGCGAGCTTCTTTCAGTTATCCGAAAAACATCAAATATGGAAATTACATACTCGTAGAAGCGCGAGGCCAGTTTTTTTACAAAGCACTTAGAACGAAGCCAGTTTTTTGCCACGCACACTAGCACTTACTACAAAGTCAAGTCAAAGTCAGATTTTTTTTTTTTTTCACAAAATGTTTACTTATTGAACTGCCTACCATGCGAGAGGTCCCTGGGTCGAATCCAATTCGAATTGGGGACGAAAAAAAACCCCAGATTTTGGATGCTTACATGTCTGTGTGTCGCTGGTTTTGCTGCATCAAAACGTAACAAATATCATAATCAGACAAAACTCACCTTTATAATCCACTGCACGCGTCGGGTCTCTCCCAAGCGGTTTCGTCCCGTAATCACTGACAGCCACAGGCCTTGACGTCACGACCTCCCCGTTTGGACCAATCAAGTAGCTCGGAACGTTGCTAGGTCTTTCCACGTCAAATTCGTACACCGGTTTCACTTCAGGCCAGCTGTAGTCAGTGGAATTCGTTGGCTTGTCCGGTTTTGGTCTCACATCCTTGTTCGGTCTTTTATGACCTCCAGGCCGTTGAACATTGGAGTTTTTGTACCCGTCATCTTCACTCTCTGGAACATCGTTTGAGTATGACTCATCTGGTCTGTCATGACCACTGGACCCGTAAGACTGCCCAGTGGAACCGTAAGAACCGAAACCTTGGCCAGAACTGTCATAGGACGGTTTGTTATGATAGTGAGGTCTTTGTGAGCCATATTGACTCGCTTGGCCACCGTAAGAGGAGCTGTGACTTTGATCGCTGTGACTGCCGTAAGATGAAGAGCTTTGAGCACCATAAGATGACGAACTTTGATGACCGTAACCGCTGTCGTTCTGACCGTAACTTGGAGAACTTTGACTCCCATAGGCAGGTTTTGGCGGTCGATAAACAGGAGGTTCTTTTTGTGGGCGGTTGTAATCATTATTACCGTGATGGTCATTTTGCGTGGATCCATATTGGCCATAACTACCAGATTGAGTGTTACTTGAGCCATATTGTTGTGATTGGCTGTGGTGACTACTGTAGTGGTAATTTTGACTGCCATAACCCGAACCGGGACGCTGATAGTTGTCATTGTTTTGACCATATCCAGTACTAGGCTTGTTATTTTGGCCACCACCGTATGAAGAACCCGGCCTGTCATGGTGAACGCCGTAGCCAGAGCTCGGTCTATCATTTTGCACTCCATAGGCAGAACCGGGCTTATCATTTTGAACTCCATAGCCAGAACTTGGCCTGTTGCTTTGAACTTCATAGCTAGAGCCTGGCCTATTACTTTGAGATCCATAGCCAGAACTCGGCCTATCATTTTGAACTCCGTAACTAGGATTTGGTCTACTATTTTGATCTCCATATCCAGAACTTGGTCGATCACTTTGGCCTCCATAGCCCGAACTTGGCCTGTTATTTTGAACTCCATAATTGGAACTTGGCTTATCATATTGACTACCATATCCAGTGCTTGGTCGATCACTATGAATTCCATAACCAGAATTTGGCTTGTCATTTTGAACTTCATATCCAGAATTCGGTCTATCAATTAACGGTTTGTAAGGTTTTTGAGGCTTAGGAGGGTCATTTATCTCCAAATATATGTAGTTATCTTGATCACTGTAAGAACTTCCTCCGTAGCTACTGGCATATTGACTATTGTAGCTATAGGTTGGTTTATCTGGCGGTTTGTAGTACTCATCGCCTAGGGGTCTTTGTGGCCTATAGGGGTAGTGATTCGGTGGTCCAATCATGCCTCCTGGCTGACCGTATCCTTGATCAATATGAGAGTAGTCATGACTTGGCCTCAAAGGTCCATAACCAAAGTCATGTTGAGGTCTCGGTAAATCTTGGTATGGTTTCCTATTCGGTCTCACGATGTAGTGGTAATTGGGTTTATCGTCAAACGGTCTTTCCGGATAATTCGGTCTTATAGGTTTTGGGCCATAAATATCGTGAATCTCGTCGTCTGGTCTCGGAGGAAAGTAAGGGTCTGGTCTCCATAAGCCGGGGTCATTTAAAGGTGGTGGTCTTCCGTACGGACCATGGAAGTCAACTACATCGTAAGGGTCTGGCTTAGGTCTTCCGTTATCCAGTGGTCTTGGAGGTCTTTGTGGAAGAGGAATATCTTGAGGTTTGTGTTGTCCATAACCCACATTGTGATCGTTTTCCGGACTCTGATTACTATATTCATCAGGCCTGTCATCTAAGTGATTGGTCTCTGGAAAGCCAGGCTTATAACCACTGTAGCTTGGCCTTTGCGGTCTGTATGGAAAAGCGCTGTCTATTGGTCTGGAGTCGCTTGGCCTCACAAAGTCGTCAGCCGAGATGTGGTCGACTGGCCTCTTCGGTTCCTCGTCAACTGGTCGGAAGACCGGTCGATGGAGAGGGCCAGAGGCTTGTTCGTCCTGCTGAGGTGGTGGTAAGGGGTTCGGAGGCGATTGTTCGCAGGCGATTCTGCGAATGTATACGTCATAGTCAGGATTTCTCAGGAGTTTTGTATCTTTAAGTTCCTTGTCGCCAAATTTGCTAAGGTTACAGGTGGCGTTGCCCTTGGCACCGACCCTGGAACAAATTGTGGGAGAATTTCATCATCAAATGCTTTGCTTGCGGAACACAGCACAGTAACCGGTATTAAGGAGATAGCTGCACGTTTTACACAAGTAAAACAAAGTTCCTTTATCTATCCGAAAATGGGGGGGGAGGGTAATAAAACCACTTTGCCATGGGGAAAACTATCAAAACTTACAATTATGGTAGTATATAATGTTGTAGTCGATAATGGGCGTGCGCAGCGGTTACTCTGCTCTCTACTCGCTGCAGCACCAGAGTGTGATGTGTTTGCGGATAAGATTGCAAGTATGGTGAAGGTATGTAAGAGAATGCTAGAAGTTGCTTTATAGGTAGTGTTCAGTTATAATATTGTAACGCTTTGTTGTCATGTCATTTGTTAATAATTGTAATAAAAAAATATAAGTTGTTTATACTGACACGTACCTACTTAGAACCTCCTCCCCCCTTTTTTCGGATAGATAAGAGGATTTTATCAATCTTATGGTTCCTCTTAGGCCCAGTTGGACGGATGCCCTTTGTGACACACCTGAGGAATTTATACTCTTACTTGCCCTGTCCTACCTATGTTGTTATGTGAATTGATTAACTAATTAACGGTTTACTAATGTATTGCCAAAAATCGTTTCCCAAAGTATTACTTCCCAAACTATTTTCCGCAAATTATCACTTGGCAACAAAACATTTCTCAAAACAACTTAAAGCAAATAAACAGTTACCAAAAGTTATTATGGCAAGTTATTGTTTACCAAATAAATACTTGGTCAAAATTCATTTTACCAAAGAGGCAACAAGAGGCAAGGTAAGAACGCATCAAAGTCGAGTCTGTTTTCGATCTTACATAGAGAACCTAACGCTCCGACGCGCTCCGCTTCGCTACGCGCGTCGTCGCACCTATATTTCTGTTATCACGTATTCTTTACATCGCCGACCCCCCGTTCCATTATTTGAAAACAACACTTGCCAAAATAAAACGTTAGCATAATAAACGTTTGTCTTAATAAAACTTGACGCAGTAAAATTATGCGAAATGATAATTTGACCAAATGAATAAAATGCGAAATGAAAACTTGCTAAAGTTTCATTTGGGAAATGAAACTGATGCCATAAGTTTATTGGGAAGTAAAATTTGGCGAAAAATACTTTGGCTAAACGGCGGTATCCCCTAATTAACACATCAATTCCTTTTGATGTGTTAATTTGTCCCTATAAAATAAATTTTCTTTCTCGACCTCTGTGGCGCAGCGGTTAGCGCATCTGACTACCATGCGAGAGGTCCCGGGTTCGAATCCCGGCTGGGGACAAAAAAAAAGAAACCCAGGTCTTGGATGTTTACTTGTTTGTGACGTCGCTGTATCTGGTTCCCACGACGCGGGTTGTCCTAGTGAGGGGCCAGAAGCAATGTATGTGCCTGTATGTAAATGTTATGTTATGTTTCTTTCTTTATGCTCCCCTAGCAGCTCTCCTATACGTAACTATCCACCGCATCCACAGCGATGGGTTATCCATTTTGACGTTCCCGCAGAGACAAAATATTATGTAGGTACAGTCGACAGCACATCATGGTATACACTCATGCACTCTGCTCCGTTGCATTACGGGCGACTTTGAAACTAAAATGGGAAGATTGACGTGCTGTCGACTGTACCTACCTATTATTAAGTTCATACAGTGGAAAAGTAACAGAGCCCTAAAACAAAATTTTTACAGGTGCTCAGGCGTGAAAACCTTCGGCAAGGTTAGAAAAGAAGGCACTAAAGCCAGCGGCCACCCAAAAAGGCGCGATTCGTTGTAATAGCAACCGCGCCCTCGCCTGTATTCTCTTTGTGGGCTTCGTCCCGTCCGTTCAGTACATTTTGTATGAACTTTGATGTGGAAAAATGACGATTTCCGCGTAGTCGCTTAACGTCTCGTGGTGTTATCCAACGCTCATAGTATCTCAAACCAAATGTCGACTAGCGACCAGCGACATCTACCGATAGAGAATTGTACTAACCCGTAGTCGTAGGTCTGGCATTGCTTGTCCTGCTTGCAAATCTGCTCACACTCCCGCGTCGTTAGTTCCGAGACGTTCCGATAGATGGCGGTGGGAGGCAGCTGCTCACCGATGGTGATTCTCTCGAAACAATCTGTGGATGGAACAATAGGTTTTTTCGTAGGCTTGTTTGAATAATTACCAATTTGAAGAAAACAAATAGCATAGCTCTTCGAAGAGCACAAAAGGGATCAACCACGGGCTACATCGGTCTTTTAATTTTGTTCGCATATTTAATTTTATTTATTTTATTATTTATTTTTTACCCGACAACGGTGGAGCCTAAAAGGAGGTTGATATGTTTGGCTCGTGTGTATGTAATGAAATAACTTCGTGACCAACTAAGATTTTGACAAGTACGTGACAAGTACCTAAGATCTGAATCGATTCTTCGTAGTTATCCGCGCGAGTGTCTTGTACTTCATGAAATCAACATAAATCCGAATTTCTGAAAATTTTCGAAAGCACCTTAATCTCGAGAATGCGTTGAGGTATCGAGCTAACATTAAAACCAGATACTCAAGTCTACAGTCTTTAAGGCCGGTTCAGAGTTGAGAATTTTCACTATAAAAGTAAATACTTAAGTAACGTTCTGTCACGCTCTTTTCTAAGAAATTTGACGAGACAGCACTACAGTTGATTAGTTACTTAGCGAATTTCTCAATTCAGAAATCGACCCTCAAATCTGTAGCAGAGAATCAAACTTCTGAGTCAACGTTAAAATAGAACCAACTTTTGCCGCAAAAGAAAACGTAAAAAAGGCGTGTTCTTATCATGTGTATTTTTATTTTAATAAAAATTGTAGAAGTACATTGTAGCTACAAGTGGCAGGGAGACGCTGGATGCAAGCCGCTTCCAACCGGTCTTTTTGGAAATCCATGGAGGATGCCTATGTCCAGCAGTGGACTTCTTGTGGCTGAATGATGATGATGATGATGAAAAATTGTAGATACACAATTACACTTATTATGGTATTCCAGATTATAATCAATCTCTGCACTAAATAATGTCACCCGACCTGGGTGAGCATTATCCGAATGGCTCAGCCGTCTATCCATCATATCCATCATTCCGATTTTCATTAGTCGCTGCAAGCACGCACGCTGGTTCCGGTTCTTTTTATCTTGTCCTTCGCTGGTACATCCCCTCAATCAGACTCCACTTAGTAAGTATAGCCCGTTTCCTATTTGCACAGTGACTTCAAATTCTAATGTGACCTTATTTATTTGGTTTTTTTATTCTATCCCCAGTTGACGAGTTTGGTAATAAAAGCGGACATTGTGGATTATTTGAATTCAATTCTAATTATTTCCTGCAATTTTGACAAATTATTGTGCTCTTTTGTAAAATAATCAAGACGGTATACTTACCAGTTTAATCTGATTGCGACCCTCCGTGCGTTATTATTTAAGTTAGCTGTCCACTGCGATTGCCTAAGGCTTTTGTAGGTTTGTAGCTTACATATAAAACGCTGCTTATATTATTATACTTACTAACTGACCCAGCAAACGTTGTTTTGCCTCATAAATTATTTGTAAGTATGAAGTATGTATTATAATTTTAAAAAAATGGGGTGTACCACCCTTATCAATTAGGGCTATGAAAAATAGAATAACAACCTATTCAGGTTAGGTCAGCTCGTCTTTCTAATTTATAAAATTCTCATGTCACCGTGTTAGTGCGCATACTGCTCCTATACGTCTTTACCGATTTTGATGATATGTATATTCAGACATGTCACCCGTAAAGAAATCTCAATGGAACGTTTGGTGATTCAGGGTCGAATTGAGGGCAAGCGTTCACGCGGTCGATCTCTAACTAGATGGCTTGATCTCATCAAAACTGTGACAAACTGCCCGGTAACCGAATGTTCCAGAAATACCACAGACCGTGTTAAATGGAGAAACATCGCAAGAGCAGCGGCCATGTGCGGGAGGCCTACTCCATAATCACGACCACTCTGTCAAGAGTGCACGACTAAGAAGAAGAATATTCGGTAAGTCTGAGAATAGGTTGTTATCTATTTTCATACCCCTATCTGGCAAAACAACGTTTGCTGGGTCAGCTAGTCTCTTTCTCTGTAAAATTCTCATGTCTCAATGTTAGTGCGCATACTCCTCCGAAACGGTTTGGGCGATTTTGATGAAATTTTATATACACAATCGGTAGGTCTGAGATTAGGTTGTTATCTATTTTCCATAGCCCTATCTGGCAAAACAACGTTTGCCGGGTCAGCTAGTTTTAGTAATGTGTGTAAGTATTGATAATATTGTGTAAGATTATTCAATGCACCTTTTAAAAATATGTTTTTAAATTTATTAAATTACTTTTACATGCCTACCAACTCCTTCCTTTACCTCCAGCGGTTGACTGGCAGAAAACGCGTATACTTACATACAATACTGCGGATACAATGCTTAAGTCCATTGTACTATATATTTATTTTAAATGTAAATGCAATAATTTATTTACCATTTAATTTTAGTTTATTTACCATCAATTGTTTACCGATACATATTTTTGCAAATACTGCACAGGTAGTAGTCACAGACGCTGCGCTATTCTTTTTTTCGCTGCTAGTGTGAAACTATCTACGTTTAATTTAGTCAGCTTTGGTCTACAAAAAACAAACCATTGACAGAAATGCCATTAAAATTCGTAAACCTATAAAGACAAAATGAAGGGTTTTTCATCTTGTCTGCTGGGTATTACATTCGTGGTATTTCTGTTTTGAACTGAAACTTCCACAAGCACTGCACATTAAGTGTCCTACTTTACAAAATAAAGAAGGGTATCCGGTATAAAGTGTCTATATTGTCTACTTTTTTTCAATTTTCTTCCTAGAGTACGAGGTGTAGATACTAGACTAAATAATTAAAAATAATTGAGGAAAATATTACTAACTATACACTCATACACACACACACACACACACACACACACACACACACACACACACACACACACACACAGACTCACACACACACGCACACACACACACACTCACACACACACACACACTATACATATAGTATAATACCTATCTAGAAAAACATGTTAATTATTATTATTTTTTGATACACTAGCTTAGAGCTGATGCCTGTATGTCTTGATTGACTTTTTTTTTTTTTTTTTTTTTTTATTAAAAACTGACCAACGATTGACCCCGATCTCACCTGATGGTAAGTGAAGATGGAGCCGACGATGTTCCTCGTTGGTTCAGGAAGAGCCTATTCACTCTAGCCTTAAAGGCACCCAAATTGTACCTTTCCGGAAAAACAGAGGACTTGATTGTTTTTGGTTTTTATATAATTATCCATTATATTATTTATTTATGGGTATCATAATAAGTTATTGTCACCTTAATTTCAAATAATTTATGTGTAATACCAACTTTAGTGTTACGTCCAAGTGTGGAAGAGCGGAGCTTCCTGATACAAATATTTACATATTCCTAAAAGAAAGATCTTGCCCGTTGTGCTAATGTAAACATTTGTAAAGTAAATAAACTATTTTCATTTTTCATTTCACCAATGGAAAGCAACAAAGTCCTTCGAGTTTTTGTTTTTTATTGATCCCCAAGACTTATCAACCGTTATTTTATCAATTTCTTTACTTTAGTAGCAGTAAAAAATGTTTAAATACAACCAGACCAAATCTGAATTAAACGGAATATAGATAGATAGAGAACACTTTATTGTACATAAAAAAGGAAATTTCACAGGTATTTCTTAATCTAAGAGTACAGACGGCGGCCTTATCACTAAAAATAATATACTAACTCTAGTCTGTTTTTAACCGAACCGAAGTCTTTCCTGTTCACAGCAAATAGTATACATAGATAGAGATAACACTCTATGGTACATAAAAATGGAAATTACACAGATATATAAACAATAATACAACCACATAAAGGCAAGCTTACCTTCAATGGAAGTTCCCAGCTGCGAATCGATGGTCAACGTCTGAACCGCGGCTGTAAGCAACGCCGGGCACAAAACTAATATACAAAACATGACAACGCGAAAAAATGTTTGCATTCCCATTATCTTACGAAATACAAATCAAAATACGTGCCATTTTAAAAAAAATAATAATGAAAACTTGTCTATTACTTAAAAAAAACACAACTTCAGAAAACGCGCGCCATTTTTATCTCTACCAAACGTCACTTGTTCTTCTTTCGTAAAACTATTTATTTGCTTACAAATTTTATAACTGGCCAGTGGCAGGACCTTTTTACTTCTTTTGGAACAAATGAAAAGACGTCGATGCACACAGGTTAGCGCTAAAATTATGGCGCAAAATCGCCTGGGTGTGTCTTCGTATGTATGGACACGGCTCGCTGGGTCGAAGACCGCACTTCCTCCATGTGGGAATCTTTAAGTTACGATGCTCTGAGTCCGTCAAACTGGCTGACGCCATCGACCAATTGGTAAAGCCAAAAAAAAGAAAGACAAATAATATATAATATTTACCCGTTATGTCAATAGCATAGTGGAGTTGAGTACCTTTACAAATTGTGTCAGAAAGGCCATGTTCAACTACGATGGAAATACCAACTTTGAAATTGCAAATAAATGAGTTTCTTTTTATTAGATTTCAGTACCGGCTGTAGCAAATGTATTAATTAAACAAACCGTTGTTTTTTTTTTTCGATTGCAGAGTAATTGGTACCACAGCAAGAATGGCTTCACATTACAGAAATAGATATAGTGGCCGAAAAAAAATCTTGGTGGATCTCACCGTACTGACACGCACCGATTAACTGAGAACAGCTTCGAAATCGCGAAAAATTATCAGCTGTTGATTCTTTACAACCTGTATACCCCAAAGGTATATCGGTACAACTTATTACTTACAAGTTACTTATTATAATTCGCCGGGATAAGTTCCTTGTAGACAGGTTTTTATTGGAAAAAATTTAAGGTTCCTTCATTTTTTTAATAATGGTGACCTCTTGTTACTTAAATGTAATTAATTTTGTATCTACACGCAAAATTGCGACAAAGACTACACGACAAAGAGCGGACGCAGTGTGCAACAGCTGTTTAAGTTTGTTAATCGAGGAAGACAGGTCGACTTGAACGATGCCTCTTTCTAAGGGTTCAGTAGGTAAATAGGTTGATAGATTGACATAATGGGTTGGTTAACAGGTAGCACGATTATCTTTCGGTTTTTTTTTTAAATCCTCGCACTAAAAACATTTTCTTATTAAAAAAACAATAAGTGATACTGGCAGTACAGAAGATATAATAAGTCAGAAATACCATTAGACCGAAATTAAAAGCCTATAAAAAGTTACAACTTCCATGGGTTTTTTTTGTGCTATATTTTTTTCTGTTTGTATGCGGTTGGTTTGCTCCATAATTGATAGCCAGTTTCACAGAGAACCACAAATTCGAAACGTGAAATTAGCGCTAACAATAACAGTTTACAATTTAAACTTGGAACTTGTTTACAATTTAAACCTGCATATAAATTAAACTTCCAGTTTCTTTTAGTTTAATGACCACCTCTGTGGCCCAGTGATTAGCGCATCTGCCTACCACCGCAGAGGTCCCGGAATCGAATCCCGTATGGGGACAAAAAAAAAGAAACCCGGGTCTTGGATGTTTACATGTTTGTGACGTCGCTGTTTCTGGTTCCCACGGCACAGGGTATCCTAGTGTGGGGCCAGATGCAATGTATGTGCCTTTATGTAAATGTTATGTTAGTTACTACAAGACGTTTTGTATGGACCGTATATAGGTACGTTCCACTGTAGATCACAGGCCTTCTCTCAGAGAGGAGAGTAGGTCTTAATCACCTCGCTAGCCTACGAATTGGCCATTTCAAGGGTTTAGGCGTATGAACACCTTATACGCTCAGGTTTCCTCACAATGTTATCCTTCACGTTAGCGAACGATGAAGCGACTACGAGTAAAACTTCACAGGGTGTTTAAAGATATTTTTATTGATCAATGAAAATTGTTTGATAGTTATATTTAATAATAATATGCTATGCATAGTATTTCGGTTTTGTGCACGCCACGATCCACAAACCAAAGGTTGACTGGTAGAAAATGCTATGTAGCATTAAGTACGCCTTTGTACACGACACGTGTGATAATATGTTTTATGAACTGATTTTTTTTATATTTCAATTTTTTTATTGTGTATTCATTTCTCAGTTTACGTTAATTTTTACTCTAAATTCTCATGATTAGCATGAAGGGTTGATAAATTTTTCTTTCAGAGTGTTAAAAGAGAGTTTCTGCTGATTCCAATGAGGCTTTACAACTAGTTTCATCATGGGACCTACTTGAAGTTGCGAAAGATAAGTATGATATAGCGTTTCCATATTATTACGTACAACATTTGAAATTCCGAACATTCTTGCAAAGTATCAAATCTGTACCGCAGTTAGAAATAGGTCAAAATCTACTTCCTATATTTGTCCCCATAGCTATTTAATATCTCCAATACGTATATACGCGCACAAGTTAATAAAAGCATCATAAGTAGGTAGTCCATTCCGTTTCAAGACATATGTGTCACAGGAAAAGGCTAAAACAATGCACAAGTCCAATCACTTCGTATTCTCTAGGTTTCGATGCGTACCTAAACCTAAGATCTACCGTGGTAGCGAGATTTATTAGAACTCTTTTGATTTAAAAATGAAACATGTCGGTTTTTTGCAGCGTTAGTTTTGGGCATAACTTAACCAAGGGGCGACGGAGCGTTACGTATAAAGGTGGTAAAAGACCTGGGCAATCGCCAGCACTAGAACATCGAGCATTCGCCGTTTCTAAATGAGTCGAACTGAACAACGGACCGAGCCAAGCGTAGAGCTAAGGGATCTACCAGACAGAGAGCGGTCACGCGGTCAAGCGAGCGGTCAGATAAGATAAGATAAGAATATTCTTTAGTGTACCAGGAAAAACATTTACAAAGATACAGTACAATTGGCAGCCTTATTGCTTAAAGCAATTTCTTCCAGACAACCTACGATGTAGAGTTGCTGAAGGAAAAGTGAGACGGGTAGTCGGTGCAAATAATAACATTGATATAAATACTTATAAATATACTTACAGTTTTGCGTTATTTGTGTTAGATTAATTACATACATAGATATACTCACACAGGAGGCTTACTGACTGCGTCGGTCAAATGGAATGCACAAGTTCGCGCGTTGACTGCTGTTTCTCAAAATCATGATGACACTAGTGGTACCGCGTCGACCGTTCAACAGCACGGTTCGGGAGCAATTGCACGATCGAACGCAGAACGCGAACGCATAATGATTGACCGCGTGACCGTTCTCTGTCTGGTAGGTACTTAGATCCCTTAATATCGCTACTTTGACGCATCCTCCTTGTAGAAGTTGGCCGGCACAGCTGTTTTAGATGATTTTATAATATTTGAAGGGAATTGCTACGTTGTTTGTCAATCCCTAGCTAAGCAAGGCGATTCTCCAAGAAAAGATAAAAATACCTATAGGTATAATAAACTAGCTGGCCCGGCAAACTTTGTTTCGCCATACGAAAAATAGATAACAACCTATTCTCTGACACACCGAATATACAGGTATGTCAGAGAAGCCTTATCGCAGGAGTATGCGTACTCTGTGACACGAGCACTTATACTAGCTGACCGCGAAAAACGTTGTTTTGCCAGATAGGGGTATGAAAAATAGATAACAACCTATTCTGAGACCTACCGAATATACATATAAAATTTCATCAAAATCGGTCAAGCCGTTTCGGAGGAGTATGCGCACTAACATTGTCACACGAGAATTTTCTATATTAAAAAAAAAGATTAGAAGAAAGAAAAATACAGATAGATAGATTTGCTAATAAGCATCTTTTAGTAAAAGTAATGTGCTCGTCATACACTTTTTGTACGTGTAGAATTAGAATGGCTTTTAATTGATAATTTCAAGGTCATAACCCAATTGAAGATGTGAGACAGTGGAACAATGATAATTGCTCGGTAAGAAGATGAAGTACATTAATTTATTTAAGTCATTGTAAGAAGCTTGAAGTTGAGTTGAAGTTGTGAAGCCGTAGGGCGGCTTGAAAACTTCTGACAGTAAGACCAGCCACTTGTCTTCCAAGCCTCCACTAATCCAGACTTGACCCCCGTGGTGGAGTATGGCCTATACCTTCCTCAGGCAAGAGACCCGTGCCTCTCGGTGGGGACATAATGGGTTGATGATGATGAAGAAACTTGAAGAAAATTTACTGTCGTTTCGCTGGAATGCTCTCGTACGAACATTCGTTATAATGCGTAATACACGCGAATGATAGTGTAGTAGCAGCTTTAGATGGGGTGTATGTACCTGACTATTGCTGGTACAATAAAGAATATTCTGTACATCTTATCGGAGTTATACTCATGCGGATCGCTAGTATATTACAATTGAAAGAGCCATACACCTATGTTTTAATTTGAAACAACGTTATTATCCTCATAAACGCGCGGTTATGTGATGGTTTTAGCGATATTTTCTTTACAAGTTTACTTCTAAAGGTCTCCGTAAAGACTCAGGGTGGTTGACTACAACGAGACGATGACCTACCTCGTCGTAACATTTTTGGTAGGTAATTAAATTATTTTCACTTAGCTACATTATTTTCACTACTCTCTCCCCACCTATTCCGTCGCTGTGCTATTCTCTAAAAGGGTCGAATTGTAAGGATACGTTCCCTTATTTTGTGGGCGTTTTCCTTTTCTCTATCAACTTGTCACATTTACAAGCACAGTCGACCCCACATCAACCATTACATGCAAAGTCTAGACTAAACAGATGGGAAAAAGGCGTCGTCAATCGAATTCAATTTCATACATACAAAGGGACGGGAGACGTCTACACAGATTTATCTGAAGCGTCTCTTCCGCGGCGCGTCATCACCCCACGTCAACTTTGTATGAGCTGGGGAGGTTCATTAACTTTAATCCTTTTAAACTGAACAATTTCTAACCAGAATATATGCCAACGAAGAATCCGTTAAGTTCTACAAATAAAACTTTCGCGCATTTAAATTAATCGTATAGAGATCTGGTATTGCAGGTTGCAGGTGGCAATCCTTACGGGATATTCAGGTACAGTAATCTAGAGCCTAATATCGACAATTCGTTCGACACTCAGCCTTTAGCCCCTCGGAATAGGAGTTAATGTGGCTGGAGTAAGTGACCGAAGTAACCAAACCGGTCCAGTGAGACGCAGATCCAGTCATTGTAAATACATAAGTAGAATACTGATTTGTTTTTAGTAAGTAAAGTTATTATATGCATAAAAAGTGGCATCACGTGTTGAGGTACGTACGGCAGGTTCTATCTCAAAGAGGATGCATTTCAGATATCATAATGGATATCAGGCGTTACTTCATAAATCTAATAGCATTAAAATGTGAAAATTACTTTGCTAAATTCCGCCTAAATCCCACAAGCACCACAACCATCATCATCATCATCATCATCATCATGTCCCCACCAAGGGGCACGGGTCTCTTCCCTGAGGAAGGCATAGGCCATACTCCACCACGGGGGCCAAGTCCGAATTGGTGTATTGTTAGGACTTCTGCGGCGGTGGGCTCGGACGTGACTTGCGAAGCCCAGCTTATTTTTGAAAGTTCGGCTACATTGGCCGCAGTGAAGTTCACCGCGGTCATTGTGAGTGAGCCAAAGTGAGAGACCTCTGTACGCGGCATACGAAAAACATGATAACTGTCTCAGACGCGTCTTCATTTCCACAATCGCAGAAACATCGCGAATCCCACTCCCATAATTAGGCAAATCAGTGTTTCTAACCGCGGTCTAGAAACGAGTCTTCTCTTCCCACGCCACTAAAGAAAGGTCTTTCATTGTAATTAGTTCTGTTTCGCCCGAAATTCTAGCTCTTGCGGCCCAGTGAATGTTCTAGACAAAGGATGTTGGGAGGTTGTGGATACTCCCAGCCCCCTCAGCACGATATATGCGAGCGCGCGGGCTGTAGAGGAAGGCCGGCCTCTTGCGGCTGACTTTTTGAGAATCACTCGTAGCCCCGGCCGCCTGAGTGATCTTAAACGATCACAAAGTTTAAGCAACATAGGGCGCGTTCAGTGCATGGATGGATGACCGTCTATGACTGACGCTAGTGGCACTTTTCCGAGCGGTTCCGTGCTTAGCAAGGCACGTCAAGCAGTTGGTGGCGGCTGCCGTCGATAGATAGCAGCCGAGTCAAAGGCCCTAAGGCGGCTTGAAAACTTCTGAAAGCAAGACCAGCCACTAATCTTACAAGTCTCCACCAAACCGGACTAGGCCCCCGTGGTGGACTGTGGCCTATACCTTCCTGAGGGAAGAGACCCGTGCTCCTCGGTGGGGACATAATGTGTTGATGATGATGATGATGATTTGCGTAATTATGTAACGACTATTGCAGATTGAAATCGCCGGTCCAACGTCACGTGAGTAGACCTTTGGAACGAAGTGACTTATCCACAGACTGCTGTCAACTAACGAAATACTGTAAGTTGTAATTGTTACTTTTAATTATACGAGTAGCCGCCAAGACTGCGTTGGTTATCGACCGATCTGTAGCCAAGACCAATGTTTGTAAGTGATGGTTATTTAAGGCCTTACCTCAAGTGGCCATATAGGTACAATCCGAAGGTGTAGGTAGTTCGGTTTTAATTTACAAACAACTCTGGAGAGCAATGGAACTTTACCAATATGTCCAGATGGAGAACTTGCGCGTTTGTGAAAGTTTGAATAAATAATCGAGGAAATGTTAAAATATATACCTATTATATGAAATTGTTTTTTTTTTCTCTATGTCTAATACTTGTCGCAATATAACCTGGCGAAAAGTCAATATAGTCGCGTATAACTTACAAAAGCCATACAAATCGGGCTCAAACTATGACATCCACCACTGTCATCCTCATCATCCAAAATCCCCTTTTAAATTTTAGGCAATTTTCTCAGTAAAAAAAACAAATGTATGTAAGTACAGAATGACATAGATAGGTAGATAAGACTAAAAAAATAAGTGTATGTAATTATATTATCTAGCAAAACCTCGGGGGCCAAATTATGCGGAGCAAATCCTATAGAAATCCTGAAGTGTGCAATATTGCCATAGCAATTAATATGGAATTTGACAGTTCGGCGATTGGTATCTTTCAGGATTAGCTACGAGTAGGTAATCTATGTGCAGGTATTTTTTTTTACATTACCTCATTTTCGTGTCCCACTCTGGGTACAGGATTCCCCTCGCTTTCCATCTCTCTCTGTCTCCAGCCACCTCGCACCATCCAGCTAAGAATGCATTTAGGTCGTCCCGCCATCTTCGGCTTGGTCTGCCGCGACGCGGCGTCCATCTTGCGGAACCCGGTCGGTCGCAATTTTGACCCACCTATCTGCGCTCATACGGCAGACATGGCCAGCCCAGTCCCACTTTAACCTGGCGGTCGCAACCCCCCCAACATCTGCAATCTTAGTTTTTGATTTATTTTATTTATCCAAAGTATGTTTTTAACATATATTTTTCATATAGTTACCCATATTTTTCATGACATACGGTGCCGAAACGTGGACACCCACGGTGGGGCTGGTCCACAAAAGTCGCTCAGCGTGCTATGATCTCTCGCTGAAAGATCGAATTCGAAACGAGGTGATCCGACAGAGAATCAAGTCACCGACATAGTGAACTGAATTAACATGCTGAAGTGGCGGTGGGCCGGCCATATCACCCGAACAACTGATAACCGATGGGCTAGACGAGTTCTTGAGTGGAGACCGCGAATCAGTAAACGTAGTGTAGGACGCCCTCAGATTCGGTGGAGCGATGATTTCGCAAGGCGGCTGGCAAGAACTGGATGAGCCGAGGACCGTGCTCAGTGGCGTCCAATGGGAGAGGCCTATGTCCAGCAGTGGACGCATAGGCCGATTATTTATGATGTTGATGATGATATTTTTAACAATATTTTTTTGGCCTGGTAGAGCAATCAAGTATATTTATCTACCTAGAAATGTTAAATATGCGGGTCGATTGAACCCATAGCTGGACCCCTAACACGACTATCGATAAAACGTAAGAGTCGATATTTTTGTGCGTGTCCCATCACTAGAACCAAAACGCACTGAACCAGGACGCGTACCCGTAGCTTTGAAGCTTTGACCTTACCAACAGGGCACCTAACTTTATATTTACTAGATGTTTATGACATTACATTCTTATCATTTTCGTATTAGAGACTATTTTACTTCATATTGGCAACAAAGAGCTGGAATTAAGCTTTGCACCTACAAACATAGCTTTACTTCAATTTTTATGGATTTTGAACGTTTTACACTAAGATGTAGAGGCTTCTTTACTTTGAAAAAAGCGCAGGAAAAATTTGATGCGCTCTTGACAATGACGCCGACTTTATTTCGACCTTATCTTCAAAGCGATTGGAGTTATTATCTCTCTGGCGTGCGTCAAAGTTAACTGAGTAGCAGATTTCCCCGTAAGATAGTCCTGTAAATACTAAAAGAAACTTAGAACTTCATTGTTCTGCAAAAAACTGTTGTTCCGAGGCAAAAAGCGCTGGGGTCAACGCGCTCGGTAAAAGCTTTATTTGAATTTTTAGTGTTTCAGTAATATCTTAACATGTTTTTAATGTAATTTAGTAATTACCCACCTGTCTGGAAGCCTCCACTTGAGGCAGCATAAATAACGGTTAATGTATTCACAGACATTTTTAAGTAATTACAACAAACTTGAACAATCAATTAGTTAAGTCTGTGGATGTTAAGGGGCTACCAGAAGGAAATAGCGTCACCAATGGACAAAAAAGTAGATAGATAGATAGAGAACACTTTATTGTACATACAAAAAGGAGATTAAGTATTTCTTAGGGCCAATTACGGAGTTGAGAATTTCGCTAAGTAACTACTTAACTGTAGTGGTCTCGTTAAATTTCTCAGAAAAGATTGTGACATCTCAATTCAGGCCCCTAATCTAAGAGTATAGACGGCGGCCTTATCACTAATAGTGATCTCTTCCAGACAAACTTTGGATGGATTGGAGCAAAACATTGGAGAAGGAAGTAAAGAGGTAAAAGAATAATTTCTGAGATATATATTAATTGGACGGGTCTCTTCCCTGAGGAAGGCATAGGCCATACTCCACCACGAGGGCCAAGTCCGGATTGGTGGAGGCTTGTAAAGGTACCTTTCCATGCTTGCCATAAGGCGTGTAAAGAGGGCGTTTGGCTTGCCTTGCGTGAGCTTGCGGACGCTTGTCTCCGGACCGGTGCAATGTCTGTTTTTGGACACAGATGATCAAAAGGCGCTTGCGACGTATTCACACGTTGGTACGCGTTTCGTAGCCATTGTGATCTCGCGACGAGCATATGATTAAATGAGTGATATACTATATTTATGAATCTTGATCATCCACCCCCTTCGTGGTCGTCGAGCTTTCCTTGTTTTTGTTTTACTTTGTATTTCAAATAAAAGTACCTGTTTCTGTGACAATTCTAATAAAATCCTTCTTTCTTTCTTTCTTTATACCTAACGCAATAGCCGCAATAGTACCTACGTAATAAAGTGTAACTAAAGCTGTTGCTTGTGACAAACATGCGAGGTTTGTGGTCGCTTGGTGCTTGAAGACGTTTGCCAAGGCTTGGCAAGCATGGAAAGGCCCCATATAAGACTAGAGCATTCTAGTGACTTTTGAACTTGTAGTGCTAGTGACTTGTACCTTCTTCAGGGAAGAGACCCGTGCCCCTCGGTGGGGACTAAATGGGTTGATGATGATTAATTAGACATGCCTCACATTTTATCTTGCACTTTGCTGCTAATACATCCCGTAAGCTCAAAGTATGTCCACCTGGGACGTCCCTTCCCGGCCCTTCCACTCACTTTCGCTCGATGTATTTGTTTCGTCAGTCTTTCTTCCTTCATTAACTCCACATGCCCAAACCAGCGCAACCATCCTTTCTCAATTCTCGATAATGAATATTCAATCTATAAAATCAGCCCGTAAATGGAGCCGTCTTACAAGCCTCTACCAATCCGGACTAGACCTCCGTGGAGTATGGCCTATACGTTCCTCAAGGAAGAGACCCTCGGTGGGGACATAATGGGTTGATGATAAGTTGATGCGAATGGCGAGAGACCGCGAGGTACGGCGTGATGGGGAAAAGGTCTATACCCAGCAGGGGGCAGAGTATGATGAAGATAGCAAATAAAACCACCAAGATACCAAAAAACTGTTACATTTATTGCCATCACTTGTTCCTCTTACTCTTCTTCTCCGCCTGTTCTCTCTTTCTCTTGTTGAGAGGGTTCCGCGGGTCGTAGATGTCGAACCAGTCGTCTCCCTTGCTGGACGCGTCCTTGGCAAGCACCGGCGCCTTCTCTTCGAAGCGGAGAGTGTGGCCGAGCCTACGAGAGGGCGGAGAGGTTACTGGCAGGACCGCGAATACTGCGACCCGGGCTCCACCACATAAACACGTTACGACGTCGCGTCATACCACGATGCGGCTCGTTTCACAATGCGATGTCGCGTCATGGAAATCCACGACGAACATCGTAAAAATTACGAAGCGACATCGTAACGTGCCACGATGCACGGCACGACGTGTACCCAGTCGGCCTGGCTACAGAGGCCTAAGGGCCGGGACACATAAACACGATACGAAGTCGTGTCGTACCACGATGCGACGTCGCGTCGTGGAAGTGTACAGTCGACAGCACGTCAACCTGCACATTTTAGTTGCAAAATCGCCCGTAATGCAACAGGGTAGAGTGCATGGTTGTATAGGATGATGTGCTGTCGACTGTACGTTTCCACGACGCGACATCGCATCGTGAAACGACGTCGCATCGTGGTACGACACGACGTCGTATCGTGTTTATGTGTCCCGGCCCTAAGTATCCGCACCAAATCCGCTTAAGTTAAGCGTTAATTGGGTTAAGCGGCTTAACCCCTCAGGCTTAGAACATTTTCAAAGAGTAATAAGTATTTGAAATTTATCAGTTTTCAAAGAATAAATCATGCTCATACAACTATAGTCCGCGTTTCAAAGTGCCGTTGCAGGACCGACACGCCGGCCGGTCTATGGGGCCTGACGGAATGGGCCGTAGTTTTACATTGGACCCGCCGGCGGGTCCTCCGGACTTGAGGGGTTAATAACATGACTCAACCCTAGCCTTTTTTTATTCATCATCATCATCATCATAATTCAGCCACAAGAAGCCCACTGCTGGACATAGGCCTCCTCCATGGATTTCCAAAAAGACCGGTCGGAAGCGGCTTGCATCCAGCGTCTCCCTTACACTTGGATGAGATCGTCTGTCCATCTTGTGGCTGGTCGTCCTACGCTGCGCTTGCCGATGTGTGGTCTCCATTCAAGAACCTTTCGGCCCCATCGGCCATCAGTTCTTCGTGCTATGTGCCCCGCCCACTGCCACTTCAACTTACTCATCCGGTGGTCTATGTCGACGACTTTCGTTTGTCTTGGACCTCATCATTTCTGATTCGGTCTCGTAGCGAAATTCCGAGCATAGCCCTTTCCATAGCCCGTTGCGTGACCTTGAGCTTTCTTATGAGGCCCATAGTGAAAGACCACATTTCAGTGCCGTCAGTTTCTTTAGTCAGTTTTTTATTACTGCCTACCAATCGTCAGTGTTGATGTCGTCATCAGTGGGGTCCTCCGATGGCTTCTCTCCGCTGGCGCCTTCAGCTTGCGCCTTCTCCTTAATCGCTGACAGTTTGTTCTTGAACTTGGCCAGGAGATCTAGGGTAAAGCTCTCCCTGTAACAAGCAAAAGCTTTTGAAACTCTAACACGACTACGGAAAGTTCATTTTACAAGATCGGAATTGGCCGTGCCAAATTTTTGAACATGAACGGATATCTCCAAACCATTTCGAGAATTATGCTTTCGATACAATTTCTATTTACCAAATTTGTAAATAAGTCTATATTTTTGCAGATATTCAATAAAAATCCTTGATTTTAAATAACTTTTCTATGACGTAAGCAAAGACAGTATGAGTATTAATCATTTGCCTTACTTACAAAAAAAAATACCATCCGAATCAACTGACGATGACGTCAATAACATAATATTATGTTTTTTTAGGTAGGCAAAGACAGTATCCTTAATCATCCTCTGATGACGTCAGAAACACCAAAAATTTAGAAAAAAAATTAAAATAGACATAATGAATAAAACTCAAAAATACCGAATTTTTATTTAAAATTGTCAATATTTTCAAAATAAATTATAAAAAAACATTATTAAAAATAAGTAGCATGGCCAATTCGGACATCAAAAATTTATCTCAACGTAGAGAATTTAAACATAAACATTTACACACAGGCACATACATTGCTTCTGGCCCCACACTAGGATACCATGTGTCGTGGTCCGTCCATCCGTATAATATTCAACAGTGTACACTCTGTTAGCTTTTAGAATATACTTCGGCTACTATCGGATATATTCGTGTATTAGTAATATCGGAACAAATATTACAAATTACATAACTTTTCAAAATAGTGAAGAAAAGTTTTATACAGAGCAGGAAGTAGTATTACACTCGTGTGCTTTCGGCGAAAACCGAAGCCTACTCTAGAGCCCGAGGCATATTCTAAAAGCTAGCAGACTGTACTAGAGTAACCAAGGTAAAGAAATCCTGTTGATTCGAAATAAAATTACCAATTGCAAAAACCTCTGCTCTTTTGAACTGCTTCACAAAAATCTTCTGCCCCTGCATCCAGAGTCGATTAGGTATCCTGCGTTGTAGAAACCAGAAACAGCGACAACACAAACATGTAAACATCCAGGACCTGCTGTCTTTTTTAGTCCCCAGCTGCGATTCGAACCCGGGACCTCTCGCATGGTAGGCCCTACCGCCGCGCCACAGAGGTCGTCATAGCAGCATCGCTTATGATAGGAAATACAAAATGTGTTACAGAAAGCAGTCATTACATTGTATCAATTTATTCATCGAGCAATGTATCAAATGTACAAAAATGATTAACAATTAATATTGTGACCAGACTAATAAATGCTTAGATACAATTAATTAACTACATTGTCAG
The DNA here is from genome assembly GCA_947310845.1 of Yponomeuta plumbellus. Taxonomy (NCBI): domain Eukaryota; kingdom Metazoa; phylum Arthropoda; class Insecta; order Lepidoptera; family Yponomeutidae; genus Yponomeuta; species Yponomeuta plumbellus. Next base: position 5,974,516 of record OX371218.1, read on the forward strand.
TCAACTTAAATATAAGCAAGACATTACTATTAAAATTAATTACTTTGTTACAGTTAAAACTTAAAAACAGTTGTGCCCAATAAGATAAATTAATTAAATACATGCAATTTGTTCCTACAAGTATATTACACCTACATCCTACGACATAAATATTGCTTTTGTTCAATCTTATAATTTTTGGTACTAAATAAAATCTATCGTTTTACAATCTTATCATCTAATATCAGCCGCGAGGCATTCCTCCAAGTCATCGGAGTCTACAATGACAGCCTCGTCCCACGGGCCGTATATGTTATCCTTATACTTTTGCCACTTTACAAACATGACTGGACAGTACACACTTAGCACTAGAACTAGTATAACAAAGTAACAAAACAGAGTAACAGACACCGAGTACAACGAGACAACAGTCAGTAACAAAGTCATAGCAAAAATAACAACATACAACTTCGTATCGACAATATCTTTGAACAACTGGGGGCTGAGAACGAAAAACAACACTGACACGGTTAGCAGAATGAACGCATCGAATGGCGTTGACAGCCTGGAAACCAAACACACTGATGCAAATATCGCCGCGTTTATTGATAAAGACTTCGAGACTATCGCCGCTGGCACATCGTAGTCAAAGAAAATCAAATGCACCAGCATCATTATAACAGCCCAAGCGTAAATCGTATCCGTACTAACCGTGTCAGTGAGATTATGTAACGTGGGCGACAAAATATAACCTATGACTAAATAAACTAGCACAGTTTTCAAATGTCTGAAGATGCCGTCGAAACCCTTCACCGCGAGATGAAGCAAATAACTAAGAGTAGCCACGTAAATGCAGGAATATATGACCGTGTGCGTAAACACCCATCCGTTGTACATGTAGACGAACAAAACGGCGTAAAGGACACATAAACACAGGCGGAGCACCACGCGAATTGAACCCACTACAGCTGGTAACAAAGTCACTTTTTCCACGAAGACGTTTTTGCGGAGTTCCTTTAGGAAATTTGAGTCGGTGTGGTTGTCCGGATATTCTCGGTTCGAGTATAGGTTTTTCACCCAAGGTTTTTTGGCCGGGTGCCTCTTGTTCCTCTTCGTACGACGGCTCCTGTGGAAGACGTTTTGATGATCTTCAGTCATGTTGCGCACTGCACTAATAACACTTCGACGCACTCACTTTTTTAAACTGTAAACACAGCACAGCTGAACCTTGTATAGGGTCTGCCGTGATCGGGACACGCAAACACAGAATAATCAGACTGTTATAGTCTGTTATAGAATAATAATAGACTATAACAGTCTGGATATTCAGACTATTATAGAATAATAGAATCATAAAAAATTTAATCATAAAAGATTAATAGTAATGTATTGATTTTCGATTCTTTGTGGTGAGTTTGCTGTTTCCTTTATTTTATTGCATGCTAAATTTAAGTCCATTGTTAACTGTAATTAACTTAATAAATTAATGCTAATCAATTAGGAAGAGCGGGAGTTTCCTGGCACAGGTATTTCTTACTTAAAAGGAATCTCCCAACAAATTGTAACCTACATTAAGTTTGAAACTGAAAATAAACATATTTTGAAAATTTGAAAAAAAAAAAATTTTTTGAAAAAAGCAAACGCCTTTTTTCATTTCTTTTTACAAATTATTTTAGACACTTATCGCGATCCAGCTTTGTAAAAACACAATGTATCTAATAGAGCTCCTACAAACTAATAGCGTACAATTATTTTCAATTTCATGTTACATTAGATTTAGGCATGCTCAAACAGCTCAGTGTTTTTTAATAAAAGTGTACATTTTTTTTATTGCAACTTGAACTAGCAATTATGCAATGTAGATAAAAGTAAGCCACAAATTAAAATGTATTCAAATAAAGGTTTATTCCCGAACTTCAGATATTTTTTTCATTATTACTAACAAATACATAGTTTTTAGATATTTTCCTGTATTTGTAGTAGAAAACAACATTACAAACCAAAGTGAATATTTGTTTCTATTCTATTTCTATAGTGAAGTCTTTTTCATCACTACAAACTTGACATGAAAGCAGCAGCTAATGTAAATTGACGTCAAACAAACAGAATGTAAATTCTTTACGTCGAAATTTTAAATATAAAATAACCTTATAATATGCTTTGATCTCATTTCAACTCAAATTAGTTACTTAGTTTTGAAAGTGTTTAAATAAGTTTAAAAAGCGTTTGAAAAAGTTTAAATTAAAAAAAGGTTGTTATTTATGTTATTTCAGAAATTATTTACTTTGAGTCAATAGAGTTGTTACACACCTGTAATTGGATGTTAAACTACAACATATCTACACAATGTTATTTTAAATAATGTATCTAACATCTGTTGGTTGTGTCTAATAAATAAATGAATAAATAAATAACTTTTGGTGGGCCGGTGGACGCACCGTAACAATGGCTTTTGATAGTTTTTTTTAAGGTCATACCGCAACAGACGGAGTGTTAGGGACTCCACACACGGCGGCTGTAAGGTAAAGATGTATATTATAGCACGATATATCTCATTACATCTTTCCATAGAAATCGTCAGGAGACCACACACGACAGCTATAATATACATCTTTACATCTTCGTATCTTAAAGGTACTGAGCGGTCTCTAAGCTATACATCCTGGGATGTAATGTATATTATAGCTGCCGTGTGTGAAGTCCCTAAGTCCCTTTAAGATACGAAGATGTAAAGATGTATATTATAGCTGTCGTGTGTGGTCTCCTGACGATTTCTATGGAAAGATGTAATGAGATATATCGTGCTATAATATACATCTTTACCTTATAGCCGCCGTGTGTGGAGTCCCTAATACGTCTCTATCTAAATAATCGATAACACCTGTGAACTATCTGCGTTCTGCCTTTTCATCCAATGGTAGAGACCTTTAAAAGGCTCATAATTCCTATAAATAATACTGTTTTTTTTAAGTGTGAAAAAAACAGTATTATTTATACGTATTCGTTTGAATTAGCAGTCTTAAAACTGTTTTAAGGCATATAAACCAAAAAAAATATTATTTATAAAAAAACACAGGATAATATTTTATAATTATGCATCTGCAGGTATTGTATCGGAAACTGCCTGGATTAGCCGATTCTATGATGATGTCACAGCTCAGTAAAAATGGCGTCTGTCATGGCCTATAGATAGAACGACATGCGTTCTTACGTTCATTGGTTTGTTTACTGACCAGTGATGTAATAATTCCTGTGCGACGCCATATTGCGCAAGATAGCGATTTGGCGGCTTATTTCAGAAGTAACTTTTCGTTTGCATTGTTTAGAAGAAATACACGAAAGAATTTAAAATTACCACTTCCTGAGGACTCCATGAACACTAACAAAAAATATGAGATGGTTTTCAGAAATCTGTCAAATAGCCTATTGGTTTAGTGTGTCCTACATCCTACTTTATTAATATTAGGTACTAGACGAAAACCCTGTAGAGGGTAAAATGTAGACGCAAAATAATATTCCACTATGTTTTTTTATATGGTGACGCCTCTGTATTTATCAACCACCAGTAGATATAAATCTCTTAATACATTCAGATACATAAGCTCACACCTGTATCCCAGAGGGGTAGGCAGAGACCACGGACTGTCACCTGCCACTATCCTGACAAATCACTTTCGCTTCATCGACATCCATTAGTCGTTGCATGTACTCACATCTGTTTCGGGTACTTTTAATCTTGCCCTTTGCTAATACATCCCCTATTTGGTCGAAGTATGTCCAACTGGGGCGTCCCTTTACCGGCCCTTCCACTCACATTCGCCCGATATATTTGCTTTGTCAGTCTTTCTTCGTTCATCCTCTCCACATCTCCAAACCAACGCAACATTCCTTTTTTCAATTCTAGTCACTCACTACATCCTCTTTCTCTACATCCTCGGTCTCTGATCACACTATTGCGTATTCTGTCATTCAAAGTAACACCACACATATTTCTTAAGGATCTCATTTGTACTGCACTAATCCTACTTTCATGATTCTTCTGCCATACCCAAATCTCGCTACCATGCTTACATCAGTATTGGAACCAGCACACTATTACGGATAGCCAATATTGCTCTTTTGGACATGTTCTGGCTACTCACGAAGGAATGCAAGGCGAAAATTGGATACTTATCAAAACTTTGTCATGGCTAGGTAGCCATCGGAAGCTCTACCTAGCTCTATCTAGGAAGCTCATTTAGTAATTTGTGATGAGGTCATCACAAATTACTAAATGAGCTTCCTTCATAAACTTAACAGCTAGTGAATCTAATGACGTATGAGACGTAGAATCCACTTGGCAAATCAACTAAAACCAGCTCCCTCTCTTTGGCTTTACAGCTTTTAGTTTTGTATCGACCACATGTTTTTCTTCATCATTTTAATTTTTGGTATTTTTCTTATCTACAGTCTATTTTTTGAAGCGAACGACGAAGTGTCAACATGTTAAAAATTTGGTTTTTCAATATGCCACATTTATAACACTGCATAATATTTAGCACAGTTATACAAAACGATATGCCTAATAAATCCATTAAGCAATTAACACAATAACACTGTTATTACCTGATTTATCCCCCACTTGCAGTTTATTTAACTAATATTTTATTTTATCATGAAAATACCATTTGCTTAAGAGATCTATGCCCCAAAAAATACCTAAAATTTCAGTGGTCCTCAAATAAAAGCGATCCTACTGCTGCCAAATATGTTCGCAACTAGGAAAGATGACGGACTTTTGTTTAAAGGCCGATTATGATCGACTATTTTATGCTAATGGGCTACGCGAAGTGTGGGAAGAAGTATTCAGAGCTGACTACGAACCTCTTTTTTAATTAAAGACAAAAAAAAGTAAGATTGACGTTGTTGTTGATGGGAGTGCGACTAAAGAAAATAAAATAGGTAACTTATCTTTAGTCCGTTCATCATTGTAAATAAGGTATTGGTAAAGTTTTTTGGTCCATCGTCCAGTTGTTTTATACTTTTGTGTTTGTTATTACGAAACGGAAAATATGAGCGAGCGAGCCGGACCCAACGCTGATTCTGCCAAACCGATGTATACGATGCCACAGAATACATAATAGTACAACGATGCAAGCAAAGCTGCGTACATGAGCTATTTTGAGTGAGATGTAAGTTTGAGAGATGCTGTCTTTGTTTACCTTTAGTCGTTCGCTTCAGTAAATAGAATATAGTGGCTTTTTCATTTCAATAAGTTTATTGGTACCTAACTAAGCAAAACAATAAAGATCAATTTATGACTTTGATTTCCTTTTTCAATTATTTTTCAGACCCTTCCAAAACTCAATGTCAATTATTGTCTTCCCTCCCGCCCTCAGAAGGACCTTCTTCTGAGCTCCCGCCAATGAAAAACACCACAGATTACTTCTTTCTCAGTTGGCACAGATATAATAACCTTTTTGGATGCCACGGAGTTCCACACACCATGGAGTTAACAAATTAGATCAAAGGGCCGGTTTAGATTATCTTAGTGTTTAGGAGAGTGCGTTACTTTACACTCTGTTGCAACATTATGCTGAATCGGGCCCATTTTGGGGGCTCAACCTTTAACGACCTCTGTGGCGTAGTGGTTAGCGCATCTGACTACCATGCGAGAGGTCCCGGGTTCGAATCCCGGCTGGGGACAAGAAAAAATCCCAGGTCTTGGATGTTTACATGTTTGTGACGTCGCTGTTTCTGGTTCCCACGACACAGGGTATCCTAGTGTGGGGCCAGAAGCAATGTATGTGCCTGTATGTAAATGTAAATATGTAAATGTAAATTATTATTTTCATGTTGTACAGTTTATTTATTTTTACGCTTTTTATGCTTTCTGTGTTATTTTTCTTTCTTTCTTAAGGAGAGTGCTTTTGTAGAAACGTGTAAGTGCCACTTGCTTTAGTACGTTTTACGGTATAGTACGGTTCTAGTTGCCTTTCAATTAGAATCAAAATAGAATTGGTTTCTATTGATCTATCCAGTAACACCTGAGCGCGTTACTATCCTCGTTACTTATCTGTGTATAAACAAAAAATTTAGTGAGAACTTTAGGAGAGTGCGCAAGTAACTCGTGACGGGTGCGTGTTGTTTTCATTAACTCGAATTATCAAACTTACTTATGTCTTCCATTAAAACTCGTAGTATTTTGAGTAGGATAGCGCATATTTCGCGACGTCGACGAAGTGACACTCTGCTGGAAGAAATATAAACGTTCACTCGAACGTCTAGTAATGTACTAATGCACTTGCCTCTCTAATTGTATTATAGCACTCTCCTAAACACTAAAATAATGTAAACCGGCCATAACAGTTCACAACGAAAACTTGTGACACTAACACAACAATGATGACATTGACATGTTTATAGGTCAGTTAAGTAAAGCTGGCACGTTCAACACATTTACACGTTGCGCTTGTGTAGTGTCTGTGAATAGCGCGCGGCGTGACGTGTACTGCATGCGCATCATGAAAAGTCTGCCCGTCTCTCTTGCGCGCGGTCCAGCTTATGAGTGTGAAGGGGACAGTTATAGTTTTACTTTTACTACTGTTTATATATACAGCGTGATCTTTTTGGTATTCAACCGTATGTGCGTTTCAATGAGGGATTTTTCTGACAGCTAAGAAAAGTAGTTCCAAACGAGCCGCTTTCAAAAGAACTAAAAAAAAAAACGAATGGCTGTCAAAGGAATGCAATTTTGGACCTCAGTCCAATAGCCATGTGTGATACATCATCGAATAGGTCTCAGCGAGCTGAATAAAAGTTACTACGACGTCAATAGGCTGAGGTCCAAAACTGCATTCCTTTGACAGCCATTCGTTCTTTTTTCTTCTGAAAACGGCTCATTAGTCAGTAGATGGCATTTTTAAGAGAGGGTTTTTGTTTTTCTAATGGGAATTGCCAGTTTATTCTGTAGTATTTCCTCTTTTTTTTGGCTCTTGCATTTGATTGTGATTGGACTTCGAACAACTGCTACTGGTGCTAAAATCATGGAAAAAACGTTGAAGAAAAAGAAGAAGAATAGGAGACCAGAACATTCGCGTAACCACAATAGAAACCGAATGATGTTGCTCAGTAGATCACAGATTCCTTCCAGTTGATGAAATTACAGAACAGTAATAAAGTTTTTATCTATGGCAAGCAATTAGAAAAAAAGGTAGGGTAATTCATGCAGTAACTGACCACTGAGCGTCCCTTACCCTTTGTTACATAATTAAATTATAATTAAATTGTTGAGGATTTCTGAGATAATTATTTTCTGTTTTGGTAAAGATTTTCTTACGTGAAATTATTTTTGTTCATGTGAAAATTTATTGAAATTTAAAACTATTTTGTAACCATTGATTCCACCTTGTTTTGAATACTTTTCGCTCGAATTTGCTAAAAATATATTATAACAAGTCACCCATATATTTGTATTTATTTATCTACAACGCTTAAACTAGAGTCGCATTTTGAATCAAAATCATATATTTTTAAACATCCTGTATAGTGAAATTGCATAAGTGTGAGTACTGTGAACGTGCCAGCTTTAGATAACAGACGTATACTTAGCAACGCCATTGTTGAATTTAATAATTTTTATATTGATGCTGCTCGATAATACGAATTTTCCGCCCATATGTTGTCGACTCAGATCAACTATTTTTTTACGCTCTTTCATTTGGTGTGCATATCGTTCGAGTCTACCGTAGACCCGAACGAAATTATTAATATAGATAAACGCGAAAGTTTGTAAGTATGGATGGATGGATGGATGGATGTTTGTTCCTCTTTCACGTAAAAACTACAGAATGGATTTTAATGAAACTTTACAATAATATAGCTTATACATCAGAATAGCACATAGGCTACAATTTATAAAGATATTGTGTGAATTGTCCAAAATAAGACGATAAGTGTCAAGTAAGTCGGAAAAAATCTATTATCTGCGAGCTATTCTAGCGTGCGCTGCCAAATCGGCTGTACGGTAGACTCGAACGAAATGCACACCAAATTAAAGCGCGTAAAAAAACAGTCGATCTGAGTCGACAACTTATAGGCGGAAAATTCGTATTTTGGTGCAATTTCAATATAAAATTATTAAAATCAATAACGGCGTTGCTAAGTAAACATGTCAATGCTACCAATGTTGCGTTGATGTCATGTCATCATATTATGTCACAAGTATCAATTGTAAACTCTAAGGTCTAATTTGTAAACTCCTTGATGTGTGGGACACCGTGGCATCCAAGAAGGTTATTATAAACTGTGCCAACTGAAAAGGCTCAGGCTCAGAATAAGACAGTCTGAGTGAAAAGGTGTTTTTTTTTTATTGGCGGAAGACATTGATTTTGATTCTTGGGAGGGTCTGAAAAATAATTGAAAAAGGAAATAAAAGTCTTAAATTGATCTTTATTGTTTTGCTTAGTTAATAAACTTATTGAAATGAAAAAAACAAATAGATGTAAAAACACTAAAAATTTAATGATGAACAAAAACATGTGGGCAATGCAATACTGAAAGCTGTAAATCCACAGAGGGAAAGCTGTTTTTCCTTGATTGCCCAGGTGGATTCTACGTCTCATAATATGTCGTTAGAGTCACTGGCTGTTAAGTTTATGAAGGAAACTCATTTAATAATTTGTGATGAGGCATCCATGACAAAGTCATGATATGCTTTCGATTTTTGCCTTGCATTCCTTCGTGAGTAGCCAGAACATGTCCAAAAGAGCAAGATTCGCTATTCATATATGGTGTGCAGGTCCCAACACTGATGTATGGTAGCGAGACTTTGGTATGGCAGAAGAATCATGAAAGCGATTAATGCAGTAGAACTGAGGGTCTTGAGAAATATGTGTGGTGATACTTTGAATGACAGAATACGCAATAGTGTGATCAGAGAACGTTGTGGACTGAAAGAGGATGTAGTGACTAGAATTGAAAAAAGGAACGTTGCGTTAGTTTGGACATGTGAATAGGATGAACGAAGAAAGACTGACGAAGCAAGTATATTGGGTATATGTGAGTGGAGGGGCTCAGGCGGACATAATATACTACCAAATAGGGGATGTATTAGCAAAGGGCAAGATTAAAAGTACCCAAAACCGACGTATGTGCATGCAACGACTAATGGATGTCGATGAAGCGAAAGAGATTTGTCAGGATCGTGGCAGGTGGCCTGTGGTCTCTGCCTACCCCTCGGGGATACAGGCTTTAAGGGATGAATCAGAATCAGAAATCAGAATGAAACACGTGTAAAATATTTTACACGCAATATAAACGCAAAAATTTCGTACTGACTTTGCACCCCTGTTTTACCCTTTTAGGGGGTGAATTTTCAAATACCCTGTCTTAGTACTCGCCTGCATTATAAAAGAAACCCCTGTGCAAAATTTCAAGTTTTAACCCTTATAGTATGGGCCGCTCATTGATATGTCAGTATGTCAGTAGTATCGCGCAATCCGTTGATCATGGTTGTAACTATTAAAAATTTTGTCCAAATGGTGTAGCGTAAAAGACATATTTCATCTAGGTATGTACTTTAAATATCAGAAGCGCTAAAAGTATCTATTTTTATTTAGGAATCAATTGATTACTACCAAATGTGCATCCTACTAATATTATAAACGCGAAAGTTTGTAAGTATGGATGGATGGATGTTTGTCACTCTTACACGTAAAAACTACTGAATAGATTTTAATGAAAGTTTACTATAGTATAGCTTATACATCAGAATAACACATAGGCTGCATATAAAGATATTGTGAGAATTGTCCAAAAAATGACAAGAAGTGTCAAGGAAATAGGAAAAAAAACTACCATCTGCGACCTATGCATAAAGCAAAAATCCCACGCGGCTTTAATGAAATATGGCAAAACAACATATCTCAGCAAAATCTGTTTTTAATTCAATGGAAAAAAAAGTCACGTTCATATCAATATAAAGCCAAAGGCTGTTAATGTACTAATGTTGCTAGTACGTAAAAACCAAATAACTCCATTTCACATCCAAGTACAATTTTTGTATGTGCTACGTAGGTGTTTTTTTTTAAACTTTGCCCTTATGAGTAATTAAATTTTAATGTCTATGATGTGATAAGGATTTTGGTGACATGAGTCTTCTATTCACGGTAAAAAAAAATCTACCGAGTAAACCTATATATTTTATAGCGGTAACACCGCATTGAATTAAAAAACAGACTTTAGTTTTAATTTATTTTTTTGTTATAATTTCAGATGACCTATACATTTACCTGGCAGCTCCCTTCTTCGGAATCTTCTCCTTCAGCTTCTTATACTTCTCCTGTTCGTTGACGAACTGCTGGTACATCTCGTTGTCTCTCTGAGGCACCGAGTCGTTATCCGGCGACGGTGTCGAGTCTGCGGCCGGCCGTTCTTTGGCGCCCTTCATTTCGCGCTTGAGTTGCTGTATCTCGCCCCGTATTCTGTCTCTGGAAGGAAAAGGATGGAGTGGTAAAAAAAAATCTTTGGTCTCTCCATTTACGTAACTAGCTTTCGCCCGCGACTCCGTCCGCGTGGACAATTGTCGTGAAAATTTTGCAACCCCGTTCACTCCCCAGGTTAAATTTAGGAAAACGGCGAAACACGTGTTCAATCAATTGTGTTGAAGAGTATATATTTTAAGTTTCAAGAAAATTAGACAACATTCTTTATACCTCCCATACAAATTTTGGCAACCCTTTTCGCCCCCTTAGGGGTTGAATTTTAAAAAATCCGGTCTTATTCCTTGCCTACATTATATATAGACTTTCTGTGCATAATTTCAGCTTCCTAGGTCTAACGACTTGGGCTGGGCGTGAATGAATCAGTCAGTCAGGACTTTGAATTTTATTTATATAGATGACATATTTTACTTTTTTTTTTAACATTTACATACAGGCACATACATATACAGGCACATACATTGCTTCTGGCCTCACACTAGGACACACTGTGTCGTGGATATTATACGGATGGCGATATATGACTTAATTACAATGACGTGCAAGAGATGGCACTGTCGTTAGACATGCTCAGAGCTTTGTACGATTAGGTTCTCAAAACTACAACTGAAAAGCTGGCAATAATTAAAAACAATGGGTATTTATGAAATCAACAAAGACATTATAAACAAATTAAATAATTGACTCAGCTTGATTGTCGTATTTAGTCTGGCCCTACTCAAGGATACCCTGTGTCTTGGGAACCAGAAACAGCGACATCACAAACATGTAAACATCCAAGACCCGGTTTTTTTTTGTCGCCAGCGGGATTCGAACCCGGGGCCTCTCGCATGGCAAGCAGATGCGCTAACCACTGTGCCACAGAATTCGTCATAATAATGAGATTATTAATTATACAGCGTCCATTGGCACCTTCATAGTCACTATAGGGTACTCACTATAGTTTGGAAAAGACAAGCGATTCTTATAAATATATGAATACACTAGCTGACCGGCAAACGTTGTGTTGCCTGATAGGGGTATGAAAAATAGATAACAATCTTGTAGGCGACGCGTACAGACTAACTTAACATGAGATATTATTATGTCGAATGTCTGTATTTGTGTTAAGTTTAGATCGTCCTTGGCTGTTTTAATAAATATGATGCGAATGAGGGTAATGTGGGAATGCAGATACCCTGGTCGCCCGCCCTGCAGTTTAGTCTCAATTTGGCCACCCTGACCCACAGTGACCCGCGCGCACTGTGCGACATTACCGCCACGTATGTCCTCCGCAATCCTCTCTTTTATTTCATCATCCAATTTCTGAGACCCGGTCCGCACCTGAATCCCTTATAAATCTATTCTCAGATCTACCGAATATAGGTACATATAAAATTTCATCAAAATCGAATCACACTGTGATTTTTACATGAGAATTTTATATATTAGAAGATATATTTGACAGATATTTCTTACAGCTGGACATTTCAACTGCAAATTGATTTATTGAGTAGCACTGATGCTGGGGCCGCACCTGCGTCTATCGTGACAAAGCTTCGCGCCACGGGCATGTCTGTCCCTACATTCCACAGAGTACTGGCGCGAAGCTTTGTCACGATAGACGCAGGTGCCCCAGTACAAAACTATAAATTCGCGTAGCATAAGATAAGAATATTCTTAATTCCACACCGGCAAAAACAAAAACACAAAAGTATAGTATAATTTCTGTAAAAATTTCGCAATTAAGGTGACAGATCTTCACTCGCAGTTAGCAGTTTGCAATGCTGATACATTGATTGACTGAGTAGTATTGTTAGAATAAATTCACACAGAATAGCATCGGAAAATATATTAGAATATATGAAAATAAAAAAATCGACTTCAAATAAGTAAGAATATGCTATTATTTTCAACTTTTTTGATGTTTGATGTCGGTTTTTTTTATTTTTTGTTTTAACGAATCTGAAGTACACTAACTAATTGGACACCAACAAATTATTAAATAGACCACACGACGATTAGCTCACATATAGGTCTGTTATCTAAAGCTGGCACGTTCACAGTGCTCACATTTTATGCAATTTCACTATACAGGATGTTTAAAAATATATGATTTTGATTCAAAATGCGACTCTAGTTTAAGTGTAGACTAGAGTTAGGTTTTAGTAAGATAGGTGCGTTGTAGATAAATAAATACAAATATATGGGTTACTTGTTATAATATATTTTTAGCAAATTCGAGCGAAAAGTATTAAAAACAAGGAATCAATGGTTACAAAATAGTTTTAAATTTCAATAAATTTTCACATGATCAAAAATAATTTCACCTAAGAAAATCTTTACCAAAACAGAAAATAATTATCCCAGAAATCCTCAACAATTTAATTATAATTTAATTATGTAACAAAGGGTAACGGACGCTCAGTGGTCAGTTACTGGATGAATTACCCTACCTTTTTTTCTAATTACTTGCCACAGATAAAAACTTTATTACTGTTCTGTAATTTCATCAACTGGAAGGAATCTGTGATCTATTGAGCAACATCATTCGGTTTCTATTGTGGTTACGCGAATGTTCTGGTCTCCTATTCTTCTTCTTTTTCTTCAACGTTTTTTCCATGATTTTAGCACCAGTAGCAGTTGTTCGAGGTCCAATCACAATCAAATGCAAGAGCCAAAAAAAAGAGGAAAGACCACAGAATAAACTGGCAATTCCCATTAGAAAAACAAAAACCCTCTCTTAAAAATGCCATCTACTGACTAATGAGCCTTTTTCAGAAGAAAAAAAAACGAATGGCTGTCAAAGGAATGCAGTTTTGGACCTCAGCCTGTTGACGTCATAGTAACTTTTATTCAGCTCGCTGAGACCTATTCGATGATGTATCACACATGGCTATTGGACTGAGGTCCAAAATTGCATTCCTTTGACAGCCATTCGTTTTTTTTTTTAGTTCTTCTGAAAGCGGCTCATTTGGAACTACTTTTCTTAGCTGTCAGAAAAATCCCTCATTGAAACGCACATACGGTTGAATACCAAAAAGATCACGCTGTATATATAAACAGTAGTAAAAGTAAAACTATAACTGTCCCCTTCACACTCATAAGCTAGACCGCGCGCAAGAGAGACGGACAGACTTTTCATGATGCGCATGCAGCACACGTCACGCCGCGCGCTATTCACAGACACTACACAAGCGCAACGTGTAAATCTGTTGAACGTGCCAGCTTTACTTAACTGACCTATACGTGACTTGTTGCTTTAAAGAACAATGCAGGCGCCAAGACCAATTTTATAATTATATGCTTTTCTCATGGATGCCTTGTCAAAGCTGGACCAAATTGAAATGGGACTACACTGAAAGCGCCATCTTTCCAATTAAAAAATAATCATCAAAATCGGTAAACCTGGTCAAATTTCTAAGGTAACAAACATAAAAAAAACAGTTGAATGAGAACCTCCTCCTTTTCGAAGTCGGTTACAAATAAAATTTCACAATGTTTGTTATTGAATTTCTCCGAAATGGCACCACCGGTTTTTATGCCTTTTTTTAAATATGGCAACATAAACATAAACAACGTTAGCGGGGTCAGATAGTTTAGCTTTAAAAGTTCCACTGCAGGAAACAGAGGGACTTATATTGGACTCTCCAACAACTCTATTGATTAGAACTCTATATGAATTCGCATTCTACAGCATAAGCACCGTACTATCAACTTCGCACGGCAAGACTCAGGCCATTTTCCAAAGTTGGCATTTTTAACTAGCAATATTCGCATGGAATAGCAACGTAAAAGCCCCACGGCAGGCTATAAGCGTTATTTAACAGTTGTTTATTTCAACTACTGATTGATTTGTTGAGTTGTACTGGTACAATACTTTCACAAAGCCATAAAAGCATAATCTATATAAATAAAATTCAAAGTCCTGACTGACCCACTCATCAACGCCCAGCCCAAGCCTTTGGACCTAGGAAGCTGAAATTTTGCACAGAGGATCTATATATAAAGTAGGTAAGGAATAAGACCGGATTTTTTTAAATTCAACCCCTAAGGGGGCGAAAAGGGTTGCCAAAATATGTATAAAGAATGTTTTCTAATTTTCTTGAAACTTAAAATAAATACTCTTCAACACAATTGATTGAACACGTGTGTCACCGTTTTTCTAAATTTAATTAAGGGAGTTAACGGGGTTGCAAAATTTTAACTAAAGTCCACGCGGACGGAGTCGCGGGCGAAAGCTAGTAGGTACTTTATACAAGTCACACTTCAGGACACAGGTCTTGTCTCACATTTGGAGTATTCAACTACTGATCGATTGAATAGTATTTGGGTCTAAAAAATCGCATTGCATAGTAAAAGCACCTTATGAACATCCCACTGCTGGCCTCAGGGCTTTCCTCACAGCTGGCGATTTCAACTACTGATTGATTCAGTGAGTACTTTTTATTGTGAATAATATTTTTCTATTGAAATCAGAAATCATTTGGCCATCGCAAGCCTTATCTTATAGTTGGCGAATGCTGATTGATAGATTGAGAAGTTTTGCAACTGAATTCGCAGAGAATAGCTACTACTCTATAAATTCGCAAAACATAACAGAATCCGCTACTTGACTCTTTTTTCAAGTATGTCTTAAATGCTAAATATCTCTTCCATTAGACCAAAAAATATTTTAGTATATTTTTGGGGGACCTAAAAGCAACAAAAACATTATTTTAAAACGTTGCTTTTCTAAACAGCCAAAAACGCGGTCCGCCATTTTTGTCTATGGTTTGAAGTCCTCTACGTTTGTAAACAAAGTTTGACATTCAACATAGGTAGAGTTCGTGCCACGAAAGAAGTATGAGTCACAATAGAACCTACGCACGCACGACTGACAGATGTTTGTTTGCAACCAAAGGTGCTTTCAAGATGGCGGATAGTGTTTTCACCGTTCCGATTTAATAGCGAAAAATATTTTTTTATTTGCTAATTTTGCAGCTATCCTGCATATTTACTTAGCAAAGTCAATATATTTCGGTTTCTTACGTTAGATACTACAGGAAATATCCATTTATCGCGTCAAATTTGATACGAGGCAAGTAGCGTATTAACCTTCAGACGTTTTCTTACAGTTTGCGATTTCATTTGCTGAGTGATTGATTGATTGAGTAGTATTGCATCTATAAATTCACACAGCTACTGCTATTGTAAATTCGCATAGCGTAACAAAATAATAACAAGCCTTGTCTTACAGTTTGCGAATGCTGATTCATCATCAACCCATTATGTCCAACCGAGGGGCATGAGTCTCTTCCTTAAGGAAGGTATATAGGCCATACTCCACCACGGGGGCCAAGTCCGCTTGTAAGACTAGTGGCTGGTCTTACTGTAAGAAGTTTTCAAGCCACTCTAAGGCCTCTGACTTGGCTTAATGACTGCCATCTGACGACGGCAGCCGACACCAACTGCTTAACGTACCACGCGAAGCACGGATTGCTGATTGATAGAGCAGAATTTCTACAGTAAATTAGAAACACGCCCATACATAGATCATTTGTACAATGTACTGCGGACCCAAGTGCGAATCGAGCCCAATAACTTTGGTACAGTAGTCAGATGTGATACCATTAGACGATGAAGGTAGTCAAGTGAAACAGCAAATTAGCTTTTAGTTGCAATAGCCCCCGATTCCTCAAACGCCAAGTCTATTCTAAAAGCTCAACTTTATTCTAAAAGCTAACAGATGGTAAGCAAATGTTCATTTTACCTCTCTTTTAAGCGCTCCATATCTCTCTCCTTGCCCAGATAGTACTCCTCTTCGGAGCTATCTTCTTTCTCGCTCTGTTCTTCTTTCCGTCTCTTCTTGCTGTCTCCCTCTGGGCTCTTCTCACGTTTCTTGCCTGCTCGAAACATAAATTGTAGTAATTATATGCAACGAAGTTTACATGTTAAATGTACCTACTAACTAACCCAGTCAGTGGTTACTAACTAGCCCAGTTCAAATTAAGATAAGAATACTACCTGACCCTATTGTATTGAAAGTAAAAGTGAAAGTGAACTACATCTATTGCCAAATCACAGCCTGCCATATTGACCATCCCCTTAAAAGAGCGACTTTAAAAAACACAATAGTACCTCCTTTGAACGATAGACGGCACTGACGCAAACCCTATCTGAAAAAAGGAATGCCAACCAACCAAAAACAAAGAAACATGTCTGCATAGCGGATGGTATGGAGCGAGGTTTTTTTGGTTTCTGGCCATCTATATAAAATCTACATTCTATACTCTATAGTTCTGTCATTCACTCAGAGATTGGAAAGATTTTTGTTACACAGAATAAAAAGAAAAACTGTCATTATAGCACAAGGAACGTGAGTTCCTTGTCGTCTATGCTATAAAAGGCTTTATTACATAACGAATTTTTAATAATTTTAAATTATTTTCAGGCAAAGTATAACATCTGCTGGAATTTCGTTGTAAAAACGAACCCAATAACCAAAAAATTATCTATTTACCTTGACCAAGCGGTAAATAAATTGTATTTTTTTACGTAGCCTCTACAACTGTGTCCCACTGCTAGGCAACGGCCCTCAGTTCAGTCCGGAATGTTCGGTCCTGGGCCACCTCAGACCACTCCAGCAGATGTCGGTCGAGATCGTCTCTCCACCGTCTGCTAGGCTGGCTTCCACTTCGAAGTCCGTCTTGTGGCACCCTGGCGAGTCTTGCCTACCTGTGCGGGTTCATTCGACGGAGATGACCAGCCCAGCTCCACTTTAATTTTGTCGTCTCGACACCCACGTCTACTATTCGGGTTTTGGTGCGTAGAGTGGTATTTCGGACACGATCTACTCTCCTGACGCCCAAAATACTGCGCTCCTTCGCTCTTTGACAAACGTTAAGCTTGGACTTTTGTCGTTTGGTCAACGACCAAGTCGGGGAGCCATAGGTGATAACGGGGAGGATACCTATGTCCGTGAGTTTTCGTTTCGTATTTGTAATACGCTAGCTTATTTCTATTTCTAGTGTTTACGATATGAACTTGCCTATTTAGAAGAGCGACTTCTGTGGCGCAGCGGTTAGCTCATCTGCCTACCATAGGAGAGATATCCCGGGTTCAAATCCCGACTGGGGACAAAAAAACTCCAGGTCTCGAATGTTTACATATTTGTGACGTCGCTGTTTCTGGTTCCCACGACACAGGGTATCCTAGTGTGGGGCCAAAAGCAATGTATGTGCCTGTGTATAAATGTTTATGTTTATTTACCCTTCAATTTATCCCGTATACTATTGACAGCGATGGAAGTCTTCTCCGCCTTCTCTGAAGCCTCCTTCGATGTAAGCTGATCTGTTTGGTCCTGCTGTTCTAGCTCCAGTTCTGAAGTAAAGGAGATGAAAGAAAATTAGTACGAGAGACATCGAAATACGTACACAGGCTAGTGTTCCTTAATTTAGGATAATTTTCTTAGTTAGATACAATGATTTGCTGCCTTTAAAAAGGTTAAAAAGGTTGAATATATATCTGAACTAGTGGGGAGTGATGCCAGCTAAAGAATATAATAAAATAATTAAAATTAATTCGAAATATTGATCGTGATATTGAAATATGTGTTATTTTTGTATTAATTCACTTGAGTTTTTATATTTAGATTTATCTTTTTCTAGATAAAACATAAAAAATATCTAGCATTTTATTATTGATTTCACTCAAATGAACCAAATTTTTCATTTTTTCGGTGGATAGCTTTTTTAGTAGCAGCACTTATGAATTGTCAGAATTCTACGGAATAAAAAATCAGACTTTAACCCAGCGGCAACTAAAAATATGACTAGCTGTTGTGAAAATTATATGTTTGAGCAAGGAGAATTCTCCTTGGTTTGAGTGACAATAACAATAAACTAGCGAACACTTCCAAAATTCAAACTAATATGAGGTTGTAAATGGATACAAAAAAACCATTGACCAACATCCACCCTTGGATCATGGATGTGTTGAACACTAGACACAATTATCAATACGGATCGAAATTAAATTAAAAATCTCCTGTAAATACATTTAATACTAATCTACTGTTTAACACCTTCCAAATAATTGTTGATTTTGTAATAAGCTTTTTTGCAGTGTGTGTTGCCGACCGACCAATAAATCTTTTTTTATGGTTTTTACTTCTATTTTTCCTTTTTGATATATATTATGTCTAATTTTTTATATAGAATAATCACTCTGTCAACGCGATTCAGACAGAAAAGATGAATTAAAAGATTCCTCAAAGGTACGTGCGCGTTTTCTTCTATTTTTTACGTGCATACGTTTCAGGGTGCATGAGACATTCTTTACACCGCGTTTGAGGTAGGTAACTCTAATATATCTTGGAGAATCTTGTTGCAGAACCTTATACAGTACCCCATAAAGGAAGTGACCCCTGTTGACGAAACCATAAAGATAAAAAATAAACTATGGTTCGAGCGTCTGAAGTGTTACGGCTGAGTGTGTACTGGTGCTAAGGAATTGAACATTACATTTATTCAAAGGAGAATAGGGAATGGATGAAAATATCAGAAGTGCTTGATATTTTTTTCGGTGATAGGAATAACCTTCCTTAACGCGAGAAAAAAGTTTCAATTTTTTTGGCTTCGTAGTTAATTTTTAAATAATCTTAATATTTTTCCATTCGTAGTTCTGGGCTCAGTACGGCTTAACAGACATATTCCTTGGTCCGCTACGTATTAAAAAAAAATCTGTGGTGACATTGACAGCTTTTCAAGGTGGATTTTTTTTCATACGTAGCGGACTAAGGAATATGTCTGATATGCCGTACTAAGCCCAGAACGACGAATGGAAAAATATTAAGTATATTTAAAAATTAACTACGGGACCAAAAAAAAATTAAACTTTTTTCCCGCGTTAAGGAAGGTTATTCCTATCACCAAAAAAAATATCAAGCACTTCTGATATTTTCATCCATTCCCTATTGGGTATTTGACAAAATGTCAGATGAGTTACTTTTAAAACGGAATTTTGTACGAAAATACTGGCTTATGACGTCACATTTCAGAGCACTATTTTTAAGTTTCATCTAATTAAAAATAACTATAATCCATTTATCTATACTTGACTTTTTTTCCAAACTTTAAACGTTCGTGTTCTACCGCTAAAGGTTTTTGATTTAGTGTCGTTTAAAGTTCGGAAAAAAGTCAAGTATAGATAAATGGAGTGTAGTGAATGATTAAAAGAGATACATTTTCCGAAACATTTTTTAATTTTTGTTTTAATCCAGCATATCAAATAATTTATTGTTGATAGTGTGAAGTACCGAATTGTGTCTAGTGTACAACACATTCAGAAAAATATTTTTTAAAGTTTAAAAGTTGTTAATTACGCTTAAGTTATACTTTACAGTTTTGAAAAGAATAAATGTGGAGTTTCTTTGTTAGTTTCTTCTCCATGTAATCTAGTAATTGTGAAACTAACAACTTTGACGATCATTAAGTAAACATTTTGTTTTATTTGAGAACAAAAATTTTTAATTTGAATTTGAATTTATGGTGGGTGCCTGCCAATTATTTTTTTTAAATTAAGGGCTTCCATTTTTCCTCATAAGAAACCTACGGAACCCTTAAAAGGGGTCTAATATTACCAGCGCCAGTTTTCTTGCTCAGCTTCGGGTCTTCGAGAAGGTCGTGAGTCGACTTCGGTTTGCCGCGGAATTCCACGGCTTCGCCCTCGTCTTCTTCGGCCTCTTCGCCAAAGGACAGTAGGCCGAAGTTTCTGTCGAATTGATGTGTAAATCTTAGCCCATTGTATTAAATGAAAATTAAAAACCTACTTCAAAACACTGCAGAATTAAAAACAGAGAAACTAGTCTTACAAGCCTAAACCATTCCGGACTTGGCCCCCGTGGTGGTGTATGGCCTATACCTTCCTCAGGGAAGAGACCCGTGCCCCTCGTTGGGGACATAATGGGTTGATGATGATGAAGTTTGCACGGGTGTTGATGTTCACTGTTTCTGGTTCGCACAACACAGTACATCCTAGTGGGGGGCCAGAAGCAATATATGTGCCTGTATGTAAATGTTTATGTTTATGGGACTGCCTTAAGATACAAACTCACTTAACCCCCTTCCGCTCTGGTTTCTTCTTCTTGGCTTCACCGTCTTCGTCCTCAGTGTCCTTGGCAACCCTTCTCGGCACGATATCGGTGAACGGGCTGATCAACACTTCAGCACTGGTGATCCTATGGGGGTGCTCGGGCCTGTCGTCCGGGCCTATGAGACCCTCGGCAAGCTTCAGGACGTTGTAGATCGTTTCGCCTGTAACATGTGTAGGGTTGAGATCGCTGTCTATTGTTATATTGACTTAGATATCCCGGGTCCCGAGTTCGAATACTGGCTGGGGACAAAAAAAGGGATGCCTCTGTTTCTGGTTCCCACAGCACAGGGTATCCTAGTGTTGAGCCTGAGGCAATGTGTGTGCCTGTATGTAAATGTTTTATATGTAAGCATAGTAATGTATTTTGATTTGTGGTGTGTTCATAGCAATGGTAGCTTAGAGGTAGCCTCACATTCGGGGCGTTCAAATTCCGAGTTAGTTTTCTAAGGTTAGGAATGAATGAACGAGGAATTTTTAAGGAATACATTGTGAAGAAACTCTAGTGTCTGAGGTTATTATTACCTTAGCATTTGCTAAGTACATCATACAACCAACTATGAGGTTATACTTAGGGTGAAATCTAGTCTTGAATTTTCATTGGTTTTGGACTCTATGTCAATGTAATTAAGTTCAAATTATGGTGGCCATATATGGTGCAGAGCCTTAAAAAGGGTTAAAGAAATATTTGTTTCATAGTTTGCTGTAATAATTAAAACGCTACCTAATTTTTCATTTGATGGCCAAATAGCTCGGAGTACTGACGGCCGCTGGGGCGAAAAATTTATGACCTGGCGACCGTGAACCGGACGACTCATTGTGGGCAGACATCCCACCAATTGGTATGAGGGAGGTCTATGTCTTGCAGTGGTACTGAAATAGCTGACAATGATGATTATATTCAATGTAACAGTATGTCATTCCTTTTGTCAACATAAAAGACTTGATTTGTTAGGCTACTTTCTTACCAGTGACCTTCCCAAAGATAGTGTGCTTATTTTGGAGCTCAGGCGTGGGGGCTAGCGTGAAGAAAAACTGCGAGCCGTTGTCGTCTTTACCGGCATTCGCCATCGCCACCAACCCGCGTCGGTTGAAGCGCAGACGTGTATGAAACTCATCCTGTGAACCGGACGAGTAATAACAGCCAATTGTTGGGAGCCCCATATAAAAATGTATTTTATTCTGTATATATGTTGTTAAAGCGGCAACAGAATCCATAATCTGTGAAACTTTCCACAGTCTAGCTGTCACTGATAATGGGACACAGCCTGGTGACAGACGGACAGACAGATGGACAGTGGAGTCTTAGGGCCTTTCTCCACTTCTCCGGTCCAGCAAACGTTAATTACCGGTCCGATTTAGAAACACACAAGAATACTATCTTAGTAAGCTTCTCGACTACTCCGGCATACGGTTTTTAACGGTCCGATAATTTGGTAGATCGGAACGGTATTTTACCGGGCCGAAGTGATCGACGTACAAAAACAATACATGTTTTTGCACCGCGCATACTGCGATTCCGGTTCCGACGCCGGACCAGAACAGTGCAGAAAGGGCCTTAGTAATAAGGCCCCTTACCCTTTGCGTATGGAACTCTAAAGAGACAAAGAAAGAAAAGACATCCTATACGACAAGAAACATCACAGAAAAAAAACGATAGATGGATGAAATCATTGTAGACTCTGGATGTACTACATTGTTATTTACGTATTAATATGGTGTGGTGAGAAATAAACCAAACCAAAATCAAATAAACCCAGCAAATAAAGCAAAACGGCATAGTGTAGTGTGTCTAAATTGCAAAAAAAAGTCAGTCTAAGTTGCCTAAGTAAGTTGCCTTTCGTTTTAACTTAGCGTTGTGCTGAGGGAATGAGCCTGCAACATTGACTGAAGGTTATAATTTGATGGTTAAGCTCACTTTGAAGGGTTCCCCATAGATGGATTCACCGCCCGTCCCATCGCCGTTCGGATCGCCGCCCTGCACTATGAAGTCTGGCACCACTCTGTGGAATATTGTGCCTGTAGAAATAGAAGAGAAGTCACGCGTAAGCAATAGGTATAACGTCAAAATAAAAATACCAAAATTATACTTCAATAATTGCTATATTCCTACTTTGTATTAATCTCTGTTCTGTAACAAACAATAGAGAGTTTGAATATTATTTAGTTAGGATAATCAGACGTTCTGTAGCAAAAAGCTTCCAACCCACAAAATGGTCGTTTTTTTATTTAAATATACCAAAATTATCACTATGCTCTATATTTTAAGAATCGAAGACTTTCTTAGCTATACTTTGAGTATGTGCAAAGTTCTGGCACATGGTACAACCTACATGTACGGAGAGTGTAAATCAGCTTAAACCTGTACGGCCTTACTAATAAAGGTTGTGAGCTATGTATACAGCCGTTATGCGAGGTCTGACAAACTGGTTATTTGTACCATAAATGCGATTAATTCAGTATAAATTGATATCATATAGTTATTCAGAGTGTATAACTTATTTATTAGTAAAGTCTAATATCTCTAAACTCACTTTGTGTGGGTTGGTACCTTTTTGCTAAGCTACGTCTATTGATGCTCTACTGTGTATGGTTTACCTTTATAGTACCCCTCCATACAGAGCTGTATGAAGTTGCGGCAAGCCTTTGGAGCTTCCTTTGTCCATAGCTCGATGTCTATATCCCCCACAGTTGTCCTCAGCAACACCTGCAAGTGTTTATTATATTCAGTACCTAAAAGGAAACAAATCTAGGAATAAGGAAACTCAAAGTTGTATAACCTAAATAAATTCATTTCGACAAGATAAAACTCACTGGTATGGATGGAGAAATTGAGGAAAAGTAAGCAAAAATGTATCAAGGGCTTGATTTTAGTGTTTCTCGACGCTCGATCTCGTCTAAACAAAGATTTATCTTCTTACCTTCCCTAAAGCGGGCGGTTCTTGTATGTAAATGTTACTCATTTTCTACATTAACATTTCCTTAACACTATCAGTAAACAAATACTTTTAATTATTGCGTATCTAACAGCGTACAGGCAATAAATATCAAAATAACCAGGGAAAAAACATTATTCAGATCAAAAAACAAAACAATTTGATTGATCTGATTGAATTGAATCTTTGACAGTTATTTCAGTGTTGCTATTTTCCTTTCCGGTATACGTTTTCTACCACCCATACAGGTATAGAAATAAAATACAGCGCCATCTCTTATTCGTTTCTAAAACCATTGAAACTACGCCATCTAGTTTCTAATATTGATACTAAATCAGCACCAGCACTGCTAGCACATTCAAAGCCACGATCACGCCATCTAGTATCGAGTAGTAGTAACATTTTTAGTAAAGCCAATTTTTTTTTTATAGTTGCCAGTTTGAACTCCTTTATTGTTTCGGTACTACGAGTATTCTCATAGCCCCCAGTCGATCTAGAAGCGGGCAAGTTACAATTGATGTTGGGTAATGACGCCCCCTACGCCCACGTATTTTTATAAAGAGTAGGTACCTATCTAATGTAGCTCTTATATGTATATTGTGAAAAAACGGAAAAGTGCAAAATTTTATTTTCTGATGGCATTGAAAAGTAGAAAATAAAATAAATTAATTAACTATTCGTCTACTCGGCACAGTGTGGATTATAATATGAACCGATTATACAATACGTTAGATGTTATTATAATTTATTTGAGTTCTTGACCGAACAATCATTTTAATACTTGGAAATATATGTATAACTAGCTGTGGCCCGCGACTACGTCCGCGTGGGCTTAGTTAGTTAGTTAGTTTGGCTTAGGGTTTCCGCACTTGGCCTCATAGTTGGGCCATTGTACGTAGCAGGGCTGTGAGCTTACTCCAGCCAGCCTATCTCTTTCCAGAAGGCCAGCAGTGCTCTGATGTCACTGCAGGCCTCCTGAAGGGTTCCCAGCTTCCCAATGGTGGCGGTCCGTTGTTTCTCCACGCCTTCGCAGTAGATGGTCACGTGGGCGGGTGTTTCCTCTTCTTTCAGGCATCCCCGGCAGAGCGGGCTGTCGGTTAGCCCCATATTATGGAAGTGTCTATTCAGTGAGCAGCGGTCTGTTAGTATTGCCACAGCTCTGCGCAGATCATATCTTTTCAGACGAATCAGGCTACGTGAGAGACGTTTTGAGATTATTGGTAAAGCCTCCTTGGCTTGTCTGCATTTAGTTTCTGTTCTCCAGAGTTCAGCATGCTGATTTTCTGTTCGTGTCCTCAACCATTTCCTAAACTGGTTGTAAGGGAGTGGTAGCGGGGGTTCGGGGCCTTGCACTTTAGTTTCCGAGCCTCTTCTGGCGAGTTCATCCGCAGCATCGTTACCCAAGGAGCCGCTGTGACCCTTTATCCATTGTAATGTGACTCGGTTGTATGTCGACAGCTTATCCAGCTCGTGGTGACACTCTAGTATCAGGCTGTTGTTTGTGACATTGCTATTAAGTGCTTGTAGGACTGAGGCGCTGTCCGAGACTATGCGTATGGCATAGTCTTGTACATTTATTGTATTCAACAGCGCGACTGCTCTTGTTATACCGATGCACTCTGCCTGAAAAATTGTATTCAGGGTGCCAAGGGTTGTAGATATTTTTATGTTTAGGTCATTGGAGAAGGCTCCCGCGCCCGTTCCTGTTTCGGTTTTGGAGCCGTCCGTATAAACTCTGACTTCATGTATACCTGAGTAGTCGACTAGTTGATCTTGTAAATGTACCTTGTATTTCTTGTCGAAAGTAAAGGTTTGAGGTATCCTGTCGCACACCGCTTCCATCATTGGCTGATCCGAAATAGCGGCCGACAAGATTTGTGAGTGCGAAAGATGGTTGTTTTGTTTCCATAGCCCGGTTGTACGGAGCCGTAAGGCAGCACTGGCTGCTTCTTGTTGGATGTGTAAGTGTAAAGGTCTTAGATTCAGCAGGGCTTCCAGGGCGGCAGTCGGTGTTGTCTTCATGCACCCTGTTACTGCAAGGCATGCCAGCCGTTGTAACTTCTGTAGGTGGAGTACTGCTGTTTTCTGTTTTGTTCTGGTCCACCATACAACGGCACCGTATGTAATAGCGGGTCTTATCACCGATGTGTATAGCCACATCATAAGCGACGGGTGTAGTCCCCACTGTTTTCCTATAAGGCTCCGACATTGCCAAAAGGTGATTTGGGCCTTGTTAATGATGTTCTGTAGATGTGAGCTCCAGTTTAGTTTGCTGTCCAGCGTCACACCAAGATATTTAACCGTCGGTGACAGGGTTAGCGTTGTCCCGAAGAACTTTGGGAGTTTTCTGTTTTTGGGTTACGCTTGTTTGTAAAAAGTACTAATTCCGTCTTGGCTGGGTTAGCAGATAGTTGGTGAGTATTGCACCAACGCTTCACTATGCCAAAAGCCGTTCTCATTAGACTACATAGAGTGTCCTCGGATTTACCTATCGTAAGGATTGTTATGTCGTCGGCGTAGCCTATTATACAGAAACCACATTCATCTAGGCGTCTGATTAAGCCGTCCACTACTAGGTTCCATAGAAGTGGCGATAGAACTCCCCCTTGTGGGCAACCTTTGGCCACTATTGCTCTAGTAGTGCTGTTCACCTTTAGCGTTATGGCTCTTTGACGCAGGAGGTTATCTATCCATCCCGTGATGGTTCGTTGCACTCCTCGTTCCACCAGCGCCTGGTTGATGCTACTGAAAGTTGTTTTGTCGAAAGCACCTTCTATATCGATGAAGGCTCCTAGTACCATCTGTTTATCTGAGAGGCCCCTTTCTATGGTTCTAACGACGGTATGAAGAGCCGAGTCTGTTGATCTGCCGTTTCTGTACGCATGTTGTTGAGGATGTAGTGGTTTTGTCGTGATGGCTCCTTGTCTTATGTACCTATCTGTAAGTCTCTCCAGCGTTTTTAGAAGGAACGATGTGAGGCTAATAGGCCTATAGGATTTTGCCTGTGTGTAGTCTCCTTTTCCAGCCTTCGGTAGAAAGACTACTTTGACTTCTCGTCATGGCAAGGGAATGTACTGGTGTGCCAGACAGGATTAGAAAATCCTTACTAGCTGTATCAGTATTATGTTGATCCCCCATTGTATTAGAGCCGGGAAAATTCCGTCTATTCCAGGGGATTTGTAGGGTAAGAAGCTTTTCACCGCCCATTGTACTTTGTCTTCTGTGATAACCGTGTTTGATATCGCCCAGTCAGTATAAGTGGGGGGTCGTTTGCTGGGCTCCTCCCATTCCCGTTTGTCCATGATCTTGCAGTCTGGGAAATGGGTGTGTAGTAGCAGTTCGCTTATCTCTTCATCGGAGGTGGTGTATGTGCCGTCCGGTTTTTTTAGTGAGCCTAGACCTCTGTTATTGTTTGTTGACAGAAGCTTTTTAATTCTTGCTGTTTCCTTTGTTGACTCAGTTTTTTCACAGAAACGCCGCCAAGAACTAGTCTTATAGTAGCGGATTTTCTTCTTGTAATCGTGTTGTAATTCTTTGTATACATCCCAGTCAGAATCCTTTCTGGTGTTTCTTGCATGATTGAAAGCTTGCCTTAGCTTGCGTCTTGTTCTTTCTAGGTCCTTGCCCCACCAGTGGCTACCAGCAGGTTCCTTGGGGTGCGTTAGTGGGCAGGCCTGTTCATATGTCTCCTGTAAGCAGGTTGTTAATTTTTCTACGTTGTGTTCTATATCGGAGGTGCTAGAGATCGCATCTTTTAGCTGAAATGCCGACCAAGGTTACGCTCGTCAATTCATTGCTCCTCCCCATTATCGATTATGCTGACGTATGCTACCCTGACCTAGGTGAGGAGCTGCTAACCAAACTCGATAGACTTCTCAACTTATGCATTCGATTCATTTTCGGACTGCGTAAGTATGATCACATCTCACATTTTCGTTCACAGCTCAAATGGCTAAACATCCGTTTCCGCAGGAATGCCCATACCTTGGCCACTCTTTACAATGTGTTGAATAACACTTGCTCCCCTTCCTATCTCAGGGAACGCTTTGTTTATCTCCACAGTGGCGCCCGCCCTCTGCGGTCGTCCCGGATTCATCTCCTCCGTACCCCAGAGCATAATGCGGCGGGATATTCTAACTCTTTTACAGTGACCGCGATTCGCTTGTGGAACAGGCTGCCGCTGGACATTCGTGTGGCTCCAACCTTTGTCATCTTCAAAAATAAAGTTTTTGACTTTTACTACGATTTGCACAATAAGCAGTAACTTATCACCACTTATGTATGTACGTATTATTGTTATTTATTTATTTGTGTATTATAATTTATGTAGGTTTATCATATTCCCCCCCCCCCCCCTCCTGTAGGTCTAGGTTAATGTATTTCCGTATGCTTAGCTGGATCAATTAATCGCCCCCGAAACCCTCTGTTTACAAAATTTCATGAAAATCGTTGTAGCCGTTTCCGAGATTCTAATTATATATATATATATATATATATATATATATATATATATATATACATACATATACAGGGTGGAATTTTGTAATGCCACCTGAAGGGGAAGTACTCTTAATACTGTAGATAGAAAATTTTACTCAAAGGAAACTTTCCTTTATTATGGAAAAGAAAGAAAACTGCATTCAAAGATTTTCAAAAATTCGCCGCACCCGGTAATCGAACCTACTAAAATGTGTGTAAGTTGCACCCTGTACTTTTATTGCATCGATCGTTAGGGTCAATTATAGGATGAAATCTCTCTAAAAAATTTCATAAATTAAATGAAAGGAAAACAATTAATCGCTCGTAGCCTGGGCTGCCTGAGTGATCTTAAACGATCACTAAGGTTAAGCAACATACGGCGCGTTCAGTCCATGGATGGGTCACCGTCTATGACTAACGCTAGTGGCATTTTTTCCGAGCGATTCCGTGCTTCGCAAGGTACGTTAAGCAGTTGGTGCCGGCTGCCGTCGATAGATGGCAGTCGTTAAGCCAAGTCAGAGGCCTTTAGGGGCGGCTTGAAAACTTCTGACAGTAAGACCAGCCACTAGTCTTACAAGCCTCCACCAATCCGGACTTGGCCCCCGTGGTGGAATATGGCCTATACCTTCCTCAGGGAAGAGACCCGTGCCCCTCGGTGGGGACATAATGGGTTGATGATGAAAAACAATGAAATCTTAAATTATTAATTCAATGGGTCAAGTTAAAGCACTTTTACTCAAAGATCCGTTTCTTTATGTTTACTTAGGTTATTAATTAATAATTATCATTGAAGTCATTGATCCATTAAAATGACGAATTACTATTTAGATAAGACGATTGCAATTTGCACGATCACCAGATCTCATTCCTTTAGATTTTTTTTGTGGGGGTATGTAAAAAATCAAATTTACATTAAATCTTATGAGAATGTAAACGAGTTGAGAGTTGAGGTTCAGAATACGATTATAACATTCACCACAACACGTTATTAAAGGTTACTAGAAAAAAGGTTAGAAGAATAAATTTGTGTATCCAAGAAAATGGAGCCCATTTCGAGCAATTAATTAGTTAGTTTACCATTTTTTGAAAATAATTAAAGCAATTTAAGATTTCATTGTTTTCCTTTCATTTAATTTATGAAGTTCGTTAGAGTGATTTCATCCTTATAATTAACCCTAACGATAGCTGCAATAAAAGTACAGGGTGCAACTTTCACAGATTTTAATAGGTTCGATTACCGGGTGCGCCAAGCGAATTTTTGAAAATCTTTGAATGCAGTTTTCTTTCTTTCTAAAATAAAGGAATGTTTCCTTTGATTAAAATTTTCTATCTACAGTATTAAGAGTACTTCCCCTTCAGGTGGCATTACAAAATTCCACCCTGTATACAACAATATTGCTCGTTTAAAGAGATTAGGTAGATAGATGTGTTTTGAGTACAATGTATTAAATGGACTCTTTTACGTGTAACGCATTCAATTGTTGGTCTAGGCGTGTGGCTCTCATTTGATTCCTCAGTTTAATAAAAACATCATTGTAAAATGTGGATAACGGAGCTGAATGTATGTACAATTGACTCTTCGATTTGTTTACGTAAAAGCTGTCTGTTCAAGATACATTGTAGGTACTTTGTTGTCCCTAACAAAGAAAATAAAATGAAATAATAAACTCACGCCCGTTATCCCCGAGGGGGTAGACAGAGGCACCAATCACTAGGACTGGGCCCACGTGTTGTCGAGTTTATTAGCTCCCAACGGGACAAGTGGCAAGCCTGTCGCCGTTATCGGGGCACAATTTATCAGCGAATGGTGTTGCTGTACAAACAAATATAGGTAACTAAAAGTCATTGGTACATGCGGGATTCGAACCCAGACCCCAATGAATGAAAAGCAAATAAACTACCGAGTAAATAAAATACCGAGCGCAAAAACCTATGATGCTAATATTCGTACAGTCGGCAGCACGTCAACCTTCACATTTTTGTTGCAAAGTCATCCGTAATGCAACGGAGTAGAGTGCATGGGTGTATAGGATGATTTGCCGTCGACTGTACTGTACAGGTAAGTACTTACTGGGAAAGATCGATTTCAATCGCTTATCTTTGAATAGATAACGGTTATAATTGATTCTGTCTGAACGCAGACCGCAATTTCGCGTTTTGTTCTGTGGAACTTATTATCTGTCGGGTACAAAGTAAAGGGTAATTCAGTACTAAATTGTTCTACCTTTGGACGACTCCAAAAGTAGACCAATTTAAATAATTACTAATTTTATTCTATTTTTAAAAAAAAGTACCTAACTAACATGTTTTGAACTAATCTGTAAAGTAATTAATATAAGCAATACTGAATAACCTAAGTATATTCGTGTGTTTCTTTGTATAAACATTATTAACTAAATAGTGTTTACAACACGAAAACTAAAAATAGTATATCGTCGGTCGGAATAATTACTGGAACAATTCAAAATATTCTGTTTTGAGTAATTGACCTTTAAATATTCGAAAAATTGTCTTAGGTTTTAATAAGCTCATTTTTCTCTACAAATCATTTGATTTCTACCGTTAGTGATTCGAAAATATCTTCGAAATTTCTACCATTATGCATACTCATACATCACTAAAAAATCGTATTTTTGGAAATAAAACTAAACTTAAGCTATTTTCTAATTTAAACAAAATTTTGGAGCTAGATCTTATTAAGTAATATAAACTAATTTCGAGTTAGATATTCTACTTATTTTGTACATCTACTTCCTCATTCATTATCCGATTATAATGATTGTTGCACTATTATTGTGTTTAATAATAAGGGAGTTAGAGTGTATAAAAGAAAAATAGTAAATAGAATTACTATAAACTAGTTATAAAGTATTAACAAATTTATAGTGGCAGTGCCCTAGCAGGGTTCTTGTTTGATACTTTTACTATTACAATATATTACTAGCTGTGCCCCGCGGTGTTACCCGCGGTTTATTGGGGAAAATAAATTGTGTATTAACAGTAAATATTTTTTTTAAAAGGTATGTACTTTGTACATCCATTATCCGCTAATTCATTTTCATCGATTTTCCCATGGGAATAAGATATTTTCCCGCAGTAAAACGTAGCCTATGTGTTAATCCAGGGTATCAGCTAACTCCATACCAAATTTTATTAAAATTGCTCCAGCCGTTTTGACGTGAAGAAGTAAAAAACATACTACTCAACACTTACAGACTTTCGCCTTTATAATATTAAGTGTGATAGTGCTGATAGTGCTGATAGTGTTAAAGTGTGTAGATAGTGCTACTCGTATAAGCTGAACACTAAATTGAACATTAAAAATAAGATAAGATAAGAATATTCTAATAAATACGACTTGAAAATAATAACAATAACCACACAACACAATCACTTGACCTGGTCCCAAACTAGGATACCCTGTGCTATGGTACACAGGCAGACATTACAAACATGGTAAAACACCAGACTGGAATATACCTATACACTTTTGCTTTTAAGAGGTGGCTCAGTTATTGGACTTTAACAAACTGTTTTGCGTTATTATTACATCTTGTACGGCACGGTTTAATAAAGAAAAGGACTGAGCGACTATTTGCCTCTCGATCAGATCACATAATATAAGAAGACGAGCAAAAGGCAATCTGCCGGCCCTTTTTTTAATTTTTCAAAAACGGGTCACACTAATATTATAAAGGTGAAAGTTTGTACACTCCATTTATCTATACTTGACATTTTTTTCAAACTTTAAAGGACACTAAATCAAAACCTTTAGCGGTAGAAAACTCGAAACAGTTTGCAAATAAACTGTTTCGAGTTTTCTACCGCTTAAGGTTTTTGATTTAGCGTCGTTTAGTTTGGAAAAAAAGTCAAGTATAGATAAATGGATTAGAAGTGTGTGGGTATGGTTGTTACTTCTTCACGTCTAAACGGCTGGAGAGATTTTAATAAAATTTGTTGACACCCTGGATTAACACATTTATGCAACTAGGCCACGTTTTACTGAAAATATCCCATGGGAAAATCGATGAAATTCGCGGATAATATAATGAGGAACTTTGTAAAAAGATAACTTTTTCAAAAATTTGTTTACAGTTAATACACAATTTATTTTCCCTAATAAACCACGGATAACACCACGGGGCACAGCTAGTGTTTTATATGTATCTACCACCGAGGGGCACGGGTCTCTTCCCTGAGGAAGTTATAGGCAATACTCCACCACGGGGGCCAGGTCCGGATTGGTGGAGGCTTGTAGGACTAGTGGCTGGTCTTACTGTCAGAAGTTTTCAAGCCGCCCTAAGGCCTCTGACTTGGCTTAACGATTGCCATCTATCGACGGGTGGCCGGCACCAACCTCTTAACGTGCCTTGCGAAGCACGGAATCGCTCGGAAAAATGCCACTAGCGTTAGTCATAGACGGTGACCCATCCATGGACTGAACGCGCCGTATGTTGCTTAACCTTAGTGATCGTTTAAGATGACTCAGACAGCCCAGGCTACGAGCGATGCGATTACAGAGGTAACATTATCGAATAATTGTTTAGTAGCAATAGCAAAGAACTCCTATTGTTAGTATTTTATATCTGGCGTACGTCTCATTAAAGGACGCCATCCAGTTCACCAGGGCGAAAAAATCGTATCTTTTTTACAGATCCGTTTTGTACGGATTTACCGATTTTACAGAAGATAAAAGCCATATTATATACTATCTAGTTTGAGATCCGTGATCCTAGGTTGGAGGTCATACAAATCACTTCACTACAAAAAATAACTTTTTACAAATTCGATCTAATTCATTTTTCAGGCGGCGTGGTTACCATCGGGTCCAGGATTATAATCCATATTCAGTCTTACAGTTTCTTTCTTTTTTTAAATTATGTCATGAGTTTAATAGACACGTCCAGCGCCTATTAGAAGTAGTTTCCGACTCTAAATGAAAGAGCGCGTGACCCAAATCCATTTTAGGAGATGAATGTAGAGTCGCAAAATGTAGGTAGGCAGAGATAATGGCGGAAGAACTTTCTAACAAGGCAGCTTGTCCGTATCACAGTTATTATTCTTTTGAGCAAACCACGATACCCATCTGCGTTAAGGCATCTCAACCTTCTTTCTGCGGGGCTTCTTAAAAAAAACCGAACTGACCGGAATCAGTGCAGCGAAGCGAAAAAGTAACTGTCAGAAAACAATTTACATTTTACATAGCTCTATAGTAGGCAGGGCACCCGCGCTGCACCGGTGAAAGCTCAGTGTGGCTGTAGCAGCCATCGGTCAAGGTCTAACGCGAACGCAGTTAAAAAAAACTCCACGAAAAAAAAACGAAAACGGAAAAGCGCGCGCTGTCAAACATTTTTCCTCCTGACAAAATTTGGTTTGTAACAGGCACAGATTTGAGCAATTAATTAAAAAAAAAACCTCTTGAGTTGGATTTTTCTGTTTAAGATAGTATTTTAGTACGAATAACTGTTAAGCCTCCGTTGTCGTGGATAATGAGTTCGTGTTGACTTGGCGTTTAGCAGTCTTCGGTCCCGCTGCAACAGGTGATTTATATGTTTATTTACTTTATTAGCTGCTGCGTATTAAAAATAACCTTTTTTTTATCATTTTTTTTTAATATTTACTAACCTCTGTGTATTATAGTTTAAAGTCTCTCCACGTAAAAGGTAAATGGAGCAATTTTTTTTTCGCTCCACATATATTTTTAATCTAGCTCTACAATTAGGAGCGTTAACTGGCGTTTATAAAGCCGTTACACTTAACAAACCGAGTAAAATACTACTAATTAACAGCAAGCGATTGTTGAACTACTGTATCTCTCCATACTTAATCAGTGCTCAGCGAAGACGATCGGGATAACGGCCCTGCAATCATAGGTTGTTGCTCCGCAGTCTGTTCCCAGTTTGCCTCTTTGTCAGTACGACACTTTCAATTTACCGTTTGCACTCCTTTTTATATTGCCAATAATTTTTCACTCTCTTTTAATTTTCCCAATAAGCCGCATTTATTTATTACTCCTCAGATTTGAGTGTTGCTCCCAATTACGATATATTTATTCCCCATTTTTTATTATTGCCATTAACTTGTTACACTCTTTTGGTGTTCCCGAACTGCCAAATTTTGATTACTCCCAAGATTTGGAAGTGGCTTTGAAGTAATATACGACATACTAATTCCCAATTTGCTGTACCTTCTTAGTATTTCCGTTAACTGGTTACAAGTTTACAACTCTTTTAGTGTTCGCAATTTGCCACTCTTTTTTTTCCAAATTTCCAAACTTTTGGGATAGCTTTTTCTAATTTTCTTGAATTTTACTAATGCTATTTTTTTATTTTTACACTTAGTTATTATTTCGAATAAATTGCTACACTCTATGGTTCCCAACATGATGATTGTTTTTCAACGCTCTGTAATTTTGCAACTTTTCACATATTCCTAAATTTTAAATTATAATTTAAAATATATTTATACCCAAAAACTTCCAAAATCTAAACTTGCTCTGAGCGTAACTACTGACCTATTAAATTGAAAAAAAAAAACATATGCGGCAAATCGAAAAGAATTGAAAGTTATATAGGTACATACCTAAGTTAATAATTATTTAAAAAATCATAACTAATTATTTACACAAGAGTGTCCGTGGTATTCCCTTATATCAGAGCTCGGAATTGCCAATCCGCGTTGGGCACGCGTGATAATTAACCTCAGAGTCTCTCGCGAAGAGAAGACACGGTTATAAAACAAAATTGTTCATATAAATGCTGTACTTGCCCTTCAATTTTACTGAAAAAAAAATGGGGCATGACGGGAATAAGCCGTCCTGCCTATAAGGCATCGCTACGAGAAATAAAAGTCGGGAAGGCTGGCGAGGTTGTGTGTTGAACGAGCCTTGTACCTTGAAGAGGAAAATGTCTATTGGGAGCCTGTTTTAAACACGTTAAAAATGCATTAAGACGCAAATAGCACTTCAGGGTCTAAAAAGGTCTAACTAGAAATAATAAAAAAAGCATTTGTTTTATAAGCCAGAGGAAAAAATATATAAAGGGGCAATTCTATCTTCATTCGTTTTTTCGAGCGGAAGATTTTTTTTCACACTTCCGTATGGCATCGAATTTTTCTTTATGGCTAAAGAAAAATCTTCATGTTTCTAATTTTACTTTCCTTATATTCTTTACGAAAAGCACTCGGGTCAAAGATTTATTTAATCACTCGAAACTCCTAAAGTAAATAAATTACTTACACCCCTAGGATAACAATGTACTATTTTAGTAACTGGCAACATTGATAAGAGGAAAAACTTAAAATTATTGTCAAAAACTGCAGTAGTATTAGCGGCTTAATGCTGACCAGTCCTAAGTGGATTTGTTTTCCCTGGTACAATAAAGAATATTCTTATCTTATCATATAGAATATTCTTAAAATAAGAGTTACCTATTTACTGAAATCCGCATTATATCCACTTTAAGGTGATACAATCGTCTGGCACTTACCATCGGTTTCCCGTGCACAAAGCAATCGTTGGGAAAAGTGCATACAAAAGAACAACTAACTAACAGGCTGACAGACTGGCAACTGGGAAATTTTCAGGCTGTCCCCCGGTTCCTCGTATACTAAGATTCTGTTAATTTTCTGTTAACATCTGTCAATGGGGAAGAAAACGCAAAGCTCCAAGTAGATGGCGCTGATGACACTTGACTCATAACAAACGTTATGCAGACTTACTATGCCAAAACATTATTGTGAAAATATTGTGTTCTTTGTGCTCTGTACTTAGTATAATTCTACCTGGAATGTTCTTCAGCTAAATGCTGAGCTTAAGAAACGAGGAGCTTAATTAAAAGGTATCCTTTGGAAATGAATGGTTTCCATTGTTATTACATCCAATTGCTACACAACGCGGCAATATAGCAAAAAAAATCCAGAATGTAAAACTTGAATAGAATTTGGTATGCTATCTGACAGTTAATGTCATTTTATTTGAGTCAAGCCATTGCAGCGACGCTTGTGGCGATAAAAGGCAGTTTTCTTCCCTATTAGCGAAATGGCGTACATAAGAATGTTAATTGACAACTGTTACAGAAAAACCGGAGGTAACTTCATTAAAATATTACACGTTTTGGCTTTGCGAACTATATTTATTTAGCTTTATGTTTTTTCACTCATACTGCGAGCTTCTACCCGGAGCAGCAGGTAGGTACCTACAATAAGATTTTATTGGAAGAGATGTTCTTTTTGACTATTAAAAAAAAGAATTAGTTCCCGAGAACTCTGTAGATGGCGCTGAGCTAACTAAGCTTTTAAGTTAAAACGTAACGACGTTAAAATTGAACATATAACATCTCGGTTGTGACATGGATAGTGTTCCTATAAAATAATTTGGTTTAAATTGTGCTGAGCATTTGTGAAAATGCTTTCGTATGGTCAGTTGAGGCTTAAAGTTTACGATGGCTTTACCTTTAGAGAAAAGAGTTTTGCCTATTTTGGTTCAATCCACGAGACAAAGGTAAAGACGCATATCTTTTTCTTTTAGGAAATTTTCTTTCCGGCGTAGAAAAACTTTCAAAAGATTGGTATTTTTGGTATCTTTTCTTTGTTGTCATTTAATTTCATCGTTTGATGTGGTGCGGAGATTAACAATGACAATTAATATGAACGTTTCGCTTTAAGAGTAAAAATAACAAGGGAAATAATAAAAAAATAATGTGACGTCCTTGCGTCCTAATAGTTCAGCGCCATCTATCCAGCGACTAGGAAAGAGTTGAAAAAAAAATCTGTCATTAAGTAACCTCAATTAAAATCTTACACTCTTTGGCTCTGCGAACTATATTTACTTAACTTTAGGTTTTTTCACACACTGCGAGGTTCTATCTGGAGCAGCAAGTAGGTACCATGATTTGCCAGACCTTGACTTATGAATCCACACAAAACCATTTAAATATGAAAAGGCGACATTTTTTAAATTGCATAACATCCTACTTAATATTATACATTTGAAAGTTTGTGAAGATATTTGGTGACGCAGCAAGGGCTAAACAATTTTAATGAAACTTGGCATACGGATAGACATCTCGGTAATCCTGCGATAACAAATTCACGTTCACCAACTAGTACCTACAGAAATTGCAAAAAGGATATTTTAGTTACAATTAACCCTTTTTTGCCCCTTACGAATTCCTTCGCTACCATGACCTTGAAAGCAAAGGACTTTCTTTTTAAAAGAAATTGTTTTGACGCAAGTCAAATTGTGTAGGTATTTAGCATCGGTAAAGCTCTGTAGGTAGGTATTTCCAAAGTGGGTCAGAGAAATGAGCACGGAACGGGCACGGAATCTGAAGCCGCTGGCAAATTTTACAAGATTCTTGATCTTTTAAGCCTTATTTAAGTTTTATTCAAACCGGGTTGGCGCTATAACCGTATTTATGGTCATTTTATTGCAGCCATCTTTTTACTGGATCAGTTTATTGAAAGAGATAAAACAAGCAAAACAGGAAATTCCGATGTGTTAGTTACGGATGACTAAAATAAATTCTAAAGTCTCTTTCTAAAGTCAATCTCTTTTCTTTCATAGATTGATAAAGAATGAGAAAGTAATAAAATCGGTGAGAGAGAGACAACTTTGAGTTAGATCCCTTTTGAACATTGAAGGGAAAATACAATCCACATTTACAGTCATCCCATAGGTACGTACTTAGACAAATACAAAATGAAAATAGTACTGCAAAAATGTCCTTCAGTTTTTGATAAAAGTAAGTTAATCTTATTGAAAGCCGATTATTTTTTCTATTTAATCATCGTAATAAAAATAGCACACGTTTTGGCTTTTTCTCATACACTCGTTCTATACCTTATTTATTACATAATTCTTTCATAAAGAAACCAAATAACTACTGAGTCACACACTGATAAAAAAAATGTTAAACACTACACCTCAATTAAAAACTTAATACCACACTGAACTTGCGATTAAAAAGAAAAGATAAAGTTATGAAAAAACATGTTTCGGAAACAGTTTTCTTGCAAACTTAATGAACGCGTTGCAAAGGTCGTTAACTTATCGTATAATCTTGCTGCCACCATCAAGGTTGGGATCTTATTTTAATTTAAGTTCGGCTGGAGACCTATCATGAACAAACGATGCGATTATCGCCAGTCGTTGTTTTTAGCCCAGGGCTAAATTATTGGACGGAAATTCTTATTATTCCCGTGGACATTTTTGCTTAGCTATTAAAAGAACCTATTAACCCAAATTCATTCAGCGAGTAGGGGGCTTGCACTCTAGTATACCTAGATAGTAAGTAAGTAAGTAATTTATTTGTTTCCAAAAAGACAATTCCAACATTACTTATAAATAGACACAAGAGGGAATGTACATAGATATTATGTACATTAATTTTACATAAGATACTATATATAAATATAGAAAATAACCTAGAATTTTGCTAACTATAATCACTTAACTGTAGTGCTGTCTCGTCAAATTTCTTTAGAAAAGAGCGTGACTTAAGTATTTACTTAGTGGAAATTCTCAATTCAGAAACTGGCCCTTATACAGCCTAAAAGATTAGCAAGCTGAAGTGGAAAAGGGCTGGTCACACATGCCGAAGCACCGATGGTCGTAGGGTGCATTAGGGTGCAAAGGTTCTCGAGTGGAGGCCACAGGCCAACTCTCGAAAGTTGATAAATTTCTTAAACAGAGGGTTGAAAAAAAATCATTAATACATTTTTAAATTTATATTTTTTTGGTTTTCAAGAAACATATAATCGGCAATGGCTGGATGAAGATGGCTGAAAGTCGTTGCCAACTTTCGAAAGGACCAACCCGGGAGAATTTCATGTTTACGAAATTTATCGAAGGGAGTGGTGGGGAGGATTGAAAGAAAATCATTCATTAATTTTTAAATGCCTAATAAACTCGGCAAAACGTGGGTCCAGTTCTAGAGACTGGTGCCTCTGCCTACCCCTTCGGGGATAACGGGCGTGAGTTTATTATTATTTTTTATTATTATAATTTTTAAATTTATATTTATAGTAGATTAGTTTAATAGATTGTCAAGTAAGTTTTTATAATGTTGTATTTGTTTTGTTAAAATAAAAGGTAGCTTATTTATTTTGTTTTCGAGGAGCATCTAATCGAGCTATAATCGACGAGCGAGAGACTGATGCATTTATTTTTTAGAAAAACCGGAGAAATTTTCCATTCTCCCGGGCATTCCGGGAGGGTTGAGAACCCGAGGATAGACTAAAGTCGCTTTCCTTGGGGAGGCCTATTTCCAGCTGGTCTACTACAAGCTGAATGATTGATTTATATTCCCCAGAGCGCAACTATCGGCTGTTCGTCAAATATAAAACTTTCGCTAATGTCGTTAATCTATCGATTCGCAATACGGCATCTACCCTCGTAGCATGATTACGAGAGAGTACAGACGGCAATTGAAACATTTTAATTTTGTTGCAAAATGAACCTTAACGCCTGCGTAGAGTTGTTGTGGTAGACCCACATGAAATTGGCTATTTTCAATCGACTGTACGTACATACTCGTACGAGCAGGTCAATATATCCTGGACTTTTGAGCGTACCTACCTACCTCAGTTTTACATACATAGATCGGATGTTAAATGAAAAAAAAACAGATGTGGTATCAATAGATGTCGAGTGAAACTAATCAGTTTCTAAAATGAACATTTTGCTAGGAGAACTGTCGAATAATAGTCCTGTATCTTATTTATTTTATTTGTTTAAACAAACAATTGCTTTTGTTTTGTTGTTTTTTTTAAAGGCTGTTTTATTTTAAACAAACAATTGTACAATATCGTTATATCTTGAGGCATCTTATGGACAGCATAGGTAATTGTTTACATAGAATAGTTGAGGACCGGTATCGACCGGTATTCAACTATTCTATGAAATCTTTCGTCAAGTCACTAGAGAGGTCAGAGACAGAATTTCTATAGTCCACCGTGCTCTCATACAAATTCATACTAATCTCTAATCTTGACTTTTCACATAACACCTTACCCATTATGCCGAAAACAAAAATTTACATGAGATTCATTTTTGCGTACATACTGAAATAATTCTTCGATGCGCGATTTTGGAGTAAATATCTGTGTCCGAACCTACGCGAACTAGACAATAATCTTGATCGTCTCGAGAGCATTGTTAATTTTTGAGTTCGGTTTGGGCCAGATAGGAATCTTCATGCTTTGGGGGCTGCCCGGGCTCTTCGCTAATGTGGCACTGTATGTTGATGTGGCTGAAAAAAGCTACTGTCAGCTACCTGAGTCAAGATAGACTTGTGGTTGCCGGATGGAAAGGTTTCGCTCGGATTACTCCAAAATATAGGTAAATAAAATATTCTTTATAAAAAAATGACAGATTTTATCGTTACTTCTTTTAACTCAAAATACGCTAGGTACACATATTTTATTTTAAATTCTAACTTCAGTTTTTTCTTTTGCAAAATATATTTTTTCCGCCATAAGTTGTATCTCGTAGGTACTTGGCCACTATTTTCGACGCTCTTTGAACGCATTTGCCATTGCCTGTGGCTAGATCTGATCTACAATGTATCTATGTAAAATTGCGAGAATGTGTCTGTAACATTCTGTTCATTCAAATATACCTTCACAGATACTCTCTACGCACATACTCTCGCAGATCATTAAACCTCATTAAAATTTTGACCAGTGAAGGAGTTGGGTGTGCGCTCTGCTACACCGCCTCTCTCCAACCACTCTTGCAGCTTTTTTTATTTTTCATATACATTTTTATATCCGTGACCTATGTACTCGCTTTTAGGTGAGTGTAAACACTTATTTGGTTTTTTTCAATGCTTCTTGGATGAGTAGTGGACACGTAAACGTCATTTTTTACTTAGGTACTCGGCAAACGCTGTTTTCCAATATTAATTAGACTACGACCAATACTCAAACCAACCAAATAAATGTTCAATAAAGAATCTATCTATAGAAAAGTCTATCGATAAAGAGTTCGATAACACACACTGTGACTCAAGATTTGTAAATATGTATAGTATATTCCAATCACTCCAAAACACCACAAAAATTTGACCATTTTGAAAACTTATCAGATATTTCGATTCTCGTGGATCTGGCAACCCTAAACAGATAAGCCATTTATTTTGTGTGACATTATTATTATTATTATTATTAAATTCTTTATTGCAATAAAACACAAGTTTTGCACATAGGCGAGCTTAATGCTAAGTAGCATTCTCTTCCAACTAACCTAGGTAATGAAGAAACATTTACAGGTAGTGCAACTTAAATATTAAATTATACTATTTATTTACTTATTTACATTCTTAGAGTCTGACAAGCGAGTCCTGGGACGCGATTTATTTCGAATTCTTCATATGGCCACACTCTGACTGTCAAACTTACTGCAAGTGGTACAGCCAAAACAGTTTGATACTCGTCCTAGATTTAAACAAGAAAAAAACTTTTGTTTCTATTCAACATAATCTTACCTATGTTTTAGTATGAACATACGAGTAATAATGTTTTAAAGCAAACATGAATTATTTCTTGTTGTAAGGTCTGTCGGATGACGAAAATGTTAAACGTCAGTTCGAAGACTTAGTCAAAGAACTCAAAGATGTACAGAAAAAATTTAAGAATCAGATTTAGATTATGGTTCAGCATTAATAAATGTTTATAAGTTTATGTGGTGCATCTTTATTATCCCTGTTTTTGGTGGAGTGGAAATGTTGGTATTGATGTAGTTAATGTTTTCGTTTTGTTTATATTTATTTATGTTTGGACAAAATGCATTGGAGACTCCAAACTAATTAAACAAATAATCAAGTTAAGCAAAAGTATCAAGATGGTTTATTCAGACGATATGCAGGGTCAACTAAAAGATTTTTAAATTTACCGCCAAAGGCTTGAGCCACGACTCACTTGTCGCACTCTAGTATCATTACAGAACCTTTTCTAAGAGAGCTTGTGTCGCGGGAGAATTGATGTATCTATCGTAGCTTAGTAGAGTCTA
Source organism: Yponomeuta plumbellus (assembly GCA_947310845.1). NCBI lineage: Eukaryota > Metazoa > Arthropoda > Insecta > Lepidoptera > Yponomeutidae > Yponomeuta > Yponomeuta plumbellus. Next base: position 6,016,512 of record OX371218.1, read on the forward strand.
TGCCAGGACAATCTATAGATTTCGTACCAAAGCCACACGAAGCGTAATTGACTGTAGACAAAAACAGAGAAAGAACAATTTTGTAAATAAAAAAGGAAATTACAATTCAATTTCAATTTGGGGCAGAGTATACAAACTTACGTAACCAAAGATAATGACGCGAAATGGTGGTATTTTCACTGATAAAATAGTTTAATGTTTCGCAAAAACAAACATAGGGGTCTGTAATAGCAGAACTATTTTTAGATAACCCTAGGTATGTCAGGTATGTTGATAGTAAGGTAGGCGTTAGTATATTTTTTTCATTGTTGGTATATCATCATCAACCCATCATGTCCCCACCGAGGGGCACGGGTCTCTTCCCTGAGGAAGGTATAGGCCACACTCCACCACGGGGGCCAAGTCCGGATTGGTGGAGGTTTGTGAGACTAGTGGCTGGTCTTACTTTCAGAAGTTTTCAAGCCACCCTAAGGCCTCCGACCTGGCTTCACGACTGCCATCTATCGACGGCAGCCGGCACCAACTGCTTAACGTGCCTTGCGAAGCATGGAACCGCTCGGAAAAATGCCCCTAGCGTTAGTCATTGACGGTGACCGATCCATGGACTGAACGCGCCGTATGTTGCTTAACCTTAGTGATCTTTTAAGATCACTCAGGCATCCCAGGCTACGAGCGATTCATTGTTGGTATATAAGTCATCATAATACTATGGAAATAACTAAAATAAACAAGCCTAGCAGTTGTAACGTCAGTAAGTTCAATTCTCGAATTCTTTTCACAGCACATGTTGCGGAGCTAAGTCTACGTGCTAATTTCACAATATGTGGACCCTTAAGTAGTTTGACATCGATTGTAATGCCCAGAAATACAGTATCTTCAACAAATTCTAGTTTTTAATTTCCAATCACAATGTTATTTTCAACTAATCATATATGCTTTCCCAATGTTCATACAAAGTTGTCTGGGAGGTTTTGAACTTTAACTTTCGTAAGAACTACATACTAATAAACTAATAACTTTATTCCGGATACACTTAGTTGATTTTTTGTCGGAAGAGTCCGACCAGGACCTAGATTCTCTTAATGCATTGTAGTAGTGGCACTGCATATACATGGCGATTTAGTTTCACTGTCGCTTCAAGTCGACGCGCGCACACATATCAAACCTTCTAGGCGTCAATGGTATGAAAAAACACGTCACGTCACCCGACCGTGTAACTGTCATCGTCCTGTAATGCACTAACGGAATCGAGGCCTAAGTTTTGCTCTGATCCGCAGAGCTTAATCACGATGAGCAGAGCCGGAGCTCGCATCGTTGCTCGTAAAAGTCAAGCGAGTGTATCTGGAAAACCATTTATAAAGTTACCAAAAACAACTCAATCACTTGACCTGGTCCTAAACTAGGATACCCTGTGCTATGGAAACCAGGCAAGAATGTTACAAAAATGGAGAAACGCCCAGACCGAGGCCATTAGTACAAATGTACGGCGGCCGGCATTGGGATTCGAACCCACAACCTCTGTGTTGGTAGGTAAGCGCCTTAACCGCTAGACCAATGGAGCAGTCGAGCAGTAATCTCGTACAATAATGTTACTGAGCACAACACAGCTCGCTCGTTATTATGGTAGGAACTATCGGCACAAACGCCACATTTATAAATGGAAACGCTAATTTGCAAAAAATAGTTTTTTTTGGGTTCCGCACCCAAAGGGTAAAACAGACCTGTACGGTGTTACTTAACCAAAGTATAGCAAATGTTGAAAATATACACAATAAACCACAATTACAGTGAGTCCTCACGAAACCTTTTCAAAATGGGACTTGTTGATGTGTCAAAACGAGCGACGCGTTGGCTGTTATCATTTTCTTGGTCTGAATGCCCTGACTCACGCCCTCCGTTGACCGCGGGAGTGCGGACGGCGGCGAAAAAGCCTTCACCGTGCTGTGACGTGAGTGAGTAGTATTACCTACTGCGTAAAACAGTACAAAAAACCGCACCGTGTGCGATTGGTAAATCGTACAGGACCCTATTACTGAGACTCCGCTGTCCGTCCGTCCCTCCGTCTGTCACCAGGCTGTAAAATCGACAGCACATCATCCTATACACTCACGCACTCTGCTCCGTTGCATTACGAGCCACTGTGCAACTAACATGTGAAAGTTGACGTCCTGTCAACCGTTGTTGACCGTGATAGTGAGACAGTTGAAATTTTGATGATGATGTATTTCTGTTGCCGCTGTAACAACAAATACTAAAAAAACAAAGTAAAATGTATATTTAAGGTGGCTCCCATACAACAAATGTGATTTTTTGCTCGTTTTTGTTCGATATTGATAACGGCAACAAATAGACGCTTTAAATATTCACAGAACATTTAGTTATATTATATTGACTTTAAAAATAAATAATTAAATTAAAATAAAACAAATATTCACGTTCGTTGTAAGAGAGACCCCCTGCCTCTCATACAACGAATGTGATTTTTTGCCGTTTTTATAGATAATGTTACGGAACCCTTCGTGCGCTTCCGACTCGCATTTGGCCGGTTTTTTTTAATTTTTACATTTAATCTGGTTTTGCATTCCGTCCGTGTAACAAAGGGTAGCAAAAAAGACTATTTAGCTAATTTTTACAACACATAACATAAACTCACTATACTTTTAGAAAGACAAGGCCGAGGGCCGATTTCTGAATTGAGAATTTTGCTTAGAGTAGTGCGACAAGTGAGTCGTGGCTCAAGTCACTCACTCAAGGCTCGGCCATCTAGGACGAGTATCAAACTGTTTGGGCTGTACTACTTGCAGCTGAAATACCTAAGTTTGACAGTCAGAGTGTGGCCATATGAAGAATTCGAAATAAATCGCGTCCCAGGACTCGCTTGTCAGACTCTAGTAACTTAGTAACTTAACTGTAGTGCTGTCTCGTCAAAATTCTCAGAAAAGAGCGTGACAGCACGTTACTTAAGTAGTTACTTAGTGAAAATGAAAACGGCCGAGAGAGTAGGATTTGCTATCAAGCTTAGTGAAAGATTGACCCACTAGGAGATAGGTCATTTGAGTTACGCACTTGCTATGATGGACTTATACTACTTGACGAATAAAATAAAAACTGATTTATTATCATCATCAACCCATTATGTCCCCACCGAGGGGCACGGGTCTCTTCACTGAAGAAGGTATAGGCCATACTCCACCACGGGGGCCAAGTCCGGATTGCTGGAGGCTTGTAAAACTAGTGGCTGGTCTTACTGTCAGAAGTTTTCAAGCCGCCCTAAGGCCTCTGACTTGGCTTAACGACTGCCATCTATCGACGGCAGCCGGCACCAACTGCTTATTTAAGGTGCCTTGCGAAGCACGGAACTAGCGTTACCAACTAGCGATGCCACTAGCGTTAGTCATAGATGGTGACCCATCCATGGACTGAACGCGCCGTATGTTGCTTAACCTTAGTGATCGTTTAAGATCACTCAGACAGCCCAGGCTACGAGCGATTCAAATTAATTAATCATGAATGCTTGTATCTTGAACGTATGATTAACTATTGATGAGATCTGATTAAAAAAAATCCGTACGTAACTCAAATGTCCTATCTACTGATGGGTCAATGTTCCATTTATTGCCATCGCTAATTAAATATCACTGTTATATAATAATAATAATAAAATCACGCCCGTTATCCTCGAGGGGGTAGGCAGAGGCACCAATCGCTAGAACTGGGCCCACGTTGTAATAATAATAATACAGTAACAATACATAAAAATAAATATAACTTAAATGTAAAACTATGCTTATACGTTTATACATTTTACAAACACCTTCCCCAAGTCACTGTCCCGTTAAACGAAAAAAGTAATTATATGATTTTATTACCACTATAAATAATAAATAAAATAAAACGCCTTTTATTTCATATTTGATTATAAAAAAATATTGTAAAAAAAATTAAAAATTCATGCATTAAAAAATAAGAATCCCTATTTAAAGGGTAAAGGCTCCTCCATCTCATTCCATTTGTCTCTATCTTTTGCAACTCGCACCCATTTATTACCACTACTACTAAATAAACATTTTTAAGTGCATTATTTGAGTGACATATTGCGAATAATTAATTTAATACAGCTCGGCCGATTTCCAAATTGCGAATTTACACAAAGAAAATACTTAAGTAAGAAAGAAGAAAGAAAGAAAGAAAGATTTTATTAGTATTGTCACAGAAACACAATGAAGACACAAGTACATACGAGTAATAAACAAAATACACAAAAGTCAACAAAACAAGAAAAATTAAATAGAGACAAAGGAAAACAAACAACCGTTTTTTAAATCTACGGCAGCAGTAACATTCTGTCACGCTCTTCACTGAGAAATTCGACGAGACACCACTACAGTTAAGTAGTTATGTACTTACCGAAATTCTCAATTCGGAAATCGGCCTATAAGCTCCCAGGATATGTAACTATCTGCAAGTCTACAAAAACAATAGACAACTGAACCACAATGAGTATCCGAAACAGAGCCTCCGAAAGAGGCTACTGACCCTTAAGTCCGAGGAAAAAATAATTAACTGCCCACCAAGACGACCTGGCTGTGGATTCTGTCACTGCAAACCATAGTCCGAATTCGCCATCTCAGACTTATACTCACAAACTTGTAATGCGAAAGTACTCCTAGAAATATTTGGCACAGGAGGAAATATTCCACTTTAGCCTGGACGCGTAAAATAAATAAACTCACGCCCGTTATCCCCAAGGGGGTAGGCAGAGGCACCAATCACTAGAACTGGGCATGGAAGTATTCCGGGTATAATGACATTATTACAAACTATTCTACGAGAGCCAAGTCAGAGGCCTTAGGGCGGCTTGAAAACTGGCAGTAAGACCAGCCACTAGTCTTACAAGCCTCCACTAATCCGGACTCGGCCCCCGTGGTGGATTATGGCCTATGCCTTCCTCAGGGAAGATACCCGTGCCCCTCGGTGGGGACATAATGGGTTGATAACGATGGTTCTAGGAGACTCCTGGTTATTTTAATGCTGACTCATTAATTGCGAGAGATTGATGCTGAGAAGAGATCCAAGCAATATTACATTCGTATTAGTAATAAGATGGGTGACCGTTCTATGACTAGCGCTATTGACATTTTTCGGAGCGCTTCCGCACGCAAAAGGCACGTTAAGCAGTTGGTGTCGGCTGCCGTCTATAGATGGCAGTCGTTAAGCAGACAGTAAGACCAGCCACTAGTCTTACAAGCCTCCACCAATCTGGACTAGGCACCCGTATGGCCTCTGCTTTCCTCAGGGAAGAGACCCATGGCCCTCGGTGGGGATATATTGGGTTGATGATGTCGATGATGAATAAATAAAAACTGTTTTCTTGATTTTTGGTGTCATTTTAACATTTGTGCCAAATGTACCGTGTCTTGGAAATAAACGGCTTAGGAGATCTCGAGATTCAAATTGCGTTATTACATATTTTTCAGAAAAAACAATTTTCGTGAAAACCTAGAACAATAAGCCATGCTTTTCCAACATCATGGAATACTGACAGTCGGTACCCTAATAACGCAGAAAGTTATTAACCCCTCTTTGAATCAAATTTTGACGATGATACATACCACAGTTGTATGAGCAGATTTTATTCTTTGAAAACTGTGATACAAATATTAGGTGTGAAAGAAAAATGTTTATTAGGTAAAGTAACTTGTGTGGTAACAGTAAAAATTATAACTATTAACATTTTAAGGGATTTTCCCATAGGAATAAGATATTTCCTCGCAGTAAAAAGTAGTCTAGGTGTTAATTCAGAGTGTCAGCTAACTTCATACCAAATTTTATTAAAATCGCTCCAGCCGTTTAGACGTGAAGAAGTAACAAACATACATACTCACAAACTTTCGCTTTTAAAACATTAATGATATGTTTCACAATCTGCAGATAAAGTCCCGGATAAGCTATCCGCAACCAGGGCTGCCGTTTGTTCTAAATTTGAAGCCATAAGCGAACACACGCAATATTTATAGCAAAATATATTTAAATTTAGAACAAACGGCAGCCCTGGTTGCGGATAGCTTATCTGGAGCTTTATTTGAATATTGTGAAACAGGGGCTAAGAGTGATTACATACGTATTTGTAAATACAATTTGTACAAAATACAAAGGTTATCATGACAATTCATAATAATTATTTATTAAATATTGTAGTTTTATGAAACGCGTCCGTGTTGACACAGGTTTTATACACTTTTGCCTTAACAGAATAAGGCCCCTGGAGTTAAGAATCAAACTCCTCCAAATTGCTTTCGAAATTAACACAGGCTAGGCTCTCGGGTCGGGTGGACTTTATTCCGAGGGCGATAAGGTCGCTAGTGTATTGTCTCGCAGGTTTTTAGGGCGGCAAGGCGGTATTCGAGAATCTATGTCACTCGGACGCGGTGCCGTTAGCTAAAATGTACAGTCGACAAAAAGCGCGTTGGACGACACTTAGGTCTTTTAAATCGGTAACAATACAGCCTATATACGTCCCTCTGTAGGGCGAAGGCCTACTCTTATAGAGAGAGAGAGAGAGAGAGATATTATTGGTTTAATTATCACGCGTGGCTACCGCGGATTGGCAACTCCCAGCGCCGAAATATGCAAACACCTCAGACAAGCAATGTAATGTAAAACACAGCGATTTGCTGACAAAGTGAGATGGATAGGAGATAAATTGGATTTTGCACTGTAGCACGAATCACGCGCCGAAATATTTTTATTGGAACGCCATCAAAAGGAATGAAGTTGTCATTCATTTAAACCAAGCAACTAGTCCTTGACCGCTGTTTTGAATTTGAACAAAGAATTCACTTTCATTTCACTAAAGCCACTTTTGGTCAAAACTCTCGGATAGGCTAAGATCCCGTATAGATGACGATCGGGGCCATAACGTAACCCTTACTCAATGAAACGCCTAAGCTTCTTCTAAAAGCAAGCGTTGAGCTGGCAGACTTGTGTGGCTTCCCTAACCCTTTGGCTCAACTCTGCAAATGATAAGTTGCATTGACACAGGTCCCCTGTGAGTGACTATAGAACGACGGTCAATAAATATAAGGTTTAATTTCGCTTTCGAGTATCCGCTACCAAATTTGGTAGCCGCCGAGCTAGCGGGTTAAAGTGGCTTGACAAATTTATTGTAATTTAGTTATTTATTTTTATTTTATTCCAAGTAACAGAGACTCATAACATGTGTTAGTATGCATACAAAAGTCATTAAAACTAATTTTTCGTAGCCTCTTTTGTATTTCACTGCTGGGCAAAGGCCTCCCCTCCTAATATTAATATTTATTTATTGTATTATTATATGCCCGGGATAAAAGCAATCGAACCTATTAGCTTACTTTATGCCAATGCCAGCAGCTGTACCTGTCCTGCTTTGTATTGGGATAAGCTCTACCAAGTGAATAAATACAAAAACGTCTTGCACCAGGATATATGCAGAGCTCTTTATAAACAATTTGTATTCTTCAATTTGTTTTCTATGCCAACAGGTTATTTATTAGTTTATCCTTGAATAAGTATTTATTTACTTATAAAATAATATCTAATTACAGATACACATTCAGAGCCCTAAATTTTAAGGGTGGTTCCCTAGAAATATTTTATCTGGCAAAACAAAAGCTAGTCTAATATTCAAAATTCTCGTATCACAGTGATCGTGTGTTTCGTCCTCCGAAACCCCTTCACCGATTTTAATGAAATTTTATATTTTTATTCGGTAGTTCTGAGAAAAGGTTGTTATCTATTTTTTATACCCCTATCTGGTAAAACAACCAGCTAGTACTAAAGTAAAATGTAAAAAAATTATATTTAAAAAAACACTTACAGACTGCATAAGTCGCTCTAAGCGATCTTTAAACAGTTACGCTAAGCTCTCTAAATTACAGTGCAGGATCTAAGACCATGAGTCTTTCAGCAGAAGAGAACAGCCGTTAGTCACGGTATCTAGTTACTCCTCACAAGTCATTGTTGATTTTATGTCCGAGCGACAAGGAAAAGCACTTTGCTAGCTGTTTTTATTCTTTTAGGGTTAACCGATTGTGTTGAATTATATTTATATTGAATTATATGAATCGCTCGTAGCCCCGGCTGCCTGAGTGATCTTAAACGATCACTAAGGTTAAGCAACATACGGCGAGTTCAGTCCATGATGCTAGTGGCATTTTTCCGAGTTGTTCCGTGCTTCGCAAGACACGGTAAGCAGTTGGTGCCGGCTGCCGTCGATAGATGGCAGTCGTTAAGCCAAGTCAGTGGCCTCAGGGCGGCTTGAAAACTTCTGATAGTAGGTAAAACCAGCCACTAGTCTTACAAGCCTCCACCAATCCGTACTTGGCCCCCGTGGTAGAGTATGGCCTATACCTTCCTCAGGGAAGAGACCCGTGCCCCTCGGTGGGAACATAATGGGTTGATGATGATGATATTTATATTTAAAGATAAAGATAAAGAATTTTATTTGTGAAACATGAGTAATCATTTTGATGGTATAACAGTAGTCATTAGTAAGTCCACCATATTTTGTCATTTGAAGCGTACAAATATTGAAAATTTAAAAACATTAAACTCATGCAGTTATTACAATGAATTAGAGAAAAATTTATCATACAGTGTCGCTTCAAGAACTAATTATATAATTATTAAAGATATGTATGGTATAAATATATATAAAGGTATGTCCAAAACCAGCTCTGCTACCAGCTCAAGGGTCACCTGTCGGGCGAGTCGATGAGTCGTGTCGATATTTCTAAGTAGAGTTTTCTCGGTCCATCGTCTCGACCCCAAACGACCCTTAGAATGACCCACGATTAACTTTAAACGGTGTCGTCACCGACTAACACATGCTTCGAAAAGATTATATCGTACACCATACGTGTGATGAGGTATTAAACATTAAACTTATTGCTACGCACGCGTTGATGTCTTTTACAGGTGAATGACAGCGACACCGCGCAATGCAAATGCCGACTTTATAAAAGCACAAATAGGCTATTTGACAGTGTTAAAAAACAGTGTTATTTTTACGTATTCGTATAAATCATGTGTCTTAAGACCGCTATGAGGCATTTTAAGTAAAAAAACAATTAAGTATGATTTTTAAAAAAAACACGAGATAACATTTGATAATTTGTATCTGCCGCCATTGTATCCAAAACGGCCTGGATGGGCCGTTTTGGGCGGGCTCAAGGAACAGACAATAATAACATTTAATATTAACTCCGTTAAATGAAACGACTGTTAAATAGTAATAAATTTAAAGTTCTTTCAAAAGATTGTCATCAAGATAATTTTGATCGTTTACTTGTTTACCGCGGTCGTTAACAGAGCCATCTGTGCAGCTATTTGCGGTCAAACAGGCCAAAAAACCAACTACATACTTAGTAATCTAATCTACAGTTACTTTTTGGACATTCCGTGTTTTAGTTGATAGCTCGAATTAGTTTTTTTTTTGCTCCGCGTCACGCTTTTCCTATTTATCTACCGATCAGAGCGTTTGATCGTTCCAAACATTCTGATGTTATTGGGGTAAAAAATTGTTTTACAAATTAATCCCGCTACCTTTTTCTCCACTATAAGCCTATGTGCACACTAGGCGACACGCGACAGCGACAGCTCGGCGACTAGACGCGACGACAGGCTGCGGCCGTCAATTTTCATATATTTTGTTAAAATCTCCACAAAGAGAGAACTAAAACGGACTTAGCCTGTAGACATTTCGATGGGCCGATAGGCTATTTGGCAGATTCATGATTGTTCATGGAGTCCTCAGATAGTGGTCATTTTAAATTCATTCGTATATTTCTCCTAAAAAATGCAAACGAAAATTCACTTTAGAAATAAGCCGCCATAACGCTATCTTGGACAATATGGCGTCGCACAGGAATTATGACGTCACTGGTCAGTAAACATACCAAAGAACTTAAAAACGACATGAATGACAGACGCCATTTTTACTGAGCTGTGACGTAATCATAGAATCGTCTAATCCAGGCCGTTTTCGATAAAATGGCAGATACATAAAGATTATCAAATTTTATCGTGTGTTTTCCGGTGCTCATAATTTATACGAATACGTATAAATAAAACTGTTTTTTTCACACTGTAAAATATCCTATTGATCTCTTCAAGGTCATAACGCTTCTTATTAGTACACGTGCCCACCGCGCATCGCTTCTGCAACTAGAAACTGACCCATCTCACTGGGTAATTAACACTGTTTGCTGTAATACAGGCGTCAAGCTTAGCACAGCAACAGAACCTAATATAATAATGTTGATTCCTAATATATGTCATGATTTTGACCAATTTTAGTAAAATCACAGATGTATTTAACTATTCCACCATAGTTTGCTTTGATATTAGTGACATAAGATAAAAAGTATTCAATAAAATAGTGTCATGATACGTCCAAAACGGAAGTGTTGATGTCACTATTCAAAAGTAACGGTTCGCTATGATGGTAACACTGAAAAATGGCGAGGAACCTTGGTGTGTGGGGACGATAGAAGTGCAAGGAGGCTCACTTTTACGTTATACTTGGTGGAGGAAACATCTCCTCACAAATAGTTGTAATTTAGATTGTATCAACTCTGTAAGGTTAGTCGGTATCAACTTACGGGTGTTGTTTTATCGGACGACTCCGACCAGAACCATGATTCTGTTAATGCATTGTATTACAATTACAACTGCATGAACGTGGCTATTTCGTTTCATTGCCGCTTCAAATCGACGCGCGCACACATATCAAAATGATCTAGGCGTCAATGGTATCCAAAAACACGTCACGCGACCCGACCATGTATCTATCATCGTACTATAATGCGCTAACAGAATCGAGATCCAGGTTCGCTCCGATTTGCAGAGCTTAATAAAGATCCGGACTAAAAGTTTACAATGTGCTGTGCTTACGAAAGTTCAAGTTCTTTGAACTAAAACTTTCGTAAGCACAACACATTGTTGAATCAACATTATTATATTAGCTTCTGTTGCTAAGGTTTCTGTAAATAAATTACTCTTATTCTTCATCATCATCATCAACCCTTTATGTCCCCACCGGCGAGGGGCACGGGTCTCTTTCCTGAGGAAGGTATAGGCCATACTCCACCAAGGGAGCCAAGCCCGGATTGGTGGAAGCTTGTAAGACTATTACTGTCAGAAGTTTTCAAGCCGCCCTAAGGCCTCTGACTTGATTTAACGACTGCCATCTATCGACGGCAGCCGGCATCAACTGCTTAACGTGCCTTGCGAAGCACGGAACCGCTCGGAAAAATGCCGCTAGCGTTAGTCATAGAACGGTTACCCAGCCATGCACTGAACGCGCCCTGTGCTGCTTAACTTTCGTGATCGTTAAGCAACATAGGGCGCGTTCAGTGCCCGTCTTATTCTTAATCTATCGGTAATTTCTACACCGGTAATTTCTACAAGTGTTCTACACCTAGGAAACTCAGGTTTCCTCATCCAGCGAATCTTTTTTCCAAAAACTCTCGAAGTAAATCACCTTGCCAAAACCCGCAAAAACCAATAACAAACATCGTCAACGAAAAACAACTTGAGCGTCCATTTAAGCCTTCGAAGCCTACTGGAACAGCCTTTACGACTGGAGGAATAAGAGCCAATTTGGCGTGCAGTTTCACGGTACGGTAGAGAGGAAATACCGCTAAGAAGATGGCGAGACCGTTACAGGCCGACCAGTGACTATTGACCTCCCATTGGGTGGTCTTTTGATGGCTATCCGTAATTCTCTTTACTGGCCGGGCGTAAGTCTAATCAACGTATCGTTGTCCAATAGTGTGATATTACCAAGACAGTAGCTGTTATTTCACGTTATTTCGTAGTCTGCTGACCGTGTCATTAAAGTGTCATTTAAATGGTATAGACATAACATAACATACCCGGTTTCAGGTACTTTTTGCCAATGCTCTAAAAATGTTTCTTTTGCAATAACATATTTTGTATTTATTTATTTTGTATTTACTATGTGTTTCTGATACCTTATTGAGAAGAGAATTAATAACTTTCTTACTAAAGGCTCTCAGTACCTAGCTCCCACTTAGCCGGGGCGGGAGCAGGATAAAGACATAAGCCTACCTGGGACGTACCGGGTCTTCCACCCACATTCCATCGATATACTCGTTCCGTCAATTTGTTTTCCTTATGCTCTCAAACCAACCTATATATTTCTTTATGTATTTTTTACTATGTGTTTTATTTATTTTTACATTTACCCCCTTATTCATAAAAAAATTTAAGCATTGGTTAAGTAAACAACTGATTAAATGTCATGCTGTCCTTGACAGATGTCATTGAAATATAAAGGACAACCTGACATTTAAACAGTTGTTTACTTATCCAATGCTTAAAACTTTTTATGAATAAGGGGGTAAGTGTATGTAGTGTATTTACTTTCTGCAAAGTAAATACACTATATAAAGTAGGTTATTGTTAAAGATTTCTGTAGTTATGTTGTCTATTTTATACACTTATACTAGCTGATCCCGCAAACGTTGTTTTGCCTCAAAGGGGTATGAAAAATAGATAACAACCTATTCTCATACCCACCGAATATGAACACGAAATTTCATCAAAATCGATCAAGCCGCTTCGGAGGAGTATGCGCACTAACATTGTGATATGAGAATTTTATATATTAGAAGATAGATCCGTTTTTTACCGCTGCTCCGACTCTCCGAGGTTTGCTGAAAGAAGTCTCTTACAGAGATAAGCTCGCCTTTGTACATGTTGTTTCTTATGTAATGTTCTGTTCAATATTTCGTGTGCAATGACCATACATACATACATAAGCTCACGTCTATATCCCAGAGGGATAGGCAGAGACCAGGGACTGCCGCCTGCCACGATCCTGACAAATCACTTTCGCTTCATTGACATTCATTAGTGGTTGCATGCACGCACGTCGGATTTGGGTATTTTTTATATTGCCCTTTGCTGATACATACATCCCCTATTTGGTCGAAGTATGTCCGCCTTTGGCGTCCCTTACCGGCTCCTCCACTCACATTCGCTCGCTCGCTTCCTTCATCCTCTCCACATGACCAAAACAAGGCAACATTCCTTTCTCAATTCTAGTCAATAAAGTATTATTATTAAGAATCGCTCGCCTGGCTGCCTGAGTGATCTTAAACGATCACGAAGGTTAAGCAACATTGGGCGCCTTTGGTGTATTTTTCCGAGTGGGTCCGTGCTTCGCAAGGCACGTTGAGCAGGCGGTGCCGGCTGCCGTCGATAGATGGCAGTCGTTAAGCCAAGTCAAAGGCCTTAATGCGGCTTGAAATCATCTGAAAGTAAGACCAGCCACTAGTCTTACAAGCCTCCACCAATCTGGACTTGGTCCCCGTGGTGGAGTATGGCCTATACCTTCCTCAGGGAAGAGACCCGTGCCCCTCGGTGGGGACATAATTGGTTGATGATGATTATTAAAAATTGGTATGATAAAAATTATTCTGTAGCTATAAAATATTGTGTATTTGTTGTTGTTACACTTTGTTGTACAAAGTGTTATAAGTGTGTGTGTCGTATTTATCTGTATTTGTACCAAAATTTAGTGAGGGTGGCGACAGGCTTGCCACTTGTCACGTTTGGGACCTAATAAACTCGGCAAAACGTGGGCCCAGTTCTAGTGATTGGTGCCTCTGCCTCTCCTCGGGGATAACAGGCGTGAGTTTATTTTTTATTTTTTTAGTGAGGGCCTTGAGATTTAGTACGTAGGATCTCTCCTAGTATGAACTCTACCCTCTGACGTAGAAATTCGTCCTGATTACACAAATAGTACCTACAATGATTATTAAGCAACTAGATACGTTGCTAAAAAAGTATTATTTAGATATACAAATGATGAGTCTAAGAACCGGTTTAAGGCATTGCAACTTTAAAAAATGGATCATTTGTCCAAAAAAAACAGATCTATCTGTAGCCATTTTATTGAAAACGGCCTGGATTGGCCGAATCTATGATAACGTCACAGCTCACAAAAAATGGCGTCTGTCATTCATATCGTTCTCGCGTTCATTGGTTTTGTTTACTGACCTATGACGTCACATATGGCGTCATGTGACGCCATATTGCTCAAGATGACGTTTTGGCGGCTTATTTTAAAAGTGAATTTGGTTTGCTTTGTTAAAAGAAATTAATAACGAAAGAATTTAAAATTACCACTTCCTGAGCACTCAATGAACAGTAACAAAGAAACTGAGATAGTTTTCAGAAACCCGTCAAATAGGAGAAGTAACAGTGTGTCTGATTCATCGCTGAGGGTTCACGCCCTCAGCACTATGCTGAGTCAGCTGCCATTTGCAGCAGCAGAGACACAGCGCGGCAAAGTTTGTAAAGTATTTAACATAACACTTACATACAAGCACATACATTGCTTCTGGCCGCACACTAGGATGCCCTGTCTCGTGGGAACCAGAAACAGCGACGTCACAAACATGTAAACATCCAAGACCTGGGTTATTTTTTGTACCCAGCCGGGATACGAACCCGGGACCTCTCGCATGGTAGTCAGATGCGCTAACTGCTGCGCCACAGAGGTCGTCTATTACTGTCTATTATATTTTGTTTTGTTTTAAGTGTCCAATAATGTGCGGTCTGTGGTTGCAATAAACGTTTACCTTTCTTTTTCTGTTCTTTCTTTGATACCTTTGTGTGAAAGAAATAAATAATATGGCTTTATAATCCATTTATCTATACTTGGCATTTTTTTCGGACTTTAAACGACACTGAAATAAAAACCTTTAGCGGTAGAAAATTCGATACCGTTTGCAAATTTAGTACTAGCTAGCACTAAATTTGTAAACTGTTCCGAGTTATCTACGGCTAAAGGTTTTTGATTTATTGTCGTTTAAAGTCTGAAAAAAATGCCAAGTATATGTAGATACATGGATTATACTTGCCAAAGGCTCTCAGCACCTCCCACTTAGCCGGGGCGGGAGCGGGCTAAAGACCTAACTGTACCTGCCCCGATAGTTTCCTGCTTCAAACGGGGACCAGTTATCTTGGACTGGTTAACTGTTTGCTAACCGGCGCCGTAAATTAATAACTAACCGGTAACCCGCGGTTTGCGAAGGGTTCACTGAGTGGAAGGGTTCACTGAGGGGCGATTTCTGAATTGAGAATTTCACTAATTACGTACTTAAGTAACGTTCTATCACGCTCTTTCCTGAGAAGCTTGACGAGACAGCGCTACAGTTAAGTAGTTACTTAGAATCGCGCTAAGTAACTACGTAGTTTTTTTACCCCATTTTCTCGTGGTTCTACTGATTTGTCCTACTATTCAGTAGGACCACGAGGGAGACCTATTTCTGTCTGTCCTACTATGTGCCTTAGTAGCTCTGCACTCGTAACGAAAAACGCAGTAATAGCCATTACTGCGTTTTTACTTTGGATGCAAAATTGAGCTCCCTGGTAGTATATCTATAAGTGAAAAAATAATGGTGGCTGTAAGTCTACTAGAAACCTGAAATTTCAGTAAGAAGCTATGCGGTAATGTCATGAAAATCCTTCTAATCCTAAGAAATAAATAGCTATTTACTATAAACTGCGTTTTTATGATTACTGCGTTCTTCCTTACGAGGGCAGAGCTGTTGTCAATAATTTAAACTACCTGTATATTGAATAGTTCCGATTTGCAATAATGCTTAACACTAAAACTAAACATAAGAGGGATACAAACAAAACAAGAGGTACCTACCTAATTTTGAATATATTTATTTAAAAACAGTCAGTGTCAACAATACATTGGTCTACTAAGGCACATAGTAGGACAGACAGAAATAGGTCTCCCTCGTGGTCCTACTAGTAGAACAAATCAGTAGGACCACGAGAAAACGAAGCTTTTTTATCCACATCATTCGGCCCCATAGGCAGCGGCTAATTATTATAAAGTGTGACATTGACATTCAACAAACAGAATGTAAATTTTTTACGCTGAAATAAATTTATAATTTTCAATTTCTTAACTGTCACATTTCTTTGAGCGTGACAGAAATTTATTTAAGTAGTTACTTAATTAAATTCCCAATTCAGAAACCGGCGTTTAGTCCCAAGATATAATTTAATTTAAGAGCCTCTAGCTAGGTGCGGAAATATGTCTAACTAGAACTAACTACTTATTGATTTCCTAAAAAGCGTGTGACCAAAAATTCATTCTCAGCGGATGTCTACATTTTACAATGAGCTTTCTACGTATAGAAGAAGCTTAGTTACAGGGCCCTTAGTGCGAGTTTTTTCATTCACTTTCGATAGCGAGAGCGTTTGCGATTTGTATAGGAGTGACAAAGAGACAACTAGATGGCGCGCTTTGTCACTCCTATAGAATATGAGTTTACGTTAACGCGATCGAGTAGTTAAAAAACTCGCACTAAGCACACAGAGCGCGTATACTGAGTTTGGTCGTTCACTTTCGATAGCGAGAGCGTTTGCAGTTTGTATAGGAGTGACAGAGCGCGCCATCTAGTTGTCTCTTTGTCACTCCTATGCAAATCGCAAACGCTCTCACTATCGAGAGTGAATGAAAAAACTCAGTATAAGCACTCAGAGTGCGTATACTGAGTTTTGTCCTTCACTTTCGATAGCGAGAGCGTTTGCGTTTTCCATAGGAGTGACAAAGCGCGCCATCTATTTGTCTCTTTGTTACTCCTATGCAAATCGCAAACGCTCTCACTATCGAGAGTGAATGAAAAAACTCAGTATAAGCACTCAGATGTATGAAGATGAGTCAGTGAGTCAGTTAAAGCGTCACTGGTATTTCGTTTTCTTCCAAGTAGTCTCAAAAGCTAGAGATTTTTTATTTGACGACTACTGCGGCGTAGCGGTTAAAGCATCGGCCATGCGAGACCCCTGGTTTCGAATCCCGGCTGGGGACAAAAAAAACCCCAAGTCTCGGATGTTTACATGTTTGTCGCGTCGCTGTTTCTAGTTCCCACGACTCAGGGTATCCTAGTGCGGGGCCAAATGCAATGTATGTGTCTTTATGTCAATGGTTATGTCTATGTAATCGTATTTGTTATTAAAGACACAAAGAATTGTATTAGACGTAACGTCGTTTCAAATGAAACTAATGTTCAATATTACTTGTATGTGCCTGTATGTAAATGTTATGTTATGTTACTTATGTATTCGTTCATGGCAAATCCCGTCCTTTGCCTACCCGTCCAGCATACAGGCGTAAAATTGTGTAATGATTTGAGTTAGTTGATTTTCTCTACAAAAGGAGGCATCGGAAAATTCCCAGAGCTGATGAAGAAGTAACCGAGTGGATTGATGGCCTCCCTTTTGTATTTTAATCCGCTGCATACCATACGCAAAAATATACAATGAAGGTCTTAATCATCATCAACCCATTTTGTTCCCACCGGGAGGCACGGGTATCTTCCCTGAGTAAGGTATAGGCCATATTCAACGGGGGCCAAGTCCAGATTGGTGGAGGGTTGTAAGTCTAGTGGCTGGTCTTACCGTCAGAAGTTTTCAGCAGCCCAAAGCGAAATATTCAGCCGAAGCCTCTTTTATATTATTAACTATTTGTTCCTAAATATGTTGTTGTTATTAATTTATAATGGTAGCATTATATTCACTGTCCTTTGAAATGAAGTACCATTTGTAACTACTATCGAGACTAATAATACTAATAACATCCACACAACACAATCACTTAACCTGGTCCCAAACTAGGATACCCTGTGCTATGGTTACCAGGCAAGGACATTACGATCAAGGAAAAACACCTAGACTGAGGCTATTTGTACAAATGTTCGGCGGCAACCAGTGGGAAATCGCTCGTAGCCTGGGCTGCCTGAGTGATCTTACCGTCCGGCCGCTGGGAGAATAGGATCCTGACAGGTCATGTTAGAACGGACGACGTAACCTTGAAGTGGCGTTAAATTTTCGATTAATATATTTTTATGTCCTGTTTATCCTACTAGCAAATAATTTTCATTGAAACTATTATCATTGTGTAAACTTACAATCAATGTTATATTTTGCACAGTGATTTAAATGTTAAATAAGAAGAAATCAATATTTAATGTTCGTGCGTAAAATCCTTACTATGCTGTCACAAGGTTATGTCAACCGTATTTTTTTGTAGTGACGTACCAAAAATAAGGAAAATAATAACGGTCACTTTAACGATACGAAGTTGATGAACAGGCTTTAGAAAAAGATCATTGCATTCTCAGAATCTCTCCGTACCACTGCCGTACAAAGCGATTGAGCTGATCTGGGCTCAAATAAAAGGTCGCACAGCTCGCCACAACAATTCACCGCCATTTGGCACAAAAAAGATGATGACCCTCCTAAAATGCCTGCGAAAATGGCACAAGAGATGACTGAGTGAAGTTCGCCTAAAAAACAAAACTTCTTAATCGTGAGTCAGTAGCAAAAGCTAGTTAAGAATAACGTAAGGAATGATAACGTTGATTTTCTCCCATCACTAGTCATATGAAACAGACAGGTGTCAGGATCGTATACTCCCAGCGGCCGAACAATAAACGATCATTAAGGTTAAGCAACATACAGCGCGTTCAGTCCATGGATGGGTCACTGTCAACGACTCACGCTAGTGGCATTTTTCCGAGCGGTTCCGTGCTTCGCAAGGCACGTTAAGCAGTTGGTGCCGGCTGCCGCCGATAGATGGCAGTCATTAAGCCAAGTCAGAGGCCTTAGGGCGGCTTGAAAACTTCTGACAGTAAGACCAGCCACTAGTCTTACAAGCCTCCACCAATCCGGACTTGGCCCCCGTAGTGCAGTATGTCCTATACCTTCCTCAGGGAAGAGACCCGTGCCCCTCGGTGGGGACATAATGGGTTGATGATGATGATCCAGTGGGAATCGAAAACACGCCGTTTGTCTTGGTACGTTAGCAACCAGGCAGTCAATAAGGACAATGCCGATCGGAAAGACGCCCGCGTCTTCCGCGCCCGCCAACGCCCCATCTGTGTCCCAAGGCTGCGAGCGAGCCCCGCGACACACGACCGTCCGTCCCACATTTTGTGAAAGTTTGTGAGTCAACAGGTGACAGCCTGATCGCAAAAGTAGGTTTGTCTTGACTTCCACGATACGAGGCGGATTAAAAAGCGGAGTCTCAGTAAAATAGGGTCCCTTTGGGTACGCAGCCCTGAAAACGCCGGTGGACGCGGCAGGATTACTGTTGGGGTAATGCAGCTGCATCTACGCATTATATACATACAACCATTTATCAACTCTACTCCGGAAGCGGTGGTGGCGTAGTCGGGTTGACCCTTGCTTCTTGATCATGAGTGTCTGGGTTCGAACCACACATGTACCAATGACTTTTAGTTACGTACATTTGTTTGTTTGTACAGCTACACCATTCGCTGATAAATTGTGCCCGGATAACGGCGACAGGCTTGCCACTTGTCATGTTTGGGACTTAATAAACTCGGCAAAACGTGGGCCCAGTTCTAGTGATTGGTGCCTACCCTCTCGCGGATACGGGCGTGAGTTTTTTTATTATTCCGGATACACTTACTTAAATCACCTTTGAATCAGAGCGAAACCTGGTCGGACTCTTCCGGCAGAAATTCAAGTGTATACAGAATATAGCTACGAATGTGTAGTGCTTGCATGTTTTTTTTTTGTGTAGGTAAAAAATAAAGATATTTATTCGTTAAAAATGAGCTTATTTTATTAAAGAGAGCTCCATACAGTTGTCAAGCCTCGACGACTTTTAAGATCTGTCGATAATAACATTACAATTAATATTTAAAAGTAACACACCCGCAATTTGGCAAACAAATAAGAAAAAATGTTCCTTACCATATCATTGGGATCGTTCCTATTGTTGCCGGAAATAGTGGGAACATACCCATTATTTCCGGGAATGGGAAGCCTCCCACTATTCCGGGAATGGGAAGCTTCCCATCTGGCACATCTCTACTGGAGACACATCACATTTGTTTCGGAGCACAACTGTCATCCTAACAACGCACCAAATAATGTTCCACTCTCTTAATTAAATACTTTCCAAGCCTTGACTAACCCCCGGTTTCTCGTCCGCTAACAGTCCGTTAATCTATCTACCTATCTATGTAATCTCTTTAAATGAGCAATTCTTGTATATATATATTTATGTATACATAGGCTGCTACTTATGTATGCGGAATCTGGGATTCCAATAATTTTAAACGCAATGTCTGACCTCCATGGTCAAATTCGTTCTTGTTTTAAATTCTGGCCGCTAATATTTTTCTCTCATATACGTTAGTGTTTTGTTTTTGTTGGGTTTAAAATGTCATATCGCTGAAAAAATGGAACTCACTCGTGAAAATATTCGTGCTATGATTTATTACGATTTTCGACGTGGTTTAACGCAACAACAGTGCGTAGATCAACTAACTTCGACTTTTGGTGGTGAAGCTCCATCAAAAACGACTGTGTATCACTGGTTTAGTGAGTTTAATCGCGGTCGCAGTATGCTCACGGACGAGGTTAAAGAATGTCGCCCGAAATCGGTGGTTGTGCCACAAAATATTGAAGCTGTGCGAAAACTAATAATGCAAGACCGCCATGTTACGTATCGCGAGATTATTCTGGGCATGTGTATGACGAGCATTCATAGGATATTACATGAACATTTGTCTGTAAAAAAAATTTGTTCGCGTTGGATCCCGCACAACTTAACTCAGGATCAAAAAGATGCTCGAATGGTGCAAGAAAACCTTAAAAAAATTCAACGGAGGCGACTCAAAATCTGTTTATAATATCTACACAGGTGACGAATCCTGGATCTACGCGTACGATCCCGAAACTAAACAACAATCAACAGTTTGGGTGTTTCAAAATGAGCCGAACCCTACGAAAGTGGCTCGTGCAAAAAGCACTGTAAAGCAAATGGTGGCCTGCTTTTTTGGTATTAATGGCCATGTGGCTACAATACCACTGGAGAATCGCAGAACGGTTAATTCGGAGTGGTACACGACCATTTGTTTGCCGGAAGTATTTGAAGAAATACGCCAAAACAACCAGCGACGCAGAATCATACTTCACCATGACAATGCTAGCTGTCATACATCTCAGGAAACAACTACATTTTTGGATGGTCAAAAAATAGAATTGATGGGTCATCCACCGTACAGCCCTGATTTGGCTTCCAATGATTTCTATTTATTCCCAAATGTAAAGAATAAATTACGTGGTTAACGATTTTCGACCCGTGAAGATGCCGTAGATGCGTTCAAACAGCACGTTTTGGAGATACCTCAATCAGAGTGGAAAAAGTGTTTTACAAATTGGTATCATCGAATGCAAAAGTGCATCGATCATAGTGGAGAATACTTTGAAAAACAATAAAAGCATATTTAGCCATATACATTTGTTTATTTTTTCTATTCCGCATACATAAGTAGCAGCCCTCGTAATCAGAATCTCGGAAACGGCTCCAACGATTTTCACGAAATTTTGTAGATGCTTTCGGGGGCGTTTAATTGATCTAACTAGGTTACATTTTTAGAAAACGTTGTTTTATCCGTGTTTTAAGCCAATTGAAATTTGCTATGATAACATACAGAAGTAAATTTCGCGTCTATCTGCATGGTTGGGATAGTTCTGACGGGAAAACGGGCGACCCGTTTCGGGCCGATTTCAAGAGACCCGGTTAGAGTCATGATAAGATAAGATAAGATAAGAATATTCTTTATTGTACCAGGAAAAACATTAATACAGAACATTAACAATAAGATGCAGTACAAGAGGCGGCCTTATTGCTTAAAGCAATTTCTTCCAGGCAACCGACGATGGAAAGATGCTGACGGAAAAGAGAGAGACGGGTAGTCGGTGCAAATAAGAACATAGAATAAATACTTATACTTAATACTAATATACATACATAAACCTTTACATTCTATACGTATAATAATAATTATAAACATACATAAAGTTACATAATATAACATAACATGATGATTTTTTCCAACTTCTTTTTCTGTTGAAAAAGGATTATTTTAATTTTATATTACACAAAAAGTACCGAGCAAAGCTCGTTCACCCAGGTACTCTATTGTTAACAGCTGTCAGTTGTCAAAAGTGCATAAAAAAAACTGACAGCTGTTAACGATAGATTAACGGACTGTTAGCGGACGAGAAACCGGCGGTAAGCCTTCTATCGCCTTTACTTTTTTGTCAGCGTTTCGTCCCCTCCTATGGATGATACGAAAAACAAATAAAGTAAAAGTTTGTGGAGCACTGCAAGGATCACTCATTCACGGTGTTGCTGCAAAACTGCGCAGTTGGGTCGTTTCGTAACCGCCCGGGACGATCAGAAGTCATTATTTACTTAGAGACGTTGGACGTTTCTTTTTAAACTAATTCTATTAGACTAGACTCTAGCGTACAACTGCAATTATTATATTATTTACATGCCAATTTAAATATCACCATAAATTTCAAGTAATAAAAATTATCAAGTGTGTGAAAACAAATGTCAAAATATCATAATGTTAAAAATTCATAATTTTAAATGAAAAATTCTTTAAAACATTTTTTTGGGTCATTATATTATAATGTCAATTTCAACCAAACATGCAATTAATTACAATTTTAACTTTACAAATTCATTGTGAAATTATAATTTTATATATGCAATGGTCCAATTGAGATAACTTTCGTTTAGTAAGCAGATGATAATGCTGATAGTATTAATGGTAACTTAGGTGTTTAATCGAGTCTGGCAATAAATTGTACAGTTTCGTACAATATAGTTCAGATCAGTTCAGTTCAGATGTTTTATGTTAGAGATTGGCTAAACGACTTGGGTTATATTAAGAGAGTTATTTTACTTCAGAAGTATTTCAAATCACTAAAATATTTTTTTCTTTTTGTTGCAGGCACAAACAGAAAAATTCAAGATGGCGACAAGAGCGTAGCAGAATTCTTTAAAAAAACATAACTATCAAATGAAAATAAAACAGACAGAAATGGGTCCGCCTGTCAACATGTGGCCTTATAAAGAGCAGAGGCCCTCAGAAAAAGACCTCATAGAGCTAGAAAGAAGCAATAAAACGAACTACAGTGCGATAAGTGACTCTTATAGGAGAAATTTTCTAGTGAAGTTTTTTGCCAATTTTCGCGATGTGTTCCTGAATTTCACGGTCGCGATAATTCTTATGTCGGTAATGCTGAGTCTGAGTGAAGTGTACGCCGGCCCCGTGATACTTACCCCGGAGTATATGCGTGGTATGTATTATTTAATTATCCATTTTCATAAGGATAAAATAATCTTATACTTGAGCCATTACAATCGTGCAAACTGAGTCAAAAAAGTGTGAGCGAGAGTTCCGATATGCCTGATATGCCTCCTACATGTGTGAGAGAGAGGTCTGATACAAATGTTTATGGCTCAAGTATAGTACCAAAAACTTAGTTCTAAAGGAAACTTTAAAATAAAATAAAAAGTCTTTAAATAACATTACTATTTCAAGTTTACTTTGCGTTAAGAAAGTAAATCCTTTGAGTCCATTAATATTTTATGGCACCACAAAATTATTCACGACGACGTTGTATTTATATGCAAATTACTTTCCATAATATTGCTAGTTTGTATAGGGTTATTAATAAACAAGCTTGTATAGTTTGCACAAAAATGACCTTCACCATCCATCACCCAGATTCTTCCGGTTTACACCAACAGCACATATTAACTGCAGCATAAAATGGCAACATTCAGTGTAAATAAATCTTGAAACAGCTCTTTGGTACAGTAGGAAACTGTGAGGGAACCAGCAAAGGTATAGGTCTGTTATCTAAAGCTGGCACGTTCACAGTACTCACACTTATGCAATTTCACTATACAGGATGTTTAAAAATATATGATTTTGATTCAAAATGCGACTCTAGTTTAAGTGTAGACTAGAGTTAGGTTTTAGTAAGATAGGTGCGTTGTAGATAAATAAATACAAATATATGGGTTACTTTTTATAACATATTTTTAGCAAATTCGAGCGAAAAGTATTAAAAACAAGGTGGAAACAATGGTCACAAAATAGTTTTAAATTTCAATAAATTTTCACATGAACAAAAATAATTTCACCTAAGAAAATCTTTACCAAAACAGAAAATAATTATCCCAGAAATGCTCAACGATTTAATTATAATTTAAGTATGTAACAAAGGGTAACGGACGCTCAGTGGTCAGTTACTGGATGAATTACCCTACCTTTTTTTCTAATTGCTTGCCACAGATAGAAACTTTATTACTGTTCTGTAATTTCATCAACTGGAAGGAATCTGTGATCAACTAAGCAACATCATTCGGTTTCTATTGTGGTTACGCGAATGTTCTGTTCTCCTATTCTTCTTCTTTTTCTTCAACGTTATTTCCATGATTTTAGCACCAGTAGCAGTTGTTCGAAGTCCAATCACAATCAAATGCAAGAACCAAAAGAAAAGAGGAAAGACCACAGAATAAACTGGCAGTTCCCATTAGAAAAACAAAAACCCTCTCTTAAAAATGCCATCTACTGACTAATGAGCCGTTTTGAGAAGAAAAAAAAAACGAATGGCTGTCAAAGGAATGCAGTTTTGGACCTCAGCCCAATAGCCATGTGTGATGTATACATGTTATTTTTTTGAAATTGAAAATGTTAGTTTTTTTTTCAACACAATATAACTCCGAAAGGACAAACATTTGGCTGTTGACGTCATAGAGTGCGACAAGTGAGTCCTGGCACAAGCCTTTGGCGGGAAACTTAAAAATCTTTTAGTTGATAACCCTGCATCTATATGCCATAAACCATCTTGATACTTTTGCTTAAGTTTATTATTTGTTTAATTAGTTTGGAGTCTCCAATGAATTTTGTCCAAACATAAATAAATAAAAGCAAAACGAAAACATTAACTACATCAAAACCAACATTTCCACTCCACCAAAAACAGGGATAATAAAGATGCACCACATAAACTTATAAACATTTATTAATGCTGAACCATAATCAAAATCTGATTCATATCTTTTTTCTCCAACATCTTTGAGTTCTTTGACTAAGTCTTCGATCTGACGTTTAAAATTTTCGTCATCCGACAGACCTTACAACAAGAAATAATTCATGTTTGTTTTAAAACATTAGTACTGGTATGTATATACTAAAACATAGGTAAAATTATGTTGAATAGAAACAAAAGTTCTTGTTTAAATCTAGGACGAGTATCAAACTGTTTGGGCTGCACTACTACTACTACTTGCAGCTGAAATACCTAATTTTGGCAGTCAGAGTGTGGCCATATGAAGAATTCGAAATAAGTCGCGTCCCAGGACTCGCTTGTCAGACTCTAGTAACTTTTAGTCAGCTCGCTGAGACCTATTCGATGATGTATCACACATGGCTATTGGACTGAGGTCCAAAATTGCATTCCTTTGACAGCCATTCGTTTTTTTTTTTTTAGTTCTTCTGAAAGCGGCTCATTTGGAACTACATTTCTTAGCTGTCAGAAAAATCCCTCATTGAAACGCACATACGGTTGAATACCAAAAAGATCACGCTGTATTTATAAACAGTAGCAAAAGTAAAACTATAACTGTCCCCTTCACACTCATAAGCTAGACCGCGCGCAAGAGAGACGGGCAGACTTTTCATGATGCGCATGCAGTACACGTCACGCCGCGCGCTATTCACAGACACTACACAAGCGCAACGTGTAAATGTGTTGAACGTGCCAGCTTTACTTAACTGACCACGAGGACGCGAGTCGCGCGCGACAACGTCAAAAGTCGCGACTTTCCAGTACCTACATTAACTGTCAAATTCTGACGACTTTTGACGTTGTCGCGCGCGACTCGCGTCCTCGTACTATCTTTGCTGATGTACCCTTGTAATTGCCAATTTGGGTGGGCTGCGGCGAGGTGATAGTCCATTATAAACTAGGTGCGCCCGTGTACCAGCAGGTTCGTTTGGTTATTTTGGTACCGTGTCCCAAAAGAAAAACCTTTTTTATTCATCCTTATGTCAAGCCCATCTTTCTACGAACTGATAGAGCTGTTCTAAAGGTACCTCTATTTGCTAGTACTAATCAACACAGTACAATGTTACACCAACCAGCACTCGCGATTTTTTTTTCTAAGTAGCTTTTATACACGGCTTACGGTACAGGCATTTGGTTACCAGACCTCCAATGGTGTCAATGCAATAATTACCGTGATTCTATTATTATGTTGTTTATGTATACAAACAATATACGTATTAAATAAGTTAGTTATATACAGAGATAGAGCGCTTCGCCAACAAACTGCTTTGCAGTTTGGCGTAATTGTGTAATTGAATAAGGTTTTTGTTATTGTGAAAAAAAAATTGAACCACTATGCATTTTGGAGACTGCTACTTAGAACGTTTTTAAAAAAACTAGGTACCAGTGAGGATTTGAGGTGCATTGTGTAACAGAGTCTACTTACTACAGTCTATTTTTTGAAGCGAACGACTAAGTGTCAACATGTCAAAAATTTGGTTTTTCAATATGCCACATTTATAACACTGCATAATATTTAGCAAAGTTATACAAAACGATATGCCTAATGAATACCATTAAGCAATTAACACAATAACACTGTTATTACCTGATTTTATCCCCCACTTGCAGTTTATTTAACTAATATTTTATTTTATCATGAAAATACCATTTGCTTAAGAGATCTATGCCCCAAAAAATACCTAAAATTTCAGTGGTGCTCAAATAAAAGCGATCCTACTGCTGCCAAATAATATGTTCGCAACTAGGAAAGATGACGGACTTTTGTATAAAGGCCGATTATGATCGACTATTTTATGCTAATGGGCTACGCGAAGTGTAGGAAGAAGTATGGAGAGCTGACTACGAACCTCTTTTTTAATAAAATACAAAAAAAAGTAAGATTGACGTTGTTGTTAATGGGAGTGCGACTAAAGAAAATAAAATAGGTAACTTATCTTTAGTCTGTTCATCATTGTAAATAAGGTATTGGTAAAGTTTTTTGGTCCATCGTCCAGTTGTTTTATACTTTTGTGTTTGTTATTACGAAACGGAAAATAGTATGGGAGAGCGAGCCGGACCCAACGCTGATTCTGCCAAACCGATGTATACGATGCCACAGAATACATAATAGTACAACGATGCAAGCAAAGCTGCGTGCATGAGCTATTTTGAGTGAGATTTAAGTTTGGGAGATGCTGTGTCTTTGTTTACCTTTAGTCGTTCGCTTCAGTAAATAGAATATAGATAGGTAATTGAGTTCACAACGTACACCCAGACCCTCTTTCAGAAAGAGTGTGAGTTTAATTACCGCTGATTGGCAAATCACGCGCAGTTATGTGAACTCCTCAGAAAGTCGGGTTCCTTCACGAGGTTTTCTTTCACAAATTGTCCTAAATATTGAATGTTTAAAGGAGAATGCAGTAGAAATCAGAAATTTATTTCAACGTAAAGAATTTACATTCTGTTTATTGAAAGTCAATGTACTCATAATGTTAGCCGCATTTAAAGTTAATTATGTGTAGTTCTTACGACAGTTTTAGTTCAATACCGACCTACTTTCTCAAATCATCATCAACCCATCATGTCAGGAAGGTATAGGCCATACTCCACCACGGGGGCCAAGTCCGGATTGGTGGAGGCTTGTAAGACTAGTGGCTGGTCTTAATGTCAGAAGTTTTCAAGCCGCCCTAAGGCCTCTGACTTAACGACTGCCATCTATCGACGGTAGCCGATTTTCCGTATTTTCTCAAATAAACATTTTTTATTCATTATTATTATTTTTGAACGCCCTTGGCCACCACATGATATTGCTGTGATAGTCGAGGGTCATCGCACCCAAACTTTTACCTCTAAAAGGAGGTTTTCGTGGGGAATTCCTATACTTTCTCGGCGGTCCTTGCCGGTGGCCGGAAGATACTTTCACTCCGGCTCAAGGACGTATCTGGGTCATATGATGGCGACCGACATTGACACCGGGGCCCAGTCCCACCGTTTAAGTCGAGATTAGTTTCACACTAAACGGAGGTTAGTAGTATCACTGCAGGGCACAGGCCTTCTCTCATGCCTGGGGCCGCACTCATCGCGATAACATTCGGGCGATAAGCTTCGTCTTCGGTCTACGGCGAATCCTCGCGGCCAAACAATGCGCGATGTAAAGTTTATCGCGATGTGCAAGCGATGTCAAATGCAAAAAAACAAAATGGACGCCGCGTTTGCTCTGTATTTAATGGCAGCAAATAATTATTTTTTACATTTATGTCGTAGTTATTATTTATTTATTCGTAGTTTGCAATAAATTCTAAAATTTTATCATTACTCCAATCCATGTTACGGTTCAGCTTATGCACCTACTCTGTGAAATAACACGTCCGCCACGTTTGACAGGTGCACGCTGACCGAAGTGTGGCCGCTCAAGCGAAGTTCATCGCGATAAAACTCTTTGATCTGTGAAAGTCTACCGACAGCTACGCGAAGCCCTGACGAAGCTCCGAAGTATACGCGAATAATTGGCTACACACATCACGATAGCCCGAATCTTCGGGTTATCGTGATGAGTGCTGCCCAAGGGTCAGAGAGACAGTGTAACGAGGTGATCGCCTCGTTACTTTTTAATCATTTTCGGCCTTTAACTATTCTAAATTTAATAAGTTTTTTGACATTTGCCACCGTGGACGGACGTATCTGGTTGAGATAACCCTGAGCTTCCGAGCTGAGTGGACGTGAACGTCTTTCTACTTTATTACGACCGACCTAATTTATTATTACGACGATTGCTCTATTCTCCATATATTATTTATCTACAACGATCAGTCAATTAAATATTCGAAGGGCACATTATTATATAAGTATTAGTGCTTTCTTTTATACTCCAAATTGTATTTTTATATTTATCTTTTAGACCTTAGATAAGACCTTTATTTTTTATTGTTCCCAGGTGCCTTT
The DNA here is from genome assembly GCA_947310845.1 of Yponomeuta plumbellus. Classification (NCBI taxonomy): domain Eukaryota; kingdom Metazoa; phylum Arthropoda; class Insecta; order Lepidoptera; family Yponomeutidae; genus Yponomeuta; species Yponomeuta plumbellus. The sequence goes on from OX371218.1 coordinate 6,045,447, forward strand.
CTTTTACCTTATAAATAAATTATTATAAACTACTATTGCCTCTGGATACCCCTCTTTTACTACGGATCGCACCCCCTATTTACCAACCGCGTAAAGAGTGTGGGCTTAATCACCGCGCGTGCCCACCGCGGGTTGGCGATTTCAAGCGCTGAGGTATGTGAATAGCTCAGACACTCAGCTTTCCTCACGATGTTTCCCTTCATAATTAGCGTGTGGTATTTTGTTACTACAGTCTGTTTTTTCATTCAATGAAAAAAAATATATTGTCACGTTGACATCTCCATACAAATCTTAGGCTGTCAATGTCTGAATGTTGCTACGTACGTAAAAACCAAATAACGCCGTATTACTTCCAAGTTAAATTGTGTATGCTACGCAGGTGTTTTTTTTTTTAGACTTTGCTCTTACGAGTAATCCAATTTTAATTTCTTTGATGTGATAAGGATTTTGGTCACATGAGTATTCTATTCACGGTAATCACGGTAAAAAAAATCTACCGAGTTAACCTATAGCTTTTATAGCGGTAACAACGCGTCATTTTTTTGCATAGAATTAAAAAACGGACTGTATAACTTCACAACTCTACATAACTTAGGGCCGGTTTCTGACTTGAGAATTTTCACTAAGTAAACACTTAACTGTAGTGCTGTCTAGTCAAATTTCTCAGAAAAGAGCGAGGCAGAACGATACTTAAGTATTTCCTTTTAGAAAACAAAGTCTTAGGACATTCCTACACTGGGAATCTAACCTGAGTCTCTCGCTTCCGAGTAGGTACACTATTCTACCCATTGGGCTACCACTGCTACTTTTAGTATCATTCATCATCAACCCATTATGTCCCCACCGAGGGGCACGGGTCTCTTCCCTGAGGAAGGTATAGGCTATACTCCACCACGGGGGCTAAGTCCGGATTGGTTGCTTGCTGCATGTAGTATATTACGATATGATTCAATAGAGTGATAATAGTACGGCAATGGTTGTTTCATTGGCAATATCGGCAGTCTAGTACCCAATCGCATTCCATTTAATCTGCGAATTACATTTAATCCGCACGAAAACACAATATACATGACAGGAACAAAAGAAAACTTTTACATTGTAATGCTATAGGCTTGTAGAGTAGTCTAATCAAAAATATCTGTCCAGTCAAATAGGGCAGATATTAAGTAATATCGTTCTATACTCAGTTCCACGAAACGAGCTCCCAAAAAAAGTCGTCCGTGTTCGCCTATTGGTTATTGCGCGTGAACTAATTTTATTATTTTACAATAAAATAAATCTCAATTTTGTACGTTGATATTTGTATGGACTGAGGGACCACAGTGCAGTCGCTCAGCTATTAAAATCTTTTGTCACTTTAAAGGTGTTGTTGTTTATTTAAACTTGGCATATTGTTTACTATTTCATTTCCTTATTTCATTCATTATATTGTATTTTTCTGAGATATGACGAGTGAGCTGTGGGGACTGAGGGACCACACAGCAAGGGCTGTACATATTTTTTCTTGCATTATATGACAAATTAAAATATTCGTTTTGCAATGAGGGCTTTTCAATAACAGCTGTCAGTTGAGCTCAATAAAAAAAACTAGATGGCGCTGAAAGAAGAACAAAATGTCATCATGTTTTTAGGTCTGCGGTTTTAATCGTTATTTGTTGTTTGGGAATTAAGGGGGGTTTAAGCTGGTAAAGACGTTTAAAGGGGAAAAACTAAAACAGTAAACAGTCGGTGGTAGAAATAGGCGATAAGTAAATACCTGCGTGAAGGTCGGCGTGACACGAGGTTGGCAATCCGATCCTGGGCCGTTTGAATGGCCAGGATTTTGTTGATAGGAAGCACACACAATACACCACCACAGAGAAAAGTAATGTTCACAGAAAGTACGACACTGGGAGGAAGAAATTGGCACTTTCTTCTCACTTGTTAGGTTAGGTTCGCCGTTCTCGTCCGAGCTCACGAAGCAAGTGTCACGCACACTTGCCACACACACACACACGCCCTCTACCGGTCGGTCAGTCCAAATGTCACAAAGGAAGGGAGATGAGAGCGCAGCATGAGATAGATATTATAATAAACTATTAGGTATAACGATTAAACACAGCCCCCGCCCTAAACATGTAAAAATGTTTAGGATAAGAGAAGTAGAGAAAGGCAATAAATAGAGAAAGGATGACAAACAATAGGCTACTCGACAGGGAGGCGAACTAATTTAGTGAGTGATCTCTTGAGGGTGGTAGAAGGAGTTTTCACGTCGACAACACGCACAACACCATCTGGACCTGGGTAGAGTTGGACGATACGACCGCGGCGCCATTCTAAAGGGGGTGTGTTGTCGTCCTTCAATAGAACCAACTCATCGATCGAAGGAGGCTTATTAGGGGTAGTCCATTTGTTTCTAGCCTGGAGCGTGGACAGATATTCTGACCGCCATCGGTTCCAGAAGTGTTGGGTTATCTGTTGCACTAATTGAAACCGCGTTAATCGACGTATCTTTACGTCCGTGTATGGGTGTTCAGGTAACGCAGTTAGGGGTTGACCTATTAAGAAGTGGCCCGGGCTAAGCACTTCTAGGTTATTAGGGTCTCTATATGACACCGGGCACAAGGGTCGCGAGCAAGTACGGCCTCGATCTTTGTGAAAACCGTCGTCAACTCTTCAAACGTAAGTGGTGTTTCTCCGACTACGCGCTTAAGGTGGGTCTTGGCAGACTTGACGGCGGCTTCAAATAAGCCACCCCAATGAGGACAAATTGGTGGGTCAAAGGTCCAGGTGATGCCCTGTTTGGATAGTTCGGAGCCGATCGTCGTCGCATTTTGAGAAAGGAAGGAATATAATTCTCTCAGGTAGTTATTCGCACCTACATAGTTTCTCCCATTATCCGAGCGAATCAGACTGGGCACACCGCGTCTGGATACGAACCGGGTAAGGGCTGCTATGAACGCGTCAGTGGTCAGGTCAGATACCACTTCAAGATGGACAGCCTTCGTGGATAAGCAGACAAACACACATAGGTAGCTCTTTATAATCTTTCTATTTCTATACGCCTGTATTTTTGTATAGAAAGGTCCGGCAAAATCAGTGCCCACGCCGTCAAATGCTCTACCTGAACTAACACGGTCACGGGGAAGGTCGCCCATAGGGGGTTGAGAGGTGATTGCCTTGAGTCGGTAGCATCTCAGGCATTTAAAAATCACATGCTGGATGACTCTACGTGCGGACAAAATCCAGTAATTTCGACCTAGAATAGCCTGGAGGGCATTCGCCCCAACATGACAGTTAACTACGTGGTAATAGGAGATAAGGAGCTTCACAAAATGACCATCTTTAGGGAGAAGTAGGGGATGTTTAGTTGAATAGGGTAGGTCAGAATGGGACAAGCGACCTCCAACTCTAATGAGACCTTGAGTGTCAATGAATGGACTGAGACGTCTCAGTGGGGATTTTATTAATTCACCTCGCTGCAAGGAGATGAGATCATCTGCGAATGAAAATTGTTGCGTTAAACGCACTAAATGGAGAGTAGCGTCTCGGCGCTCTTTACAGGTAAGAAAAGGGGCACATACACGGTTATTAGAATTTTGGGTGTTATGTATAAATTGACGAATGTAACCCAGGACGGCAATCAATTTGTTGAAAGAGCTATACTTCTCCATTAGAAATGTTGGCTCAGGGCTAGGGGGAGGTAAAGACACTACCAGGCAACGTAAGCCCGGCATATTAGACAGCTCGTTGACATTATACGATTCCTGAGGTGGCCAGGAACTCGGAGGATCATTCAACCATGCGGGGGACCACCACAGGGCATGGTTAGCTAAGGCGGATGCAGAAAGGCCACGAGAAGCACAATCGCTTGGGTTCAGCAGACCTGGGACATGTCGCCACTCAGAAATGATACTAGAATTCACAATTTGGGATACACGATTTGCTTCAAAGGTCTGAAGTTGGTGTGTGGGTGTACGAATCCAAGCAAGGACTATTTTGCTGTCCGTCCAGCTATATATTTTATTTAACACTATGGTCTTCTGTAAACAGAGGGCCACGTGTTGGATTAATTTTGACAAGAGCCAGGCTCCTAATAATTCCAACTTGGGAATTGTATAGTGGGTCCGAACGGGGGCAACTTTGCTTTTGGACATGAGTAAGTGGACGGAGCAATTGCCAAGCGTATCTTCAGTCCTTAGGTAGACAACCGCGGCGTAACCAGCTTCAGAAGCATCACAAAAACCGTGAAGTGTGAATGTATTAAGGCCAGAGGGAAATATCATTCGAGAATTTGAAATTTGGACACGTTGATGAGGTCGTTGGTAAAAGCAAACCACTCTGATGCGAGGTCTGGGTTAAGAGGGTCATCCCAGGAAAGGCCAGATAGCCATAGGCGCTGAATAAATACTTTAGCCTTGAAAATTAATGGTGCTATCCAACCGCAAGGGTCATACATTCTAGCGATGAGTGAAAGAACCTTCCGTTTCGTAACACTTTCTTCAGAGTTAAATGAAGTACGATAGGTAAACGAATCTGTAGTAGGGCTATATTGTACACCAAGAACGGCAATAGTCTGTGGGTTTTCAGGGTCGTGAAATGTGTGAGGTAGCTGAAGGTGATCAGCGGGCAGATCATCAAGAAGTTCAGGTACATTACTAATCCATTTTCTCAGTTCGAAGCCAGCGGATCCCATGATACCCTCCAGCTCAGTTTTAAGGAGGCAAGCTTCTTCAAGTGATGACGCGCCAGTTAAGCAATCGTCGACGTAAATGTCGCTTTCAAGTACAGCCGCAGCTCTAGGGAAGGTATCTCGCTCTCGTTTGGCGAGCTCTAACAAGACACGGATCGCGATAAAAGGACTAGAACGAAGACCGTACGTAGTGGTGTTCAATTCGTAGGTTAGAAGGGGATCGGAAGGGGACTCGCGCCATAGAATAAGTTGGAAGCGGCGATCTTCTGGGTGTACCCAGGACATTCGGAACATCATCTTGATGTCAGTAACAAACACAACCGCGTGACGTCTGAAGTTAAGCAGGATAAGGGAAATGTCCTTTTGTAATTTTGGACCTGTGTGTAAACACTGATTTAGTGAAGCGCCACTAGTAGTAGGATTACTGCCATCGAAAACCACTCTTATTTTTGATGTGTCACCAGTGGTTTTAAAAACACCATGGTGGGGGATAAAATAATGCTCACTGTGCAATGGGTTGCGGAGAGTCAACGACATATGGCCAAGAGTAAGGTACTCGCGCATAAAAGCCACGTATTTTTCTTTGAAGGTAGAGTTCGTTTGTAACCGTTTTTCTAAATTAAGAAAGCGCTTCACGGCTGCGCTACGGGAATCACCAAGTGATGGTCGATCGGGCAAAAAAGGTAGTCGGACTTGAAAATGTCCATCAGGAAGTCGAATGGTCGTGTTGACAAAGAAATCCTCACACCTTTCGTCTAAAGGGTTGCTAGGAGGCGGTAGAGCCTCAGGCGCTTCTTCGACTCTCCAAAATTTCTCTACTATTCGGGACAATGATACACCTGTCATAGGGGACTCTAATATATGGAAGGTACTTTTTATAGGACCAGATATAACGTAACCAAAAATAGTGGAAAGGGCTACTAGGCCGTCGGGAAGGTAAATGGATTGTTCTAACTTTATTAAAGCACCAAACACATCGGCTCCTAATAATAAATCAATAGGGCCAGGTTTATAAAAGTAAGGGTCAGCCAAAGGAAGGTGGGCAGTAGATGACACTACGGGTTCGGGAAGTTCAATCTCTGGGTGCAAGCCGGCAATGACATCAACGACCATCGCAGAAGTGGTGATTATAGGGCAAGTACCACGCACAGGTTTAAATGATAGGGAAATGGTACCGCGAGTTTGAACAGCTTGGATGTTACCTATACCTCGCACAGGAACGCAGGAAGGTGAAACAGCAACGTTCATTATATCTACTGCCATACTCGTTGTAAGGAGACTGCCCTGTGCTCCGGTGTCACACAATGCACGGACTTCTATAAAATACCCAGAGGCCGTTTGAACTTGGACAATGGCAGTAGGAAGTAATACGAGGGAATTTTGTGGGATGGTCACGGTACGTAAGGAAGTCGGTAAGGCAGGGACTAGCTATTGGTCTCTCGTATTCTCACGAGAACGGGAATATGTCGAGTCACGGGAAGGGGAGTACCGTAATTGGTCATCATGGTTGTGGGCGCCTCGGGCAACCTCTGCATAATCTCTTCTAGGCGGAGACGGGCGAGCGCGACGACGCTCATTAGAGGAGGGCTCGCAGGGAGAATAGGAGCGACGCGGAGGTGAGGGAGAAGTGCGCGGAGGGGAGCGGCGTGTGTAAGTCGCATGGTACACGCGGGTGCGCGGGCTCAGATGTCGGCGATCGCCCCCGCCCGTTCGGGGTGAGGGGGAGCGGGACGGCTGGTCATTGGGCTGCGTATGAAAGGTGACACGGCGAGGAGCAGGGTACTCAGGGTTGCGGCTGTCATTGAAACACAACAATGTGTGGTGTGAGGAGCGGCCACAGGTTCTGCAGCGGTAATCGCGCCTGCATGACGATATAGTGTGCTTGTCTAAGCACCTATAACATAGGTTGGCGGATTTGACAAAGGCGGACCTATTATGTGGAGACAAACGAAGAAATTCCGCGCATTCTCGCAGGTAATGTGAGCTTGAGTAACACTTGGGGCAAGTGGACCTGGGTTCAGGTGGAGACGGTGGCCGAGGTACGGAGACGTAAGCATGTCTGGCAGGGATAGATCGCAAATACGACTTGTGAGTCACGGCGTCTACAAGCGAGGCGTTCCCCACGTTATCGTGATAACGACACTCGTCCTCCAAAAAGGAAATCAACTGGTCAAACTTGGGAAGCTCGGTCAGATCTCCTCCATAACGTCGCTCAAACCTTGACTTAAGGTCCTGAGGGAGCTTGGTGAGGGCAATATGGACCAACATATATGACCAGTATTTTACAGGCAGATCAAGCCGCTCCAGACATCTATAGGCTGTCAACAAAGGGTTCAAGAAGGTGGCGCGAAGGCCCGCGAGTTTACTTGTAATATCTGGCAGGGTCAGTATCTGATTTATGTGGGTATCGGCAAGGAGTCTAGCATTGTGGTAACGGCGTTTTAAAAGATCGCGGGCAACCTGATAATTAGCGCCTTCAATTTTTAAATGCATCAATAGGCGGCGGGGCTCCTCTGACAGGGCACCTACTAGGTACTGAAGTTTAATAGTGGGTGCTAGATTGGACTGTGAATCCACGACGCTGTCGAATTGGTCGATGAAGCTTATCCATGAATCTGCACGGCCGTCGAACTTAGGTATTGGTAAGTCGGGCAACTTGCTATCTAGACTGCCAAGAGAATATCCAGTGGACCTTAGATCCTTAACGGGAGTGCTAAAGGCTGCCGGTTCCGATGAGTGAGGCGGTGGACGGATCTCCTGGAGACGGTGCTTAATGTCAAAGGCTTTAGTGTGAATGGACCTCGCCCGGCTACGAACATCGGCGTACTCCTGTTCGTCAATAGACGGATCTAAGCCGCCTAACAAAGTCGCGCAAGCATTATTAAAATTACGGCAATGTTCGTTGGCCTCCTCAAGAACTACTAACAACCTAGAAGAACTTTCGGTATGTAACAAGGTATGAGCGTCGTCTATGCAATCGCTGAGAAACCTAAACGCACCCATAGCACGTCGGTATTCACTGGATTCAGTAAACAAATCATTTCGCATTCTTACTGTGTTATCGCCGGTGGACATGATAGTAAATTATTGAATTGGCAAAACAACACGTTATAAAAGTGCAACAGATAGCAAACCGGTTTGGTAGGCCCGGCCCGGTCGAAGCCGCGAACAAAGGCGCGTCGACAGATAATAATTGGCGCGGTACTAGGTGAATTTTATATAAAACTGAGACAGTTTATAGGTGAACAAGTAAAAGTAGGTTTATTTAACAACCTTGTATGGGGTAAGGTACGGGGTTCTGATAAGGATCAGCTTTATTTAGGTGCTCAAAATACAAACACTTCGATGGGAAAGAAAAAAAAATATATATATTTTGTGTGAACTATATTTTAAATACATAGACTCAAGGCGAACGAATATATATGTATGAAAGGGAATCAAACTACGTATGAGAGGGGACGTAACCACGCTCTGCTACCAAAATGTTTGGGAATTAAGAGGGGTTTAAGCTGGTAAAGACGTTTAAAGGGGAAAAACTAAAACAGTAAACAGTCGGTGGTAGAAATAGGCGATAAGTAAATACCTGCGTGAAGGTCGGCGTGACACGAGGTTGGCAATCCGATCCTGGGCCGTTTGAATGGCCAGGATTTTGTTGATAGGAAGCACACACAATACACCACCACAGAGAAAAGTAATGTTCACAGAAAGTACGACACTGGGAGGAAGAAATTGGCACTTTCTTCTCACTTGTTAGGTTAGGTTCGCCGTTCTCGTCCGAGCTCACGAAGCAAGTGTCACGCACACTTGCCACACACACACACACGCCCTCTACCGGTCGGTCAGTCCAAATGTCACAAAGGAAGGGAGATGAGAGCGCAGCATGAGATAGATATTATAATAAACTATTAGGTATAACGATTAAACATTTGTGATAGTCTTAACAGAAAGTCTTTGTAGCCTGTGATCTAAACTAGACTTTATTTAGAAACTGTTGAAACTTGAAAGTTATCGAAGTATTTTTACTCTGTTCATGAAATCATTACATACGTACGTGAATTGTGTATTTGCTCATGACTAGCCAGACAGGAACTACAGAGAAGGTACAGTGATGTCATGTCGTCAGCAGCATCTGTCGGTAATTTGCGGTACTATATTTTTTTAATTACTCTTTCAAAGGCCCCTATTATTATAAAGAGCCTAAAACTCATTTTGATGAATCGTGCCTGTTCCCTCAATCCTCACATACATCGAAGCGGACCGTCATCTATTATCTCTAGCCGTGCCGCACGCATTGACCAATCAGACGCGACTATTTGTTCCCCTAGGCGTTACTCGCGTGGAGCGGAGTACTTACAATGAAAAGTTATCCGTGTTTTAGCCTTGGTTTTATGCAGTGAAAACATTTTATTTCAAAGCCCTTTTTAGAACACGAGAGTTCCTTGACTCGGCTCGAAGCCGATAAGCTTTAATGGGTGGATTACGGACATTCCAAAGTCGTTTGTCAGCGCAAGAGCTTGATAAATTCATCACTAGCTTTTATTTTTCTATATACGGGGTGTCGGGCGGTCGGTCGGTAGACCAAATCGTTCTTTACACGACCACAGATTAAAAAACAAAAACAAATCGTTGTTTCCACGACCACAGATTGCATAAGAATGAATAAAATGTGTAATGCGACATTTAAAAAAAACATCAGCGATTCGAATTCGGACATTTTATTCACAATAAAAAACAAAATGTTTACTTTATGGACGTCAAAGTTGTTAGTTTCACAATTAATAGATTTTATGGAGAAGAAATTAACAAAGAAACTCCACACGTATTATTTTAATAAACAGTTAAAACGAGCGACTCAGATCGAACTTTTAATAATTTTATAAATCAAGAAAGTTATAACTACTACTAAGGTTAAATAGAGTTTTACTTAAAGTGACTCTAAGAGAGGCATTACATCACTTTTTTATAAATAATATACTTTCGGTGGCGACCTCAAGCGCACATCTGGGTCACACAGCGACCCATGTGCTGATGCGACCCATTTGTTTCTTGACTGTAATCTCTGTGCCAAATAAAAGTTCCCTTGATATAAACAATTATTTATTAACTACATAAATAAAAGACTTACACCATTGCAATAACATATGATGTATATTGTTAAAAGATGTACAAAACAGCATTATAGACACAGAAATTTCCGAAACAATTAAGGAAATTTCTTGTGTATGAGTTGGGATGATTTATTTAACATGTTTCGATAAATAATATTTCCTTATCACAACGAATTCATAAAGTTTGTCTTGCAATTGTCTTACAATAAAGATTATTTACGTGTTCGTAAATTTCATCTGGGACACAGTATGACTCATTTAGAACATAAATAAGCCACATGGAGTCATGAAATTCCTCGATAAATTACCGAATATCTATTTGGGAACGTCACGGGAGGTATTTTTACTACATCTATTTATGTCTATTAATGGTGAAAGTCAAGAAATGTACATTTAAAATAACTCTGTTAACCATCTCCTTTTACCTGGATCTACCAAATGGAGATCGTGGATTTCATTTCCAGTGGAAGCCGCCGCCCTTGTTTGGTAGAAATGCCTCAGGACACATTTCCATGTTTGTGGTGTGCTTTCCTGGTTACCAGGCAGTTTTCTTTCTTAGATCTATGTAGGTAGAGACAAAATCACGTAACAGATATAAATGTAAAAGCGGTGGTAGTCCAGTGGAAGAGGGTAGAACAATGGTCATACAGAACTCAGAAATTTATTTCAACGTAAAGAATTTACATTCTGCCTGTTGAATGTCAATGTACTTTCTTAGAATGATAATGTTAGCCGCTGCCTTGGGGCCGAATGTAGCGGAGAAAACTCCACTCTGACCATCTTTTCTTAAATCACCTTAAATCTAATACAGTTTGGTACGAATGTCCATCTACATATAAGAAAGTCAAAATTTAAGACCCATGTCAACATTATTTGATATAATAATAATAATAATAATAAATTTAACTCGAAAGTATTTGAGAAAAACAGACAAAGTAAGTTAAACTTGCTTAAGAGGATTGCTAAGAAAAAAAAATTTAAAAAACACACATGTAAAAGTGTTATTTATTAAAAGTTGTGGTTGCATAGAATATCGTAGAATAAAAAAATCATCACGATCAGAATTCACGCCCACTGCACGACACAGCCCTCCCTCGTGGTTTTCCCAGTTTCCCGGTGTAGTGTCTCCCGCGTCCAGCTACTCCCCGCGACACCGTGACCAAGGCGTCAGACCATCTGGTGGGAAACAATACATGTATACAGTAGATATATAGAGGTAAAACTCTTTATTGGACACGACTGGTTAAACAATACTTAATAACATCTTATTTAACAGATTGTTACAACCCGTAACGTAGAAGTCATTTAGCGCCATCTATGGATGAGTAGCGCTTCTAAATCTGACAAAAACTTATCAAGAGAAACACAAATAATTAAATAATGAATCAAACCACTGAATTGTCAAGGCATCACTAATAATCTTTTCCTTTTTGTGCTGAAAAAATCCATCATTATCCGGGAATTTGCAATTTTTCCTCTTATTTGAAAAAAAGTTTATCTTTCCTGTGTGGCTTAGCACCCATTCCTTGAAAACAAACGTGAAGCCATACGACGCATCTTCCAAAATGAGTATTTTGTTTTAAAACTACCTATAACATTCATCATAGGATCAGATCACTTTGTCGCCTCTTAGCCTACAGCATGGAGGAGGGAGCAGAAAAACTCATCTAAAAATGCAATCTGTTTATCCTTAGGACTTTGTTGTTTAGCATATCTAATATAAAATCATTAACAGTGGTAGCTGGTTTTCGACTTCAAACAATTTCTACTGAAAACGTTCTTAACTATGGACCAGTTTCGGAATTGAGAATTTCACTAAGTAAATACCTACTTAAGTATCGTTCTGTCACGCTCTTTTCTGAGAAATTTGACGAGACAGCAATACAGCTAAGTAATGCAGCTAAATAATGCTAAGTAAGCAATACAATGAATCGCCCCGGCTGCCTGAGTGACCTTAAAGGATCACGAAGGTTAAGCAACATAGGGCGCGTTCAGTGTATGGATCGGTGACCGTTCTATGACTAACGCTAGTGGCATTTTTCCGACCGGTTCCGTGCTTCGTAAGTCACGTTAATCAGTAGTTGGTGCCGGCTGCCGTCGATGGATGGCGTCGTTAAGCCAAGTCGGAAGCCTTATGGCGGCGGCTTGAAAACTTCTGACACTAAGACCAGCCACTAGTCTTACAAGCCTCCACCAATCCGGACTTGGCCCCGTGGAGGAGTACGGCCTATACCCTTCTCAGGGAAGAGACACCGTGCCCCTCGGCGGGGACATAATGGGTTATGATGATGACTGCTGTATTTTTAAAGCCAGTTTTTATATAATAATATGTATTTTGAAACCAGTCATTACTTTTTATTCAATCAATTAACCGCCATCTTAATTTATTTGGGAGATGAGGTCGCCGCCGAATACCCATAGCAAGAACATTCTACGCGCGCGACCCATCACCGATTGTAAAGTAGGTCACTCAGTCACCCACCAGCCTATCCGAAACAGGTTACCACTTAAATCAACGAGGTGACTGACGTCACAGACCGTAACCATAAAATTCCGAGGTACATACAGAAAGTCCACTGCTCCGTTTGGTAACGATATTTCGCACCTCTAGAACTAAAGTGACCGAACTCAAAATTTGGGTAAAATGAGTTAAGTACTCAGAATGACTCAAAAAGGTGCACTCATTCATGCCTATATTAAAAAAACCGACTTTATTTGGTCAGAGAGAGATGGAGGAATATTTCGGTTCGGTCTGTTTATTCTTGAGCAACTCGCTCAGAGCGCCGAATACATTTTCTTCATTTCCCAAAAGTTTTGAGATTTTGAGTTAGGTCACTTTAGTTCTGGAGGTGCGATTTATCATGGGTCTCGAATTTTCGGACGGTTTGTTAGCAGGATGCCCTCTGTAGCACTTTCTTAAGATAAGACAAGAATGTTCTTTAGGAAAACCACAGAAAAGAGTGTTAAAAAGATACAGTACAATTGGCGGCCTTATTGCTTTTGCAAGTAATTTATAACGTTTTAAAAAAAATCACAAGCTGAATCCAACTCGTCGGTGCAAATCTTCCTACGTGAGATAGCACTAAGCCTAAAATAGCATAAAGCCAACTAGTAGCATGACGAAAATGCTCACTTTTACTGTCCGCAATACTTTAAATGCGTGGATTGCCTCCAATTTGTACAGCCAAGAAAAATAAATTTAGTTAGGCATGGTACGATCTAACGTACAGTTGACAGCACGTCAACCTTCACATTTTAGTTGCAAAGTCGCCCGTAAGGGCCGTAACGCAATGGAATAGAGTGCATGGGTGTATACGATGATGTGCTGTCGACTGTACGACAATTTGTAAAAGTTTTCATCACACTACCCTTTGTCTTCTTCTTTGTCTGGCCTTTTCCCATTTAATTTGGGGTCGGACCTCCGTATCTTGCGTCTCCAGGCAGCTCGGTTGTAGATCGTCTCTTTGTTGATTTGGGCCCCTTTTAGGTTCTTATTTACTCTGGACGTCCACGTGATTCGGGGCCTTTCTCGTCCTCGGGGTTTAGTGGCGACATCTAACACTTTTCGTTTCTCTTTCGTTTTAATTTAGTTAGTTGACAACAATAAATAATTTTATAATTTTACATTTTATTAATTAATTCACAATCTATGTAATTAACTGACATTTCATTATTAAAATGCTATGTTAAATAATCTTTTTTACAATTTCTGCAATTACTTTCACTGACATACCATCACCTAATAATATCAATTCAGCCGTCTACTTCGTTAACCTGAAGTTTGACTCGCGCTATACCTACCTAATATGACTAATACATCTTTTCGTAATTGATTATTATCTCATATTTTATTTATTTAATACTATTATGAACTGGTTCATACTTCGTACTATCTCTCCGAGCTCTACACGCTGCCTTACAGGTACTGACGGAAGATCAGCGCTGGAGTACCATATCTCCGGCTTATGCTGAGTCAGAGCCCTTTTGCAATTGCCACACCTACAGTACTTAAAGCATCGACGTATGTCTCAACATTAATGTTTTTGTTTTGTTATGCTCGTATTGCTTCATTGTGTTTTGTTTGTGTTGTTTGCTTTTCTACTACTGTATAGTCTGCTTTATATTGTTTTTATTGAATGTGTGTGTAAATGCAAATAAATGATTTATCTATCAATCTTCTGGTCATGTGGTCTAATGGTTGCCTCATAACGCGTCCGTACCCAGTGGCGGATTTGCAGTCTTGGCCGTTCTAGGCCCCAGGCCATGTGCCGCCCCTTTCTCAGCAGAGCACGCAGCACCTATCATATAGACTAGGTATATAATGAATTTAGTGGCGCATACCTATAAAAATTGCTATTCGTTGCAGTGCAGTGCGGCCCGCCATAATTATGCACAGCCTTTTAAATATTTAGGTACTTTGCATTTGAGTTATTTCTTGCTATCATCAGCGATTTTTTTGTCACGATTTGCCGCCCCTAATATCTGCCGCTCTAGGCTCGGTCCTACTGGGCCTTACGGTAAATCCGCCACTGTCCGTACCACCACCACAGACGGGTCTCTTGTAGACTCACTGAAATGAGCTAAAGTAACAAAGTGGGACAGTGTAAAGTGATCTGTCGGATAGTGGCAACTGGCAAATGGCAGTTCCTGGTCTCTGCCTACCCCTGTTGGATACAGGCGTAAGTTTATGTTAGTATGCAAAATGTGATAGTAGGTATCATGCTACCAACCTTGAAACACTCAAGGCAAGGCCCGTTCCCTGCAGTAGGAGGTAAATCTGGCTGCTATTCTAGAATACGTAATTTACTATTATTATCATATAATATATTATTATTATTGTCTATACGTCTATATTATATTATTGCACGTTTGCATAAAAATTCATACGCTCTTAAAGGGTAGAACCACAGAATACATAATAGTACAGGTACAGAAGATTTACTCCACAAAATCAATCAAAGAAAAACGGGACTCTAGTAGCGACGCAATTAGGTGCAATTCATATCGCACGGCGCTAAAAAAGCTACGTTATATTCACCTACATGTTGCCTCTCTTTCTCTTAACTCTTACTTCTTCTGGCGCCTGAATTCCTACCTATTTGCCACTCCGGAGTGGCTGCCGCATGTACTTAAGCGTAAGATACCGACACGCGTAGTAAAACAGGCCTGGTAGAACACAGAATGAACTACATAGTTTAACCATTAAAACCTTTTTTATTGTTACCTGTGTAATGTGTTCATGAATAAATGATTCTGATTCTGATCTGATACGCCTTTAGTTTTCAAAACGCTCTAAGTATGACGAATACGTTTACTAGAGACGGACAAGCGAGTCGTGGCCCGCGATTTATTTCGAATCCTTCATATGGCCACACTCTGACTGTCAAACTTAGGTATTTCAGCTGCAAGTAGTACAACGGAAACAGTTTGATACTCGTCCTAGATTTAAACAAGAAAAAAAACTTTTGTTTCTATTCAACATAATTTTACATATTTTTTAGTATGTACATACGAGTAATAATGTTTTAAAGCAAACATGAATTATTTCTTGTTGTAAGGTCTGTCGGATGACGAAAATGTTAAACGTCAGATCGAAGACTTAGTCAAAGAACTCAAAGATGTTGAGAAAAAAGATATGAATCAGATTTTGATTATGGTTCAGCATTAATAAATGTTTATAAGTTTATGTGGTGCATCTTTTTTATCCCTGTTTTTGGTGGAGTGGAAATGTTGGTTTTTATGTAGATAATGTTTTCGTTTTGCTTCTATTTATTTATGTTTGGACAAAATTCATTGGAGACTCCAAACTAATTAAACAAAATAATCAAGTTAAGCAAAAGTATCAAGATGGTTTATGGCATATAGATATGGCACAGGGTTAACAACTAAAAGATTTTTAAATTTCCCGCCAAAGGCTTGTGCCACGACTCACTTGTCGCACTCTATATGCAATATTGCACTTAATCTTGACGTAATTAGTAACACAATAACACCAGAGTAAAACGGCCGTTCTGTGCAGTGCACTACTCTACCTATAGATGTTAATAATAATGATAACTTCCACACGACACATTCACTTAACCTGGTCCCAAACTAGGATACCCTGTGCTATTGTAACCAGTTAACATTACAAACATCGAAAAACACCAAGACTGAGACCTCTACCAAACCGAACTTGGCCCCCGTGGTGGAGTATGGCCTATACCTTCCTCAGGGAAGAGTCCCGTGCCCCTCGGTGGGGACATTGATCGGTGGGGTTGATGATGATGATGAGGCCATTGGCGGCCCCCAGTGGGAATCGAACCCACGACCTCTTTCTCGGTAGCTAAGCGCCTTTACGGCTAGACCAACTAGGTTCATTAGAACTCTTACGGGGTGTCCGTATTTTTTTTGTCATCAGCCCTTGTATCACGTAAGTTTCCACTCTATGGGGTTGAGCATTTAGACGATACCAAGGTGTCAAAATATGTAGTCTAGATTACTTCTTCTTCGGCCGTTTAAATCCGAGGGCAGCATAGGGCCTCAACCACATTTTTCCACCTCTGACGGTCGTTCGCGGCAGCTTCCAATTCAGGCCAGCTGTGCCGATCGACTTGAGCTCTTGGGTTATAGAACTTTTCCAGGTTTCTCCTGGGACGTCCCCTCTGTCGTTGCCCAGATTTAGTTACATACTAATGTAGGCTTAGTCTTCAACTTGACTTCGAAAACATAATAGGTAGTAATGTTTTACATAGATCTATTGTGAAAGAAATATACCGATCAATCAATTGTCATATTTGCTAAAAAGGGTTTTTAGTGACAATCGATCAAAGCCATGGTGATGTCCTAATATGATTCCCTTCAGTGTTTAAGAATATACGAAACATTTATCACCCAACTAACTACGGCAGAGTCCAAAGTGGTTTGTATAGGTATTACACGAAACATTCTTGAAGACCTAGATAGTTCCTTCTATACTAGTTTATATCAAAAACTCGTTATTGAACAGGACCAATCAAAGGTGTCCGTAGAATCTTATACCGTTGTGTGAGGCCCGCGTTCACAAGATTCAATGTTCATTCAATCGGCGTTTAGGTGAACTGGGTATCCGTCTAAAATAGCCTAAATATGGTGATTAATAATAACTTGATGATTAACTATGATTAACTTTAATATTACAACCAACCTCTCAACTCTTGGATTCAATAGCGACGAATTGCATATGAAATTCATAAGTCAGACTCTGTTTAACCAACTTAAAAAAAAGGAGGCGGTTCTTAATTCAACGCGTATATTCTTTTAAAATATGGCCCTAATTAACTTACTTGGATAACCTGATCGGACTCTTCTGATAAAACCATTCTTTAGAAGTTAACTTGTCCTGTGGATTTTGTATTAAATTAAAAAAATAAACAAGTAAGTTAATCCGGGCCATATTTTACAGTGTGTAGAGCTTACGAATGTTTTAGCGTATTTTTTTTACTACGTTTTTGCATGACTCCGTGAAATCTTAACCAACTTTGACAATTCGTTTTGATATAGCGTTACATTGGTCCTATTTTAATTTCGCGAAGATCTGATGTAGAACTGAACTTTTTAATGGGCATAAAAAATAAGGTCTGTTGAGGATAATCCTTTAGTTACTAAAATTTAGTAATATGTATATATTTAACAAATTTCTGGACCAAATATAGGTATTCACGGTAATTTGGTGACTAAATTTATTTGTAGGGATTGTAATTTTACTAAAAACAAATTGCGGTGGACCACCCTTATCACTTTGGGCTATGAAAAATAGTTAACAACCTATTCTCAGACCTACCGATCGGAGGAGTACGCGCAGCACTAACATTGTGACACGAGATTTTTATATATTAGAAGAAGATTCACCCTATTCTAGAAATACTTACTTGACTTATATCCGGAATAAAGTTAATAATATGTAGTGCTTACGAAAGTTTTAGACTCTTGTATAGTTACTAGCCCAGAATCATGGAACAAACCATTTAATTTAAAGATCAATGTTATAGGTCTAAGGCTCAATTTAAACTACATTTAAATAGATTGCAAATCACCGGTCACCGGCCACAGTGGACACGGGCTTGGCAAATAGCTCGTGTCACCGTAAACATTCCAAACCCGTTATGGCTTGGACAAGCCGGTTTTGGCTAGAAAATAGGTGACAAATGTAATCCGTAAGCCAGACGATGATGATACCCCTCAACCTCGAGCTCAGAATTGGTATGTCGATGTTTCTCCGTGTAGGTATAACTTCTTTTTAGAAGTGGTAGTGTTCTGTACTTACGCTAGCTTGGCAATATTATATTCGATAGTATAACGTATCTGTATAAACAGAAATAATGTTGCCTCATCTAAATTCATATTAGCCAAAGTAAATACATAATTTTGTGTATTTACCTACTTTCGTTTTCCATATTCTATAATTCCCAGCAAATAAATTTAAAGAGCGTTATGTTTCTGTAAGTCTGCATTTTCTAAGGATGTGCTTTCATATTTCTTTTTTTTTTATATTGTGAATATTTTCATTCTGTATAATAAATTCTTGAAAATAATTGGAAATAAATTATTCTGTAAAGAGAATGATTTATTTACTTAAGTTATTCTGTACCGCCGTATTTTTAGGTAATAGGGTAAAGTTCTTTCATCCCCCACGTGACAGGCCCTCAGGCCTTAGTGTGGGCGTTAGACTATAAGTAAAACTGTAGCTTTTTATGGCAATAAATACTTTAGTACAACTTTTTGATACTTCACGCCTATATTTAGAAATCAGTACTATAAGACTACGTAGGCGAGATATTATAAGCTGCCATTTTTATACATGGTATTTCTTATGTCCTGTTATGACTTTTGTGCAATAAAGTATAATAAAAATAATAATAGTTTCCAGAAACGCCTGTACAAGTTAGTTTAGCAATGTCAATGTGAAATTTATTTTGCTACCTTGTCTGGGCACACAAGATGAACATGGGCTAATATGAGAGGACTCTCTTGTTCCTTTGAAGAAACAATTTCTGGTAAAATCCCCACAGCATAGGTTTGCAACAGAGTGATGTAATAATGACAAAAATTGGTAAAGATGTACAATAAATAAATTAATGACTAGCTTTCGCCCGCGACTCCGTCCGCGAGAACTATATTTCAAAATTTTGCAAACCCGTTCACTCCCTTAGGGGTAAAATTTTGAAAAACGGCGAAACAAGTGTTCAATCAATTGTGTTGAAGAATATTTTAAGTTTTATTATTAAGTTTCAAGAAAATTAGACAACATTCTTTATACCTCCCATACAAATTTTGGCAAACCTTTTCACCCCCTTAGGGGTTGACTTTAAAAAAAATTCGTCTTCCTTAAAATCTTATTCCTTGCCTACATTATACAGGGTGTTGATTTGTACAGTTTACTTCGACTCAATATATATAAAAAATTTTTTTTTTTATTGAAAATCACCTAAAATCCCCGGTTTTGCGGGGCCGGAGGCGAGCGAGCGGGCGCACTCTCCAGCCCCGCCCCGCGAAACCCCCGCCGGACCCGTCAAGTGCAAACGATAGACGCTAAGCCATATAAATTTGTGATTTTTAGGTGATTTTCACTAAAAAAAAAATATTTTTTTTATATTTTTTTGTTTCGGTATCATGTAAATAACCATCCCTGAGTCGGAGTCAACTGTACAAATCAACACTCTGTATATAGACCCTCTGTGCAAAATTTGAGCTTCCTAGGCCCAACGGCTTGGGCTGGGCGTTGATGAGTGAATGAATCAGTCAGTCAGGACTTTGAATTTTATTTATATAGATAGATAAAACTTCCAAACAACACGATGACTAGAAAAAACTACTATTTCAATTAGGTACTAGATATAATTTCAATTAGTCTCTAAATAGGGATTCATTGAAAGGCATTTTTTGTAATAATAGAAACCACTAACAACAACGTGAAGGACAAGATAACAACTAAGGTTAAAGATATTCAGTTCTTTTTTTGAATGACAACTTTTTTCCAGGACCCGTAACGCTGGCCAGAAACATCAGACACTTGCCCTGCATATCAAGAAGGTCGGGACAAGAAGGAGTCTGCATGTTCGCGATAGACTGCCTCAAGGCCAACGGATCGCACTTGGGGACCTGTATCGACAGGTTAGTGAACTCAAAAACAAGGAAATTTCAGGGGAATAAGCGTACTAAATGCTTCACTTGATTTTAGGTTCTACTTCGGATCGTGCTGCCAGATCCCAGACAAGACGATTCTGCCGCAAATCATCGGAGAAAATATCGATGACAACTCCATAGACAGCTCCAACTTCGTCCATCCGCAAACAGAGGACAAAATACAGACAAACGTCAACAAATTCCCCGACGGTCTCTTCGGCAAGTTCACGACCACCACGGAGGCTTTGAAAGAGAGCTCGATCTTCAAAACTGAGACCGTGGAATCGAAAACGGAGTCGATGTTGACTACTCTGGAAAGCAAGCTTGGTGAGGATGCCGTGAAGTTGACGACAGTCTTAGTTGACATCACTAAAGGTGAAATAGCAGCGGAAACACCTGACATAGCCACCACAACACAACTACCGATGAAACTGAGCACGTTCCAGACGGTTTCTAAGCCCATAGACTCAAACAGGCCAACAGAACAGGTGGAAACAAAACTAACAACTACCCCAGACGCAACGGAGTCCACCACCACTTTGCGACCAAAACCGGTTCCAACCAGAAAGCCAACCAGGCCCACTTACAAACCCAGACCCACGTATAGGCCAACAAACGCAACCAGACCTCAGTTCACGACTCAGAAGCCTGCAAACTCCACCTTCAAACCGAAACCCACCAAGCCTGTAGCGTCTTATAACACCACTCGCAAGCCCATATACAGACCGCCTCCCAAAAGACCGTCGAGTACGAAAAAACCACTGCCAGTACCACCCAGATTGAACATCACCATTTTACCACAGTCAACCAGTACTCGCCCCATCTTCACCAGACCTTCGATACCGTCAATAACGTTCATTAACAGCACAGTCTCGTCAACCGCCGAAGAGAAGGTCGAACTGACCACACAGTCCACTACTTCAACCACTACCACCGAACCAACAACTACCACCACAACAACTACAACAGAATTACCTGAAACGACCCAAACTTCTAACCACTCACCTGTCACGGAAAATCTAGAACCAACGCAGTCACCTGTCATAGAAAAGGTAGAACAAACGCAGTCTCCTATCACAGAGACTCTGGAACCAGTCGCTACCACAGCGCCAGTTGAACGTCAAACTGAGACAGAACCATCCAGTACAAAGCCAGAACCGATTTCAACGACCGCCGAGATCCTCAAGGAAACTACTCTGTCAACCGAACCGTCGTCGACGGAAAAAGAGACCGCAAAGCCAACCACTGAAGCTGATGTTCCCGTGGAGATGAGTTCGCCGTCAAATGAATTCCCACCTGGCCTGGTGACGTGGTCTTCCAACACGGTGGTGACAAAGGCGACTGAGAAGCCAGAAAATGTCACTACGGAATCTGACGGTAAGTCTCTTCTCTTTTTTAGAGTTCCATAATTTCAAGAAAACTCTAGCGATGTTTTCCTTTAAGTGTCTTTTAGGGCATTATGAGTAAAATTGGAAAGGCACTTTGCTGGCCTTATATCACAAGGTCGCGAACCATAAATTTTCTTTACGAATAGAAAATACTCGGTATAATACATCGATTAAGAATACGAAAATTAATTGACACACATGAATCAGCAATCCACAAAGGTACAAGGACTTTCCAATTTTTTTCTTTTCGATAAGTTCAAATAGGGTTATTGACTCCAATCCTACGCAATTTTGAGTAATGGGATTCTTCTCAGATCAATGACATGTTTAAAATAACATGCTTGTACTTTAAGAGGGTATTGATAGTCATCAGCTATCTAAGCCGAGCTCCAAAACATACAGAGCCGTAGCCAGGTGCGATTATCAGGTGCTATTTAGATCCACCCTGGGGCCCCTTTTCATGATTTACTATAACACTTTGATGCAGATTAACCTTACTTAATTAATCCGTAGAATCAGTAGATAAAAATGAAATATATTCAGAGGAGAATTGTCTCTAGTGTTCAACACATCCATGCGTAATAATTCTTAAGTTTAAAAGTATGTTAGTTTAGCTAAAACTTTTTGAAAATAATAAATAGTATATTAAATTATTATTGTACTTATCAGCTTAGCAATGTTCATCGAATTCTCGTAAACTTTGTAATTTCATGTAACGTGGATTGTAATGGGTAGCTGTATACCTATGTCCGTTGGATGCCAACCATCGCTTTTCAGAGCCTGTTCCGTGACTCTTAGATACCCTACAGATTTTGGCCTCAGCCAATGAAACGGAAAACAACCGTTGATATCGATGTTAACCCTCAAGCGCTGAGGACCCACCGGCGAATCCAATGTAAACTACGGCGCATTCCGTCAGACCCCGTCGACCCGCCGGCGGGTAGGTCTGCAACGGCACTTTGAATCGAATTTTGAAGATGATACATACCACAGTAAAGTTGTAAGACCATGTTTTATTTGAAAACTGTGATCAATTTCAAAGATTACTCTGTGAATAACTAATTAAGCTGTAAGAAAAATGTTCAAGGCCGGAGGGGTTAAAATCTCTTCGAAAAAGAAGAGATGGTTCAGTATTTACGCTAGTTCAAAACACGTTCCTATGTTACGTCCCACAGCAAAGTAAGGGCCTTCTATCATTGAGACAGTATAGGTTTAATGACCACGGGCGCCCACCGGCGATATTGTGTTTTTAGCGATAACTGTTACTCACGATTTTTCCTCCTGATCTGCATTGATCGAGTGTCTAACCTTTAGCGCCGATAGCATACACGACGTACAAGATGAGGTAATCCACATTGAGCACCCGCCTAAATAGCACCTGAACAAATAGCACCTGGCCTAGTCCATATTCAGCACCTACTGATATTTTTGGCAGGTGCTGTTAGTGAATTCAAATGTGTTTATCTGCCAAAAATATCAATATGTGCTGAATCTGGACTAGGCCAGGTGCTATTTGTGCAGGTGCTATTTAGGCGGGTGCTCAATGTGGATTACCTCAACAAGATAACATTCTTTGTCCCAGATACCCCATCAAGAAAAAGACGATTAGTAACCGTAAGATAGTGTTGTGAAACTTACAATACGTCGTCAATATTGACAATATTGATGACACCTGTGGCGCAGCGGTTAACGCATCTGCTTACCATGCGAGAGGTCCCGGGTTCGAGCCCCAGCTGGCGACAAAAAAAACCCCAGGTCTTGGACGTTTACGTGTTAGTGATATCACTGTTCACGGTTCCCACGACACAGGGTATCCTAGTGTGGGGCCAGAAACAATTTATATGTCTGTATGTAAATGTTTAAGTTTATTGTTTACGTCGTCAATCGTCGTCGTAGCAAAGTTGTAATCTCACAGTTACGTAGGTATAATGGGCCATCCGTGTGGAGTTTCTGGTCTTCCATCGGACGCGTCCCCCGGGTGGCGGATAGGGGAACGCCCTCCAGATATGGGGGGTATCGGCTTCGGCCGGCGCGGACCAAAACCAGAGGGAGGGGGACGTCCAGTGGCTTGCGCTGCTGGATGTCCCGCGGGGTCCACTATGGGCCCCGCACCCGTAACCCCACACTGAGTGGGGCCGGGGGCCTTCGGGCCGCGAGGAGACAACCTCTATAAAAAATACACGGTGGAGGCCCTCCTCTATGTCCCTCTGCTCAGCAGATGGCATAGAGGAGGTTGAGGGAGGGTCACAGACGGCAGGTTGGGGGACCTGCCGTCCGACATCGTGACGGGAGAAAGGGGTGGAGGGCCCATGCCTCTTCTCCAGTGAGGGTGGGCCCGACTCCTTGTGAGTCGGGTCGACGTCGCCGGGGCGCCGCTGTAGCATTCGCACTGTGGTTTACCACAAGCGAGATCCGGCGGCGCCCCATTGCACGAGCGACAGGACGGCCCCCTGGGTGTTTTAGGAGGTATGCCTCTCCTATTATTAGGAGAGGAGAGTCCGACACACGGCCGTCGCCCTCCCCCAAGGGTGGCGGTTAAGGTGCACAAAGCACTTCACCCCGTTAACAAAAAAAAAAGGTATAATGGGCCAACATAGGTATAATGGTAGAATCGCTCGTAGCCTGGCTGCCTGAGTGATCTTAAACGATCACGATCACATTGGGCGCGTTCAGTACATGGATGGGTGACCGTCTATGACTAACGCTAATGGTATTTTTCTGAGCGGTTCCATGCTTCGCAAGGCACGTTAGGCAGTTGGTGCGGCTGCCGTCGATAGATGGCAGATGGCAGTCGTTAAGCCAAGTCGGAGGCCTTAGGGCGGCTTGAAAACTTCTGACAGTAAGACCAGCCACTAGTCTTACAAGCCTCCACCAATCCGGACTAGGCCACGGTATGGCCTATACCTTCCTCAGGGAAGAGACCCGTGTCCCTCGGTGAGGTCATAATGGGTTGATAATGATGATGAATGGGCCAACTGGGCTAAGTGCGGAAATCTCAGAACTAACTTACTAAGCACAATATAAGCAGAGGAAACAAGCAGAGGTAAATATACCCAGGGGTCAACGTTCTCGACTAGCCAGCCGCGATGTTTGTCTAAGAAAAACCTCCGCTAGAGATAGATAATGCTACAGTCCTCAATCCTTCAACTGTGACTCAGAAGTCAGAAGTGATAGATTAAATTTAATGAATTCCATTGGTGTAGACGGACGAGGTAGAGTATAAAAGAAGAAAAAAATCACATTTTTCTTGAATATTTTGGTCTTAACCTTTAATTAAACCGTGGGAGAATAGCTCCCACATTAAATTGAACCTTATCAACTTGAAATAAAGTCCAAAACCAATGAAAAATTCATACTACCCATGCCCGATTAAGGGCAGAGAATTATAGAATTGTTTTAAGGATAGACGTACAGTGCCACCATCTTATCTGTTCAGTTGATAGCGGCGGCGGCGCTAGTGGAGAATTTAGTAGTAACATTTAAGAAATTTACCTAGAAAATTGAGAATATTTTAACCTGTCTTTCAATTAATGAAAATATATCTATAAATCTTAGTAAGCGAATAAATAAAAAAAATGGGGAACAGGATTTACAATTAATTAGTTAGTTACAATTTTGCCCACCTGAACAGATAACTTGGTGGCGCTGTACATGAATTCGGTCGGAATAGTCCGGCCAGGGGTGGAATTACGTAAGACTCCACTGTATGGAGTTGTCTGCTTCAGCCCTTTTGTTCCCGGTATGTCACACTACCTTATGACACACTCTTACATTCTGAGACTTTTTTTTCCAGTAGGCATCTCATACTCCTACTCCGAGCTTCTCGTACTCGTCTACGAGACTCCTACTTTATTTTCCAAAAATATATTTTTTAAAACAATCCTTTGTTATATGAGAGATCAAATTCCAATCACGGAAAGCATGTTTCTGCAAAGGTGACGTGAAAAACGTTTTGGCCATCATTAATGAGACCATTCATTTCTGTTTCATTTCCAATTCATTCTCTTTGAAACAACTGACGTTCAAAGACTTTTCACTCTCACTCACCTGACAGCTTATATCGTTTGCAAACCTAACTTTGGCTACATCGAAATAAAATTCAACTTCCCTTGGCTTCTTGTAAGCCGAAGAATGCTGGCAAATCGCTATAGTGGCAAAGAAAGTAGATAATGTTCTTTCTTTCTCTTTGGAACAATACGGTGCGTTTGACCCCGCCGGTTCGTGCTTGACCCCGATACGTGCGCCGAATGAACTGCGGTCGTAAGCAAATTAATGTGCGAATATTTATGGCAGATTTTAAGTGGTTAATTATATAGGGTTTTCCAATAAGAGGTGTTATTTTGGTATTCAAATAAAAATGCCATTTTTTAATATAAATGATTCTCTTTCACGTGGCCCCAAAGGAAGAAGTCGCAAGGTCTACGCTAACAGCCCAGCATCGATTCAAGACCTCAAAGATGGAATTCGTGAGGCTATCGAGGACACAGGGCAGCCACTTTGCGATTTGGTTATGCAAAATTTCATGAAAAGGATATGGTCCTGTAAGCGTGGTCATGGTGGTCATTTGCCTGATGTTATTTTCCACTATTAACGGCATACCTTCCTCTTCATAATGAACTAAACATCCGATCATTTATATAACAAAATGGCATTTTTCTTTGAATATCAAAATAACACCTCTTATTGGAAAACCCTTTAGTTAGGGAAAAACCCTTCCGATTTGTCCAAATCAAGAACCGCTCCCTCCAGAGGGAAAAAAGCCAGTATTCGATAAACCAGCACATTTCCACCACTTTGGCTTTCTTCCAAATATAATTGGTGAATTGAACCAGTACTTAGTTTTCCCATCACGACCACTTGCATTCAAGGTTAGACGTGACCAAAGTGGTCTACTTTTTATTCTTTGGCGCATGAGTTGGTCATGCAATCATCATGGGTTGGGCGGAATAATTTACTTTGGTAGGAAAATGGCTTATAAAGTAAAAAGAATCAAATTTAATTAGTTGTAAAAATTTTATAATCAATTTTTTTTTTATAAATGTTTATATTTGTGCAATTTGAAAGATAATTTAAGGTTAAATCCTGAATTGCCACCAGCTGCGGATTGGAAATGGTTTAATTGTCTATACGAAGAAATAATTTATTATACATATATAAATTTTGAATAAGTAGTCGAATAAAGCAAATAAATAGACTTTATTACGACTATATGCCTTATTATTACTTTATTGACTTTAGACTTTTTTTACGGCTGTTTGGTTCCGACGACACAGGGTATCCTGTGTGGGGCCAGAAGCTATGTAAGTGCCTGTATGTAAATGTTTAGGTATATTATAAGTAACAAATTAAGGCTGAATATATAGTTAGTTAAAGAACTACATTTAAGTTTGTAATTAAAGTTATCTTTTCCATGCATTGAAAAATGAAAATTACTTTACCCGTAGGTACCGAAAGAGCATCTGGAAGATTATTTAACTATAACGAGAATTGGCGGCCTTATTGCTTAAATCAATACAAACATTTAAACAACAAAAGTGTATTAAAATCTTCTGCACCGCACAATAAATTATTGAGATTACACCAAATGTATCCTAACGAATTAAGTTTCATTCACAGAAGTCTGGTCTCCGATAACCCCCCCAGATGGCTGGATCCTCATCTCGACCATCCCGCCGAGGCCAGAAACTACCACCACCACCACTACTACCACAACAACCACCACTGAGCCCCCAACTACCACCGAATCACCACCAGAAACCATCCTAACCACACAGTCCACCTCCACTTCCGAAGCAACCACACTGCCTCAGGAGACGAGGCCAATCGAAACCGAAGAACCAACAATGAAACCTGAACCATCAACCACCATCCAACTCTCAACCAGTTCCACGACCGAACTACCAACGACCTTCGAACAACCAGCCAGCAACCCACAAACCACCTTAGAACAAAAAACGACGACGACTGAACACTCAACTGTCACAAGTTCTACGACAGAGCAGTCGGTGACGGTCACAACGGCTAAACTGTCAGACCCTGTGACAACGGAAGCGTCATTCCCCGAGTTCACGGTCAACGTCACTCTGACGCCGACGACCACGGTCAGCACGACCGTCAGCTTGGAGAACGTCAGTCTAGTGACGCTGGTCGGCAACTTTAGTGGCGTGACCACCGCAGCGCCGTCTGCCAATGGGACCAGTACAGAAAGTGGTAAGTTATATTCTGATATTATTCCTGTGTTTCAAGAAATCATCTGAACGCAGCCGTCAAATATATTGTCCTCTCGCTCTTACAACGTCTCTTTGAAGACACAGGAATGTGTCATAAAAGTATCTCTCTTTCTTCCTGGCTTTTAGTCCCACATTATGGTCTTCCTTCCTTATCTTCTCCCTCCACTTCAGCCTATTCCCGGTATATTCTTCGGAAGCATCGCACTCTATGAGGTCTTTCTTCACTACGTCCATCCACCTGGGCCTCGATTCTTTTAATGAATTGTAGTACGATGACAGATACACGGCGGGGTCACGTGACGTGTTTTTTCATACCATTGACGGCTAGAAGGTTTGATATCTGTGCGCGCGTAACTTGAAACTGAATCGCCATGGTCACGCAGTTATCATTGTACTACATGCATTAACAGAATCGAAGTCCTGGTTTTCGGTCTTGGTCTGGATCTCCATCCGGAAACGGCCAGACGAGGCGCTTTCTTTCCAACGTCAAGGGGTTTTCTTTTGCATGCCCAAAGCATCTTCGCCTACTCTCTTGTACTGTATGTGTGTCATGAAAGAACAATTCACTAAGGGACTCCAGCGATGTTTAGCTAGCTTTATTCTTTCGAATTGAACCTCCAGGAAAGTTTTATACCTCTGGCAAATGTATGAAACGGTTAAATTATTTTTTATGGTTTCACAATAGCTCTCATAATGTTTATTAGTTTGAGTTTATATCCATTAGTTTATAAATTATTTAGTTTTTGAAATTGAAAAATGTTTGTTTATCACATCAGAATATGTACATAATATAACAAAATTATAGAAAGATAATTATGTAATAAAAAGGGTAGGGCTCAGCTTAGTGCTGTGAGTGCATGCATCTTCACAGCGCTGATTTACAGCCCGTCCCTGTTCTCACTGATAATACATAGCAAAGCTCGCGGATTTCTAAAGAGAACACTATATTGATAACAAAACTTGGTGTATATGCATATTTACTTACTTACGTTGTTGTTAACGTTGAATTAAAATACCTCTCAGATTATTAATTTTTTTTAATTATAAGTACTTCGACGCACAAGAAATCAATCCACACAAACGCGAGCTTTATCTTAAAAACTATTTCCTTCCGGCCAACCATAGGTGATGTGGAAAGAGGATTAACTCTTCATCACTTTCAGACTCATCATCGACGTCATCACCATCATCAACACTGGCCAACGAGACGTCCTCAGTGCCAACAACTACAGCTGAACCCTACAATATGACCAATTACAAAGAAGGTATGATTTTTTCACAATAATACCTTTGTAGGCTCCGTACCAAGATCTCCTTGCCAAGATGAAAGTTACATAGAAGGAAAAATAACTTTTAGGTACTTACCCTAATAGTTATAAGGGTAAGTATAAAAATCTGAAATGCTACAATTTAGTAAGTACGTAATGGAGAACTTGCACTACTAAAATATTTATTGTCATCAAAGAGGCCAAATCATGAAAAATAGATAACAACCTACTCTCAAACTTACCGAATAGACACACAAAATTTCATCAAAATCGGTCAAGCCGTTTCGGAGGAGTATGCGCACTAATACGGTGACATTATAATTTTATATATTAGAAAGAAGAAGAAGATAAACAAAAACATTTACATACAGGCACATACATTGCTTCTGGCTCCACACTACTAGGATACCCTGTGTCGTGGGAACCAGAAACAGCGACATCACAAAAAAATGTAAACATCCGAGACCTGGGGTTTTT
The DNA here is from genome assembly GCA_947310845.1 of Yponomeuta plumbellus. NCBI lineage: Eukaryota > Metazoa > Arthropoda > Insecta > Lepidoptera > Yponomeutidae > Yponomeuta > Yponomeuta plumbellus. The sequence goes on from OX371218.1 coordinate 6,074,733, forward strand.
TTGTCCCCAGCCGGGGTTCGAACCCGGGATCTCTCGCATAGGCAGATGCGCTAGCTGCGGCACAGAGGTCGTCTAATAAAAATAATTCTATCAATAAAAATAATAATAATAACTTCCACACAACACAATCACTTGACCTGATCCCAAACTAGGATACCCTGTGCTATGGAAACCAGGCAAGGACATTACAGAAATCAGAAATCTCAGAAATCAAAAATTTATTTCAACGTAAAGAATTTACATTCTGCTTGTTGAATGTCAATGTACATACAGTTATGTATAATGTTAGCCGCTGCCTTGGGGCCGTCTGTAGTGGAGTAAAAGGCAGCGAAAAAAACTCCACTCTGACCATCTTTTCTCAAATCACCTTAAAGCTAATACAAATCAAACTTACAAAATAATATCTTGGATGTGTTGAACTCTAGACACATTTATCCTCTGATTAAATTTAATATTAAACTACATACTATTTAATGTCATACGTCCTTGTCTTCTAAATAATCGTTGATTTTATAATAAGGTTTTTTGCAAAGAGTGTGCTTAACACAATTCTTAAATCGCGTTGGAGGTAACTCTAATATATCTTGGGGTATCTTGTAGTAGAACCTTATACAGTGCCCCATAAAGGAAGTATTAACTTTTGCAAGTCTAAACGTGGAAATGACAATTTATGTTTATTCCTAGTATTAACGTTATGATGGCTACCAAGTGTTTCGAAGTCTGTAATATTTTTCATTAAGGACATTACAAACATGGAAAAACACCCAGACTGATGCCATGTCATGCGTTGTCTGGTGTACAGTTGAAAGCACATCAACCTTCACATTTTAGTTGCAAAGTATCTCGTAATTCAACGGATTAGAGTGATAGGGCCGACCTCTGTGGCGTAACCGTTAGCGCATCTGCTTACCATGCGAGAGCTCCCGGGTTCGATCCCCGCCTGCGGAGAAAAAAACTCCAGGTCTTGGATGTTTACATGTTTGTGACGTCACTGTTTCTGGTTCCCACGACACAGGGTATCCTAGTGTGGGGCCAGAAGCAATGTATGTGCCTGTATGTAAATGTTTAAGTTTACGTTTATAGGAGTGTATAGGATGATGTGCTGTCGACAGCACAATAAATTCCCGTATTATTTTATCTGACCCGTCGCAAGTACTCAATTTAAAATACGTTTTAAGCAAAGTACGAAATTGCCACACCGCGTGGCCAATCATCAAATTAACGACAAACTGCTATAGTAAAACTAACAAAACAATTGAATAAAACGCGCGATTAAAAATAACAAGTTTAACCTCCAGTTAAGGCGCTGTTAGAGATAACTAAACAATTAAAGTTGCTGCAACTGCGGTAATTTGCCATTTTATATGAACCGTGCTCATCATGGATAAAGTAGAAGAAGGTATTCTCTTCCTAAGTGTCAACGTTTATTGATACTTGGGGATGTTAATTTTGCATACACATTTAGTAAACGCTATAGTCTGCGCGCGATCAAATTGGAATGCGATTTTTTCTCATACCTGGCAAACTCATTCGTTTTGTGATATTATTTGAATGTTTATAAAAAAAAACTCAAGGAAGTGTAAAAATATGTTGTTGAGGAATGCACATACGAAGATTTGCCTGAAAAAAATATTAAGAGCATTAAAAATCAAATATTTTGAATTAAACATTTCCGTAACCTTAGCAGTTGGATTTACGACTTCTTGGGTATCATTTTCAATACAATTTGAAAAGGTTCAACCTTATTCTAAAGACGTGTAAATAAACAATGTTTTACACCACTCGTCGTTGGCTGCAAAAAAACATAAATAGTGAAAATAAAAAAAAGACAGGAGAATACCGACTTCTTGTGTACCTGACAAATGATCACGGCCCGCAATGACTTGGCGTTGTAACATACATCCTCTGCTTTTCCGGGTTAAAAAAGGCTATAATTGAAGTGAGACTTAGTTATTGATAACTATGGTGGCAAGAAACAATAGTAAATTAAATTGGCACGTAATGAGTTGTGAGTATCGCATAGCATAGTATAAATCTATACAACACTAAATGAACAGGCAAACGTTGTTTCGCCGTATAAATTGTTTGTAGGGATTATCATCATCGTCAACCCAGTATGTCCCCACCGAGGGGCACGGGTCTCTTCCCTGAGGAAGGTATAGGCCATACTCCACCACGGGGGCCAAGTCCGGTGGAGGCTTGTAAGACTAGTGGCTGGTCTTACTGTCAGAAGTTACCAAGCCGCCCTAAGGCCTCTGACTTGGCTTAACGACTGCCATCTATCGACGGGAGCCGGCACCAACTGCTTAACGTGCCTTGCGAAGCACGGAACCGCTCGGAAAAATGCCACTAGCGTTAGTCATAGACGACCGTCCGTCAGTCATCCGACCCATCCATGCACTGAACGTGCCCTTTGTTGCTTAACCTTCGTGATCGTTTTAACACCACTTAGGCAGCCGGGCTACGAGCGATTTCCATTTGTATGCCAATCCTATACAGGCAATTTGGGTAATTACCTACCTACGTGACAAAAATATAATTTTTATATTTTGTTGCCGCCATAGATGGGTTTACCTGTGCTGGGTAATGACCTTTCTCCTTTTGGTAATTTGCCACCTCCAAGCCTTAATAATTTTATGTATAATCCATTTATCTATAGTTGGCTTTTTTTTTTTGTTTTAAACAACACTGAATTAAAAACCTTTAGCGGTAGAAAATTCGATACCGTTTGCAAATTTAGTACTAGCTAGCACTAAATTTGTAAACTGTTTCGAGTTTTCTACCGCTAAAGGTTTTTGATTTAGTGTTGTTTAAAAACCAAAAAAAATGCCAAGTATAGATAAATGGATTATATATTATTTTATTTTAATGGACTATGACACTTTAGGTACCCACCTACAACTTCCATACAACATTTTCACAAGATGTTGGATATCAATGTGGTTATCCAAACTAAGACGCCCTTTTGCGAGCTTTGTACTATGCTCAATTTTTATGAGTCTTCTTACTAAAGTCCGTTTTTAATGTGATGCAAAAAAAAATGACGTGGTGTTGCCTCTATAAAATATATAGGTTTACTCGGCTGATTATTTTTTACGGTGAATAGAAGAATCGTGTGACCAAAATCCAAAAAAAAGAGACTCGTGTGACCAAAAGCAAAGTCTAAAAAAACACCTGCTACGTAGGTGTTACACACAATTTTTATATCAATATTAATCAATATTTCAATCAATCAATTTTTATATCAATCCATAGCGTTATATTATGACGTTGAAAAGAGCTATTATAAACAATTTTAGGAGTCATCGGCCCGCCAAAAACTCTACAGATTAAACTTCACACTCTGTAGCTGAGGAATAACATCGTATCAAATCAATTGCCTTTGGCTAAAGAACGTCCAATAAAGTTTGAAAAATGTAATATTTATCAGCTGTCAATATAAAATATGTAGAGCAAAATGGCGCCAAAAACATCACCCTAGACAGACTTTTCACGTTTCACCTCATTGTAAACAAAAACCAATAGGTAATATAAATAACGTATTTATAATAATATATACCTCAAAAGATGAAAACAAATCCATTAACACCCTTGTGCTCTTATGGTCAGAATGGTGTCAAAACAAAATTCTTCAAATTCCCGCACAAAAAACAGCTTTTTTTCTCAGAGTTCAACGACTGGGCCCATGACAATGTCCCTGGTCAGCCTGCCAGCCTCTTCAAACAGCATGATGCCAATAAGTGCAATAAAAAGTAATACAACCCGGCTAAATTGAGAATGGAGGCTTTTTTCTCTATAATTTATAATTAATGTTTGTGAAGATTTTATAATGTTTTTAACGTGTTGCATTAGGTGCTAATCCTGTAATAGTAAGTTATAAGGTTAAATAAATAAATAAATAAATAAATACATACTTGATAACACAAATTTAGATCGCATGTAAATGCGACAAGAATTATGACTTTAAATTTCACAGATGATTTAAAATGCCCTTGGCTCACAATTAATAAAGGGAGGCAAGCATAATCTGTTTAATATAAGGCCACTATGTTTTCTAGAGATTTATTTGAATTGGAACGAGTAGAAAATTATATTATAGAGATACTTTAAAATAAGTTTTTCCACACTATAAACTATCGTACAAAAATTTAATCTGACTACTGTGTTGATAACGAGACGTTCGTAGTTTATAATGACCGCCTTTATTTTGTAATTCTAAGACAAAAATTGCTCGTGCCTGTAACGTAAAGCTACCGTTTCGCCGTGTTACAGACCCTTGAGCAACATGTCATTCTATATTCAGTCAGGTTGTCAGTGACTCGAACCAAACTATAAAAATGTAGAATGTCCACTAACACTAATACTAGGTATTTCTTTATATAAGGTATAAAGAAATACCTTCTTAAATTAGGGGGTAGTTAGTATTACGGGGGGGTAGTATTACGAACGTCTCGTTATCAACACAGTAGTCAGGGCCACACTGTATTTATCTAATACATATATAAAATTCTCGTGTCACAGTGATAGTGCGCATACTACGAAACAGCTTGACCGGTTTGATTAAATTTTATATTATGTTCATTCGGTAGGTCTGAGAACAGGTTTTAGTTCAAAAATAGGTTGTTATCTATTTTTCATAGCCCTAAGTGAAAAAAAAAAATGGCGAAACAACGTTACTAGCTACTCGTAACTAGTATAAGTAATCTATGTGAAAAAGCAATAAGGTATACAGTAGAGAAGAGTACATACTTTGTATAGGAAAATGTGCAACCAATCAGCTTGCAAGGCTTTAATATATTGTTATTAATAAATAGATACATTTTCTTAAATAATTATCTAAGCTTTATCAGTGCGTCCCTCTGTTCTTCAAGCTTTATGCTTGAAGTTTAAATTTCGAACAAAGAGTTGTTGTCAGTAGCCGCGCGATGCGACCGCACGCCACGGCCAATAGCAAGGACGTTTGTAAGCTGCCAGTCTCGTTACATTGTTTTAGTGAAAAATATTCTTTGCAACCAGTGCTGTCAAAATTTATTTTTTTTATTTTTCTTTCGGCGTTCAGAATAGTTATTAAAAATAAAATTGATTGTACCTACATAGAGTTGATATTTTTGTAAAGTGACACAGTTTTTCCAGGTCGTGAAAAATGGCCAGTGTTTTTGTTCCTTTAAAAAAATGGCATAGGTGTTGTGCGAAAAAATTGAAATTGAATGCATCGAGGAATATAAGACAAGTTTTGTAATAGTCACCTGCAACTTGTTTTTAATATGTTGTTAAAAATAAACTAGACGGTTCGTTACTTCATTTAGACTAGGACTATAAAGAAACAACTTTCCGAGAAACTTGTTTGAAATTATTCAGATCGCTTTTGCCCCAGTTTAATATTTAACTTCACCGAACTGAATGAAGGGTACCGGATAATGACAGTACAACAGTGACTTCTTTTTTTGCGACTAATCGAGTGCAGCCGTAACTGAACTAACTTGTATTCATCATACTGGAACTTTGTCGACAAAGTGCCCTTGACTACTCAGCACCTAAAAACTGTACCAACTTAATAATCTCAACCCAGTGCACACGCTCAATCAGCCAAAGACAATAAAAAACTATTACCAAAAAATTCAACCCTCAAGTGCAAGTGCGGTCATTTCGACCACGGACAATAAAAAACTATTGCCAAAAAATTCAACCTTCCGGTGCATGTGCGGTCATTTCGACCACAGACAATTTTCGCCCGCCAAAATGATAATAAACTCGACTCTACTCGTGCTGGCAGTATGCGGGAGACGGCTGTGGCCGGAGGCGCGCATCGTCGGCGGAGCCAAATCTGGCTTCGGCCGGTGGCCGTGGCAGATCTCGCTACGGCAATGGCGGACCTCCACCTACCTGCACAAGTGTGGTGCCGCACTACTCAACGAAAACTGGGCCATAACTGCTGCACATTGCGTTGAACAGTGAGTGGTACATTCTTATTCCATTTTTTTCCTTTCATGCATTTTCCCTTTTCATCCCCTTAATGTCCCTTTTATTTACTTCTTTGTTGCCAAATAAGAAGTAGGTCATAACTGCTGCATATTGCGTTGAATATTTAGTAGTGCATTTTTATTTCCTTTCCTTTGCTACCCTTTTTCCCTTTTTATATCCTTTTGATACCTTTTTACCACTTTCCTGCTCTTTTCCTTTTTTTGTGAACTTCTATCCCTGTTAACCACTTTATTTTCTCTTTTTCATATTTTCTCCATTTCCGGTTCTTTTCAAGCAAAGCGTTGATGCTAAGCGATTGTAAAATGTTCGACATTTATTATCGACAGATAATTGTCAAATGTGCTTAAAGCGAAAGATGAATATAAATATCATTAAATTTTAAAAGTAGCTGTGTATTATGTAATTTAAAAAAAACTCACGCTTGTTATCCCTGAGGGGGTAGGCAGAGGCACCAATCACTAGAACTGGGCCCACGTTTACGTATTATATAATTATCAACCATTATATGAAGTCAACCCTGACTTAGCTGAGAAGAGTGAATGTATGCATATAGGCGGAAAAGGAATTTATTAGTCTCTTCGCAGTAAAGATATGACAGACTTACTGATTATGTATTTTTTAAACAACAGGAAAATAATCGCCGCATCACATACCGCGAAAATCTCAACGATAGCAGAATAATCACTCTGCAGACGAGGGTTAATCTTGCCTATTAAAATACTCTGAAAAGCAAGTATTAACTTGTCAAAGCTCACAGTTAAAAATAACAATATGGACTTTCTTTGCTTTAAACAATAAGGCATCTTTGTAAATGTTTTGTATGTGTTTTTGCTGGTACAATAAAGAATATTCTTATCTTATCTTAACTGCCATTGAGAGGAACGGCAAAAGGCCTTCGGTAAAGGGACAGTGACGTCACCACTCATACAGTCAACAGCTGATGAACCTTTACCCTTTCACGTTTCAGTTCAGTTGCAAATAGGGGACGTCTTAGCAAAGGGCAAGATAAAAATGCCCAAAACCGGCGTGTGTGCATGCAACGACTATACTTGAGCCATAAAAGGGCGAGCGAGAGTTCCGATATGCCTGATATGCCTCCTATATGTGTGAGAGAGAGGTCTTCCAACAAATGTTTATGGTTCAGTTGGCACGTTTGTAATGGCTCAAGTATAATAAATGTCGATGAAACGAAAGTTATCTGTCAGATTAGGGGCAAGTGGCAGTCCCAGAACCATGATTCTAATATCGTTTAACAATACACATAAATCGTCCTCTGTAAAGTTTTATCTAAGGTTTAAAACCAGCCATGTTCGTCTTTCAAGTAATCCCTAATACGGTTCCTATCTAAAAGGGTTCAAGTGTCTTTTGTCCTTAACACAAAATTTATTTTCTTTTTTTAACGCAGTAAAAACGAGCAACGTAGTTTATTTTGGTCAGAAGGATCTGCGTCAAGGCTGGTGTGGACGCATTTGTTCGATTCTTTTCCTGCAACTAAGTTGGGTGGATATTCCAAGCCAAGCAAAAAAGTTCACTGATCATTGACAGGTTTAAAAATAAAAACGGAAGCTCGGCCGAGCGCCTGGGTCCCCTTTACGTATTATACTACTATATAATACAGAATCGCTCGTAGCCTGGGCTGCCTGAGTGATCTTAAACGATCTCTAAAGTTAAGCAACATAGGTACGGCGCGTTCAGTCCATGGATGGGTCACCATCTATGACTAACGCTAGTGGCATGTTTCCGAGCGGTTCCGTGCTTCGCAAGGCACGTTAAGCAGTTGGTGCCGGCTGCTGTCAATAGATGGCAGTCGTTAAGCCAAGTCAGAGGCCCAAGGGCGGCTTGAAAACTTCTGACAGTAAGACCAGCCACTAATCTTACAAGCCTCCACCAATCCGGACTTGGCCCCCGTGGTGGAGTATAGCCTATACCTTCCTCAGGGAAGAGACCCGTGCCCCTTGGTGGGGACATAATGGGTTGATGATGATAATACAAACTATAGATAATACAGATTATAGGCATTGAATTTTCCTATAGATTTTCGAGAAACGGTAGGTGTTACGTATAACTTATACCTGAAAAAGTTTTAGGAAATGTATTATTACTATCATCATCATCAACCCATTATGTCTGTCAGAAGTTTTCAAGCCGCCCTAAGGCCTCTGACTTGGCTTAACGATGCCCTAGGAACAAATAGCCTATTCGTTATAAAAGGGTGTAAAATTGTGTTACTTTTAACTTAACACCTTAACCGACATTCCCGCCCGCAGCGTTCCCCCGTCGGAGCTCCTAGTGCGTCTGGGGGAACACGATTTAGCCAACGAGGCGGAGCCCTACGGGTTCGCGGAGCGACGCGTCCAGATCGTCGCCAGCCATCCGCACTTCGACCCTGCCACCTTCGAGTACGACCTGGCTTTGTTGAGGTGAATATTTACCGTTAGTGCCCTGCCTCTAGGACGCCATGGCGATGTCGCCAGCTACGTATCCAAGCAGTTTGTATTGAATGGCGACGTTGCCAGACCGTCGCCAAGTGAGTTAGGCACTATACATTTCAATATTAACTGCTTGGATACGGTCGCTGGCGTCGCCATGGCGTCCGAGTGAGGCAGGGCACTTACTCATAAAAAATTATTCAACTCAACTCGCAGCTCTACTTATGGCGGTCTTAAGAGACGTCTCAACTAATTTACGGCTTAAAGAATAAAACGTCTTATAAAAACACGATCCCTTAAAATACTCCTCAGAGCCGATTGAAATAATCTATGGTAAAGGGAAAAACGTAACCGCAGTTAATTTCCTGAAATATGATATTATGCCAACAAACTGCATAGCTGTTTGGCGACATTTGTTTAAATAAAGATGTAAAGGTTTATTTTGCAAAAATCAATTAAAAAAAAATGTATTTGTTAGCTCTGTCTTTGGGCGTAGCCAAGATTTTGTTCACGGGTTGGGTAGGGAGATCAGATAAGGAAAATCCCTTAACATAGAACATAGATACCATTAGAAAAAAAGAGCTTTTGAAAGCTCGTTTTTGCAAAAAGTGTCAGTGCAATCTCTCGTCATGTTAATAGTGATCTTCAGGGCACACGACCGAGAGCCTACGGTTCTGGGACTAGAACTGACATCGGCAAAAACCGTTTATAAAGCCTATGGCGTCTAGTCGTAAGTCTTTTGCCCTAGATACACGGCCATGTGCCCTAACAACCACTATCCACTACCACTCACATTTTTACCGCGGATCGGTAAACGTAGTGTAGGACGTCCTCAGACTCGGTGGAGCGAAGATCTTCGCAGGGCGGCTGGCAAGAGCTGGATGAGAGTAGCCGAGGACCGTGCTCAGTGGCGTGCAATGGGAGAGGCCTATGTCCAGCAGTGGACAACCATAGGCCGATGATGATGATGACTCACATTTTTTGCAAAGATGATCTGTAAAAAACAACACAAACTGCATGGAAGCCCTCGAAAAAATTGAGCACTTCGAGTCTGCTAAAATACCGTCTTGGCGCAGATTCTACGAGCCGGTGACGTTCCAACCGAACATTTTGCCGGTGTGCGTGCCTGACAACGATGACGATCACGTGGGGAAGACCGCCTACGTCACCGGTTGGGGACGACTATACGACGGTAAGTCGCTTTAGTAAGAAACATAAATACAATAAAAAAGGGGTGACTGTAGCATAAAAAGGAATAACTTTTTTTCAAAAAGGGGTAACATTTTCATAAAAAGGGTTTACTCTAGCATAAAAAGGGGTCAACCGCGGAAAGAAATAATTAGCTGAATTATTATAAATTCAAAGAATTTCTTTACGACGGTAAGTCGCTTTAGTAAGAAACAGAAATAGCATAAAAAAGGGGTAACTGTAGCATAAAAAGGGATAACTTTTTTTCAAAAAGGGGTAACATTTTCACAAAAAGGGGTAACTCTAGCATAAAAAGGGATCGACCTCGGAAAGAAATAATAATCTGAATTTTTATAAATTCTTTCATTTTGGCGTTCAAAAAGTTGTCTCAAAAGTCTCAGGGGTCAGGCAGGGGTCAAAAAATCAAGAAATTCGTGTGACGTAATTAGTGACGGCCCTCAGTAGAATTAGATAAGTCAGCCTTTAATTGGCAACCTTATAACGTCAAAGCTGTCTAATTTTAAGTATAACTAAAAGAGTTTTATGACAGGGCCGTTGGCTTAACTATTAAATAAAAAAATAAATAAAATTACTGATACTCTCACTCTCACAAATTACATACAGCCAATTTCTGAATTGAGGATATCGCTAAATAACCACTTAACTATAGTGCGGTCTCGCCAAATTTGTCAGAAAAGAGCGTGACAGAACGTTACTTAAGTATTTACTTAGTGAAAATGGATGGTCCAATTCGAGAAATCGCTAAGTTCAATTTCATACATTTGCAAATCGACGTAAGTCCAACTCATGATTTTTGGACTTACGTCGTTTTGCAATTGGGTATTTGACAGGATGTCAAATGAGTTACTTTTAAAACGAAATTTTGTATGAAAATACTTGCTTGTGACGTCACATTTCAGACCACTCTTTTTATGTTTTATCTATTTAAAAATTTTAATAACTAGTAAATGATCAAAAGAAATACATTTTCCGAATACTTTTGTAATTTTTGTTTTAATCGAGCATCTCAAATAATTTATTGTTGATAGTGTCAAATACCGTATTGTATGAAATTGGACTTGGCGATTTGGCGACCATCCAAATGCTCAACTCAGAAACCGGGCCTTAGTTACTGCAAGGAGAACTTACTGTTATGCTAACTGTACCCTTCACAGAGGGTCCGCTGCCGTCGGTGCTGCAAGAGGTTGAGGTCCCAGTGATCAACAACACAGCTTGCGAGGCGATGTACCAGGCGGCTGGCTACAACGAGCACATTCCTAACATCTTCATTTGTGCCGGCCTGAGACGGGGAGGCGCGGACAGTTGTGAAGGTAAGATGCTATTGCTACCAGCCCTTATAATATAACATAACATAACATAGCATAGCATAGCATAGCATAGCATAGCATAGCATAGCATAGCATAGCATAGCATAGCATAGCATAGCATAGCATAACATAGCATAGCATAGCATAGCCTAGCATAGCATAGCATAGCATAGCATAGGATAGCATAGCATAGCATAGCATAGCACAGCACAGCACAGCACAGCACAGCACAGCACAGCACAAAACAGCACAGCACAGCACAGCACAGCACAGCACAGCACAGCACAGCACACCACGCCACGACACGTCACGACACGACACGACACGACACGACACGACACGACACGACACGACACGACACGACACGACACGACACGACACGACACGACACGACACGACACGACACGACACGACACGACACGACACGACACGACACGACACGACACGACACGACACGACACGACACGACACGACACGACACGACACGACACGACACGACACAACACAACACAACACAACACAACACAACACAACATAACATAACATAACATAACACAACATAACATTTACATACAGGCACATACATTGCTTCTGCTGACCCCATACTAGGATACCCTGTGTTGTGAGAACCAGAAACAGCGGCGTCACAAACATGTAAACATCCAAGACCTGGAGTTTTTTTTAAATATTATTTATATTTTATATTATATTTTTTATATTACGGAACTTTCCACTCTATCGGGTTAAGCTTCTAGACAACTCGACAGAGTCAAAATAAGAATGTATAAGACAGTTCGGAGTAGGAGTATGAGATGCCTACTGGGAAAAAAGTCCCAGAATGTAACAGTGTGAGATAAGGTGGTGTGGCATACCGGAAACAAAAGGGCTAAATCAGACAACTCCATACAGTAGAGTCTTACATAATACGGTAGTTAACACGACCAACAATAAATTATTTCATATGCTCGATTAAAACAAAAATTACAAAATATTTCGGAAAATGTATCTCTTTTAGTCAATTACTAGTTATTACAATTTTTAAATAGATGAAACATAAAAAGAGTGCTCTGAAATTTATGACGTCATAAACCGGTATTTTTATACAAAATTCCGTTTTAAAAGTGTCCGTCAACTACCCAATTGCACCCCGAGGGCTGTAAACACTAAGGCCCTTTTGCACTGCTCCGGTCCGGCGTCGGAACCGGAAACAGTCATGAGAAAAATATCGGATGCCGGATTATGCTTCTCCACTTCTTCATCCGATTATAATCGGCAATGGACGTGACGCAGTGCTTTATTAAAATTGCTCGGTTTTTCTATTCGAGGCAGGGGACGTTTTCCACACATTCTATGGGAATGTGTAATAGTATGGGAACATTTTTGGGTTGTATGCGTGGTGCAAAAACGTCTATTGTTTTTGTACGTCGATCACTTCGGACCGGTAAAATACCGTTCCGATCTAGCAAATTATACGACCGTGAAAAACCGGATGCCGGAGTAGTGGAGAAGCTTATTAGTATTCTTCTGTGTTTCTAAATCGGATCGGTAATTAACGTTTGCCGGACCGGAGCAGTGGAGAAAGACCCTTACGGTCTAGTTTGTGGGGAGTCTATTATCTTTGTGGCTGGTTTACACTAAGTTTCTTGTGTGAAATAAAGGATATTCTTATCTTTTACTAACATCTTATCTCGTCATCAGGTGACAGCGGAGGCCCGATGGTGGTCCAACGCGACAGGGATCACCGCTTTGTCCTCGGCGGGGTCATATCCTGGGGGATCGGATGCGCCGAGCCAAACCAGCCTGGCGTATACACCAGGATCTCAGAGTTCCGGGACTGGATCAACCAGATATTGCAGTTTTAGTGGGAACACAACTTCGGAATGACTCACGCCAATGAGTCACTTTGATAATTATGAAAGTTCAACTCGCGCCTGTGGTCAACTCGATATTTACTCGCTTTTACGCGCGGACGACTCATGCCCGTGAGTCACTTTGATAATTGTAAAAGTTATATGCGCGGACGACTCACACCTATGGGTCAACTTGATATTAACTTATAAACTTTCTACGCGCGGATGGCTCATGCACGTGAGTCACTTTGACAATTATAAAAGTTATATGCGCGGACGACTCACACCTATGGGTCAACTTGATATTTACTTTTAAACTTTCTACGCGCGGACGACTCATGTACGTGAGTCAGTTTGACAATCATAAAATTTCGATGCGGGGAGCGGAGTTAATGAAATACTGCATTTTTTTAATGAAAATGCTTCAGTGACTTACGATTGCGAGTCACTGACAAAAAAATGTACGAAGCCAAAATGCATGTCACAGTTTTACGGTCATGTTTATAAAGACACGACTCCTCTAAAACACTCCTCACCAGGGCCGGATCATTCATATGGCTTTATGGGCTTCGGCCCAGGGCACCGTGGATTCAAGGGGCCCCCAATTGAGTCAAGTCAAAGTAAAAAATAGAGGATGATGCGAAAAAATGTTACTCCTTATGTTCTTACTGGCCCGTCTCAAAAATTCTCCCTGTCTATTATAATACATATAAAATATTTTATTGTCCTATTCTTTTCCTACACGTACCTACCCCTAAGTAGTATTAACCGTTCGTCTGATCCGGCCCTCTGCCTCTGAGGAGGGTTGTGAGGAGATTGTGAATGAGACCGTTTGTCTCGTTAGTATGCACGATGCTTCAATTACTAACCAACGTGTGAGAAATCTTGCGCATCTGGAGTTTTTTTGAGGACGATTCATCAAAAGGCTCAACGTGTAAATGAATAATGTTATTTATAAAAACATGATTGCTTAAAACACCAATTAAAATAGTCTGTGGGGGACGTCAGAAGGTAACGATTTAAGCACAGATTAAATAAACTATCTCTGTTTTTATAAATAAAAGACCGTTACGGCCTTGTTTATAAAATCACGATTCCTCTAAAGCACTCCTCAGACGGAGTTTTTAATCTGTGGTTACGACTGTTTCCGTGTAAAATCTCCACCACAGAAAATTTTAATCGGTGTTTTAAGAATTTTCTGACTTTCAATTTGATGTACGGAGCTCTGGTATTTCTGTTTTTAGGAAATATATGAGCCAGATACTTCCGTTCTATCAAAGACGACTCGTGAGTTACATAATAAGTGTGTTATCAGTCTCTAGCTCTATCAGTCACTTTAATAGGTAGCTTGGGTTAGCTCCTAAGTCCAACTTCCGGCTTGACTAACAAGACAAACTATACAGGACTACAGGGAAAGTCGTACTGAATATTAAAGGAGGTTTTTATTTTGGTTATTTCTGATGGATTTTATCCTATTATAATAGGGTCCGAAAGTTAACCGCTTCATAACGGTTATATTGAAAACATAAATATTGAATGTTAAAGATTTTAAAAAATATCAAAATTTTTTTGCTTTTTAATTGATTTTTTGCTTCAGAATAGAGCTCTTAATGTGTTTTTTTAAGGAAAGATTTTAGTGGTTTTTTGACATGCCTTTTAACTAAATACATAATAAAATCCCACTTTAGGAACTCTATTCTAAAAAAATTATAATGAAAAAGCAAAAATATTGCGATATTCAAACATTCAATATCTCCATATCGGTTAACTTTCGGACCCTATTATAATATTATAAAATCCATCAGAAATAACCAAAATAATAACTTCCTTTAATATTCAGTACGACTTTCCCTGTAGCCCTGTATATTCCATATTTTTGGCTGTTACATCTCAGTATGATGGGAGAGTTTACAATTTAGGTCACTATTTAAAGTAGGTAAGTATGTGATTATGTTGGCGACGAAGCCAAGCCATTTTCGACTTAATTTGTTCTGCCAGCTCGCCACAATAGGTAGAGAATATTGAGTTGATTAAAATATAACGATTCGTAAATATAGTATGTACCTACATATGCACAAATTGTGTGATACAAAAATCCTGCCAAAAAACATTCGTAAAATGCAGTTTTAGTACCCACTGTCTTCCGGTCTTATTCATAAAAGCACGATTCCATAAAAACACTCCATAAACGTTGAATAAATCTCGACGTTATGTTCGATTCCGACGAAAATGAGTTTTATACCTTAAATCTCAATTAGACGAGTTTTTTAAAGAGTCGTGTTCTTATAAATAACACCGATCGTCTTAGCTCTGTACTAATGTAACTTCATTTTAGGGGCGCACGAATGGTTTTTTTTACACTTATAAAACTCAATACGATTAAAATCAGTTAACAATTCGGCCAACCTCGGTAATTGTCGTGAATCCCTCGTCTCTCACATAGAGTTATCAATTTACAGACATGACCTTTAATTATATTACTCGTTGTCTTATTGAATACAATACAAGAACGGTATGAGCAACAAAACCTCCTATGTAGCTCAAAACTAACGACCTTTATATTGAAATAAGAAAAATAATTTACTATTTTGACAGTCTGCCTTCTTAGAGCCAATAAAAACAGTTTGATGTATATATGATCAAACAGATGATGATACATTTATGTTTATGAACGCTAATTTCATTCGTGAAAATATTCGATTCTATCAAATTTTATCACAATTAAAACACAATACCTAGTTATGTATCATGGCTTCAACAAATTTAAAGCGTGGTAAAAAAATTGTTGCTCAATCTCGTCAAATTGTAAATAATGTTAACTACTTATTTTAGAAAAGAAGCTAATTTATTTAAAAAGGAGGAAAGTAAATATTATCAAAAAAAATTGGGCAGGGTTTGTGGAGCAACCGGAGTTTCGAAAAGCAGCGTGTTAAAAATTTTGAAGGAAAACGATAATCTCTCAGATCAGTAAAATTAATGTATGTCGCTTCTGCTTAAACTTAGGTCTAACGGTTAGTAATGTCATCTTGGCAGGTGCTATACATTGCGCTTATGATACTTCAAATTGAATGCTACCTAAAAGAAATCGCGGTAATGTATTTCGTGTCATTTCCGTCTCCGGATTTAGGCGATGATATCCGAGAAAAGCCGAAGTGTTAACTGATTTTAATCGTATTGTAAGTATGATGACTTGTGTGTGAATGATGTCTTACTACTAAAGGTGCATGCACACACTTAGCCTCATTGTGTGGGTGAGGTGAGGTGACCGTATATCGTGAACTACCTAATAATGAAACGAAAGTTGTCAAAAGTTGACTCGCCTCGTAAGCTAATGTACATGCACCCTTAGTAATGTGTATTTTTTTATTTTATTTTATTGTATAAGACAATCGTAATTTTTTTATTATAGATTGTGTTCATAGGTTTTGCTTTTGGCAAAACTATAATCATTGATAGGTTTTCACTGAACGACGAATTTATTTGTATTTTTGTAGGTTTTAAGTTTATTTATTTTGTTTTTCATATTATTACGTTTGGTTAAAACAGATGTTCTAAATTGAGGTAGTACGTATATAAACCTCTATTTATTTTAGTAATAATTAGGATTTAGTATCAAATTTTAAGTAAGTATAATATGTAAATAATTTAAAAAGTATTTCTACGATCAAATGCATTTAGATATAGCTATAGCCAATAGAAATAAATTCTTATTAAAAATTTATATTTATATTGTTTAAGGAAATGCTTTAGTAAAATTTTATTTCAATAAAAAATGTGTTGATATCATTCTTTAATTTTATGCTATAAAATGTAATTTTTTTTTACATACAGGCACATACATTGCTTCTGGCCCCACACTAGGATACCCTGTGCCGTGGGAACCAGAAACAGCGACGTCACAAACATGTAAACATCCAAGACCTGGAGTTTTTTTTTCTCAACTGCCGGGGATCGAACCCGGGACCTCGCATGATAAGCAGATGCGTTAACCGCTACGCCACAGAGGACGCCACGATTTCTCGACTAGGGTGACATCTATTGTTGAGTAGCTAACTACCTACTTACTTTCCTAACATGGAGCCCAGACTTAAAGTACTTCAGTATTAAATTAGGCCGCTAGGTGGCGTACAATGTACAACGAAGAATATTTTATTTTATTTCTGGTAACTAAACAAAATGTACATTAATTTATTTGGTTTGAATAATATTTTTATAAAATAGTAGTATATAAGCCTAGCATAAAAATACATTACTTTATTCAAGAGACGCATTAAACCTACGCAACTACGCTAAAATCCTGCATCGCGCAATGAAAGTGTTTTTAAATTTCAGTATATATACTACACGTTGCTTCATACTGACGTACTTGCTTCGGCAGTACATATACTAAAATTGGAACGATACAGAGAAGATTAGCATGGCCCCTGCGCAAGGATGACACGCAAAATCGTGAAGCGTTCCACATTTTTTGGCCCATACCGATACCAATATTTTGGGTAAGTAGCAAAATAATATGAGACAGTACATAATATAGAAACAGTACATATCACTGGAGATAATTCTGACAACACATCTTGGTTTCTCGAGGTGTGCTACGCTAAGCTTTTACTTAGTACCGCAGCATCGTCAACTGCCACGCCATATTCCACAGTATGCTATAGTACCTATATTAACTGAAAAACAGAGTAGAGGGTCGATTCGAGACGATGAAGTCTATGAGCCGTATTCAGAAGATCTAAAAAAAAAAATATATGGCTGTCAAAGGAATGCAATTTTGGACCTCAGCCCAATAGCCATGTGTGATACGTCATAAAATAGGTCTCAGCGAGCTGAACAAAAGTTACTATGACGCCAACAGCAAAATGTTTGTCCTTTCGGAGTTATATAGTATTGAAAAAAAACTAACATTTTCAACAAAATATAACTCCGAAACGACAAACATTTGGCTGTTGACGTAGTAGTAACTTTTGTTCAGCTCGCTGAGACCTATTTTATGATGTATCACAAATGGCTATTGGGCTGAGGTCCAAAAATGCATTCCTTTGACAGCCGTATTATTTTATTTTTTTTAGTTCTTCTGAAAACGGCTCATTGGCGTTTACAGTAGGGATGTAAATTAATAACCACCTTGGGCACGGGCATTTAACTATTAGGTACTTTCACAAAGTGGAGTTTATTGGTACCTACCTATCTCCCGGCCACGCCCAACAGATAACTCCAGAAGTAAACGATTAAACTAACGCTCATTGGGGGAGAGCATGTCCAGTAGTGGACTAGTATAGCCTGATGATGATGATGAAACGATTAGTTTGAAGTAATCAATGCAACCGATTATTCGTCGGTTTTAAAAATGGACTCGGTAACTAGGTACTTAATTACTAGTTGCAGTTCACAGCTGATGTTGAAGCGACGACGGGACCCGGGGTAGGTACGAACTCTTGACTGTAATCTGTCTGTATCTGTGGGCATCTCATGATAACTGTACCTACGTACCTACTTCCTCATTATTTGTACCTACTTCTTCATTATTTGTACCATGGTGAACCGGGCCACATAATTACTGTATAATGGGGTGGGCCCAGACTATCCTAAAGTGGCCAGAATGGACGCTCCCCCATGCTCCTGCATGGGTAGCATGGTGATACAAGTCACGTTTTGTGGTGCTATAATGTCAGAATTTGACTATAAATATACTGCCTCTCTATCACGTAACTATCCAGGCTATCGGGTTAGCCATTTTGACAACTACATCGTGTCAAAAAAAGTATGCACTTGACAGTTAGGAGTAGAGCTAAATCATACGACTTCATACAAAGGTACTTACGTAATAGAGCACTTGGAAAGTCGCGACTGACAAGTGGGGCGTCGTATTAGACTAACTGCAGCAATCTTATACAGTAGAACCTCGATTATCCGATCGACCGCTTAACCAAACTAGCTACGAACCCTACACCCCACTACCTTTCCCAAAGAAAAGTTAGGACTAGCTCTAAAAGTTAGGTTAGACAGTAGCTCGTAGCCTGGGCTGCCTGAGTGATCTTAAACGATCACGAAGGTTAAGCAACATACAGCGCGTTCAGTCCATGGATGGGTCACCGTCTATGACTAACGCTAGTGGCATTTTTCCGAGCGATTCCGTGCTTCGCAAGGCACGTTAAGCAGTTGGTGCCGGCTGCCGTCGATAGATGGCAGTCGTTAAACCAAGTCAGAGGCCTTAGCCCTAAGCCGCCCGGATTGAAAACTTCTGACAGTAAGACCAGCCAATAGTCTTACAAGCCTCCACCAATCCAGACTTAGCCCCTGTGGTGGAGTATGGCTATACCTTCCTCAGGGAAGAGAACTGTGCCCCTCGGTGGGGTCATAATGGGTTGATGATGAGACAGTATAATATCTTGATTATGCACCGTGACCACAGTTGGAAATACATGTGACTCCTACTAGCCGTTAAGTGATAGAATTTATGTGGCTTTTGTTGGGTTAATGGTTAAAAAAATATAATTGACCTAAGATGTGATGAGAAAACTGTTTTGATAACTGAGAAAAGTTAAAACTACTCGTATGTAACATGAACTGAAATGACAATTTAACTCGATAAATATATGGCAAACTGTTTTGTTACAACAATCTGCGGGTAAAATCCTTCAAGAGTAAAACAATGAAACGCCAAATTTTTTTACAGTACTTTATTAACTCAAGCTATAGAGCTCGCGTTGGAAGCTATACGGGGCCAAAGGTCTGCACACTCCTTAGCGACGGGCCCAGTAATAGCAGAGCCTTTCATTTCTCCCTTGTTGTTTACTATGACGCCCGCATTGTCCTCGAAGTATATAAAGACACCATCACGCCTCCTAAACGGTTTCCGTTGCCGGATCACCACCGCTGGCATTACCTGAGGAGCACACATTGAGTTATTAAAGGAGCAGGTAAGGCAGAGCTTGATGGTAACGCATTGCAGTGTAATAGTTTAGTAGACCAAAATTAGCCTTATTTGCAAAAACATTTATGTTTAAATTGACAAATTCGCTGGGCGAAAATTTTGCATGATTACCAGCGCCAGGCACAAAGGTACAAAAAAAACAATACTAGGCCGGTCTTTAACAGATGTTTGTGTTAAATTGCTGCTTCAAGTTCTTACATAAAAGACAAACAGAAGTAAGTCTAGCAGACAAAGTTTTTTAAAATGTACCTCCAGCTCCATTATCCACAGTTTAAGACAGGAAAATCATATTGTCCTTTTTAAAATATGTTTTGTTTTAATTAATGTTTGCATTCAGCAATCCATCAACTCATTTGTGCATCAATGTAATATAAACATCTGTCAGTGAGAGATCAAGTGATTACTGATTAGGTATACTTGAGCTAAAGAGATGTAGCTGCCAATTCCTAGCCTTTATTGCGCAAGCTCTTACTGGGTAGAACATAATCGGTTTTATTTTTTTAAGCCTCTCCAGTTGTGGAAAACACTAAAATGGATAACCCAACACAGTAATAAAGAGAGGGGCCAAGGTCCTAACTGCTAATGATTTTGCGAAAGTTACTGCTTCTATGAACAAAAAAAATAGTTCATTCCTTTCAATGTTGGAAAAGATTAATTAAAAACTAATTTTTACAAATACTGGCTTTTGTTGTACTGTTGTTCCTGCAAAAACATTTTCGGCCTTATTTACAAAGCATGATTCCTGATTTTAACCGGTGCTTAAAGCAATCAATTTTTTAAGACTGTTAGTTTATAACATCACTAATGTGAGGTTGGCAGCTAATTTGATGCTTAAAACCTGGGGTGTATATAATAAACATATATGCAAGTTATATCCATAAGGAGTTGTCAGATTTAGCCTACACCAAACTGACAAATTTTAATAACAATTTATCTTTGAAGCAGTCAATAATATGGTAAGCCTGATAGAGTAGAGCTAATGATAGAAGTTGGGCGAAAGTGCTTTATTTTTTTTTGACCATGAACACTTTCGTAAATTAAAATTAGGGTATTTTGGTTTAGAATATATTTTAAACAGGATTATTTTCTGAATTGCAAGAATCTTATCAGCTAATTACTAGTAGGTACAAAATACATGAAAAAGCACATTAGCATGTTTAACAAATGCTCAAAATCCCCATTTTACTATTGATCAAGTAAACATGAATGAAAGCATAATAATAACGCTCAGTCAGCCAAGGCGTATCAACAGACTGTTTGTAACAATTCAGCTATAAAAATAGCGAAACCTTTGGTGTATCATCATTGCGTTATCAATGTTAACTTCCATTCAACCTAAGTTGTAAAAATACATAAGTCTGGTTTACCTATTAATTATGGTTACTACATGTTATTAAGGAGGTTAGGAATTTGCTTCAAAAGCATGTAAAACTTCAATATTTATATTAAATACATGGATGATACACAGCATAATTAGTCTCACTTTCAAGAAGTTTATTTATACTGGTGCAAGGGGGCAAGACAAATAATGCATAACAAAAAAGTAGTACATATCATTCAGAATTTCAACAGCTCTCAAAATTAATTTATTATATCTAAGAGTTTGAAAGTGACATACCTTTTTCCTGAGTTCAGGTTTCCCCTTCTTGACGGTAGCAACAATCATGTCACCAGATGCCGCAGCTGGGAGTCTGTTCAGGCGACCCTTGATGCCCTGCACGGCGATGACATACAGGTTTTTGGCTCCTGAAATTATGTTAGGATGGGAATGGTAAAGAAAAAATATGGTTTATTTTAGTAGTAACAAATGTAAATTAACTTTGCTTGTTATTGGTTATTTTAGGTCTCAATGGTGGAAACAACAAATGACCACCAAAGCATCGCAAACCGAACTTCTTCAGACACAGCCAAGGAAGAAATCATCATGATTCAAAACACGATGTGTGTTTTATCAATTTGGTATCATCACAGTTCAGTCAAATGTGCTTTTTAGGTTAGGAATTGTTTGGGGGGGGGCTTTATTTACCTGTGTTGTCTGCGCAATTGATCACAGCACCCACTGGGAGACCCAGCGAGATGCGGAACTTCGCTCCTGCGGAACCACCACGTCCTAAAAGAGAAATACAAAAAATTACTCATCTTGCACCACAACACTTCGGATGTATGAAACGCTAAGTAGAAATCGCGGAAATGCCGAAATAAACCACGGATTATCCTCGAAAATGGATAGGTTTTATATTTCAGGTCTTAATTAGTTATTTATTGTGCAGATTCCATGGATTTTTGGCGATATTTTGTAGATTTACACACCTCTCTTGGACATCTTGTTTCACGGTTTTTGACAAGAGGAGTAAAAGAACATGAAGTTAGCAACTTGGCAGGAAGCAAATGAGTTTTCGTTCATAAACCACTAATAGAGTGACGTGAAGTTAGGTGCAGGGTTCTAAAGTGCGTGCGAATCTTGTGTACATTTTTTACGATACCTACGTGTTTCCCAAAAATGAAATTTGAATAAAATAAATGATAAAAAAAAAGTACAACCAAGAAAGAATCTGTTCAACATTGTAAAATTTCTAAACGAAATAACGTTTCAATTTACGAATGGATGAAAATTGTATTGTAAACAAGCATTGAAGTCAATGAAAGAGAAAACAAATTAAAATTTAAAAAGAATTGTTAGTTTTATTTTTAATCGTTGATGGTTTTACTCCCTCCACGGTTTTAATCGTGGCACAATCAACCGTTTTAATAGTTTTCTCAGAGGGAAAAACCCTGAAGTCTGCCTGGGCCTACGAACTGAAGTTGCAACAAAAAAAATACGGCCAAGTGCGAGTCGCACTCGCAGACTAAGGGTTTCGTACCATTATCTATACAGCATTTGAATATGTGATGCGCCTACGTCTTGCAATTATAATAAAAACCGGAAAAAGTCGGGACTCCTTCTTTAATCTATCTATTTTATTCCGTTTCTAGTAGTTGTTATAGCGGCTGCAGAAATACAACATCTGTCATTATACGAACAGATGGACGTTCGGACCGACAGACAAACATACTGTGCAGTCTAAGTGAAAGGATTCCGCTTTTATCCTTTGGTACGGAATCCTAAAAAGCATTCTCAATCTTTCCAACGACTCGGCGATACTGTTGCTAGAAATCGACGAGATCAAAAAAGAATATTGATACATCCTGGCCATAAATATTTCTGAGAAAAAGGATTCTTGGTATGGCATCTTTACAGTGGCGGCGTAGCAAAGGTATCAACCCGGGGCGGTTTTCTATTTGTGCACCCCCAAAATAAAACATCAAATACAAGACTTACTAAACGTGCTTTAAGTGTCTTTATTTATATTTTGAAATATTCAATAATTTTATCGAAATTTACTTTACTGTCCTTTTCGATGGACAATTTGGAAAGATCTTGGCTAACTTAAGTAATTTTTTATTAATTTTAATTTAGAGCAACTTCTTTGACAAGAAGCCACTGAAACACAAATAGTAAAAAAAATCTTAGGCAAAGCGCTACATTTTATAATTAACTAGCAGTGCCCGCGACTTCATCCGCGCGGGACTTGGAAAAAAAGGTAGCTTATTATGAATGTTTTAAATTTATCAATGGCATGAAGCTTCTCTGTACACAATGTTTGACGTTGTTTTATTTTCCGGTAGTAAAATGTACTGTTTATCTGGAGACTCAACTCGTGATAAACCAACATAATATCTAGTTGTCCATGCGAAAAACACTCTTTTCGTAGGTCGATTCCGACAACGGAGAAAGTTTGTCCCTGGGACTTATTAATAGTCATCGCAAATGATGTTTTTACGGGAAACTGCGAAGATTTTCATGTCAGACAAATTTCAAATCGGACAAAAAACTCAAACAAACAGTCAAACAAATAATCAACATGCATCGGACAATACAATGCATTTTCATGTAAATCAAATAAAATGATGTCTTACACACACAAACTTCCATATCCCTGTTTACCCCCTTTGGAGCTGAATTTCGAAAAACTGTAAAATAATTATATCATTAATTGTTTCAAAGATTAGGTATGTATGCCAAATATCATGAAAATCGGACAAACAAAATTAGTCTGACACAAACCCCTGTTAACCCCATTTGCAGCTGAATTTCGAAAAACTGTAAAATACGTATTTCATTAATTGTTACAAAGATTATGTATTCCGAATTTGACGAAAATCGAAGAAATAAAATTAAGTCCGATACTAGCTTCCGCACCCCTGTTTACCCCTTTTAGAGCTGAATTTCGAAAAACGGTGAAATACTTGTTTCATAAATTTTGACTAAGATCATTTGTGCCGATTTCATTCAGATCAGACAATTAAAAAAACACAAACAAAAAAAGAAACATTTTTCCCTGTTTATAATAATATTAGTATGGGTATAGAAGTATAGGTATAGATAGTACAGATAGATAGAAGTATAGTTATAGACTTCAGAAGCTCCAAGGTAGTCTGGACCCCAAGACACTGGACCTCTTCTTGGCAAGAAATGCTGGCGGCTTCCAAGTGGCGCCTCAGACGTAAAATCTCCAAAATCATTTCTTCCGCAGTAAATTGGTCATTAACTTTCGTAAGATTTGGAACTACATCCCGTAGCTGTAACAAAAAAATAAGATGAATGTAAATTAAAATGTAAGTAGTTGTAACGAAGAGTAACTAACCTCACAGATAAACCTACACAGGTTTGAGTGACGGTTTCTTGTATTATAATATGTACTAGCTTACGCCCGCGACTCCGTCCGCGTGGACTTTAGTTATCCAACCCCGTTCACTCCCTTAAGGGTTAAATTTAGAAAAACGGTGAAACACGTGTTCAATCAATTGTGTTGTAGAGTATTTATTTCAAGTTTCAAGAAAAACAGACAACATTTTTTTTACCTCCCATACAAACTTTAACACCGCCGTTTACCCCTTTAGAGGGTGAGTTTCAAAAAATCCTTTCTTAATGCTCCCCTAGGCTCCCTAAGGAACTCCCATGCCAAATTTCAACCCCCTAGGTTCAGTAGTTTGGGCTCTGCGTTGATTCTAAGTCAGTCAATCAGTCAGTTTCTTCTTTTATATATTTAGAAGATTGTGAATTTTCTTGAATAAATGATTTAAAAAAAAAGCTCTTCTTCTGTTGACGTTAGCAGAGTGTGAGAGAGAGAGCAGAGGGTGAGCAACGCCAAATGTCTTGAGAATGTCATCCATTGCCCAGTAGCAATGGTCTAGTTCTCCGTAAAATCCATCTAGACATTCTAACATAGCTCTCTGCAGCTCTTCTGGAAGGAGTTGTCAACTTGTCACCACGTTGTCACCCCTCGGTGCTTGGCACCCGGGGCGGACCGCCCCCATCGCCCCCCTCTACGCCGCCACTGCATCTTTAATATATCCCATGAAGCTGCGAAACTACCGAACTCCTAAGTTAACGTAAAAAAGTATCTTTTTTATCTTCTTTGTACCATTTTTTTGTCACTAAAATTATTTCCTTTGTTTATTAATTTCACTATTATTGTTATTAAAATTATTTATTTGACTTACTAAATCTTAGGCAGGCTTAATACTAAATTGGTGTAAGTAGTATTATTATTATCATCATTATGACGTTCATGTCATTATCTCTAATTAAGACTACTTTCAATGATAATAATATGCCACGCACGGTCAGTGGGCAGACCTGCGCACATTGTTTTTTTAGCCCCAAAAAAGTGACACCCTCAGTTTATTGCTCTACTTGATTCAGCTATGTGTTTAATGACACGAGTAGAACTCCCAACAAGAGTCCAATGAACATAGTTTTTTTTTTAAATCAAAATGTTTTCGTGACCTCGTAGGTGCTACTCATAATAAAGAACGAGTCTGTGGTAGCCACAGGCTCTACTTCAAAGTCTTAAAATAAATAAAAATAAAAACCAAAATCTATAAAAATTATTATTGCTTCGTTATTAGGCAAAGTTTCAACAAATTAATAGCTCTTAAATATGTGCCTCTAATAGCTCTAAACATCCAAGATACAACGATCATTCAAGCCTTCATAGATTTTTTTACAGGATTTTTTTCTTATTTTATTAATACGAAGGTCACGGAAACTTTTTGATTAAAAAAAACTATGATCATTGGACTCCTGGGAGTTCTACTCGTGTCATTTAAACACATAGCTAAATCAATTAGAGCAATAAACTGAGGATGTCACTTTTTTGGGGCTAAAAAAACACTGGCTGCGGCCCGAAGATGGTCGGACGATGTCGTTGAGTCGGTGGAAGGTCCGTGGATGCGAATGGCGAGAGACCGTGTGAAATGGCATTTGGGGGAAAAGGCCTATACTCACCAGTGGGCAGCGGTGGGCTGATGATGATGATGATGTCACGCACACACAACTATTTGCACACTGGTAATGTCGTTAAAGCATATTGGCCCAACCTATGTTAATTTACATCTATATAACATGCATGATAACATGTACTACCTAGCTTTCGCCCGCAACTTCGTTTGCATGAATGAGTAATTAAAAATTCCTGTCCTTCTCCGGGACTATCTTCATACCGAATTTCATCTGAATCCATTAAGCCGTAATTGAATTATTGATTAATAAACACCCAATTAGGTATGTAATTTTTTTTATAAATATAAAGGTACATGTAATAAGTATGATGACTGACACAATGTTTGAGCAAGTAAATTGATTTGATTTTATGGGATTGTATGTTACCCATATGATTTTAACTTGTATGTACCTTTTGTTTAGTCTATTTTACGTAATGGAATTTCTTACAGTGAGCTTTTGGAAAAAGCGGCCAAGTACGAGTCGGACTCGTGCCCCTTCATGCAGCACGAGTCCTACTCGCAATTGGCCGGTTCCATACCATTACTTATAAAAATGGCAAAAAAATCACGTTTGTGATACTTCCACTTTGTGTATTTATTTTTAAAGTGAATAATATAAATCAATATTCTGTACATATTTCAAGCGTCTATATTCTGTTGCCGTTATCAAAATCGAGCAAAAAGTAACAAAAAAAAAAATCACGTTTGTTTTATTGTAGCACCCTTAAATATTTTATTTTATTCTGTTTTTAGTATTTGTTGTTGTCACGGTTCATGAGATACACCCTGGTGACAGACGCATGGACGGACAGACGCATGTTCGGACGGACAGACGGATGGACGGACGGACAGCGGAGTCTCAGTAATATGGTCCGTAAGAAACCCTAAAACGGAACGTTTGTGCACAGACTAATTATTTTTTAGCCACTGATTGAGTATCTTTTGCAATAGAAATAAAAAAGTAAACTGTCAAATTCGTATGCCGCTTGGTCATTGCTGTGATTGTGCGTTTTTAGGAAATATTTAGCTAAGTCAAAGATTATTGTATTTTATAACCAATCATGGCTTTCACGGGTGACTACATGAATCCGGCTCCCTTGTGGCAGAACGGGCCATCTCCAGGCGCTTTCTACCACTTCCCAGGCAACGGCTCCACGCTTGGACCCGTAAAACACATCGCCCAAGACTATACTCAGCAGTAAGTGGTCCAAACCCTTCTCGATTTCACTGCGAGCCAACCCGTACAGAAAATTCGGCAAGTATGACAAAATCCCTTGTAAATTTACACCTATAATTTTCCAGTAAACCCCGTTCCTCCTCACGTGAAATGAAGTGCATCGGTAAAGCTCATGCCTGACATGCGTGGGTTCAAATCTCTATGTTCTAGTTTTCATCATTTCATTGTGACTTTGAAGTTGTATTCGCAGCCACTCTCCCTAAAGGCGAAGGAAAATACTATGAGGAAAACCAGTTGTCTAGTGTTCACATACATCAGCACTTGCGACATACAAAGGTCCCACTATCAAGCTAACCTGAAAATCCCAAGTCTCATGATCCATACACTACTTCCTAAAAAGACTCGAAAGAAAGAAGAAGAAGAAAGAGGAAACATTTCGCACTCCCGCTATAACACTGACACGTACCTCCCAAACAATGACTTTGGACTATAGACCACACTCAATTGAAAGAAAACTATTTTTTGAATGCTCATGCTTTTAGAGTTATGACATTATTTTAGCGAGGGTGCGATTTTATTTGTCGTAGCAGCACAATACATTGCTACTTAATGACCATTGAAATTGATAACTTTAGTAGGTACTGTAAGTTTAGGCAACGTAGGATATTCTCATTTATTAAGGAAAAAGATGTTTGATAATAAATACCCAATAATTTTGTCAAGGATCAGTATCCTTGACAAAATCAGTATCCTTGTTCAGTAACAAAAGCATAGAGAAATAGTAGATTACGTGAAAGAGGAAATGACAAAGAAATTATGCTTATGTTCTTGTTACCGTGTGCCAACAGCTCGGCAACGCCTATTACCACAACAACTACGGTTATTGGGATCAAGTTCGACAAGGGTTGCGTCATTGCTGCGGACACCTTGGGCTCTTACGGCTCTCTGGCTCGTTTCCGTGACTGCCCGCGAGTCCAGAAGGTCAATGACATCATTCTTTTGGGCTCCGGAGGTGACTACGCCGACTATCAGTATTTGAAAGACATCCTCGAGCAGAAAATGTAAGTAAATTTATAATTTTCTCGAACATAGTGTGACTGACAGAAGCTTGGTCTCGACAGAATATTTAATAAGCATTGTAGGGGTTTAATTGGTTAAATTACATTAGGTAACCGCTACAAATACTGAGCTGAATCCAATTTAGAGATTCTAAATCGGACCTAGAAAGTAGTATAAGGACTCAAGAAAATTATGAAAATGCTAATGCTCATTACAAAGAGTTATTCGAAGTGGTGTGGGGTAGTTTTAAAATGATTTTTAAATTGCGCCATCTAAAAAGCAAGGACAATAGAGTAGGATTTAGTGAATGAGCAACGTCAGGTATTCGAACGAGCAGAGACACACTTTATGAATTATATGACAAAAAGACGGTAAATTTGCCGAATCACGGCTCCACCTCGAAAGTGCTCCAAATTTTTTTCTATTGTTTTTCACCACTAATACAGAGTATCCCGAGTAATATTGAGGAGGCGCATGGCTTTGGACCCGTAAAAAAAAAAAACAAGAGGCAAGGTAAGAACGCATCAAAGTTGAGTCTGTTTTCGATCTTACATAGAGAACCTAACGCTCCGACGCGCTCCGCTTCGCTACGCGCGTCGTCGCACCTATATTTCTGTTGTCACGTATTCTTCACATCGCCGACTCTGTATTAGTGGTGAAAAACAATAAAAAAAAATTTGGAGCACTTTCGAGGTGGAGCCGTGATTCAAATAATGAAACGGGGGGTCGGCGATGTAAAGAATACGTGACATCAGAAATATAGGTGCGACGACGCGCGCAGCGAAGCGCGTCGGAGCGTTACGTTCTCTATGTAAGATCGAAAACAGACTCTACTTTGATGCGTTCTTACCTTCCAAAGCCATGCGCCTCCTCAATATTACTCGGGATACTCTGTATTATATCTTGATTTTTTAATTAGGTGGACTAAACAGGCAGTTCAAAAAGCTCTTATTTTTTTTAAATATTGCCAGAGCAAGATCGTAGTGATATGACTTGATGTGTTCATTGAATGTTCGATTTCATTCAATCATTCACTCTTCAATTTTATTTCCTTTATTTGGGGAAAATAATTTCACTTAATCCTAATCATTAAATACCTACCAATTAAACAAACATTCCTGCATCTGAAAAACCCACAAACTTTAGGAAATATTTCGTTTAAGTAACGAGATGACAACCCGACTAGACATATAATATCCACTTTTTTTTCATAAGGTTTAGATGATAACTCTGTAGTTAACCGTTTTCAACAAATAATATTTTGGCTAGTGATAGATTCGTATACCATATTGTGTACAGTATCTTCTTTATATAGTAGGTATTTATTGGTCACATTGTAACACCTCAGCCTTTAACGCTTGAATAATAAAGTTTTGCCTTCAAAACATACTTTATTTTTCATTATATCTTGAAGGATCAATACAATAGTATCATGGCTGGGTTCCTCATCACAAATTAAAAACAATAAATAAATTTATAAACCTAATAGCCAGTGAATCTAACGACATAATATGCGACTTAGACAATAATCCACATGTGCCATCTAGGAAAAAAGAGAAAGCTCTTTTCCCAATGTAGAATTACAGCTTTCATTATTGTATCGATCACATGTTTTTGTTCAGTATTTAATTTTTTTTTTTCCATAGTATCTATTTGATTTTCCATTTCAATAAATTTATTAGCTAAGCAAAACGAACCTTGTACCAAAATCTTTAAACGTGTTTAGTTGCTAATTTTATTTTAATGTGAACTCTTTGTATAGTTTGACAATACAAAGCGCTAACACATTTTAAAATCGAGGTGCAATTCGTCCTAAGACTTTAAAAGTGATTAAAATTTTAAATCTAGTTTTTATTTTATTTTTTCCCATTCCAAAACAGACAGGAATGAATATGGTATGTCTGTCATGTTGTTAAGTTATAAATGTATAATTTTATCACGAAATCCTCTAACTTAAGTATCATTTAATTTTACAGTTTATTCTATCTAATCAGCCCGTAAATAGAGCCCACTGTTGGGCATAGGGCTCTTCTCTTTCACGCCAACCCATCCGGTCCAGTGTCTCCCAGCCGCTTTCACAATGTCGTCGGCCCATCGGGCTGGTGGTCTGCCCACCGACCGTCGACCCGTTCTTGGCCACCACTCAGTGGCTTCCTTAGTCCACCGGCCGTCTTCCCGCCTAACCAAATGTCCCGCCCGTCTCCATTTTAGCTTAGTAATTCGTGTGCGTACGTAGAGTCTAAAATGTAATTTAATTTGTTTATTGGAGTGTAAAACAGGTAACAAACAATCACAAAACTAAATCTTAAATCACTCAGGGCCGGGCGAGCGAGTTACATTACATACACCAGTCTGCAATTGAATGAACGAATGATTGAATGAAAATGTTTATTATTCGATCACTCTGAGCACAACACTATTTTTTATTTTCCCTTAAGTGGCAACCCACCAACTGTCAGTTTAGTCCACATAATTAAAAATCAGAGTATAGTGTTGAAAAACAATAGAAAAAAATTTGGAGCACTTTCGAGGAGGAGCCGTGTCTCGGCAAATTTACCAAAAAGACTTATACATATGACGCCAACTTCATACTGTACGTAAAAACATATTCAAAATGATTTAAGGCCGTCTGCCATAAAGCTAAATGCGATCATATAAAAGGTAAAATCCTACAATCACCGAATAAAGTAAAAACAATTTGGACCATAATAAATAGAGAAGCGGGTAAAGCGGGGTAAAGTAGGAGACCAAGATATTTCACTTAAGATTGATGACAAAATAATAACCACAAATGAAGGTATCGCTGCAGCTTTCGAACAGTTCTTCACTAATATCCCAATCGTAACTACAGCTCCGTCAGACTGTATGTTCCAGACTTCATGAAATATAGTAGGTTAGTACCCTTATTTAAAAGCGGCGATAAACAAGATCCAACAAATTTTAGACCCGTTTCAGTCCTACCAGTATTAAGTAAAATATTTGAAAGAATTATCTTAGATCAATTACTCATTCATTTCAATAATCACCAACTCCTCCATAGTCAGCAGTTCGGTTTCATTAAAGGGCGGAATACAACAGACGCTGGAGTCATGTTAGTTAAACATATTTTCAGTGCGTAGGAGGATCATAATGACACTATAGGAGTATTTTGTGATCTGTCAAAGGCATTCGATTGTGTAGACCACAAAACATTACTCTCAAAGTTAAAACACTATGGAATAAAAAAATTAAGTTTAGATCTTTTAAAACCATATTTAGAAGGAAGGGTTCAAAAAGCAGACATATGTAAATCGTATTAAATCGTCAGGTTCATTTGTAAATTTTCTTTTTGTGTTTGCCTGCATTATTTCGATGAAATTTTGTATTTTGGTTATTAGTTCCTAATAATTATTAATGGCGATATTCTACTCAGAGTTCAAAGTATCGGATTCGAAAATATAGAAAATCTTCTATCTAACGGGCCGCGCGCGCGAGGCGCGACGTCCAGTCGACAGCACCTTCACATTTTAGTTGCAAAGTCGCCCGTAATGCAACAAACTAGAGTGTATGGATATATGTATAGGATGATGTGCTGCATAGTCGCCAATACTTCCTAACTCTATTGTTAGTGCAGACTCAGTGAACTGTTTTAAAAATAGACTGGATAATTATGTAAAAACCAAAAACAATCAAGTGCAGTGATAAGACATACACGCATCAGCTCTAAGCTGCTAGTGTATCAAATAATAATAATAATAATAAAGAGTGGGCAACTCGAACTCGTTAATGGTCGCTTCGATTATTGAAATATTCGCTGCGATTTTTGAATTGAATTTCTTTGTTCTTCCATATGTTTATATACCATCTTGAATACTTGCTTATTTTTATTAAACTTTCTTAGTTTTTTTCATATTAGTCGTTCTTAACTCTTGAATAAATTCTCTCAAATTCTTCTTATTATTTCTCAGATCTTATTATGTGTTCATATATATTTCTCAGTTCTTCAAAATACAACACATAGAAAGCCTATACGAGTATACGTCCCACTGCAGGGAATAGGTCTTCTGTCAGAGAGAGTATGGTTTTAATTATTTCGCATACGCTAAAAGTATCCCTATCTTATTTGCAAACACTTTACTCAACTAAGGCCCACGCGGACGAAGTCGCGGGCAACAGCTAGTGTAAGTATATGATAATGTGTACGTTTATTCAAAGCACCTTATATATAAGTTAACCCTTAACCAGGCAATGATCTACGGGATAAGGGACCACTTTAAATTGAAACTTATCACTTTCAAATAAAGTCCAAAACCAATGAAAAATCTTACTACTCATTGCCTGGTTAAGGGTTAAGTATGTTTTTAAATTTATTTACAAAATTACCTCGTATAACGCCGAGCAACTCTTTCCTTTACCTCCTGTGGTTGACTGGTACAAAATGCTTAAAGCATTAAGTCCGCCGTATTGTACTATAAGTATGTATTTTTATTTTAAATGCAGTGCAATAAAAAGTATTAATAATAATAACAATGTCAAGATTCCTCGGAGCTGCATTTCTTAGTATAACGAGACGAATTCTTTGACCTACACAGAGTTATTTGGATGTTCAGTTATTTATTTCATGCATGCGATACAAGGATTATTTATAGGTACTCAAAATAATACTTACTGCAATTCTCCGATAGCATAGAATCCCTATGCGAAGGTCAAGAGTTCATAAAAATTGCTACAGATGGCGCTGATACACTTCTGCATCGCGGTAGGAGAATTCCTAACCTACTCAAATATAAATCGGAGCTTCTTGTGAACATTTCATCCCAACAAACAACTCCCAATCACGGGACCTCTTTTAAATATTTTTGTAGGTGCCTCTCGTTTAAGAGGCCCACCTAGACGATATTTGTTATGACGCAATGCGCGTCACGTAGTGTCGGTTCGCTCGCGCTACGTTTCTATGAGCAGGCCACAGTTGAAAATTTGAAATATTTATTTCTATTGTGCGGCCGCTGGGAGTTTACGATCCTGACACATGTCTGTTTCATATGACTAGTGATGGGAGAAAAGCAACGTTATCATTCCTTACGTTATTCTTAACTAGCTTTTGCTACTGACTCACGATTAAGTAGTTTTGTTTTTTAGACGACACCTTCACTCAGTCATCTCTTGTGCCATTTTCGCAGGCATTTTAGAAGGGTCATCATCTTTTTTGTGCCGAATGGCGGTGAAGTGCTGTGGCGAGCCGTGCGACCTTTTATTTGGGCCCAGATCAGCTCAATAGCTTTGTACGGCAGTGGTACGGAGAGATTCTGAGAACGCGATGATCTTTTTCTAAAGCCTGTTCATCAACTTCGTATCGTTAAAGGGACCGTTATTATTTTCCTTATTTTTGGTACGTCACTACAAAAAAATACGGTTGACATAACCTTGTGACAGCGTAGTAAGGATTTTACGCACGAACATTGATTTCTTCTTATTTCACATTTAAATCACTATGCAAAATATAACATTGATTGTAAGTTTACACAATGATATAGTTTCAATGACAAATTATTTGCTAGTAGGTTAAATAGGACATAAAAATATTTTAACCCTTAATTACTCGCGTCAAAAAAGTTACACTACCGCTCGCGTGGGGTTTATTTTACCCCATTTGAAAAATGGGATAAGAGAAAGTATTACTGCGTAATATAATTTTTATTAGTAAATCTTTAAAAAAACTTGACTTCTCGCTAGAGGATTATTCCTAAGAGTATTCATAATTAATATTTCTAGGAACATTTTGATAAGATCAATATATAACATAGAGAACAATTTATTCATTGCATTCATCACTTTTCATGATGGAATGGTCATGACAGACGTGCTGGTTGCCTACGGCTCACGTCATCCTAATTTCTTTATTCCTTGACCTTGGGCAGATAGAACACTTTTTGTACAAATTGGATGAGCCATCTCTGGACGTGGAGCTAGAAGCCTGAACATCAGCACTTCTTTTGAGACATTTCTGTATAGTCCTGTGTAGTTGTTGAAAAGGCGTCGGTTTGCCATTCTGAACGTTATAACTTAAAAATATAACTCAACATTAGCGAAACAATCAATAACAAGAAAATAAAACGTACAAAAAAATAAAAATAAATACTACTTACTTGTCTAAAAAAGTAACACCAACACTCGCGTGGGGTAATATATACCCCACACGATCTCCTGGCATGGCCGCACGTTGCAACGTGACGCACGTGACTGATTAATGGAGGGGGGAACTATTTAGGCAGCTACTGGGCAGGCCATGGTGAAAAAATTTGTAGTTTAGGTGTTGCAAGCGTTCAAACATGCTTTGGGGTAAAATATACCCCACGCGAGTAATTAAGGGTTAATCGAAAATTTAACGCCACTTCAAGGTTACGTCGTCCGTTCTAACATGACCTGTCAGGATCGTAAACTCCCAGCGGCCGGATTTTATCTGTTTTAATTATCTTCTTTTCTATGCCTTGTGGGCAGTGGCTAGCTATCCCTAATCGAGCCTCTCCACGAAATGCAGGCAAAAAATCGTAAATATTTGCATTAGGCATCTTAAATTATAAAAAAAAATTCAATAGAACTAGCGAGAATCCAATAGAACAAAAAGTCGCAGTAGTTCGATTGTTTGTGCTTGTACGGATGAATAGAACTAGCGCGAAAAAAAAGGCCGCAGTAGTTCCATCATGGAACTCGGCAATGGAACTACTGCGAATAAACCGTTGCTACAATTGCAACCTTAGCCCTTTTCGAGCTAGATCTAGTACTTTTTAGTTTTTACTGTCGGTGAGCTGTGAACTCGTTTTTTCGTGTTAGCCCGAAAAGAGCAATCTAGCCCTTTTCAAGCGATACGAAAACTTCGCGCCACGATTACCAAGTTATGGAACAATCACAAATTCGATAGATAATAAAATACGTTATAGGTTGTAAGTATTGAGCCCCCAAAATGAGTTCAAGTCAGCAATTTTACGACGAGACACCTTCAATTTATTTTTACAGCACTCTTTTCTTTTTCTACAATTTGTCACACGTTCATAAAGTTCATTTACTTCACATTAAAAAAAAAACCTTTCAAACACAATCAAAAATTCATCTAGCTTCGTCAAAAATAACACGAAGAATTGTCGAACGTGTTATTTCTTATGTAATGACTTTCCCCCAACTTTAAAGACATTTTTGTGTTATTCAGAAATCGGAACTCAATTTTAACGTAAAGATATTCTGTCAATGTACTTCTGGCCCCGGTGAATAAAATTCGTAAAGTACTATTACGACTTTTTTGTGTTTCCACATTTTTGACATCCCTTAAGTACTATGCTTTTTTCAGATTGGTTGGAAATCGTTTTAATTAAAATAAAACACCTGGATGTCTTTATTCCACAAAAATTATTTTGTATACAGTGTCAGTACTATTCATTTACATAATTTTACTACTACTACAGATACAGATGCAGATACATAATTATCAAATGTTATCTCGCGTTTTTAGAAAAAAACATTGTTGTTTTTTTTTAGCTAAAATGCGTTAAAGCAGTTATAAGCTCATAATTTATACGAATACGTATAAATAATACTGTTTTTTTCACACTGTCAAATAGCCTATTTTATAAAAGTTTTTTCAACAAAACGTAATAATCCGAAGTAACACCTGATGGGGACGAAGTTTGACGCCATTTTTAACATACAGTTAAATTTAATTTAAAGTAAATGTAAGTAGGTCATCTAAATAGGATTTATTAACTTTATTTACGATCTGCGAAGGACTGCAGGCAGATGCTGGATGCGGCAAGCTGAAGACAGGGCGCTATGACGCTCATTAGGGGAGGGCTATGTCCAGCAGTGCACTAATGTAGCCCGATGATGATGATGATTTAAATAAAACAAATTGAAGTTTCTCCATTTTGTACATAGTAAATAACCTTCGTAATACTGGGGACAGCCTTAATTTGATGAAGAACTTTAAAAGTAGAATCACCCTCATACCTCATTCTCACTAGGTGCTTATTGTATAATGAATACCCCTCATATTATATCAACTTCCGCTAATAGAGACGGTTTTTGGCAAAAACCTAAGGACTACAGATTGCTCCACACAACCCACACAGGATGCTAAATTAAAATTGCCATTTTTCAAATAACGAAAACGAAAAAATTAAGCGTTCGAATGAATAAAAAAACAATGAATCGCTCGTAGCCTGGGCTGCCTGAGTGATCTTAAACG
Organism: Yponomeuta plumbellus; assembly: GCA_947310845.1. Classification (NCBI taxonomy): domain Eukaryota; kingdom Metazoa; phylum Arthropoda; class Insecta; order Lepidoptera; family Yponomeutidae; genus Yponomeuta; species Yponomeuta plumbellus. The sequence goes on from OX371218.1 coordinate 6,111,225, forward strand.
ATCACTAAGGTTCAGTCCATGGATGGGTCACCGTCTATGACTTTCGCTAGTGGCATTTTTCCGAGCGATACCGTGCTTCGCAAGGCACGCTAAGCAGTTGGTGCCGGCTGCCGTCGATAAATGGCAGTCGTTAAGCCGAGTCAGAGGCCTTAGGGCGGCTTGAAAACTTCTGACAGTAAGGCCCAGCCACTAGTCTTACAAGCCTCCACCAATCCGGACTTGGCCCCCGTGGTGGAGTAACTATGGCCTATATACTTTCCTCAGAGAAGAGACCCGTGCCCCTCGGTGGGGACATATGGGTTGATGATGAATGATTCCATAGGGAAAATACTAAGTAGTTATCTAATATCTATCTACGCCCTCCTCTAGTCGGAATGTCAGGTAGGAAAATTAGGTTATATACAACGTAGGCCTTATTCTTATTCTTAGGCTTATTCTAAGAGGCCGTCTCGCTTGAGACGAGGTCGTGGCGCCACAACTGCAAGCGTCGACAAACATCGACGGCTGCCGTCGACACGTTTACACCTGCCGTCGAAAGCCGGCAATGCTGCCCTTTTCATCACACATTTTATAGTGTACCTATGTAGATACTTGTCGCCAAGTCAGCCAGGGTAGCTTGAAAACTTCAGTAACTGACAGTAAGACCACCTCCCAAGCCTCCACCAATCCGGACTAGGCCCCCGTGGTGGAGTATGGCTTATACCTTCCTCACCCGTAGAGACCTGTGCCTCTCGGTGGGGACATAATGGGTTGACGATGATGTACTTATATTTATATCTGATTAATTTATTTTAAAATGCGTCACATCATCGTTAACTGTTGTCTTATCTGTTCCAGTATCGACGAGAAGTGCGTCGATGACGGTATCCAGATGAAGCCGCGATCCTTGCACTGCTGGCTGACTCGTGTTCTATACAACAAACGCAGCAAGATGGATCCCCTCTGGAGCAACTACGTTGTCGCTGGCATGCAGGTATAACATTATCATCATTATACTTTACTAGATTTCGCCCGCGAATCCGTCCGCGTGGACCTTGGGATAAAATTTTGCAACCCCGTTCACTCCCTTAAAGGTTAAATTTAGAAAAACGGCGAAAGACGTGTTCTATCAACTGTGTTGAAGAGTATCTATTTATTTTAAGTTTCAAGAAAATTAGACAACATTCTTTATACCTCCCATACAAATTTTGGCATCCGTTTTCGCCCCCTTAGGGGTTGAATTTCAAAAAATCCGGTCTTATTCCTTTTCTACATTATATATTCGATGAGTGAGTCCGTCAGTCAGGACTTTGAATTTTATTTATATAGATTGTACACGAGAAGGAAATGCTTACAAAAATATAGGATAGGCGTAGAAAATAGGCGATCTTATTTGTATAGAAATTTCATACAATACATTGTATATATTTACTGCTTAACATGTTCACTGCTGAGAACGCGCCTAGCGGACCGCGTTCAGCGCGGGCGAACACCAACACCCACTGGACATTCTTCATAAATTGATACAAGTCCCACTTAGTTATTCACTGTAATCAAAGTACTAGTATTACTAGTAGTGGTAGTCTCTCCATGTGACCCCAATTCTTCGCCAGAACGGCGAACCCTTCCTCGGAGCTGTGGACAAGCTAGGCACAGCATACGAAGATGCAGCAATCGCCACCGGCCTGGGAGCGTACATGGCGACGCCTCTACTTCGCGAGGCCACTGCCAAAGGCCAGCTCGACGAAGAAACCGCCAAGTAAGCAAGAAAAGTCTTGACTGAAACAAAAACAATTATTGCAACAACAGTTACACATTAACTGAGACATAAAACGTTACAAATTATGGATATTGATTGTAATGAAAGGACAAACTTATTTTATAAAAAGACACAAACTTTGTCGCGAACTGTCTGCTGCTGCAAATGGTGCGAGTTTTTTCATTCACATTCGATAGTGAGAGCGTTTGCAATTTGTATAGGAGTGACAAAGCGCGCCACCTAGTTGTCTCTTTGTCACTCTTATACAAATTACAAACGCTCTCGCTAACGACTAAGCTCGCTAACTCGCTAAGCACTCTGATAAATGAGTCATAGGCGTAGAGAGTAATTATTTATGCCCAATATAGCATAAACATAGCTCTAGTTCTTTTAGTGATATTCTGTTTATTTAGTTGAAAATGAATGCTTTTCTTTCCTTGATGAAATGCTCTGTATTTAATGAAGCTCAATCGTTAATATAGTAATATAACATAGATAACATTTACATACAGGCACATACAATGCTTCTGGCCCCACATTAGGATACCCTGTGTCGTGGGAACCAGAAACAGCGACGTCACAAACATGTAAACATCCAAGACCTGGAGTTTTTTTTTCTCCCCAGCCGGGGATCGAACCCGGGACCTCTCGCATGGTAAGCAGATGCGCTAACCAGTACGCCACAGAGGTCGTCACGCACTTTCATGCAAAAACTACTCATTGAATTTTAACGAAACGATAGGCTATAATAGGATGTTTGACAGTGTGAAAACAACAGTATTATTTATACGTTCGTCTTTTATGAGTCTTAAAACAGCTTTAAGGTATTTTAACTAAAAAATATGGTCAGTAGACCAGTGACGTCATTCCTGTGCGACGCAATATTGCCCAAGATAGCGTTTTGCCGGCTTATTTCAAAAGTAAATATTCGTTTGCCTTTTTTAGAAGAAACACACGAAAGAATTTAAGATGACCACTTTCTGAGGACACCATGAACACCAACAAAAAGTATGAGATGGTTTTCAGAAATCTGTGAGAAATGTATCAAATACCGGGCAACAAAGTTGACAAGGAAATAACGACTTTTTGTCCCCAGCGGGATTGTGCATTTCTTCACTCGCGTTCTTAGCAGTCAACGTGTTAATCGCCATGTTTCCTCTCTCAGGGCTGTGGTGCGTAAATGCATGGAGGTCCTGTTCTACCGGGACGCCCGCTCGTTTCCACGGTACCAGATGGGAGTGGTGACCGCTGCCGGCGTTGTGGTCGGTGAGACCCTGGAGGTCAAGCATGACTGGACACTGGCCAACATGATTGAGATGAAGTGAAGGGATTGTATTAATGGTGTTGTAATTGATCTAATTAAATATTCTCATTTCGACGCGTATTTGGTTTTTTCGTCTCTCTCTCTTGGTAAACATATTTTTGAAAGTGTAGTTTTATTGGTAGAAGTAAAAAAATCACAACATTTATTAGCACATTATAGTTACAGTTACATAGTCGGGAACTGGCTATATCAGACAAGACCATACCGTGGAGTACTTGCACCCCTGGGGTGCAATCACGTAAGACTCCGTAATTATGGGGTTATCTGATCTAGGCCTTTTGTTCCCGCTATGTCACGCACGCTGTTACATTCTGGGACTTTTTTTCCCAGTAGGTATATCGTACTCCTACTCCGAACTGTCATACACATTCTTTCGAGTTGTCTAAATGCTTAACCTGATAGAGTGGAAAGTTACGTAATATAAGGGCTGGTCTGTTTTCACCTTAAAGCCGCTGTATTGGGCCAATGAGCTGTGCCAGCGGTTGGGTCAAAATATCGGTTGGCGTACTGATTATTCTGCATTGGCGCTTTGGATGTGGAATCTTACAGCCGCGGTAATATTATATTTTTATACTTACTTTTAATTATTACCTACTTAAATGTGCACCAAAACTAAAGAAATTTGTAAAAGAAGATGGCTACGCATAACACTACCGTCTTTGCTGACGAACAACAACAAACTGAATGAATAAGACGTCAAGTCAACGTGTGAACATGGTTTACAGAGCGTGCCAAGCAATCGTTCGCAGTAGTTCCATGATTTAACTACTGAGTTGCACTAGTTCTATTCATCCGATCCTTTGATGTGCGCTCCGATAACGGACTAAAGATAAAGATAAGATAAGATAAAACATTTGCTAAAGCATGGTAAATACATTACAGTAGGTGGTAAAATAACTTATAAGACATGCATGCTCTACCGGTTAAGGTGTGCAAATATTAGACTTGAGTAATCTACGAGTAAATAACAAATTTAGAATTTTCGAATAAATATTAGAAACAGGTTACAAATTATGATAGAAAACCACTTAAAACTATTATGACAAACATGTAATTTAAACTATTAGGAACTTTTTTTTTTCGAGACGGTTCGCTGGCCAGTGTTGTCACCAACCACCAAAATAACGCCAACTGACCATTGGGCCAAGGTACTGGCCCAGCTCCTTGGACCAATGTGTACACGGCCTTTAAGTTTGGGATTCCGTTGTTGTCATTCCCGATGTGTAGGTAAATCCTAACAACCAAAACAACTTATTTCAGTGCACCTTTTGCATAGTGCAGGCATCTTCATCCATAACTTAGTGAATATTGAAGGCGCAATGGAAATCGGCACCTCTTTGCGAGTCGATAAACTTTTAATCATAATTTTTAGTTCACTTCTGTACCTTCAATTCCGATACCGCTATTCAAAATGTATTATTCTAGAGAAAAACCCTCAATTCATTTTGTTACAACCATCTGATAATGCGGACCCGACACCTGTGCGTGACGACTACGATCGTTTGTTTGATTTAAAAAACTTCACTTTCCTAATGAACCCCCCTGTCTGCAACAGTCGCTCTGGAGGTCTCCTGCTATTTATAGTTTCTTCGAACCCTGGAAATATTAAACACCGAGAGGTTATACGGAGAACGTGGGGAAAACAATCTGACACAGCTAAAATCGTGTTCTTGATGGGTATACCGACAGAGACTGTCTTGGAAGACAACACCACATTAGCTGACCAAATAAGGCAAGAGAGCTTACTTCATCAAGACATTGTTCAAGGACCTTTCATTGATTCATACCGCAATTTGACTTACAAACATGTTATGGGATTAAAATGGGTTTATAACCATTGTAGTGCAGTCAAATACGTTCTAAAATGTGACGATGACGCGATTGTTCTTTCAAATGCTGTGATAAACTTCTTAGTAAGAGATTTGTCGCCTTGGGGCGCACGGAACCTAATTCTTTGTGCTGTCTATATTCATCCAATAGTGTCCAGGAGTGGTACAAAGTGGGCGGTTACTAAGGAAGAATATGAAGATGACTTCTATCCCAAATATTGCTATGGTAAGGCATAGTGAGTATATAGTTACCTACTTAAATTATTTATGGAGTCACTTTCAAAACAGTACAAACCTGAGGCGCGGAGCCTTCTAGGGTGCAATCACGTAAGTACTCCACTGTATGGAGTTGTCTGATTTAGCCACTTTGTTCCAGGTATGTCACAACACCTTTTGTTACACTGCTACATTCTGGGACTTTTATTCCCAGTAGGTATGTCATACATAGAGTAACATGTCATACTCCTACTTCGAATTGTACATGCATATTTTGACTCTTTCGAGTTGTAACCCGATAGAGTGGAAAGTTACGTAATATAATGAACACCAGTAGACACTTACTAATGGTACGGAACCCTTCGTGAGAGTCCAACTCGCACTTGCCCGGTTTTCTTAGTAAAACTAAGGGCCTATTTTCTGAACTGAGAATAGGGAATGGATGAAAATATCAGAAGTGCTTGATATTTTTTTCGGTGATAGGAATAACCTTCCTCAACGCGAGAAAAAAGTTTCAATTTTTTTGGTTTCGTAGTTAATTTTTAAATATACTTAATATTTTTCCATTCGTCGTTCTGGGCTTAGTACGGCATATCAGACATATTCCTTAGCCGCTACGTATGAAAAAAAAATCCACCTTGAAAAGCTGTCAATGTCACCACAGATTTTTTTTTTAATACGTAGCGGACCAAGGAATATGTCTGTTAAGCCGTACTGAGCCCAGAACTACGAATGGAAAATATTAAGATTATTTAAAAATTAACTACGAAGCCAAAAAAATTGAAACTTTTTTCTCGCGTTGAGGAAGGTTATTCCTATCACCGAAAAAAATATCAAGCACTTCTGATATTTTCACCCATTCCCTATTAAGAGTATGGACCGGTCCGGTATAAGGTCAGGAAGTCGAAAAAGTATTTTATTATTATTTATTTACCTACTTCACTCAGAGACGTCATTTAAAGAAATGTTCATTAAAAATTTTAGTGATCGTCTTTATGTGTATTGATATAAGTGGTATTTTTCTTTCTTAACTAACCATTATTGAATGTCTCTGAGTACGGCAGTAAGGCCCAGTTTCTCCAAGCTCTGTTAATGGTCTAACAGTCTGTTACATCTTCTGACGGACTGTTAAATGCTGTCGAGTGTCCCACCACGCCCTAATGGACCGTTAACTTCTTTAACAAAGCATCAAATCTAATCCTGGCATTGGAGGTCCGTTAAAACATTAACAGTGGATTTAGTTCCGTCAAAACTGTCAAAATGGACGCTGCCTACAATATTATTTTTGAAAATGAAGATGTTTTAGAAAATTTGGATAATTTGGAGGACGTTATACGCCGTCCTAATAAGATTTTCAAAACACAGCGTGTCTACTTTGACGAATACGCTGACCTGGGCCTTAATTCTGTTGGTGCATTATAGTTCGATGACAGATCCACGGTCAGGTCACGCGACGTCTTTTTCCATACGATTGACGCCTACATTGCTTGATTTGAGTTTGCGCGTAGACTTGAAGCGGCAATGAAACTAAATCGCCACGTTCATCCAGTTGTCATTGTACTACAATGCATTAACAGAATCTAGGCCCTGGACTTCTGCAGCCATCCTTTGTGTTTCATAGAAGTCGTACGTAACGGCGTCTGTTTTTTTTATTTATTTTCCACTACATCTTTGTTCTTTGACACTAAATGGGTGAGGATATCCTTTTCGTTAGCAGAAAAATTGGGTTATCGTGTTTTCTTAGACATCCCTTGTAATTTAATTTAGAAAACGCACGAATTTAACAAAATCACAACAAATCAAACCAGAAAAATCTTTTCACAACCTCAAAAGCGTTGAACCACAGACGCAAATGTTTAACGTTTGACAGGAATTTGAATGACTAGTTTGCGTTTCATTCACGTAATGCTTGATTTACTAATGGTCTGTTAAATTTAGCTCATAGGACATGGACATTTTAACATTGCTTTAACATCCTTGTTAGTTTTGACGGCTGATTTATAAATGCCGCGTTTACCACTAACAAACAGAGTTTGATGAAACCGGGTCTAAGTCATGCAGGTATTACACTCCATTTGTCTATACTTGACTTTTTTTCCAAACTTTAAACGACACTAAATCAAAAACCTTAAGCGGTAGAAAACTCGAAACAGTCTACAAATTTAGTGCTAGCTAGTACTAAATTTGCAAACTGTTTCGAGTTTTCTACCGCTAAAGGTTTTTGATTTAGTGTCGTTTAAAGTTTGGAAAAAAAAGTCAAGTATAGATAAATGGATTATACCTATCCAGTATAGGTTACCTACTCAAACGTCGCCCGTTAGCCACGATTATTTAGGTACCTTTTGTGATGGTATCTCCAGTGGCGGATTTACCCTGAGGCCCAGTAGGCCCGAGCCTAGAGCGTCAGATATTAGGGGCGGCAAATCGTGACAAAAAAATCACTGATAAAGTGATAAATAACTCAAATGCAAAGTATCTAAATATTTAAAAGGCTGTGCAATGTGCATAATTATGGCGGGCCGCACGCACTGCACTGCAACGAATAGCAATTTTTATAGGTATGCGCCACTAAATTAATTATGTACCTAGTCTATATGATAGGTGCTGCGTGCTGTGCTGAGAAAGGGGCGGCACATGGCCTGGGGCCTAGAGCGGCCAAGACTGCATATCCGCCACTGGGTATCTCCAAAGAGATTAAGATTTTTGCCAAGTTCCATTGTGTCACCAATATTTGTTGTTTCCAGGCTTTGCCATTCTCTACTCCCAAGACGTGGTTCGTCAACTAGTCGATGCAGCTTGGAATAGTCGATTCTACTGGATAGACGATGTATTGGTCACAGGCATTCTTGCGGAGCAAATACAGGTAGAGAGGACGAACGCTCAGACTTTAATAAAGTTTCTGGACCAAGGCCACGTTCATGCTCTAATGACCAAAGGATCAAGTCACATCGATCGCTTACTTGTTGGAGATACCGTCGAGGAATCCGAAGAGATATTTAAACTTTTAGAAAATAATAATGGAGCATAGGCAAAAGAGAGTTAAAGTACTTGAGTAGTAGGTTAACTCGTAGAACATATAGGTAGTTAAGTCCAGCAGAAATAAGTGTTGTTATTACGAAAAGATGACATGACATCATAAAACAGGAAGAGGATGCGGTGACTTTGCGTTGGTTTGCGCATGCGGAGAGAATGAAGGCAGACAGACGAAACAAATAGTTGGCCTAATTATCAGAATACGTAACTCCAAACAAGTTTGGCTACAGTAGCAAAGAAAAATCCATTTTCTTAATGATCTAGTCTGCAAAACTAAAAACTATTTGAAAAATTAAATGCCTTGATAATTTTTACTACTAGATTCCTAAATGCATTGAAATTATTTCCGTACGTAGTAAAAATAAACCGTTTTTACGAGCTCCTGTAAAGATCATGCCGAGGGAATTACGCATTCTGATAATTAGGCCGAATATCGAACGAATGTCAGTGGAGGGGCCGGTAAGTGACGCCCCACGCGGACATACACAAAAGGCGATGTATTAGCACAGGGCAAGATAAAAATAACCCGAAACTAGCGTGCTTGCATGCAACGACGAAGCGAAAGTGATCTGTCAGGATCGTAGCAATTGGCAGTCCCTGGTCTCTGCCTACCCGTCAGGGATACAGGCGTGAGCTCATCCAAAAGTGCACGAGGATATACCTATCCTTATGCTCCTAGCCTGGGCTGCCTGAGTGAGTTTGAACGATCACTAAGGTTAAGCAACATACGGCGGGTTCAGTCCATGGATGGGTCACCGTCTATGACTAACGCTAGTGGCATTTTTTCCGAGCGATTCCGTGCTTCGCAAGGTATGTTAAGCAGTTGGTGCCGGCTGCCGTCGATAGACGGCAGTCGTTAAGCCAAGTCAGAGGCCTTTAGGGGCGGCTTGAAAACTTCCGACATTAAGAACAGCCACTAGCCTTACAAGCCTCCACCAATCCGGACTTGGCCCCCGTATGGCCTATACCTTCCTCAGGGAAGAGACCCGTGCCCCTCGGTGGGGACATAATGGGTTGATGATGATGATAACTGTGTGGGCACCTACTTCAGCTAGAGAAATGAAATAAAACAAGGTTGGGTACAGAAAAATCTTATGATTTATTGCCTAAGATACGAAGTAAAAGTTATGCAAAGCACTTTATTACGGAGTAATACTTGAACACGTGGGTCGCATGGAAATTCCTTATAAACTACCTTTGGGGGTTACAACACGATTAATTAAATAAAGTAAGTAACTCAACAACTATTATTGTCTCCCACACACAATACTGCAGTCTACATAGCAAAACCAAGGCAAATAATTTTTCCATTAATTTCTTTACGCTAGAATGTAAGAAAACAGTCTGTTTTTAATTTCGATGTAGTGGAATGCCGGTTATGATAAACGGATGTGCGGAATGGCAATTCCGATATCATCCTGTTTGAGTGTTTAAATCCGCAGAAAATCTAACTTTTGTTTTCGATAGCGTCTGCAAACCAGTGCTTAAATTGCTTTAACGCATTGTAGTACTTTGACTCATCAATGTCAAATCTACGAGCGAACACGGATGAAACCGCCGGGAACAAAAAAAATGTGTGCATTACAAAGAAGTTTCCAAACCCTTGCATAAAAAGTCATCAGGTTCTACGACTCTACAAAAATAAAGAAACTAGATTGTGAACAATTAAATTCCCACACAGAAACGGGCAGGCGTAAAGGAAAATAACCAGTCGATGACATTTTGAGACAAAGTGCGGTCCATAACTCCACGAACAGGCCTTGAAATCTATTAAAAGCACAGTTATATTATACATTGATGTCGGCACTACATTGAAGAATAGAAAATTATTTCGTAGACTACCGTGTATATAAAACACCTATTTCCGCGCTAAAACCATTCCATTGGACAACCATCGGCGAATTCGGGGCCGCGTTTTAAAAAATTACAATTAGAAGTTAATTAATACGAATCGACGAACGTTAGTAGCAGAGACTACTTGTTAATCTGTGGTTTAATCAACTTCGCAAAGCACAATTCGTCAAAGTAAACCCTGAAGTAAGAATCTCTATAGAATCATATGAATCCAGTGATGGCTGTTTCATCGATACTGTTGGTAGTCTAGTAACCAATCGCATACCAATGTATAGCCCTTGGAACTTAACTCGGTGGCTAGGGCGATTCGATCTTTTGCGCGAGTGATGCCTATGTAATTTGCGCGCGTTATACCATTGGAATGACATTGTACTTCTTTTGCTTACAATTTAAGACTATAATTATTTAAAAAACAAACGACCTAAAAACTGATATACCCAAAATTCTGACCGAACCCCATTTGCTTGTGATTGGCTAGTCTTGTCTAACGCGGGACATTGGCGAAGTTGTACTGAACAATCAGTGCATGGAGTCTATAGAATAGATTTGAATTTCACTGTTTTTATTAGTACAGTACCAAAGAAAGGCAAATAACAGCTTTTGCCGTGCTTATAGTATTTTATTAAATACTATGTGTATTAGACTGTAGAGCCTGTTCTATTTTCCAGGGGAGGAGATCGTTTCTGACAAATGATGGTGTGTCACACCGGATCCCAATCCTAACCTAACCCTAGGATAGGGCCCGACTGGTACCTTAGCGACGCCAATGTGAACAACTGTGCAATTAGTAGACTTTAGACCCAGGAGATACTGTGGTCCATAACTCCATTGAAACGACCGAGCTGGGGGCACTATCGTCTCTTTTTGTGAACCTTGCTAGGACCCTTCACGAAGCACCAGTCGACCGAGATTGCTTGCCCGAGGATATCTGCGCCATCGAGAGATTCGCGGGCGCCCTGTGAACAAAAATGTTGTTGCTATGACCCTCAGAAATCAAACATTTCTTACAAGGAAATGTCAAGAATTTACATTCGATTCTAACTCTGATGACCACTGTGCCGCAGCGGTTAGCGCATCTGGCTACCATGCGAGAGGTCCCGGGTTCGAATCCCGGCTGGGTACAAAAAAAAAAGAAACCCAGGCCTTGGATGTTTACATGTTTGTGACGTCGACGTCGCTGTTTCTGGTTCCCACGACACAGGGTATGCTAGTGTGGGACCAGATGCAATTTATGTGCCTGTATGTAAAGTTTATGTTAAAAAAAAAATTAAAACTTTTGTAAGCACCACCCATCATTAACTTTATTCTGGCTTCACTTGACTTTTTGCCGGAAGATACCGACCAGGTTTCGCTCTGATTCGCAGATCCATTGATCCAAATACAAATGATCCATCTTTTTTAAGTTGAAATGCCTCAAAGCTGTTCGAAGACTCGTAATTTATACGAATATATATTAATAAAATTAACACAAATTTTTCACACTGTCAAATAGCCTATTCGTACTTTATTAGGACAATTTAACACATTGATAAATGAGCGGGTGTACTGTGCACCTACCCGACTCTTTTGTTAAACAAAAATATTATGTAAATGCTGTATGTAACCGAGTTATTTCCATAAATCTTATTTTACTTCTTTTTTTACTGATAAACGGACCCCAGCCGGTGGCCGACGACATTGTCAAAGTGGCTGTGAGGAATAGAGGAGACTAGCAAAGGTCGGACGACGCGCCGGGCTTAGCTTGCTGTTTTTAACGGACTTCATAAAACCGGCCGGGCTTCGCAAGGCACGTTGAGCAGTTGGTGCCGGCTGCCGTCGATAAATGGCAGTCGTTAAGCCAAGTCAGAGGCCTTAGGCGGCTTGAAAACATCTGACAGTAATGTGCTGATTAGATCGATATTTTATATAGATGGACTGCTCATGAAGTATAATATTTAGCTTACCAGAGCTTGTTTGTAAGTCTCGTACTCCACCAAGGCATAACCCTTCAGGAATCCGGTACGCCTGTCCAGATTCAGGTGGATATTTTTGATCTCCCCAAACTCTGAGAAGTGATTCTGAAACGAGACAAAGAGAAAACAATTTTGAGAGAATCCACCGGCAATAAACAATAGTTGGCATTTCAGTCACACTGATAGCCGTTAACAGTTGATAATAATAATCATCATCAACCTTATGTCTAAATAGTTTATTCCCTTTCTATGAACTTTCTTTTAAGTATGAAAATACTACATTAATAGTTTAACAGGTTGTTTGTGTTAAGGGGGTTGACATAATTATAATCATCTATTTGACGAGCACTGTAGTACATAGTAGAGTTGATGAGGATTCCTCTTCCTCAAAATGAGGAATTTCCTCATATTTTCATGTTCCTTATCCTTAAAATCTCCTCCTCCTCCTTCAAGAGGAAGGAGAGTTATAAGTTTTGTTGAAACGAAATGTCTGAGAGAGAAGTTGATTTGCAAACGAACTTTTTATATTTTGCTCTTCTCTTCCTCTTCAGCATCCTCTTTCCATCACAAGTTCCTCAACAACCCTAGTACATAGGCTTCCCACCAGATGGTCCGACTCCCCGCCACCGCAACCAGGTCGTCAGACCATCTGGTGGGGGCTGCCCACGCTGCGACGTCCAGGCCGCGTTCTCCAGGTCAGAACCTTTCCGCCCCAACGGCCATCAGTTCTCCAAGCTATGTGCCACACCCACTGCCACTTCAACGAAGAAATTCTTCAAGCTATATTAGCTACTAGCTTTCGCCCGCGACTCCGTCCGCGTGGACTTTAGTTCAAAATTTTACAACCCCGTTCACTCCCTTAAGGGTTAAATTTAGAAAAAACGGCGAAACACGTTTTCAATCAATTGTGTTGAAGAGTGTTTATTTTAAGTTTCAAGAAAATCAGACAACATTTTTTAACCTCCCATACAAATTTTGGCAACCCTTTTCGCCCCCTTAGGGGTTGAATTTAAAAAATCCGTTCTTATTCCTTGCCTACATTATATATAGATCCTCTGTGGAAAATTTCAGCTTCCTAGGTCAAACGGCTTGGGCTGGGCGTTGATGAGTGAGTCAGTCAGTCAGGACTTTGAATTTTATATATATAGATAGATATATATCAACATAACAAATCCAAAAAATTTTACCTGAATATCTTCTTCCTGTGCCTCCTCGTGAACGTTGCTGACGAACAGGATCCAGCCTTCCACAGACCGCTGCGGCCCGGGCGCGTTTCCCTCGCCTTCTGGTGCGAGACTGTCGTACCTGGATAAAGAAATCAAGTCAAAATTATTTATTTCAACGTAAAGAATTTACATTTGCTGACTGTCAATGTACCATGTTAGCCGCTGCCTTCGGGCCGTATTTGTTGTGGAGAAAAAGGCAACGCGGAAAAAATCCACTCCGACCACTTCTTCTAAAATAGTCTACAACTTAGCACAGTGCCTAAGTATATGGATAAGTAAGATATAACAATATTATTGACGTATCATCATCAACTCATTATGTCCCTACCGAGAGGCAGGAGTCTCTTCCCTGAGGAAGGTATAGGTCAAGTGCGGATTGGTGGAGGCTTGTAAGACTAGTGGCTGGTCTTACTGTCAGAAGTTTTCAAGTCGCCCTAATTCCTCTGACTTGGCTTAACGACTTCCATCTATCGACGGCAGCCGGCACAACTGCTTAACGTGTCATTAAATGCCATTAGCGTTAGTCATAGAACGGTCACCCATCCATGTACTGAACGCGCCCTAAGTTGCTTAACCTTCATGATCGTTTAAGATAACTCATGCGACCGGGGCTACGAGCGATTCTCTCGGTTACTCAATATTTATAAACTACAAATAAAACTGCTTGTTAAATGTCTCATTGTACCTAAACCGTATTTTGGACATATTGACTAACAGTTGTTACGACTTCTTACGTAACGTGACATTGAGGGTATGCAACCTCAGGCCAAGCCACAAATAAAGTTAATAAGTCAAAAATATCGGGCAATGTAACTAGAACAGCATAGTAACAGAATCGCTCTCTGGATCCGCGGTCTTAATCCAAATATGCGCGGAGAGCGCTGTTAATTCGCAATGTGACTAATTTGCAAATACAATCAATAGTTCATTTAAACATAGAGAAAATAATCTGTTATAATTAAGAAGAATTCGCTCAATAGTTACTTACAAATTTAACAATTCGCTAAATGCATCATTCGTAATATCGACAATAATAATAATAAGCCCTTTTATTCTATACTAGCTGTTGCCCGCGACTACGTCCGCGTGGGCTTTAGTTGAGTAAAGTGTTTGCAAATAAGATAGGGATACTTTTAGCGCATGCGAAAGAGCTTTCATACTAACTTCGCATCCCCCTCTTACAGAAAAACTACTTTACACGTGTTTCATAATTTTAAATGAAGAACATACGTACCAAATTTCATTTGAATAACTTCAAAAACGGCAAAGTTTCATACTAACTTTGAACCCCCATTTTACCCCCTTAGGGGATGAATTTTCAAAAATCCTTTCTTAGTGCTCCCCTATGTTACAAAAAGAACCCCTGTGCAAAATTTCAAGTTTCTAACCCTTATAGTTTGGGCCCTGCGTTGATTCTAAGTCAGTCAGTCAGCTTCTCCTTTTATATATATAGATATAGATTAGAGAGATGAAGTTCCTTAGATTAGATTGATATGAATCCTATAAGTTCAAAGAATGTCTCTTAACACAGTGTGGTTTACTCGCTATTAGATCTTTTCGGTCTTGTAATAGTTGCAGGATGTAGTCGCTTAGCTGATATTTGTTGTTTTGTTTGTTTCTGCTGGTATTCGTTTTAAGTCCTTTTTCTAGTAATTCGTATTTTTGTGTTGGGTCTGGTGCATCACTTAAGATTTGTTTTTTTGTTTTTTCGAAGTGGATGGAGTTTAATAAGGTGGGTGATGTTTCATGTTTGTTGTTGTAGTTCTTTATTTGATTTCTTGGGGTTTTGGTTTTATGCTTCCTAAGTGAGCAGTGCACCATTCTATGGTTCGTGTTAAAATTCAGCTTGCTTATGACTGTTGCATTGGAGAATGCTTTGGGATAGTTGCTTATAACGTAGTCGATTTCATTTTTAAACCAGCCATCTGGAGAGATCCAGGTCCACTTATTTTGTCTGTTCTTCTTGAACATTGAGTTAAGCACTGTGAGATTGTGTTCCATAAGAAATTCCACTAGTTTTTGTCCGTTGCGACTTGATATCGACAATACTATACACATAATATCATACAGCCCGGTAGGTAACATGGGCAAAAATCCACATCGGGATAAGTTATAACAACACATT
This sequence comes from Yponomeuta plumbellus, assembly GCA_947310845.1. Taxonomy (NCBI): domain Eukaryota; kingdom Metazoa; phylum Arthropoda; class Insecta; order Lepidoptera; family Yponomeutidae; genus Yponomeuta; species Yponomeuta plumbellus. The sequence continues at coordinate 6,126,522 of OX371218.1, forward strand.
TTTTATTATTTGTTCATTCGAATAAATTCCCAAGTTTTTTTGTCACGTACCGCGTCCTCCGCCAATTAGACCCGAAATATAGTTCTTTCTACTATGAGTGCATAATATATAAAACAAAATCAATATTTGTGGCGGAATACAAACAATGACCTTTCATATGTGAAGCATAAATTCTACTAATTTATTTATTCAGATTGGAGAATCATCAGCTTATAAAATTATTGTAGTAAAATAAAAATAGGTAACTAAGGGCCGGTTTTTCAATAGTCAGATAAAACTTAACTGGAGAATAAAACTGATGTTGTCACTGTCTTGTCGTATGATTTAGACAGTGACAGCATTCAATTTATTCTCCAGTTAAGTTTTATCTGACTATTGAAAAATTGGCCCTAAGAGCTAATAACAGATTCTCGCCTATAGATACAAGAATATAATGTGCTACCTTTCTTATTTATTTATTAAATTGCACCACAGCTCTTGCAATACCAAGATTAACTGGAAATACAAGCTGTTAACATTAATTCGCGTTTTATCCAGTTGGTTACCAAAGTTGTCATGCAAGCAGCCTATATCCTTCCCACAGGCCTTTGTTCAGGGAGAGAGTATAGGTTTTAATTAATAACAATGCCCACCACGGACTGGTGATAACAAGCGCTAAGGAATGTGAATAGCTCAGACACTGAGGTTTCCTCACTACATTTTTCTTCACAGTTAGCAAGTGGTACTGCTATGACAAAATGTACGTAACTTAATCAACACAGTGCTGTAGTGCTGCGTCATCAAACTTCTCAGAAAAGAGTGTGACAGAATGTTACTTAAGTATTTAACTAGTGAAATTCTCAATTCAGAAACCGGGCCACAGTCATAGGGAATGGGAATGTTCATTATTTTATCCACTGAGCTACCATCACTTGAAAGTTGTCATACCAATTGAGAGCCATAACATCCTTCAGATTGTTTAGTCGCATTAAAGAGCCCCATGAGCAATATAAAAACAAACATTTAATTTTCATCTCCTAGATTGTTTAAGAAAAAAAAATGGTAAGACAGCATTTATGCCAAAAACTACGATTATTTTATATTATAGCGCATTATGATATACCTATATTTTTTAGTGGTACTAGTGATTTTCACAGCGCCGATCAACTAACAGCAGTAGAGTTTTGTAGGTCACCTTTCATCCATACTTACTTCTTAACATGGCAATGACATAACTATATTCATCACTGTTTTTTTTCTACACTCAGTTTTGTATTACCTGTTATAAGATAATTCTGTGGCTTTTGGTGCTAATAGGGCCAATGTCAGTAATCCCCATCCTCACTGCAGCCCTTTTAAAACTAACAATTTCTACTATACCGGTAGAAAGTCATACACCCTATACATTGGCCTTTTTACATCTTATCTTTGAAAATATTCTCGTTGCACTTACGCCCTTTTAGCACAAATAACTAAATACATTTTTAAATATTTTGGCATCAAAAGCTGATTTGGGAAAAATCTGACTTTGGCCCTTTTAGCGACAGGCGACAGAATTATGCTGTGGTTAGAGATGTTGAGTTGTCCCGAACACAAAAAATTAGACAGTAACCGCAATGAAAAATACATTTAGTAAGGCCGGGGTTGCATGAATACTAACCCAACAATGTCATGCACAGAAGGTTGTTATCCAATGTGAAAGCTGTCTATAGGTCTGTTATCTAAAGCTGGCACGTTCACAGTACTCACACTTATGCAATTTCACTATACAGGATGTTTAAAAATTTATGATTTTGATTCAAAATGCGACTCTAGTTTAAGTGTAGATTAGAGTTAGGTTTTAGTAAGATAGGTGCGTTGTAGATAAATAAATACAAATATATGGGTTACTTGTTATAATATATTTATAGCAAATTCGAGCGAAAAGTATTATAAACAAGGTGGAATCAATGGTCACAAAATAGTTTTAAATTTCAATAAATTTTCACATAAACAAAAATAATTTCACCTAAGAAAATCTTTACCAAAACAGAAAATAATTATCCCAGAAATCCTCAACAATTTAATTATAATTTAATTATGTAACAAAGGGTAACGGACGCTCAGTGGTCAGTTACTGGATGAATTACCCTACCTTTTTTTCTAATTGCTTGCCACAGATAAAAACTTTATTACTGTTCTGTAATTTCATCAACTGGAAGGAATCTGTGATCAACTGAGCAACATCATTCGGTTTCTATTGTGGTTACGCGAATGTTCTGTTCTCCTATTCTTCTTCTTTTTCTTCAACGTTTTTTCCATGATTTTAGCACCAGTAGCAGTTGTTCGAAGTCCAATCACAATCAAATGCAAGAGCCAAAAGAAAAGAGGAAAGACCACAGAATAAACTGGCAATTCCCATTAGAAAAACAAAAACCCTCTCTTAAAAATGCCATCTACTGACTAATGAGCCGTTTTCAGAAGAAAAAAAAACGAATGGCTGTCAAAGGAATGCAGTTTTGGACCTCAGCCCAATAGCCATGTGTGGTGCATACATGTTTTTTTTTTTTTAACTGAAAATGTTAGTTTTTTTTTCAATACAATATAACTCCGAAAGGACAAACATTTGGCTGTTGACGTCATAGAGTGCGACAAGTGAGTCCTGGCACAAGCCTTTGGCGGGAAATTTAAAAATCTTTTAGTTGATAACCCTGCATCATATGCCATAAACCATCTTGATACTTTTGCTTAACTTGATTATTTGTTTAATTAGTTTGGAGCCTACAATGAATTTTGTCCAAACATAAATAAACATAAGCAAAACGAAAACATTAACTACATCAAAACCAACATTTCCACTCCACCAAAAAACAGGGATAATAAAGATGCACCACATAAACTTATAAACATTTATTAATGCTGAACCATAATCAAAATCTGATTCATATCTTTTTTCTCCAACATCTTTGAGTTCTTTGACTAAGTCTTCGATCTGACATTTAAAATTTTCGTCATCCGACAGACCTTACAACAAGAAATAATTAATGTTTGTTTTAAAACATTATTACTCGTATGTATATACTAAAACATAGGTAAAATTATGTTGAATAGAAACAAAAGGTTTTTTCTTGTTTAAATCTAGGACGAGTGTCAAACTGTTTGGGCTGTACTACTTGCAGCTGAAATACCTAAGTTTGACAGTCAGAGTGTGGCCATATGAAGAATTCGAAATAAATCGCGTCCCAGGACTCGCTTGTCAGACTCTTTTATTCAGCTCGCTGAGACCTATTCGATGATGTATCACACATGGCTATTGGACTGAGGTCCAAAATTGCATTCCTTTGACAGCCATTCGTTTTATTTTTTTTTAGTCCTTCTGAAAGCGGCTCATTTGGAACTACTTTTCTTAGCTGTCAGAAAAATCCCTCATTGAAACGCACATACGGTTGAATACTAAAAAGATCACGCTGTATTTATAAACAGTAACTGTCCCCTTCACACTCATAAGCTAGACCGCGCGCAAGAGAGACGGGCAGACTTTTCATGATGCGCATGCAGTACACGTCACGCCGCGCGCTATTCACAGACACTACACAAGCGCAACGTGTAAATGTGTTGAACGTGCCAGCTTTGCTTAACTGACCTATATGTCTCACTAAGCCGTCCGCTTGGTGAGACATTCTCTACATAAAAACAAACATTCTCGTCAGCCCATTAGTAGTTTTATGCTATGTTTATTACCTTCCCCTGCTTCCACGATCCGTGCCGCTCGCTCCGCCTGATTCGCCCCCAAAGCCGCGGCCCTTGCGTTTACGCACTTTCTCCTTCAGCCTCGCAATTCCCTCTGTAATAGATTATAAAAAAAAAATTAGACTGCCGAGCATTGACCAGGCAGACGAAGACTAACGTTCCACGCTCGAGAAAGTTCGATATTTGACTCATTAGTTGTAAATATGCAAGTCTATTTCACATAACCTAAAAAAGCAAAATTCATAGAAGGATAGACATAGGAGTAAATTAATGGAAAGTCTTTTTGGCAGGTTGTGTATGTTAATAAACCGATAATTACTTACGCGAGCTAGTGCGTAAATAAGCGGACAAAATAGGAAAATTAGGACATACGTTCGCCGTCTTCGTCAACCTCAAATTCTTCGGAATTCTCGATGTCCAGTACATCCGCCATGACTTTATTTTCTATTCACTAGTTTAAATAGTGAGTAAGTTATTGCAGTGGGTGAATTATATTGAAATAACACGATAATCATTAAAACACGAAGCGGAACAAAACAAGCTACGACGCCATTTGCTTTTTGTGTCTTTCTTTTCTTTACGTTGGCGAACCTGTGAAACACGGAAAAATAGTTGCGTTCAAAAAATAAATATGTCCTAACAAAGTAATAATCTGTGGTAAAGACGGGACCGACCGGCACCACACTATCAACTAAAACCACAGCTCATTGACTAAAACAACAAAATGCAAGAAAAATAAACTCCACACAAAATGTCATGACGACGCATAAAATTTTATTAGATATTTTGGACAACACATCAAATTTATATTTGGTGCAATAAAATTAAAATTCTTATGTATGTAAGTCAATAAAACAAAATGAGTGTGTACAGTTTGTGGGTTAAAGATTCCAAAGGTAAAACAAATGTGTCGGAATGGGATACTGCCTCGCCAGGAAATATTGGAACAAAAGATACAAGAGGGGGCGAAGTAATATTTAATTTTAATAATTATGTCGACATTATTAGATCGAAGTCACACATATCAACAGAAGGAAAGTTAACGGACAATAGAGAAAGATCCTTTGATTTCTTTGACGATGAAGAGTTTGCTTTTGGAATAAACCTACTCAATAATAATGTAGCTTGTGTTGGTGAAAATATAACGCAACTAATACAGATGTGTAAGTACATAGTTTGTTAAAGAATTTTTTTATTAAAAGTAGGTATACATTTTATTTGTTTTAAATTAAACATATTCGGACATCACGCGATATGTTCAACTGAAAGAGCAACGGAAAAACTGAAGGAATTCATTAATAAGAATCCTTTGTCGGAACGGAACTCTTGTGGTGGTAGATTTTGCGAGTCTAGCAAGTTGGCAGCCCAGCTAGCGACTTCCGGCTTCTGCTTCTGTCCAGTGTTGCCAACGTGGGCGATTTTTCGCCATTTAGGCTACTCGGAAAGAAAATCGGCGACGAAATAATCGGAAAGGCGACCGGTCGCCTTTTTGGCTACTTCGGTTCTGGATAACCGTGAAATTATGAAGAAAAATAAAATTATATAATGGTGGCCACACATTTCGGGGAATAAATAACCCAAATTCGTCGTAGCTAACGGTATCTATAATACAATATGTAATGATTATGTAACCCAATTAAGGATGTAATAGGGTGGTTAGTTAGTACAATCGTATTGTATAAGCTTTGCTGTTGTAATTTATCTCTATTTTACTGATAAATGGTGAAAGAAAACACAGGTATATTTTGTCTTTTTTAAAATATTTCCAGTCCAGTGCGTGTTCGGTGTCGTAGTCAGTGATTTTGAAGGCCTTGTTTCTGTGAGAAAAGATGGGAAAACAAGGAAAAAATGTTAAGTAGGAAAAAAAACAGCATTCAAAAGTTACTCAAACTAAATGCTATTAAATAAATTGAGGAATAAGTACGTACCCATTAATTTTATTTTTAGCGTTTAGAGTTTAGGCTACTTAATTAGGCTACCTCAGCAAGAAATCGACTACTTTAGGCTACTTAAACTTCGGAAAATGGCGACATCTGGTCCTGAATCGATGGCAACACTGCTTCTGTCATCATCCGTAAAAAAAATTAATGAAATGAAAACAGCGTTTTCGTTCAAGGATTTTGAAATATTGTTTTAAGTTTTCTGATTAGATTCGCGAATAGATTGAATATTTTGTGATTAAAGATGCCGGAAGCATCACTGAAAGACACTATCCTTACATCTTTTAGTGGTACGTATTAAAAATTCACATTGTTTCGGTGCGTTACATAATTTTGGATTTCACAGGCTATAAATCGTATTGTGTGACACAATTGTTTAATTATAGATTCTGGATGTCCTATTTCACTATAACAGAGCACTGTCGCTGCGTCACGTTCTTTACTTTCGTCAATTCGTAGCCAAGTATGAAGAACGGCGATCTATTTGATTTTGGTATCTATACTTTGTCGGAATTTTACATGTGGATTTGAGTTCTGTCAACAAATCATTAGTGTGGATTTGAGTTCTGTCAACAAATCATTAGTGCCTCTATCGCCCTGAAACGGGTTGGCAGATATCGTAAACCTTTGAATTACTTCGGCCCGGTATACATTACTAAATAGCGAGTGCTTGTCAGCATTGCTGACTACAGGCCCTATGACAAAAATGTATGCTTGTTAAACCTTTCGCACGGAAAATTGTCAGTCACAGACTCAGCTTTAGACCTATGATGCTTAACGAGTAAAATTCTGCTGATGTAAAGCTGATAGTTGCTAAGTAAAGTTCTAGTGGTGGTTTTAGTTATAGGTTTCTTCTTACATCATAGCCTCCGTTTAACTAAAGAGAATATAATTAAAAAAAGAATTATAAAACAAAAAAAGCAAAATAATGGATTAAGTTTTTTTTTTTGAGAGAAGTACCTATAATTTTAGGAATAGGCTATTCGATTATACTCAGATTTGTTGTTGGTGCTCAAAAAGTGGTAATTTTAAATTTGTTTGTGTATTTTTTCTAAAAAAAAAGCAAACAATAATTCACTTTTAAAATGAGCCACCAAAACGCTATAATCATTGAATCAAATCGTGACATCACTACTCAGTAAACAAAACTAATTGAAATGGACATAAGAATGACAGACCCCATATTTAGTGATCTGTTGTCATATAGATTTGGTCAATCCAGGCCGTTTTCAATAAAGTGGCTGAAGATACATAATTGAGTACTCGACAAAATGTCAAAAAATTACTTTTAAAATGCAATTTTGTATGAAAATACCAAATTATGAAGTCATATTTGAGCGAGCTCTCTTTTTACGTTTCATCTATTTAAAAATCTAGTAATTGACTAAAAAAGTTACATTTTCCAAAATATTTTGTAATTTTTGTTTTCATTGAGCAAATCAAATAATTTATTCTTGGTTGTGTCCACTACCGAATTGTTGGATTTCGACCTGGATTTTTGGGTAAATGATGCATTTTTGATAGCAAAAGTGCCTTGAAGCAGTTTTAAGACTCATGATTTATACAAATACGTACAAGTAATACTTTTTTTTTCCTCTTTGTCAAATAGCCTATTGTATGTTTCTTGCTCTCTTCGGCTCAATTCACACTGACGCAGAGTCGAAGCGAACGTTTTTAACTCTTCATCTCTTTAATAATTCATCTCTATTTCTCTATCAACTTTGGAAACCCTCAGCGACGCGCGTCTTCGCCTGCAAATTTTCGCAACACAACGTACCGTATTGATAGAGAAATAGAGATGAATTTAGAACAGTTAAAAAACGCGACGCTTCGCTTCGACTCTGCGCCAGTGTGAATTGAGCCTTAGATGTGTTTTGTCTTTGGAATGAACAATTTCTATCTATTTATTATTTCCTGGTTTCTCATATACTCCCCCTTCTGCTCTGGACCACCTGACAGTACTTATTGAAGAGGAAATTTATGAATTAGTTGAGTTCATTAGAAAATAGCATTAGGAAGTCATAACTTGGGTGCTTCTATAGCAACTATTAATATGTTTATTGTACATAAAAACATTACAATGGCAATGCGGCAGACTTAATGATACAGGTATTTTCTACCAGTCATTCACAGTATGTGTAAGAAAATAAATCATAACCATAATATGCAATTGTAGAAAATACCGGAAAAAGTCGCAACTATGCACTCCATGTATTAGCTGAACTAGTATTAAAGCACTTGCATTTTAGTATTCTATACCAGGCCCCAGTTTATTTCTGTGTGAACCCTGCTTCCTTAATACAGCATGGAGACATTTTGAAATTGTGTCAAATTTTTCTCCAGATTTCATATCATAAACATAAAAGAAATGTTAAAGTTATGTTGTGGATGGCTCTGCATGATATTAAGAATTTTTGTGAGATGAATCCTTCTAGCTTTTTAACCTCTCAAGCCACTGGAAGCCAAGCTGATTTGAGAATATTATTGTGTAACAGAAAAAGATAACCTAATGGCTTGAGAAGTTAATTCCAGATTCAACTAAAACAAATCTAAATTTCAATAACTTGGATATTCTCATTTTTTGAGATATGCCAGTTATCCATTTGAAATATTTGCTAAAAAATATTGAAGTTAACCCAAGAAAAATATTGTTCGGTGGTTTTCTGTGTTTTTTTTTAGTATAAATAAATACAATGTCACTCCAATCTCATTTTGGGAAATGTTAGTACGTCAATACCGTTATACTAAAAATCGGCAACAACAGTCTTGCCCATGTGTTGTTACAACATGTCTGGCTATTTCACGAGCTTTGACGAGAGTCTGCCGAAGCTTATGTTACATGATTTAACAACAACCCCCGGTTTCTTGTATGCTAACAGTCTGTTAATCTACTGTTAACAGCAATCAAATGTCTTTTTCGTATGCACCTTGACATTTGACATCTGTTAACAGTAGATAGTAGTGCACTCAAAGCGGGTGAGGCTAAAATTGCTGCTCAAATGCTACTTATATTGTGTACACATGCGATCCTAGTAGACTCTGATGTAAACAGTGAACTTTTGTATTAAGAAAGCCGGTGTACACTACTGTAGATTCGAGCTAAAGAAGTCACTCTGTACGAGCATACTGAGATAGTGAAAACGAGGCAACTCGCCTATGCAGAGCTACAGAAGACTTTGATGCTGATCGTTTTAGTGTTGATAATATAGTTGAAAACAAAATTACTAACTAAACTAACTAAAACTTTAAAAAATTAAATTCGTAAAATAAAACAAATTAAATATTAAAAAAATTGTCCTTACAATCGGAAACTGCAGCAATTTGTATAAAGAAAAAAAATCAGATTGTAAGTTTTCGCTCACTGGCTGTGGCTTAATTCAAAGACACTGAAAAAGTTCTCAGTTTGAGCGTAATTTTTTTGTAACACTATTATGGACTTGTTCTAAGAAATGAAAATATTTCAGCCCAAGAGCCATGGCCAGACAACGTCAAGTTGTATCAGCCGTACGAGGTGGAGCAGATTCTGCTTCCGGACAACGCCAGCTGCCTCGCCGTTCAGGCTTTCCTCAAGGTAGAATCCACAAGCAACCAGCCTTTATTTTGTGGACTCCTGGACGTAGGCCTCCTACAGTGCACATAAACGTATTGTAACATAATTGCATATCAATGACTTAATCCTACCTGTACTGCAATATCATCATATCAATCAATGAGCATCATGGCACGTCACTATTGTCTGATGTTGGCCATCTTTATCCAGCCGCTGCCAGGCTAGCTCGTTGGTCCAGCTATCTGTTGAGCGTCACGCTGCGTTTGCTAGATTGTGGTGTTGAAGTTGTTACTATCTAATCTATATAATCAGCCTATAAATAGAGCCCTCTGGTGGATGCCCTCTGAGGTCCCCTACTAGTTTCGGCTAATATTTCCCAGCAGCTGTCACAATGTCGTCGTCCCACCGAACGTCGACCCGTGGCAACCACATTGTGGCTACCTTGTCCGCCGACCGTTTTTCCGTCTAACCAAATGCCACGCTCATCTCATATTCAGAATGAATGAATAAATCATCATCATCATCAGCCTACCGTTGTCCACTGCCCCCAAATGCCATTTCACACAATCAAAGAATGAATGAATTAATTAAAAGAGAACTGGTCACTATTATTCATTAATATATAATTTCCAGATGTGTGCGCTCCCGTTCGACGTCGAAATGCGCTGGAATGCGGAGTTCATGTCGCCGTCTGGGCGGGTTCCGTTCATCAAGTGCGGGGCATTCGTGGTGTCAGAATTGGAGCCAATAGTCCAGTTTGCGGCCAACAAGGGCGTCACGCTCTGCACCCGTCTCACCAGCGAGGAGAAGGCCGAGATGCGGGCTTACATGAGCCTTATTACCAACGTTTTGGTCAACGCTGAGGTGAGGATGATTCTGAACCAGTATTTCACTATGGGCCTCATAAGAAAGCTCATGGTCACGCACCGAGCTATGGAAAGGGCTATGCTCGGTATTTCTCTACTGAGACCGAATCACAAATGATGAGGTCCGTAGACAAACGAAAGTCGTCGACATAGCCCACCGGATGAGTAAGTTGAAGTGGGCGGGGTACATAGCACGAGGAACTGATGGCCGATGGGGCTGAAAGGTTCTTGAATGGAGACCACACATCGACAAGCGCAGCGTAGGACGACCAGCCACAAGATGGATGGACGATCTCATCCAAGTGGCAGGGCGACGCTGGATGCAAGCCGTTTCTAACCGGTCTTTTTGGAAATCCATGGAGGAGGCCTATGTCCAGCAGTGGACTTCTTGTGGCTGAATGATGATGACGATTTCGGTACTGGTGGTGATTTTTCAGAACTTGATTACTAGGGAACTTATTTTGCGTATTGGCTTTCATTCATTGGTGTCACCTCAGGGTCCAATGTTTCCTCACCAACATTCAGATTGTAACAAATTAGATCTCAATCGATTCGTCGTGTTTACGTCAGTGTCATAGACAATATAAATTTGCACAAGCATGAGCACAAGCCCAAGTCTAACAAAAGAATATTAAATCGCTTAAAAGAAATAAATAAAAACTGATGTACCTACTAAGCAGGTGGCACTCAAAATCACACATTCCTTAGTTAATTCTCAGCAGTCGGGTTATTGGTTGTTTCTGTATTTTTTTAAATTCTGTATTGTCTATTTTTTCTCGTATATTCCCAGCTCTACGTGTCCTGGCTGGATGAAGAGACGTTTAACACGGTCACGAAAGTGCGCAACTCCTCTGTGTATCCGTGGCCTCTCAGCTGGATCCAGACCAGGTCCAAGAGGAACGCCGTCATCAAACGCCTGAAGGCGCTTCACTGGCATGACAAAACTCTGGACCAGGTCTTGGCTGATGTAAGTGAAGGATCAATCAATACCTACTAAGCAGGTGGCGCTCAAAATCACAAATTCCTTAGCTAATTCTCAGCACTCGGGCTATTGGTTGTTTTTGGTTTAATTTCGTTCAACATAGTTTAGTTCAACATAGATTACACAGATTTAGGTAACATAGATTGGGAAAATGTATCTGGAGCCTCTCAGCTGGATCCAGACAAGATCTACGAGGAATGCCGTCATCAAACGCTTGAAGATGCTTCACTAGCATGACAAGTCTCTACATAGACCAGGTCTTGGCTGATGTAAGTAAAGACGAAAGCAAGTTTAGTTAAATTGGATGCCTCAATGTGTATTAGGGCCTCTCAGCTGGATCCAGACTAGATCTAAGAGGAACAAATCCATTAAATACAAACACTGCACTGGCATAACCAGACTCTGGACCAGGTATTGGATGATGTAAGTAAAGGATGAATAATTTTTCTACTCATTTGAACACAGGTTAGGTGTTTGAAAATAACGTGTGAAGCATACTTGGTGAAAACATAACATTATTTAATAATGTTAATGGGGACGATTGTGTTTAGTGTATATTGAAAATGGTGTGCCTTTTTCTGTGTTACCTATCCATTACACTATGCATAGCCTTAGCGAATTTTTACAGTCTGTTAGCTTTTAGAATATACCTCTGCTACTATCGGATAGAATCGGATATATTCGTGTAATAGAAATATTGGAACTAATATGACACTTAATTTCGGAATCGGAACTAATATGACACTTAATTTCGAAATCAGACCTCTATCATCAGTACGTACTCGTGTGCTTTCGGCGAAAACCGAAGCCTACCCTAAAGCCCGATTTATATTCTAAAAGCTAATAGACTGTACTTACTGTTCAGAGCTAGTTCAAACTTAGTTTGAGAATAAACACCTTCGTTAAACGCCTGGAGAATAAGCATTTGTATGCAGTGCACAGTGCCTATTCGTTTGTTCATGTTCCTGTTATTCGCGACAGGCTTGCCACTTGTCACTTTGGGACCTAATAAACTCGACAAAACGTGGGCCCAGTTTTAGTGGTTGGTGCCTCTGCCTACCCCCTCGGGCATAACGGGCGTGAGTTTTTTATATATATTTTTAATCCGAAGCCCCTCTGTGGTCACGTAATGGGGTGATGATGATGATGAGTCCGAATTACAAGTAAGTAGTCTAAATGCATGCTAGGTACACCAGTTTAGGGTCATGGGCTAGATCTGTGGGCTCGTTATGTAATTTTCGCAACGGATATTCGTACGTCTTAAAAAGTGACGTCAACACAAAAACCGACGTCGTACGGAGTACTGTCTCGCTCTAACATAGGGACTTAAAAGAAGATAGTGCTATACAGTATACATGACTTTTTAAGACGTATGATTATCCGTTGCAAAAATTACATAATGAGCCCACTGATCTACAATAACCAAACCTTTTTATTTATTTTTTTTACGCTGGGAAAAATGCGTTACGCATCTCCTTCCGCCGGGGGACGGAAGGAGTATGTGAGACTCCCGGGAAAGTGTTTCCCGGGATACTCACTAAACAACCCAGCGGCACTCCCTCTTCGCCTTGGTGGCGGGGGTCTGGGAATCTGGCATTTCTTCCAGTCCCCCGCCGGCAATTGCCCGCCTTAATACGGTGGGCCCCTCACGCCCCTCTCCTCATGGGGAGGGGCCCGGGAACGACCGGGAGTGCTCGGTCGTCCCCGTACGGCGCGGTGACGAGCAGTGCAATGCGGGCGAGGGCGCCCCCGCGCCTGTCGCCCGCTGCTCATCACCATGGGGCGAGAGGGGGCGGTTGTGTATCCGCCCTCTCCTACCCCTCCTTCGTTGGCGGAGCGGTGGCGCGAGAGGATTGTTCTCCCGCGCGCGCTCCGCCTCCTCCTTCTGTGACATCACGTCCTCACAGAAGGAGGCGACCGCCGTCCATGCCTCCTCGCTCCCCAGCATGGTGTTTACCACGCTGGGAAGCGAGAGGTCCGGCCCTACCACGGCAACAAGACTGCGGCGCCGCTCGGACAGCGACGGGCACACCTCAAGGGTGTGCTGCGCCGTGTCGTCCGCCGCGCCGCAGCCGTGGCACCCCGGGTTCTCCTCTCTCCCGATCCGGTGCAGGTACGATCCGGAGCATCCGTGCCCGGACAGCACCTGCACAAGTCTGAAAGAGAGGAGACCGTGCGTGCGCTCGAGCCAGTCTTGCAGGACCGGCCCGAGCGCGTCCAGGGTTCGGCGGCCGAAGGTTGCGGAGGCGAGGTCCGCCGTCCAGTGATGGACTATTGCCTCCCTCGCCTCCCGCCGAACGGCCGCCCGTTCCTCAGGGGTGGGGTGCTCCCCGAGCGCCTTTCGCCCCGCCGTCCATTCGTACACTCTGGCGAGCACCCACGCCTCTAGCTCCCAAGGCGGGGTGCCCGCCAGAGCGCACGCGGCTGCGAACCCAACCGTACGGTAGGTTCGCGCCACCCTCTGGGCGATGGCCCTTTGAGGCGTCCGAAGGGCGGTGGCATTCTCCCTCCTTTGGAGGGAGTCCGCCCAGATGGGCGCCCCGTACAGGGCCATACTCTTCAGTATGCCGGCGTATAGCCGCCGGCATCGCCCGCTCGGCCCTCCCATATTTGGCATGAGCCATGAGAGGGCCTTCGCCGCTTTCAGCAGGCGCGACGACAGTCCGCTGAAGTGCGGACTGAAGCGCCACCTGCTGTCCAGCGTGAGGCCCGGATACTTCATCTGGGCCTTCACCTCTATCCTGACGCCCTCTACAAAGATGTGGGCGTCAGGCGGGGGGCGCTGCCTAGGACCGTGAAAGAACACGGCCTCGGTCTTGTGCAGCGCCACCCTCAGCCCTAGGCGGCGGATCCTCCCGGCGGTTAAGGATCCGCCCGCCGAGGCCAGATTGGCCGCCTCCCTAAAGTTCCCTCCCCGGACGGTGAGGAGAGTGTCACCTGCGTAGCAGATGACACTCGTGCCACGGAGGAGGGCTCCCCGCAACAGCCAGTCGAACCCGATGTTCCAGAGAAGGGGCCCCAGGACCGACCCCTGCGGAACACCGGATTCGACGCTGTATCGCCGGAGCCGGCCAGTCTTGTCTACGAGGAGGACCACTCGGTCCTCCAGGTAGTCCGCCAGAAGGCCCCGCAAATACCGAGGAACTCCGTGAAAACGGAGCGCCTCGAGGATTGTGGAGTGGGGAACGGAGTTGAAAGCGTTGGCTATATCGAAGGACACAGCCAACACTCCGTCCCCAGCGTCCACGGCCTCCTTCACCTGGCCCTTTAGCATTGCCAGGGCGTCCACTGTCGAACGCCCAGTCCGGAAACCAAACTGAGCGTCCGACAGATCCGGCCCGACCGCCCGCAGGTGGTCATTAAGACGGGCGGCGAGGATCCCCTCGAACATCTTACCGACCTCATCGAGCAGAACGATGGACCGGTATGCCTAGGGGGAATCCGCCGGGCGCCCTTCCTTGCGGAGGAGACATAGCTGCCCCTCCTTCCATGGTTTCGGGAACCTCCCCGACTCAAGACACGCGTCGAAGAGGTCCCAAAACCTGTCCACCATCCTGGTGGCGGCTATTGCCACCACCCTTGCGGGGACGCCATCTGGCCCAGGGGCCGTCTTCTTCGCGCGGAGACGGAGCGCCACCGCGCGGAATTCGGCCTCCGTAAGAGGAGGGACCTCCTCCTCCTCCTCCTCCTCCTGAGTGGCGGCCCGGGGAGGATCCATCGCTGGTGGGGTGAAGTTGGCCCTGTTTGGAAACAGGGACCGGACCACCGCATCCAGCAATGCCGGCTCGAGAGTCTTCGACAGCGGGGGGCCGAAGGGGCGCAGTTTGTTCCGCGCCGCCTTATATGGCCTCCCGAAAGGGTCGTTGTCGAGACCCTCCAGCAACTCATCTCGCGACGAGTCCTTCGCGGCGAATATCGCAGACCTGAGGACCGCCTTCGCCTCCACGTACAGGTCGTAGAGGCGGTCCTCGTTGGCCTGGTCACGTATTCGCCGCCGCCGGCTTCTGGCATACTCCCGTCGGGCCGCCACACAGTCGGCCCGGAGGCCCGCCAATTCCTCCGACCACCAATGGACGGCGCGTCGGGGGAGCCGACGACGAGACCGAGGCATGCTTGAGTTGCACACCTCGGTCAGCGACCCCCTCAGCTGGGCCGCGGCGGCGTCCACGTCCAGGACATTTAAGGCCGGCGAAAGCCAGTCCTGGACGAACAATAACCTAACCTAACCTAACCTAACCTAACCTGTTTTGTGTTCTAAATAAATAAGATAAAATATTTGGCTGTAGAGTATTCTTTCTCACGATTACAGGTCGAGCAGTGCTGCAACTCGCTGAGTCAACGTCTGGGCGACCGGGATTACTTCTTCGGGACGTGAGTGATAAAATGTAGAATTAAGTTATTACGATTGCCATTCTGCATCTTCTAAGTAGAGTTTTCCGACGACGTGTTTAAGATTAGAAAGATTACCTTACCTGAAAACAACCGACGTTGATATTTGGACGATACTCTTAGGCTTTTTATACAGGCGGACTGGATTTCGACTGCTCGGCATGGTTGCAGTTTGAATGCAGTTGGCACGACTGCAATAAAACTGACTCTGCTATTTTAAATAGGCGGACTGCATTTCGACTGCTCTGCAAGGTTGCAGTTTTAGTGCAGTTTAGCACGACTGCAATAAAACTGCCAATCAATCGATCAGAACTGCTACTGTCGGTGTGGAGTTGGCGTATAGTTCCAGCAACGATTGGCATGGCAGTCGTGGCAACTGCAAACTGCATCTGAGCTGCCACTTTGCTATCGGAAAGTGTTGACAGTTGAAAATCAGCCCATCAGTTTAGACATTAAGCACTCGACTGCCTTCCGAATGACACCTAAACGAGCGATTGAGAGCGGTTCATGCGACTGCATGCCAACTGCACTGGGCCCCGATTCTGTTAGGGCATTATAGTTCAATTACAGTTACATGGTCGGATCACGTGACATGTTTTTTAAGTCCATTGACGCCTAGAGGGTTTGATGTGTGCGCGCGCAGACTTGAAGCGGCAATGAAACCTAATAGCCACGTTCATGGAGTTATCATTTTACTACAATACATTACCAGGATCTAGGTCCTGGTCCCAGAATTCGTTAGCCTGTGATACAATACACCCAGACTAAGGCCATTTGTACAAATCAAGTATGGGGGCCTACACTGGGGATCTCTACTCCATTATGTTTAGGTACTTAACTAAAGCTAAACAATCTTGATGCGTCTTTTTAATGAAATGTACACTTATTAAACCAAAATCTTTACACATTACCAATTCAGTGTGAAATGAAATGTACATAATTTTATAAAAACACATTTAATTTGTTAAAATTTGGGTTTAAAAAGTGTATGTTTCAATAAAAAAGACTTATCCAAATTGTTTACCTTTAGTTAAGTACCTAAACATATGGTACTCCATATGTAGTAACCAGGAGTAACAAGCATTGGATCAAGGATTATACTCAATCCTTGATCCAATGCTTGTTACGCCTGTGACCAACAAGACAGTTAGTCGAATAGGTCGAATCAATGTCTGTTGTCTGATCTATCCCGAAATGTCCCGAAGGCCTACCCCGATTGACGCATTGGTACACGGTCACATGCGTGCCCTGCTGAGTTGGAATGGGCCCAAGGCGCGCCCTCTCATAAAGCCCATCACGTCTACCCTGCTACGTCACACGCTTAGGATGTCCCAAGTTACTGCGATGAAACTGACGGTACTTAAGATTTTTATGTGTTTGAAATAAATAACTGCACAGAAGAAGGAATTTAGCGAACTTAGCAACCTATCCTTTTTTTATCGCTGGGAAAAATGCAATTCGGTTGTTGACACGGCCAACAATAAATTATTTGATATGCTCGATTAAAACAAAAATTACAAAATATTTCCGAAAATGTACCTCTTTTAGTCAATTACTAGTTATTAAAATTTTTAAATAGATGAAACATAAAAAGAGTGCCCTGAAATGTGACGTCATAAACCGGTATTTTCATACAAAATTCCGTTTTGAAAGTAAATTATTTGACATTTTGTCAACTACCGTATTAGGCATCTCCTCCCGTCGGTTGACGGAGGAGTATGTGGGACTCCCCGCGCACGGTATACCCACTAAACCCAGCGGCACTCCCTCATCGCTTTGGTGGCGGGGGCCTGGGAAACTGGCACAGCCCTCTTCCAGTCCCCCGCCGGCGAAAGCCCACCTTAACGGCAGGCCCGTCACGCCCCTCCCGAGCAGGGGTAGGGTTTACTAATGTATTGCCAAAAATCGTTTCCCAAAGTATTACTTCCCAAACTATTTTCCGCAAATTATCACTTGGCAAAAAAACATTTCTCAAAACAACTTAAAGCAAATAAACAGTTAGCGAAAGTTATTATGGCAAGTTATTGTTTACCAAATAAATACTTGGTCAAAATTCATTTTACCAAAGAGGCAACAAGAGGCAAGGTAAGAACGCATCAAAATCGAGTCTGTTTTCGATCTTACATAGAGAACCTAACGCTCCGACGCGCTCCGCTTCGCTACGCGCGTCGTCACACCTATATTTCTGTTGTCACGTATTCTTTACATCGGCGACCCCCCGTTCCATTGTTTGAAAATAACACTTGCCAAAATAAAACGTTAGCATAATAAACGTTTGTCTTAATAAAACTTGACGCAGTAAAATTATGCGAAATGATAATTTGACCAAATGAATAAAATGCGAAATGAAAACTTGCTAAAGTTTCATTTGGGAAATGAAACTGATGCCATAAGTTTATTGGGAAGTAAAATTTGGCGAAAAATACTTTGACTAAACGGCGGTATCGCAATGCGAGCGAGGGCGCCCCCGCGCCTTTCGCCCGCTGCTCATCACCAAGGGGCGAGAAGCGTCGGCTCCTGCCCCTCCTCTATGTCCCTTTGATCAGAGGCACATAGAGGAGGGCCCTCCGTTCCGATTTTTATAGAGGTTGTCTCCTCGCCCTCAAGCCCCCAGTCCCACTGAGTGTGGGGTTCCGGGTTTGGCGTCGGCCCGGTAGCCGTGCGCATTTACCGAGTCGACCGTCAAGTGCAAATTTACAACTTCTACAATGTTATTTTTAAATTTTGACACTACTTTTTAGGTAAAGAATATCTGACAAATCATGTCGTGAATTTAAAATAATTCTTGAAATTAATCCTTCATTTCTACAAAAACGGACTCTATCTTTTGATAAAAAAAAACCGTCAAGTGCGGAGCCCAAAATGGACCCCGCTGGACGTCCAAAAGCAGACGCCACTGGACGTCCCCCTCACCTGGTTTTGGTCCGCGCCGGCCGAAGCCGGAACCCCACATATCTGGAGGGCGTTCCCCTATCCGCCACCCGGGGACGCGTCCGATCGGAGACTAGGAACTCCACACGGAACGGAAAACGTATCCTAACCCAACCTTCCCATCCCATAGCCTCAGGAAGAGTATTTGGTATCCCAAGCCTACGACATCGCTCGTCTCTGTCGATCCCCCGAGCGAACGCTAAGCGAGAGGAGCGAACGGAGTGTGCGCACACTGCCTTCTCGACTGCGCACGAGTCGTAGCAGCGTCAAAAATGAAGGTAGATTGAAGTTAATTTTCAAATAGATTTTCTAGTTTTTAGTTTTTTTATCTTCTGTGGAGCGTTGTTATTTTTTTATGTCGAATTATTTAATTTGTAGAATTATATACGTCACAGCGTTCTCTCAGAGAGAGAGAGAGAGAGAGAGAGAGAGAGAGAGAGAGAGAGAGAGAGAGAGAGTGGGCTTAATTGGCGCGTGTGCCCACCACGGAATGGCAATACGGTATTTGACACTATCAACAATAAATTATTTGAGATGCTCGATTAAAACAAAAATTACAAAATTATTCGGAAAAAGTATTTCTTCTAGTCATATACTAGTTATTACAATTTTTAAATATGTAGATGAAACATAAAAAGAGTGCTCTGAAATGTGACGTCACATGCAAGTATTTTCATACAAAATTCCGTTTTAAAAGTAACTCATTTGACATCCTGTCAAATACCCAATTTCAAACGCTGAGATTTGTGAACACTTCGGCCAGAGAATTGCTATTTTAGCTTCACTTTTCTTCCTTTTTTCCTGTCGATGAAACGAAAGTGATTTGTCAGGATCGTGGCGAATGGCAGTCCCTGGTCTCAGCCTTCCCGTCTGGGATATAGGCGTGAGCTTCTGAGTGCGTATACTGAGTTTTGTCGTTCACTTTCGATAGCGAGAGCGTTTGCGTTTTGCATAGGAGTGACAAAGCGCGCCATCTATTTGTCTCTTTGTTACTCCTATGCAAATCGCAAACGCTCTCACTATCGAGAGTGAATGAAAAAACTCAGTATAAGCACTCTGTATTTATGTATTTTCACTTAACGCCATGAGCATTTTCTGCCAATTTACCGCAGAAGGTGGAAGAACTTTTGTGTGGAAATATTCTTATATTTTTGGTCGTAGCCTCATGATGACTGAGCTTACGCCAGCCGGCATCTTACGCCACCAACCTCTTTCCATTCGGTCCGATTATCCGCCAAACCTATGGCCGCTTTTAGGGTCCCTCTTGTAGCTAATCGTAGGAAATATAGATCTAATCTGTTTCAGTGGTTCTTGACTTTTCAGTGAAAAGATTTTTGCCTTGTTGGGACCACCAGTAGTTTGGATGTAAAAAAACAGTACACCGAAAAGGTTGTTCATGGCATGTAACAAAAATGTTAAATTTTTTTATGACATTTTTGCTGATTTTCACAACACAGTGCGAATTTTAATTTTGAATACAGTTCATATTAGAAAAATAACATGTTTGATTGCGTCCCAGGCAGCTTAAATTAAATTTAATGGTTTTATCCGAAAACTACAAGCAATTAACAATTATTGTAAGGAGTAATTTATTTAGTAATTTAGTTTAACTTCGCGGACTACTTCGGGGTCCACCACCAGTTAAGAACCACTGATCTAGTACAAAAATGAAATCAACTTTCAGCACACTTCTAATACTTCCCTGCAGGCGTCAACCGTCCTTGCTCGTCGCGTCACAGAATTGTATCGGGATTCGGCGAACCCACGCCCCCATACGAGTGCGATCCCCACAGATTCGATCACGAAGCCACCGTCACAACCATGTACGAAATAATCAGCGACATCTTAGACAAAGTCGACGATGTGACCACACTCAACGGTAGATACGACGAAAAATGCGATTTTGAGGTTATACCGATGGAAGACACGCGAAATGTTCCGTTCATTCGCGCCTCGGATTACTTAGATACGATAGATGAACATGAAATTACTGAAGCTACTATTTCTGTGGGCCCAGACCAGTTTTTGGTACATAATGACGAAGAGTTCGAAAATATATTGGAAGTCGATGCTCAGACCGGCGATAATGTAGTTCTAGATGACAATTGCAATGCGAGCGATGAAGAAGAAGATTGTGTCGATTCTAACGACGCAGTTTTCGATGGAGTTGTCGGTAATGGGGCTGTGGAGACATTTATTCAGAGGTAATTTGGTTCTGCGTGTATTTTTAACGCAGTTCGACGTAAAATGCATAAGACAGTAGTAGGAAGGGCAAAATTAATAAATTGAAATAAAGTCTGTACAAAATAAATAAATGTATCTCAAAATTAATAGTAATACCATTATCGTACGTGAAATAAAAAATAAACTAGTGCAAGGCATAACATTTTTAAATAGGGTAGTTTCCAGGGTCAACATTATTAAATTCTATTTAGTCCGTATTTTAGATAATTAAAAAATATTGGACACGTATTTTTTCTTTTGTCGATTAAACAAAAAATAACAAAGATATAGCCCATTAAAGTTACGTGTGACGTCACTCCGTGCTAAAAAATGCAGCACGGCGTGACGTCACACGTAACTTTAAAGGGCTATATCTTTGTCATTTTTGGTCTAATTTACAAATAAAAAAATACGTGTCCCTTATTTTTGAATATTCTAAACGACGGACTGATTACATTTTTTAGGGCCACTAGCCCATTGAGCGAGGCACCAGTAGTCAAAATTTCATACAACCAATGTACATTAGTTCCGCTGCGTTTTACAGTTAAAAACTAGGTATTAATTAAGAACTACGATACGTTGCTGTCTAATCACCAAAGGTGCACATCCCCATTTTTCCAAAATAAATGTGGGTATTCCAACATTGATAAATCTGTCTCAGTATAAATATAAACGTTCACATGTTGTAAAGTAAATTTATTTGTAATGTAGAATGTACCTAATTAACATAATTCTTTGGTTTTTATTTCGTAAACGGCGAACTAATTTACAAAATCAGAGGAAAATCATACATTTTGACAATGTTTTAAATACAGACGCTACAAACAATCACGTTTGCCAAAACAAATGAGCTCCAAAGACATTTTTACCACTATTCTTTCATTTCTGCACGTTTGCTTAGGATTTAGGGTTTAATTGAGAATCTTAATATGGTACATTCCATTTCCAGTCCAGTAAACGTCATTTCCGAAACTACTTTCACTCCGCCCTCGGACAAGAATTCGAGTGTTTCACTCAAACTTCGCACTGACCCAAAGACTGACACTGAAGAAGACTCAAATGTCTCAGTCCAATATCGTAACTCGAAAACTCGACTGCCACGAAAGAACTCAAAAACATCGGTCAAATCTCAAAACTCGAAGGCGGATGATAGCGCGAAGGATTCAGTCAAATCTCGGAGCTCAAAGTCGCTTCTTTCAACAGGTTTTTCTTTTATGTTTATTTTTATTGTTCTTTAAACATTTTTTTTAGGCGCAAGACATTATTTTAATCGTCTAGTTGGATCTGCAAACAGTCCTCAGCCTATGATCAGATTTTTGTCCGTATCTCGTTTTTCTTTTTCTGCAGTAATTCGGGTCTCTGCCTACCCCACGATATAGGTGTGAGCTTATGTATGTATGTAACGAAAATATTTTGGGCATTGATAAAGGTTCGTTTTAAGTATATCATATTTTCCAGCAGGAGGGACCTTTATTAGAATTAACAAGTTCTTTTTCCAATGCATCATAATTACTCGTTACTTTGTATTTTCAAAATTATTTATTGTAGAGAAGGCTATGCGTAGGTACTATCCATTCATTTTTTACGAAATCCTGGTTTACATGTATTTCTGAGGTTAACCCACAGGTACCATAATTTAATGGAAGAAGAAGAAAATAGTTGCAGAGGTTCCAATCACGAGACCCATGGAACTACCGAGAAGTAAACTTCTCACCTGAGTGCTTATACTGAGTTTTTTCATTCACTTTCGATAGCGAGAGCGTTTGCAATTTGTACATATAGGAGTGACAAAGCGCGCCACCTAGTTGTCTCTTTGTCACTCCTATACAAATTGCAAACGCTCTCGCTATCGAAAGTGAAATGAAAAACTCAGTAATAAGCACTCTGTTCCATCATGGATTAGTTCCATGAGGACATTATACGTAGCGGACTTCTGAGATTACTCCAGCGAGAGCCCATGACAGTTTGTTGTACATAGCCGGTTAATAAGTAGAAAGAGTAATTGAACCGTGTTACGCAGAAATATTCCAACTCACACAACGTAACTTGCGAAGAAAACGCTTTTCCATGTATTATATTATATTATTAATGTATGTAAATATTATGTTGGAATGTTTCTGAGTAGCACGGTAGAATTGTACTAATCGGCCAATATAAAATCTAGAATATAAAACGAACTACTGTTAGGTAATTAAATTATAGTTTTATGAAACTCGGTACAGTTTCCACCGGGTAGTGTGGACACAATGCCGTGAGCGCTAAGGTAAACAATTTTGAAGTGAAACTCCGATCAGAGTGCGTATACTGAGTTTTGTCATTCACTTTCGATAGCGAGAGCGTTTGCAATTTGCATAGGAGTGACAAAGCGCGCCACCTATGTCTCTTCCATTCATATTCACTTAAATTCCTTAACGACTTGCGCGTTTTGCAGACTCAAACAGTACTTTGAGAAAATCTGAGCCAGAGCACTTAAGCATCGAGAACATTCTTCAAACGCTGTGCAAGACAAATCCGGGCTATGTGTACCAGTTACCAGTAGACGTCGACTAGTTACCCCTCTCTGACATTACTTACCTGCGGCTTCTCGTGTTTATTGTGATCTAAATTTGTTTCCCTCTCTAACATTGCTTACTTACATTGCGGTTCTCGTGTTGTGATGTGAATTTGTCTAAACGTGTTTATTAAATGGTGTCTGTACTTAAATGTGATTTCGTGTTGTTTATTTGTTAAGGATACTTAAGATGCAGAATGGCAATTGAAATGAGTTACAGCGGGACGATGTAAATGATTAAAATGATGTACGTAATTAAAAGTTACTGAGATTAGGGGAAAGAATTTAAAGAGAGCAGTCCGACTGCAGTTAGCATGCAATTTTTTGTTCGATTAGGATGTAGACAGACGGACTGAATTTCAACTGCTATATTGCATTTCAGATGTAGTTTGAATGCCGTTGGTACAAGGAACTGCATGCCAATTGCACACCGATTGCAGTGGGACTGCTCGGTATGTTGGCAGTTTCATTGCAGTTGTTCCTACTGCATTCCATGCAATGCAGACGATATGCTATTGTCAACTCCCATGTGTAATAGGACACAGGGTATCCTAGTGTGAGGCCAGAAGTAATGTATGTGCCTCTATGTAAATGTTTATGTTTTTTATGTAAACCCTGGTGTACATACAATAAAGACTATGTGATATGCAGTCCGTCTCCCTTAAGTTCCAGTTACCATTGCAGTCGTCCTAACCGCATTCAGACTGCATCTTAACTGCAACTTTGCAATTGGAATGCAGTTGAAATGCAACCGTCTGTTAGAGCCTGATCGAGAAATTTCCCCGCAGCCCAACAGAGCTGGACGCGCTGGTATTCGGCCACGTGTTCACGATCATCACGACCCGCCTGCCCTGCCGCCGGCTCGCAGAGACCGTCAGGCGACACACGAGCCTTGTCGCCCTCGCCAAGCGACTTGACGACAAATATTTCCGGCGACCATAGCGCGAGGTCTGCAGGGACATCTCGACTGCCTTCCGTAGCCCCTGAGTCCCTTTAGAACCGGCCCCGATTTAGTGCATTGTAGTGTAATGACATACACGGTCGGGTTGACTGACTTTTCATACCGTTGACGCTTAAGTTTGATACGTGTCAATACATCAGCCTTGCTGCCACTTCTTTGTTCTTGGTCATCCTCATCCTCGTGGACGTGCTACGCTGCGTTTGCCAGTTCGTGGTTAAAAAACCCCAGGTGTTGGATACTTACATGTTTGTGACGTCGCTGTTTCTGGTTCCCACGACACAAGGTATCATAGTGTGGGGCCAGAAGCAATGTATGTGTCTGTTCTCCACTCGAGAACTTTTGCAGCCAATCGACCGTTCTTCGCCATATTTGGTGTGTTATTGAAGCGCCAGTGAAATGAAATCGTTTTTCTTGCAGTTGTCTTTGTACTACAATGCTTATTAGGATCTAGGCCCGGTTATTTTCTATTCCTCCATGCCGTTTCGTTTCCAATGAGAACATGCATACTCCGTTAAAGAAAACTGTCCCAGATGGTTCCTAATAGTAGAGCTATTCCGGTGGACGTAGATTCACGTCGGATTGTGTCGCGATGAATTTTATTCGCTTTAGTTCCATTGCCTAGTTCCATGATGGAACTGCTGAAGCGTAGACAGTGTAGATTGACACAAATCTTGTCCAACTACGAACTTCTGATAGTATGAGCTCTTATTTCGCATGCGACAATAGACAATGAGGCGTCTAATCGACCACTACGCAGATCTATTGATTGGAGGAGTGGCAACTAGACGAATAAATCAATTTATAAATCTAGCGCTGAAAGTTCTTGCAGAGAGAGGAATAACTTTAATATTCCTTTAACTAATAGGTTATTGAAATTGGAACTACATTCGGTATTAGATAGACACGCGTATTACATCAGTTAAATAGGCTTTTTGACAGATTTCTGAAAACCATCTCATGTTTTGTTAAAATGCCATAAAGTTGATGACTCATAAATTATGCGAATATGTTTAAATAACACTATTATTTTCACACTGTCAAATAGTCTATTCTGTGGGTGGTAGCTGAAACTGAATGTTTTGAAATAGTAGTCACGAGTAGAAGCATATTTTAGGTTACATTTGGGGTTTATTACACCCTGTGTGGCAGGCTAATTGTACTCTTCAGTTTTTAAGAATCAAAATTTTTTTATGAATGCACCTTCTTTTTATCAACCAGTAAGTTTCAGTGACTGACGTTTAGGAATAATTCTTGATAATATAACTCCTGTAAAATGGTGCTTTCTGGCTTTACATCTAATTGTACAG
Organism: Yponomeuta plumbellus; assembly: GCA_947310845.1. Taxonomy (NCBI): domain Eukaryota; kingdom Metazoa; phylum Arthropoda; class Insecta; order Lepidoptera; family Yponomeutidae; genus Yponomeuta; species Yponomeuta plumbellus. The sequence goes on from OX371218.1 coordinate 6,151,930, forward strand.
GCCAACCCGAACAGTTTCATAATAGGTATAGACGAATAGCTTGTCAGTAATTCTGCTCACTATCAGTACAGTATCAGGTTCATCTCACCCTTCATCTTAGTCCTAATAGTTACTGTTGACAATATATGAGGAGCGTCTGTTCAAAAGGTTATAAGTACACCATATAAGCAAATTTTAGAAAAACTGAAAAAAACGTTTAAAAATTTAGTTTGAGCGAATTTTTGTTTATTTTTTCAATATCTGCTTAAATTAACTAAAATTATCCCTAGCGTTGTTTTTTTTTATTATACGATGTAATATAAAAAAGATATAAAAAAAAAAAGTTGCAAATATAACCTTTTGGTCAGTCACTTGGAAATTATAACCTTTTGACCAGAGTACTGTAAATATATCTTTTTGATTAAAATTAACGACTAAATAACTTTACTATAGACAAGTTTCACTCACTTGTTTTTGTAGACTGACCGATCTTTCCTCTGTCTTCTTCGACTTCCTCTATTAATAGTCTCGACAGTGGTATCCATTGGTCATTAAAGACGGCACAGCAAATATAACGGAGATATTAAAATGATAAAACAATTTTTAGTCTAAACAATTTTGAATTGACTGGAATGGAAAACTGAAAAAGACAGGACAAAATAATGACAGTTTAACACAGATTAAAAAGAAACAACCATTGATAATTTGTCTTTTTTTTCTTGTCTGGGAGGGAAGGCAAATTGTGTTACCAGATTAAAAACTAAAATTAAACGGTTAAGTGGTTTTTAAAACATTACATTCATCCTAAATAATACAAATATAACTTTTTGAATGAAAATTTTCTTCCTACTGCGTTATTGTATGAAAAATATATCCTTTTGTTCACAACAGCATTGACAAGAATCCTTTGTGTGTAAATCTAATGTAAATATAACTTTTTGATTGGGACTACGATTTTTAGACACGTTTTTATATGGGAAATATAACTTTTAGGACAGAATTACCTGTATGATTCAATAGATATTTATGTTAAGAACCGGAAACAAAAAAAAAAAAATTGCTATGTGTAAATATAACCTTTTGAACAGACGCTCCTCATATTCAGTTATAAGCATTGAATTTATGGTTATAAGTATCCAAAGTCAGTTCGTATCATTTATCAGACATTAGTGTATCCCCGTTCACTAATCATTTTGAATTTTAACATCAAGCCTTCATAGTCACGATTTTATAAATCATCCTACTCGGAGATATTGTGTCACAAGGTCGCTTCAGCTACCACCGGTTTCTGAATTAAGGGGATCCATCCGGTTCACTAGGGCCATGGAGGAAAAAATACTTAACTCTTTTTTTAAAGATCCTTTTCGCACGTGTGTATAATCTTAATCATGTTAAGGGTCTGCGCAGACGACGGATTTTTTTCCGCGGACTTTTAATACGCTAAAATAGATCGCTTACATACAACTGTATCGAGTAACGCAAACGAGGGATTAAAATTACTACGTTCAAAAAGTCCGCGGATCCGCAGCCCGCAAAGAAAAGCCCGTCGTCTGCGTAAGCCATTATAGTCATTTTTAGGTGTGCGTTTCAACTGCTCGGCCACGGCGTATTTTCAAAAAAAGTTATATGCCAAGTTTTTGTAAAAAATTGTAAAAGTCGATTCCCAAAACCGTGAATTTGTCAAAGCAATGGTTCAAAAGATATAAGGGTTTGAACGTGGCCGCGCCATCGAAACGCGGAGAACTGCGCGGCCACGGAGATCTTTAAAACTAAGCGTTGCAGAGACTTGAAATTTAGGTGAGCAACAGATTGAATTTGTAAAAAATTTGTAAAAATATAGAAAAAAATCCCACCATTATACTTCACGAGTTATGAGACAAAAACCACGTGGCCGCGCAGTCGTTACATTAAAAACACGCAATCGCCTATATCTCGCTGAAAAAGCGTCGTAGAGGTCTGAAATAACTTGTAAAACCTAGATCTGAATTTGTCAAAGAGATTACACTACACGAAACGAGTCTTAGATCTACATTTTAGGCGCTATGCAACTTTAACCCCATGGCCGCGCAGTCGAAACGGTGAAAAATACGCGATCGGCGATATCTCGCTAAGAATGCGTCGTAGAGGTCTGAAATAACTTGTAAAAGCTAGTGCTGAATTTGTCAAAGAAATTACACTAAACGAAACGACTCTTAGATCTACATTTTAGGCTCTATGCGACTTTAACCCCATGGCCGCGCAGACGAAACGGTGAAAAATACGCGATCGGCGATATCTCGCTAAGAATGCGTCGTAGAGGTCTGAAATAACTTGTAAAAGCTAGAGCTGAATTTGTCAAAGAAATTACACTAAACGAAACGAGTCTTAGATCTACATTTTAGGCGCTATGTGACTTTAACCCCATGGCCGCGCCGACGAAACGGTGAAAAATACGCGATCGGCGATATCTCGCTAAGAATGCGTCGTAGAGGTCTGAAATAACTTGTAAAACCTAAAGCTGAATTTGTCAAAGAGATTACACTACACCAAACCATTCTTAGGCTTAAGGTTTAGGCGCTATGAGACTAAGACCCCATGGCCGCGCAGGCACCAATATCTCGCTTAAAAAGCATTACAGAGCTCTGAGATAGTTTATAAAATACAAATTTGAATTTGTTAAAGACACTACACATACTAAGCGACCTCTAGTTATATATTTCACGGGCTGTGAGACTAAAAATAATATGACCGCGCTGTCATCGTCAAGTTTTGAATGTTTCGATAGGGTGACCATGGCACCAGGTTTCGCGGTTTACGTCTCACCTGCAAAGGCAGCTGCAAAGCCTGCAAAGAGCCGGAATGTCGGAATTCGGCGCGGCTTTTCAATTATTTTTTAAGTTTACTTAGTTCACCACTTCATTCGTTCATCACTTAATCACAAAGTTTACAATAGTACTAGCTGACCCCGCAAAAGTTGTTTCGCCATTTTTTTTTCACTTAGGGTAATGAAAAATAGATAACAACCTATTCTCGGACCTACCGAATATACATATAAAATTTCATCAAAGTCGGCCAAGCCGTTTCTGAGTAGTATACGCACCAACATCTGTTACACGATAATTTTATATATTAGAGAGATGAGATATCAGAATAACACATAGGCTACAATTTATAATGATATTGTATGAATTGTCCAAAATATGAGTAAGTAGGAAAAAATCTACCATCTGCGAGCTATTCTAGCGTGCACTGCCAAAACCGCTAGATTTACACAATGTAATGTATGATGGAAATGTTTGTCTTAAATAGTCCTACAAAAAATCCCGCCACAGTACATATCTTATGTGTAAGCCATTATAGCCAAAATAGTGAATCATAACTACAAAAAAAATTGTCTATTTATTTCAAATGCACATTTGGTAATAATAAATTGATTCCTAAATGAAAATAGACACTTTTATCGCTTCTGCTACTTAAAGTAGATAAAATATGTCTTTCACTCTACATAATTTGGACAAATATTTTAGGGGTCTGTTTCACAATCTGCAGATAAAGTTCCGGATAAGCTATCCGAAACCAGGGCTGCCGTTTGTTCTAAATTTGAAGCCATAAACGTACACAAGCAATACAGGAAAATGTATTTAAATTTAGAATAAACGGCAGCCCTGGTTGCGGATAGCTTATCTGGAACTTTATTTGAAAATTGTGATACTGGGGCTAATAGTTACAACTTACAACGCTGAAAAACCGAGTGTGGTCCAGCGACACGGCGGGCGCCAGTTCCTTAACTCTTAGAGTTGTCCGGGGTGCCATCACACACGTTGGAATTAAAGGTAGGTGTACCCGTTTTGTTAATGCGTAATCTGGACGCGCGCCAAGATTATGCAACGGTACTCGGTTGCGAGTTACTGAACTAGGCACATTTTGAAGGCCACAATTTTAACTGAAGAAGTCTAGGGAGACAATCTTTTTATACCGCGCATCCCAGAGTGATCAAGAGATGAGTGATAAATATCAACGAATATTGTTTTCTGCTAAACTGCATCGCAGTTAACAGCAGACGCTCTGGCAGACGCTCTGTTTCTATCTAGCTAATCTAGCAAATATTTTTTTTAGTTCAAGAAATATTGATGTGTAAGTAGTCTAACACTGTCTGTTAGCTTTTAGAATATACCTCGGGCTCTAGAGTAGGCTTCGGTTTTCGCCGAAAGCACACGAGTGTAATACTACTTCCTGCTCTGTATAAGTGAAACTAAGTGTCATATCATATTAGTTCCGATTTCGAAATTAAGTCAATACTAGTTTCGATATTTCTATTACACGAATAATTTGTCCGATTCTATCCGATAGTAGCCGAGGTATAGTCTAAAAGCTAACAGACTGTAATACTGTAATATTCTATACTGCGATGACATTCCGCCTCGGCTGCCTTTGCAGGTGACGTAAACCGCGAAACCTGGTGTCATGGTCATGGTCACCCTATCGAAACATTCAAAACGTGACGATGACAGCGCGGCCATATCATTTTAATCTCACAGCCCGTGAAATATATAACTAGAGGTATTTTAGTATGTGTAGTGTCTTTGACAAATTCAAATTTGTATTTTATAAACTATCTCAGAGCTCTGCAATGCTTTTTAAGCGAGATATTGGTGGCTGCGCGGCCATGGGGTTTTAGTCTCATAGCGCCTAAAACGTAAATCTAAGAATGGTTTCGTTTAGTGTAATTTCTTTGACAAATTCAGCTCTAGCTTTTACAAGTTATTTCAGACCTCTACGACGCATTCTTAGCGAGATATCGCCGATCGCGTATTTTTCACCGTTTCGACTGCGCGGCCATGGGGTTAAAGTCGCATAGCGCCTAAAATGTAGATCTAAGACTCGTTTCGTGTAGTGTAATCTCTTTGACAAATTCAGATCTAGGTTTTACAAGTTATTTCAGACCTCTACGACGCTTTTTCAGCGAGATATAGGCGATTGCGTGCTTTTCAATGTAACGACTGCGCGGCCACGTGGTTTTTGTCTCATAACTCCTGAAGTATAATGGTGGGATTTTTTTCTATATTTTTACAAATTTTTTACAAATTCAATCAGTTCAATCTCACCTAAATTTCAAGTCTCTGCAACGCTTAGTTTTAAAGATCTCCGTGGCCGCGCAGTTCTCCGCGTTTCGATGGCGCGGCCACGTTCAAACCCTTAATCTTTTGAACCATTTGCTTTGAAAAATTCACGGTTTTGGGAATCGACTTTTACAATTTTTTACAAAAACTTGGCAAGAAACTTTTTTGAAAATACGCCGTGGCCGAGCAGTTGAAACGCACACATTTTACATGACCGTGAAACGCAAACACACACCCATGACCGTGAAACTAAGGCAAAATACATATGCTTTCTACTCAGAGGTCCGCGATTCTAGGTTCTTTGTCGTGGGACATAAAATCACTGTTAACATGATTGAGAGATTGTGTTTTGCAAACGTAGGTCTATAGAAAAAAAAGAATTTTTATCCTCAATGGCGCTCGTGTTATCCCTTGGACCCCTTAAGAATTTGGCTCAAATTAAACTTGACAAGGTCATACCTTACTTGAGCATTTCATGTCATGAGAAATTCTTTTGTAAAAAAAACTTGTGACACGTCACATTTTCTGTCCAAACTTCTTTCGAATTGTAGTTTAAGTCGAGTATGAGTGCATATTGTATTTGAATGGGTAATATACCTAAATCTTAATGTATTTAGCAGTAGCATTTATTTGTGTCGAAAGTTTATATTAATAGAAATGTACTAAGACGCACCGACGGTTTCTGAATTGATTTCTTAAATAAAATCAATATAATTTTGTCTCATTCATTTTTAAGAAAACTTGGGACATAACCACACTTACTCGTAAGTATTTATTAAGTGTAGGTAATTCTCAATTCAGAAACTGACGGACAATAAATTAAGTAGTTGAGTACTAACATATGTACCAACTGTACAATTAGTTAATAAAGACGCACTCAAGTAGAATTAATCATTGTTAAAGAACTTTTGTTTAATTTCAATAATAAATCTATCGCAGTTAATTTGAATATTCTTTTTTCAAACATGCTTGGTGAGCGTTATTTCGACAACCTTCTTCGAGATAAATCGAAATTGCTGTACTGGCCAATTACACGCGAGCAGCGGCCGGAAAAAGTTCTATGAAAATCAAGGAGCATTTCTCCTTGATGAAAATTCATATAAATAGCCTAATAAACTCATCTGTCGTGTTATTTCAAAATGGAACGATATTTTACTCCGGACAATGACAACCAAGGAGGTAACTTATCAGAGGTTTTAGGAGTATTTAAATTTCGAACTGTCTAGCGATAGAAAGCTGGATATACCTATTGAAAAAAAAGAACACTTTAACGCGGCAAAAAATATTGTTGTTCGTTCGTAGTTAGTCTAGAAAGTTTATTGAATTTAACAGAATGAGTTCGTAGTTTTAATTTCCGCGCATTGTTTGAGAAAAATCATATACAAGCCTTAGCCACAACTAGGCATTGATGGACTCACGTATGTATGCCTCGGCTTCACCTCGGCCTACATTTCCACGTTCGTCCATCAATGCCTTAATTGCTGGCAGCTGCAGCAATGTACCTACTATTATTGCACATCGGAAAAAAAACAAAAACCACAAGTTGTAATGTGTCCAAATTTGTTTTAATGAACCTAATTTATGTAAGTAAGCTTGGTTTTGTTTGTTGAATTTTATGAACGATTGTATTTTGTTAGGCATAATATTGAAGTACTCGTAATTCAGACTTGTAGTTTTTTTTCAAATATTATTAGCTGTGCGAATTTACAGTTCAGTGTGGAGTCTATAATATTAAAATGTGTAATGATTTTGTCATCAATTTTTTTCATGTGTAATAAAAAAAGGAAGTAGGTCATGAAAAAAAACATTCTTTTTTTTCTTAAATTTATTTGAATCTACGTGTATGTATTTGGTTTCCATCACAATATTTAAATTAAACAGAATGGTGAAAGGGAACCATTTAGTCATCCAAGGTTACTACAAATATTGTTCATACAACACGACCATACAATACATACAAGCAATTGACACCTAAATCTTATTCTCTAAAATGGATTGAATTCAAAAAGGAAAAGAAGCTAGCACATAAAAGATTTTCATACAAATAAACATTTCAAGAACATTTATACAATTACTACCAATATCCACATTTCTTTACATTCATCAATTTACACGACATGCAATAAAACCATTTATAACGCAAATTGCAACTAAGTTGAAAGACGTTGACAAATCACTACATTCTTAAACTTTTAACACCTATTTTAAGGACATTTTAATGTGTCAAAAAAAGTTTGCGTTATTTTTAGATTAATAAAGCATTTTTATAGTGCAGCGACTTTTTGCCAACGTCGGAAGATAAATTATTTACATTGCCAAACAAGTTCCATTCCATTTGAACAAAAATTCCTAAGAGTACGACATAACAAAACATAGAAAAGAAGCTGTTTTGTAGAAGAAAACAATTATTAGTTCGAGAAAACAGCTAAAAATACCATGCAAATTTTCATAATTTAGTGATGTTTTTCATTGAGATGTTAAAAGAAAAAAAAAGAGATGTTCATAGACAAAGTAGAGTGACGCGATTTTGTTTCTATCGACTGACAGGTGTCAAATGTTGTCTATTCCAAAAACCATAGAGCATATTTGTTTTTTAAACGTCAAAACAGCTTGGGCTTCATGGTTGGGTCAGCAATCAGAGTCCTCGACTCCTAGAACCGTCTGGTTTGGGTGACGACCATCTGGCGAACGCTGAAGGTGGACAGACCGAGGCCTAACGCAGCAAGCACTAGCGCGGACCGGGACATCATTTTCTCACGATTCGCTGGCTGTGGACAAGAAATAAGTAATGATTAGAACAATAAAAGAGTTACCTTACTCCTTCGTTCGGTTAAGGACAGATTCTGGTAATGGCAGATTCTATAGACGGACCTATACCATCCTGACAGCTTAAGGCCTCGCCAAATAGAAAGCGTAATTAGCGCGTGTCAGGGCGCTAACGCTAAAGCGCCCTAACGTCGCACACTTTGTGTGTGACAGCTTCGACGCTATTCAGTAGGCGCTAACTAATATTCTGCGCGCTTATTACGCTTTCTGTTTGGCGAGGCCTTTAGTCACCCTAGCCCACAAGAATGGCAAGTCAATACGATATTTTATAGTTAGCGTGAAGGAAAACATGGTGATCACAGAACACAAAATGCAATTATTATTGCATTCTGTCAATTCAATCGTTGTCCTTTGGACTCTCAGTATCTCAATAGTTCGTACTATGCTCTGTTGTCCAATGAGACTCATAACAATACAATTGGAGTCAATACAATAATACCATACAACGATTTGTTGATACATGTGCGATCTGATGACGCCAATGCGGCTGTGACGATCAACATTAAATGGCAATGCGCGCTTGAGCTGATTTAAGACTGAATCATTGGCAGTGACGGTTGAAATCACTTTATTTATTTTATGGACATTTATAGACACCTCTTTGACATTCTTATCCTGATTAAGTTGAATGTGGAGAACTTGCATTAAAAAAAGGTTTTAATACAGTCAAAGATACCGTAACGAATACATCCGACAGAGAACCAAAGTTATCGACATAGCTCAGAGAATTAGCAAGCTGAAGTGGCAGTGGGCTGGCCATATTTCGCGAAGAACCGACAACCGCTGGGGTAAACGTGTTCTTGAGTGGAGACCGCGACTCGGCAAACGTAGTGTAGGACGCCCTTTAACCAGGTGGGATGACGGTCTGTGAAGGACTGCTGGCAGATGCTGGATGCGGCAAGCTGAAGACAGGGCGCTATGGCGCTCATTAGGGGAGGGCTATGTCCAGCAGTGGACTAATATATCCTGATGATGATGATGATGATGAAAGATACCGTGTTAAAAGATAACGGGCGATCAAAGAATGGCGTCAAAAATTTGCTAAACGCCCTAAAATATTGTATGAAGCGTTTATCAATATTTTAGTTATCTCGTAAAATAATGTTGTTTTGCATTTATGCATTTACACCATTCTAAGAAAATGATCAGAATTCAACGAAGAAATAAATCTAACAAGGGTTTTGTTATTATTAGAGTATGTTAAATTTTCTCAGGTTTTATGACCCCAAAATTCCCGAAAAAATTACGTTTATTGTATTATTTTTCCCAACTTTAAATAGGTATAATTTCTATAAAAGCAATGTCACACAACACGTCACAATATAAGTGACACGCAAGTTGACATCACTACCGTCCGGCCGCTGGGAGAATACGATCCTGACAGGTCATGTTAGAACGGACGACGTAACCTTGAAGTGGCGTTAAATTTACGATTAAAATATTTTTATGTCCTATTTATCCTACTAGCAGTTAATTGTCATTGAAACTATATCATTGTGTAAACTTACAATCAATGTTATATTTTGCACAGTGATTTAAATGTTAAATAAGAAGAAATCAATATTTAAGGTTCGTGCGTAAAATATTACTACTTACTATATTACTTATATTATACTTATATTACTAATACTACTTACTTACTACGCTGTCACAAGGTTATGTCAACCGTAGTCAACCGTTGTAGTGACGTACCAAAAATAATGAAAATAATAACGGTCCCTTTAACGATACGAAGTTGATGAACAGGCTTTAGAAAATGATCATCGCGTTCTCAGAATATCTCCGTACCACTACCGTACAAAGCGATTGAGCTGATCTGGGCTCAAATAAAAGGTCGCACAGCTCGCCACAACACTTCACCGCCATTCGGCTCAAAAAAGATGATGACCCTTCTAAAATGCCTGCGAAAATGGCACAAGAGATGACTGAGTGAAGGAAGGTCGTCTAAAAAACAAAACTACTTAATCGTGAGTCAGTAGCAAAAGCTAGTTAAGAATAACGTAAGGAATGATAACGTTGATTTTCTCCCATCACTAGTCATATGTGTCAGGATCATATACTCCCACCCAGCGGCCGAACAATAACCCCCGGTGGTTTCTCAAACGCTGACAGTTTGTAAATCTATTGTTAACAGCTGTCAGTTGGCAAAAACAAGTGACAGCCTGTTAACAGTAAATTAACATACCGTTCGAAAACCGGAGGTTAGCGGTGTTCTCTGTATTGAGAATTTCAGTTAGCACAGTACACGCAGTTGGCTTGGCACACGTGCCGCAAGATGGTGCGACGACCCGACAAAATACTTGGGTCGGAAGAGTCAATTGGCCGGGAACAGGGAGGAGTGAACATCTAAAGGAGAGGCCTTTACTCAGCAGTGGGACACAAAACTGGCTAATTAAAAAAAAACTTCATAAATGTACATAACTCAGAAAACAAAGTCATAGGGAATGGGTTAGGCTTCCATCACTTGAAAGTTCGAGTTGATTAACGAGATTGATTCTTTATTGTACGTTCGGGTCTGGATAGTGCATAATGCTTTCTTCGTTCCAATGGCTCTTAGAAGCATTCAATTATTGCCTTAAATTACGTAAGGTTACATTTGGATATAGTACAATGTAATTTTTAAAGTGAACGGTATAGCACTTTAGTACGTAAACAAAAAAAAATATACACATCTCTCATCGATCTCACGGATAGGGGCAGAATATAAGCGCTGAAGTTCTTCCGTAACTTTCAGCACATGCTGAGTCGGAGCCTATTAACATTTGCCACACCTGGTGTCTTCTGTAAATAAGTGAATGATTTATCTATCAACAATAAAAAAAATCGGATTGGTAAGTGTGCGGGCGTAGACTTGCGCGTAGAACAGATTCTATTGTCAGATAAGCGCGAACGCTTACCTATTTTTTATCAAAACGATTGTGAAAAAGGCCCTTAGCCACTTTGTTTCATTCATTTTACAGGTCAATAAACTTCAGTGGGTGCAGTTCGAGCTGTTTTTACAGATGAGAGGGAAAAATGTTCACAGATTTTATTATTAGGTATTATTAAGGTATGATAAATGCGGTCGGGGCTGCCGCTCTCGAATCGGACTTTTTAGTCACTCAAAACAGTGTGAAAGTCTCAGGCACTGCCTGAATCGTCCGCAACCGACGCGAAGGCATCTGATGATGATTCAGATAGCCCAGTAGTTCCGGGATTAGAATAGGGCTAAGGTACCTCCTGCCTGCCGTAAGAGGCAACTAAAAGGAGACCTTCGAGACCAGGCTTCTCAGGCTCCAGCCTGTTGTAAAACGGGTGTAAAACTGTTGTAAACGGGCAGTGCGCGGGAGTTCCGGAATGTTCAACGGGATTACAGAGCTCTCCTCCAAACGCACGGAGAGGGCCACCGCGGGGGTTTTAGTGGGTAAAACCCCACGTAACCCGGCTTTACAGAAAGTCGGGTATCTTTGGAAGATTTCCCCTCAACAAAAAAAAAGGTATGATTCAGATGGGAGGTTTTGTTTACACGTAGACCAAAGCTGAATGAATCGGAAAGTAAGTATATAAGTAAGTATTACGGAAGGAGAGTTCCGGTAGTTTTAACATTTTTCCCTAATTCGAAGACTATTTACATTTACATACAGGCACATACATTGCTTCTGGCCCCACACTAGGATACCCTGTGTCGTGGAAAACGGTCTCTAAGGGGTGTTCAAAGGAATCGTGTTTTTATAATCTAAGACCGTATGATTCCTCCAGGATTTGATGCGCATAATTTAATCATCTGTAGCCAAACTTGGCAAAAGCCCGCCCGTCTCGTCTCGCACAACAATCACATGATTACCGTACTCCCACGCCAGACGAGTTATTTTGAGAATTTTTCAGATATTTTCCGCTCAAACAAGCCGTCCGATAGAAATTACAATATCGCATTAGGGCCTTTCACGATAGTTTCTGATGTATTTTTTAAACAAAATTAGCGTCTCTGGTTTGACCTTTCGAGGTGGTGCTTTCCTTACACTCGAACCTCAATTGAACAACACATAAGCACAAAATATATTTTTAAGCAATGTTACCATAGTAACTTTGTTTCGATATCAATTAGTATGTTACAGATTCAGAAACGCGTCTTAGGCCCTTTCTGCACTGCTCCGGTCCGGCGACGGAACCGGAATCGGTCATGAGAAAAATATCGGATGCCGGTTTAAGGTCACAGCACACATATCAACTCGGAAAGGGATCGTCACCGTATCGCCTTTCGCCTCGCCGTAAACCTGACGTATGCATCGTAACCAACGCGTATCAGCAGCTCCTGTACGTCAACTCGGCTACGGCTAGGCGACACCGCGCTTACGGCTCGCCGACCACTGGTACTTACCAGATTGCTCTAAAGTAATACTTGGGGTGGACCAAGAGACGTTAGCTCGGGTACGGAGAGACGTAAGCGCGGGGACGACGAGCCGTAAGCGCGGGAACTGCAAGTTGACCACGCACCGCATCGCGGTTCGGAGCCAGTTCCGAGGCGAGGCGATTACGTTACCATTCCGATTAGTGTGCGTTGCAGTAGGGAGTTCCATACAAACAATGCTGAACGGCTCGAGGCGATACGGTGACGATCCCTTTCCGAGTCGATATGTGTGCTGTGACCTTTATGCTTCTCCACTTCATCCGATTATAATCGGCAATGGACGTGACGCAGTGCTTTATTAAAATTCCTGGGTTTTACTATTCAAGGCAGGGGACGTTTTCCACACATTCTATTAATCTAATTAAATAGTAGCTATGGAAACATTTTGGGTTGTATGCGCGGTGCAAAAACGTGTATTGTTTTTGTACGTCGATCACTTCGGCCCGGTAAAAACCGGATGCCGAAGTAGTGGAGAAGCTTACTAGTATTCTTGTGTGTTTCTAAATCGGACCGGTAATTAACGTTTTCCGGACCGGAGAAGTGGAGAAAGGCCCTTAGGCCTTTTCACATGCACCCGGCCGCTTAGATAAAGGAACAGGTAAAGAAACCACTACCGGCAAGTCCGTACGGGTCCGTACTGATCGGTATTGTAATGACGGTCCCCACCCCACCATTCTCTATGTGCCCGTTTATAAAACATGCAAGTTAATACTTGTCGGTACATTAGATACGGATTACCTGCATTAATCATACCGGTTGAAGTCTTTCCCTACACTTAGCGTGTGGGTGTGAAATATTACAGTACGTATCAGTACTGACCTGTACCGGCAACGTGAATCTTTATAACCGCACCCCTAGAATCTAAAAATCATATTAAAGTTATATTATCATAGCTGTTATCTGTCCCTATATGGTAGTCTACACAACAATAGCAGTAGAATGTCATTCCAATGGTAAAACACGCAACCATTACTGTCATATCATGAGTCTATTGAATAAGTCAGCATTTTCGATACACATCGCCCCTGGAATTTTTATGGTATCTTATCTTGTACGTGAAAGAACTTCAGGGATGCCAACCGTGCGAGAAAGAATGCGATTATATCTCGTATGTATCTCGTTGGTGCGGAAGAACATGGGATTCTTTGCGCCTAAAGTCTGTTTTTTCATTCAATGCAAAAAAAAATATTGTCACGTTGACATCTCCATACAATGAGCCATTTTCAGAAGAACTAAAAAAAAATCTAACGGCTGTCAAAGTAATGCAATTTTGGACCTCAGCCCAATAGCCATGTGTGATACATCATAAAATAGGTCTCAGCGAGCTGACCAAAAGTTACTATGACGCCAACAGCCAAATGTTTGTCTTTTCGGAGTTACATTTTATTGAAAATGTTAGTTGTTTTTTTTTAGTTCTTCTGAAAACGGCTCATTCTTAGGCTGTCAATGTCTGAATGTTGCTAATACGTAAAAATCAAATAACCCCATTTTACTTTCAAGTTAAATTGTGTATGCTACGCAGGTGTTTTTTTTTTTAGACTATGCTCTTACGAGTAATTCAATTTTAATGTCTTTGATGTGATAAGGATTTTGGTCACATGAGTCTTCTATTCACGGTAAAAAAAATCTACCGAGTTAACCTATAGCTTTTATAGCGGTAACACCGCGTCATTTTTATTTTCATCGAATTTAAAAACGGACTGTAGTTGAAATTGTTCCGATAAACATTTTCTTAAACCAAACCCCGTCAGCTATAAAGGAGACCAAATTCCACTGCGTTCAATCCCCTGTTGTTCGAGGAAGACTATTACGTAAGAATAATTTCCGCGAGGCCAAAAAACGTCTAAACATGATCGTGAAAAACTTTTCACGAGCGCACGACTAACCAGCAACGTATTACCTAACACGCCGGCCAGAAATACCTGGTGCGTAGTTGCATAACTAATTTGGCAAGTTGTCTAGGTGTTCGAGTTATTGCGACGCGTCTAGAAAAAAAGCCGAGTAAGCTTTGAGCTGAATAATAGCGCAAGTGTTTATTAATTCTTATTGCAGGATAACTGCCTTCTCCTCTATTGATGAGAAGTACAATAGTGCATAAATAGCAGCAATTAATCGCCATCCCGCAGGGCACGATCTTTCTCTCAGAGAGAACATCTCGTAGAGAGGTCACTGTAATTGTCGGATATAAATTTAATTTATTTGATTGGAGTACACACAAAACGGTAACCAAGATAAATTTTCCTGATCTCACATTTTGTATGCTTTGGGTGAAATTCTAGATGGTGTAGATCTAGAATGTCACCCAAAGCATACGAAAAAGTGAGATCAGGAAAATGTAAACAAGCTTACAAACAAAAGACGATTTAAACTAATCTGGTCTTATTTTAACTACCTAATCAAAATCTGTGGAATGAAGTTAAAGAAATTCTTTAGCAAAATCACTCATGCCCGTTTTCACCAACCAACCCATAAGCTCCTCATAACTATAGTCTGTAAAATATAGCTTGAGCTCCGCGACAGCTGTCATGGACATTTGCGTCCATGAAGTTTTGAATTTTTTCACAGAATATTTGCACTGTGAAAACTCCGTACTTACTGCACACTCTTCGATGTCTAAGCAATATCGTAACCTAGCCCTGTCAGTGTATCAGCTGTCGTGGAGCTCAAGCTATATGTATTTTACAGACTGTAGGTAACCCTTTTTTTAGGTGATCCCCTAAAGTACTCTCTAACTTAAATTCAGTTTCACCAACCTAAGTGACAACTAACTAGGTATCTAAACCCTGTCGAGATTTTGGTTCAATTTACCGGTAAATTTTATTACCGAGTTTTATGAAAAAATATAATTTTTAATCGAAATAAAACCTTAAGCTTTAATGTGTTTTGTTTCATAATAAATAACAAAGATTTTGTTTTAAATTAGCTAAAAAAATATCAATCGTATGGCTGTATGGAATGGTATCATTGACACACCTAAAAAAAATGTTGACTGACACGACACTTCCAAAACAAACTGTCACTTATCCATCACTTAATGCTAGGGGCTGCACAATCGGTCCCTTAAGTTTAATACCTGAAGTTTGTAAGTTTGTACATGAAAAGTTGCCGTTTGGTGTACAGGTATAAAACATTATGGCAATCGATACAGAAAATAATTATCCACAAACAACAAATACTCTTTGACAAAATGTCCCCAATTTATTACTAGTTGTAACGCAAAATACTTTAAAATGATGATAATGGACAATTGAACGAACTAAATTGGTTTTTTTTTTATTATATTTTATATTTTCAAACGGGAATAACTCAGAAAGTATCACTTAATTTACTTTTTATTGACGTGCTTACCAACCCCTTTAGGTATGTTGCACAGGACTTTTCTGTAACCTTTGTGTTTTGTTTGCTAAGAAGTTTATTAGAAAGTAAGTAATAAATAAATATTTACAGCCTGTGGCGAAAAAAGTAATGGTACTGAGTGACGGAAGAAAATGTTGAACTGGAAGAACTACCAACGAAGAAACCACGGCTCGATGCAGGTGCCCAAACTGACTGAATGAATTCCCCAAAAGAAGAAGCTTTGAATATTATGTTTGAATAGAAAAATTGTCAGGAGGTATAATGGAATATTTAATTTAATACTTAGTAATTCTAGTAATTCCATAACAGAGAGAAAAATTGAATTATTTAAAAGGAAATTAAGTACCCACATAGGCTTACTAAAATTTGATAGCAATGATCCCAACACATTATATAAAGAATTGTTTACCACAATAGCAAACGAATTCGAACAGGTTTTTAAAATTAAAAAAATTAAAGGCGTTAAAGGTGGTTTTTCAGAATGGGCCACTCCTGGTATACATAGAAGTAGAAAGAAATTGTATGAATTGTATGAAGAAAAACAATCAAATCAGGATCCGAGTTTTAAAGAATATGTAAAAAAATATTCTAAAACCTTTAAAAAAACCTGCTCTATAGCTAAAGCTCTCAGTATAAGTAAAAAAATAGAAGCGTCATCGAATAAAATCAAAACGGTTTGGCAAATAATTAACAAGGAGACAGGCAAAACTAAACCTAGGGATCAAAATTTTGTACTAAGGGTAGATGGGAAAGTAGTTGACACAAGTGAGGATATCGCAAAAATATTCGAAAATTTCTTTACAAACATCCCCCTCAATATAACAGCGTGTTTAAATTCTTCCCCAGAGTCAGCAGAATCCTTGATGTTAGAAAATATAAAACCGTGCACAATAGCATTTCAATTCTCCCACGTTAGCCCCCAAACCATTTTGAAAGCATTTAAACAAATAAATATAAAGAAAACCGAAGATCTCTGGGGACTATCAGTTAAATTGATATCCACGGTAATTCATATCATGGCACCACACCTTGCTATAATTTTTAATAAATGTATTGATCAGGGGACGTTCCCTGATCTATTAAAGTTTAGTAAAATTGTTCCTTTATTTAAGTCAGGTAACAGTGACGATCCGAACAATTTTAGACCCGTAGCAATACTTCCAGTATTTAGTAAAGTATTTGAAAAAATCATTTTACACCAATTGCTGACACACTTCACATTAAATAAACTCTTTCATAAAAAACAATTCGGTTTCACTAAGGGTCGTTCAACGACAGACGCAGGTGTGGCGTTGATGAATCACATCTTTGATGCGTGGGAGGACGCGCAGGATGCCATCGGTGTTTTCTGTGACCTATCCAAAGCTTTTGATTGCGTAGACCACAAAACCCTCCTTCGTAAGATGATCAGATACGGTCTCAGTAATAAATCTTTAGAACTTCTTAGATCGTATTTAGCTAATAGAGTGCAGAAAGTTGATATTAATGGAGTTAAGTCACCCGGATCCGATGTTAAAATAGGAGTTCCTCAGGTTTCAATTTTAGGGCCGTTCCTTTTCTTAGTGTATGTTAATGATCTGCCGTACCTAGTTGAGACATTGTCACAAATAGTATTGTTTGCGGATGACACTTCTCTAATTTTTAAAATCAAGAGAGGTCAATCTAATTTAGACGATGTAAACAATGCTCTTTCTAAAATTCTGAACTGGTTTAACGTAAACAATCTTATGTTAAATGCCAAAAAAACAAAATGTATTAAGTTTTCATTGCCCAATGTCAAAAAAGTGGACACAAGTTTAACAATAGCTGGTGACAGACTAGACTTAGTTGAGACAACGGTGTTTTTAGGCATTACAATAGACTCAACACTACAATGGGATCAACACATAGAAAAGTTAGCGGGTAGGTTGAGTTCAGCTGCATTTGCAGTTAGAAAAATTAGACAACTAACAGATGTAGAAACTGCGAGGCTAGTTTATTTCAGTTATTTCCACAGCATTATGTCATATGGTCTGCTACTATGGGGACGCGCGGCAAATATAGAAACAATTTTTATTCTCCAAAAAAGGGCTATTAGAGGTATTTACAATTTACCTGCCAGACACTCACTACATGAGTTTTTTAAGGAAATAGGAATTCTTACGCTAGCTTCCCAATATATATTCGATAACATAATGTATGTACGTAAAAACATAACTACATTTAAGCTAAACAGGGATATACATAACGTTAACACCAGAAATCGAAACAAAATTGCCTCATCTAGATTCAGATTAGCCAAGGTAAATACATCATTTGTAGGATATAGTGTACGTTTTTATAACAAAATTCCTGAAAGTATTCTATCCCTGCCAGGAAATAAATTTAAATTTGTTATTAAAACTGCGCTGTGTAAAAAGGCATACTACAGAATAGATGACTTTATAGATGATAAAAACCCTTGGCAGTAAACCAATTCCACAACGAGCTAGTTATTGGTATTCTAATAATATATAGGGTTTAATAAATTTCATACATATGTACAGACGCTGTGATTGCATATCAAAACTATGCTATTATTATAGATAACTGACAAGAACTTTATCACACAAGTTTGCCAAAGGCCATGCGAATGGTGGCGCGGTGGCCGGGTCGCCTATCTCCCTCTAATATGGTTGAGACTGGTGATAGCTGACCTCTGCGTTACGCTCGTGAACGGGTGCCGTCCGTGTGTCTGGCCGCAGCATTGGTGTTTTATTACCTTTTAAGAATATTAAATGATGTTTGACTTTGCAAGTATTTATTGCACTCATGGATCTTGAGATTCTTGGTATACGAACACTCATACCTAATTTGTATTAGCTTTAAGTTGATTTGAGAAAAGATGGTCAGAGTGGAGTTTTTTTTCGCTGCCTTTTTCTCCACTACAGACGGCCCTAAGGCAGCGGCTAACATTATACATAACTGTATGTACATTGACATTCAACAAGCAGAATGTAAATTCTTTACGTTGAAATAAAAAAATTTTGATTTTGATTTGATTTTGATTCTATTTTGTATTGTTTAGCTTTAATATTTTAAATGTAAAAAAAATACATTCAAATGTTTGTCACTTATCTAGCTTACATGAGTTTTATTCGCATTGGCAAGTTAGATTTTTTTATCTGAAATTACAATTTGTACACTAAAATTTGTCTGCAACATCATTTTGAATTTTTAAGTTAACCCTTGCCGAGACCAAGAGTACCATATGATAATGATATAAAGTTCTAAATTGGTTCACTGAAAATAATTTGTAAACTTATGTAGATCAAAATATGATTAAGTTAATTTCGCAGAATGAGTGCGATTTCCGCAATAAAAAGTAGCCTACTGCAAATGATGATAAGAAATGTAAGAAAAGTTCACTATTAATAACTGTGAATATAAGTAAAGTTCACTATCTTGCATGTATCCATGCAAGTTAGTGAACTTTACTTATTCTCAAATTAAGGCCCAGACTCGAATCGAGCCATGAATGTATGCTAAGTAATTTTTGTAGCAATACCACTCATAACGTTTTAAAAAAGTTTTTTAACATGGTCGAAGTTGAGTTTTATCTTTACTCTTCTCTCTACTCTTCTTTTCCACTACAAACCTTATTTGAGGGCAGTATGTAATGTACTGCACATACATTAACACTTAATAAGCAAGTTGTAAATTCTATACATTTAAATGAGTTAATTCTTTGTGTTTATTTTTAGATTAAAGCAAATTTTATGGCTTGATTTTGGCTTTCATTTTATAGTGTTAAAACTTCGTTAAATGAAAATATAAGTATAATTAAAGTTCTTCAGTCAATGAATATACCTACCACTAGGTACTGTGTCGCCCATTATGGAAGTAAATGCCCAAGTTACTCCTAAAGAGAGAACTTCGCTCGTTCCTACCGTACTTTGATTTAAAGCAAATTTTAATGGCTTGATTTTGGCTTTCATTTTATAGTGTTAAAACTTCGTTAAATGAAAATATAAGTATAATTAAAGTTCTTCAGTCAATGAATATACCTACCACTAGGTACTTTGTCGCCCATTATGGAAGTAAATGCCCAAGTTACTCCTAAAGAGAGAACTTCGCTCGTTCCTACCGGCTGGCTTCCCTTATGTTTCGTCCGGTTTTCATTGACACCAAGGTCACCCCTACTTAGAAAGAGATGGCATTCACTAGTTCGAGCCTCCTTGTCAGGACGTTTTTTTCCTCTTTGATTGTTACATCCATGGTTTAAGGGTACACCTAGCGCCATAAGTGACGGATAGATGCTAGTGAAAACGAAATAACCGTTACAGCGCCACCAAGTTATCTGTTCAGGTGGGCAAAATTGTAACTAACTAAATAATTGTAAATCCAGTTCTCCATTTTATGTTTTATTTATTTACTTACTGAAATGTATAGTTATATTTTCATTAAAATTGATAGACTGGTTAAAATATTCTCATTTTTCTAGATAAATTTCTTAAATGTTACTACTAAATTCTCCACTAGCGCCGCTATCAACTAAACAGTTAAGATGGTGGCATTGTATGTAGCCCCTAAAAGATTAATTGGCCCCTATATCTTAAGTGTCGTTGGTGAAAACGGGCTTCAGTCACTTCCATTGTTATTAGTGAATTTAAGACGTACTCTAGTTGACCCACGCAAAGATTGTAAACAAAAAGTTAATCTATAGTAGATCCTATTCTTTCATTAAAAAAAAATTACGGTCTTATTTTGAAAACCCCTTACGAGAAGTTTTTGTAGGGGATACCATACAATGATATTGAAAGAGGGCGTTTACCTGCTTTACAGAACTAACAACTCCACCAAATTAATTTTCAATGGATTTTGTACGAAGAAAAAGCACGAAATTAGTTATTATTTGCCTCTAATACAATAGCAGTGCAGTGACAATGACTGACACTACCAATGGTATGACCAGCGCAAATAAAATCAGCATATCTGGCGAAGATATTATCGCGCGAGGCGAAGTTTTGATAAACGGTTAATTTATGCCATTGGAATAAAATTGGTTAGTAAACTACAAGTTTAATAGTGTCAATGAGACCAATATTACCGTACTAATTTCACTCTTACGAACAACTATGCTTTTCAGAACTTCGCCAGGACGGTTAGGGGTGAAAGAAAAGATGTCTATGCTAGAGCGGTTTAGAATGCGTGTTTATGCGCTAATTAGAATCTTCCGTCTACAAACATTTCTATTTCAGTATTTTGGCGCCCAACACCGTCACATTGTAATCTAATCAATTGCGACAAGCATTCCTTTATGATAACGTCGTGAACAGACGCCGTTTTGGCGGTTGTTGACTGATTGCATAAGGTTGTTTATCTCGAAAAATCACACCGGGAGATCAATTTTTTTTAAGTTGTAAGTACATGAATTACTACGAATCGCTTGTAGCCTCGTAGCCCCCCTGAGTGATCTTAAACAATCACGAAGGCTAAGCCAGATAGGCCGGGTGACCGTCTATGACTAACGCTAGTGGCATTTTTCCGAGCGGTTCCGTGCTTCGCAAGGCACATTAAGCAGTTGGTGCCGGCTGCCGGCGATAGATGGCAGTGGTTAAGCCAAGTCAGAGGCCTCAGGGCGGCTTGAAACCTTCTGACAGTAAGACTAGGCACTATCACTAACTTTTGAAGTAGTTTCATGAGTCCTACAGCAATACTTTTGTACAAGATGGCCAGGACAAACGTTTACTATCTTACAGAGAAGCGTTCTCATATAAACAGCTGTGCCTCTGCAACTTGAACTAACGTGCTACAAATTAAATCAATGTAGAGATTCCTTGATGTCTATCTAATATTACAAAAATCTCATGGCAGTGTTTGTCATCGAACTCCACGGAAATGGCTTCACAGATTTTCATGATTGTTTTATTCGGTAGGTCTGAGAATACGTCGATGGCTAATTATTATGGCAAAACAACGTTTGCCGCCGCGTCAGCCAGTAATCTATAACAATTATTACAAGGCGATTTGTTTCTGGGCAGTTACAACAGGTATTCCCACAAGAACAAAAAAGATGATGTTAAAAGGACTTCTAGATTTATGTTCCTTCTATCTGTCAATTATTAAATAACGATTTCTAACTCTACAGTCAACGAACAAGGCTGTTATTTTATAAAAACCAGGTTCGTCTTAAGCTCTCGTTAAATCCGGTTTAAATCAGTCTGTAAGTAAGGTCCCTTTGCCACAAACAATTCAGTGTTTTATAGATTGTATTTTATACAAAACACTGTATTACTGTATTGGTGAATTGTATGTGCAGCGTAGCCTCATCATTATTATCAGTTCACAATAAGTGTATGTTATTTAAAAGCAAGTAAAACAACCAGTTTCTTAGATATCCTCATTTTGGAACGCAAGCATTCAACATTAATTGTTGCATTTTATTTTTATGAAATCTCAGACTACCCGTTCTCGTTTCAAAGCGTTTTATCAATCAATGTAGGTCAAAACCGGCTTAATGTGTAGGTATACTTTAATGATAACACATCAATAAAATACTGAAGAGAATAATATATTATAGGAAGTCCATATACGTCCCACTATAGGGCACAGGCGAGAGATATCAGAAATCAGAAATTTATTACAACGTAAATAATTTACATTCTGTTTGTTGAATGTCAATGTACTCATAATGTTAATGTTAGCCGCTGCCATGGGGCGGAATAGGGTATCATTTAAGCTATCACCAATTTAATTAGTTTTGTGTTTCTTAAATAATAGGGTTTGTCCTCAAAATAGTAGATCTGTCACCAAAATGTAGTCACCAAACAATGCAAAATCAGTTCCACAATAAATCACCTAAAATCCTGAGATATAAGGTCTAGTACCAAATAAATGTTTTTGTATGTATTATAATAGGTGTGTCCTAATAAGTATTTAAGCAAACTAATTTAAAGAGATCACCAATAAATCATATTATGTTAAAGAGGCAACAAGAGGCAAGGTAAGAACGCATCGAAGTCGAGTCTGTTTTCGATCTTACATAGAGAACCTAACGCTCCGACGCGCTCCGCTTCGCTACGCGCGTCGTCGCACCTATATTTCTGTTGTCACGTATTCTTTACACGATTTATTTGGTGACAGATCTACCATTCTGAGCACAGAGCTATTATTTATGTAACAAAACTGTTATTATAAGAACGAAGTTCATATTCATGTAATGCAATATAATTTTATTGGTTATCGATCTCTTATTTTACACATATATTAACATTAATTTGATAATTCATACCTGGGAACAATTTTTGTTTATCTGAGAACGAAAATATTTCGTGGCGATAGATCTATTTATTAGGTGATACAACTTGATGACAAATATAAATTTTGGTGATAGAAAATATAGATGCCGGCGGAATATAGTGGAGAAAAGGCAGCGAAAAAAAAAACTCCACTCTGACCATCTTTTCTCAAATCATCTTAAATTTAATACAGTACGAATATCCATCTACCAAGAACCCCAAGACCATGAGTGCAATCAATACTTGCAAAGTCAAACATTATTTAATATACTTAAGAGTATGGGCTTTAATCACCACGCTTGCCCACCGCGGATTTGTGATTTCAAGCGCTAAAGTATTGAACAGCTCTGACACTCTGACAATCGCTCGTAGCCTGGGCTGCCTGAGTGATCTTAAACGATCACTAAGGTTAAGCAACATACGGCGCGTTCAGTCCATGGATGGGTCACCGTCTATGACTAACGCTAGTGGCATTTTTCCGAGCGGTTCCGTGCTTCGCAAGGCACGTTAAGGGTGTAACAAGGGTAAATGTTGCAAAATTGGCTAGCTTTAACTGAAATGTTAGGCAAAACAACGCACTAAAAAATTCTGAATAAAATCTTTGGTAATAAAGGATATATCAGTGACTAATTCGTACGGAAAAAAAATTGCATTTAACCTGTCTAGATGGCAAAAAAATTTTTTTTTCCAAAAGCTTTATTTCCCACAGAATCGAATTTCGCTGGAAAACGATAGTAGCTTTTCATTTAAATCTTTCATGCAAATATCGGCCACATCAATATCTGCAATCCTATCTGATCATATATTTTTTAATGTTAATATTAAGCGTGATTAGTACAAAATTGTACGATTTCTTAATTAGCGCAGGGAACAATCGCCATCGAAAATCCGCCACATCTCTTATCTGTGTAATCTTTGGATTATGGATTAGCCTCTAAAGTATTCGCCGAAGAAGTACAACAAACATTCAAGAGATTGCGCTAGTTTATTATTTTATAACTCAGAGGTCAAATGCTCAAAGTCATTCGCCCTTGTTACAGCCTTAAGCAGTAGTTGGTGCCGGCTGCCGTCGTCGATAAATGGCAGTCGTGAAGCCAAGTCAGAGGCCTTAGGGCGGCTTGAAAACTTCTGACAGTAAGACCGGCCACTAGTCTTACAAAGCCTCCACCAATGCGGACTTGGCCCCCGTGGTGGAGTATGGCCTATACCTTCCTCAGGGAAGAGACCCGTGCCCCTTGGTGGGGACATAATGGGTTGATGATGAGACACTCGGGTTTCCTCACGATGTTATCCTTCACAGTTAGCGGGTACATTATGGTAAAAGATAAAAAAACGGCACCTATCCAGACTTATTTTCACACGCGTACCGAAACAAAGTATTAAATAAATAAACCTCTGTAAACAAAGTATTTACAGAGGTCGTAGGTTCGATTCTCGATGGATAGAGCCCGGCCGTGATTTAGTTGTACAAAATGGCCTTCATCATCATCAACCCCAAGAGGGGGTGTCCCCACCCTCGAATGTCCACCGAGGGCCACGGGTCTCTTCCCTGAGGAAGGTATAGGCCACACTCCACCATGGGGACCAAGTCCGGGTTGGTGGAAAAGGCCTAAGTCTGAGTGTATTTCAATGTTTGTGATGTCCTAGCCATAGCACAGGGTATCCAAGTTTGTGACTAGGACTGTATGTTTGTAATTTGAAGTGTATTTTACAAATTCTGGTAAATGCATGAATGAAGTTACTTATAAAATAGCTCCACAATTTAACGATGCGTGTTAAGCGCAGGGTTAATTCAACTACTAAACGACAATGTTAATTTCGTTGACTAAATTAACCGTGGAGCATATTCTTATCAAACCACCTAATCAAAAACACTTTAAAAATAGTCACTTAACTTTCGAGGTCTTTATCACGCGCGTGATGCGACTTTCTAGAGAATTTTTCGCCTATAGGGTATGTTTAACTTGTAACGTTCATCTGGAGCCCAGAGACTAACACTAGCGCCCCATCAAAAAAAAAAACATATAACTATTTTTTAGGGCACCGTACCCAAAGGGTAAAACGGACCCTATTACTGAGACTCCGCTGTCCGTCCGTCATCAGGCTGTTTATCTCATGAACCGTGCGTGGCAGATACAGTTGAAATTTTCTCAGCTGATAAGATAAGATAAGAATATACTTTATTGCACACAAGAAACCAGACAAATAAAATTTACAATTAAAACATACAATAGGCTGATGCATTTGTCTTGCCGCTATAACAAGTACAAAAAAACAGAATAAAATAAATATTTAAGGCGGCTCCCATACAAAATACGTGATTTTTTCCGATTTTATAATGGCGCTGAACCCTCCGTGCGCGATTCCGACTCGCACTTGGCCGATTTTTACACGTCTATTTCGCTAAGTGTCTGTATCTGTGTCAATCTCTCAATCAAGCTAATAAGGATAAGTTATCACTGATAGCTTATGGCAAAAAATCTATACTAAAGTCTGATTTTTAATTCCGTAGAATTCTGACAGTTATCATTTTTCGACATGTCAGAGATTAGAAACCTTTTTTGGCCGGACACATTTTTCAATTTCAATACGAGTGTGAACATCTGAGTCTACACATTTAATTTGTTAGTGAATTTTATAAAGTGTGGAGCTCCAAACTAAAAGATAATTTAAGGCGAGTGACAATTGTGTCCCTTTTTACCACACAAACAGTAAAAAGTACAAGTAAAGAAAACATATTTTTATTAAAATATCTAATCATCATTAATACTAATATCTCTATCTTCATCATCATCATCATCGCTGACATGAATTATGAAGAGAGCTAACAGCGGCATACTTCACTTTTCTAAAAAGGTTTACGAAACCTTGAATTCGTAGACAGTGATGCCAGCTAAAGAATAAAATAAAGTAATTAAAGTTAATTCGATATATTTAGTGATATTGAAATATTTGTTATTTTTGTATTAGGTCACTTGAGTAAGTAAATATTTAGATAGGTACATTTTTTTGTAGGTAAAACATAAAAAATACGCATTTATTTTTTATTGCCCTCAAATGGGTCAAATTTGTCCCTCTTTCGGTGGAGAACTTTTTCAGTACCAACACTTATGAAATGTCAGAATTCTACGGAATAAAAAATCAGAGTATAGATGGTATTTTCGCCAAAAACGGGTCCGATTTATACCTAAAACAACACAAACTTCATTTCTCTATCAACAAATTAGGCACAATAGTAGCGGTACAATATGGCACAACGAAGGTAATTTGTGGAAATATTGGGTCCAAAAGTAGATCCGGGATCTGATTGGGAGATCAGAAATCAGATTGTATATTTCGACGTAAACAATTTACATTCTGTTTGTTGAAAGTCAATGTAGGTACTTATAATGTTAACGTTAACCGCTGCCTTGGTTGGGGCCGAATGTTGAAGACAAAAGGGCAGCAAAAAAAAAAAATCCTCTGCGTCAATCTTTTACAAAACCGCCCGTAGTGTACTAGCGCATTAATCTGAATCATCACGAATTCTTTTTCCATGAATCGTAAAGCCGCTTGGCCACTCGTGTTTGTATTTGGAAACGTTAGTCATCCATTGCCAGATTATCTGAAGAGTCCTCAGCACTGATTTTGTAAAACATGCAATGTATTATGAATTCTCGGCCAATGCGAATGCCGAAGCGAAGCGCCATGCGCCAGCGTCGAACTGGCAACGCCAGTGTCTGGGCATATGACGTCACGAAATTAAAAATAACGCGAATGTTAGAAGATGTCACACGGTCAGGAAAATGCCACCAAAAAGTACGAAATAAAAAAAAAGACTTACTAAGACTAATTTAAGATAAAAAAAGATTGTTTATTGAAATACCCACCAAACGAAGTATTGGTTATACAGAGAATTCAGAGATATCTCTATGTGTTAATCTAAGATTAGCACACACATAATATTATAAAGAGGACAGATTTGTATTTTTGCGTGCGTTTGTAATGAAATAGGCTCAGAAACTACTGGGCCGATTTTAAAAATTATTTCACCATTGGAAAGCTAAATTCTTCGTGAGTAACATAGGCCATCTTGGATTTTCAAAAACTTTAGGGTTCCATACGAAATCTCGAATAATTTAACCCAGGGTGTAAAAAAATTACTACCCCGGGAATTTTCCACGGAACTAATATAGCTATTTCCACGGACACGTTTCCGCCACCCGTGCGAAGCCGGGGAATAACTTCCACACAATCACAATCACTTGTCCTACTCCCAACTGGGATTCCCTGTCCTATGGGAACCAGGCAAAGACATCAAAACCTCGAAATACACCCAGACGGATGGTTGTTTTGTACTTGGCGCCCCCAGTAAAGCCGTGATACCGCTAGACTAGAGCTACCATGGCAGACATGGCCGAGTTACACGAGGCTAGTTTTTTAAGCTAGGATAGCAAGCTAGTGTCAATAAGCTAGCAAGCTAGTGTCAGTAAGCTAGCAAGCTAGTACTTCTGGCCTCGTGTAGACAAAACTAGCTTCATTTTACAACAACAGAACTAGCATGTTTCAAGCCAGGTCAGAAAGCCAGGACAGTACTAGCTTGCTATCCTAGCTTGAAAAACTAGCCTCGTGTAACTCGGGCATTAAGGCCCGTTTTTGAATTGAGAACATCACTAAAATAAATACTTAAGTAAAGTTGTGTCAAGCTCTTTTCTGAGAAATTTCACCAGAAAGCACTACAGTTACGTAGTTACTTAGCGGAACTAACTGGGCTTAAGATTTCGCACTGATTCGCAGAGCTTACGAGCTCCGTCTCTGCTCACCATGATTAACATAACATAACAAACATAACATTTACATACAAGCACGTACATTGCTTCTGACCCCACACTAGGATACCCTGTGTCGTGGGAACTAGAAACAGCGACGTCACAAACATGTAAGGTGGGACTCTTCCGACAAAATGTCAAGTAAGTGTATCCGGTATATGTATAGGAAACAGAAAAATAAATACCGTTCATACGCTGAGCAATTACTACTAATATTTCGTGATTTCATGGACCACCAATTGATATACACTTCATCATCATCAACCCCTTTGGTCCCCACCAAGGGGTACGAGTCTCTACCCTGAAGGTATAGGCCAGACTCCACCACGGAGGCCAAGTCCGGGTTGGTCCAGAACTGCTATTTTATACTTATGCTCAATGAAAGTATTCAACAGAGTTTAGCGACTAAACAGAGTTAATTCGAATAATAATATGATAACCCCACCAAGGGGCAAGAGTCTCTACCCTGAAGGTATAGGCCATACTCCACCATGGAGGCCAAGTCCGGGTTGGTCCAGAACTGCTATTTTATACTTATGCTCAATGAAAGTATTCAACAGAGTTTAGCGACTAAACAGGTTTAATTCGAATAATAATATGATGGAGGACTCTATGAGCGTAGACAAGAAAATATAAATATAGCTTTGCATATGAAAAGAACGTATTTTTTTTAGAAGAACTTTTATTTTAAGTACGACAATAGGTCTCGTTTCTCACGTAAAGTAAAAGTTGTGTAATTAATTTATCGTCACTACGACTCCAGCATATTGATTTACCCGAAAGCAAATGCACAATTTAAGTGTGCATTTTAAGTTTCTTGGAGCCCATGATCAGATCCTGACTTGATGACCATGAGACTTGGGCCAACAAAAGAATTTTCGAAATGGGTCCAGGGGGCTTCGAGTATTCAAATAAAATTAAGTCATTTCAACGTAAAGAATACAAATACAAATACAAAAATTTTTATTTCAACGTAAAGAATTTACATTCTGCTTGTTGAATGTCAATGTACATACAGTTATGTAAAATGTTAGCCGCTGCCTTAGGGCCGTCTGTAGTGGAGAAAAAGGCAGCGAAAAAAAAACTCCACTCTGAATTTACATTGTGTTAGCTGAATGTCAATGTACTACCAGTCTGTTAGCTTTTAGAATATACCTCGGGCTCTAGAGTACGCTTCGGTTTTCGCCGAATACACACGAGTGTAACACTACTTCCTGCTCTGTATAAAACTATTCTTCACTATTTTGAAAAGTTATAAATAACAATACAAAATAAACCTAACCATATTGCAATATAATAGGTTTTTGATTGCTCAGTTGAGGTATATTCTAAAAGCTAACAGACTGTACTATGTTAGCCGCTGCCTTCGGGTCGTATTTTTGTGGAGAAAAAGGCAGCGGGAAAAAAAAACTCCACTCTTACCATCTTTTCATCAGTCTAAGTATTTATATCATAAGATTACACGATCGCCATAAATTTAACAGCCAACACGTTAACGATTTTTCCTACAAAAATAGACAAAACATCAATGCTGGGGCCAGACATACGAACAGCACCCGTTCACGAGCGTAACGCGGGGGTCAGCCATCACCAGTCTCAACCATTCTTGAGGGAAACAGGTGACCCGGCCACCACGCCACCAATCGGATGACCTTTAGCAAACCTGCAATTCTTGTCAGTTGTAAAATGTGTGATATAGTTATTTATTAAGGTGCCGTGGGGTGCCGGCTTTAGAATAGTGCCCCCCCCATCTCAGCCCGTGGGTGCCGTAAAAACCGGCAAAGGGACACATTACCAGGAGGTGGGCAGCAGCGCCTTCTGCGGAAATGCTTCTCACTGCGCTCGCCAACCCGCATGCCAAGCGTGGCGAGTATGGCAAATACCCTCATGGCAGTACATAAAAAAACCAGGCCCCCAGTCCCCGGCAGCTCCGCTATTCCTGGCTACGGTAGCGGCCACGGTAACGGCGGAGCAAGGGGTGCTAAGAATCTCCGGCAGAGATCCGGTTACCACCTCGAACAGCGAAAACGACTGGCCCTGGTAACACACAACATTCGCACAATGAGGACGGAGGAAAAGCTAATTGAGCTGGAAGAGGAAATGGGTAGGTTACACTGGGATATCCTAGGGTTATCTGAAGTCCGTCGAGAGGGCGAGGACACGATAACCCTGAAATCCGGTAACCTGCTCTACTACCGGGAGGGCGAGCGACAGTCCAAGGGTGGTGTCGGGTTTCTCGTCGACAAGTCCCTCGTGTACAACATTTTGGCCATCGATAGTGTATACGCTAGGTATACGCGCCGACCTCGTCACACTCCGATGAGGAGGTAGAGGCGATGTATGAGGACATTAGTAGGGCCATACATACCTCGGAGACCTATTTTAATGTGGTCATGGGGGACTTCAATGCGAAGCTGGGCAAAAGAAGCGAGATGACAGTGGGGCAATTTGGTCATGGGCAACGGGACCCTAGGGGACAGAGGTTGGCCGACTTCCTGGAGAAAGAGGGACTCTTTATGATAACTCTTTCTTTCAGAAGCCACCTCACAGGAAGTGGACCTGGTTGAGTCCCGATGGTTCCACGAGAAACGAGATAGACTTCATCCTGACCTCCAAGAGACAGATATTCAATGATGTCTCTGTGATCAACATGGTGAAAACCGGAAGCGATCACCGAATGGTAAGAGGCACATTGAATATCAATGTCAAACTTGAGAGGTCCCGTCTCATGAAGTCCACGCTCCGACCTACTCGTGCCCATATCCAAAACCCCGAGAACTTTCAACTCGAATTGTCAAATCGCTTCGAATGCCTGGAAAACGCCGCATCGGTGGACGAGATCAATAACAGGTTTGTAGAAACTGTTCGTACAGTGGGCTCGAGGTTCTATAAACCCAACCGAGCGAGCAGACCACAAAAGCTCTCAAACTATACTCTCGACCTCATGGCTAAACGTCGCTCGTTGCAACTGCAGTCCTCCAGAGATGCTGAGTCATATAGGCAGCTCAATAGACACATATCAAAGTCTATGCGGCACGATATTCGTTCCTTTAATACCGAACGTATTAAAGAGACTATAGAGCGGAACAAAGGCTCTAAAGTGTTCGCAAGAGACATGTCTATTGGGCAAAGCCAGCTGACGAAGCTGAAAAGAGACGACGGCAGTATAGCGTCGACCAAGTCAGAATTACTGAGGGAGATTGAGGGCTTCTACGGACAGCTATACACCTCAGTCGCAAAACCTGTTAGCAGTTTGCACAAAGACTCAAGAGCCAAACTGACCCGACATTATACCGAAGATATCCCGGACATCAGCCTGTACGAGATTAGGATGGCCCTGAAACAGCTTAAGAATAACAAGGCACTTCTGAAAGCGGGTGGAACACCGGTACTTAAAATCCTTCAGAGGCTCTTCAATTCCGTCGTGCTCGAAGGAACAACGCCAGAAGCATTGAACAGAAGCGTGGTGACGCTGTTCTTCAAGAAAGGGGATAACACTCTATTGAAGAACTACCGACCCATCTCGCTTCTGAGCCATGTTTATAAGCTTTTCTCGAGGGTCCTGACGAATCGTCTCGAACGCAGGTTTGATGACTTCCAGCCTCCCGAACAAGCCGGTTTCCGAAAGGGCTATAGTACCATAGACCACATCCGCACGCTGCGGCAAATTATACAGAAGACTGAGGAGTATAATTTGTCATTATGCTTAGCGTTTGTGGACTATGAGAAAGCCTTCGATTCGATCGAGACATGGGCGGTGCTCGAGTCTCTCCAGCGTTGCCATATTGACTATCGGTACATCGAGGTGCTGAAGTGCTTGTACTACAACGCCACCATGTCGGTCCGAGTACAGGAGCAGAATTCGGAGGCAATTCCACTGAAAAGAGGCGTGAGACAGGGAGATGTCATATCTCCGAAACTGTTCACGAACGGACTGGAAGATGCCTTCAAGCTTCTGGAATGGCAGGAACGCGGCATCAATATCAATGGCGAGTACATCAGTCACCTTCGATTTGCCGACGATATTGTAGTCATGGCAGAGACGCTGGAGGACCTCGGCATAATGCTCGAAGACCTCAGTCGAGTCTCCCAACGGGTGGGCCTTAAAATGAACATGGACAAAACGAAGGTCATGTCGAACGCCCGTGTTGTGCCCACCCCAATAACAGTGGGGAACTCGACTCTCGAAGTTGTAGACGAATACGTCTACTTAGGACATACAGTCCAATTAGGCCGGTCCGGTTTTTAAGCAATAAAATAAATAAATAAAAACTTCGTGAAAGAGGTCAATCGTCGAATCCAACTCGGCTGGGCAGCGTTCGGGAAACTCAGAAAAGTCTTTTCCTCCGATATACCTCAATAACTCAAAACAAAACTGTACAACCAGTGATGACTTATGGCACTGAAACGTGGTCTCTTACCATGGGCCTCATAAGAAAGCTCAAGGTCACGCAACGAGCTATGGAGAGGGCTATGCTCGGAATTTCTCTACGGGACCGAGTCAGAAATGATGAGGTCCGTAGACGAACGAAAGTCGTCGACATAGCCCGGCGGATTAGTAAGTTGAAGTGGCAGTGGGCGGGGCACATAGCACGCAGAACTGAAGGCCGATGGGGCCGAAAAGTTCTCGAATGGAGACCACATATCGGCAAGCGCAGCGTAAGACGACCAGCCACAAGATGGACAGACGATCTCATCCAAGTGGCGGGAAGACGCTGGATGCAAGCCGCTTCCGACCGGTCTTTTTGGAAATCCATGGAGGAGGCCTATGTCCAGCAGTGGACTTCTTGTGGCTGAATGATGATGATGAATATGCAATAACGTCGCCTCTACACATAGTGTATTTGAGTTCTGTTTTTATTTTGTAATAATGTGTTTTGGCATCATGACATTGCGACTCGGAACTATTGACATCTCTAGCGTGCAGAGTTCTGCACAGGAATGCCTGGCAAGCCGCCATGTTGTTTGCGACTGTCCTTGCACTACGCACAATTTTACAACATAATTTTAAACCAAAGTGGCGACGGTCAGAACTCAGACGTATTAGAAAAGCGTTTCGGAACAATGCCCTAATTTTATTAATTATTTATAGATGACGACGATTTCAATGAAAATTAGCGAGTCAATTTAAAAAAAAAACTTTCACACAACAAAATCACTAATGTCCCGTGGGTGGAGCACAAGCTTGCGCGGAATATCCCGCGCGCAACACATGCTTGCGCGGAATATCCCGCGCAACATAAGCTTGCGCGGAATAACGCGGCGCGGCGTGCAATACGCTTTGTCGCTTGTTTGTTTTGTCTGCACGGTCAAGAGTATTATCATAATTATGTTCGACCATGAAATGACTGAAAACAAAATACAATAGCGGTTTAATTTTTTGTAACAGTTGCAAGAAAGTAAGGGTTAACAACTTTTATTATCAAAGTACAATAGCATTTTTATGATGAGGCGGGCGGCGCGGCGGCGCTTATATTTTTATTATTAGTTCCTTACTAGTCTTG
Organism: Yponomeuta plumbellus; assembly: GCA_947310845.1. Classification (NCBI taxonomy): domain Eukaryota; kingdom Metazoa; phylum Arthropoda; class Insecta; order Lepidoptera; family Yponomeutidae; genus Yponomeuta; species Yponomeuta plumbellus. Next base: position 6,185,149 of record OX371218.1, read on the forward strand.
TTTGACGCACACAATACGCTACTTGACTCTTTTTTCAAGTATGTCTTAAATGCTAAATATCTCTTCCATTAGACCAAAAAATATTTTAGTATATTTTTTGAGGACCTAAAAGCAACAAAAACATTATTTTAAAACGTTGCTTTGCTAAACAGCCAAAAACGCGGTCCGCCATTTTTGTCTATGGTTTGAAGTCTTTATTTTTGTAAACAAAGTTTGACATTCAACATAGGTAGAGTTCGTGCCACGAAAGAAGTATGAGTTAATGAATTTTGGCTTTTATTGTTATGGCCTTAAGGATTTTACCGTGGGACTTGTTTGGTGAAACGATCTTTACCTAGTCCTAAAATCTGTTAGTGATCTGTGAGCATAGTGAAATAACAACAAAATATATCAATTATCATTATGAAACCTGGGTGTATTTATGTGAAGATCACTTTAATGTAAGTCCTGTAATATCAATGTACACAGAAACTGTTTTTAGCTGTAATAATGCTTGGTTTGATTTGGTTTGGTTTTGGCAAATTGGTACTATCAGCTTCCACGAATCCAGCGTGCATGATTGCGCTTATCAATAAAATGATAAGACACTAACTGCACAAGAAGAGTTTTGCAAAAACACTAAATCCAATACAAATCACAATAGAACCTACGCACGCACGACTGACAGATGTTTGTTTACAACCAAAGGTGCTTTCAAGATGGCGGATAGTGTTTTCACCGTTCCGATTTAAAAGCGAATTTTTTTTTTTTTATTTGCAAATGTTGCAGCCATCCTGCATATTTACTTAGCAAAGTCAATATATTTCGGTTTCTTACGTTAGATACTACAGGAAATATCCATTTATCGCGTCAAATTTGATACGAGTCAACTAGCGTATTCAAAGAAGTCACTGTCTCCGTGATTTTTTCCCCCGAAACTTATAACGTTTTTTTTTTGTTTTTAGCAAAATCTTACCATTCATTTCTACTTCTTTTTGGCAGGATATATGTAGCGTATACTATACCTACAGAATCGCTCGCAGCCCCGGACGCCTGGGTGATCTTAACGATCCCGAAGGTTAAGCAACATAGGGCGCGTTCAGTGCATGGATGGATGGATGGATTGAAGAAAAAAAGATTATCAGCGGTACTGTCTCATTGTTTTTCAGATTCGAAATTACCCATCCATCTTAGGTGCTGAAGTGCTCAATGTCACCGGGGTAAAACCTCACTTAACGTCACCCGTGTTCTCACGTGCATGCATCCACACAAATGCATTGATTTTCACTCACACGGAGCGCTGCGTGCGTCGGGGTTATAAATAGACTGCAGTATCGGCGCTCTTAGATATGACTTTGAAGGGTGACATGAGTTTATAATTTTATTATTAGTTAATTAATAGTAAGACTGAAAGGAACGCGATTCTAAAACTGTGTAAAGCACGCTTCGTGCCAAAATGGCTATGACATTAAAAATTGTTAACATGACAATAGGCCAGTTTCCGAATTGAGAATTTGGGTAAACCACTACTCAACTGTAGTCTTGTATCGTCAAATTTCTCGAAAAAGAGGATGACAAAACTTTAATTAAGTGTTTAATTAGTGAAATTCTCAATTCATAAGCCTGCCCATAGTCAAGAACGTTTTCAGGAGAAATCGTTTCAAGTCGAAAACCAGCTAAAACTATTAATGACAATTATATTATGTGCTGAACTACAAAGTCCTAAGGATAAACAGATAGCATTTTTAGGGCCGGTTTTTCAATAGTCAGATAAAACTTAACTGGAGAATAAAACTGATGTTGTCACTGTCTTGTCGTACGATTTAGACAGTGACAGCATTCAATTTATTCTCCAGTTAAGTTTTATCTGACTATTGAAAAATTGGCCCTTAGATGATTTTTTCTGCTCCTTCCTCCATGCTGTAGGATGCTACGAGGCGACAAAGAAACTGCTGTGATGAATGTTATAGTTTTTAAACAAAATACTCGTTACAGAAGATGCGTCGTATGGCTCCACGTTTGTTTACAAGGAATGGGTGCTAAGCCACACAGGAAAGATAAACTTTTTTTCAAATAAAATGGCAAAAATGGGAACTCCCCGTGTCTAAAATTAAAGCCAGCGCAATAGATGAGTTCTAAGTTTATGAGTAAGACTGTTAATTAAGGACTAAAAACATTACAACTTGTTTATAAAAACACGCAACACTCGATATCGCCAACAAGGCAGTCGATAGTGGGGGCATTGTACTGAGCAAGCTTGTGAGATCTCACCAAACACACTACAATCTCTTTCCAGAAAGCCAGTTTTGCAGTGTGTTTGTTCAATGGGCCACGTGAACAAGAAAAAACCCATGCAGGGTCTAAGGGCCACGTGGCTAGAGGACAAACCGCCCTCGTCGTAACGAGGGTAAAACGCCCAAGTTTTGCCGAGTTTATTAGGTCCAAACGTGACAAGTGGCAAGCCTGTCGCCGTTATCCGGGTACTATTTATCAGCGAATGGTTTTTTTACGTAATGTTCTGTACGATGTCTCGTGTGCAATAAAGTATCATTTATGAATGTGTCCTGAAACTCAACGTTAAGCCGGTACCGGGTGAAAAGGCAAGTCATACTGGCTATCAGAAAAATATGAAGAAATTTTAAATAAAATATATTTTTTTAAAATATTTATTCGAAAAATTTCAAACATAATTAAAACTAAAACTGGCCAATTTTTAAATTTTTTTTTTTTAAGTCTCCATTTCTTCCAAGCTGGAGCAGCTGGTTTCGAAATTTTGTTAACAGTTTAAAGAAGCATTATTCAGAGTTACGAACCAAAAAAAATTTGAAAAAGTAAAGATTTGTGGCAACAGGATTTTTTTTTAAGTGCCTATAAGTTTGTATACATTCAATTATTTTTACTATTTTTCTGATAAATAACATGACTTGCCTTTTCACCCGGTAGCGGCTTAACGTTGAATTTCGGGACACCCTGTAATAGTAATAGATTAACAGACTGTTAGCGTTCGATAAAACCGGCGGTTATGCTCTGCCAACAAACTGTTATGCAGTTTAGCAGAAACCAACTTCTGTATTTTACTGTATATTTTTATGTATAAACGTCTTCAATCTTCAATTCTTTTAAAAGCCTAATAGTGAATAAATCTGACCCTTGTTTTTTCGTATAAGAGTATGTTTTTCGTGCATTAGAATCAGAATAACATTATATTTTTTGTTCTTAGCACAGCTTGAAGCGCTCGGGATGGATGTCCTTTCAGGGCCTCGATACTGTTAGTGCATTATAGTTCAATTACAGTAACACAGTAACAACAGAATCGCTCGTAGCCTGGGCTGCCTGAGTGATCTTAAACGATCACTAAGGTTAAGCAACATACGGCGCGTTCAGTCCATGGATGGGTCACCGTCTATGACTAACGCTAGTGGCATTTTTCCGAGCGATTCCGTGCTTCGCAAGGCACGTTAAGCAGTTGGTGCCAGCTGCCGTCGATAGATGGCAGTCGTTAAGCCAAGTCAGAGGCCTTAGGGCGGCTTGAAAACTTCTGACAGTAAGACCAGCCACTAGTCTTACAAGCCTCCACCAATCCGGACTTGGCCCCCGTGGTGGAGTATGGCCTATACCTTCCTCAGGGAAGAGACCCGTGCCCCTCGGTGGGGACATGATGGGTTGATGATGAAGATGATGAAGTAACAACAGTGACCCGACCAGGGTCACGTGACATGTTTTTTAATTCTATTGACGCCTAGAATTACGAATATGCGTGCGCGCGTAGCCTTGAAGCGGCAATGAAACTAAACCGCCATGATCATGCAGTTATCGTTGCCTAGATTCTGTTAATGCAGTGTATTAACAGAATCTAGGCTCAGGTATTAACATATTGGTTTGAGTATCTTAAAAAGTTTAGACGATATGCGTACAATATGTTCGTTCGTTTTCAGCTCATTTTTTTCGAGTACCAATATACCGATAATTTTCTGTTAATATCTGTTAATGGTTTAGTTTTGTACTTGTCGTTTTACAGTACAGAGTGCGTATACTGAGTTTTTCATTCACTCTCGATAGTGAGAGCGTTTGCGATTTGCATAGGAGTGACAAAGAGACAACTAGATGGCGCGCTCTGTCACTCCTATACAAACTGCAAACGCTCTCGCTATCGAAAGTGAAGGACAAAACTCAGTATAAGCACTCAGAGTGCGTATACTGAGTTTTTTCATTCACTCTCGATAGTGAGAGCGTTTGCGATTTGCATAGGAGTAACAAAGAGACAAATAGATGGCGCGCTTTGTCACTCCTATGCAAAACGCAAACGCTCTCGCTATCGAAAGTGAAGGACAAAACTCAGTATAAGCACTCAGGTGGTTCGTTAACGGGAAACCGCGGTTTAAGCTGCCAAGCATTCAAAATGGAAGAGAAACTCTAAGGAAGCGGAAATAGCGCTCAATACTTGTTAAGGAAAACATACAGAGCCTTGGTTTTTTTCTAAATTACTCACACTACATTTGAGGATACATGTTATAGCTTGCATATGGTTAAGGAATCGCTTGTAGCCCAGACCGCCTGAGTGATCTTAAACGATCACGAAGGTTAAGCAATTTCGGGCGCGTTCAGTACGTGGATGGGTGACCGTCTACGACTAATGCTAGTGGCATTTTTCCGAGCGGTTCCGTGCTTCGCATGGCACGTTAATCAGTTGGTGCCGGCTGCCGCCGATAGATGGGAGTCGTTAAGAAAAGTCAGAGGCCTTAGAGCGGCTTGAAAACATCTGACAGTAAGACCAGCCACTAGTCTTACAAGCCTCCACCATTCCGGACCTGGCCCCCGTGGTGGAGTAATGATCTATACCTTCCTCAGGTAAGAGACCCATGCCCCTCGGTGGGGACCTAATGGGTTGATGATGATGGTTAAGGAAAACATGGTTTTCATGGTCCAAGGTATCTGATCCAACATAGTTTTCTTTGGGAAAGGGAAAATTTCTTTTTAATGTCTTTGTGTACTCTTTGGACTAACTCTAATTTTAGAAATTGTATTGAGTTTTAATTCTAATAGATTAATTCACCTTCACTATATACAAAAAAATCCCTTGTACATAGTATGTACAATTGTACATAGTGTCTAAAGTCTTGGTCTATGCAATGGATTCAAGATGGATTTTGGATACAAGCACAAATAACATAAACTTTTACATAGAGGCACATTGCTTCTGGCCCCACACGAGGATACCGTGTTGTGGAAACCAGAAACAGCGACATCACAAACATGTAAACATCCAAGACCTGAGGGTTTTTTGTCCCCAGCCGGCATACGAACCCGGCAACTCTCGCATGATAAGCAGATGCGCTAACCTCTACAAAGGTTGGCAATTTTTTTTTGTCGATGAAGGGAAACTGATTTGTAGGATTGTAGCAAGTGGCAGTCTATGCCTAGCCCTGTAGGATGCAGGTGTGAGCTTATGTATAGGTCAGTTAAGTAAAGCTGGCACGTTCAACACATTTACACGTTGCGCTTGTGTAGTGTCTGTGAATAGCGCGCGGCGTGACGTGTACTGCATGCGCATCATGAAAAGTCTGCCCGTCTCTCTTGCGCGCGGTCTAGCTTATGAGTGTGAAGGGGACAGTTATAGTTTTACTTTTACTACTGTTTATATATACAGCGTGATCTTTTTGGTATTCAACCGTATGTGCATTTCAATGAGGGATTTTTCTGACAGCTAAGAAAAGTAGTTCCTAATGAGCCGCTTTCAGAAGAACTAAAAAAAAAATGAATGGCTGTCAAAGGAATGCAATTTTGGACCTCAGTCCAATAGCCATGTGTGATACATCATCGAATAGGTCTCAGCGAGCTGAATAAAAGTTACTATGACGTCAACAGCCAAATGTTTTTCCTTTCGGAGTTATATTGCATTGAAAAAAAAACTAACATTTTCAAGTTCAAAAAAATAACATGTATCACACATGGCTATTGGGCTGAGGTCCAAAACTGCATTCCTTTGACAGCCATTCGTTTTTTTTTTCTTCTGAAAACGGCGCATTAGTCAGTAGATGGCATTTTTAAGAGAGGGTTTTTGTTTTTCTAATGGGAATTGCCAGTTTATTCTGTGGTCTTTGCTCTTTTTTTTGGCTCTTGCATTTGATTGTGATTGGACTTCGAACAACTGCTTTTGGTGCTAAAATCATGGAAAAAACGTTGAAGAAAAAGAAGAAGAATAGGAGACCAGAACATTCGCGTAACCACAATAGAAACCGAATGATGTTGCTTAGTTGATCACAGATTCCTTCCAGTTAATGAAATTACAGAACAGTAATAAAGTTTTTATCTGTGGCAAGCAATTAGAAAAAAAGGTAGGGTAATTCATCCAGTAACTGACCACTGAGCGTCCGTTACCCTTTGTTACATAATTAAATTATAATTAAATTGTTGAGGATTTCTGGGATAATTATTTTCAGTTTTGGTAAAGATTTTCTTAGGTGAAATTATTTTTGTTCATGTGAAAATTTATTGAAATTGAAAACTATTTTGTAACCATTGATTCCAACCTGTTCTTAATACTTTTCGCTCGAATTTGCTAAAAATATATTATAACAAGTAACCCCTATATTTGTATTTATTTATCTACAACGCACCTATCTTACTAAAACCTAACTCTAGTCTACACTTAAACTAGAGTCGCATTTTGAATCAAAATCATATATTTTTAAACATCCTGTATAGTGAAATTGCATAAGTGTGAGTACTGTGAACGTGCCAGCTTTAGATAACAGACCTATAATCCTGATGATCCTGTTAGAACTCCTTAGTTTGCATAACTGCCAGCATTAAGAGTTTAAAATCAGGTCTATAATACTTTTCTATGAAATAATAATTGTGTCTTGTCACTTCATGTAAAGTCTTCTTTTTGTTCTTATATTTTTTATTAAATTATTTTTCCTATTTCCATATTTTCGCCTTCTATTTGCACGCCAATCTGCTATAGATCCACCAATATAGCCTGAGTAAGATGGCAAACTGTAGTTGCATATTACGGCACAGGACTGTAAAATGTAGAATGAACATAAAAGTAAGGCTTACACCCACCAGTGGATGGTAAGGAACAGTTTGATGATAACCTCATAAGACATTATGATAGAGGTACTTCTGCAGGGTGTCCAGATGAGGGGGTACGTTTTGGACAAGTATAACATTTAGAAAACCAGTATTTAAAAAAATATGAATTTGTAAATCCCCTTACAGGTCAGTTAAGTAAAGCTGGCACGTTCAACACATTTACACGTTGCGCTTGTGTAGTGTCTGTGAATAAGAGCGCGGCGTGACGTGTACGATACGCATGCAGCGCATCATGAAAAGTCTGCCCGTCTCTCTTGCACGCGGTCTAGCGTATGAGTGTGAAGGGGACAGTTATAGTTTTACTTTTGCTACTGTTTATAAATACAGCGTGATCTTTTTGGTATTCAACCGTATGTGCGTTTCAATGAGGGATTTTTCTGACAGCTAAGAAAAGTAGTTCCAAATGAGCCGTTTTCAGAAGAACTAAAAAAAAACTAACATTTTCAATACAATATAACTCCGAAAGGACAAACATTTGGCTGTTGGCGTCATAGTAACTTTTATTCAGACCTATTCGATGATGTATCACACATGGCTATTGGGCTGAGGTCCAAAACTGCATTCCTTTGACAGCCATTCGTTTTTTTTTTTTCTTCTGAAAACGACTCATTAGTCAATAAATGTCATTTTTAAGAGAGGGTTTTTGTTTTTCTAATGGGAATTGCCAGTTTATTCTGTGGTGTTTCCTCTTTTCTTTTGGCTCTTGTATTTGATTGTGATTGGACTTCAGACAACTGCTACTGGTGCTAAAATCATGGAAAAAACGTTGAAAAAGAAGAAGAAGAATAGGAGAACAGAACATTCGCGTAACCACAATAGAAACCGAATGATGTTGCTCAGTTGATCACAGATTCCTTCAACCCTTTAGTTTTTTTTCAATACAATATTACTCCGAAAGGACAAACATTTGGCTGTTGGCGGCATAGTAACTTTTGTTCAACTCGCTGAGACCTATTTTATGATGTATCACACATGGCTATTGGGCTGAGGTCCAAAATTGCATTCCTTTGACAGCCATTACATTTTTTTTTTAGTTCATCTGAAATCGGCTCATTCATCCAGTAACTGACCACTGAGCGTCCCTTTGTTACATAATTAAATTATAATTAAATTGTTGAGGATTTCTGAGAATAATTATTTTCTGTTTTGGTAAAGATTTTTTTAGGTGAAATTATTTTTGTTCATGTGAAAATTTATTGAAAATTAAAACTATTTTTTGACCATTGATTTCACCTTATTTTTAATACTTTTCGCTCGAATTTGCTAAAAATATATTATAACAAGTAACACAATGACATATATTATTTGTATTTATTTATCTACAACGCACCCATCTTACTAAACCTAACTCTAGTCTACACTTAAACTAGAGTCACATTTTGAATCAAAATCATTTATTTTTAAACAAACTGTATAGTGAAATTGCATAAGTGTGAGTAAGTACTGTGAACGTGCCAGCTTTAGATAACTGACCTATATGTAAGCATAATTTTTTTGGTTGTATTGTGGATTTCGCAAGTGCCATCAACATTTTATTTTATTTGGGTAAACAAACAATTGTACAATAAGTGGTTACAACAGCATTAAGTAACAGTGAAGTATTTTAAGTAATTGAACAACCAGCAACGCTTAACAAGAATTGGACAAAATGAAAAGAAAGGCTTCAGAGAGGGGTCATTTCTGAATGGTTACTTGGTTAACACGTAATAAGATGTCAATCGCATCAATTTTCAATAATAAAATTAAACCAAAGAAATTTAATCTAAATCTAACATTAATTATAACATTTGTTAGTTTTCGGTACTTTTGTTCTTTAGTTCTTTGTAATTCATCTTAGAATTTATACGTCCAATAGTCTGACATGCTGCTGATACTTAATAAAAGTAAGTAGCATCTCAAATTAAAGGATTTTGTTTAATTCTCATATTACTCAATGAATGGAATTGTATATTAGATTATAAAATCTTTTAAAAAAATTATGTAAGTAAATTTAATTATAAATTTATGAAGTAGGACTAAGCTATTCCTGTCAATACCATGGTCCTGCTGTCTGTAGAGAAGCTTGTTATGTGAAATAATAAAAATATTAATTCTATATGTACAGCAGACAATATTTTTTTCCAAATAAAAAAGAAAACCTTCCGGAAACAATACTATAAAAGAACTTGCAATTGTCAATCCACAGTAGTCATAGTGGTGTCTTGATTTTGACTATGGAGGCTATTGTGTAGCAAAGAATCAGGATAATGCCTTCATAGGTTAATAAACTACTGAATCTGAACTATCTAAATCTCTGGGTCTATGTTAATAAATTATTTATGTATGTATTTAAGTGTGAAGCCAGCACCACACTGGGCCATCGTACTATACATCGTAATATGCTGCATAGGTATCTTAACAAATCTAAAGCACAGATTTTTGTTAACCTGCAAAGTATTCTAAATCGTCGACGAATACGAATAGCCAAGTGTGCTGCCTTGCTTAAACGTAGAAAATATGTTTCCACATGTGTAGTTTATAATCTTTTATTTTCAGCTACCTTCCATTGCTGGCATTGCGATAGTCATCTCCAACATGTGGGCGATTTAAACGAGTGTTAAGCCCATTCAATGAAAAAAAATTAGGTATAAGAATAAGAAATAAGGAACCAGGAATAAGGAATAGCACAGAAATCAATTGTCTTCCTTATTCTTGAATTGTGTCTTGCTCAACGGTGCTGCCAATGCTGGATTCCACTATTCCTTATTCGTTGTTCCTTATTTCTTACTCCTTATTCCTATACCTTATTTTTTCATTGTGTAATGGGCTTTATAGAGCGCAAGCAACTTCAAGATTGACCGCAAAGTAGCAGAAAATAAATAAACCTTTCATAAGAAAGAAAAATTCAAACATACCTGCGAATAAGTGAGGCGAAGCGCGTACTGGGCAATTTGGGTCGTTTTCATCCTGACTGCAAAAAGCCAGCTGAAATCAAACACATGCACTGAAATAAAGCTTATAAATCACACGAAAACGGTTATGAATACAATTTTTTGCGTCAAAATATTTTCACGCTCTTTACATAACCTAAGTCAACATTTTGAAAGATACGGAGAATTTAGACGTAAAATTTGTCTCTTCAGAAAGAGAACACTAGTTGGCCGAAATTATTCCTATGATCTTTCAAAGGAAAGTATGAGCGACTTTTTAAATAATTTCCAAAATTACGTACAAGCACCCGCAGCAAATCGCGATTGACGAAAAGAAATTGTTAGAAAAAAAATTGAGGTTGTTATGTTATGTTGGTGAGCTTGGCTGTCAGTGACGACAGGACGTTTAGAATGTTACCAGGTTGTCGAAAAATAAAACTGATCTGTGCCCACGATGCCACACGCTTATACAGGGTTGCAGGGAAAGTCGTACACAATATTAAAGGAGGTCATTATGTAGGTCATTTCTGATGGATTTTATTCTATTATATAGGGTCCGAAAATTAACCGTTATGGAGATATTGACTGTTAAAGATTTTTAAAAAATATCAAATATTTTTGGCTGTTTGGTTGATTTTTTCTCAGAATAGAGCTCATAAAGTGTTTTTTTTTTCATGCATTTAGTTAAAAGGCATGTCAATTGATAAAAATATCAGCAAAAGCTGCACCTACTACTAACAGTTTTAAAAAACTGCTTGGCAACGGTTAGAATTAAATATCTTTTCTCTAAATATTTTTCACATTGAAGCTCTTAAAAAAAAATTACGTTTGGAACTTATTCTGCAAATAATTTTAAAAACTTCTACGACTCTTTAGCTATTCAAAAAGGTATAACATTTAATAGGTATGTGCATGAAATTTTAAAATAATGTTATTTGAGTAGGCTCTAGTGGTAGTACCGACATAACTGAACTTCGATACAAAAAAAATCTTTTTACTTCCTGGTACCTTTAAGTTATGTAAAAAGGTCAGATAGGCTTTTTTGTGCTCTGGAGACATGCTGTCTCAGGTGTTCAGGTACCTACCTATTTCAGTATTTCTTTTTTAGGATATTCTATCTATCTATTGTTTTTGTGTTAGTCTGCTCGTGTGATTCTTCCGTGGTAGATGTGTTAATACCACACATACGAAAACTTTTTGAGGGAGGAGTCCATCAACAAGGGTAACTCCTCCCTCAAAAAGTTTTCGTATGTGTCTCGCCGTTCAAGTCACAGAATGAAAATGAATCAGTTCAAAATCCAAGCAAAGTCACACAATGAAGATAAATAAATACCAAAATCCAAACTAAGTCGCGTTTTACGGGAAATTATCAAATAGCACGTATTTACCTCAACAAAAAAATTACCGTTTGCCATCTTAAGTGACACTTGGCTAACGTTTTTTCGATGTAATAGCAAGTGATATACGTTTTTTAATACCTAAAAAGACGTAGAAGTTTCTAAAACGCAAATCATTTGCAGAGCACGTATTAATACATCTACCACGGAAGAATCACCCGAGCAGACTAACACAAAAATAATAGATAGATAGAATATTCTAAAAAAGAAATACTGAAATAGGTAGGTACCTTTTTTTTTTGTTAACGGGGTGAAATGCTTTGTGCACCATAACTGCCACCCTTGGGGGAGGGCGACGGCCGTGTGTCGGACTCTCCTCTCCTAATAATAGGAGAGGCATACCTCCTAAAACACCCCGGGGTCCGTCCTGTCGCTCGTGCAATGGGGCGCCGCCGGATCTCGCTAGTGGTAAATCACAGTGCGAATGCTACAGCGACGCCCCGGCGACGTCGACCCTACTCGCAAGGAGTCGGGCCCACCCTCACTGGAGAAGGGGCATGGGCCCCCCACCCCCTTCTCCCGTCACGATGTCGGACGGCAGGTCCCCGAACCTGCCGTCTGTGACCCTCCCTCAACCTCCTCTATGCCCTCTGCTGAACAGAGGGACATTAAGGAGGGCCCCCACCGTGTGTTTTTTATAGAGGTTGTCTCCTCGCGGCCCGGAGGCCCCCGGCCCCACTCAGTGTGGGGTTACGGGTGCGGGGCCCATAGTGGACCCCGCGGGATATCCAGCAGCGCAAGCCACTGGACGTCCCCCTCCCTCTGGTTTTGGTCCGCGCCGGCCGAAGCCGGTACCCCCCATATCTGGAGGGCGTTCCCCTATCCGCCACCCGGGGGACGCGTCCGATGGAAGACCAGAAACTCCACACGGAAAATAGGTAGGTACCTGAACACCTGACACAGCATGTCTCCAGAGCACAAAAAAGCCTATCTGACCTTTTTACATAGTTTAAAGGTGCCAGGAAGTAAAAAGTTTTTTTTGTATTGAAGTTCAGTTATGTCGGTACTACCACTAGAGCCTACTCAAATAACATTATTTTAAAATTTCATGCACATACCTATTAAATGTTATACCTTTTTGAATAGTTAAACAGTCGTAGAAGTTTTTAAAATTATTTGCAGAATAAGTTCCATACGTAATTTTTTTTAAGAGCTTTGATGTGAAAAATATTTAGATAAAAAATATTTAATTCTAACCGTTGCCGAGCAGTTTTTAAGCTGTTAGTAGTAGGTGCAGCTTTTGCTGATATTTTTTATCCATTGACATGACAAAAATGACCTAAATAATGACCTCCTTTAATATTGTGTACGACTTTCCCTGTAACCCTGTATATTACTAGCTGTGCCTCGCGGTGTTACCCGCGGTTTATTACGGAAAATAATTTGTGTATTAACAGTAAAAGTAATAACTATTCAAATTTTTAGGGATTTTCGCATTGCAATAAGATATTTTCCTGCAGTAAAACGTTGCCTATCGTGTTAATCCAGGGTGTCAGCTAACTCCATACCAAAATTTATTAAAATCGCTCCAGCCGTTTAGACGTGAAGAAGTAACAAACATACACACTCACAAGCTTTCGCCTTTATAATATTAGTGTGATGATAAAACAAGTGGGTGATGCCTCTCGCAGAAGCTCTTTAAGTAAAACACTACTAAAACATATATATTTTTTGTGATTTATAAAAAATTCTGGCCAAGACGCTGATAAATTATCTCAGTCTTTTATTTTTAATTATTTGTGTAGTTATATAAATGACTTAGGCGTATTTAAATAAAATTTACGAAACGATCCATTCTTTTAAATTTCCAATCATTTTGTTTTGTTCCGATACAAATTATTTAATTTCTGCAACTTATTTTTATTAACTGTATGGTATAATACGACCAGCCATTTGTGCCCCAAACTCCCAACATATTATGTCCAAACATACTGTCACTGTGCTTAGGCGTGTATTGTTTGAAATGTATTACGAATAAAGAACGAATGGCTGACAAACATTTGGCTGTTGGCCAAGTAGTAATAGTCATAGTAACTTTTGTTCAGCTCACTGAGACCTATTCGATGATGTATCACACATGCATGGCTATTGGGCTGAGGTCCAAAATTGCATTCCTTTGACAGCCATTCGTTTTTTTTTTAGTTCTTCTGAAAACGGCTCATTGCGAGCGAGATATTGTAAAAGTTTACTTTTTTTATTCCCACATTCTTCTTATTTTAGTATCGTACCTATGTGACGTAATTTAGCTGGTGTTACATAAAGTACGATCATAATGGCTAAAAACTTTAGAGATTACATATTTGACATCTAAAATCATCAAAATTTTTACATAGGTATATTATCACATTGAGGTGAGATGCGACCTCCACGCTCCGTGGTCGTATGCGATCTCTATAGGTAGTGCTGTCAATGACAATCGTGAGACTCTGTCATAGTGTTATCATATCTTTGTATCGTGTTATTATTTGTCTAGTGGAATTCTTTCAGTTAAATAAATTGTATTATCACATTTAGACATTAACTATATTAACCCTATGATTTGACGAGGACTTTACGTACCTAATACACAGAATTTGAATTTGAATGCCTGATCATTCCAAAAAAAAGAAAGTATGTAATGCAATCAACGGTAATGGCAATACAGAACGTGCAGTAGTGCCAAAGTAACAAAAATAAGGTTTTTCAAGCAGCACAGACAATTAAATTTTTTGTTGAAAAAACATTTCAGGCAATGTTGTCTTGTATGAAATGTTTTTTCAACAAAAAGCTTACACCGATATTTTACAATTTTGAGTAATTTTAAAAGCAAAAAAGATGGTTTAATGATCTCAGAAGTTTTTTTAGTCTGCTTTTAGCGAAATATTTCAAAACCACCTGCGATATTATGTCTCAAGAGACTGTACATATTGAAAAACTTAATCAATGTTTCGTTCGGAAATAAAGTGTGCCTAGTGCCTAGGCCTAGAAACAAGAAAATAATAATCAATGAAGAAAAGTTAATGTTTATAGTTTACAATAATTATACGGCTACATGGGGCGCTAATGTAACATCAGAAAAACTGTAAACTATTAAATTATCACTTCATAAAATAAAATAAATAAAATAAATAAAGTAAAGGTGTATTCTTCTTCTTCTCTTCTGAAACTCTGTTAGGAAAAAGTAATGTTTAACGCATTCGAGGAGACTTTTAGGACAATAGTTTTTTAGAGTTCCGCCACGTATATAAAATAGAAAAAGTATTTCTCCCTACAAAATTCACACTCAAAAACGGCCGCAGTATCTTGATTAGTCTTTCTTTACCAATGAAAATGAAATGGGAGCGTGCTGTATGTACTGTACACACTAAATTACTCCGTTATTGGTTCATTCTCTTTAGTTCTTATTAACATTAACATTTACATACAGGCACATACATTGCTTCTAGCCCCACACTAGGATACCCTGTGTCGTGGAAACCAGAAACAGCGAAACATGTAAACATCCAAGACCTGGGTTTCTTTTTTTTTTTTGTCCCCATCCGGGATTCGAACCCGGGACCTCTCGCATGGTAGTCAGATGCGCTAACCGCTGCGCCACAGAGGTCGTCAATTATTCTGAGCGATGTACTTCTGAGACCTTAACTAACCCGTCGAAATGTCACTGTACCTCACAAGATGGCGCTGGGGGTCTAACAGAGGCAAACTATCCATAAAAATAGATTATTTCTGGGTAGTACCAAGTAGTACTGACTCTGCCCGAAACAAGCCGCGCCGGCCTTTTCTTAGCGCTAGTTAGACATCTATATTTTATCTATCACTAGGGTTCCGTAGTAAATTTCTCTATATTCTATGGTATGCACGCATTAAGGCCTTTATTAGAGAAATAGGTCGCCGCTTGAGGGACCGTGGCTATGACAGCTGCTCTGGTGGCTTATTTTTTTAACTAAATAACATCGCTGGTTGGAGCGATGATCTTCGCAGGGCGGCTGGCAAGAGCTGGATGAGAGTAGCCGAGGATCGTGCTCAGTGACGCGCAATGGGAGAGGCGGCGTATGATTGTCCAGCAGTGTACGATGATGATAATGATGATGAAAGAATGAAAGACATTAAATAACAATATTTATAATAATATTAGAATATATCCCGTAAAAAATCTTAAACCTACTTACATCTAATTTAGAAATCTTCTTCTTTTCTATAATTAAAAAAAACCTTGTACCACCACTCACCGTATGGGTGAGTGCGCATACTCCTCCGAAACGGCTTGACCGATTTTGATGAAATTTTATATGTATATTCGGTAGGTCTTAGTAGGTACGACGTTTCCGGGGTCAGCTAGTCTAATAAATAAAATTCTCGTGTCACAACTCACCGTGTTAGAGTGCGTACTCCTCCGAATCGGCTTTATATGTATGTATTGAGGTCTCAGAATAGGTTGTTATCTATTGGTCATACATACCCCTAAATGATAAGGGTGGTCCACTAGAAATTTTATCTGCCAAAACAACGTTTGCCTGGTTAGCTAGTTTATTTAAAAAAAAATATATTTTCGAACCCTGCAATGTGTGCATGTTATGGATTATGAAACACATCCCTGAGTGGATGCATTCTGCGTAACGGTTTATATTCTGCAGCCGAGTCTTCGAATTAGTTATTTCTTTCTTTGCTTTTGTAAGAATAGTAGGTAGCTAATCACTGTTTTGACATTGCAAGTGTTGATTAGTCCGGTCAATATAGACATTCGAGGTTAGGTACTTAAATTTACAACAAGCTGAACATTGGTGGGATCGTTTAATATATAGCTAATTACAAATAAAATTTGAAAGTTCCTCATCTTTCCCCTGTATAGACAAAAATCGTTTGACCTTGAATAGTTTTTTTTCCGAACTTTCAGATTTTATTTATAACTAGCTGTGCCCCGCGGTGTTACCCGTGGTTCATCGATTTTCCCGTAGGAATAAGATATTTCCCCGCGGTAAAACGTAGCCTATGTTTTAATCCAGGGTATCGGCTAACTCCATACCAAATTTTATTAAAACACGTCCAGCCGTTTCAGCGCTAAAGACTGACAAACATATAAACACACATACAAACTTTCACGTTTATAATATTAGTGTGATTATAGGTACCTAGGTATATTAAACGATCTCACCAATTTTCAGCTTGTTGTAACTTCACTCTTAATTTTTGGTCTAATTTGGCCGGACTATGATTGCACTCACGGGTTTTGAGCTTCTTAGGTATATTCGTGTCAGCTTATGTGCATTACTGGGCTTAGATTCTGCTAATGCATTGTAGTACAATGACAACTGTATGAACATGGCGATTTAGTTTCATTGCCGCTTCAAGTCGACGCAAGCACGAGCATCAATGACTCTGTCGTGGTATGAAAAAACACGCCACGAGACCCGACCGTGCATCTGTCATCGTACTATAATGCACTAAGAGAATCGAGTCCCCGGTGTTTCCTGGTGTACATAAAATAAAGAATATTATCTATATATCTTTCTATCTAGCAGATAAATTGTGCCCGGATAACGGCGACAGGCTTGCCACTTGTCACGTTTGGGACCTAATAAACTCGGCAAAACGTGGGCCCAGTTCTAGTGATTGGTGGATCTGCCTATCCCCTCGGGGATAACGGGCGTGAGTTTATCTACGAGGGCGGAGTGATAAGTCTGGTAAAAATCTATTTTGGAATAAAGTTATCGCAAATTGCATGGAACTTCCTAATTCACAACTCTTTTGAAGGACTAAATTAATATTTTCAGCCATTACCGCCGGTTAGATTTTTTTTGACAACCATAAAATACATTAGTTGAATACATTTTTGTAAAGATGGAGAAAAGTGAATTTCGTGTCATGATTCAACACAATTTTTTGCGCAAAAAAACTATTACGGAAACGAAACATAAACTTGACAAATATTATGGGGACTCTGTTCCGTCGATTAAAATGATTCATAAGTGGTTTACTGATTTTCGATGTGGTCGGACAAGTACAAGTGATGCTGTGCATCCAGGACGCCCAGTTGAGGTCACTACTCCAGAGATGATCGCTAAAATCCACGACATAGTATTGAACGACCGAAGAGTAAAAGTGAGGGAGATAGTCGGGATGGTAGGCATCTCAGACGAACGTGTACGCAATATCTTACACCAACATTTAGAACTAAATAAGCTTTTACGCGTGCCGCGTTTACTGACTGTTGATCAAAAACGCTTGCATGTGACAACATCGGAGGCAGGTTTAGCGTTATTTCAACGGGATGAAACTGTTTTTTTGCGTCGTTTCATAACAGTAGACGAATCATGGATCCACCACTATACCCCAGAAACCAAGCAACAATCGAAACAGTGGATTGCTACCGGCGAACCTGCTCCAAAGAAGGCCAAAGCAGTTTTATCGGCCAATAAAGTGATGGCTAGAGTTTTTTTGGGATGCAAGTAGGGTAATCCATATTGACTACCTAGATAAGGGTAAAACGATTAATGGCCAGTAATATGTCAATTTATTGGACCAATTTAACAACATTTCACGTGAAAAACGGCCGCATTTGGCTAAGAAGAATATCCTCTTCCACCAAGACAATGCACGAGTGCACACCTGTGTGATTGCCATGGCAAAATTTCACAGGTTGCACTATGTGTTGCTTTGTCACCCACCGTATTCGCCAGAATTAGCCCCTTGCGACTATTTTCTGTTACCGAATTTAAAAAATTCGCTTGGTGGGAAAAGATTTGGCTCCAACGGGGAGATCATGCACGAAACCAATGCCTATTTCGAAGGGTTGTCTAAGTCGTTTTTTATGGAAAGGATCGTAAAGCTAGAGAAACGCTGGATGAAGTGCATTGAGTTAGAAGGAAACTACGTTGAAAAATAACTAATAATAATTAAATAAAATTTAATCTTTGTTTAATTTTTACCAGACTTTTCACTCCTCCCCCTCGTACTTATTTTAGTTATTTTTCTATCTATGTATTATTTAAGGTGATTTGAGAAAAGATGGTCAGAGTGGAGTTTTTTTTCGCTGCCTTTTTCTCCACTACATCCGACCCTAATGTAGCGGCTAACATTAACATTATAAGTAGGTAGGTACATTGAAATTCAACAGAATGTGAATTCTTTACGTTGAAATGCATTTCTCATTTCTGTTCGTCTGTGGGTTTGTCCGTTTGTCGGCTTGGCCCTGATGACCCTAGTCCAGAAATGGGATCCTTATTTCAACTTAACTAAACAATTTACATTGTTTGTTGAATGACCTATACTTACAATATTATGTAAGCTGTAAGTTATGTAATGTAGGCAGTGAGTGTGTAATGAAGTGGTTACTTGGTTACTTACGCTGACCGATGCAAAAGCCTTTATTATTCCAAAAGTAGGTAATACAAACGGGGCTTGGCGGCTAAATGGCGGCTTGAAAACTTCTGTCAGTAGACCAGCCACTAAACTAGTCTTACAAGCCTCCACCAATCCGGACCACGCCCCCATGGTGGAGTACCTATGGCCTATACCTTCCTCAGAGAAGAGACCCGTGCCCCTCGGTGGGGATATAATGGGTTGATGATGAGATAATAGAAGAAGCACAAGTAAGCGCACGTGATTTTTTTCTATCTCCTAACTAGGCCCTGGCCCCACAAAGTAAATATGGGGCGAGAGCGCGGACGGCAGAAAATATTGATATCTATATTTGTCTGTTCTTCGGGTGAATCATCATCGCCCACTATGTCCTCACCGAGGGGCACGAGTCTCTTCTCTGAGGAAGGTACAGGCCATTCTACCACGGAGGCCAAGTCCGGATTGGTGGAGGCTTGTAAGACTAGTGGCTGGTCTTAGTGTCAGAATTTTTGAAGCCTCCCTAAGGCCTCTGACTTGGCTTAATGACTGCCATAATTTATATCGACGGCAGCCGACAAAAACTGCTTAACGTGCCTTGCGAAGCACGGAACCGCTCGGAATAATGCCACTAGCGTTAGTCATAGAACGGTCACCCATCCACGCTAAGCCGCTAAGTTAATAAAGTTATTTCCCAATTTCACTTCAAAAATCTGCCATTAGGCTTACGAGCAACCGGTAGTAAGCCCCAGGGCCACCGCAGCTCGCGTATTTAAATAAACTAAGTACAATAATTACCAAAGTAAGTAAGAATTACCTAAGTATGTCACTCAAAGTCGTACGTACACTCGACACCACGTTCTCTTAACACGCGTGCACTCTATCACTTTACATTACAGACGACTTTACGACTAAAAAATATAAAGGTCCACCTGTCGTCGACTGTACCGTGCCTACTCTCATGAAATTTTAATGTTGACTTTTCCCGTATCTTGAGATAGTTCAGCGATAAGCAGCAAGGAATGAGGCCATAGATAATGGAAGCTGTGAGGTGAAATATGCTGCTAGGTACTTACCACAGATATTCTGTGGTACTTATGAACTGATACTGAATAAGCTGACCTGTAAATGATAGTATACAATATGTCGATCATCATCGTCTATCATCATCAACCCATTATGTCCCCACCGTAGGACACGGGTCTCTTCCCTGAGGAAGGTAGGTGTAAGCCATACTCCACCACGGGGGGCAAGTCGGGATTGGTGGAGGCTTGGATGACTAGTGGCTGGTATTACTGTCATAAGTCTTCGCGCCTCTCTAAGGCCTCTGACTTGGCTTAACGACTGCCATCTGTCGACGGCAGCCGGTACCAACTGCTTAACGTGCCTTGCGAAGCACTGGCCCTCTCGTAAAAATGCCACTAGCGTTAGTCATAGAACGATCACCCATCGATACACTGAACGCGTCCTATGTTGCTTAACCTTCGTGATCGTTTATGATCACTCAGGCAAGTTTTAAATAATTATATAGAGGTATCTAGAATAATCATTTAATATTGTAAGTTGACCTGTAAATGATACATCACTACTTAGGTTAGTTGGAAGAAAATACTAACTAGCATCAAGCTCGCCTATGTGTGAAACTTGTGTTTTCATGCAATAAAGAATTTTAATAATAATAAAAGAGTTGATGAAAGGTGAGCTTACGCTTCAGGGCAAGCCGAAGCTCACTTTTCAACCGAGCCACTCGTTGCAACCAACGAGCGACCCCCCCGGGCTTCGCACGGGTAGCAAAAGCGTATCCGTGGATTTCCACGGATGAGACTTTTCCACAAAACTAATATTATTAAAGCTATATAGCTATATTAGTTTCGTGGAAAAGTCCCATGGTAATAATTTTTTTACACCTTGGGTTACATTATTCGAGATTTCGTACGGAGCACTAAACTTTTTGAAAATCCAATATAGCCTATGTTCATCATCGATCCATTAGGTATTTCCCCACCGAGGGCACAGGTTTCTTCCCTGTTGAAGGTATAGGCCATATTCCACCACGGGGGCCAAATCCGGATTGGTGGAGGCTTGTAAGACTAGTGGCTTGTCTTACTGTCAGAAGTTTTCAAGCCGCTCTAAGGCCTCTGACTTGGCTTAATGACTGCCATCTATCGACGGCAGCCGCTTGCTTACGAAGTTTCAAAAAAGTATGGGTTTGATGAAAAAAAAAATGTCGAGACAAAGGGGTTGCGGGTTGTTTTTGACAAGGCCTGTTTCACAATCTGCAGATGAAGTTCCGGATACGCTATCCGCAACCAGGTTTGCCGTTTGTTCTAAATTTGAAGCCATAAACGAACACACGCAATATAGGAAAAAATATTAAATTTAGAACAAACGGCAGCCCTGGTTACGGATAGATTATTGGAACTTTATTTGATACATTGTGATACAGGCCCTAAATAATATAAAAGGAAGGTACTCCTAAGACACAGGATCCCCTAATTTAGGAGTCAGGGACTTAACTACATAGTTATGTAAAGAAACTGTAACTTTGTAAGTACCTACAGAACTGTAATTAACTTGGTCAATAAATAGGAGGGGGGGGGGGATATTTTATTTGCAAATAATATATTTTTAATCCAAGATATACTAGTATAGTTTTATATTTAAGTTATATTTATTTTTATTTATAGTAAGTTGACTATTAATATTAATGTAATTTTAAGTGTTTAATATTTAGTTTAGTTTTAATATTTCTGTTATTTGGTGCTAATAGGGCCAATATCTGTAATCCTCATTTGCAGTAATGAGCCCGCGAAGAATGGATGCGCTTTTAAAAACCATACACCCTACATTGGCCTTTTTACATCTCATCTTTGAAAATATTGTCGTTACTCTTACACCCTTTTAGCACAAATAAATATAAACATTTTTCAATACTTTGGCATCAAAAGCTGATTTTGGGCAAAATCTGACTTTAGCCCTTTTAGTACCAGGCCACAGATTTAGTTTATCGTTGTTGTTTTATACCTAGTTATCTTCGAAAAATAAAAAGGAATACTTGGTCAATAAATATTTTAATTGAACTGACTTTTTTTTTAATAAATAAATAAATTAATAAATTTATTTATTATTATTATAAGCATCTTGTTGGCGCTGTACTTTGTTGAAGATCAACTTCGGTTTCATCAAGCTACTCGGCGTCATCATTTTCGCGCACTACGCAGAGAATTTCTCTCGATTTATCGTGTCACATTACACGCCGCTTTGCGGTTTAAAAATGGCGCGGTTGACGAAAAAATATGATTTTACCCAATTTGATTTTACTTTGTTATGTAGTTTGTATTATATTGTATTAATTTATTATATCTATCTGGTATCTTGTAGTACTGTAAATTATTTTGTATACTTAGTTATGTTGTTTTTTGTTGTTAATTACGACCTTTCTCCAATAAATATCACTATAGGCACTACCCCAATTATTCCCACCACCAAAGGTTTTTAGTATGAAGCTCGCCTATGTAGGTACATGACTTTATAGTGCAATAAAGAATTTTCGGCTATTTTTCTCAAACGGCGCAAATACAGATCTATTGGCAACAATTACATATTTGCGCCGTTTGGGGTCGAAACGATGGGCCCATGGGGCCCAGAGGCGCGCCTGCTCTTCAAAGACCTAGCGGCGGCGCGCCTAGTCGACGCATCAGGAGACCAGAGAGCTGGCGCGTACCTCGGCTAAAGGATAAGCCTGGCCATCCAAAGAGGCAACGTCGCCAGCATTCTGGGCTCATTGCCGCGGGACAGTGACCTGGGGCAGGTATTTTATTTGTAAATATTGTAAATATACTAAGCTAATGTATTTATGTAGGTACGAGAATAGTTTTATATTTTTTTAATTTTTTTTTATTGTTAGTTAATTCATTATTAATATTATTTAATTAATGTTATCTGTATTAAAGTTCTGTATATTTTCTTACAATTAAACAGCTTGGTCACATAAAAAGAAAAAAAAAGAAAAATTTGAATCATTAAATACATGTCATCCCTCCTTGTATACGTGGGCCATACTGAAAGTTTCTGGATTCTGGTAAATAAGACTACCCATAATCTTTATAACACATTAATTGTTTTTCAAAGTATATACCCTCACTGTTTACATACTTTTGCATTCGCTGGAACCATTGTGAAAAGAAGTGGGTCCAGTCTTCCTTAGGGACCTCTTCGATGGCTTCGTAAAAAGCATTCACTGCCATTTCCGGGCTTGTAAAACGTAAACCGCTGATGTTATCTTTATTAATCTTCGGGAACAGAAATAATTCACAGGGTGCTAGATCTGGACTGTATGGCAGATGTCATTAATTCTACTTTTAAAGCCTTCAAATACGCATTCGTTGCCTTAGCGGAATGTGCCGACGCGTTGTCATGATGAAAGACTATTTTGCTCAGAGGACGCTTTTCGTGTATTTTGTCAAACACTTCAGGAAAACACGTATTACTGACAAGAACTTTATCACACAAGTTTGCCAAAGGCCATGCGAATGGTGGCGCGGTGGCCGGGTCGCCTATCTCCCTCTAATATGGTTGAGACTGGTGATGGCTGACCTCTGCGTTACGCTCGTGAACGGGTGCCGTCCGTGTGTCTGGCCGCAGCATTGGTGTTTTATTACCTTTTAAGAATATTAAATGATGTTTGACTTTGCAAGTATTTATTGCACTCATGGATCTTGAGATTCTTGGTATACGAACACTCATACCTAATTTGTATTAGCTTTAAGTTGATTTGAGAAAAGATGGTCAGAGTGGAGTTTTTTTTCGCTGCCTTTTTCTCCACTACAGACGGCCCTAAGGCAGCGGCTAACATTATACATAACTGTATGTACATTGACATTCAACAAGCAGAATGTAAATTCTTTACGTTGAAATAAAAAAATTTGATTTTGATTTTTTGACTCTCTTGCTGACTTAAGCCACACCGAAAATCGTAAAAAATCATAGTACGGAAATTTTCTCGACTTAAATTCATTGTAACAGCGACACACCAATTTCAAATCAGCGCCACGATGAAAATACAAATGACAGACTCACAATTTAAAAATAAATGTACTGCCAGAGAGTTCCTTTTTCAAATCCTATCAGTGTTTTTTTTATTCTCCTTTTGTAACTGGCTAGTTCCAGAAACTTTCAGTATGGCCTAAGTATTTCCCCCTTTTGGAGCCTCACGAGACTACCGGACGGGCAGTTTAAGACTTACCTACGCTCCTGGGACCCGACTCTGTTAACGCATTATAGTTCGATGACAGATACACGGTCGGGTCACGTGACGTGTTTTTTCATACTATTGACGCGTAGGTTGCATGACTTGAATACGCGCGTAGACTTGAACCGGCAATGAAACTAAATCGCCATGTTCATGCAGTTGTCATTATACCTACTACAATGCATTAACAGAATCTAGGCCCTGGTCATTGCTTAGTAAAGTTAGTATCCAAGGTATACAGAGTGCGTATACTGAGTTTTTTCCTTCACTTTCGATAGCGAGAGCGTTTGCGATTTGCATAGGAGTGACAAAGCGCGCCACATAGTTGTCTCTTTGTGAAGGAAAGTGAAGGAAAAAACTCAGTATAAGCACTCTGAGTGCGTATACTGAGTTTTTTCATTCACTCTCGATAGTGAGAGCGTTTGCGATTTGCATAGGAGTGACAAAGAGACAACTAGATGGCGCGCTTTGTCACTCCTATGCAAATCGCAAACGCTCTCGCTATTGAAAGTGAATGACAAAACTCAGTATACGCACTCAGGGTATGTAAGTCCGACTGCCTCGTTGGTCTATCTGTTGAGGCGCTTAACTACCACAGGTCGTGGGTTCGATTCCGGATCCACCACCGCGGTCCGACATTTGTACAAATGGCCTGTCTGGATGTATTAACGTGTTTGTGAGGTCCTTGCCTGGTTACCATAGCACATCCTAGTGTAGGACCAAGAGAAGTGATTGTGTTGTGTGGTATTTTATTATTAGTACCTGGGTGACCGAGCTTTGCTCGGTACTTTTTCGTAATATAAAATATGTAATACAAAACTAAAATAATCCTTTTCCAACCAAAAAAGAACTTGGAAAAAAAACATCATGACTCGAAACGGGTCGCCCGTTTTCCCGTCAGGACTATCCCAACTTTGCAGTAAGACGCGAAATTTACCTCTGTATGTTATTATAGCCAATTTCAATTGCCTTAAAACACGGATAAAACAACGTTTTCTAATAATGTAACCTAGTTAGATCAATTAAACGCCCCCGACAGCATCTGCCTACAAAATTTCGTGAAAATCGTTATAGCCGTTTCCGAGATTCTGATTATATATAAATACATATACAAGAATTGCTCGTTTAAAGAGTTTAGATATATAGATAGATAGATATATTAGATAGATTAGATTTAAACGAATCCTTCAATACCGCCGCTTGCGTCCGCCTTCGATAGCTTCATACTTTCTACGTGACCCGTTCATATTTTAAGAATGTTATGAGTTTATGAGTGTCTTTCGGGTTGTAGGTACTTAGCTACCTTTGTCCCTATTCATTCTCTAGAGTAGACGAAGTATACCGGGTATAACAAGATCCTCAAATCAATTCGAAACGGGTATCTCTCGACTAGTCTGTTCAAACGACTTTTAATATAGAAAAGATTCCGAAAAATAAACACAAAATAACTGCTTACTGTTGGTATAGATAGATAGATAGAGAACGCTATAATGTACATAAAAAGGAGATTACACAGGTATTTCATAATCTAAGAGTACAGACGGCGGCCTTATCGCTAAAAGTGATCTCTTCCAGACAACCTTTACAGCTGAGATATGCTCGCGATTTTCATCTTCGCGAAGTTTTCCCCATAGGTATGTAAAGGTTATTAATTAATAGTTCCACTTCGACCGTTCCACATTCACCTAACATGGTTCTAAACTAGGATACCCTGTAGGTAACCAGGCAAGGATGTCGCAACCGAAAATTCACCCAGCCTCAGGCCATTTGTACAAATTTAAGGTTGCGCTCAGTGGGAAT
This sequence comes from Yponomeuta plumbellus, assembly GCA_947310845.1. Lineage (NCBI taxonomy): Eukaryota > Metazoa > Arthropoda > Insecta > Lepidoptera > Yponomeutidae > Yponomeuta > Yponomeuta plumbellus. The sequence continues at coordinate 6,210,897 of OX371218.1, forward strand.
CAAACCCCCCGCGGCTTCTGTTTTAGTCACCAACGAGGCAAGCATGTTCAATCCTTTGGGCGAGTAACCCCCACTTTTATTTGTAATTAATAGAAGTATTTTTGAAGTAGCTCCGCCAACATGAATTTCCGCATTAATCCACCAATATTATGCATTAAAAAAATTACATTTTTACAAAATAATAGTGCTTACATCCTAATTACAGGCGGATACATCGCTTACTATATTATATATACACTTCTATAATTCTATACAAATATTATAAAGAGGAAAGATTTGTATTTTTGTGTGGTTGTAATGAATAGGCTCAGAAACTACTGGGCCGATTTTAAAAAGTCTTTCACCATTAGAAAGCAATATTCTTCGTGAGTAACATAGGCTATATTGGATTTTCAAAAAGTTTAGGGTTCCGTACGAAATCTCGAGTAATGTAACTCAAGGTGTAAAAAGTTACTACTCCGGGAATTTCCCACGGAACTAATACAGCTTTCCTGGCTACCCATAGCGTAAGGAATCCTAGTTTGAGAGCCAGTAACCATTTTTTGTAACCGTTTTACAATAATAATTTTTTTTCATTTCATATTTCCACGGAAACAGTTTTGCAACCCGTGCGAAGCCGAAGCGGGTCGCTAGTTACTCTATAATTTGCCAACAAACTATAATTCGCCAACATACTGCCACGCATTTTGGCGAATGATTTGTTAATTGAAGCTATGTATAAACTCTGATAAAAATATTAAAAAATATATAAATAAACTCACGCCCGTTATCCCGATGGGGTAGGCAGAGGCACCAATCACTAGAACTAGGCCCACGTTAAAAAAAATATGTATCAGGTGATTGCAAATGCTTAGCGTGCCCTAAACAGTTCAATTTTATTTAATTATGACGGATCAACTTGTGATTAATGAACTTATTTTTATCGAGTTGAAATTTGATAGGTATGTAATTAGTTTAGTATAAAAATGATAATTGCATTTTAGTGCACTAGCTTAATTTCTTATTAATTAATTTCGCAGCTATGTATATCTGTCCATATATTACAGCTATGTATTTATTTATTTAAATGTCATTATTTATTTTGTCACATACCTAATTAATTTATTGATCCTTGGTGATTCTTTACCAACACATCACCATCAACAGTCACATACCATACTTACCGTTATTCCGACCAATGACTTCTCCCATTTTGGACTAATATTTTAATATTTTGGACTAATGTCTGTCCTAGACTTGACTGGCTCGTTGGTCGAGTGGTTAAGGCGTTAAGCTACGAAGAAAGAGGTCGTGGGTTCGATTAAATTCCCACATGACATATTTGTAAAAATGGCCTTAGTCAAGGTGTTTTTCGATGTTTGTAATGCCTTGTCACCATAGCTCAGGGTACCCTGATATATAAAATTCTCGTGTCGCAGTGTTAGTGCGCATAATACTCCGAAACGGCTCGACCGATTTTAATGAAATTTTATCGGCCGAAACGGTAAAAACGAAGAGAACGAGACATACCGAACGAAATAGCGTTCGGTATGTCTCGTTCTCTTCGTATGTAATATTCTCGTTCGTATGTAATTTTATGTTCGGTATGTCAGAGAATAGGTTGTTTTGTTATCAATTTTTCATGTGGCAAAACAACGTTTGCCGCGTCAGCTAGTAAGCAATAAAAGTAAAATTGCTGTGTAAGTGAACTACGAACTAGATAATAAACTTCGTATGTAATATTCTCGTTCGTATGTAATTTTATGTTCGGTATGTCAGAGAATATGTGGTTTTGTTATCTATTTTTCATGTGGCAAAACAACGTTTGCCGCGTCAGCTAGTAAGCAATAAAAGTAAAATTGCTGCATAAGTGAACTACGAACTAGATAATAAACCTACTGCAACCCCACCATTCTTAGGCTGGCTGGAAGAAATTTCTTTTGAAATAAGTCCGTCTTTGTAGATCGACACTTACTTGGTTTTAGTTTATATATATATTATTTTGCAAAAAATCGTAACAAACAAACCTTTGCATTTTAGTTACAAAGTAGTGTACAAAAACTATCACAGACGTAATACAAATTGGGTAAAACACATGCATTGTCGACTGTACTTTCATGTAGGACGCTGACGTTCAATAAAAACACACTAAACTTGAAAACAGAAGTTATGGACTTAAATACTGCCTCAGCTAACACAAACTTATGTAGATATTCAACCAACGACCTCTCGGCAGGTAAACTTGAGTAGGTACTCATAGAATACTTAAACGAACTTGAAACCAAAGCTAGTCCCTCGCCAAATATCTTCCAGGCCTCTATTGATGTACTCTGCTTTGGAATATTGCCAGTATCTACTATGCCCTATCAAAACAATATTCCGGCGCCCGTGAGTGGACTCCTACGCGAAAGGCTGCGTATTGTCAGTAAAAATACCGCTAACAGGTTTTTCATGAGATGCATTTGTGGCCAAGCATATTGGCAATATTTCCGGGCACTTTACATCTATACAGGCCTCCACTGAAAAGCGAAAGCGTACAGAAACCTCCTTCGCAGCTTCACGCACGCACCAGTGTTAAAACTTTATTGTAGTCGTTTTTCCCCGCGCGTGTGTCTTGAAAACCGATAAGAAACATGAATAACGCGCCACAGGTGTGACGTAACACGTGTGGCTTCTATAAAACACGATACAGGCATTCTTTGAGGCCATTTTCATCTAGGCACCGTGAGCATAGCGTCTTTCGTAGAGTTCCGTTAGTTTTTCGATGTAGCTCTTTTGGGTGGTTAAAATCATATTTTGGTAATTAATCTAATTTTGTTTCATATTTAATGTAACTTGAAATGTAAAGAAGTACATTATCTAAATTAAAAGACGTTAATTTGATTTCCCAAGTGACAACGCAATGTCAAAACTAAAACGCGCGGGAATCACTGGCCGCAATTTTTTAATCGAATCGATTTTTTTTTCTGATAATGTACATACGCGATCGTTTGATTAGACTTCTTACGATAATTTCAAAATGGCCGATGGGTTTCCGCGCCACTTGCCTGTGATTGGTCACATGATAGGCACGTCGTTTTTCATCCTGCCAGATAAGCATGTGATGCGAATTCAAGATGGCTGAATATCCGTGGAAAATCGAGAAAAACGGCTGCATCTTTGGTAAGATCTCTTATTCTAAATGTAAGATATTTTCTATATGTTTACTGACCATATATTCTATATACTTATTTTTAATTACCTACTACGTATGTATATTTATTAGTCTGCTAAGATTTTGTCGAGGGATTAATGCTTGTATGACATCCATTGCACACTTTCCAATAATTTTCATGTGCGTACTTTAAATTAATATTTTTCTAATAATTTGCAGTTCTTAAAATATAGTTTATAATTAATTGCCGATGAGTATCCTTATTTTATTGCGCTCTTACTTTAATGATGGTAGAAGAAAATATGGAATAATGCTAAATTTTACGACCACTAAACAAAATGGCCGCCTAAGCTAAAACAATAAGTAAGTTTGATATTAATTAGTCAAGTTTTTTTCTATCCAGAGCACCACGCACTGTACTAAGGAATAAAATAGCTTAGGCATATTCTGAGGAGCCACTTTTAAATTCTCCGTCACCTGCTAAGCTTTACGATACAGAAAAGCAAACAGAAACTGGTATCTTAGATTGGTTGTAGAGCAGTAAACTTTACTCTGATAAGGTGTTTTATCAGAAAATTATAACGATTCCATCTATTTACTCGGAGGTAGGTACACCGTGCAATGTTAGGGCATGGCTATTACTTTCTTAATGACTAGTAGGTACGTAGTCTAGCATGCCTATACTAGGTATAGGAACTTTACAATTTCAATTTAATCCAGTTTAATCGATACTGGTGCCTACTTTTATACTTAGCACAGCAACCTACTCCAGACACCGTGATAATTTTCAATACCGATGGCGTGTACTTAGATATCTATGTAAATAAAAACCACATGAACGGAAGGCGCCGGTAGATATACCATTCTTCTATTACCTACCGAAAATTAAATTACTAACAGCTCCTTTAGTGATATGTTAAAATTACGAACGTTAAATTATAAAAGATGTTATAGAATAGACTTTATCTTTTCTAAATTAAACTCAGTTTAGAGGATGTAAGTAATGTGGAACCACCGAAAATGCTAATTTGAAAAGGTTTTTTCGCTTAAAATGTATCTGTTCATTTTCATGACTGACTTTTGTCCTCTCTACTTTAACAGCACATTACGAAGCGTCGAAGGCCCACGATTAGTATAACAATAAGTTATTTTGCGGCTCCACTAACAAAATAATCATTTTGCGGTTACATCTTGAAGTACAGTCCGAGGCTGTTACCTTGTCACTGCACCGGCGAGACGAATAGGGAGTTATTGTGAAAAACAGCCAATGACAATTTACCTCGTTGACTCGAAGACTCGCGTTTAATTACAACGTATTATGCGTAGAAATGGATGCTTCTGATTGGCTCCCTAAGCCGTCATTTGTTTTCTATTTGTCTCTGATATTATTCGTCATGCTTCCAACGGGATTATAGGTGAAGATAGCGGGTAGCAGATTTATCTCAAGCCACAATCAACTTTTTCGAATAAATTGGTATTTGAAGTTTTCGATTGGAAATGTGATGGACACTCCGAAAGAAGTGTACTACAAAAATGTTCCAAACTGGTGTGTGTCTGAAATGGCTGAGTTTTCTTTTTAGGAGACGCAATATATGAGTTAAGGTAGAGTCGCCATAACATTTCTGAGATAAAAGGAATAAATCTACGGGCCAATTTCTGAACTGAGAATTTCGCTAAGTAATTACTTAAATGTAGTGCTGTCTCGTCAAATTTCTCAGAAAAGAGCGTGACAGAACGTTGCTTAAGTGTTTGCTTAGTGAAAATTCTCAACTCAGAATCCGGCCCTATGTTTCCTGATGAAGCTTATATAAAAAGTCATTATTCGTTCTGAGTAGGTAGGAGGCACAAAAAACATATTAATTTGTTTCTACCCATGCCTAATTTTAAGAATGCCTTTATTTTCTGTGCGTCTGCGACAGGCTTCGCGAATCGTTTTCCCTCAGGTATAGTGATGGGTCATTCCCGAGAATATTCTGGCCTACGGAAATTTAAGTGTGTATATTCTTAATCCGAAGAATATCCTGAACTTTAATTCCCCTGGGATAATATTCCATTACTATTACTGTCATTATCCCTGGGGGTTCACGACTTTACTTTGGGAGACTCTGCTGTCGCGTATTTTGCATTGAAGCGAACTGTAATGCTACGTGATGAGTTGATGTCTCAATGTAATTTACTTTCCTGCGAACTGTCATATTATATTTATTATCATATTATATAATAAATATAATATATTATATAATATAATATATATTTACACTAAAAAATAAAATATTTTTTAAAAATTTTTTGCTTCAGTATCATGTAAATAACCAGTCAGTCCGTCCGTCTGTCTGTTAATATCCCTTATCTCGGAAACACGATGAGGTATCAAGTTAAAATTTAAACCATACACTATAATTTACAGTCCCTTGAAGCTATAAAAAAATGAAACTTCCCAGATTACGAAAGAAAACGATACGGACGTTTAGAACTTATATTTCAAGACTACATTTAATCAAATTTCATAGATTATTTCCGTAGACTTATGCTATGCAATTTAGCAAGTAATATTATTTTTGCCACAAATACAGGAGAAATCTGAAAACTATACCTACATTTGTTATAAAATGCTTAAAAAAATGTTGGAAGTTCGGAAAATACTGTCTGTGACTACGGAACCTTCGATCGGCAAGCCCGACCGTCCGTTTTTTTGTTATGAATCCATCGTAAAAAGGAAACATGCAAGCGACAAACTTGGTTTGATTAGGTATCTCTTCTAGCTTGTATTAGAGAACGAATTGTCTGCAATTTTTATTCTTGGCGTCATAGTCTAACTGAATAGAAAAAAAAATCAAAATCACATTTTTCTCAAACACCTAGGTATTTTTATGTATCTACAAGGTATTCTGTAGTCCTGATGACACTTGGACGTTTTTTTATAGATCACGATTTGTAACGCGATGCAAGGGCAAAATAGTTGTGCTTCTATATTTAACTTCTCGAGTTTACACACTTACGACGTTCCACTGTACTGGTTAGTAATTGTTTTTGTACATGTTGGTTATATTGTTATATTATCGCCAATTTCAGTTGTTTCGAAGTTGTTCAGCTATGAGGTCAAGCAGTGTTTGTTCAGGATTTAACATGCTTACTGCAACAAGGCTGCGTGAGCAGACGCTGGGTAGAATGAAAAACACAGAAACGAAGCAGCAAAACTAAAAATTACATGGCTCCTTACCTTACTTGCATATCTAGTACTAATCCTATAATGAACATATTATTATATTAAAACTATAAGAAAAAGAAAACACGTCATAGATAAACTAAACTTGGATCCCCGGCTGGAGAGAAAAAAAAACTCCAGGTCTTGGATGTTTACGTGTTTGTGACGTCGCTGTTTCTGGTTTCCACGACACAGGGCATCCTAGTGTGGGGCCAGAAGCAATGTATGTGTGCCTGTATATAAATGTTTTAATAAAATTAAAAATAAAAATAATTCACCATAGCCATTGCCAAGAAATTAAAAAGGTTACATTATAAAAATGTAATAGCTGTAGGTATTTTATAGTTACTTCATTAGAAATTATTTTATTATGCCGTTTTAAAGAGCTCATTGTAGGCCATATTATTGCAGACTATTGCAACACATGGCCCAGCCATAGATTTCTCGGCCATCAGTTGCAATAAAATATTTTTGTGGTGGACGGGCAATTATTTTCTGAAAGTGCAGTCACATATATTGCAGCAATACATGGCCTGTTTAGGAGCTCCTTTAGGACTTTCGTATTTTTTTATTGTAGCCTATATACGTCCCACTGCAGGGCACAGGGGTTCTCTCAGAGAGAGAGAGTATGGAAATGCACCACGCGTGCTCACCGCGGATAGGAAATCTGACGACGTTTTCCTTAACAGTTAGGGAGTTGTTTAATCTTATCTTCTTATACGTATATAAAAAGAAAAAGGATTGCTGTTCGTTAGTCTCACTAAAACTGGAGAACGGCTGGACCGATTCGGCTTATTTTTGGTTCTTAATATTTGTTGAACTCTAGGGAAGGTTTAAATGGTGAGAAAATATGGAAAAACTACGAAAACTTGGGCGGTACGAAGTTTGCCGGGACAGCTAGTATAGTAACTACATAATTATAAAACAAAGTTCTATGTGTCAATTTCAAACTTGTCACGACTTCACTGGTTTTTGTTCCAGTTAACTGCCGGGCTTTATAACTACATTTTTTTTTACCTTTCACAATAGTTACCGACTATACTGTTCTTGACTCACCTGTTGCCGTGTGGTGTGGAAAGACGAAAAGGTATTTGTATTTATTCCATTCCATTATTTGAACAGGTGATCCTCAAAAAATTCCGTACCTAGTTACAAGTTTCTGTCGCGCTGTGAATTCTTTTCCGATGATAAAATTGTCCACTTCTCTGTAGGCAGGTTTGCTTTCTCGAAATAAGGGGTTTTGGAGAGGAGAAAATTGATGGAACTGAAAATGGAGACGTTTTGAGTAAATCTCTAACATTGTACTCAGAAGTGTGATAATACCTCGCTAGGGTGTCCACACGACGTTTTCCTGCACGGTTTGCGAGTGATATTGCAACACGTTTACAAATCGCACACTTGCAAGAACAACGTGTTATTTCGGAAACTCTTACTTTACAGGAGATCATTTCTAAGGTTTCAAATTAATGGCCGAACAGAGAGCGCTATAACGTGATGAAGTGTCTCTTTTGCTCATTGTTACGGCGTTTTTGGAATGAATGAAATCGCGTTTTTACTGAAAAAAGAGCTTGTTGTGGCAGTTCTAAATATCTATGAATAAAGAAATGGTTTTCTTCCAAATATCACGCTGTTTTTCTATGATATGATGCTTCTCTTATCATCAGCCCGTCGAGATGATGCTTCTCTTATCATCAGCCCGTCGAGATGATGACATCATCATCCTTCTCTATCTAATCAGCCCGTAAATAGAGCACAGTGTTCTTCTCTTTCACGCCAACCCATCCGGTCCAACCCATCTCGTGCAATGTTTCCCAGCACCAAATGATGCTTATTAGGCAAAAATACTTTTTATTACAATGTAGGTACAACGAGCTTGGAAAGGGCTATGCTCAGAATTTCTCTACGAACCGAATCAGATATGATGCGTGGATTAGTAAGTTGAAGTGGCAGTGGGTGGGGCACATAGCACGCAGAACTGATGGCCGATGGGGCCGAAAAGTTCTCAGATGGAGACCACATACCTAATATCGGCAAGGGATGGACTAAGATCTCATCCACGTGGCAGGAAGACGCTGGATGTAAGCCGCTTTCAGCCGGTCTTTTTGGAAATCCATGGAGGAGTAGTGCTATGCCTATCAGTGGACTTCTTGTGGCTGAATGGTGACTTTTTATTTTATCTTTTCACTAAGCATCGTCTAGCCTAGCTAGGGATCGAATGAGATCTGAACAAAAACCTAGGGATTTCCTTTAAACAATTTTAAATCATCCTAGACGACTGTGACGGCCAGCTACTATAAGCCTAGGCGCACACTAGCAACACGCGACAGGCGACAGCTCGGCGACTAGACGCGACGACAGGCTACGGCCGTCAATTTTCATATATTTTGTTCGAATCTCCACTTGGCGTCAGAGTCGCGGAGTCGCGACGACAAGACGCCAGAAGCAAATGAGAACGTCGCGACGCGTCTGACGCGGCGACTTGACGCGGCGACAAGTCGCCCTGTTTGCGATGGCTCTAAAGAAGAATCGCTACAGTACCTACGCAACTAAGATAACGATAACAGTCATAGCTTTGAGCCGGAATTAGAACCCGGCACCTCCCAAATGTCCTACCGAGACGCCACCACCTCTGGTAAGGTACTTATTGTGCGGCCGCTGGGAGTTTACGTACCTGACACATGTCTGTTTCATATGACTAGTGATGGGAGAAAAGCAACGTTATCATTCCTTACGTTATTCTTAACTAGCTTTTGCTACTGACTCACGATTAAGTAGTTTAGTTTTTTAGACGACCTTCACTCGGTCATCTCTTGTGCCATTTTCGCAGGCATTTTAGAAGGGTCATCATCTTTTTTGTGCCGAATGGCGGTGAAGTGTTGTGGCGAGCTGTGCGACCTTTTATTTGGGCCCAGATCAGCTCAATCGCTTTGTACGGCAGTGGTACGGAGAGATTCTGAGAACGCGATGATCTTTTTCTAAAGCCTCTTCATCAACTTCGTATCGTTAAAGGGACCGTTATTGTTTTCGTTATTTTTGGTACGTCACTACAACGGTTGACTACGGTTGACATAACCTTGTGACAGCGTAGTAAGGATTTTACGCACGAACATTAAATATTGATTTCTTCTTATTTCACATTTAAATCACTGTGCAAAATATAACATTGATTGTGTAAGCTTACACAATGATATAGTTTCAATGACAAGTATTCGCTAGTAGGATAAATAGGACAAAAAAATATTTTAATCGAAAATTTAACGCCACTTCAAGGTTACGTCGTCCGTTCTAACATGACCTGTCAGGATCGTAAACACCCAGCGGCCGGACATTAGGTTAAGAATTTCTGTGTAAATTACACAGAATTTTGTTCATTAATGGCCCATTTCAGAGTTACGAATTTACACTAAGTAAAAACTTAAGTAACGTTCTGTCACCCTCTTTTCTAAAGAAATTTGCCGAGACACCAATACAGTTTAGTTATTACTTAGCGAAATTCTCAATTCACAAATCGGCCCTAAACCTTTCATTAAAGGTTTGCCGGGTCAGCTAGTTTTGTATAAAAAATAATTGCAAAGACGACGCGTCTCTCCCGCCCGCGCCCCTCTTACCACGTCATTTGTGACGTCTTTCAGGCTTCAAGTGTAGGTATTTGTTTGGTTGGTATTACAGCGCTCGAGTGCGCCCCGACGTTTCAATACGCCTTTCGGAGCTTGCTCCTACCGTAATCTCGAAGCGTGCGTGACCAAAAGACAATAATCGAGTCCTAGTTGGACGCTCGGTTCGTTACGAATATCTCCACAATGACTCTAGTCCGACCCTTTCATACGCAAATGGGCGTACAGTACAGTAGTAAGCAGTTGACGCTGTCTCAAACGGTCACGAAAAAACTTTGTAATACTAGACTTAGTTTAAAAAAAAAACAAATTAAAAGGCTTTTTAATATTTACATCTAAGAATCCCTCTTATAAAATCACCGAAAACCTGCAAATTAATAAACAAAACTGCAATCTCCCATTTTGTAATAGAGGCACTGGATGTGGTCTTAAAGTTGTGTTTACGCGTAGTATTTCAATAGAATTTTGTTATATGAATACGACAATACGTGCTATTTGTCTCTATTTGGTAGTCTAATAAGCAATAATGTCAGTTCAATGGTAGGTATATCCTCAAAGAGGAATCTCCAGCGAATAAGAACGAATGGTACTTTGTATGAGAAAATGTTGGAGAAATTATTTAGGTTTGCAATCTTGTAAGCAATCCACCTGGCCCAACCTGCCGAGGTATTAAAAGAAAAAAAATAAACGCAAGATTTTCTTACTATACTTGGGAGTATTTTCGATGAAATATTAAAAACACAGCTTCTTAACTTAAAACAAAAAAGTGGACCTTAAAAAGCAATACCAAGAAAAATATTCACTTAGTGATATCTCAAATCGAAAACCGCCGTTTACTCTGTAGCAACTCTCTATGTCCAACAAATTGTCCAGTACATTATTTAACTGTTAACCTACCTACCATTCATACGCAAATATCGTCTCGACTTGAGAAATTTGTGCTCCTTTGGTAATGAGGTATTTTAATTATTACGACTTGACCAATCTTTGTCTTCGGTTGCAGAGGCGGAATCTATTAAGCAAACTCTTCTAGTGTGAAGTACAGGTTAGCTGAACGAATACGAACGAATTCCGACGAATCAGTTTTGACGTAACTTGTACCTCAGCGTTGACGTTACTCCTATCTGAGTGTAGACGTTATGAGCCAGTTTTTTAATTGAGAATTTCGCTGAGTATCTACTTAACTGTAGTGCTCTCTCGTCAAATTTCTCAGAAAAGAGCGTGACATAACGTTACTTAAGTATTTACTTAGTGAAATTCTCAATTCACAAATCGGCCCTATGCGTAAAACAGTTTTGACCTCACGTGTATATCATTGTTGAAGTTATTTCCACCTCAGTATAGACGTTACGTCTACCATAGACGATCCCTGTGGCGCAGCGGTTAGCGCACCTGCCTACCATGCGAGAGGTCCCGGGTTCGAATCCCGGCTGGGGACAAAACAAAAGAAACCCAGGACTTGGATGTTACATGTTTGTGACGTCGCTGTTTCTGGTTCCCACGACACAGGGTATCCTAGTGTGGGGCCAGAAGCAATGTATGACTGTGCCTGTATGTAAATGTTATGTGTTGTGTTATTGTTTTGACGTCACGTCTACCTCAGTCGACCCTGAGGTAGACGTCACGTCTTGTCTAACTCAGAGTTAAAATTACCTTAGATATCTACCTCAGTATACCTACACCGTACGTCTATCTCTGCGTAGACGTTGTATCAACCTCAGTGAAAACATCTCTGGGAATGCAAGCGAACTTAATAAAACCAGTTTTTTCGCTATTTTACAATACTTTTTCCTACAAATTGACTGAGTGAAGTTTCTCTTGAAACTTGATTATTGGACTTGGAATTTCAATCTGTCGACACTGTGGAACCAGACTTTAGCTTTTGGGATCAGCACGAAATTGTGTACACTGAAGAAAACGGCATTTTAGGCACGGTTTAGTTGCATAGAGCTGTTGTAATTGAAACTGTGTCGTTACCCTCTTTGTCATGTTGAGGCAGCTGTTAAGTGTTTTCTGACTCGCGGGCACTTTCTAACGTATGTAGTAAAAAGGAGTTTCAATACTCCTTGGTTGTATCTAATAATGAGTACATTTTTGACACTGGAGGCTGAATGGTTATTAAAAATATCTACAGTGCCACCATCTTATCTGTTCAGTTGATAGCGGCGCTAGTGGAGAATTTAGTAGTAGCATTTAAGAAATTTACCTAGAAAAATGAGAATGTTTTAACCCGTCTTTCAAATTTAATGAAAATATATATATAAATCTTAGTAAGTGAATAAATAAAAAAATGGGGAAAAGGATTTACAATTAATTAGTTAGTTACAATTTTGCCCACCTGAACAGATAACTTGGTGGCGCTGTAAGGACATTTTGGACATGTAGATATTAATAATAAATTGTCATATAATGTGACGATCTTAATCATGAAAAGTCGCTTTAAACTAAAACATTGTTGAGACTGAGTTACAGCCGGGTTATGACTTCAACTCCGTCTTAGGAGGGTTTTAGGGGAATCAATTTTTTAGAAATAGTACTGTTAGTTTTAAACAGAGGAGTTCATAATGTAGGCAATTTATCTTTATCAAAAAATTTAAAAAACGCAATTACCTACCAAAAATATTTTTTAAATCCCTCCCGTATCTATAAACCTCCTCAGACTGCATTTATTAAAAGTATGTAGGTACCTATACTCTTTTTATAATGATTAATGTTGAAATGGGCTCCAGCGCTGTCATATTTTGAGCATTATGTCCGATTGTCATGAGCTCCTACTGACGGTAGGTACCTACTTTCTAAAATCCACCTTTGGTTTAAGTTTGTTATAGTCAAGTTTTGTTTACATAGGTAACTATATAAAGGTTAAACCCTGCAATAAATGATTATTCTATTATTCTTTAAAGGAAACGCGGGCAAGATCCAAAATCCCATTTTATGAGTGTTACAGTTTATATCGTAAACATTTTGCAAGTTTCTAAGTATTTGCTACCGAAATAGGTACCTACGCTAAGCGCTAGTCGACATTGAGCACCGAAAGTTCCGTACCGCCCTCAATAAAATTACATTTTGCATATGAAAAATATGATTATATTTCTCATACTTGGCCTGAAGCCCGGTTTACACTTCAATAGTACTGAAGCTTGCGTCGGTCGTCGGCGTGTTAAGTCGCTCGTGCAGTTCGAACGGCAAAAGTCAACTCGTTACTGCACTTATTGAAGTGTAAAATGGGCATTATACAGCACAGCGCACAATACGGTATTTGACACTATCAACAATAAATTATTTGAGATGCTCGATTAAAACAAAAATTACAAAATGATTCAGAAAATGTATTTCTTTTAATCATTTACTAGTTATTACAATTTTTAAATAGATGAAACATAAAAAGAGTGCTCTGAAATGTGACGTCACGAGCGAAAATACAAAATTCCGTTTTAAAAATCCTTTTTGAAACATCCGTTTTAAAACTCACTTGACATCCTGTCAAATACCCAATTGTCAAGGTAGAGCCTTTTTCTCAGTTAGAAACATTTGCATTAATAACCTGCTGTATTAGGCACTCTTAAAAAGAATGTCGGTTAGAGCACTTCATCTGTCGTAGATTGGTCTCAAAGAAACTAACAGTACAGTTTCCTTGAAGGTGCCATAATCAAATTAGTCCAGAACATCGTGACCTTCCGATTCTCTGGCCAAGTTAGCTAGTAGACGCTAAGTGCCGTTGCAGGCAGGCGTACAGTCGACAACAGGTCGCCTAGATAACCCTCTACTCTACCTGGGCGTAGTCTAACTCCCATACGCTCGGTTTCTAGAAGAGCGATCAAATGTTAATCTCACGTCAAGCTAATTTCAGTCAATCACGTGCCGGTATTTTGAATTAATCGTAGATTAATCTCTTGTTACATTTGAACACACTCTCAGAAACTGAGGGTATGTCTCCTTGTCTCCCACCCACCTCCTTATTTTAGGGTTATTACTATTATGTCATTGTTTAATGTAGGGCATTTGTTTATGTTTGTTATATTTTAAATTGTGTTTATTAAATGCTTACAAATGGAAAAATATGCGGGATTTACTGACATATTTCATATTTATAGGATTTTTTAAAAATCATGTTTAACAAATAAATATCTTTACTTTTATCTACTAACGAATCGCAAGGTGTTTTTTTAATTTTTAATATGTTGTATGCTTTACTGCTGCTGGGATTAATTTTTTTTCACTTGACTGAACGACGTCGTTGATAGTACCTGAACTTAAAAAAGACTTACTTTCATAATGACAAAATATTTTCCGTACAAAAATTCATAAGTAAAGTAAAAAGTAAAAATATTTATTTTAAATAACATACGTAGTTATAAACGGATTTTGATGCACAGAAATATAGGTTTATGTTTTACATAATATCTAGGTTTCAATGCCAGCGGCCAAACTAGACAAGACCTGTATCTTGGGGGCTTTTAATTTCATTTTAAAAATTTTAATTTAGACGACGACGACTGTTTTTATGTAATAAAGTCAAATCTTGAATTGGATAATTGAATTTCATATGAGTTTCCTTTCGTACAATAAGATTCGTTATTTAGGGTCACTAGGGCTGTGTTGCCCAGTCTTTGGCTGGTTGCCAATTGCAAGTTTAACCCCCGGTTTCTGGAACGCTTACACTCTGTTAATCGTCTGTTAACAGCTGTCAGTTGTTTTTTGTATGCACTTTTGCCAACTGACAAATGTTAACAATAGATTAATAGACTGTTAGCATTCGGGAAACCGAGGGTAAGTATGCCAATTTTTACTGGTTATTAACCTCCTTTACATTAGTATGAAAATCTATTATTCAATTGGTCATGCCTGCTACATTTTTGAATGAACGGAAATCTCTAAACCATTTCGGGAATTATGCTTTCAGTAAAATTTCTTGTTTAGATTTCAGTGTCAGATTTGTAAATAAGCCTATGTTTTTTTCGATATTCAATAAGAAGCCTTGACTTTAAATGTTTTTTATGACGTCAGCAAACACAGAAGGGCTTACAAAAAAAAATACAAATGACATTCTTTTTTGTCTGATGTCTGACTCTGATGACTTCAAACATTTTAGTAAAATTGGTTTTAAAAATAGACATAATATATCATAGACATAAAATAGTCATAAATACCTACCGAAAATAGTTTCTTAAAATGGTAAATTTTTCAAAATAAATTATAAATAAACATATTATTATATTAAAAATAAGTAGCAAACATATATCAAACATAAGTTTAGTATAAATGCAGTCACTAAAGATGGCCAAACAAGTCCCACGGTAAGATCCTTAAGAGCATAATAATAAAAGCCAAAATTCATTAACTCTTGGGTCATCTTTCGTGGCACGAACTAGGTACCTACCTATGAAACTTTCATACTTTGTTGGTGTAAAGACAGTTCAAAAAGTTGGCGGAACTTGTGGAGTAACAAGTGCTCAGGTTTACCGTACAAACTCAGAATTCAGAAGTCGTGCACACCCTATTTGGTGACAATGCGTGTATTTGTAGAGACTGTTTGCTTAACCCAGTAGAGTTCATGTCGGGGGACCGTTTTTTGGTAACCAATTAGTTTGTTCTTTCAATATAGGTGTTGCAACTGTAACGAACGATCGTCCGGGAGAAAACGTTGTGGCCTTTTTGGAATTTGTATCTGCTTCCTTTCATTATAGATAGAGACATAGTGTGGGGACACGGTCACATTATGTTATCTAATATTAATTTCAATTCAGTCGTGTCAAACTAAGATTAATAATTATTAATCCACATGCATGTAACATAATTTATTTGGCAATAAACAATTTTTACTTAACTTTACTTAATTTACATAGAGAATACTTTATTTCACAAGATTTTTTTCATTAAAACTACGATTTCTTAAATCTTGGCAATGTTATACGTTTCGCGCACTTGCAAAAACATAGTGTTATTTCGGAAACCCTTACTGTACAGGATAGCATTTTTAAGGTTTCAAAGTAATGGCCGAAAGTGATAGCGCTATAACGTGTCTCTTTTGCTCATTATTCCGGCGTTTTCGGAGTAAATAAAAGCGTTTTTACTGAAAATAGAGCTCGTTGTGGCGGTTCTTAATATCTATGAATAAAAAATGGTTTTCTTCGAAATATCACGTTGTCCTTGCAAAGGTGCGAATTATGTTTCAAAGAAAAAGCAAAGGCATGTCTCTTAGAATGAGATGTTTTACTGTGATGATTCCATGTTAATTTCATAGTCGATTAATCTAAAGATTAATAGTAAGTAACAGGCTTTATTCTAAACCAATGTGAAATCTCTTAAGGATTTAGTTGACACCAAGGAGAATCCTTGGTTGACACTAAAACATACGAACAGAATGCCTCTATTTCTTCTACCCCATTTATAAAAAAATGTTAGTTGCCTACCCTTTACCAGCGCGGGAAAGGGCAATTCTCGGCTTGCCAGCCTAGCATTACCCCACCTCCTCCCCCCATTTTAAACCCGCTAGAGTAGGTAACTACCCCCAAGATCGCCAGGCAATATATCAAATCAAATCGAATCAAAATATACACTCATCAACACTGTCTAGGGATATTAGATTTTTATTTGCATTTCTTAGATTTTCAGAATAACTACTCAGAATTAGTAAAAAGTTTATATGTGGAATTAAACCTCCTTGTTCCATTTTCAAACCGACATTGAAAAAAAACTAAAACTTATTAAAACAAAAGAAAGCGCGGGAACACGCATTTGATTCAGTTAGCAGTGTAGTTTTGTCTTGAGATTTGTTTAGAAAAACATTAATTAACTAACGCTATCAATTGTTTTAGTGATTTTTACTGTTTGTGTCATCTCGTTGGTGCCATGCAACGTCGACATCTGACGAGAGACGAGATGATAAGAGCGGTAGGAATGTTGGAAGCTGGCGCTATCCAAAACGTTGTTGCGGAGACTCTAGGCACCAGCCAGAATGTGATATCAAGGCTCTGGTCACGTTATCGCGATACTGGGGAAGTGGCGGAACCGCATCCTGCCAGAATTCGGGTGACACCTCTAGAGAGGACCGTTTTCTCCAAAATACCGCCAGGAGAGAACCTACTCTGACGGCCATGATAATGGTACAGAGGCTCCAACAGGAGCATCAGACGTTGGTTCGCGACCAAACAGTCAGAAGAAGGCTACATGAAGCTAATCTTCATTCTCGCAGGCCAATTCGTGTTCCTGCTTTGCGACGTGGCAATCGCGGAAGGCGACTATTGTGGGCCCAAGAACACGTGTTATGGGATAATGAACAATGGTCGACAGTGCTCTTTACGGATGAGTCTCGGTTTGGATTTCATCCAGATTCGCGAAGAACACGAGTTTGGAGAGTTCCAGGCAGGGAAAGCCGTCTCCAGCATCCACAAGAGGTTCATTCGTACCAAGCAACCAAGCAGGGACGATCATGGTATGGGCGGGAATTCGTATAGGCGCGCGAACCGACCTCGTTTTTGTAAGAGGCAACATGAATGCTCAGAAATACCGTGATGAGGTGGTGGAACCTGTCATTATTCCGCATAGGGTGCAAATTGGCCACCAATTCGTACTCATGCATGATAATGCCCGTCCACACACGGCGAAGCTGGTATCAGCCGCCCTTCAAGACAACAACGTCACGGTAATGAGATGGCCTGCGCAGTCGCCCGATATGAATCCCATCGAACATGCGTGGGACATGTTGCAGCGAAGGGCTATGCACGCCCTCCCTCCAAATCTGGCCACAGAAGAGCAACTTTTCCTGCACCTGCAACGAACCTGGGAACGCATACCACAGCAAGACATCGACACCTTAATTCACAGTATGAATAACCGATGCCGAACTCTAATTAACGTGAGGGCTGACAACACTGATTATTTAGAGTTACGGCCTAGCCACGGGGAACCGGCGGCGCGAACGGCCGTGCGGCGGGCGGGACGGCAAACTGAA
This sequence comes from Yponomeuta plumbellus, assembly GCA_947310845.1. Lineage (NCBI taxonomy): Eukaryota > Metazoa > Arthropoda > Insecta > Lepidoptera > Yponomeutidae > Yponomeuta > Yponomeuta plumbellus. The sequence continues at coordinate 6,228,803 of OX371218.1, forward strand.
ACAAACTCATAGAAGTTTGTGGTGGTTCATAGAACCATGGCTTGCTCCATGGCTTGCATGGAGCAAGCCATGCGGAGCGGCGAACGGGCGGCGCGACTGGCGAAATGTACCGAGCGGCGACTGGCGGCGACTGGCGGCGCGGCCGGCGAGTGAAACAAACACATGAACCAGTACGGCGCTAGCCACGGCGTCGGGTGGCAGTCGCGGCGACTAGTGCAGAGATCAAACGAGTTTAGTTGTTTTTGCCGCGAATAATAAATACCGAGACTGTTATTGCTGAAATACTAACAAAATGGGGTGTATTTGTTACTTTGATAAAGAACATAATTACCTAAAAGTTATTTAATTTCATGAAATGAAAGTAACATTTAATTAACTGACCATATTTTAGCAGCGATATTTCTGAAAAAATTTAGTTATTAAAAAAATCCATTGATACCTACTATCATTCTCCAAAATATGGTCAGCTTAATTAAATGGCACCTATGTATTAGATCAATTTTTCAGCGGCACTTAAAACTCTAGCTGCATTGACTTTTTTTTCCAATCCTGAAGAATATATAATTCGGCAATAATTCTAGTAGACTCGAAAAATGTTTCGGTGGAAAAATGTGGAATTCTCCATAGTATACCTCGATTCCTATTCAAACCTATGGAGTAGATTACGCTCTTCCAAATATTATGTATTGAACAAGAAAAAATATTACGAGGTGTGAGACGAGCAACCGACGACGCGAGCTCCGTCTCTGCTCATCATGATTAAGCTCTGCGAATCTGAGCGAAACCTCGTCGGACTCTTCCGATATAACAACACCCGTAAGTAAATCCGGACTAAAAGTTTACAAAAAATATTACTTTGAGATAAAGACATTTCGCTCTTGACCGGCCTGCCCTACTCAGCCCTACTAGTCGCGGCGGCAAACGCGCCTGCCCGTGGCCGGCAAACCGCGCCGCGCGAATTTTCGTCCCGCTTGCCGCACCGCCGTTAGCGCCGCTGTTCTCCGTGGCTAGTCCGTTAAAATGTCTAACTTTCTGTTGTTATTTTTAATAAAATAATTAATTTTATTAATTAATTTCACTCGTAGACTTAGCACCATTTTTAGTCTCTTTGTTATTTTATTTTTTTAAATATTTGATTATCTAAAATGTTTTTTATTTATTTAATTAAGTTGGTCATTAACTGAGGTTTCATTCCATATATACTTCTATGAACAAAATATTTATAGTTTATCAAAAAATTTAAGAAATACCCCTAGACAGTGTTGATGTATGTATTATTCATAGTACAAACAAAATATTTAGGTACTTCATGAACTTTAAATTTGTTAGTTTCAGAAAATTAATCTAATCTAATCTCTTTAAACGAGCAAATCTTGTATATCCTCGTAAGGCCCGACCTTGAAAAGAACAATTGATTTTGTGATCACTTGAAGACATTGGGCCTCACGAGGATATATATATGTAAATTTATATATAATCAGAATCTCGGAAACGGCTGCAACGATTTTCACGAAATTTTGTAGGCAGATGCTTTCGGGGGCGTTTAATTGATCTAACTAGGTTACATTTTTAGAAAACGTTGTTTTATCCGTGTTTTAAGGCAATTGAAATTTGCTATAATAACATACAGAGGTAAATTTCGCGAATTTGCAAGGTCGGGATAGTTCTGACGGGAAAAAGGGCGACCCGTTTCGGGCCGATTTCAAGAGACCCGGTTCGAGTCATGATGTTTTTTTTCCAAGTTATTTTTTTGTTGAAAAATGATTGTTTTAATTTTATATTACAAAAAAAGTACCCAGCAAAGCTCGGTCACCCAGGTACTAATATATTACATGAAGAAGAAACTAACAAAGAAACTCCACATTTATTCTTTTCAAAACCTTTTTAATATCTTTCGCTTAATATCTACATATATACTTCTAATAGTTCTATATCATAGATATCTGAATGTCTGTGTTCTATATACTTTGTATGTTTCGAATTGTCTAACGCAATGGTTTTCACTGTAATGTTATTCAATTTAATAAGTAAATAATAATAATCTATCTCTCTTCCTTCTCTCTCTTTATCTTAAGTATCTTTCAGTACTTTCAATTTTCTTCTCACGCAGTTCAATCTTCGAGACTCCCCGAAGCAGTCATCTCAACACGGACTTCAAGCCTCGAACTCGAAGCACCTGAAGCCGCGTCAGACCATATTCTGTTAATGAAGAGAGCTATCCGTCGACAGTATTGCTGGTAAACACTGTCATGGAGTTGCTCTCTTTATGAACGGATGCTGGCCCTCCGTGTACTGATGAAGAGTGAAGACGAAGAATCCGGGCGCAGAAGAACAGGATATTGAAGAAGATAGGGTAAACTATACATTGATTGGCACCTTAAGCAAAACCTTGACTTAATTTTCTTCCTAAGCATTCAATTTCATATTCAATCACTATTAACCATTTTTATTTGTTAGAATATGAGTATAGGTTGGAAATAAAAAATAATTCTTGCTTGTTGTCATAGTTTTATTTAAGAAAAATAATAATAATTTGAAAATGTCTCCACTACAGTCATTGGCATTACAGGTATAAACATTGTCACTAATAATATCAGTCATAGAAACTTATAATTTGTATGTATGTTTTGTACTTAACAATGCTAATTATAAAAAACTATCAAAATGCCCTTTAAGAAATTTTAATTCTTAATATTTGTGTTTAAAACTCACTGTGCCAATGACTAGGTGGGTGCCAGCAATACTATGGTTTACCCTAAATTCATTCTAATGACTGCTTTGCTGCATCATGCTTGCTTTGACGACCTCTGTGGCGTAGCGGTTCGCGCAACTGCCTATGCCAGAGGTCCCGGGTTCGGGAGAAAAAACCTCATGTCTTGGATGTTTACAATGTTTGTGACGTCGCTGTTTCTGGTTCCCACGACACAGGGTATCCTAGTGTGAGGCCAGAAGCAATGTAAAAGTTTATGTGTTCAAGTTGTATATATCGTCTATCGGAGACAGTACTGGAACATGTTAAAAATTTTGAAAATCCAGTTTTTTACACTAAAGGTTTCAAAATAGACTGCTCTAGACCGCTGCAATATAGTGCAGTATACGAATTACTTGAACACACCTTTTTTTTATTTTTTTATTACTAAAAACCATGACAGTCCTAAAAGATGAAAACTGTGATTGCCAATTACTCGAGTTTAGTAAATTTGGTAATGTTCCAGTACTGTCTCTGATAGACTATATTGTCATCAAATGAGATGCGATAATGCTTCTTTGGTCTAGCGGTATCGTCATGGGTTCTGTTATTTTTCATGTATTAAAACATAAAAATGTAATTTTGGACCACCTAATATTGGCCACATTTTCGTAAGTGAGTTTAATATTGTTTTGGGGCAAATTTTTTTTCTTTCTCTTATGAAATTTCCGTACGTAAAGGTGAAAACAGTGATTATATTCTCTGTGGGTGAAAAGTGCATTGGTTTTCAATAAAATCAAATTTAATTACTAAAAGCCTATTTAAATTTCTTCTATTTCTAACAGGCTATTTGTACTCCTTCCAGTGTCGGATATGAACCAGCAACCTATGGATCCCATTGGTGGCTGTAGTGCATTTGCACATTTGGCCTGTCTGGGTGTATTTTCATGTTTGTGCATTATATACATTCAAATATCTTCAAAACTGTTAGTTTCACAAAAATTAGTAGATTATGTGGAGATGAAGCTAACAAAGAAATTTATATTTTTTTATTCTTTTCAAATCAGTTTTATAATTAACAAATTATTACTCAAGGATGTGTTGAACACTATTCAATACACTGGATATTTAATTTAAAATAAAATAATTTGTTTATGGTAGGTAACAATTAAATTAAAACTAAATTAATATCATGTAGGTATATTCATTAATATTTCCGCACCAATTGTATGATACAACGGTAATATACATCACAAAATCAAAATGCAGCGTTGAAAACATTCATGGTAACGAAATAGAGTTGGTACCTACCTAACCAATCGAGTGAAACGAAATCATTGCTTAATGAAACTCAACTTACGCCAGCTTCACAGTAGGTAATTTAGTTTTATTTTATTTGCATAACAGACCGAAGTCGTGATTGTTTAAACGCTTAGATAAAACTAGGTTTAACAGCTTCTGTTATCTGTAGATAGGTACCTAATATCTGTAGCTTGTCATGTTACAGTTGTCATCCGTCGTGCCTGAACAAATAATGTGAATTAGGTTATTTAAAGATAACAAAGAAGCAGGCTTCATTGCTTCTTAGATAGGTACATTTGTATGATACAGTGTAAGATCCATTTTCCGCAAAGTTTTCTCTTCAAGAAACGCGTTTCGTCGTAATACTTAGCCGCATGTAGCATGGCGCCTGTGAGTCGCGCTTTTAGTCGGTGAGAAAATGTCTCGCGATTTTATGTTGTCAAATCCTGTCATTTTTGCGTCGTCACGCTACGAATATTTTTTTAATTTATTACGATTATGTCTTTCTTTCCTCAAACAACGAAAGAAACCACATATCGATCTGGCAGTATGTCCCATCTCTAATTTGACAACTTTACAGTACGGAACAAAAAACCTGTTTTTAAATCCACATACAGACATAGACATTTATATACATATTTATATACATAGGCACATATATACAGATGATAGTAGAGTTTATTGAAGTCTGCACGCGAGTGTTTCAAATATATATTATGCCAAAATTGAACAATATGGCTCCGTAAAACTTTATACATTATGACAAGAAGACGTCAAAAAGTATTTTGTAAAAAAAATGAGATAGGAGTTATTGCCGGATCACAGACGATATTTTTATTTTCAGATAATAAAAATACTAAAGATAATACATAATATACATAAGCTTTTATTTACTTGACAGGTAACATATTATTAGGTACTTAATCCTTAGGTAAGTATAATTTTGTCCAAAATTACAAGGAACCGGAAGTGAAACTTAATATTTACAATGTAAGTATTAAGTTTTAATTCCGGTTCCTTACATGTTTTAACTAAAAATCTAACCACACTTACTACATATTGAAGCAGAATACCGTTTTTATGTAATAGGTCCAGTTTTTTAATTAATATAAACCTTGTAAGTGCAAGAAATTAACAAACACAGACAAACAGTCTGAGCAAAACCGTACTCCTTACGTTCAAATTTTTCTGGACAAAGTGAGAATAGAATAGAATATTCTTTATTGCACACTGGAAAAAACAAAAAAACAAAAAATATTTACAAAGGTTCATGGTACAATTGGCGGCCTTTTAAAAGCAATTTCTTCCAGACAACCTTACGACGGAAAAATACATACTATTAAAACTATTTTTTAATAGTTCGTATTTTATATCACAATGGCATTGTCCTAAAAACAAATTAGTTCTGTTTTTATTTAACTTTTTAGTGAAAATAGGTAATTTTGAGAACCTGGACGAAATATTTAGATTTCTGCTGCTTCAATTCCCTCCGGTGTAGTAGATTATATTCGCTCACTAGCATATTTTAAGGATTTCATTATTTTTATGGAGAAAATAAAAAACACAGAGTCTACAAAACAGACAAGACAGTATTTTTCTTTTTTTTTAATTACACATTGTCATATTTTAGTCTAGAGTCAGAGTACAACTACTTCCTTTTAAGATATTAAAATATCGTTCAAAGACGCCGTCAAACACTTCCAAGATCAGACTCCGAACGCGCCACACCAATGCCTTATCTCTGGATATCAAACAGGTTATATTTGAGACTCTTATCAGCTGATAAGAGCATAGTTAAGTGCTCTACTCAGCCATAGCAAACAGTTAGGTAACCAAGATTAGGCTGCGGCAAGATGGGTCGCTGGCAATATTTGAGTAGGGATTTCTCGATGCGGTAGAATGTCACATTACAAATTATTGTATAACTACTTAGATAGATAGAATATTCTTTATTAAAGGTAACTACACAAAAATCACATTTACAAATTTAAAAATTAATCAAAGTAATCAATCAAAATTAGCAAATTGAAGTTTGGTGAAAAACCAAACTTCAAGCATGTCTGCGTCGTCGGTGATTCCTTTTTGAAAGACACAAAAAAAATGTACATATTCATTATTTCATAAGCTATTTTTCTATTTCATAAGCTCATTTCAACAATTTATTATTGTAGGAATAAAGTACCTAGTACTGTATAGGCAGGCATGGACTGAAAATGCACACTTTAAGACAGATTAACTTTATTAGGTCATTAACGAGTGAAGAATCGTTCCGTATGTACCTTCTCATTTTTAAACAGTTCATCTGCAGGCATGGCCTAACTTTACCACCATATTAACCTTATGACATCACAAACGCATGAAGAATCGTTTAGATGTAGTTTTTTTCTGATGATATGCCACGATTAGAATGAAGAAAAGTTTATAAATAAATTAATAGTGGCGTGTCCATTGTACACATTATAATTTACGTAAAAAAATTCGCGAAGACTTTGAGACGTGTTTGATATTGTTTTATATCACTGTTTAGTGAAGTAAAAAGAACAGTAAAAAGTGTTTATTTCACCAAAATCATACACTCATAAGTCTTATAAAATAAAATGTGATAGTCTAGTCTTTTCGATAAATCATCTAGTGAACCAGCCCGTTGTGTGTCACGGCAACTTTTCGATAGCCGCCTTCCTGCCGAGCTGCCGACCGTGCTCGACCACGCAGTGGCAGCTGCCGCGGCGGCACTACACTACGTTGCGACAGCACGCCGGGATTAGGTAGTAGTTACAAAGTCTCTAATAATTTGAAATTGCTTAGCAAAGGACAATAAACGCGCTCTTCACAACTGACTAACTTTATTACATCTTTACCGAGTGAAGAATCGAAGTTTACTTTCCGCTAATTTTCCACGAATGAAGGAAAGTGTGTGTGTAAGAAATTTTAATTTATTTTTTAGTGGCGGGTGCTTTTTACACATTTACGGCAAAAATTTCGCGTGGACTGCGAGAGCGTTTGATCTTGTTTTATATCACTCTTTTGCACAAATCAGCAAGTCAACCAGCCCGTTGTGTAGCACGACAACTCTTCGACTGCCGCTTCCCTGCCGAGCTGCCGCCCGTGCTCGTCCACGCAACGGCAGCTGCCGCGGCGGCACTGCACCGCGCGGAAGTTGCCGTTGCGACAGCACGTCGGCTTCTCCAGAGAATCGGACAAGACGGCTGAAGTCACCGCGCAGTCTGCGGGTGGGAAATGGACGGATTAAAGCAGAGGCCTGATCCATATAACATATAACTAAAATTTATTTTATTACGACAATTTGTTGCCCATCGCACAGTCGACTATCCCACAGATGTATAGTAGGAAGACTGCTTCGCAATGTGCATAAAATTATCATACCTAATAAACTACGAATTGTAGTTTATTGTCGGCATGGCATTTCTTCACGCAATAAATAAACATAACACTTAAACATTTGCTTCTGGCATGTTTGCAAGGCACATACATTGCTTCTGGCCCAATACTCTGTGTCGTGGGAACCAGAAACAGCGACATCACAAACGTGTAAGCATCCAAGTCCTGGGTTGTTTTGTCCCTAGCCGGGGTTCGAGCCTGGGACCGTAGGCAGATGCGCTAACCGCTGTCGTCAATGTAACTGGTAAAAAATAGCCAGTCACAAGAGTAAATTACAAATGAAATTGATCTCCCGTTTCTTGTACTCTTCTGACAGTAAGACCAGCCACCAGTCTTAAAAGGCTCCACCAATCCGGACTTGTACGTAGTATGACCTATACGTTCCTCAGGGAAGAGATCCGTGCCCCTCGGTGGGGACAAAATGCGTTGACGATGATGACAATGAATTCAAAAACAAAACTTACTGCAATTCATGTTGGTGTACTCCGGAGTGCCAAATTCAGCTTCGTAGTCGCCTATGCGGTTACCCCATTCGTCAATGCAGTGCTTCCTGCAAAAAAGTGTTTGTTTATGAAGTTAAGAGCCACGCACTTGAGATTTGATTTCACCTGCAATGGGCGTCAAATGGATTAAAATAATGATAGAGGTCTTAGCCCACTTACACGACTCTGCTCCCACCCGGCTCCCATATTGCTCTTTAGATATAATTTACATTGGCATCATAAAGTAGCAGACAGCTCGCTGTCAGCGAGCTTACCGCCGTCAGACTGCTCGGTAGTTGACGCCTCACTGGCCGCAGGTTATAGACGAGAGGTCGGCGCGGTGTCCGCGCGCTCACTGCTAGCAGTCGCCGCCGGTCAGTCGGTCAGCAGTAAAAAATACGAGTTGCTTCTATGGAAACCGATCGTGAAATGTATCTATCGCGAAAAGCAAGAGCGGTCGGCGGGTTGACAGCTGGCCGTCTGCTAGCTGTCGCTGCGTGCACTGCGAGCAGTCGTCTTAGTTTAGGGCGGTGTTGGAGCTGAGTCGTTGTGTGCTATGACCTTTAGGGCGCCAATAGCGTAGTTTCCAGGGTCAAAATAATTAAATTCTATTTAATCCGTATTTTAGATTATAAAAAATATTGGACACGTATTTTTTCTTTTTTCGATTATACAAAAAATAACAAAGATATAGCCCATTAAAGTTACGTGTGACGTCACTCCGTGCTAAAAAATGCAGCACGGCGTGACGTCACACGTAACTTTAATCAGCTATATCTTTGTCATTTTTGGTCTAATTTACAAATAAAAAAATACGTGTCCCTTAAGTTCCCTTAAGTGTCCGTTTGAATCTGTTGAATAATCTAAAAGACTGACTAATTACATTTTTTAGGGCAACTAGCCCATTGTACTGTACTATGTTATTGTCAAATCTCATGTGTAATTCTTGCACAGGTAGTACGATGACACGAGTCACGCGTTTTGTGGCGCTAAAATGTCAGAATTTGACAGTTAATGTACTGGAAAGTCGCGACTTTTGACGTTATGGCGCGCGACTCGCGTCCTCGTTCTAACTATTACTGGTGTACATACAATAAAGAATATTTTATCTATCGACCTCTGTGGCACAGTGGTTAGCGCATCTACTTACCATGCGAGAGGTCACGGGTTCGAATCCCAGCTGGGGTCATAAAGAAACCCAGGTCTTGGATGTTTACATGTTTGTGACGTCGCTGTTTCTGGTTCCCACGACACAGGGTATCCTAGTGTGGGGCCAGAAGCAATGTATGTGCCTGTATGTAAATGTTATGTTATGTATCTAATGTATAATCCATTTGTCTATACTTGGCATTTTTTTCAGACTTTAAACGACACTAAATCAAAAACCTTTAGCGGTAGAGGTCTCGCAACAGTTTGCAAAAGTGCTAGCTAGTACTAAATTTGCAAACGGTATCGAGTTTTCTGACGCTAAAGGTTTTTGATTCAGTGTCGTTTGAAGTCCAAAAAAATGCCAAGTATGGATAAATGGATTATACTGACGTGTTGTTCCGAGTAACTGAGACCCGGCCGTAGCTCCCGTCTGGAGCACATGCCTCCACGCTGCTGAAGTAGTCGATGTTGAACCCCTCCTCTTCGCTCCTCAGCATCAGCTCTACCTTGACCTCCAAGTCCTGGAGACACGGGCTGGTGTAGTTGTAGGGCGCGGTGTTAGGATACAGCCGCGAATAGAGGTCGTCATCTGGGTCGTCTGGACAGAGAAGAACAGTCTGTTAGCTTTTAGAATATACCTCGGCTACTATCGGATAGAATCGGATATGTTCGTGTAATAGAAATATCGGAACTAATATGACGGAAATAAACTAATACAGAGCATGAAGTAGTATTACACTCGTGTGCATTCGGCGAAAACAGAAGCCTACTCTAGAGCCCGAGGTGTACTTATTCTAAAAGCTAACAGACTATATTGTGTTTTATTTATTTACTAGCTGACCCAGCAATCGTTGTTTCGCCGAAGAGGGGTATGAAAAATAGAAACAAACTATTCTCAAACCTACTGAATTTCGTCATAATCGGTTCAGCCGTTTCGTCGGAGCACTAACAGTGTGACAGGATCAATTCCAATACGTTAGCCAATAACAGGTAGGCTCAACATTATCATAGATTTTTTTCGATGATCATCATCAACCCATTACGTCCACAGCGAGAGGCACGGGTCTCTTCCCTGAGGAAGGTATAGGCCATACTCTACCACGGGGGCCAAGTCCGGCTTTGTGGATATAATGTTTATGAAATAAAAATTATCACAGAAAGAAATAAATTATCATAAAAAGAAATGAAGTCTACGAAAACGGGGCGTCTTGATACAGTGCTAAAGCGTCACAAGGTATTGTGTTTATTATTTACTAACTACAATTTTAACCGTATCTACATATTATAAAGTAGAGAATAGTTACTATTAGAAGACTTTGGAAATATTACTTTAAAATTTGCACAATAACTCATAAAATATATCAGTACCATCCAATTTTGTGTTTAAATTCGTTCAATCGCTCAATCATTCACTCACGGGCTCATGTAGGTGTAGGGTGTCAAGCCAGGGTAGCTGTCAAAATTCATACTTACCTAGTATTGCTATCGGAAGCGTTAGATTCCGATAAGAATAATTTGGGGTAACGGGAGTAAAACTACCATCTACGAGATTTGGTCAGGGTTTGCATCACCCTAATAGTAAAGCTGTCATTCAATCATTCATTCAATAAATCGTTCCGTCGTTCCTTCTTCCATTCAATTTGGCGATCCGACAGAAAACCAAAGTCACCGACAAATCCCACCGAATTAGCATGCCGAAGTGGCAGTGGGCCGGCCATAATATCACCCGAAGAACTGATAACCGATGGGGTAGACGAGTTCTTGAGTGGAGACCGCGGATCGGTAAGCGTAGTGTAGGACGTCCTCAGACTCGGTGGAGCGATGATCTTCGCAGGGCGGCTGGCTAAAGCTGGATGAGAATAGCCGAGGACCGTGCTCAGTGGCATGAAATGGGAGAGGCCTATATCCAGCAGTGGACAACCGAAGGCATATGATGATGAAGTAACATAACATAACATTTACACACAGGCACATACATTGGGAACCAGAAACAGCGACGTCACAAACATGTAAACCTCCAAGACTTCTTTCTTTTTTTTGTCCCCAGCCGGGATTCGAACCCGGGACCGCTCGCATGGTAGGCAGATGCGCTAACCACTACGCCACAGAGGTCGTCAAGTGTACTCACAGCAAGGCAGCTCAGAAATGGGCCGTTCATCCAGATTCACCACCTGGGACCGATTCACCGCAGGGAGAGCCCCCTGCCTCACCCCCGTGAGCCGGTTCACGCAAAAGCAGTCCCTATCGACGCACTGCACAGGGTTGTAGTTGCCGTCCGCCGTGCAGCGGGGCCCCAACGCTGGGAAGCGAAGACCTCCGCCGATGTTTTGGGCTATCTTGTAGTTGGTACGCGAACAACCTGCAGAGTTATTCTGTTCATCATCAACCCATTATGTCCCCACCGAGGGGCACGGGTCTCTTCCCTGAGGAAGGTGTAGGCCATACTCCACCACGGGGGCCAAGTCCGGATTGGTGGAGGCTTGTAAGACTAGTGGCTGGTCTTACTGTCAGAAGTTTTCAAGCCGCCTTAAGGCCTCTGACTTGGCTTAACGACTGCCATCTATCGACGGCAGCCGGCACCAACGGCTTAACGTGCCTTGCGAAGCACGGAACCGCTCGAAAAAATGCCACTAGCGTTTTAGTCATAGACGGTGACCCATCCATGGACTGAACGCGCCATATGTTGCTTAAGCGTAGTGATCGTTCAAGATCAGCCCGAGCGATTCAGTTAGGACTTTAGTTTATAAGATCAGTGAAAATCCACTGACATGCGATCCTCTTGCTCCACAAATGGGAAAAAGTATGTTCTTTAGTAGATTAACATTATTCAATTGGCAATAAACAATTTCTATCAAAACATACCACACTGCATGTTTCGAAAGGTAGCCTCCCCTTGGTAGGGGGTTTCACCAAACAACCGCTGCCCGTCCTCGCTCTGGCAGAAACACCTGGAAATAAAGCGTACCTATGCTTAGGAGTCAAAGCTAGGATACCTTGTGTCATCATCATAATCATCATTAACTCATTATGTCCCCACCGAGGGGCACGGGTGTCTTCCCTGAGGAAGGTATAGGTCATACTCCACCACGGGGGTTAAGTCCGGATTGGTGGATGCTTGTATGACTAGTGGCTGGTCTTACTGTCAGAAGTTTTTCAAGCCGCCCTAAGGCCTCTGACTTGGCTTAACGACTGCCATCTATCGACGGAAGCCGACACCATCTATGCACTGTACGCGCCCTATGTTGCTTAACCTTCGTGATCGTTTAAGATCACTCAGGCAGTCTGGATTATTATTGGACTAGTATTGAGTAATTATTACATTATTAAAGGGATGCTCTTAGCCTCAGGGGGCAAATGCAGTCGGAAAAATTGGAACTATTCGATTCCGAAAATATCTCAGGGATTATTCTACCGAAGTATTAATATGATTGAGAGAATGTACATACTCTAAAAGATGGTTTTTCTCCTTGGTGGTTATTATTTTGAGCGCTACACCGCAGGCATAGTAGCTAATAAAGATGCTGGCACAACCGCGCCCGTTGGACCAAATTGCGTAGAAAATCCCTTCTGCAGACGTCTGCCCCCACAGACGCAGTCGACGGAGCTTATTACTAAAACCAGGCCTGTCGCACTCCGCGTGTAGATATCGAACGCGTAAGTACATGCGGCGGCCACTCCAGAGTGGCTGATAAGCAGGGACTCACGCACGAGCGAGCAGTGACGCGCGCGCGAGTTACGCGGTAGAAAGAGAGGCAACATGTAGGTGAATACAACTGTAGCTTTTTAGCGCCGTGCGATCTGAATTGCACCTAATTGTGTCGCTGCTAGAGTCCCTTTCTCTTTAATTGATTTTGCGGAGTGAATCTCCTGTACCTTGAAAGTCACCAAATTCTACGGTAATAGTATACTATTACCGTATATAATAGTATACCGTAATAGTATACTATTACTACTACGGTAATAGTATACTATTACCGTAGAATTTGGCGACTTTCAAATTATGGGGCGAAATTGATAATTTATATATTTTTTTGTATTTAGCTCCATAACTCGCTTTGACCTCGTAAGGCCCCGTGTATTCAGAGAAATGCATAAACAATTGATATTTTCAAGGTCGGGCCTTACGAGGAGCGATTTATGGAGCTAACTACAAAAAAAAAATATTAATTGTCAATTTCGCCCCATAATTTGAAAGTCGCCCCCATTCTACGGTAAGTATTCTGTGCTAAAACTAGACCATGAGGCCGATTCTCGCCCATGCGAATTGAAAGCGCCAAACATTCGAAGGATTAGACATTTGTCGCATAAAAATAAGTTTCATGTATTCTCACAAAGTAGAATACGCAAATTTGCTAATAATTTTCGTTCGCTTTGAGGTGTCATCTTGTCGCATGGTAGAGTTATAGTCGTATACGTTTTATTTGCTAATGAAGTGAGAATCGGCTCCCCTATCTCGTCTACTCACGTCTGTGTGGGCACGCAGTCGACGGGCCCGTAGCGGCCCTTCCCGTCGCATAAGGGCCGGAACTCCAGGGCCCCAGTCAGGCCCTGCTGGTGACGGGCGTCGTAGTCGTCCTGACGCCCGTGGCACTCCGACTGGGCTGCCGTCACTGGAACGACGAGTATCCATTATGGCAGAATTGTAGCGGAAGCGAATAAAGCTCTATTTATAATAAAAAATCTTCTAAGCTTTAGAGGAATTGTGTATTGTTTTATAAACAACACCTTTTTTACTTCTGTTAAGAGTCTATTCACGTATTCAGTAAAATTCACGTAACTTTGAAAATAAACAAAGTCGTAGGTAAGTAGAGTCTATAGCCCTTCTGAGGGGCTTTTTAATGAAGCTGTGGTTACGTCTTACGCAGTATCAGCGACAATTGGGGCACGATGCAGAAGTATCGACCCAATCAGAGCCATAAGAAACACCACCAGCAGCCCTATGCGGCGGAACCTGGACCTTCCAGGGGAAAGTCGCCAACGGCTCGAAAGAGAGGGAACACCCCCCAAAACGAAGGCGGTACGCGCGTAATAAACCCCGTAAAAGAGACCACGACAAGTTCGGGAGCAAAGCGGTACGCCATTACAACAAACCGCAAGAGACGGCACCAGACACTGTAACTACAGATAAGCCAGACACCGCTACACCTAGCGTGTCCCAGGATAGGGGTGCGACACCATCGTCCTCCAAATCCGTTGACCACCCGAAACCAGGACCGTCGAAGCGGGCGCGCCAAGACGAGACGATATCCCCAAGGGGAGATCACAAAAAACTACAGGCCGATACCAGCTATGCCGACGCAGCAAAAACAGACAGAGCTCTCATCATCACCACTGAGAACGCTGGCACCCTCGGTGACCACGCCAAGATGGTGCTGGACGCCATGGAAAACCTGATGATCGATGAGATGCTGTACAACAAACACAAAGGCAGGGTGTTTCGTGGGAAGCCCACAATCCACGAAGGAAACCTTCGCTTCTGGTACAATGACAAGGAAGACTTCGAGTGGCTAAAGGGAGAAGTAGCCAAGATCACCGTGCCGGGGGACAAACTCATAGTCGTACGACCTGAGGATGTCCCCCGGAGGGTGGACTGTGGCATTCTGATCCCCGGTAACCGTCCCAAGAAGGTCATCTACGGCATGTTACGTCATCAGAACGACTGGGCACAAGCTGACCGGTGGATACCTGGGAGGGTGGTAACGACGGAGAACACCTTCTTCATATTCAGCGTCCCCGAAGAAGTCGCCATCCTGATACACAAACGGGGACGCCGTCTTGCATACCTCTACGGGTCCGTCTACGTTAAGTTCAGATGGCGGGGCAACAGCTTTCGGAACGAGCTGCCTCCCCCGGTGGTAGCCGGTAGACCCGAAGACCCACTCACCACCAGCGTAGACGCACTGGACACCAACAAAGAGCTGTGACGCTTGAACCGGACACAGAGACACCTACCACCCCGACCTGCAGCCGCTCGAGACCCTCCGACGAAGACCTCTGCCCGGAGCTCGATGCGGATGAGACGTGGTTACGGAGTTTAAGCCAACTGTTCTTGGAGGAGGAAAAGCCTACCGATGGCGTCGTCTTCCCCAAGGACAATTAAAATCATACAGGTTAACCTCCACCACAGTCGCACTGCAACGGCTCAACTGCGACGCTGGCTGGAGGTAACCAACGACGAGGCCATCGCTCTGATCCAAGAGCCGTGGATCAATGGCAACCGCAAATGCGGCCTCAACAACATCGGAGGTAAGATCATATCTAACACAGAACTGGGTAATCCCAGGACCTGCATTTACACCTCTTGTAACATACAAACACACACCATAACGGAGTTCTGTTCCAGAGACCTGATAACCATCAGGCTAGCTAAAGACCCAACACCTGGATCACCGGAAGTGGTGATAGCTTCCGCATACATGCCCGATGGCGAGACCACCACACGAAGCTGCTAGCCTCATACAACACTGCGAACGACTCCAACTGGAACTGATCGTCGCTGCGGACGCAAACGCACACCACTCCCTCTCGGGAATGGACCGAGAGAACAATAGAGGTGAGGAATTAGCATCTTATCTATTCTCAACGAATCTTAACAGTCTAAACATAGGTTCAAAGCCTACATACGTCACAAGGCGATGTAAGACTATTATCGACCTAACCCTAGCAACCGACAAAGCTTCCGAGATGGTATCAAATTGGCACGTATCGGAGGAAGCGTCGTGTCGCTTCGATCTACGCGCCCACATACCCGACCGTACACCGCGGAGGAACCCAAGAAAAACCAACAGGGTAATGTACAGCAAGGCCATAGCCAGTAGTCTGGACCGCCTGCAAGTGCCGGAAAAAATAGTCAGAGTCACCGACATCGAACAACAGGTAACAAATGTAACATCTGCCATCAAGCAATGTTATCATGACTCCTGCCCACTAACCAGTCCACCCGCTAAACCGAAGGACGGCCAAACCTGGTGGGGTCCGGAGTTGCAGCGAATCCGACGAAAAGTGAGAAGGTTATTAAATAGGGCAATGAACACCAGTCAGGACACTGACTGGGACAACTACAAGGAAGCCAAGGCGCACTACAAGAAACGTATACGTTTCAGGCGCACAGCGGCCTGGCAAAACTTCTGTACAAACATAGTATCCTGCTCGACGGTGGCACGAGTGAGTAAGATACTTTCTTCCGGGACCACGCATAAGGTAGGCTCTTTGCTAAAACCCGACAACACGTACACCAACTCCGCCGAGGAGGCTCAGACGATCCTACTTTAAACACATTTTCCCGGTTGCCAGATCATCAAGGAAACACCTTGGGAAAAATCCGACATACCAGCAGACGAAATCCACCGGGACATAGCCCAAACGGTGGTAACACCAGAAAAGATACACTGGGCTATCGACAGCTTCCAACCGTACAAGGCACCAGGTTTAGATAGGATTTTCCCAGCCCTATTACAATGGGGAGGTGTCAAGCTGGAAGAAACGATAGTGGCGATACTACAGTCCCTCAAAGGATATAGCTTCAACTCTGGACTAATCCAAGAATGTCACGAATCCCTGACGAAGGTATGTAAAAAGAACAACGTAACCTTACAGTGGATCAAAGGACACAGTGGCTCAAGGGGCAATGACGCAGCAGATATGCTTGCGCGAGCTGGCTCCGAAGCTACGGTAGAGGGACCCGAACTCATCGCCCCTTTACCCTTCTGCCAACTGAAGACATGGCTAGGCCAACGCACCACCAGGCTACACAACCATGACTGGACCTCACGTATGGACTGCAGACAAGCCAGAGCAGCAATGCCAGGCAGAAATCCGCGCCTCTCCCGTAGCCTCCTTCGCCTTACCAAGGCACAGCTCCGCCTAGCAACAGGGGCTCTCACAGGTCACGGTCATTACAATAAACATCTCTTCACCATAGGTGTTACAGACAGTCCGTTATGCAGAGCATGCATGGACGCCGAAGAAACAGCCGCACACGTGCTGATAGAATGCGTGGGGCTGGCGGTACAACGGATGGCCCTCCTTGGGAGCCCGGGGACGATGCGGGAGGCGTGCAGCGACACTCGCAGGCTTCTGGCTTTCCTGGAGGAGCTGGGATGGCAGGATTAAACTCCCCCTACGGTTTTTACCTTCCTTTACGCAAAATAGGCTCATTTGTAGTCGAGTTGCGGAAACCCAAACCGTCACCAATACCAATACGTCTTTTTCTTGTAAAATCCCTACCACGGATTACTCCGTTAATCGAGTGTTATAAGGAATCTTTTTTTGATACATTTTTAGAGTTAAATATAAATGGTCTGCTCTATATTTTACTCTATTTTTTTTAAATCAAGAAAAGGCTTTTTTGTAACTATCGAACTATAAACAAGTATTTTGTATCTAAGAACAGAATCTGAAGATATTAAAATTTAACTCATTCGCAAAAGGCTTCGTCAAACATAATTGTGAAAACAAATACTAATAACGCACAACAGAAACGCCACTACGCCGGCAGGGTTACGAGTACCTTGCTGCACTGCAAGGGAAATCCTCTGCAAAAGATAGGCCCAAAGCGGCAGTCACAACCACAAAACAGATAAAGGAAAATAGGGGCTGGGGCTCGCTCGGGAATCGCTCTGATCACTGGAATCGCTCGTAGCCTGGGCCATGGATGGGTCACCGTCTATGACTAACGCTAGTGGCATTTTTCCGAGCGGTTCCGTGCTTCGCATGGCACGTTAAGCAGTTGGTGCCGGCTGCCGTCGATAGATGGCTGTCGTTAAGCCAAGTCAAAGGCCCTAGGGCGGCTTGAAAACTTCTGACAGTAAGACCAGCCACTAGTCTTGCAAGCCTCCACCAATCCGAACTTGGCCCCCGTGGTGGAGTATGGCCTATACCTTCTTCAGAGAAGAGACCCGTGCCCCTCGGTGGGGACATAATGTGTTGATGATGATGATGAGGGGCTGGGGCAGTATGAAGTCACGCTCACTTCTCTTGCAATAGTTCCCGTCTGAGCCTGCGACGCACGTCAAGCCAGCGCCGCATCTGCCGACCGTAGTGCCAGCGCCCGCACCTCCAAGGCTGCAGTGACTTTCCTCTCCTGAAACATAAAATGTATAGGGTCATTGCCAACCTATATTACTTACGTAACTTTCCACTTGTAACGTTATTTATTTTAACCTCATTTCTAAATTGTACCTACTTGTTCTTGGCCATTATTTTGACGCTCTGTGAATGAGTGATTGCCTATGGTAATCGCTCATTCAATACGTTCATTCAAATATTCTTCCATTCACTCATCTCGGCTCTCGCAGATCACTGAAAATGTGACCACGGAAGGAAATGGGTTGCGCTCTATTACGCCGCCTCTCTCCAACCGCTCTAACGGCCATATTTTCATGTCCAGTTCTTCATAGAAGAACTGTTAACATGTAATCTGCGACCTATGCCCCTGATTTTGGGTGAGTGTGAACAAATATTTAGTTTTCTACTATTGCTACAAATTTTATGTCCTGTAATTATCTGTGTAAATATCTAACGGTGAATGGGCTCTGCATGTTTTTATATTCCTATTTCCACTATTTTCCACCGTTCTGCCTATTTAGTGTACCGCCACCTTCGTTTCAAGATATTCTGGACCAGGGATTCCCAAAGTTTCCTAGGGCTCGACATAAACGAAAACTGATTTTGGGGGTCGACGAGGTCTAAACATCGACCCCTATTAAATTAACACAAGTTCTTATTTAAAACTTTCAAGATATGTAACAACAAGGTAGGCACTTTGTTGTCTAAATCTGAATTTAGTAGATACTACTTGCTACCAGCGGAGGAAGAATTTGTTGAGTAAAATTGAGTGTCTGAGGTTTTCTCTGAGCTTGGCGCTTACAACCAATCCGCAATGGGCCGCGTCAAATAAGACCTAAAACTCAGCGTGAATTGAAAATGGTAAAATGGGGGTGCAAAGTTAGTATGAAACTCTGCCGTTTTTGAAGTTACACAAATGAAACTCAATATGAAGTTTCTTTGTTTAAAATCATGAAAAACGTGTAAAATAGTTTTTCAAAAATCATCCCTTAAGGGGGAAAAAGGGGGGTGCAAAGTTAGTATGAAACTTTGCCGTTTTTGAAGTTATTCAAATTATATTTAGTACGAAGATCCTTCATTTAAAATCATGAAACATGTGTAAATTAGTTTTTCAAAAATCATCCCTTAAGGGGGAAAAAAGAGGGTGCAAATTTAGTATGAAACTTTGCCGTTTTTGAAGTTATTCAAATGGGATTCAATATAAAGGTTCTTCATTTAAAATCATGAAACAGGTGTAAAATAGTTTTTCAAAAATCATGCCTTAAGGGGGAAAAAAGGGGGTGCAAATTTAGTATGAAACTTTGCCGTTTTTGAAGTTATTCGAATGAAATTCAATATGAAGGTTTGTCATTAAAAGTCATGAAATACATGTAAAATAGTTTTTCGAAAATCATTCCTTTCAGGGGGTAAAAGGGGGGTGCAAAGTTAGTATGAAACTCTGCCGTTTTTGAAGTTATTCGAATGAAATGCAGTATGTAGATCCTTCATTGAAAGTCATGAAACATTGTGTGAAGTAGTTTTTAGAAAATCATCCCAAGGGGGGTGCAAAGTTAGAATGAAAGCTCTCTGATATTCAAAGTTATTTAAATAAAATGTTGTTTGGGTATAAAAGTTCTTCGTATTTACTTCGTATCGTCGCTTCGATTATTAAACATTTGGCTGCGATTTTTGAATTGAATTTCTTTGTTCTTCCATGTGTTTAAATACCACCTTAAATACTTGCTTACTTTCTTATTTTTTTTTTATATTGGTCGTTCTAACTCTTGAATAAATTTTCTCAGTTCTTCTTATTATTTCTCCGTTCATGTGTTCATCAATATTTCTCAGTTCTTTAAAATACAACCCATAGTAAACAGCCTAGACGAGTATATATCCCACTGCAGGGAATAGGTCTTCTCTCAGAGAGAAAGTAGTATGGTTTTATTTATTTCGCATGCGCTAAAAGTATCCCAATCTTAATTGCAAACGCAAACACTTTACTCAACCAAAGCCCACGCGGACGAAGTCGCGGGCAACAGCTAGTTATAAATATAAATTCTTAAATCGGGCAGCTTCCGCCCGATCACAGCGCCAGAACAAGACTCTTAAATCGGGCAGAGCTTCCGCCCGATCACAGCGCTAGAACAAGAGACTCTTAAATCGGGCAGAGCTTCCGCCCGATCACAGCGCTAGAACAAGACTGACGGTTTATCGTCGAGCTCACCCTTTTATAGACTAAAGGCGAGCGCATGGAACTAGGCGCCATTTTCTGACAAATCCGTTAAAATGTAATTCTATTCAAAATGGCCACTTTTAAAATAATGAACTGTTAAAAATGATATTAAATATAAATAATAATAATAATAAACTCACTCCCGTTGTCCCCGAAGGGGTAGGCAGAGTCACCAGTCTCTAGAACTGGACCCACGTTTTGCCGAGTTTATATTAAATACTAGCTGAGCCCGCGAACTTTGTTCCGCCTTAGGCGCCATAAATGAGCAGATTTTTGATTTTATTATATTGTTTATCAATAAAATAAGATTGACAAAAGAATCCGTTTTAAACGTCTTTTTTTTTCATCCTCTTTGACTATATTTTCAGCACGCATTCAGTCAATTCTATGTGAAATGTCTTAAGGTTACATTAAAAAAGTTTAATAATTTTATATGGTGGTAAAACGCGGAAAATTAGAAAATTTAAAATTACTTATAATTTTAAATTTTCTAATTTTCCGCGCAATTTCCTTAATTTTTTCTTTGATAAGAACCTTCTCCTGATAATAACGAACATAACAAAAAAAGAATTAGCGAAATCGGTCCAGCCGTTCAGGCGTGATGCCGTGACCAAGGGAAATAGGGATTCATTTTTATATATATAGATATCTTATAAATTACCGGTCGTCCTAAAATTATGATAGGCAAATAACATCATCACGCCACATGCCTTCACGTATCTGAAATATAGACAACTCCTCCCAAAGCACGTAGGATTATTATATATAAGCTAGTGTAAGACTAGAATAAGTGAGTTAAGAGACTGGAGTCTTAACGATGTATTAATTAAAATGTGATCAACCGTTCCTGTTGTTTCTCTGCTGCGCCGCCGTCCTGCAACCACTCCCCCCACCACTGGGCATACTTCAAAATAATGTTTTATTGTTAATTAAACAAAACCTTTGCCGCAAATTTATCAAAAATCATGACATGATGATGATGATGATTGATGATAAAACGGTGCCGATTTGGCAGTCTTAGAATATTTCGCTCTGCAGTGATGGGTGGAGGGTTAGGTGAATTCGCAAGGCGGCTTTCGCAAGCAAGGAACGGAGTTCGTGTAAAATGCTGTGTGGTGCTGCCGAAGACTGAATCGCTGAGCTCGTCTCATGTAGTAATATGCCTGGGCTTGGCAATGGCCCAACCCAGGCATATATTTCTACAGTAACTACACTACCCAGTTGTTACTGGGTAGTGTAGTTACTGTAGTACGCTTCTCTACCAATAAACTTTATGAAGAGAGTGGTATATTACGTGTTCGCCAGCTTTACATACGCAAAGCGTTACTCGTTGCCCACAAAACCTATATTCCAAATTTAATATCCTCAACAAGCTTGTAAAACATCATTTGCCCAGCGCTTCCCCCCTTTTATTTTCCCTTTTCTTTATAATAAACTCTTGATACCCTGTAATTTCGTAAATCTCACTCAATACGCGGCCAAAACACATGGTACTAAATTCTTGAGAACCCTGAGTTATGAAGATACCGAAAAGCTTTTTAGTAAAAACACATAATAACAAGACATAGGTACTGAGATGGAGCTACTAGTTTTTATTATAATTTTAGTGCATGCCTTATTAACTATTTTGTATATATCCGTTGTAAATCCACTGCACGCTTTGATGCACTTAAAACAGTCGACGTGTAATGTAATTTAAAATTTGTAAAACGAAATAAGAGTCCCCAAGATACAGTCTTTGCCTAGTTTGGGGGCTGACATCAAAACCTAGATATTAAGTAAAACATAAACATGTAATTCTGTGCATCAAAATCTGTATAAAACTGTGTTATTTTAAATAAATATTTTTACTTCACTTTACAAATTGGCCACCAAGGCAAATTTGCCTGTCTGAGGTGGGCGAGTTAACCCATTTAGTTTTTTTTGCTAGTCTATCTGGTATTAGGTTTAGCTTTGGTGCCTTGGGTGACTGATTCACAAATTACAGATAATTATTAGAGTGACTGAAAATCTGTAATTCTGTAATTCAAAGGTGTGCTGTAACGAGCACGTGTCGTTCAATTCAACAGTGACTGGATTGAAAAATCGTCGCGCTTGGAAGCAAAGAGGAAGGTTTTCATATTTAGTGTCTAAATACCAAAGCCACAGTCCCATCGAGTAATGAAGGCTGTAACAAGGGTGAATGACATTGAGCATTTGACCTCTGAGTTATAAAATAATAAACTAGCGCAATCTCTTGAATGTTTGTTGTACTTCTTCGGCGAATACTTTAGAGGCTAATCCATAATCCAAAGATTACACAGATAAGAGATGTGGCGGATTTTCGATGGCGATTGTCCCCTGCGCTAATTAAGAAATCGTACAATTTTGTACTAATCACGCTTAATATTAACATTAAAAAATATATGATCAGATAGGATTGCAGATATTGATGTGGCCGATATTTGCATGAAAGATTTAAATGAAAAGCTACTATCGTTTTCCAGCGAAATTAGATTCTGTGGAAAATAAAGCTTTTGGAAAAAAAAAATTTTTTGCCATCTAGACAGATTAAATGCAATTTTTTTTCCGTACGAATTAGTCACTGATATATCCTTTCTTACCAAAGATTTTATTTAGAATTTTTTAGTGCGTAGTTTTGCCTAACATTTCAGTTAAAGCTAGCCAATTTTGCAACATTTACCCTTGTTACACCCTGAAGGGACAGTCCCGTTCAAAGATTTACAATGGTCACATTACTTTTAAGGCGAACGCAGACCAGTGGGCTCATTATGTAATTTTCGCGACGGATATTCACACGTCTTAAAAAGTCATGTATACCACTACTGTATATCACTATCTTCTTTTAAGACCCTATGTTAGAGCGAGACAGTACTCCGTACGACGTCGGTTTTTGTGTTGACGTGACTTTTTAAGACGTATGAATATCATGAGCATGAACGTGGCGATTTAGTTTCATATCCGATTCAAGTCCGCCCGCGGACACATAACAAACCTTCTAGGCGTCAATGGTAAGAAAAAACATGTCACGTGACCATGCCGTGTATCATCTATCTATATAAATAAAATACAAAGTCCTGACTGACTGATCCATTCACTCATCAACGCCCAGCCCAAGCCGTTGGACCTAGGAAGCTGAAATGCTGCACAGAGGGTCTATACATAATGTAGGCAAGGAATAAGACGTGGCTCATCGAAATTCAACCCCGAAGGGGCGAAAAGGGTTCCCAAAATTTGTATGGGAGGTATAAAAAAGGTAGTCTAATTTTCTTGAAACTTAAAATAAATAATACGTGTTTCGCCGTTTTTTATAAATTTAACCCTTTAACCCCTTATTTAACCCTAAATTCCACGCGGACGGGATCGCGGGCAAAAGCTAGTCGTACTATAATACCTAACAGAATAGGGGCCCATATCTGCGTTAACCCTTACCTACCGTAGAATGGTAAGCAGTACTCGCAGCAGTTGCAGAGCGTGGGGGACTTCATCCACAGGCCCGTGTGTGTGGCGTTGTTGATCCGACACTCCTGCGCGGGCGCAGCGCACGGGGTCTCGAAGCTTTGCGCCTGCGAATTGAGGTTTCGCTTGGTGGGTAAAGTTGGGGGCGAAGTTCGAAACCGATATACCTACTTACTTACTTACACCAAGGAGAATTTGCTTACACACAAGTTTTAGAGGAATTCGATAACATAGCTAAATACAAATTTTTCCTCGTTATAATCTTCTTCTCTTCTATCTAATCTAATCTAATATCTATCTATCTATCTAATCTAATATATAAAATTCTCGTGTCTCGATGTTAGTGCGCATACTCCTCCGAAACGGCTTCACCGATTTCGATGAAATTTTATATTTATAATAATCGGGAGGTCTGAGAATCGGCTGTTATCTATATTTCATAGCCCTAAGTGAAAAAAATATACGAGTATATATGGCGAAACAACGTTCGCGGGCACAGCTAGTATTAATATAGATTAGGTACTAATATTCTAAAGAGGAAAGATTTGTATTTTTGTGTGGGTGTATGTTTGTAATGAAGAGGCTCAGAACTACTAGGCCAATTTTAAAAATTCTTTCACCCTTGTAAAGCTACATTCTTCTTGAGTAACATGGGCTAAATTGTATTTTTAAAATGTTTAGGGTTCCGTACGAAATATCGAACAATGTAACCCAAGGTGTAAAAAAATACTAGGTACTCCGGGAATTTTCCACGGAACTAATATAGCTATGTATTTCCACGGAAACGTTTTTGCCCCCTGTGCGAAGCCGGGGCGGGTCGCTAGTAACCTTATAGAGAGGAGAGAGAGAGAGAGAGAGAGAGAGAGAGAGAGAGAGAGAGAGAGAGAGAGAGGGAGAGGAGAGGTGTTGTGTGGGTTTATGTGTGGTTTCAAAAAATATTTCACCAGTATTCAGCATTAACCTCCAGGGTGGACATAGGCTGCAGGCTAATCCGTTCGTGCTCAAGTGGTTGAGGGCATTACTTAGTAAAACAATAGGTACCTAATATAGGTACTTACCCGACAGAAGCCTGCTTCGCAAGCAATTTCCGCGTCCAAATAACGAGGAAGACACAAGGAAAAGCAAAAGAAAAAAATGGCTCTACAGCTCACCGCCATCTTGAAAATGATCTCGATTCAGGTAAAAGTGTTTCCGACATCGTCCGCCAACACAAAGGCACTGATTTGTTTCGATAATTACTTACAGCAACAGAGATAAACAATTATTATCGTATTTGTTATCTATCAGTAGATATCACTTTAGATAATTTGTAAGTGGGTATGATAAATATTAGCCGTTGCTTGCATTTCACTAACTACCTATTTGCCGGCGTATGACAATATTAACCACTTCCTGTATCAATAGTACCTACCTACCTACAGTTTGTTCAAAAATAAAAGAAAACGGAAGTGAAAGTTTACTACTTGTTTTATTGAGAAATCAAAACATTTACTATATTTATTGAAGTAAAATACCTTATTTAATGTAATAGCTCAAGTTTTTAATTTATACAGCGTGTCCCAAAAATGACACGTCACAGTGACACTGGAGGTAGACATGCTCAAGAGGCGTCGAACCCATTCGCTCGGTTAAGGTGAGATTCTGTTTACGACAGATTTCAACCTAACATGACCTCAGTAAAAGTTGCACGGTTTTCGAGATATTATTATGGCCAATTTAAAGTTACTCTAAATTTTCACTTTTTTTAACAACTTTAGTGCTATGCTAGCACTTACGCTATGTTAGTAAGTTCGTGACCGAGTACAAATAAAAAAACTATCTTACTTAAAAAAAAACTAACTAAGGCTATCTAACTTAATGCTAGCAATAAACTTATTAAAAAAGTGAAAATTTAGAACAAGTTTAAATTGGCCATATCTCAAAAACCGTGCAACTTTTACTGAGGTCATATTAGGTTGCTTCCATAGATATCTGAATAGTAAATGTCTGTGGTTGCGTCGATGCCTATTGAGCAGGTCTAGCTCCGGTGTATCTTTGACGTGTAATTTTTGGGGCACCCCGTATAATACTTGTAAGCGCAAGCTATTAATAAACACAGACAAAAAGTCTGAGCAAAACCGTACTAAAACTTTTGTAAGTACAACACATTGTAAACTTTTATTCGGGACCTACGGTGTTGTTTTATCGGACGAGTCCGACCAGGTTTCGCTCCGAATCGCAGGGCTTAATCATGGTGATCAGAGACGGAGCTCGTCTCACACACGTCGTCGACGTCGCCGTCTCTGGTCGGACTAGTCCGATAAAACAACACGTAGATCCGGACTAAAAGTTTACAACAGCACTCTTTAATTTCTACTTTTTCTGGACAAACTGTAGCTATATCTCGACGTGAGAAGCATTTGGTCGTATATGTCCTTTCTTCCCACGATACCCGATTCCCAAAATACCAGATTCCCACAATACCATAAGTACATTTATGAATAAAATAGATTAAAATAAGTTTTATAATTTCAATAATTTATTTTCGATAATCTATCTAAGCATACCTCAACAGATAACGTATTTTGCTGGAAGTCTGTAAAATAAATAAAAACAAATATTATTATTTTTTTATTTCATTTTATCATCTATAAAATTATTTTTTTAATTCTTCGACACACAGGTTCGCCCGTTTTTAATTCGCAGTATATAATATTAATAAAAGACGATGACTCCTAACGACTTCTAAGTATATTTTGTATTTGCCTGTACAAATTCTGGTTTTGTGGAAATCTGGTATTTTGGGAATCTGGTATATTGGGAATGTAGTATAGTGGGAAGAAAGGGAAAACCCCTAGAGGTCCGAGGGATCCTGAAAAACCAGGGGTTACATTACACATAGGAACATGGCTTGTTATATCCAAAAGAAACGCACAACAACTGGGTAATCGTATATTTAAGTTTTTCATTATAAAATCACTACTCGATACTACCAGAAATAAATAACAAATTCAACGACACTATTCACTTGACTCCACATTATTTACAAATGAGAATTCTTTAACAAATCTTTTATAAGTAAGGTACCCCCTCACACGGGCGCGGCAAACACGAGCGGGCGGTTAAATAAACGCTTGATTGACAATTTGCGAAATCAGTTGCTAAATATCCAGAAAACTAAAAAAAAGCTGTAATATACACTCATACCATATTCAGGCACAGTTAAAAAAATATATTTCAGTTTCGTTACAATCTTTAGTCAGTGTTACAAAAAAAGGGTATTTTAATATTGCACTTAGTATAATATATAAATTATATGTCTTTTCGAGAGTGAATTGCTATAAATACCTATCCAAAAGTAAGATTTTACAGTAGCCGAGCCCATAAGTTTATAAATTGTATGTTATCAAATTGTATTGAATTATTTTATTATTATTAGTACTATACGTTTATTGCACATAAGTAAACTTTGCAATGGCAATGCAGCGAAATTTTCTCATGTCAATTCCATTAAAACTGGACTGAATTAACAATTATTATGCCATTTTTGGAATTATTGCTTCATTTCGTTGATAAGAAGGACGATTTAACTTGACTTTTTATTCAGTATGTCTGTCTTTATCTTACAATGCAATACTTTGTCCGTCTTTTCAACCGCTCGTTTATGACTGTCCCTAGACCGCGCGTTAAGGTGCATTTAAAATACAAGGGATACGAAATAAATAATTAAACATACTTTTTAAATTAAATAAAGTAAACGTATTGCTACAGTACACGAACAAAAAAAAAAATTCTTGTAACTAGGCAAAATTTTAACTTTTTCGCCACGTTATAGAGATGAGAATAATCGAATTGCAAAATGTTGAGTTCATAATCATATGGCAAATAAACATAGTTTGATGTTTAAAGTTATTTTTTCTACGTGATTTATATCTAGTCTGTGTTCGATGTCCTTAGAACATAAAATACATAGCGTAGTAAATGGCGGTTAAATTTAAGGGGCCGATGTTGAATGTGAACCACACCTAAATGTCAAGTTTTTTTCTGCATTTTATTTGACATTTCTCAATTTCAGACTAACTCAATTTGAACCATAATTTGAAAGATACACAATCGAGCAACGCGTTAAAGTTATTCAGGCTTATTAAGAAAATGGGCGTTCAAATCAAAATGCATATCGTGCACTTCGTGATTTTTCTGATTTTTCGGTCAATTTAATCGGAAAAATCTGCCGAAAATATTGCTGCTGTTCGCGATAGTGTGGCTAGTTGGGGCTTTGAACGCCCATTTTCATAATAAGCCTGAATAACTTTAACGCGTTGCTCGATTGTGTATCTTTCCATGGTTCAAATTGAGTTAGTCTGAAATTGAGAAATGTTAAACGAAATGCAGAAAAAACCTTGACGTTTAGGTGTGGTTCACATTCAACATCGGCCCTTACAATTTAACCACCATTTATTTATAGCCTAGAATCATAAATTTGGCAGTCAATTAAAAATGTTACAAGGTTTACAAAAATATTTAGGTAAGTGTTTAATAACATTGGATCTTCCAGCGAATTTTACAATATAAAGCTGCGCATGCGCAGCGAATAATTTTCCAAGCACTGCTCGCAGCGAATGGGCAGCTTTACGGGAATGTCTAGAGGGCATTAAATAAATTAAGTTAAACATTAGTAAACAACACTCAATTTTAGACCTTTCCGGGTGTGATTTAACGCACAATTCGCCTTTTTCACGGCATTTTATGCGCTAACTGACACAGGATGACAGGACTAAGTGCGTAATAAAACCGCGTTATTGAATTAGTAAATAAACAAAGCGACATAAAAAAATACTTATTTCATACTATATCTTGTGACAGATAATTATTCCCTGGACGCAAACGGACAATTAATTTTTCGGAAGTGTGGTGGGTGTGACATCAAAATGACTGTTTTCCTAAGTAGTATTGACTCGATTGGACTATAGTTTCATTTGGAGCCACGTTTATGTAGCGGTAGTAAGTTATAGCCATCAGAACCAACAGAAATGGCCAATGTTCGTCCTTTTAAGGAAGTGCGGAAGGAACCACGTAACATTTCTCGATATTAAATGCTGCTATGTACCTACTTATTTTTTCCGTATTTCAATGATTTTTTCCACTATATGTATGTGTGTATGTGGTTCACATCCAGGGAAAGCGTATCTGGCACAGTCTAATAGCGTTCGCGTTGCCTTTATATGCTATTTTATTTCATATTTCGAGGAACAAAAATACCATTTAAAAGTGCAACTCTCCCCTCCTACACCTAATTTCCGAAGAAGTTCACTACAGTGCCTAAGCAAGCATAGATTAGATTTGAACTTCGGGAATTGCGTCTACCGAATACTTTTACGCTCACCAAAACAAAATCAGTTATTTCCCCAAAACCCACGAACGCCAAGGCTTTGACAATGCTAACTACATATCGATGTTTGCTCGACGCGTAGACAACCAAGAATGAAGAAGTAAAATAAAAAAATATATATATATGAATGTATGTATGAATGAATGTATGAATTGATAAATGAATAAAAGAACTATCGACGCGACTCAATTTAAAATGGTCTTTAAGGGCGTAAGGTTCTCTTAGTTCTCCGAGGGAACGATTTCTATTGGACTTATAGGGCTGCGCGAGCAAATTGTTTGGGAAAAAGTTGGCATTTTTGATAACCCTGAAACGCTAATTAATACTGAAATTAAGACTTTAAAATCACGGACATTATTCAGAGATTGTAGTGAGACGCAATCGCAAAAACGATCTGTAAAAAACGATATGACTCACTTCATTGGTGGCAATGGTGTTAAGGCTTCATGCAGTAACCAGAAGAGGAGCGTCGACCAATCATCGTGTGCAAGGGTTTCCACCATTCGGACGGTTTAACACAAGACTATAACAGGAACGACACATTTTTTTATCATAATGTCAACCTTTCTCTCGGTAACCACCGTACAGATTCACATCTAGATAACCGACGCAAACAATACTTTTTGTTTTTAATAAAACATTTTGTATTTGGTGTTTTGTTTACTTAGCTTATTTTGTGTCTAGCTGCTAAGCAAATGGCACCCCTTTTGCTTTTCATCTCTCCCTGCTCCTGCCAGCTCGCACCATCCCGGCATTTAGGACGAGTCTGCCATCTTTTTTCCCTTTTTAAAAAAGGAAGAGATTCTCAGTTTGTCTCTATTGCCTATTTATTTATTTTCAGTGCTTATTTTAATTGGCTTGAACGAGAACATCATTAAAAATATTTTCTTTCACAGCATTGCGGAAACAACCATACTGCGATACAAAAAACCGTCAGCGCCATCTAGTGTACATTTAAACAACGAACGTTTCTGGTTAGTGCGTCTTTGGATGGTGATTTTCCTTTGTAGTATTTATGACTTGTTCATACAACACGGCCCTGTGTGAAACTCGATGCAGTGTCATTACCATTATAGTCCAATGTAAAATCGTCAAGTATTCCTAAAAATCAATACCCAGTAAACTTGTGACGAGTGGAAGTGATAATGTGAGCTTTGTTCGGTTGACAGAAGACATACTTTTGACTAGACAAAGCTTTTTCGTTCGATGTTACGAGAAACTGAACGGTTGGCTAATATGGACGGTACTACTTTCGACAAACGGTACAAATTTGGTGTTTACTAGTACATACATGAGATATCCGACGACTTGAGCCGGGTATATCCGACACAGCATTCCTAGCTGGAGCCGGGTATACCTGATTAAGCGTCACCGACCCGAGCGTGACGGCTCCGATTCGTTCACAAGAGGTTAACATAGTTTGACTATTTCACAAAGATCTAGACTCGCGACAGCGAGTCCAGCCAAGTTCGAGAAAGAAAAAAGGAACTGGCGACGCAGCAGCCGTGTGTAATTAATTTTACAAGTTTCCACTTAATGAAATACTGTAAACATGCAGATATTTCAGTTCAGAAACAGGGGCTAATCTTATATATACTCTAATTTAACATTTAAATTGCGTAGTTCCAAAAAGGCACCAAGCAATGAGCACGATTGGTTTTCTTTTTACTTCCTTTATCTCACTCCCTCCTTCGTGGAGAATTTGACAGTCTTCATCAGACAGAATTTGATTGGTCTGACGGCAAAATGTTCGACTATCGCGCCGGAGGTCGTAGCTTCGACACCCGTTACCGAAACCGTACCGAACTTTGGCTAATTATAAATGATTATAAAATA
Source organism: Yponomeuta plumbellus (assembly GCA_947310845.1). Taxonomy (NCBI): domain Eukaryota; kingdom Metazoa; phylum Arthropoda; class Insecta; order Lepidoptera; family Yponomeutidae; genus Yponomeuta; species Yponomeuta plumbellus. The sequence goes on from OX371218.1 coordinate 6,259,765, forward strand.
AATAAAAAAAGCATTTATTACCAGTCAACCGCAAGAGGTAAAAGGAAAGAGTTGGTAGGCCTCAAAACTGTTTCATTCTACGGTTAACGGATGCCATGAACACCAGAGGAAAATAAACTTTATTTCTATTACGGATAGTAAGGAGTCTTGTTGATAATTTGTTCTACATATAGAAGTTAACTTTGTTCGTATTGACGACTAGATCTTCGATCCACTCGGAATAATATCTTAAACGCCGACGGCTACAAATTAAAATCGCCTGTATCCCCTACAGCGCAAGACTTATTACTGACTGTCAAATATCTCCACGGACTTAAAAATATAAGACAACACACATCGAGTACCTTCGTAATTTTTAAGCAATTGTGCATTATACAGACACACTGATCTGCACAACGCAAGCAACAACCGAATGCAACCTTATTGTTAACACGTAAAGGCGAATCTAGATTGTAAAGGTAATTCGTAGAGCTTATTTTTGTCCCTTTGTATAGGGTTCAAATGGGTATGGCCGCTTTTAGATCTGGCATCAGTATTTTTTTAATGAATGTAATACCAGTACAATTTCGACAAAATCCACGACATATTTTAGTCTTAATTAATTCACAATTTGGTAAAGAAAACATGTCCTTCTTTCCGCTACTTCTCTGCCAAAAATACAGCCTTATTTTAAAAAGGCCGGAACTATATACAATGAAATTTGGGTGCTTTGAAATCCAAGGCAAAATGACAATTGACGACAATAATTGTGGCTTGTTATCGAATACATAATTTTGTTTTTTATGAAAGGCACTTTTCAAAAATATCTCCCCGCGAACTCTAATCTCTTAGAACCATTTTAGCCAGCCAGTACCATGCGTGCCGCGAGTAATCTATAAGTACTAATGTTATAAAGAAGAAAGATTTGTATTTTTGTGTGTATGTTTGTAATGAATAGGCTCATAAACTAATGCACCGATTTAAAAAAATTCTTTCACCATTAGAAAGCTACATTCTTCATGAGTAACAAAGACTATATTGGATTTTCAAAAAGTTTAGGGTTCCGTACGAAATCTCGAATAATGTAACCCAAGGTGTAAAATTATTACTACCCCGGCAATTTTCCACGGAACTGATATAGCTATTTCCACGGAAACGTTTTTGCCACCCGGGCGAAGCCGGGGCATTTCGCTTCAATATAATGAAACAAGAAAATCTGAAAAATGTGCCTGGATCAAAGCAAAACGAAAAAAAGGTATACGAAAACTTCTATATTTCATACTCTCACTGGGACTAGTGCTGTATCCTTTCGTAAGAACATGCAGCTGGGGCAAACGAATGTGTTGCCATAATAATTAAAAAAAAAATTGTACGCGTGCTATAATGAAAAAAAAGCTATTAACAGGATGTCAAATGAGTTACGTTTAAAACGGAATTTCGTATGAAAATACTTGCTTGTGACGTCACATTTCAGAGCACTCTTTTTATGTTTCATCTATTTAAAATTGTAATAACTAGTAAATGATTAAAAAAAATACATTTTCCGAATCATTTTGTATTTTTTGTTTTAATCGAGCATTTCAAATAATTTATTGTTGATAGTGTCAAATACCGTATTGTTCTGATAGCCGGAGAGCCCTTACTATCTACGTTCGCGCATTTTAAACCAACTTTTTCAACTAGTTACAAGATTGTTCAGTTCAATTTATTTTATTTATGTTCATATTTCATAATAATTGCATAAATAGATGCCAATTTGAATTACCAATTATAATTATATACTCGCAGATTTCAAACCACCCAGATTGCAGCGTGTATTTTATGTACCGATAAAGACCACATTTTTCAAAATTATACTACATAATTTTTTTGAAATATAAAAAAGAAACCGGTGCGAGTCGCACTCGCGCGAGAAGTGTTCCGTACCATTATCTATGGAACATTGAAGTATTTCAAGCATTTAACTGTTGCCGATTAATATAGAGCAAAAAACGGCAAAAAAATCAAGCTTGTTGTATGGGAGCCCCACTTAAATATTTATTATATTCCGTTTTTAGTCTTTGTTATTATAGCGGCAACAGACATAACGCACCTCCAGAACTATAGTGACTGAACTCAAAATTTGTGGTTTTTTTATGTAGGCATGAAAGAGTATACCTTTTTGAGTCATTCTGAGTATTTAACTCATTTTACCCATATTTTGAGTTAGGTCACTTTAGTTCTGGAGGTGCGATAAATCATCTGTGAAAATTTTAACTGTGTAACTACCACGGTTCATGAGACAGAGCCACAGGCAGACAGGCGGGCAGTGGAGTCTTATAGCTGCTACAAGTCGCGCCACATAACTCTAGCGCTGACCGTTTGGTCCGCGCATATTAAGATGTATACAAAACAGACAGCGGCGTCCCCTTCGATAACCAATTTTTGACTTCTGCGCATAACGGTCAACGCTAAAGTTACGTGCCGGGACTTGTACACACTACGCCGGCGGCACGGCCGGGCGGCTTTATGCATCGTTGGCATAATTTTCTAGCACAACACTTTCACTCGACAACACTTTTCACAATTCGAGAACTTACTGACGTTGCAACTGCTAGGCTTGTTTATTTTAGTTACTTCCATAGTATTATGTCCTATGGTATAATACTATGGGGCCGGGCAGCAGACATTGGGACTATCTTCATCTTGCAGAAGAGAGCGATCCGATTTATTTACAAGCTAGGTAGTAGGGACTCGCTAAGAGATTTTTTCAAAGAAACTAACATCTTAACAGTTGCAAGCCAATACATTTATGAAAATATTATGTACGTTCGGAAAAATATTAAGGACTTCGAAACTCTTGGTAGCCATCATAACGTTAATACTAGGAATAAACATAAATTGTCATTTCCACGATTTAGACTTGCAAAAGTTAATACTTCCTTTATGGGGGACTGTATAAGGTTCTACAACAAGATACCCCAAGATATATTAGAGTTACCCCCAACGCGATTTAAGAATTGTGTTAAGCACACTCTTTGCAAAAAAGCTTATTATAAAATCAACGATTATTTAGAAGACAAGGACGTATGGCATTAAATAGTAGTTTAATATTAAATTAAATCAGAGGATAAATGTGTCTAGTTTTCAACACATCCAAGATATTATTTTGTATGTTTTATTTGTAATTAGCTTTATGGTGATTTGAGAAAAGATGGTCAGAGTGAAGTTTTTTTTTCGCTGCCTTTTTCTTCACTACAGACGGCCCCAAGGCAGCGGCTAACGTTATACATAACTGTATGTACATTGACATTCAACAAGCAGAATGTAAATTCTTTACGTTGAAATAAATTCTTGATTCTTGATTCTCGAATGCCGGGAGCGAACTGCCGCGCTTGAATTGAAAGAACCATTGAAAAAATTGCCGGCGGCATAGTGTGTAGGAGCCATTATGCCCGGTCCCAATAACCTATCTACAGTACCACCATCTTATCTGTTCAGTTGATAGCGGCGCTAGTGGAGAATTTAGTAGTGACATTTAAGAAATTTACCTAGATAAATGAGAATATTTTAACCCGTCTCTCAATTTTAATGGAATATAAAAATACACAGCAACACCATTCGCTGATAAATTGTGCCCGGATAACGGCGACAGGCTTGCCACTTGTCACGTTTGGGACCTAATAAACTCGGCAAAACGTGGGTCCAGTTCTAGAGACTGGTGCCTCTGCCTACCCCTTCGGGGATAACGGGCGTGAGTTTATTTATTTATTTTTATAAAAATTTAGTAAGTGAATAAATAAAACCAAAAAATGGGGAACACGATTTACAATTAATTAGTGCGTTACAATTTTGCTCACCTGAACAGATAACCCGGTGGCGCTGTTCAGATAACTGACAGTTAGCTGTCAACGCGATATTGAAATGCTCCGTTTTTCTTTTCTATTGAGTGGCCTATCACTAGTTAACATTTTAACTGGTGGTAGCCAGTTGGTAGGTTATTGGGACCGGGCATTAGAAATAGGGTCCTTTAGCCACTTGGAACGAAACCATAAAAATGCTTGATTGTGAGTGTAAGTGGAATGCCAGACTTAATAGCAGCCCTACCCCCAGTTTCTATGTTAACCTACTTACCAACTATTTATACCAAATACGAACCGCTTTATTGCTCTAACAAAGGTGTATTATTTAAAGACATTGAGCAATCTTGACTAAAGGCAAATTGTGTTTGACGACTTCAAGGCCAAACAAGAAATGTTTTTAATGACAATTTTGATATAACACTTTTTTACACTTCTTACAGACAGTGGTTGCCAACCTAACTCGTATCCAGCGATCAGAATAGGCACGCCTCTACTCAGTATTAGCGATATGTTGGCAAAAATACTGTGCAAATAAAATGCAGTGCGCTACTGACAATCCGGACAGTTTATTTTTTTTAAAGATGTGTGTCTGGTCCCAGACGTTTAAGACGTTGTAAAGATGTATGATATTATAAATTTAATTGGACTGGAGCCGAGTATACTCGATTCCATGTCCAAACAGTTTGGAGCCAGACTTATCGGATTGACCGTCACAGACCATCTGGAGCCGAATATACCCGATTTAGAGTCAGCGTAGGTCCGGAGCCAAGTGTATCGGCTTTAGCGTCACAGACCATCTGTAGCCGGGTATACCCAATTCAACGTAACCGAGCGTCTGGAGCCAATTAAATAGAAATCAGCGTCACTAACCACCTGGAGCAGACTATAACCGATTCAGAGTTACCGTCCGTCTAGAGCCGAGTATACCCGATTCAGCGTGACCGGCCCACGCGTGACGATTCATTTCCGTCACTGTCGAGAAAAAGAAACCCGAAACAAAGCGCCCACCACAAAAATCCTCTCCTATAAACCTATTTTATGCAAAAGCCGTGCCATTTTCGATCGCTACACATAAGCAAAGCCCCGCGCACGGCGGCCATCTTGGCAGGGGCTGCCAATCTTTTCCCGAGAGTTTCTGTAAACCTGTTACTCCTTCAGTTCGCTCAAACCGCTCAGCTGACTCGGGCCTCTCTACGAGAGAAAGGGCGTTCAGTCTTGTTTTTTCTCTTCTTGGGGCTTGGGAGACGGCGATCGTTCAGTGGTGGAAGAGCCATCTGCGGAAAACGTTTAGCCGGTTGAGGAAAACGGGCGTTTAAAAGTTGATAGTGTCAAGAGAGAAATTTTAAAAAGGACTTCTTTTTTATTATTCAATTTTGGAGCATAATCGACTGTTTAGGAAGGGATGATTTTAACGACCGATTTAACGAACTTCACAGGTGAGCGATAAGAAATGCTCAATTTTTTTCTTTTAAATGCCATAGTAATGTAATTATAACAGAAATGCTAAAAATTATACAAATTGTATATATTATGAAACTTTACGTTTAGAAGTTACTACTATACCTGCATCCAATGACTTACAACAAAAACTGTATGTACTGTTCTAAAAATTAGGATCATCATCATCATCATCATCATCAGCCCACCGCTGCCCACTGCTGGGTATAGGCCTTTTCCCCCAAATGCCACTTCACACGGACTCTCGCCATTCGCATCCACGGACCTTCCGCCGAAAAATTAGGATACCAACAAATAAAATAGTAGCAGTTTAAGCCATAAGAAAATGTGTTGTTGTTGTTGTTACACTTTATTGCACAAAAGAAAATACATAATATAACTTAAATAACAGGTTTGTGATAAAAATAACGTGCAAAGGCGGACTTATTTCTAAAGAAATTTCTTCCAGCCAGCCTAGAAATTTTGGAATGTTAAAAAAGAGAGTGGGGTAAATACAACAAAAATTTAGTAGCATCAGTGTCTTTTTACCAGCATATTTGCATTTAAACGAAAACTGTGGTGGCCGTTAAAAAACTCAAGGTAGTAAAAGCAGTTTCTTAGCGAATCTAATGAAACTAAATATACAGCTTACATCTAAAGACCACTTTTACCACATTTTTTCCCCAAAGGGTAGAATTGTTAATTTGAAACATAATAAGGCGTGGCCACATAGAATGGACGTAGGGCCAGAGCGTGGATATATGGATGGATCCTTGTCACGGTATAGGTTTCAGTGGTTGCGGCCTTAACAATCGAAGTAGGGTATCCAAAGGCAATAGATTATAAAGAGACTTCTATGAAATGAATGAAAATTAGGTCCACCTATAGTCTGATTTTTAATTCCGTAGAATTCTGACAGTTATCATTTTTTGACATGTCAGAGATTAGAAACTTTTTTTGGCCGGGCACATTTTTCAATTTCAAAACGAGTGTGAACATCTGAGTCTACGCATTTAATTTGTTAGTGAATGTATCCATTTTAAAAAGTGTGGAGCTCCAAATTAAAAGAGAATTTAAGGCGAATGACAATTGTGTCCCTTTTCACCACACAAACAGTAAAAAAGTACAGTAAAGAAAACATTTTTATTAAAATATCTAATCATCATTAATACTAATATCACTATCTTAATCATCATAATCATCGTTGACATCAATTATTAAGAGAGCTAACAGCAGCATACTTCACTTTTCTAAAAAGGTTTACGAAACCTTGAATACGCTACTTGCCTCGTATCAAATTTGACTCGATAAATGGATATTTCGGAAAAATATATTTTTCGCTTTTAAATCGGAACGGTGAAAACACTATCCGCAATCTTGAAAGCACCTTTGGTTGTAAACAAACATCTGTCAGTCGTGCGTGCGTAGGTTCTATTGTGACTCATACTTCTTTCGTGGCACGAACTCTACCTATGTTGAATGTCAAACTTTGTTTACAAACGTAGAGGACTTCAAACCATAGACAAAAATGGCGGACCGCGTTTTTGGCTGTTTAGCAAAGCAACGTTTTAAAATAATGTTTTTGTTGCTTTATACTAAAATATTTTTTGGTCTAATGGAAGAGATATTTAGCATTTAAGACCTACTTGAAAAAAGAGTCAAGTAGCGGATTCGTAGGCAGTGATGCCAGCGAAAGAATAAAATAAAGTAATTAAAGTTAATTTGATGTATTGTTCGTGATATTGAAATATTTTTTATTATTGTATTAGGTCACTTGAGAAAGTAAATATTCAGATTATTTTGGTAGCATTTTATTTTTTATTGCCCTCAAATGGGTCAAATTTGTCCCTTTTTCGGTGGAGAACTTTTTCAGTAGCAACACTTATGAAATGTCAGAATTCTACGGAATAAAAAATCAGAGTATAGTTTGGAAGCTGAGGGTTATCTGGCTCAGCTACGTCCATCCACTGTGGCAAAAGTAAAAAAAATATCAAATTTAGAATAGTAGATGGCCAAAAATAATAAAAAGCAACGAGGCGAATTGCACCTCGTTACATCCTTTGTGGCCTCTGTCGCAGTTTTCCACACCTTTACCCCACGTCCTTCCCGTGTTCTTCTCCACGTCCTTCCACGACGCCACAAGTAATACTTACAGCTAACTTTGGAGACAATGTTGCACTTTTCGTCATCGCTTTCGCTGTTCGAGCTCGCCACGGAGGAGTCGTCGCCGGCACCTGAGAATAGATATATACATTTTACGTCAACTCTGTGTTATAACGCATAGTAATTTTAGAGTTCCGTATAATTCAAAATAAAAATAAGGAATTTTTATAAGACCACATTGACTTAAGACGCCAGTCCGTCAGTCCGTTCGCCCGTCTGTCGGTCAAGCCCCTTATCTCGGAAAAGCGTTGAGGTAACGTGTTGAAATTAAAATCAGACACTCAAGTTTACTGTCCCTTCAGGCTGTGAAAAAAATCAAACGTTTGCAAAGGTTTGAGGTTAGCAAAGGCGCTACAGACCAATAAATACATTCTAGCACCAAGCACCTAACCAGGTGGGATGACGATCTGCGAAAAACTGCAGGCAGATGCTGGATGCGGCAAGCTGAAGACAGGGCGCTATGGCGCTCATTAGGGGAGGGCTGTGTCCAGCAGTGGACTAATATAGCCTGATGATGATGATGACCTTTCCAAGATTCTAGGCTCCAGTCCGTCTTTCCTTCTTTACGCGAGTAAGAGAATATTCTACTACCCATAGCACAGGGAATCCTAGTTTGGGAGCCAGTAAACATTTTCTGTAACCGTTTTACAATAAAGTTTTTTTCATTTCATTTCATTTCATCATCACCACTGACAGGCCGGCGCCAAATCACAGCGAGTGGCCTGTTGAGGTCAGCAAAGGCGCAACAGGCCAATCATAACATTCTAGCGCCTCTCAAACATTCTAGGCTCATGCATAGGTAGCACGATGACGGGAGTCACAGATGTACTGGAAAGTCGCGACTTTTGACGTTATGGCGCGCGACTCGCGTCGTCGTACTACATAGGCAGGCCGACTCCTTCTCTACGCGAGTAAGAGAACATTCTGCTATTCTGCTGTCTGTGCGGTAATATTCCTGTTTTTATTTTATGTCATTTTTACACGTAAGTTTTAATTTATATTCTTTTTCATCATAACGACAATTGCATGTTTGTCTCTAAATTTTGTCATGTTTGCTCGTATAACCTCATATTGGTTAAAACTGTTTTTGGGCGTCCGCGATACAGGTTTTACCTAGTGCGGGGCCCGCTGTGTATCGCTCATGTAAAATTCTTTTACGGCAATAAATATTTTTGTATTTTGTATTTTTGTATTTTTTTGTATCACTTACCACTGACAGGCCGACGCGGCGTCAAGGCGATGGGCCTGATGGGTGTAAGCAGGGGTGCGACAGGCCGCTGTTTGCGTGCCGGATTAAGTTTGCCGCAGTACGCGCACTTATAGGATACAAATTCGAACTCTTCCTCCATCGCCATGCCTGCGGAAAATTGTCAGAGTGGAGTTTTATCCCGCCGTCATTTTCTACAAATACTATAAACGCAAAAAAAAAGATAAAAAAAATAAAAGGCCGTTTAAAAAGGCTTCTTCCCTTGCAGTGCAGCGAGGTAAAGGTCATAGCCCACTTACACGACTCTGCTACCATCATAAATTAGCTGACAACTGACAGCGAGCTCTCTGCTGTCATTGATGCCAATGTAAAATATATGTAAAGGGCAATATTTAAAGCCCATATTAGAATGATATTATTTGTGCCGGGTGGGAGCAGAGTTGTGTAAGTGGGCTATGACCTTAACGCTGCAAGCGTAATTGATACCTTTGCGTCGGATGTGTCTCACGGGTCGGCTTGTTTTCTTAATGTTTTTATTAAGTATATTGTAATGTGTGCGAGTGTGTGTGTGTAGTTTTAGTATTACTCTTAGTTTTTACAATTACGATTGACGAAGCTTTTTGCCATAAAAAGAAACCCAGGTCTTGGATGTTTACATGTTTGTGACGTCGCTGTTTCTGGTTCCCACGACACAGGGTATCCTAGTGTGGGGCCAGAAGCAAAGTAAGCCTGTACGTAATAGAATAGAATAGTGATTATGCTAGGTGAACTGATGGAATGGACGGTGAGACGGTAAGGAAATACTGCTAGATCTTCACTGGTTCACTCACCATTGTGGGAGAAACACGCGATACAAATGAGCGCCATGCGATGACTAGGTCCGTCCTTTAGCAAGTAGTCGACCACCTTATCCAACGCCGACCGGTTTCTGTCCAAAAGCGGCCGCGGAAGTGACTGTCGAACAAAGTAATACATTAGTTGCTACGGTCGCTTCCTAACCCACTGGGTTAGGATTCATTTAAATAGTAATGATAAGTACTAATAAGCAATTATCTGTGTTTGTTTGTTTGTGTTTGTAACTAACATTTTATTTTTGTACCTTTTTGTTTGTAATATGGATTGATTTAAAGTCTGAAATAAACGTTATATTATTATAATAGGATATTTGACAGATTTCTGAAAGTTGTGTTCTTGTGTTTTTGTCATCTTGTGTTCATGGAGTCCTCAGAAAGTGGTAATTTTAATTTTTTTTTGTGTATTTCTTCTAAAAAAGGCGAATGTAAATTTACTTTTCAAATAAGGCGCCAAAACGCTATCTTAGGCAATATAGCGTCGCACAGGAATTATGAAGTCACTTCCCGTAAACCAACCAATGAACGTAAGTAAGAATGAACGACAGACGCCATTTTTCCTAACATGTGACGTCATCATAGAAGCGGCCAATCCAGGCCGTTTTCGATACAATGGCGGCACATACAAATTATCAAATTCTATCTTGTGTTTTTTTACAAATCATAATTGTTTTTTCAGTTAAAATGCATTAAAGCGGTTTATATACACATAATTTATACGAATACGTATAAATAATACTGTTTTTTTCACACTGTCAAATAGCCTATACTCATATGTTCCCGATACACTGGCATACTAAATCAGCGTACACCTACAACGCAAAATTTTTGAGTATGAACTGAAATCTCAATACCGTTTCGAGATTTACCATTATTCAAGCTTTCAGTACGGTGTTTTTGACGTCATCGGAGCATGATTAAAGATGCTCCGATGACGTCACAAACACCATAATTTAAAAAATATTAAATATAGACATTAAATAAATAAAATGTGTCAGTGCGCAAACTCCTCCGAAACGGCTTAACCGTTTTGACGAAATTTTAATAATAAGTTGTTCCGTATTTTTCAAAGCTCCAAGTGATAAGGGTGGTCCACTCCATGTATATAAATATAAATCCGGTGTATAAAACACCAAAATGCCGATTTTTTTTTAAATGCTAAAAATACTAGTATATTTTCAAAATAAATTATAAAAAACATACAATTAGGGTAAACTATACATTGATTGGCACCTTAAGCAAAACCTTGACTTAGTTTGCTTCCTAAGCATTCAATTTCATATTCAATCACTATTAACCATTTTTATTAGTTAGAATATGAATATAGGTTGGAATTAAAAAATATTCTTGCTTGTTGTCATAGTTTTATTTAAGAAAAATAATAATAATTTGAAAATGTCTCCAAAACTACAGTCATTGGCATTACAGGTACAAACATTGTGACTAATAATATCAGTCATTGGCACTTATAATTTGTATGTATGTTTTGTACTTAAAAATGCTAATTATAAAAAACTACCAAAATGCCCTTTAAGCAATTTTAATTCTTAATATTTGTGTTTAAAACTCACTGTGCCAATGACTAGGTGGATGCCAGCAATACTATGGTTTACCCTATATCAAAAAATAAGTAGCATGGCTAATTATTTTCTTTGAAACAAACGACTTTCGATACGCCTATCTATGCTCGTTCTCCACCAATCCGTCGGCCCCCTTCGTGGAGTATGGCCTATACCTTCCTCAGGGAAAAGACCCGTGCCCCTCGGTGGGGACATAATGGGTTGACGATGACGATGAGGTCTAAGGCAGTTCCTTACCCTGACAAGGGGTGCCTTGAAGCTGTTGTTGAGAGCTACCAACTGCACGTTGTTGGGCATCGGAGTACTCTGCATCGCCATTTGCCTTTGGCGGAGCTGGCCTGGAGTCGCTGAGAACAGAATTCGTACACGGTAAGGCTAAATAAATAAGAAAACGCCTGCCATGAAGTATGGTGCTCGGTAGTGGCGGAAAAAAAGAGCTTTTAATTGAATGCAAAAAAAAAACTGTCATGTTGACATATCAATAAGGGAGGGAAGTCAATGTCTGAATGTTGCTAGTAGTAAAAATAACATAACCAAATACATACGGTCAGAAACCTGTTGTTTGCGATAAAAAATTGTTTGGGAATTGACGATTGGAATCGTTTAGGCTTTTATGCGCTAAATATATGTACTTTTAGTGATAAGGCCGACCTCTGTACTCTTAGATTAAGAAATAACTGTGTAATTTCCTTTTTTATGTACAATAAAGTGTTCTCTATCTATCTATATCTATAGGGGCTGACCACTGCGGAACGAATTTGCCTGCGTATTGCCATCATCATCGTCTCACGTAACATTAAAAAGTGCAGAACGCTTCGCAATGATTGGTTGCATCATGCTGTCATGCAGGATGTTATAAAGGAATAACCATCGGTATTTGACAGGCCAATTAAGTTGTTAGAAGTAACAATACGTGGAGAACCAAGCCCCCACATTCCTCACGTTTCTTTCATCCCGACACGACCATCAGGAAAACCGACAGTTTTAAACATAAGACCTTAGCACACTACGTATTTTAAACGCGCAGACGACGCGCAGGTAACTCGCGTATACGCGCTTCAAACGAAATTCGAACGCAACTTCGTAACCTAAGCACACAGGTAGATCGTGAAAAGCGCCTCTACTGCGCGTATACGCGCAGATAAAGTGACACAAACGCGCTTTGATCGCTCGTAACTTTGTGTTTTGATCAGACACTCCTCTCGGTTGAGACTACATTGCTTAGTGCTTCTAAAAAGAAAATAAACGCAAAAAAAATAAGCGAATCTATTGGATAGACCCATTTAGCTCGCGCCCCTTTCGCCCTTCCTCCACCCCTTTGTACGCACGTTTGTATCGATTCAAACGCGCGTATGCGTGCGTTTGTGTCGCGTTAAGCGTGCGTTTCAATAAATACAAACGCAACAATCTGTATCTACGGCGCCGAAAGCGCGCGCGTCTTCGCGCGTATAAAATACGCAGTGTGCTTAGGCTCTACTTGGCCTCTCAAAAACAACGGGTCTAGTGTTAAACAACTACCTGGGGGTTTGAGGCTAGGGGTGTTACCGGGGACGTTGATCGAGGGGACGAACGGCTTCAGAGCCTTGGACTGGTCGTCGGGCGTCCCGTACTTCTCTAGGATGTCTTTCGCTACCTGGAAGCAGAGATAAGGTCGTTAAGTGTCGCCGCACACGAGCCACTCGCGACAGCCACCAACGCCGTAATAGAAGCTAGAAGAGGCTACAGAGGTCCCTTTTTGGTCAACCACTCACAAATAATTCCATATCCATATGGAGATAAGGGAGAGAGGGGTGCGGAATCACGCGAGTGGCGTGTGGCGGCGTTTTGTGTCGGCGTTAGTGGCCGGTGCGGGCCACAAGTAGCGAGCAGCGACGATTGTAGCATGTCACGGCCACCGGCTTCAACCGTGTCCGGCGAATCCATATAAAATGTATGAAACTACAGGAAATATGCCGGTGGCGGCGTTTTGTGGTTGTGGACGGTGGCCCGTGTGAGTTAGCCCTAAGACTGGGCCAAAGTCTGAAAAACACGTAGCTGTCCTTATTCTGAGTTTATTATTATTATATTGCACATAAGTAAAGATTAAGAGCGTTACTAGGGTTTCATTTTGCTATTTTCTGACTTTTCCTAACTTAGAGAACAAAGCCATTGGTATAAGCCGGGATTCGAACTCAGGACCTCTCGATTATTAAGCCGGCGTTCTACCGCCCATCTATCACCTTCAATAGAATGTTTTTTAATCCTCCTTTTATCCTCATAGTATTTAGTTCCAAATTCTGCCAATAGATGGCGCTTTTTAATTCTAGATCGCGGTATGGTTTGGTCTCAACCTATCTACAGTCTATTTTTTGAAGCGAACGACAAAGGGCGATTGTGCACTACAAGGAATTTTACTGTCCGAACATCCGATTTTTTACGGTCCGAAGTGGCATGAAAAAAACGGATGATTGGCTTGTGCACTTGTCCGTCTTTACTCGGATGATACGCCTCAGTTTAGGGTAGCTCTGTCTATGAAACTACACGCAACGCACGCGAAATTACTCTGAACGATGAGTTTCTTGGAACGTCGCAGTTGCTTGCTTTATTGCGGAAAAAACCGTTCCGGAATGGGGAAAAGTAAAATGTCGGACGGCAAAATTACGTATAGTGCACAAACTAGTATACACATTATATGGCGTGCCATATCGGACCGTAAAAAATCGGACTGCCGGACAGTAAAATTCCATGTAGTGCACAATCGCCCTAAGTGTCAACAAGTCAAAAATTTGGTTTTTCAATATGCCACATTTATAACACTGCATAATATTTAGCAAAGTTATACAAAACGATATGCCTAATAAATACCATTAGGCAATAGACACAATAACACTGCTATTACCTGATTCATCCCCCACTTGCAGTTGATTTTACTAAATATTTTATTTTATCATGAAAATACCATTTGCATAAGAGATCTATGCCAAAAAATACCTAAAATTTCAGTGGTACTCAAATAAAAGCGATCCTACTGCTGCCAAATATGTTCGCAACTAGGAAAGATGACGGACTTTTGTTTAAAGGCCGATTATGATAGACTATTTTATGCTAATGGGCTACGCGAAGTGTAGGAAGAAGTATGGAGAGCTGACTACGAACCTCTTTTTTAATTAAAGACAAAAAAAAGTAATATAGCCACCCCGACGCCATATTTACTCACGATTGACGTTGTAGTTGATGGGAGTGCAACTTCTCTTTAGTCTGTTCATCATTGTAATTAAGGTATTGGTAAAGTTTTTTGGTCCATAGTCCAGCTGTGTTATACTTTTGTGTTTGTTATTACGAAACGGAAAATATGGGCTAGCGAGCCGGAACCAACGCTGATTCTGCCAAACCGATGTATACGATGCAAGCAAAGCTGCGTGCATGAGCTATTTTGAGTGAGATGTAAGTTTGAGAGATGCTGTGTCTTTGTTTACCTTTAGTCGTTCGCTTCAGTAAATAGAATATATATTAATAATTTCGTTCGGGTCTACGGTAGACTCGAACGATATGCACACCAAATGAAAGAGCGTAAAAAAATAGTTGATCTGAGTCGACAACATCATATGGGCGGAAAATTCGTATTATCGAGCAGCATCAATATAAAAATTATTAAATTCAATAATGGCGTTGCTAAGTAAACATGTCAATGTCATCATTGTTGTGTTAGTGTCACAAGCATGGATGTAATAATCAAAGAGGATTGAGTACTCTGACAAAAAACGTCATGACAAGGAGGCTCGAACTAGAGAATGCCATCTCTTTTAAGTAGGGTGACCTTGGTGTCAATCAAAACCGGACGAAACATAAGGGAAGCCAGCCGGAAGGAACGAGAGAAGTTCTCTCTTTAGGAATAACTTGGGCATTTACTTCCATAATGGGCGACACAGTACCTAGTGGTAGGTATATTCATTGACTGAAGAACTCTAATTATAGTTACTTATATTTTTATTTAACGAAGTTTTAACATTATAAAATGAAAGGCAAAATCAAGCCATAAAATTTGCTTTAATCTAAAAATAAACACAAAGAAATAACTCATTTAAATGTATTGAATTTACAACATGCTTATTGAGTGTTAATTTACAGTACATTACATACTGCCTTCAAATAAGGTTTGTAGTGGAAAAGAAGAGTAGAGAGAAGAATAAAGATAAAACTCAAATTCAACCATGTTAAAAAACTTTTTTAAAACCTTATGAGTGGTAGGTATTGCTACAAAAATTACTTAGCATACATTCATGGCTCGATTCGAGTCTGGGCCTTTAATTTGAGAAATATCCATGCAAGCTGATGAACTTTACTTATATTCACAGTTATCAATAGTGAACTTATGTTACATTTATTATCATCAGTTGCAGTAGGCTACTTTTTATCGCGAAAATCGTACTCATTCTGCGGAATTAACTTAATCATATTTTGATCTACATAAGTTCCCAAATTATTTTCATTGAACCAATCTAGAACCTTATATTATTATGGTACTCTTAGTCTCGACAAGGGTTAAATAAAAAATTCAAAATGTTGTTGCAGAATCTATAACAAATTTTAGTGTACAAATTGTAATTTCAGATAATAAAATCTAACTTGCCAATGCGAATAAAACTCATGTTGCTAGATTGGTGACAAACATTTGAAGGTTTTTTTTACATTTAAATTATTAAAGCTAAACATTACAGAATAGAATAGAATTATTAAGTATTAAATTAAATATTATACCTCGTGACAATTTTTCTATTCAAGCATAATATTCAAAGCTTCTTCTTTTGGGGTATTTATTCAGTCAGTTTGGGCATCTGCATCGAGCCATGGTTGCTTCGTTGGTGGTTCTTCCAGTTCAACATTTTCTTGCGTCGCTCAGTACCGTTACTTTTTCGCCACAGGCTGTAAATATTTATTTATTTATTAGTTTCTAATAAACTTCATAACAAACAAAACACCTAAAGGGGTTGGTATGCACGTCAATACAAAGTAAACTAAGTGATAATTTCTAAGTTATTCCCGTTTGAAAATATAAAATATAATAAAAAAAACAATTTAATTCATTCAATCGTCCATTATCATCATTTTAAAGTATTTTGCGTTACAACTAGTAATAAATTGGGGACATTTTGTCAAAGAGTATTTGTTGTTTGTGATAATTATTTCCTCTATCCATCTATCTATTATTTCTATAATTATTACCTGTACACCAAACGGTAACTTTTCATGTACAAACTTACAAACTTTAGGTATGCTACAGAGGTTTGAAGCCTTTTACTCACCACTACAAATGGTACAGCATCTTCCTTCAACCTAGGTAAGACCGTAGGTTTAAAATCTCATTTTCTAAAATGTAGTCTTTTGCAGGCTTCACAAAATGCAGGATTTTGTGATGTCGAACCGGAGCCTCATATAGCATCCATCCATTTTGAACGTAAGCTTTCGTTTTTAGGAAAACTGGAAAGAGACCATTAGGCAATCAACACATGGCCTACATTTTACAACATCATGGTCATAGTATTCCACATAAAAAGAAAATGTATTATTTTAGATCCTAAAACAAAGTTTCTGGTCTTACCGGTGAAAGCAGATCCCACAGTTGGCAAAGCGCTCACTTTTACAGCACACTTTCACTATTTTCTATGTATTTAAGGAAATTCAGGAAACAAACAACAATCCAACAATATGCTGATAGAGGTCATATTCAATCATCAGGGATGTCATGTTAGTACAGGAAAAAAGTCCGAACTCCGGAAAAATTAGGGGAAAGCTGAATTTTTGTGGTCCTAAGCAATATATAATGGGGACTTTTGGTGAACCAAAAGTTCCCATCGATAAATGTGCCACTAAAAATGTTACGCGGGGTCAGAGGTCACGATGAACAGTTTTTTGCGAATATCTCTTACTTTTCGGTTACTTTTATCGAAATAATAGTAGTTATCAAATGAGCTTTTTTTCGTAAGACTACCTAACGGTTTTTGAGCTTATATTCCTTCCGGCAGTTTACAATTACCTACATGAAGTACAACTGAACTAGCACTTTGTAAATATTCATCTTTTCCATCTTTCCTTTGAACACTTGACTGTCTCAACGTATCAAGACTACGTTCCACAACAACAATTTTACCTTCCAGCAAAGATTTTTCACAAAGAAAGCAAACGTTTGACATTTATTTTTAGATGATTCCTGTAATTTATACAGCAATAATGAAATTAAAATGACAAGCAAACATTCAACATTCTTCTCCGACTAGCTCATTAGATGGAGTATGATCTACAATTGTAGTACATATTATTATATAATATATATCCGTTTATATTATTATTAATCAATTCAAATTTAAATTTTCGTATTTATTCAGCCGTATTCAACGTTTAATTGCAAATATTTGACACATACATCATTATCGTTAAGGAGTGCGCGCACGTATGTTTCAACGTTGTAATCAAATTTTCTCGAAGTCAGTACTACGAAAAAATTAATAAAATGTATTTTGTAGACAATTTTTTGAGCTACAAATTTGATCACCACTATTTTTTTGATAAAAGTAACCGTTAACGAGATATTCGCCAAAAACTGTTTATCATGACCGTTGACCCCGCGTAACATTTTTAGCTGTACATGTGCAAAAATCCAGCTTTCCCTTAATTTTTCAGAAGTGCTATGCCTTTATTCCCTGTATTATGTGTGTTATAGAGAAAAAAAATTACAAACACGCTTTGTAAAGGATTCCGAAAAAACCTACAATTAAAAATGTTATCTAATATAGTATTCTGTAATGAAAATGGTAAAATTTCATTATGATATTTATTTTAGCACTACATTTCCCAATTTTTCAGTTTTATTTTTATGGTGGCAACTGTGCGAGTAAGACACACTCCTTCAGTTTGTCGCTCTGGACACTTTTCTCTAGTTGCTTACTCATACGATTTTATGTTTTATTTGGGTAGGCACAGAGTTTAGTTTTCTATGGTAGGTTTTTCGTAGTGCTCTATCCTCTTTGATTATAACATCCTTGGTCACAAGTTTTCATTGTGAACTGTTAATTGTTATGGCCGGTTTACATTATTTTAGTGTTTAGGAGAGTGCTATAATACAATTAGAGAGGCAAGCGCATTAGTACATTACTAGACGTTCGAGTGAACGTTTATATTTCTTCCAGTAGAGTGTCACTTCGTCGACTCCTACTCAAAATACTATGAGTTTTAATGGAACACATAAGTAAGTTTGATAATTCGAGTTAATGAAAACAACACGCACCCGTCACGGGTCACTTGCGCACTCTCCTAAAGTTCTCACTAAATTTTTAGTTTATACACAGATAAGTAACGAAGATAGTAACGCACTCAGGTGTCACTGGATAGAACAATAGAAACCAATTTTATTTTGATTCTAATTGAAAGGCAACTAGAACCGTACTATACCGTAACACGTACTAAAGCAAGTGGAGCTTACACGTTTCTACAAAAGCACTCTCCTTAAGAAAGAAAGAAATAAAGAAATGAAGAAGGAAAGAAAGCAAGAACATTTATTTATTTGAAACAAAACAAAAAACACACACACACACACAGAATGCGTACAATAATAAAAAAAATAACACAGAAAGCATAAAAAGCGTAAAAATAAATAAACTGTACACCATGAAAAAAAAGTATCCGATTTTCGCCTTGCATTCCTTCGTGAGTAGCCAGAACATGTCCAAAAGAGCAAGATTGGCTATCCGTAATAGTGTGCTGGTTCCAATACTGATGTAAGCATGGTAGCGAGATTTGGGTATGGCAGAAGTCAGAAGAATCATGAAAGTAGGATTAGTGCAGTACAAATGAGATCCTTAAGAAATATGTGTGGTGTTACTTTGGATGACAGAATACGCAACAGTGTGATCAGAGACCGAGGATGTAGAGAAAGAGGATGTAGTGAGTGACTAGAATGTTGCGTTGGTTTGGAGATGTGGAGAGGATGAACGAAGAAAGACTGACAAAGCAAATATATCGGGCGAATGTGAGTAGAAGGGCCGGTAAGGGACGCCCCAGTTGGACATACTTCGACCAAATAGGGGATGTATTAGCAAAGGGCAAGATTAAAAGTACCCGAAACCGATGTGGGTACATGCAACGACTAATGGATGTCGATGAAGCGAAAGTGATTTGTCAGGATAGTGGCAGGTGACAGTAGGTGACAGTCCGTGGTCTCTGCCTACTCCTCTGGGATACAGGTGTGAGCTTATGTATCTGAATGTATTAAGAGATTTATATCTACTGGTGGTTGATAAATACAGAGGCGTCACCATATAAAACATAGTGGAATATAATTTTGCGTCTACATTTTACCCGAGCGAAGCCGGGTTTTCGTCTAGTACTATAATAATATCTGTACCGTCCGGCCGCTGGGAGTTTACGATCCTGACAGGTCATGTTAGAACGGACGACGTAACCTTGAAGTGGCGTTAAATTTTCGATTAAAATATTTTTATGTCCTGTTTATCCTACTAGCAAATAATTGTCATTGAAACTACTAGTCCAGTCATTATAGACATTCGAAATCGAAAATTCAATTATAATTCCAAAAGTTTTCAAAATTCGGTCAAGTGAATGGTACATTGGGACGACAATAAATCTCATTTTGCAACCTTGTCCGCAGTCCGGAACATTGTTAAAATTGCAATTAAATTAATTTTTGCTGTATGGTCGTGAAAAAAATTTCAAAAGTTCTGCAAACTTGGGGAAGTTTTCGATATAATATTTCATATCACGTATTAAATTTGCAACCAATCTAAGTGTACGGAACATTTTTTGTTACTGAAAAATAATGTTTTTTTTTATTAAACTGAATGAAAACGTTCCAAAAGTTCTGCAAACTTGACACATATATCGGAAATATATACCGAACGGTTGTATAAATTTGCAACCTTTTTCGTTGACCGGAACATGTTTATTTATAATTATTTTTAATTCGTGGTCATTTTTTCGAGTAATGTGGTCTCGGAATAATTACAAAAGTTTTGAAACTTGGTTGCAAACTTCGAAAACATCTATTCTGATGCATTTACAAATTTGCAACCTCATACGCGATCCGGAACTTTATGCAATTTGCAAAAATGTTATTTTTTTTTTCACCTTCAAGAAAATTTCTAAAGGTCTGCAAATCGAGGGGACTGTTTAATTTTGAGATTAATGTCAGTATTTGAATTCGCAACCTCTCACGCAGTCCGGAATCTTGTGTGATGTCGGAAATTTAACTTTATGGCATTTTTCATTTTCGAAAAAATTTCAAAGTTCTGCAAATCGAGGGGACTGTTTAATTTTGGGATTAATGTTAGTATTAAAATTTGCAACCTCTCATGCAATCCGGAATCTTGTGTGATGTCGGAAATTTAACTTTATGGCATTTTTCATTTTCGAAAAAATTGCAAAAGTTTTGCAAATGCATGAGACATGCTGAAAAATACTAAAGAAACTACCTAAAATAATTTCTGTATTACGTTTATAATTTCTCATATAAAACAAGTAAATGTCGACACTGACGGTTGTTACATTCAAGCATTTAAGGAAAAACATTTCGAATAGATTGTCCGTAAATAATATCTTTTTTCAATATATGAGGTCAGTTAATAAAAGTTAAAACCTTACAAGTTAGCGATAAAACTTTGAATGCATGTTGAATGTAACAATCTGTAATTGAAGATACTGAAAATCTGATTTATTTGAATTTCGTAGAAATACATATCCGAAAAGAAATAATTATGAGCATTTGAATTTTTTTGTGTGGGAGGGTCCTGGATCACCATAATGTTTTTCCAGTTCCGTGGTACATTCCGATGACATTTCACATTCCACAATTATTGTATTATCCGGTGCACCATCTTCTGCATCTCCACGGTAGCCTTGTTACCATAGCAACGCGACCATTGGCCGCGTTACCATAGCAACGCAGGTATACGACGTCGCGGATGAGCTTAGTATAGCACAAAGTTTAGGCCCTGAATATATAACAGCGATGTGTATGGAAATAATATTTTGCGTGAATGTGATTAAAAAATATTTCCGTATTCCGGATATGGTTGCAAATTCAAATACTGACATTAATCCCAAAATTAAACAGTCCCCTCGATTTGCAGAACTTTTGAAATTTTCTTGAAGGTGAAAAAATAAAAAAATTACATTTTGCAAATTGCATAAAGTTCCGAATCGCGTATGAGGTTGCAAATTTGTAAATGCATCAGAATAGATGTTTTCGAAGTTTGCAACCAAGTTTCAAAACTTGTAATTATTCCGAGACCACCTTACTCGAAAAAATGACCACGAATTAAGAAGAATTATAAATAAACATGTTCCGGTCAACGTAAAAGGTTGCAAATTTATACAATCGTTCGGTATATTTTTCCGATATATCTGTCAAATTTGCAGAACTTTTGGAACGTTTTCCTTCAGTTTAATAAAGAAAAACATTAATTTTTAATAACAAAAAATGTTCTGTACACTTAAATTGGTTGCAAATTTGACACGTGATGTAAAATAATATATTTAACACCACTCCAACTTTGCAGAACTTTTGGGATTTTGGTCTCAAGAACTGAGCAGATTATCATTTATTGCATTTTTAACAATGTTCCGGACCGCAGAACAGGTTGCAAAATTTTATAGTTTGTTTTAATACCATTCCCGACCTTACATCAAAATTTGAAAACTTTTGGAATTATAATGAATTGATTGTCTTGACTGACTGGACTATACATCATTGTGTAAACTTACAATCAATGTTATATTTTGTACAGTGATTTAATTGTGAAATAAGAAGAAATCAATATTTAATGTTTGTGCGTAAAATCCTTACTACGCTGTCACAAGGTTATGTCAACCGTATTTTTTTGTAGTGACGTACCAAAAATAACGAAAATAATAACGGTCCCTTTAACGATACGAAGTTGATGAACAGGCTTTAGAAAAAGATCATCGCGTTCTCAGAATCTCTCCGTATCACTGCCGTACAAAGCGATTGAGCTGATCTGGGCCCAAATAAAAGGTCGCACAGCTCGCCACAACACTTCACCGCCATTCGGTACAAAAAAGATGATGACCCTTCTAAAATGCCTGCGAAAATGGCACAAGAGATGACTGAGTGAAGGTCGTCTAAAAAACAAAACTACTTAATCGTGAGTCAGTAGCAAAATCTAGTTAAGAATAACGTAAGGAATGATAACGTTGCTTTTCTCCCATCACTAGTCATATGAAACAGACATGTGTCAGGATCGTAAACTCCCAGCGGCCGCACAATAAACGACTTCTTATGCACGTTTCTCTGAAATGTAAATGAGTTTCTGAAATGTCGTATGTTTGTAGCCGTTTTCTAAAGGTTATCGCACATTTAATTTTGTCAGCACCCGTACGCGCCGTATTTTAAAATTGGGTCGCATATTTGTCAGCAACGTACGCGCCGAACGCGCCGCATTTCTGTGTGTTGCCAACAATTTATGCAGTTTTTTCTTGCCTCTGGTGTGAAACGGTGCGGTGACATTGTGCTATGGAAGAAATTGTATTGGAAGAAGAAAAAAATTAAATTAAAAAAAAAGACTGCATTCACAACATTAATTAAAAAAGGAACTTATATGGAGCTGACTCATTACCAGCATTCAGAAAAAAAATATTACAAACTATTTCGGCACATCAAATAAGCATACAACAGAATCCAATCTACACCAATAATTATTGAATCAATTGTCTTTATGTAATATTGCACAATATTTATGTAATACAACTTTATGTAATATTGCACATCTTTTTGTAGTTTAATCTAATTTCATGTATAAAATCTAATGGAATTCAATCTATTCTAATTAATTAATACATTGCCTGTTCATATTGCACTTCTTGTAATATTTTGAATAATATTTGTTCATTGCATGCTTACATAAATAAAATAATAATAATAACTCAACCAATAAGAACGCCGTATCTACCTGTAATCGGGATGTACATAAAAATTATATAACATGTAAGCAAAACTATATAATGTATAATGTACTATCTTGTTGGTGGATCTAATAAAATAAAAATATTCAGCTCTTCGGATCCGAATGAGGCAACACTGAGTGGCAGCACGCGCCGCATTATATGACGTCATCAGAATGCTTCCTTCGGAGTTCGGATGCCTGCCGTATTTTACGAAATGCGGCGCGTACGGTGCGGATAAATATGAGAGATTTCATATCATTGCATACAACGAATTCTAAAATGCGGCGCGTTCGGCGCGTACGGCGCGTGCGGTGCGGATAAATGTGCGACCAACTTAACTCATCGGTTATCGGTTCCTTGGCATGGCAATAAATACAGCGCCACCAAGTTATCTGTTCAGGTGGCCAAAATTGTAACTAACTAAAAGTAAATCCTGTTCCCCATTTTTTGTTTCATTTATTCACTTAGTAAGATTTATAGATACATTTTCGTTAAAATTTTAAGACGAGTTAAAATAATCTCATTTTTCTGAGTAAATTTCTTAAATGTTATTACTAAATTCTCCACTAGCGCCGCTATCAACTGAACAGATAAGATGGTGGCACTGTAACGATGTATTTATTAGTGATCAATACCAATAATCTCTGTACAAAAAGCAGTGATATCCCATCAAAAACATAAATGTGAATGATAGAAGAGCCAAGTTCGATAGGTATTAAGAACAGACGTCGTTATCGACTTCGCCCACAAAAGAATTGAGATCTATATGGGTGCTGCCAAGTTCTCTGAAGAAAATCATGAAATTTTAGTTACAAGATCACTAGAGATGTAAATTGTTATTCAAGTTTAAGATTTGACTTGGCTAGTTTTCACGTACAGGCTAAATCTAATCTCTTTAAACGAAAACGAACTTTAAACGCAATTCTTGTATATATATATTTTATATAATCAGAATCCCGGAAACGGCTCCAACGATTTTCACGAAATTTTGTAGGCAGATGCTTTCGGGGGCGTTTAATTGATCTAACTAGGTTACATTTTTAGAAAACGTTGTTTTATCCGTGTTTTAAGGCAATTGAAATTTTCTATAATAACATACAGAGGTAAATTTCGCGTCTATCTGCAAGGACATTATTGCCCACAGAGCCATGAATGATTAAGATACATGCTTAATATTTTTTTCCAAAACAGGTGAATAGTGTGCCTTGCAGACACAAACACAATTGTGGGTCAATATGATACAATAGCGCCATAAAAAATGAATAATCGCAAACCTACTTAAAATGTAAACATTTTTAAAATGTTTGAGGCCTCTAAAACTATAAAAAAATCGAGGGAGAACATGGGGGTGATTCGTGTACCCCTAGGGGTGCTATCTCTGGACCTCCGCTTGACAATATTTTTTGGGGCACCCTGTATAGTGTATTATGTATGATCTAAGAGAACCTCACCTTGTAAGTCTCCGTATTCATGACCTCTTCGAGAATTTTCTTCTTTTGTTCTCGCATACGGCTGAGCTTCAAGCGGTTTTTGCTCAGAGACCAGTTGAAGTACCAGGATATGGCGGCGCGCAGGAATATCACTCTGGGAACAGATAAAACAAGTTGCAATTAAATTCTCCTGAACAGTGCCTGTACGTAAATGTTTATGTTTGACTAGCTGTTGCCCGCGAATTCGTCCGCGTGGTTTGTTTCTTTTCGACTTTTAAGTTTTTTTAAGGAACTGCTTCTACTGTAACATCAGAAAATTGGGGCTATAACAACTTGTTGTACAATTACTTTATGCTTAGAACATTGATCTCTTCAATATAGTTTTGGAACCCTCTTTTATCCCTTAGGGATTGAATTCACAAAAAGGGATATCGGGAATAATCATTATTAGAAACTTAAAACCAAAATACAACATTAATAATAATAATAATAATAAACTCACGCCCGTTATCCCCGAAGGGGTAGGCAGAGGCACCAGTCTCTAGAACTGGACCCACGTTTTGCCGAGTTTATTAGGTTTAAATACAACATTTTATTGGAATAACTTCGTACTAACTTTGCACCCCTCTTTTCCCCCCCCTAAGGGATGATTTTGGAAAAAATATTTTACACGTATTTCATGATTTTCAATGAAGAATCTTCATACTGAATTTCATTCGAATAACATTAAAAACGGCAAAGTGCATTTAAAGTGCCCCTACGTCATAAAAAGAACCCCTGTGCAAAATTTCAAGTTTCGAACCATTACAGTTTAGGCCCTGCGTTGATATGTCAGTCAGACAGCTTCTCAATTTTTTTATATTATACTGGGCGTCCCGAAAAATAGTGTCAAGCGGAAGTCCGGAGATAGAGCACCTCCAGGGGTACCCGAATCACCCCCATGTATGTTCCGCGATTTTTTGTAGTTTTCGAGTTATAATTTTTTTTCGTATTTTTTGTCCCACTTTGACCTACAAGACATTATTGGCCACAGAGCCATGAATTAATAAGATACATGCTTTATTTTTTTTTCCAAAATAGGTGAATAGTGTGCCTTGCAGACACAACTCCATTGTGGGTCAATCTGATACAATAGCGCCGTAAAAAAATAAAGAATCGCAAAGTTAGTTAAAATTAATAAATATTTAAAATGTTTGAGGACTCGGAAATCACAAAAAAAACGCGGACCATACATGGGGGTGATTCGGGTACCCCTAAGGGTGCTCTATCTCTGGACTTCCGCTTGACACTATTTTTTGGGACAGCCTGTATAGATAGATAGATGTTTACACTCACAGCACTGGCAGAAGCAGCAGCGGTGAGGCATAGAGCATGGACTGGAGCCAATACTGGCTCCGACCGGCGTAGGTGAAGTAATACAGGGTGGCAAACAGCACGTAGAGCCCCACCGAGTACACCATCACGTAGCCAATGAGGCGCTTACAGTTTGTCCAAAAAGAGTAGAAACCGGAAGTGAAAGTTTACTAATTGTTTTATTGAGAATTCAAAACATTTACTATATTTATTGAAGCACAATACCTTATTTTATGTAATAGCTCATGTTTTTAATTTATATAATGCTTGTAAGCGCAAGATATTAACAAACACACAAAAAGTCTGAGCAAAACCGTACTCTTTAATTTCTACTCTTTCTGGGCCCGTAGTGCGAGTTTTTTCATTCACTTTCGATAGCGAGAGCGTTTGCAATTTGTATAGGAGTGACAGAGAGACAAATAGGTGGCGCGCTTTGTCACTCCTATAGAATATGAGTTTACGTTAACGCGATCGAGTAGTTAAAAAAACTCGCACTAAGCACACTGGACAAGCTGTACGTCGCTGCTCTTTACATTCGCCTTTACAGTGCGCGCGGGCGCACTCTCCCGCCCCGCCGCGCAAAACTCCCGCAGGACCCGTCAAGTGCAAACGATAGAAGCTAAGCCAAACTTTATGATTTTTAGGTGATTTAAAAAAACAAATTTTTTTTTTGCTTCAGCATCATGTAAATAACCTGAGTCGGACGAAACTGAACAAATCAACACCCTGTATATGTTTTATGTTTACACTCACAGCACCGGCAGAAGCAGCAGCGGTGAGGCATAGAGCATGGACTGGAGCCAACACTGGCTCCGACCGGCGTACGTGAAGTAATACAGGGTGGCAAACAGCACGTAGAGCCCCACCGAGTACACCATCACGTAGCCAATGAGGCGCTTGCGTCGCTGCTCTTTACATTCGCCATCTCGCTCTATCTTCTTTATGGAGGTCTCGAGCTCGTCCAGCACTTCGGTGGTAGTTTTCTTGCGCTGAAACCGAGAAAACTGTTCCCAGATTCTCATAGTATATTCTCAAACACGCAAACAAATCACCCCGAACAGAGATACAGATATTATTGATTTAACTTTTGGTTTTTAAGATTTAAACAGGCCCTTTACGCCATTATTTTTTGTATATTTCAACATAAATATAAAATGGACGTAGCTTAGCAAAACGGTTCCAACCACACAAAGTGACTTTTGAGATATTTATTTGAGTTGTTAGGTTTAAGCTGATTTACGCTCTCAATACATTTGGGTTGATTACCATGTGCCATAACTTTCCACGTCATACTCATTGGATCGCTATGCAAGTCTGATTCTTACAGTATAGAGCATAGTGATTATTTTGGTATATTTAACTCAAAAATGACAATGTTGTGGGTTGGAACCTTTTTGCTAAACTACGTCCAAATGGACACGCTGAAAACAAGCGTCGCTAGGTTTTATTTTAAAGATATTTGTATTTATACCACAAAAATAATACCCTTCAGCCACTTTGAAAACCAAAGGTTCGAAACCAGCTTCGAAAACAGAATTATTTTTCCTTATTCGAAACCAGGTTTCCTAAAAAGAAAAATAATTCTGTTTTCGAATCTGGTTTCGAACCTTTGGTTTCCAAAGTGGCCGAAGGGAAATAATATAAGCATTGAGTAGGCCGTGGTGGAGCCACGGGGGCCTAGTCCGGATTGGTGGGGCTTGTAAGACTAACGGCTGGTCTTACTGTCAGAAGTTTTCAAGACACCCCAAGGCCTCTGACATGGCTTAACGACTGCCATCTATCTACGGCAGCCGGCACCAACTGCTTAACGTGCCTTACGAAGCACGGAACCGCTCGGGAAAATGCTACTAGCGTTAGTCATAGACGGTCACCCATCCATGCACTGAACGCGCCCTATGTTGCTTAGCCTTCGTGATCGTTTAGGATCACTCAGGCAGCCGGGGCTACGAGCGATTCGGTAATTTTAATAAAACTTGCCAATTCATTATTTTTTTATAAAATAATTTTGAAACCATGATGCGATCTTTGCTTACCCCTCAGGGATACAGGCGTGGGTTTATGTATCATGGCAATACCATTCCTACGACGTTTCATTCGAATCATTTATTTTGGAAAAAAACCCAAAGTTCTTACACAATTTCGAAGACATCCAACAATCTCAACTGAGGCTCCTACGTCAGAGACTGAAAGAAAGTACCTTCCACAAAGAAAGAGCGAACTTTTAAACGAAAGTAAATCCTATTTCTAAAGACTTAAGTTAGGTATTGCAATTTCACCACGTCACGCTCCACTTCGCAGACTCTGTGGCTACTTTCAAATTTACTGTATCAATGGATTGCCTGTCTAATGGTTGTACTAAAAGGCTGGCCTTTGAAGATATTGACTAGACTGAAACTTTGGCGGCTAGACAGATCTTCTAATATTCGTTGGTCAAGCTGTTAAGGCGCTAACTATGAAGTCAGAGGTCGTGGGTTCGAATCCCAGTGGGGGCCGCCGTGTATTTGTACTACGAATGGCCTCAGCCTGGGTGTATTTCCACGTTCCTTGCCTGGTTACCCTAGCACAGGGTATCCTATTTTGATGTTCGCGACATAGATGGTTTAATTTAGCTTTTATTTTGGCAACATTGATTTATATTCTTCTAATGTTGTCAATATTGTTTCTGTGAGTTCGTGCTTTGCCGCTCCCGCACGCGGTTGTTTGTCTTACAATAATATAGTTAAAATTTAGTTAAATCGGTTTTATTTACCACCAGTTACAATCATACAGTCCACTAACTACAAGGGTGTTCTACATTTGGGACCAGGTCAATTGTGTTGTGTGAAGGAATTATTATTTTAAACGACCTCTGTGGCGTAGCGGTTAGCGTATCTGCCTACCATGCGATGTCCCGAGTTCGAGCCCTGGGACATAAAAAACCCCAGGTCTTGCATGTTTAGTTACGTGTTTGTGATGTAGCAGTTTCTGGTTCCCACGATACAGGGTATCCTAGTGTGGGGCCAGAAGCAATGTATGTGGCAGTATGTAAATGTTTATGTTTACGTAAAATAAACAACGCTTCACTGACGCGACAGGCAGGGTCATGAAACAATCCTATCTTTATGATGACAAAGACTGATATTGAATGAACGATACGAGTATTGGATGAATCTGATAAGGACAAATATATTGTCAAGACATGGCATACAAATAGATAAAGGTACTATCTATTTGTGATATAAACTTCTCATAGAGAAATCGATTCACCTCTGAAAGTACGGTTTGAATCAGTGTCATGATTTTTTTTACGAGTACCTATACATATATCCCACAAAAAATATCAAGGTGTCAAGTTCACAGAATAGATATTTTGCCGGTTAACACTGAACTCGCTCCGAATAGGGTAGTTTCCAGGGTCAAAATAATTAAATTCTATTTAGTTCGTATTTTAGATTATAAAAAAATATTGGACACTTATTTTTTCTTTTTTCGATTAAACAAAAAATAACAAAGATATAGCCCATTAAAATTACGTGTGACGTCACTCCGTGCTAAAAAATGCAGCACGGCGGGACGTCACACGTAAATTTGATGGGCTATATCTTTGTCATTTTTGGTCTAATTTACAAATAAATAAATACGTCTCCCTTATTTTTGAATAATCTAAAGGACGGACTAATTACATTTTTTAAAGCAGCTAGCCTAGTTAAGCTCAGCCCACCTTCCCAAGATGATAATGATGATGATGATGATGATTTCCTCTTATCCCTTATCAGAGACATAGGGCTTGTAGAAAGTGAACGTGGGGAATTTTTTTTGCGCTAGTTGGACATGTTGTATGTTTTTAACAACTGGATTGACTGAAACCTGCGACGTTAGTAGAACTATGGCTAAAATTGTATAAAACTGGGAAAAGAAATTAAAGAAGAAAAGTTATGACACAAATATGGTGTAGAGCCCAGAGACTATACAATACACCATTCGCTGATAAATTGTGCCCGGATAACGGCGACAGGCTTGCCACTTGTCACGTTTGGGACCTAATAAACTCGGCAAAACGTGGGTCCAGTTCTAGAGACTGGTGCCTCTGCCTACCCCTTCGGGGATAACGGGCGTGAGTTTATTATTTATTTATTATTTTACTATACAATGCTAGGCCGACGGGCTAGGCACGGGAACGGGTTTTTTTTCACTTTTATTTTTAGTTCACAATTCTATAAATATTTGACGATTATTTATGACTAGCTGCGACCGCCAGACTTACGCGGCAATGAAGATAATCGGCATGTTCATGCAATTGTCATTGTAATACAATGCATTAACAGAATCTAGGACCTGGTCGGCCTCTTCCGACAAAGTTCCGACGATAAGCCAAGCGCACACTAGGCGACACGCGACAGGCTACGGCCGTCAATTTTCATATATTTTGTTCGAACCTCCGCACACTTGGCGTCAGAGTCGCGGAGTCGTCGCGACGACAAGACGCCCCATAAGCAAATGACAAGTCGCCCTGTTTACGATGGCTCTTAGTCAAGTATCAGGAATAAAGTTAATAACGTCTAGCGTTTACGAAAGTTTTAGTTCACAAAGTTTGAAATGGTGTCGCTATAGGCAGTGCGTAAAGCCTGGATTTCACAGGCTTAGGTACTGACCATCCAGTAGACAACAACTGTCTGACAGCAACGGATCGGTCAGTACTGGCTCAACTTTGTTCAGCAACTGATCGGTCACTACTGGCTCAACCTTGTTCAGCAACTGATCGGCCAGTACTGGCTCAACTTTGTTCAGCAACTGATCGGTCAGTACTGGCTCAACTTTGTTCAGCAACTGATCGGTCAGTACTGGCTCAACTTTGTTCGGCAACTGATCGGTCAGTACTGGCTCAACCTTGTTCAGCAACTGATCGGCCAGTACTGGCTCAACTTTGTTCAGCAACTGATCGGTCAGTACTGGCTCAACTTTGTTCGGCTACTGATCGGCCAGTACTGGCTCAACTTTGTTCAGCAACTCATAGGTCAGTACTGGCTCAACTTTGTTCAGCAACTGATCGGCCAGTACTGGCTCAATTTTGTTTTCACGGACACAGTAGCAGCCAGGCAGTAACTATCCTTCACTGACTGCCAGCTACAGGGCCTGTGAAAACAAAGTTCAGCCAGTACTGGCCGATCAGTTTCGGAACAAAGTTGAGCCAGTACTGACCGATCAGTTGCTGAACAAAATTGAACCAGTACTGACTGACTTGACTGTTAAGTTTGTACAGTAGTCAATCTCGCAATATACAGTTAACTATTTTACCCCGTTCGTTTACATTTAGAGACCATTCAGTACAGACCACTCATCAGCCGGCAAAGCCGAACAATGGCATCTCATTTGGTTAACAAAACTGATGACCCGGGTCCTTTATCAATAAACTGTGGAGTTGGATGCTCCTTACACCCGGTTTCCGTTAGGTAGGTATTGTGAGAACAGAGAGTTCCATACGAATCTCCTGCGAATCGATTCTATCGAAAAACCTAATCGGAGTCTTTTCTCCATTAAAAAACCGGGCAGAGCAAGGCGGACTAGACCACGGAGGGTGCCGTATTTGCAGTTTTTCTCGAGCTATCATCTTTTATTTACTTGGTGTAAATTCTCAATTCGTTGCTTTTCTTTCCAAAACTTGTATCTTAAAACAAGACAACTTTTCAGGAGAGAAATTAAACTGTCTGTCTTTCTATACTACGGAGTTTCGGTAAAAAATTAAATGCTATTTCTTAGATGTGGTCTATTAGCTATAAATAACATAAGTACAACTAAAATACTAATCTTTTTTAGCTGTTTAGCTAAAATAGACGCATTTTTTTGAGATAAGAGTTTGCTGCATATTTTTAAGTTACGAGTTTGAGAAAGTAAGGCCACGAATTCAGTAATGCATGCCCACCGCTCATTCGCTATATCTAGCATCTTGTAACGTGACCACATTTACATACAGGCACATACATTGCTTCTGGCCCCACACTAGGATACCCTGTGTCGTGGAAACCAGAAACAGTGACATCACAAACATGTAAACATCCAACACCAGGGGGGTTTTTTTTGTCCCCAGTCGTGGTTCAGAGCCGGGACCTCTCGCATGTTAGGCAGATGTGCTAACCGCTGCGCCACAGAGGTCGTCAAATGTGGTGCATGTTACTGTGGGTAGTAGTGGGACGAGATCATTCCACCCACAAAATGACCTACTTCTCACTTATAAGATGTTGTTTATATACTTATAGACAGACACTGAGGATTCTCTTAACAAACATGAAAACATTCTCTTTTATGATTTAGTAGTGCACAACATACAGGTTTCACTAAAAGTCAAAGGAGAAAGTTAGCGACTGGAATGAGGGATCTTTTCCGTGAAAAGGACTTTTATAGACATAAAAACAATCACTGGTTTAGACATTTCTTGAACAGAAGTACATCATGTACTTTTTAGCTATAGTTAAAAGAAAACTTAATGCTAGAAAAATTAAAGCTACGATGTTTCTACAGTGAGTTAACTATGAGGCTACCACCCAGTTTCTCGAACGCTAATAGTCTGTCAAATGGCTGTTAACCGCTAACAGTTTTTTTGTACACTTCTGCCAAGTGACAGATGGTAAGAATGGATATTGACTGCTGGCGTTTGAGTAACTGGGAGTAACGCACGTGAACGCACTGTGAACTTTTAATGCTGTTTTTGAGTTGGCTTGCGGCAGAGACACAACTGTTTTTGTTATAGAATTCTCTTAGCTGAGTGCAGACAATAATTAAAGGCCGATTTCTGAATTGATAATTTAACTAAGTACATAAATACTTAAGTAACATTCTGTCACACTTTTTTTTAATACTTAAGTAACATTCTGTCACGCAACGAGCTCTGAATGCGTCTTTGAGCACTCGATGCCATCTCTCGACTTGACCATTCGATTGAGGATGGTAAGCTGTGGTCCGAATTTTATCAATACCTAACAATTTAGTCAATGCGGGCCGCTGCGCCCGCAGTTGGGTTTGCGACGTGGAATAGTTAAATATAATACAAACGAGGAAATAAATAAAACGGGCACAAAATTAGTATTCACCTGAAGACTGTATATTGAGAACTATTGACAGATAATATGGAAAAACAGAAAACCGTAAACTAACTTCAAATTCAAAAAATCATAAAAAGTAAAAAGAAATAAAATATAATCCTCTGTAGAGAGCCGCTACATATTATTTGTAATTTTTTGAAGAATATGTTTGTTTACTAACTTGATCTAAAATAATCCTTATATATAAAGTCTGTTCGCTATCATAGTGTCACTTTGATATTTACCGCCTCGGCACATGGCGGCTTTTGACAAAAGATTTTGAAGGAAGCCGACGCGGCGCAAACACGCCAGTGAATTTGGCTCGCAGCTCGTCTCATTCTACTATTATGTAGATCACGCAATTAAAGAAATAAATCAATCAGTATTTTAGAATGGATTTAGTAGGCACCTATTCTAAATTCTGGTGGAGATGAATATTCTGAGGACACTTCGAGTGATGAAGAGTAGTGTTTTATTTTGTGCTTCATTAGGTATATTGTGTACCATGTTTTTTTTTTCTATTAAAGTGTTTTGGCCGCCTAAGTAGTATTATTGAAATCTCTCTTAGTTATTATTAGTAATAAATAATATTAACTTGTATCACTACCTTCATCGAACATTTCTACACTGTCACTGTCATCGTCACTGTCATCATTTTCAGTGTCATCGACATTTATAATGAACTCGAAATCAGAGTCGAAATATTTCATATATTCTTTTTCGATGTTTTCAGTGTACACGATCTTCGGAACGGTATTGAAACAACTTTTTTGAAAAATTGTAACACCAAAGTTGAATTTCATGTCTTTCTTGTAATGCTTTTCTGTTGTTCCCAATTTTTCTCCATTTGTAGCCTAATTTCATTATTATCGACCTTAATGTGTTTAAACATCCATCAAACCCAATCTTTTCTCTCAATGCTGATCGCAGTTTTGCAAATGTGCAAATGTTGCAATACACGAGAGCAATAATGGCGCGTCCCTGAGGATAATAAATGAATATTGAGAGGGGATGTTAGAACTTCTAATTACCGACAAAATACTTTTATAGTACTTTTACATTGAACTAGTCTTGTTATTATTTTCTGTGTCTTGTAATTCTATTGTCGTTATTGATAAGACTAATTTCATCTATTAGAATTGAGTCGAGGAAAAAACATTTTATTACAATAAATGTTAAGTTAAGATGTTAAGAACTCTTTAGTAGTACTTTACTTTTTTGTAAGCCCTGTCAATCCATGCCTTAGCAACGGTTGTTTATTATAATAAAATGTTTTTTCCACGAATCAATTCTAATTGATAAAATTAGTCTTATCAGTTATTAGTTTTTCATAACAAGAAAATATATTGTGTTGATTTTAATAAAAAAAATCTTACCTCGCTATGAATAACTTTGCGTTTTCTTTAATTTTTTAAATTTGACATGCTGACCGTGCGAGGGCTCGCTCGCTGCTGACACACCAGTGTTGGATTCAGACGTTCAGAAAATAATTATCTATGGAGATTAAAATAATACTACTAGCCCAAAATTATACTACTTTTCGTTTTTCGGCGTTTTTTTTTTTTAAATAAAATTTCATTCGTGGGTGAAAACTTGTCTTATTATTTACAAACATTCATAAAATCCTTTGCTTGTTACACAAATTAATCAAATTGCTAGCTAAAAAGTAGCTAAGTTGGCATCACTGCTTGTGTGTAGGTAGTATAGTAATCGAAAATAATGCAATGAAAACTTCTCTGTCACACTCATTCATAAAATATATCCATCCTACTCTGTCAGAACGACCGGGATAGTAAAACATTACGTGGGGAATCCCTGCCTAGCATCCATGCCAGATTTGGTGTTCCCACAAGTACAGAAATTCTTCATATTGTAGGGTTAAAAAGTAATAGGACCCACCAAAAATATAAGTCGGTCGACCTGCCCCTTGAGTAACTTTCCACTCTATCGGTTTGAGCATTTAGACAACTCCAAAGTGTCAAAATATGTATGTATTTGACAGCTCGGAGTAGGCTAAACAGACGAGCCGATACAGTGGAGCAGCTACGTACGTAATAAGGCTCCTGGAGATAAAATTATGGTAATTCGCGTAGTATAGTGGCCTTACGATACTACATACTACACATTATGAAATAATGGTACTAATAGTATAATTATACTAAACTTAGATTTTTTATTCCGTACAATTCTGCCAGCTATCATTTCTTGACTTTTGTAGGTAAAACATAAAAAAAATATCTAGCATTTTATTTTTTATTGCCCTCAAATGGGTCAAATTATTCCCTTTTTCGGTGGAAAGCTTTTTTAATAATAATAATAACAATTTCTACACAGCACAATCACTTAGT
Source organism: Yponomeuta plumbellus (assembly GCA_947310845.1). Taxonomy (NCBI): domain Eukaryota; kingdom Metazoa; phylum Arthropoda; class Insecta; order Lepidoptera; family Yponomeutidae; genus Yponomeuta; species Yponomeuta plumbellus. The sequence goes on from OX371218.1 coordinate 6,294,962, forward strand.
AGCAACAATGAAATGAAATTATGAAATGTCAGAATTCTACGGAATAAAAAATCAAGCTTTACGAAATCCATCACTGGTACCTACGCACACTAACAAAAATGTGTATTTACGATTACAACTACAAACTAAAGGCCACGCTATATTTTGGCACATTTTGGTAACGAACTTGTTCTCCATATTAACGCTAGATAGCGTTACATTAGCATAGTTGAGAGAAAATTCGCGACGCTATCTGTCGGTTTTTGAAATAACAAGCGGCATTGAATATTCAATGCCAGCGGTCTATTGGTAGCGACATCTGGTGATTACACGTAATTTGTGCTAATTAGTGGATTACGTTTTTTTGTATGGGAATATCACTCCTGTCTTTAATTCTCCTTGTATATACTACTAATATTTTGAGGAAGAAAGATTTGTATTTTTGTGTGTATGTTTGTAATGAATAGGCTCAGAAACTACTGGGCAGATTTTAATAATTCTTTCACCATCAGAAAGCTACATTCTTCGTGGGTAACATAGGCTATAAAATATTGGATTTTTAGGGTTCCGTACGAAATCTCGAATAATGTAACACAAGGTGTAAAAAAATTACTACCCCAGAACTTTTCCACAGAAAAGAATATAGCTATTTCCACGGAAACGTTTTTGCCACCCGCGCAAATCTGGGGCGGGTCATAGTATAATACACATCTGTACAGCTGGTTCCCTGCGTCACAGGCCCAGCCTAGTGTGGAGACCCCTGGAATTTTTCCTTATGTAAGTTTTATCATGCATCATATTTTTATACTTATTTTGTTTATTACCGTTTTTTGGTTGTGTGCAATTAAGCATTTTTATCCTTATTTTATCTATATAAAATGTGGGATCACTGTAATGACATTCCATTGTGGAAGATGCTGCTCCAATAAGGGCCTGACTCAAATATAATGATGATGATACAATGAAGGTGAGTGTCTCCATTGTAGTGAATGGGAGAGAAAATTGAAGCCAGACCCGGTTCCGTTTTGATGAGCCTGGCACCTGGCACGGTTTGCGTTTTACACTGATTAAAATATAAAAACCCTTACAGAGCACATTTTTAGTATAAAACAAATGTTTTAATCATACTAATACTGGTTGGCGAATTTCACTGACTAGTTCAAAACTGTTGTTGGGTTTGTGTATTGTAATAAACAATATAGATACCTTTAGCTGATGGAATGAACTACAAACATGTCCATTGACTAGAAAACAATTACACACAGATGATCTCATATAGATGGTATAATAGTTTGTTTTGTAGATAATTCATAAAAGAATTTGGCAACTCAAATTGGAACTGAATTAATCTAATGCAGACTGCATCGCGAAGGTCGTGACTTATTAAATGAACAATGCAAACAACTACTTTCCATAATAAAACCCTATGTAAGATCTTAAGACAAAACCTAGGTCATGCAAGATGTTTATAGAAAAATGATACAGGTCACGGTCCGAGATTTGAGTATCAGCCAAGAAATTATTAGACTCTTGTTCTATTAGCGAATGCAACTGGGCTCAATCGCAAATCATAAGGTTGTGTCTATAAAAATATTCCGAAATAAGTTCGAAGCACTTACCCGAAATCTTGATATGATCAGTCCCATTTTCTAGTCCCCAGCTACACCTTTCGTTGTTTATTCGCTTGAATCTTCTAAATTGAAGTCTGTAGTCGCTAATCTAGTTCGATTTTATCTAAAAATAAGTTTGGCATTAGTGATAGTGATGACGAATACTAAAACCTAACCTAGAAACGCCGACTTGACGCTCAAAATAAATGGTTATCTAACTTACTTTGTTAAAACAGAACGAGTCACAGCTTATTTTAACGGTGATTGCTCGTCACAAAATTTTAAATTAATAACTACAGAACATACAAAATTAGAAAAGCCAACACAACAGCAACAACATTCACTTTTCAAAATGACTGAACGGAACGAACGAATGAATGAGCAAACGGCATACGAATGACTTTTGACGAATGAACGAATGTGACATAAACTATTGAGCGAGAGCTCCACGCGACACACCTTTGCAGTCGTGATTGAACAAAGCATCGAATTGTATTATAACTAGCAACACAAAGTCGGGAATTTCCATGAGTGTTGCACCTTTCTGGCGACCAAGTAGCTGATTTTCCAAATAAAATGTGACTAATAAAATATTATAGGAAGTGGCTAAAAATGGTTTGAAAGAGTGTCCAGTCCACTGACTGATTAAGTACAACTATATTTCCACTATCTCTCCTAGACTCACTTATTTACTTCCCACGGCTCTAGTGTGGCTTTACAAAGACAAGACATCGCCTTATATGGAACTGTCGGACGTAGCATCATATAAAACGCTTCATGTGTTTGTACGTTGCGCCCTCTCATGTGGCAATTATCTATTTTATTTAATTATTTAATCACTTAGGCAGGCCTGTTCCACTAAGCGTGTAGGTATCGAAAACGTAAGTACATGCGGCCGCCCATCCAGATGGAATAATAGGCAGCGAGCGCAAATCTCGGGAGCGGCTGAACCAATTTCGCTAATTATTTTTTTAGAATATTTCTTGAAGGACGAGGATGGTTCTTAAGGCGTTTCATAAACGAGGTACACACTAACGTATTCTGTAGGGCTATCTTCTTACGTTGAAGTACTTATACATACCTACATTGTAAAAGTAAAATAGTTTTCTGATCTACCTACATACTACTAATACCTGGCCTAGGTTTAACTAGAACGTCATTTGTTCACAAAAGTTAACTGGTCATAAAAGATTAAGATTAAATAGTTATTCATGCAACGAAGACAACCCTAAGGCGCCAGAAGAGGTAAGAGTTACGTGATAGAAAGAGAGGCAACCGTGTAGGTGAATATAACCGTAGGTTTTTTAGCGCCGTGCGATCTGAATGAGCGTTTTTCCTTATGTCAAATTTAGTTCTAAAAGAATCCCTAGGTGGCGATGCCGTACCGTAATAATAAACGTCAAAGCAAAAAATAATACTATGGTTCTGTGGAATTTATGATGGTTGATTACGGAAAAACAAAAATGCTGTTGTCGTTTGGTGCTACGTGCGATTTTGGATATTTTGGAGTCTTTGCTGTGGATTGTGTGTTTGAATTTTTATTTTTATTACGAGAAACCTCGTCCGAATAGCAACCCTGGTTCCTTATCTTGTTTAGTAATCTGTGGACCAACTTTGACATTGATTGCTTCGAATCACAATTTTGTACGTAGAAACGAATAACGCCATCTAGATTATCTCAAGGAACTAAGAAAAAAAAGAAAGGAAAAACGCTCATTGCACCAAATTCTATCGCTGCTAGAGTCCCATTTTCTTTAATTGATTTTGCGGAGTGAATCTTCTGTACTTGAACTATTATGTATTCTGTGACTTAGGTAACTAACCGTTGACTTCCAAGGCAAAACAAATGGGACCTACTCCAAAATGTAGCTGAATCGTATTTAATTTTTTTTTACAAATAGGCACATAGTAGTAAGAGCTTGTGGGATTCGAATCTATGACCTTCCAAATGTGGTCTAGAACGCTCACCGGAGCGCTACCAGTACGAAATTGGCCTTTCAATGGAAAAACTTATTTAAAAATATGGTTAGGTGCAGTACCTAACCATATTTTTAAATAAGTTTTTCCTTTTTTTTCCATTTATCATTATGATAAAAAAAAGATAAAGAAGTAGTTATCATCAAAATAACATTTTAACAAACTAAAGACTAAAGTAGGTTTATAAAAAGGGAAAAGGTGGTAATGATAATGACCATTTTGATAAATTAAGTCTAAATGATTCTCGTTATTTATTTTGCAGGAGGATCTGAAAACAACTTAGATTTAGGCAAAAATCGGTTAAAGTAGCCATACTAGATTGTTTACACTACAAGTGGTTTTTTCGTACGCTTTGATCTCTGTTACACGAAATTACACTTAAAGAGCATGAAATAAAGACTATACCTTGATTTTTAATTAGGTGGACTAAACTGACAGTTCAAAAAGCTCTTATTTTTTTAAAATGTTGCCAGAGCAAGATCGTAGTGATGTAACTTGATGTGTTCATTGAATGTTCGATTTCATTCAATCATTCACTCTTCAATTTTATTTCCTTTATTTGGGGAAAATAATTTAACTTAATCTTAATCATTAAATACCTACCAGTTAAACAAACATACCTACATCTGAAAAACCCACAAACTTTGGGAAATATTTCGTTTAAGTAACGAGATGACAACCCGACTAGACCTAATTATAATATCCACTTTTTTTTCATAAGGTTTAGATGATAACTCTGTAGTTAACCGTTTTCAACAAATAATATTTTGGCTAGTGTTAGATTCGTATACCATATTGTGTCGTGTCTACTATGTACAGTATCTTCTTTATATAGTAGGTATTTATTGGTCATATTGTAACACCTCAGCCTTTAACGCTGGAATAATAAAGTTTTGCCTTCAATACGTACTTTATTTTTCATTATATCTTGAAGGATCAATAAAATAGTATCATGGCTGGGTTCCTCATCACAAATTAAAAACAATAAATAAATTTATAGACTTAATAGCCAGTGAATCTAACGACATAATATGCGACTTAGACAATAATCCACATGTGCCATGTAGGAAAAAGGAGAAAGCTGTTTTCTCAATGTATTCTACAGCTTTCATTATTGTATCGACCACATGTTTTTGTTCAGTATTTAATTTTTTGTTTTTTTTTTCATATTATCTATTTATTTTTCCACTTCAATAAATTTATTAGCTAAGCAAAACGAAGCTGCAACAAAATCTTTAAACATGTTTAGTCGCTAATTTTATTTTAATGTGAAGTCTTTGTATAGTTTGAGAATACAACGCTCTAACGCATTTTAAAATCGAGCTGCAATTCGTCCTAAGACTTTAAAAGTGATTAAAATTTTAAATCTAGTTTTTATTTTATTTTCCCTATTCCAAAACAGAAAGGAATGAATATGGTATGTCTATCATGTTGTTAAGTTATAAATGTATAATTTTATCAAAAAATCCTCTAACTTAAATATCATTTAATTTTACAGTTTATTCTATCTAATCAGTCCGTAAATAGAGCCCACTGTTGGGCATACGACTCTTCTCTTTCACGCCAACCCATCCGGTCCAGTGTCTCCCAGCCGCTTTCACAATGTCGTCGCCCCATCGGGCTGGTGGTCTGCCCACCGACCGTCAACCCGTTCTTGGCCACCACTCAGTGGCTTCCTTAGTCCACCGGCCGTCTTCCCGCCTAACCAAATGTCCCGCCCGTCTCCATTTTAGCTTAGTAATTCGTGTGCGTACGTAGAGTTTATAATGTAATTTAATTTGTTTATTGGAGTGTAAAACAGGTAACAAACAATCAATATGACATACAGAGAGAGATAAGATAAGATATAAGAATATTAAGAGAGCTTAATAGAGTAGATCTAGAATGTCACCCAAAGCATACACACACGTGAGATCAGGAAAATGTAAACAGGCTTACATAACCAGACGACGTTTTAAACTTATCTAGCCTCAGATTTAACAAAATTTTTAAACATTTTTAACAAATTTGAACAAATTTAAAGGTTTAGGAATATGGTTAAAGAATTACCAAAACTAAATCTTAAATCACTCAGGGCCGGGCGAGCGAGTTACATTACATACACCAGTCTGCAATTGAATGAACGAATGATTGAATGAAAATATTTATTATTCGATCCACTCTGAGCCGAACACTATTTTTTATTTTCCCTTACGTGGCAACCCACCAACTCTCAGTTTAGTCCACCTAATTAAAAATCAGAATCAGAGTATACTTTATTTTGGCGCGTATGATGGTTTATTATTTTGTCAAATCAAAAGTCAACGTATCGTCTTTGACGTCATTATTTCTAGCTGTCTCGTGAACTGGAATGTGTTAGAGTAGGATAGAGAGATAGAGGACACGGGAGCAAGGGAGCAAGGTAGGCTATTCCCCTCCCTCTCGCTCCCTCAGTGCTCTTTGTTTGTTTGTCTTTGCGGTCTTTGCCTGTCCTGTTGCATATTCTCGCAAAGGAATGTGTACGTAATTTTTGTAAAAATTGTAATTTCTTTTCCACAGTTCCAGTTTTTTTTTGCAAGAAAATATGGGAGGACTTTTCTCAGGATTTCAAGTAAGTAGATTTTAAAACGTCTTATTTGATAGTCAATTTTTATGCATGTTTAGTTTGCAATTTTTCTGGTTCATATTTTATTATTTTTTCTGTCTCGTTCGGTTCTAAGGTAGAGGGTGCAGTCGACAGCAGTCAATCTTTACATTTTTGTTGCTAAGTACCTACCCCGTAACATACCAAAGTAGAAAGCACGCGTTAAATGATAAGAATTTCCCCATCTATGCACCAATATCTGAAGTGAGAATTTACACTAAGTAGGTATATACTCAAGTAAGAAACTTGACGAGACAGCACTTGACTGCTGTTAAGTACCTAATTACCTACTTAATGAATTAATACTTCTTAATTTCAAAATCGGCCCTAAATCACAAAGTGGTCAGTGGTATCACGTTACAGAGTGGTGTAATGATGAAATGGACTTCATTGTAATGCTACCTTCATACAGTAGCACATCGACCTTTATAAATTTGAACTCTAATCAGTTACGTTAAGGGCGCTTTCGCAGTGCACAGGTTGACCTCCTGTCGACTGTAAATTATTGTTGCAAAGTCGTCTGTCTACTAGAATTACCGGGTTCCGTACTTGAAATCGAATGCCGTTGGCTCGAATAACACATGCTCGAAAATTATATCTCGACGACTTCATTGATCGACAGTTTAGAATGTCGATGCATCAAAATCTCGAAAAACCATAAGCACGAAGCATCGGCTGCGCGAAGCTGTAAAATATCCAAAGACGATATCAAGTCTGCAAAAGTGCAGAAAAGTAAATCCGTGAACACGTAAATGTATATACGCGAGTTGTGTGGCAGAAAAAACTTTCATCAATAAGTCAATATTTGCAATTAGATACATACATAATCTCACGCCTATATCCCGGAGGGGTAGGCAGAGACGATGGTTTGCCACTTGCCACGATCCTGACATACCACTTTTGCTACATCCACGTTCATTAATCGCTGCATACACGCTCGCCGGTTACGGGTACTTATTATTTGACCCTTCGCCAAAACTTCCCCAATTCGGTGTGCGCCTAGGGCGACCCTGACCGGCCCACAGTGGTCCCATTTTGAAAATCCGTGGACTTAGGGTCGAAAGTCAGAATTCCGGTCTGATTTTTTTATATGTGGTGGACAGTTATACGCCTAGTAATAGTTGTGGGGAAAACTTTTTTGAGAAATTGGTACTTTACCAGAAAAAAAATAATCAAGTTTTTTTTGTATGGAGAAATTAACCTTTTATTTTTTTTCTTTTTTTGTTTCAACTTGTTTAGCCTATGACTTTAATATTACAATAGTATAAGTCATGGCCAACCCAGAAAAAATATAATCTACAGCCGTCACTTGCCGCCGCGCGAGATTTCGATCGCGAAACATAGCTTATTTTTTATACATTTTACTAAGAATTTACCATCATGCTCGACATTTCAGTTGTCTGTATGTCAATGCCTCAATTAAAAACCAAATGACAATATTATTTCCTCAAAAAAAGTTAAAGGTAAACAATTAGCATTTTTTTATTATTTAAAGGTAATTTGTTTTTTGTCCAGCTTTAACCATAAGATTACGAAAATGTTTAATAACTTTTAGGTCAGCTCCCCAAAATGTACCAATTACCACTTATCTACTACTTTAAGTATCTACCTGAAGTTTCTGGGTAACGCTAATGCTGTTAGTGCGCGAATAAATGAGTCAACTACGAAAGTAAGCTTCCGTTGATCACTGTGCTCTGATCGGTCGTCATAACTGCTATCGCAGACTGCTGACGACCAATCAGAGCCCAGTATCGGGGACAATAGCTCTTCGCTTATATTGCTGGTACTGAATATGACATCGGATTGAAATTCATTTAGATGACCTATCTATTACTATGCTTCCGTTGACTACCTTGCTTGCGCAAATTTTGTTGTGTGTTCTCTGCTATTGTATTTATATTATACAAAGTATTGCAGTAGCATTATTGAATCTGCATCCTAGCTGCTCAGATTAGACACTGTGAATAGGTATGGCGAAATCAAACTTTCATTCATGAATCGATTCACGTTCATGAATCGATGATCGTCTTCTTATATAGAAACAAAGCCATTGTGGAGGTAAGTCGGCAATGAGAGGATTTTTATACGATAAGTCGTGCATTGCTGCACGAAATGAACCCCCTTAGCTATTATGACAGTGATGTCATAATAGCTAAGGGGGTTCATTGATGAGCTCCTATTAATGAGCTCTCTGGTTTTAGCGTTGATGTCGAAAACAAACATAGATTTATCTTCTGAATCCTTGACTATTGCAGTGTTCTCCTTATCGAATAGAAGCTAGGTCACTACATCTACAGCATCAGGATTCTTGCTTAGATGGTCCACAATCTTAGCTAATGCAAGTTTGCCTTTTTTTTTAACTTTGACGTGAACATGTATTGCAACTCTTCTGCCGTCACAAGAGGGTCAGAGCGTCTTTTTTTCTGTTTCTCACTCAACACTTTAAAATCCATCCATATTTTGTGGTTTTGTAGAGGCTCCTGCTTCCGCAGTGCAGATGGATGGAATTAGACTTTTTGTCGGTGTTAGATCTGGAAGTTCCAATGGCTCTGCTGAAGTTTCCATCATCATCTTCAAATCTACAGAGTCACGAGTTAGCCACGTGATGCTTGTCTCTAACCACGTGCGGTTCACTTCACGGTACAGAAATGTTTTCTGACATCTGTTTCTTTCATTCCACTTTTTAAATAGACATGTCATGAAAAGTCGGGAGAATTCTATGATTTTAGCTTGGTCTTATTGGGATATTTCGACTGATATTTCAGAAACTATAACTTTGTATAAATACTGAAAATTGTTCAAATTGCCACCACTATCGCGAAGTTTTTGATACAGGTCGATATTTATGTGTAAAATCCATAAATAGCACTTCCTTGACACACTAACTTCACTTCAAAATAAAAATATTTAAAACTTTTGCAGTCAAGCGTCGGGAGCAGAATGAAACAAATTTCGACATGATTTAAAAATAAAACCCTAATTAGTTGTCATGTAAACCAATCAGAGCCCAGAATCACATAAGTACTATCCGCGATACTGGGCTCTGATTGAATAAGAATAAGAATTGGTCGTCAGCAGTGTGCGACAGCAGCAATCAGAGCACAGTGAACAACGGAAGCTTGGTATCGTAGATGACTCATTTGTTTGTGCACTAACTTATTTACCCAAAAACTTCAGGTCGATACTTAAAGTGGTAGATAAGTTGTAGTTATAACTGTTTGGGGTGCTGACCTAAAAGTTATTAAACATTTTCGTAATGTTATTGTTACAGCTGGACAAAAAACAAATTACCTTTAAATAATAAAAAAATGCTAAATGTTTACCTTTAACTTTTTTTGAGGAAATAATATTGTCATTTGGTTTTTAATTGAGGCATTGACATACAGACAACTGAAATGTCGAGCATGATGGTAAATTCTTAGTAAAATGTATAAAAAATAAGCTATGTTTCGCGATCGAAATCTCGCGCGGCGGCAAGTGACGGCTGTAGATTATATTTTTTCTGGGTTGGCCATGACCTATACTATTGTAATATTAAAGTCATAGGCTAAACAAGTTGAAACAAAAAAAGAAAAAAAATAAAAGGTTAACTTCTCCATACAAAAAAAAACTTAATTTTTTTTTCTGGCAAAGTATCAATTTCTCAAAAAAGTTTTCCCCACAACTATTGCTAGGCGTATAACTGTCCAACACATATAAAAAAATGAGACCGGAATTCTGACTTTCGACCCTAAGTCCACGGATTTTCAAGATGGGACCACTGTGCGGCCCTAGGGAGGCGCACGTAGTGGAAGGGCCGAGAGTTATTGATGGATTAAACTAAAATGGTCCTCAACATGAGCCCTGCAAGGGCACTGCTTAAAGCCGGGTACGCTGCGCCCGGGTTTCGAGGGGCAAAGCTGCTCGCGTCCGCGGGCTTTAACTCTAGATACCCCGCACGTGCCCCTTGGGTAGTGCTAAATGAGCAGCAATATCTGGTGGTAGGCTTCGGCCGCGGCTTGTCACCACCCTCCCAACTAAGCCATGTCGCAAAGCGGCGTCAGTCGTGTTCCGGCATGAAGTTGGGAGCAGCCACAAGAGAGAACGGGTCTGAACAGAACTACCGTGTGTGCAAACCGGTTTGAAGTATCGTGGGTCGTACTGCACTGGGTGCCTGGCCACGGAGGGCAGCGGGATCCGAAGCACGGTTGATCCGCTGGCCGACCGCAGTTAGTAGGGGGCCCAAGTAGTGGTTTAGCCAATCACGAAAGGCTGCCCCGCCAACTAGCGAAAAATCCTGGGATGCGCTATCGTGCCGGTTGGCGACCGGATGCGAGGACCCGATAGACATCTTTCAGGGGGGTTCGGGCGTCCCCGCGGTCTCCGGGTCAGGCTCCCATAAGTGCGGTACACTTCTACGAACTGCTGAGTGAGCTGCATGGCATCTGTTCAACTTCCGTTCACTCCGCCTATTCACTCTCAAAAAAAAAAAAAATGAACAAAAAACTGAAAAAGAGCAAGGTTCAACAGCGGATGCACTTCCTCGCACGCAAAGTGCACCTCGCAAACATCCGAGGTCTGCACTCAAATCTCGCTACAGTCCACCACCACCTCGAGACTGAAAAGCCTCACCTACTCTGCCTCACCGAGACGCAGATCGGATGTCCGTCAGACACGGCATATTTGCATTACCCAGGGTATACCCTGGAGCACAAGTTTACACCACACGCTGGAGTCTGTGTCTATGCTCGTGATGACATCTGTTATCGGCGTCTCCGTAACCTTGAGGCTCCCAGTTTTTCCACCCTTTGGCTCCTGGTGGACACGGGTTTGGACCAAATTGTCTATGCCTTAGTCTACCGGTCGCATAGTGGCGATCAGGAGACAACCAGGCTATTTGAACATCTCAGTGATGCGGCGGATATGGCTCAGCAACGGTACCCGCGTGCAGAGTTGGTATTTCTGGGGGACTTTAACGCCCACCACGAGGAGTGGCTGTTCCCATACCGGATCACCGACCATGCGGGGAGAGAGGCGCGCAAGTTTGCGTTATCGCTAGATCTCACCCAACTGGTCGACCAACCAACTCGCATTCCGGATGTCGCTGGCCATACACCTAATTGCCTGGACCTTCTGCTGACAACTGATCCAGACAGGTACAATGTGTCGGTATCGTCCCCTTTGGGCACTTCTGACCATTGTCTGGTGAAGTTTGTGTCAACACATTCTCCGCCCGATCTTAGCCCGAGAGGCTCCCGGCGAGTTTGGCGATACAAGTCAGCAGATTGGGATGAGATGCGCCATTTTTTCGCTTCTTATCCTTGGCAGCAAGTCTGCTTCTCTGGTGATGATCCGTCGAGCACCGCGATAGCCATTGCCGATGTGTTACGTCAGGGCATGGAGTACTTCATCCCATTCTCTGATGTCGCACTTAGTGGTAAAGCTCGCCCATGGTTTAATGCCGAGTGTGCCAGCGCTGAGGCGCTAAAGCATTCGGCTTACAAGTCTTGGGCTGATGCTCGGAATCGCAAAGCTCCGGATGTACACGTTAAGAAGCAGACGTTTAACAAGCTCGCCAAGTCCTGCAAGAAGGTTCTACAGAAAGCTCGCTTCCTCCACGTTGGTCGTATCGGAGCTAGACTTGCTTCGTACCCCTCGGGGAGTAAAGCATTCTGGTCCCTCGCCAAGTCGGTGGAGGCGAATTTCTGTCGCCCATCATTGCCGCCGTTGCTGAAACCTGACGGTTCGCTTGCCCACACTGCGGAAGAGAAGGCAAATTTGTTCGTTTCTCTCTTTGCGGAAAATTCACGTCTTGATGCTGGTAGTGCAGTACCTCCCTCGATAAGTGGATGCGAAACTCGGATGCCTGAAGTCCGTATCCACCAGAGAGAGGTCCTTAAAGCATTACGCTGTCTTGACGTGAATAAGGCCAGTGGTCCCGACGGTATACCAGCAATAGTGCTAAAGGCCTGTGCACCTGAGTTGTCTCCTGTACTAACACGCCTGTACTGCCTTTCCCTGATGAAAAATCAAGTTCCGGAGTCATGGAAACTTGCTAACGTGCAGCCTGTGCCCAAAAAAGGTAGTCGTGCCGACCCGTCGAACTATCGACCAATTGCAATCACCTCCATACTGTGTAAGATTATGGAGCGTGTATTGAACACCAAGCTCCTCGCGTACCTAGAAGGTAACGATCTCCTTAGTGACCGACAATATGGTTTTCGCCGGAATCGGTCTACTGGGGACCTTCTGGTGTACGCCACGCATATATGGGGCGAAGCCATGGAAAAGCACGGAGAGGATATCTCCAAGGCTTTCGATAGGGTTTGGCATGACAGCCTCATTAGCAAGCTACCTGCGTACGGAATCGCGTCTGGTCTGTGTTCTTGGATCTCCGACTTTCTGAGGAATCGGTCAATTCGTGTTGTTGTGGACGGTTGTTCGTCGGACTCGATGACTATTGATTCGGGTGTTCCTCAGGGGTCAGTACTCTCCGCGACACTTTTTTTGCTGCATATTAACGATCTGCTGAAGCCCGGTACATTTGGGTACGCAGACGACAGCACAGTCACGGAGAGTTACGTATCCAACGCACGAACCAGTAACGCCGAGATTGAGTCTCTCAGGGAAGCCATGGTAGAGCGCACGAACGAAACCTTGAGGGCCGTGTCCGTTTGGGGCGATGCCAACTTGGTTAAGTTCAACGCCACCAAAACACAGGCGTGTTTATTCACTGCAAAGAGGAGTCCATTTACATCGACTCCTACTTTTCAAGGTGTATGCGTACCGCTAACCAATCACCTTGAGCTGCTGGGTTTGGACCTTTGTTCTAACCTAAACTTCGGCCGTTGTATTGAGTCCAAAGCGAAGACTGCTGCCAAGAAGCTGGGGATCCTGTTTAAAGTGCGGCGGTATTTCACACCGGGACAGCTCTTAAGTCTTTACCAAGCACAAGTCCGCTCGTGTATGGAATACTGCTGTCACCTCTGGGACGGCTCGGCCAAATATCAGTTGGCTGCTTTGGACTCCGTAGAACGTCGAGCGCGCAAGCTAATTGGTGATGCTCCTTTGGTAGAAGCCAAACTCCAAAGCCTCGAACACCGACGGAAGGTAGCCTGTTTGGCGGTATTTTACAGGATACATTTTGGAGAGTGCGCACGGGAATTACACGATCTTATCCCGCCATCTCCTTTCCATCACCGGACAACCAGCTAAGGAATGGAATTCGCTCCCTTCCTCTGTTTTTCCGGAAAGGTACAATTTGGGTGCCTTTAAGGCTAGAGTGAATAGGCTCTTACTGAACCAACGAGGAACATCGTCGGCTCCATCTTCACTTACCATCAGGTGAGATCGGGGTCAATCGTTGGTCAGTTTTTAATAAAAAAAAAAAAATAAAAAAAAATACTTTGTTTTTCATACGATTATTTCGAGAAAGACAAGTGCTTTGGGACGCCTCTTGTAGTGATAAAGCAGAAATAATAGGAATTTCAAAAGAAGAAGTGAATACAAAGTGGATAAGCCTAAAGGGACAAAATAGCAGACACGTCTTCTTCGTCGGAACTAATTTTATTTTTGTCACAAAAACTGTAACATAGCAGAACTAGAAAGTCGCAGCAGACGGGCTGTTACGATAACCGTAACATGTTAAATTTTTTGTAAGACGCGTAACATGGAGCAGCGGACGCGGCTTTAGACAGAAGTAGGTAAATAACTATTTCGGGCGCGTCCATACTTTTAAACCGACTTCAAAAAAGGAGAAGATTCTTAACTTAATGCGACTATATTTTAAAAAAAATTTTTGTTTCTTCTAAACTTTTGACTGGGTGAACCGATTTTCATGATTCTTCTTTTATTTGAAAGCTGGTGCTTCCCGTGTGGTCCTATGTCAATTTGGTCCAGTTCTGACAGTGGGATACATGAGAAAACCAATGTGAGTGGTTGACCAAAAAGGGACCTGGAGGGATTGGAAACTGTTGTTTGTTTTATTTAATTTTTTTAATCTGTGGTCTTTTAGCTTTGTTTTGGTCTAACCAGAATATTTTTAGGTGCCGTAGTTATTTTTTTATGATTCTTTTTTTTGAGCCGAGCCGAGTCGAAATCTGTCTAAACACGAAACTTCAAACGCGATTTTCTCGAAATCAATTATTTTCCCTTGAGGTCCCTTTTTGGTCAACCACTCAAGTATTATAAGCCTTAAATTTGCCTGTTCAGGCGCCAGTCGTTATGGTTAGGTACCTATATTGTACTGTTTCCTTGGCTGACACCGACTCCAAAACCAGCAATGATTGTAATGCAAGTAAGCAAGAATACGCAATCATTTTTGAAGTCGTTTGAAGTCGGTTTTTGTTTGTAAAATTTTTTGTATATGACCTGCTGTCGGGTTTCCGGACCATGCCCCTCCCATTTAGGTCGTGAGTGTCCTTCGACTTCAATGCAATAGGTATGTCTATATTGGGCTGCCTTCTTAGTACGATAGTTGTTCGAAAATTCGTAAACTAGGATCTAGGTACCTATCCTAGTTCAGTCGACGGGTCAACATTAGATTCACGTTTAATGAGAGTCTTCTGAGGTTGAAAATTCGATTCCTTGAATTTTCGCCAACCAACATTATTCCTTGCTGACCACATTGAGTTTTTGCACTAAAAAGGTCTTGACGTTGCAATATTGCAAGTTTCATAATACCTACACGTAGAGGTCGTAAATGGTGCGTTGTGGATAGCTGAGTAAACAGTAGGTATTATTAATAGTACAGTCCTCAGGATATCAGCTTTTATGTGCGTGCAGTTCCAGTAAAGGCAACGTGGACGTGGTTGAGTGCTAACGAAATGTAGGTACTTACAAACTTACAATGGAGCACATGCACGTAAAATCTTTTATGTCTCGTCGGAGAGACCAAGACAAAAGATATTGGTGGTTACTTTTTGTCTCTACGACGAAAATTGAATATCTTTCTAATAAACTTAAAAGAACTACCTACTTCAGTTTTTGTGACATGGCACCAAAACTCGTCACGTAAAAATTGGATCCAGAGGGCTAACCACCGCCACCAATGAAAAAAATATAATATCTTCTTGTACAGATCATATTAATTTCCAAAAAGGGTCTTTACAATCTCTCAGTTGTGTTCACAGGGATGATAGGATCATGAACATGAGACTAGATATCATTTATTGTATTGTACAGGGACTTTTCAAACTCGATCTTTTAACAAATCGCATGCTTATTGTAACATTGCCCCATTGGTAGATAGGTCATTTGAATTACGTAGGTACGGATTTTTTGGATGGGGCTTTTCCTCAGTGATGATAGTGTTACTTTCGGTGTACCTTAATCAGAAAAGCATTGTTTTGGTGAGCCGATGGGCCCACCAAAAATTCTTAAGGTTAAGCCATGACGCCGCATGGTGCATAACCTCTAATAGCTGCTACACACTATGCCGGTGGCACGGCCGGCGGGCTTTTGCCGCGCGGGTATGTATGTCGCCGGCACTTGCCGCTGGCTGTCGCAGAGTATCATTAGCCGAATCCACACCGGGCGATCCAGCGCGCTGGATCGCCCGGTGTGGATCCGGCTATTGGCATCATTTTCTAGTTGTCAGCCGGATAGACCGGTGCACAACACTTTCAATCGAATGCCACGAACGAACTGCCGCCGGCATATTGTGTAGGAGCCTTATGAGTCTACATCCTTACCTATCTTATTAGAAATGTTTAGTATACAATGAAAACTCTTGAATCTAATTTTATGAATATCACTTGAATATATTTTTGTTTGTCGTTTTTGATACTCGACTTTTCGAGAAATACATTTTATGAGCGCATTATTTGAACTGTATTCCAGTAGTGTAATTCCAGTCGCCGCGAGTTCTAAGTTCGACGCAGGTTCCCATCACAAATATTGGTGTGCCTGGGCTGTGACTCATGTCAGTATTATTATTTCGTATGGTAGGTACATTTTTATTTAAACTTTGGCAGGATCGGTTGGACTCGGCTACCAGATAAGAGTGGGGCATAGCGAGGTCTTTGTCCTTCAAGCGATAATATAACATACAGATTTAACTTAGTAGGTACAGTCGACAGCACGTCAATCTTCACATTTTAGTTGCAAAGTGACCCGTAATGCAACCGAGTAGAGTGCATGGGTGTACGTGTACCTATACCGTGATGTGATGTCGACTGTACGTCTAACTGCAAGGCACAGACATTCTCTCTCAGAGAGAGAGAGAGAGAGAGAGAGAGAAAGAGAAAGAGAGAGAGATAATTGTATCTATAGGCTAATCACCCCGCATGACCACTGTGGGATAATAACTTCTAGACTCAGAAGAAGGAATTCTGAGCTTCTAGACAACACAAGCATTTTGTCCTCGCCTCTGATACCTACCATTAAGAAATGTATTGTATAACCCACAGGTATAACCGATAACGGACGTCTGTACAGCCAAAAGTAAATCAACCAGTGTGACCATCTCGAAAGTGGAGAATCTGCCACACACTAGGCTATAAATCTGCCAAACATGACGCCAAAAACCGCCAAAAATATGCATTCATTATCGATAGATATATTATGAGATGTACCTATCTATTATGGAGACGGAAAAAATCAAATGCATAATGTAGGTACATATTAAAAGAAAATATAAATAATACACAACAATTTACATACACTGTATCTACGAGTACGTTGGCCTCAAAATTTTTAATTTTCTAAAAATCTAGAAAATCCGACGTGGTAAGGGGCTACCTCGCACGCGCAGCCTGGTAGATAGAAGATTTTCTACATTTCTTGCAGGATGTACAGTCGATAGCACATCGTCCTATACATACACCCATGCACTCTACTCCGTTGCATTATGGGTGACTTTGCAATAAAAATGTGGAGGTTGACGTGCTGTCGACTGTACGGAGTCGACAAGTGGGCAACCCGAACGCGACTAGACGTCATTAAAAGTCGCTTCGATTATTAATTCAATTATTATTCGACGAATGCTAGGCAAAATAAAGATGTATGTAAATGACCACACATATCTTATTTGCAAACACTTTTCCTAACTAAAGCCCACGCGAACAAAGTCGCCGGCAACAGCTAGTGTTCAATAAGAATTAAAGATACTATAGTTTCGATTGTTTATTCTTTTAGTCTTTATAACTCTATGACAAAATAGCCGAAACCAACAAGAAAAACTAGGGACCAATCACAACAAGTGTTGGCCTGTTAACCAAAATCAAACCAATCAGAGTTCAGGATATACAATCCTACTAAAAGAACTCGCGATTTTGCAAAAGCGCTATTATTTTTCAGTAAGATTGAAAAATGTCAAAACCATTATCCAATAATCCGTGTTTTCGCGATACACCTATGATTTTTGCGAAAATCCAATTTATCAAATCATCCTACGACAGATATACGGGTTGATCAATACCTACGATGTCTATTTGAAACCTCTGTGGCGCAGCGGTTAACGCATCTCAAACGATTAGGTTGTGTGGAAGTTATTGTCATTTTTTAAAATAAAACTTTCGTAAGCACTACACATTGTACATTTTTGGTCCGGATCAACTTGCGTGGGTTTTCATCGGACGAGTTTCGCTCCGATTCGCAGAGCTTAATCATGGTGAGCAGAGACGGAGCTCGCGTCGTCGGTTGTTGTTGCCGCAGTTTGGGACGAGCAACCGACGAACGTGAGCTCCGTCTCTGCTCACCATGATTAAGCTCTGCGAATCGGAGCGAAACCTGGTCGGACTCGGCCGATAAAAACCCAGGTGCTATTTAGGCGGGTGCTCAAACTGGACTAGCTCCCACGTAAGTTGATCCGGACCAAAAATTTACAATGTTATTGTCTTTTTTTGAACTAAAACTTTCGTAAGCACAACACATTGTCAACTTTTAGTCCGGATTTACTTACGGGTGTTGTTATATCGGAAGAGTCCGACCAGGTTTCGCTCCGATTCGCAGAGCTTAATCATGGCGAGCAGAGACGGAGCTCGCGTTCGTCGCTTGCTCGTCCCAAACTGCGGCAACAACAACCGACGACGCGAGCTCCGTCTCTGCTCACCATGATTAAGCTCTGCGAATCGGAGCGAAACCTGGTCGGACTCTTCCGATATAACAACACCCGTAAGTAAATCCGGACTAAAAGTTGACAATGTTATTGTCATTGTTTGTTGCATATTGCCGACAGGAGCGCCGCACGGACGCGCTTGTCCGTCTCGCATATGACATAAAGCAGGTGAAGCTGAACATTGCCTCAAACAACTCAAGGCGTAGGAAGACGCGCCTCTATCTCTCCTGGATGTACCTTCTGGTGCCGGTGGCTGTAGTGAGCTGCATGTTTGGCATTAATGTCTCATGGTGGCTGGCCGTTATCTACGCCTCGCCTTTGGTGCTTGTGTAAGTCTAACACTCATGTTAGTCTAGACTCCAGAACCCTGTCTATTGCGCTATTCCTTATTACTTGTTCCTTATTTCTTATTCCTTATTCTTATACCTTTCTTTTTTTCATTGTGTAATGGGCTTAAAGCGGCTTATAGTCTAACACTCACGTCTAGACTCCAGAACCCTGTCTATGGTCGGTTATCACAGAAATCACGTCACAGAAATAAAAAATTAATTTCATCGTAAATAATTTAATTCATTTAACTAAATCTAACACTTACATGTGTAGTTCTAGGCTCCAAAAGGCCTGTCAATCAAAGTACTTCAATGTGACCAAACGAACTCGTCATAGAAACATCAGCGACTGTTTCTAAGAATAGTCTAAATAACTCCGAACACGAGGCAGCTGCGGTGTGAGCTCTCTGATTGTTTACCTGCCTGTCGAACGTCGCCGTCAGCAGTTCCTCTCTGCTTATTAGAACTATTCCATCACGGGGACCAAGACCAGATTGGTTTTTGCGATTTTCAAACTCCACTCAGATAATGATGATAATGATTATCTGCGTGGAGTTTGAACAAAATCACTAAAACCAATCTGGACTTCGCCCCCGTGGTGGAGTATGGCCGACGTCCCTCAGGGAAGAGACCTGTGCCCCTCGGTGGGGACATAATGGGTTGATGATGATGAGTGTCACAAAATTTAGTTTGAATCATCTCCAATTTTTCTACCCATTTTTAGACCAACTAAGCTTTAACCCATCGATCCATTGCCACTTTCTATCCTTTATCTGCTCCTGCGCTGGAATGTACGTTGTTATAGGTACGGTACTCATCATCATCATCGACCCATTATGTCCCCACCGAGGAGCACGGGTCTCTTCTGTCACGGGTCTTACTGTCAGAAGTTTTCAAGCCGCCCTAAGACATCTGACTTGGCTTAACGACTGCCATCTATCGACGGCAGCCGCCACCAACTGCTTAACGTTGTTATACTCAAATTATTTTATTTTATTTCGACAGAATCGTCGGCGTGAACTACCTGATAAAGTGGCATTACGATCGGGTGCTGCGTGAGAACGAAGCAAGGCTAACGGGCTTAAAGGACGAGAAGCGGAAAGTTCTGGAGGATATAAAGAACACAGAAAACTACCGGGTAACTACACTGCGATTTTGTTATATTATCTGTATATTGCTCTATATTTCATAATAGACATGTAACTATGTGTACGTATGTCTGATTTTGTATGTATATGTTACAGTCAAAACTCATAACTGGTGACAACCATTTTTGACTGCAAGAATCAGACAAAAGTGGTTTTGACCTAAACCCTCAGTTAATAACAGATTCTTGCAGTCAAAAGTGGCTTTGAGCGATGCCTTTAGTTAAAAACCGTTAACTGGAAAAATCGGTCAGAAGTGATTTCGCCTGATTTAATTTCAGACTATTGGTCAAAATTCATAAAAAGTTAAGGTTAAATGTATTAGGTACACATAAAAAATTAAATGTTAAAAAGGTGTTATTAAACTACATTAAGATTTAACGTTTATGTGCTTTATGCATACAAAAATCCAACAAGCATTGTGCGAGACCTGTGAACTGCAAACACGGAGATGCACGAGCTCTTATTATTGAATATTATAAATTATTCCCAATCAAAGCAGTTTTGACAAACATTGTAGTAACCGATACAATTTAGTCATAAACACTATTGACAATATTTTTGCAGTGAAAACTACTTTCGACTGCGAAAATCAGTGAAAACTGGTTGCCCGCGACTACGTCCGCGTGGGCTTTACTTGAGTAAAGTGTTTGCAAATAAGATAGGGGTACTTTTAGCACATGCGAAAGAGCTTTCATACTAACTTCGCAACCCCCTTTTACCCACTTAAGGGATGATTTTCGAAAAACTACTTTACACGTCTTTCATGACTTTCGATGACTTTCATGACCTTCTGTTGATTTTGATTCTCATTCGAATAACTTCAAAAACGACAAAGTGTCATACTAAGTTTGCACCCCCCTTGTTCCCCCTTAAGGGATGATTTTTTAAAAACTATTTTACACGTGTTTCATAATTTTAAATGGAGAACCTTCGTACCAAATTTCATTTGAATGACTTTAAAAACGGCAAAGTTTCATACTAACTTTGAACCCCCATTTTACCCCCTTAGGGCATGAATTTTCCAAAATCCTTTCTTAGTGCTCCTCTACGTTACAAAAGGCACCCCTGTGCAAAATTTCAAGTTTCTAACCCTTATAGTTTAGGCCACAGAACAAAGTTCTGTGGTTTAGGCCCTGCGTTGATATGTCAGTCAGTCAGCTTCTCCTTTTATATATATAGATTACTAGCTGTTGCCCGCGACTTCGTCCGCGTGGGCTTTAGTTAAAAAAAGTATTTGCAAATAAGTCACGTATTCTTTTAGCGCATGTGAAATAATTAAAACAAAAAAAATTGTGTAATCATTAACATTCATATTATTACATAGTTACATTTAATTTTAGTAATTTACAGTAATTTACATTTTATTGAAATAATTTAGAAAATCAGATAACTTACATATTAACGTTGCTTCCCCTTTTACCCCCTTAGGGATGATTATAAAAAAATAACTCGAGTTTCGTGACTTTCAATAAGGAACCTTCATACTGGATTTCATTCGAATAACTTCAATAACGGCAAACATTCATACTAACGTTGCACCCCCGTTGTACTCCCGTAGGGGGTGAATTTGCGAAAATCCTTTCTTAGTGGCCCCTAACGTTATAAAAGGAACCCCTGTGCAAAATTTCAAGTTTCTAACCCTTATAGCTTAGACCCTGTGCTGTTATGTCCGTAATTAAGTTAGTCAGCTTCTCCCTAAATTAATTGCACCCGTCCTTTATCCCCTTAGTGGCTGAATTCATAAAAAGGGAAATCGAAAATAATCATTATTAGGAACTTATAACCCAAATACCACTTTTTATCGAGATAACTTTGAAAATCACAGAACTTTCATACTAACTTTGCGCCCCCCTTTTACCCTCTTAAGGGATGATTTTTTTTATTTACACGGGTTTTATGACTTTCAATGAGGAACCTTCATATCGAATTTCATTCGAATAACTTCACAAACGGCAAAGTTTCATACTAACTTTGTACCCACTTTTAACCCCCTTGGGGGTTAATTCACAAAAAAATATCGGAAATACTCCTTATTAAAAACTTATAATCCAAATACAACTTTTTATTGAGATAACTTTGAAAATCAGAGAACTTACATACTAACTTTGCACCCCCCTATTACCCCTTTAGGGGATGATTTTTGGAAAAAAATATTACACGTGTTTCATGAATTTTAATGAAAAACTTGCATATTCAATTTCATTCTTATAACTTCAAAAACGACAAAGCTTCATACTAACTTTGCCCCCTCGTTTTACCCCCTTAGGGGGTGAATTTTCAAAAATCCTTTCTTAGTGCTCCCCTACGTTATAAAAGAAACCCTTGTGCAAAGTTTCAAGTTTCTAACCCTTATAGTTTGGGCCCTGCGTTGATATGTCAGTCAGTCAGTCAGCTTCTCCTTTTATATACATAGATAGATAAGTAAAGTACTAAAGTAAATAAAAGTATTGAAATATTGATATTTATTTACAACATTACAATGTTATTTCTATAAGTTACCTATTATAATGAAATTATGTGTATCCAAATCCGATTTTGTTTTTCAGTATTAAGTTACTAACAAAATTCGATATTTTTAACACATCAGCATGTTGGGCAACCAAATGAATTCCTTCCTCTAATGTTTATTTAATGTCTATTAAGCGATCAAATTTCGGATGACTTCGACTTCCGAATTTGTTGAGTCGAGTAGTAACTAATTGGGTATTTGACAAAATGTCAAATGAGTTACTTTTAAAACAGAATTTTGTATGAAAATACTTGCTTGTGACGTCACAGTTCAGAACACATTTTTTTTATGCTTCATCTATTTAAAAATGGTAATAATTATTAAATGATTAAAAAAATACATTTTCCGAAACATTTTGTAATTTTTGTTTTAATCGACCATCTCAAATAATTTATTGTTGATGGTGTCAAATACCGTAATGTTAGTAATAACAAGGAGTATTTAATACTTCTTGGTAATAAGATTTAAATAGAAATCAAAGTACAGCTTGTCCAGAAAGCGTAGAATTTAAAGAGTACGGTTTTGCTCAGACTTTTTGTCTGTGTTTGTTAAAAGCTTGCGCTTACAAGCATTAGATAAATTAAAACTTGAGCTATTACGTAAAATAAGGTATTTTGCTTCAATAAATATAGTAAATGTTTTGACTTCTCAATAAAACAATTAGTAAACTTTTACTTCCGGTTTCTAGTTTCTTTGGACAAACTGTAATAATGACGGATCTTAAAATTACTTATTATTAATTTTATTTGAAGACCCTGCAGTGGGACGTTTTTAAGCTACATGAAAAACTCAGAATATTATTCTGAGATAAAAAAGGCAGGTTTGTGAAGGGAGACAATGTGTCTAGATTTTTTTGGTTTTTTATTAACTTATTCTATTCCAGGTGGCCAAGGAGCTGTTGGACAAGTTCGACAACTCTGACGAGGAAACTGCGGATAATGTCCCACTTGTCCGCGGAGCCCATGGTCCCTCTATGGCTTAAGATAACGCTCCTTTAAGGTGCTCATGTAAAACGCAAGACTCCCTACTTGAAGCGATTTTTGCTCCCTGCCCTAAGTGGGACGAAATAACCACTATTTTGACCCCATATGCGGACAGTGCAAAATGAATTTAAAAAAAAAGCATTTATTTTACATCATTCTGCTGTACACGGGTAGAGTAAACGGTAGAGTAGAGCGGTAGAGTAGAGTGGTAGAGTACTAACTATCCTACTAATCATATATACCAATGCTGTTTACATTGGTAGAGTTAGTAGGATAGTTAGTACTCTACCGCTCTACTCTACCGTTTACTCTACCCGTGTACAGCAGACTTTATAGTTATGTACAAGTATCTACCATTTTTTTTTATTCTTTTAAGTAGTAAGATGTAAGACGATTTTAAGTAAGACGTAGTAAGACTAGTAAGTAATAGGGAATGGATGAAAATATCAGAAGTGCTTGATATTTTTTTTTGCTGATAGGAATAACCTTCCTTAACGCGGGAAAAAAGTTTAAATTTTTTTGGCCCCGTAGTTAATTTTTAAATATACTTAATATTTTTCCATTCGTAGTTCTGGGCTTAGTACGGCATATCAGACATATTCCTTAGTCGGCTACGTATAAAAAAAATCCACCTTGAAAAGCTGTCATAGTCACCAGTTTTTTTTTTCATACGTAGTGGACCAAGGAATATGTCTGATATGCCGTACTGAGCCCAGAACTACGAATGGAAAAATATTAAGATTATTTAAAAATTAACTACGAAGCCAAAAAAATTGAAACTTTTTTCTCGCGCTAAGGAAGGTTATTCCTATCACCAAAAAAAATATCAAGCACTTCTGATATTTTCATCCATTCCCTATTGGCCCCACCAGTACCCCGAAAATTTTTGACGGCCTATGCACCAAACATCCTATAGTGCTAACGGTTGTAATTCATCACACGGTATCCGAGAGTGCAATTACGTAAGTCCTCCACTGTATGGAGTTGTCTGATTTAGCTGTTCCGAACTGTGAAATATAAACATATTTTGACACTTTGGAGTTGTCTAAATGCTTAGTCCGATAAGCCTAGTTCGCACTGGGCTAGTAATTTAGTTGAGTAGCCAGTAATTTAGTGGCTAAACGTGTGCGAACCAGGAAAAATTAGTCGAGTAGTTTAGTGAATGATTTAGTCGAGTCAATCCATTTTACTCTATTTTTTCGGTCGAGTGGCGCCCCCACCACGTGTCCGTGCTCACTGGTTCATCGGCTAAACAAATCCGAACGAACCTGTTGATTAGTCGAGTTCATTAGTGGCCGTAGCGACTAAATTACTCCCTACTCGACTAAATTACTAGGCTAGAGAGTGGAAAGTTACGTAATACAAGGGCTGACCTATCCTATTCGCATCATAAACTCTCGCCTGTTTCCCGGAGAGGTGGCCCGAGACCAGTATTTGGCACTTGCCACGATCCTGATAGATCCCTTTCAAAAAAATAACTGAATTGAGTAATTTCAAATTGACTAATCGTAGTATCATTCCACACTTTGCAATGGTAACACCTCTGAAAATTGGCTTTGAATGACATATGATATTTAATATCATCATCAACCCATTATGTCCCCACCGAGGGGCACGGGTCTCTTCCCTGAGGAAGGTATAAGCCATACACCACGGGGGCCAAGTCCGGATTGGTGGAGGCTTGTAAGACTAGTGGCTGGTCTTACTGTCAGAAGTTTTCAAGCCGCCTTGAGGCCTCTGACTTGGCTTAACGACTGGCAACTATCGACGGCAGCCGGCACCAACTGTTCTGAAATTAATTTAAAGCAATAATATTCGCTAAGCGAATCTTTCTATTATCCGCACCGCAATTAACTAGCATTTTTTTTTTGTTTAATATGTAAAAAAAATCATAAACCTCGTTCAACCCAACTTTCAGAGGCGTTTCGATTTTTTTTCATGAGAAGTTTTTTCACTGACCTTATGTTTAATTTTAAAATGAAGTAGATCTATTATTATTTGTAACTATTGTAAATACATAGGAGAGTACCCATTGGGATTTATGACGTTAAATTTTTGCACAAACGTATTCCAAAAGAACACCTACCTATCAAACGCCGCGACAGTTTAGTGTAATGTATAGTTCCTTACAAGCTTCTACACTAAAAACTACTGTAAAATTCTTATCTTGCCCTGTACAAAAAAAAGGTGAATTTGCTTAGCCCAGGTCCTCACAATACATA
The DNA here is from genome assembly GCA_947310845.1 of Yponomeuta plumbellus. Taxonomy (NCBI): domain Eukaryota; kingdom Metazoa; phylum Arthropoda; class Insecta; order Lepidoptera; family Yponomeutidae; genus Yponomeuta; species Yponomeuta plumbellus. Next base: position 6,320,379 of record OX371218.1, read on the forward strand.
ATGGGATTTTTTTTTATTATTATTAATCATAATCATACATCATGCAAATAATATTCATAATTTGTTGAATTGAATTCTAAAAGGCTGGCCGCATACTTTCGTTTTCCGTTTTCGATTCCTAATGCGTTAAGTCGGGAACACAGTCATTATTGACACGCGACGCGACCCGACGTGGCGCGGGTTGAGTCAAATCAAAGCTGCTATTTTCTACGATCAGCAAAGGTAGTACGAGGACACGAGTCGCGCGCGACAACGTCAAAAGTCGCGACTTTCCAGTACATTAACTGTCAAATTCTCGCGACTTTTGACGTTGTCGCGCGCGACTCGCGTTCTCGTACTACCTTTGCAGAATCATTTTGGGCATCGCGTGTTTGGCAATGTGCACGATGCACAACGGGGTGTCGATACGTGGTGTCGCGTCGCGTTTCACTAGTCTGTTGGAGCTTTTACTTTTTTCTTCATTCGGAATATAGCTCCCAGTGCGATAGTGCTAGCAAAGTAGCAACGCGCCGGCTGACAATCGAAACGTAAGTGTAGATTTTAGTACGGAAAAAAACGTGTGTATGCAGTAGTCAATGCGTTTAAAATAGATTTAAAGCATTCGAGACCCCGAATACGGAATACGAATGCGGAATACGCATATATGCGGCCGCCCTAAGGATTAGTACAGTCGACAGCACGTCAACCTTCACATTTTAGTTGCAAAGTCGCCCGTGACGCAACGGACTAGAGTGCATGGGTGTATACCATGATGTGCTGTCGACTGTACTCATAATTTTATTGTCTTAAATATTGTCCAACAAGAAGTGATTTACAAAATAAAAAAATATCTTTTAGTATGACATATTTTTTTCTATTATTATTGTATTTAATGTCTTTAATGTATTGTATTGTATATTGTTATAATGTCTATATGTTATTGTTCCTTTTATTAATTGTTAGGTTGTAAAAATAGCTAGGTAGGTATCACGAATGTTTGAGGTGCACTTCTTAAAATAAAGTACTGAGGAACGATTTCTGAATTGAGAATTTGCACTAAAGTACCTACCTAAATACTGTAACGTCCTGTCACGCTCTTTCCTAAAGTAATTTGACGAGACAGCACTAGAGTTACGTAGTTACTTAGCGAAATTCTCAATTCAGACGTCGGCCGTTAGTTTACAACAAAATATGATTTTTAGGGTTCCGTGTCTCAAATGGAAAAAAACGGAACCCTTTTAGTATCACTTTGTTGTCTACGGTCCGTTTGTCTGTCAAGCAAGACCCGCGTGGAACGCGTTGAGGTATCGAGTTTAACCATTTAAGCCCGCTGGCTACACCGACTATAATCCATTTAACCCCGAGTTAAACATAATTTTGACAGTGTCGCCATACTTTATCTGTCAAAATTCCCAAAACAAAAAAAAACAAAATTCTCAAAACACTCCCTCATCGCCTTGGTGGCGAGGGCCTGGGAAGCCTTGACTTCCAGACCCCCACCGGCGAATGCCCGCCTACGCGGCAGGACTCTCACTCCCCTCCCGAGCACGGGTAGGGGTCTGAGCCCTTAGTGCGAGTTTTTTCATTCACTTTCGATAGCGAGAGCGTTTGCATTTTGTATAGGAGTGACAGAGAGACAACTAGGTGGCGCGCTTTGTCACTCCTATAGAATATGAGTTGACGTTAACGCGATCGAGTAGTTTAAAAAACTCGCACTAAGCACACTGAGGACGACCGTGAGTGCCCGGTCATCCTCGTCCGACGACGGGGTGATGAGCGGTGCAATGCGGGCGAGGGCGCCCCCGCGCGATTTGTTCCCAATTTTATAATGGTACGGAACCCTTCGTGCGCGAGTCTCAGTCGCACTTGGCCGGTTTTTTTCTTAAATGAGACCGTACTTTATTATGATAATCATCATAATAATTATGCCTTTGCATCCGTTACGGGCGATTAAGCAGTGCCAGAGCTTTTCAATTTTTCGAATGACTACCAGTGCAGTGGAAGGAGTGTAAACTGGTGCGATTAAAAAAAGGGCCCTACTGCATGCAGAATGACTAAAAAACTGCGATTCGAGAGCGAGAGGCCCGACCCAGGCCCTACTGCATGCAATGCAGGGCATAATATAAAGAAGATGGAGTCGGGTGGGTACGGATGTGGCGCCTTCTGGCTTCCCGCCATTCGCCAGTGCGGAGCCACTATTCGTCGCAGGTGTTGAGGCACTGCCGAACTTCCTTTCATCAGGCGTGTCTGTGCTCAAGAAAAGTTTTTTCAAAGGTTACGTGGAGAAAATAATGACGCGGCGCGTAACCTTAGCCAACAAAATAGTTCAAATTGAAGACGATAATGCAATTATGTTTAATAACATTAAAAATAGGATGGAATAGCAACGCAACTATAATACCTACTATGTTGGACATACTCACCCGAATGAATATTTTCTAATATATCTATCTAACATATAACATTCTCGTGTCACCTTGTTAGTGCGCATACTCCTCCGAAACGGCTTGACCGATTTTAATGAAATTTTATATTACATTTTTGTTTTTTTGTTAGGTTGTTACTTATTTTTCATACCCCTATCTGGCATCTCTTAAAGTCAACAGCACATCAACCTTCTATTTTAGTTGCAAAGTCGCCCGTAATGCAACTGAGAAAAGTGCATCGTGCTGTCGCCTGTACGTCTTTTTCATTAATTTACGAACGCACTTCTAATTTTTATTATTAAATCTTTATTTTACAGGGCCTGTACGAAACTTTAGCCCTAACTGATGTTCGGGAAACATTGTTACAAAAAAATCGAACTTTACGCCATGATGGCTGAAAACGGAATCCCCACGCACTTCTAATCTAGTAATGACATTGACAGTTGTGTTGGATGGGTTTTTCCGGTTCTGTGCAGTGTTACCAGATGAGACGATTTATCGCCACTTGGGCTATAACGGAAGAAAAATCTGGGACGAAAAAATAACAGTCAGCGACTAGGCAGCAATAAGGATTATTGACGTTTTGAACCAAGAATGCAATTTTATAGATACAAAAAAACAAAATATTTTCTGTAGTAAAAAAGTATCGAAATTGGATAAAAAAATTACGAATTTACAGCTATTTTATTACGGGTATGATTTAAGCTATCATCAATTTATTAAGTTTTGAATGTTTTAAATAATAAGGTTTGTCCATAAAATATAGATCTGTCATCAAAGTGTAGTCGCCAAACAATATAAAACCATTTCATAATAAATCACATATAATCATCGGGATATATTATCAAGTATCAAATAAACAGGTTTGTACTTATTTTAATAGGTTTGTCCTGATAACTGTATAATCAAATTAAGGAAAAACGGTCAGTAACAAAATGAAAATGATGTCGTCATCGGACGATTCCAATGCCGGCACTTTCTCCACTAGCGATTTCTCAACGAGCGATGATAACGTTATTGGAGGAGTTGCATCATCTTCACCGCAACTGATGCCATGATAATATAAAGAAACTATTGGGAAATCAACTAAAACCAGAAACCCTAACAATAATCACATAAAATGCACTTGCAACAAGGCGAATGAAGAAACCGCCACCTCTCGTACGACCCATCGCTGCGCATGATTAGGTCAATTTTCATAGCGCACCAATTTGGCTCCGCCCCTTTGAACATTTTTTCATAAAATTAATGAACTGAACTATTAAATTGGTAAAGAATAGTATTATTTGGAGAATTGATCGAAATAATTTGTAACTACTGTTCTGATGACAAAATAACAAATAAAAAAAAAATCTCAATCTGCGGACGATAATCGATTTATTTGATGACAGATCTACTGTTCTGAGTACGGAGCTGTTATTTTTGGAATAAACCTATTATTTTGAGAACATTTTTTTTTCAATGGATGAACTACGACTTTGTAGATAATCCATCTCTTTTTCTACGTACATATTGATATTAATTTGGTAATTTGTACCTGGCGACACTTTTTATTTTTCTGTGAATGAGAATATTTCGTGGCGATAGATCTATTAATTAGATGATACAAGTTGATGACAAATATAAACTTTGATGACACAAAATATAGTTCCCTTTTATTGCACATTTATGCAAGAAAAACGAGTGCGAGCTGACGCCATACGTCACGGGGTCCGATGACTGCGCTCTTGGTTTCCACGCAGATAGCATCTCAGTTTGAGTGAAAGGATGTGTGCGCGTGTCGTTTTTAAGGTTATGCGCATTACAATGTTGCAATAGTACCTACCTCATATTAGATCAGAACTGTTTATTATTATTTTTTCGGGTTACACACGGCGTATAATGTGAAAATAAATATTCAACGTCCAAACATACGGACATCTGATTTAGATTGAAGAGTTTTGTTCTCCATCTATGAAAAATTAAATCAGACCTGAATGGTCAGAATGAATCAGAATGGTACGTTAGAATATCACTGGAATTCTGGAGATGATTCGAAGTTTCTATTTGCACGTAAAATTAAGGTTTAGTATGTACTTTAAGAACACTAGTAAAGTCGACTACTAAGGCCCACTTGCGTCAGGCCGGGTTAGCTCATTTAACTCGAGTTAACGGGTTACCGATAATTTTGACAGATAAAGTATGTCGAAACTGTCAAAATTCTGTTTAACTCGGGGTTAAATGGATTTTAGTCGGTGGTGCTTATGCTGAATTTTGGCCAAGACCTTGTTTTCTGAATTACGGTAACCTAAAAGTCCGATTCTTAAGTACACGCAGAGAAGCGTTCAATGATTAGCTGGGAGTGTTTTAAAACAACCCAACATCATTAAAAAAGTCGTAGGTTTGATATCTTTTGTGCTTCATCCACCCTAGTACTCGCAATAAGGATAATTTTATTTAACATGACAAAAACTAACGTACCTAAAAGTCCAATATTTTAAAGTCTTAATGATCGTCATTGATACCATCTCAAATTTTTGTTCGGCGACTTTTAAGCGACTTGGAAAATCAGAAAAAAAATTGTATTTTCTGCGAAACTATATTTTTGATGGATCTACAATAACACTTATAGAAGGTATTTTCCCATTTTTAGACTAATTTGAAAGAAAAAGCTATTTTACTGGGGCAATTTTGGGTTGCATGCAATGATGCATCATGCAACGCTGAGAATGAAAATTGAAGCGATTTGGGCTGCAATAACGGAGGCGATATTTGGCGACTGTTTTATCGGGGACTTTCGCCATCGAGCATCCGGCAACACTGATATTTCGCACGCATACCGTTTTCGCATGTTTGTCGATCTTGTCGGCTTCAATTTATTTTAATTATCGCTCAATACGATAACAATTGCGCGCTACGACCTGTCTGCCACGCCTCTGTGAGCGTTAATAAACCGTAATCTGGCTTCTCGAAGAACATTCTACGTCATTGACGGAGTTATTTCGCTCGTAGTTTTCGGGCTCTACTGACGTGCGTGCTGCATGTCCAAAATGTTTGTTCTGTTCGGGCCTTTGACGATCGCTCTGCTAAAATAATTTCCTGACTAATCTAAGCATCCACCTAAGAGACTTTGGTGAAGATACCAATTGCAATTTCATAGATAAATTCGCAAGTTAGCAGTGGGCCTATCTCCTGAATAACTTCAGTGATGAATAACTTCCTGGTGAATAATTTCTCTGTGATGATCACGCGGAGCCTTCGTGAGAGTGAGTATGATAGTTATAATTTTGTCTTAGATAACGAATATAAAAAAGGGAAGATAATAATAGCCTGACCTTGCTAAGTTAGCACATCGCATTGATTTACTATCTATGTTAAAAACTTAACAAAAACAATCCAAACATAAAAAAATCAAGAAGTAGGAGATGTAATTATTCTATTCTAAGTAAATTGATATGATGGGATGATCATGTGAAGGATCTATAGGTATTCCAGGAAGGTACTTGACATGCCATTCTTGAACTGCAATTTTTTGTTGAGTAGTCCTGTCTAGTGCCAGTTTATTTATTAACATGTTGGGTGCTAAATAGAATTTTAATAATGCGGTTTCATTCCTATTTTGTTTGAAAATGTTCCAAACATTTTCAAACAAAAAAGGAATTAAACCTTATTGACTTATGTCAGGCTCGACTCAAGATTGCCTTGTGAATAATATTTTAGTCAGAATGTTATTAAAGATGGAGATTGGTTCTTGTAATTTTTTTTATTTATTATTGTTTAAGTGGATGTGACCGCTTTTCCTAATTGATAATAAAAGTGTCGAAGAATTTTTACTTCAATTTTTCCACGCAAAACTATGACAGAAACATGTACCTACAGTACCTAAGTAGAACTTGCACCAATTCATCATACAAAAGTCGATTTAAATGTGTAAATCGACTTTTGTATGAAGATTGTGAAGAATGTAATTCAAGAAGTGGTACAAGTCTGCCGTAACACAACTATTCAGACAACTTTCAATTCATCAGCTTTCTGAGTAGCTAGGGAAAGGCTCCAAATGGTAGGGTGAGTGAAAGGGTTTCCTGACTTAGACCAGGTTACGTAACTGATCTATGTTGAGGCAACTGCCCTGCTAAAATATCGGAGCAGCTTCCTTGACAATCATGACAATGAATACACTAGAATATTTTTGAAAACTACAGTGGACGGACCCAAAGCCCTGCTCCTACTACCGAATAACCAGCTCCAAAAATGGCTTATGACGCAAACAGAATACTAGCATTTCTGGGAGAACAGAACCCAAATCTAGACAAGCTACAAAGGCTAAATGTTATTTAAGTTATATTATGTTTTTTTTTATTGTGCATTATAGTGTAACAACAAAGGCTCTAACGTAGCAGTTCTGACAGGCCACCACTTTCTTTCTACACCATGGGACTTGTAGTAATGGAAAGGAAACACCCACCCACATGATCATTCACTGTGAGAGTGGGGAAAAGAAAATAACATAATGAGGAAGCTGGGATCCCTTCAGGAAGCTTCCAGAGACTCTAGAGAACTTTGGTTTCCTGGAAGACAAAGACAGTTTGGACTTACATGCTGCATGCATGCATTTTTAATCTAAATTTAAAATGTTTTATTGAGCAGAACAAAACTTAACAACATTATAAAGTTTCTCTGAACCCTAAACTAAATTAAATTGTATCTTGGTGCTTAGTGATCCATTCAGGGTGAACTTAAATATTCGCAACATAATATTTGTACAGTAATAAATATAAAAATTACACTTGCACACAGCAAACTACTGTATGGCTCAAATCCTGTAAGATAAAATAAACATATTATGACTCAACTGTGAGGCTAAGTGCACAAATCTGAGGTCTATCTAATTACATCTACATTCATTAATCTGGGCACACCTTCACCGTTCGGGACTCCACACACGGCGGCTATAAGGTAAAGATGTATATTATAGCACGATATATCTCATTACATCTTTCCATAGAAATCGTCAGGAGACCACACACGACAGCTATAATATACATCTTTACATCTTCGTATCTTAAAGGTACTGAGCGATACGAAGATGTATATTTACCTTTCGATACACCTTAATATATCTCAATATCTTTTCGTATATTACGATACATCTCTCTTTGAACAGGGTGTTCAAAAAGTTTCTTGGTGATTCAAAAACTTTTTTATATTCTTTAATATAATTCAAGTTTAATAACGGTGTATCGCTCGTAGCCGGGGCTGCCTGAGTGATCTTGAACGATCACTAAGGTTAAGCAACATACGGCGCGTTCAGTCCATGGATGGGTCACCGTCTATGACTAACGCTAGTGGCATTTTTTCCGAGCGATTCCGTGCTTCGCAAGGTACGTTAAGCAGTTGGTGCCGGCTGCCGTCGATAGATGGCAGTCGTTAAGCCAAGTCAGAGGCCTTTAGGGGCGGCTTGAAAACTTCTGACAGTAAGACCAGCCACTAGTCTTACAAGCCTCCACCAATCCGGACTTGGCCCCCGTGGTGGAGTATGGCCTATACCTTCCTCAGGGAAGAGACCCGTGCCCCTCGGTGGGGATATAATGGGTTGGTGATGAACGGTGTACGCTAAAAACAACGCTGGCAGGATAGCCATAACTATCCTGCAGCATCAGCTGAGGGTGCGACCCATTATTAGATAGGCTGTACTTGTAATGTTAATACAGCATGTTATCTACTAACGGTTGTATTCATAAAAATTTTGCACTTCTTAAAAGAGGCTTATAAAGGGTCTATAGAACGTTTGCTAAAAATCTCTATTCATAAACGTAAGTTAGTGCCTAAAACGTTCATTAGCTATTTAACAAAGGTTTGCTAAGCTAACAACCGCAGTCCCCTTGTTTATCTCTCTTATAGTCCATAGTGTCCATAACATACTTATTATAACCTCAAAACGAGAAATTGACATTAGTGTTTTCGGAGTGTCGTGTTTATTTACACATTAAAAATGAATGTTTTGCGCGCAATATATTCAATTGGCCGCTTGCAAGAAGCGGAAAAGTCGCAAAGGCGGAGAAAATTTTATAATAAAGAATAAACCCCTATGTATTGCGAGATCTCACGTTTTGAAAAATGCTAGGTAGGTACAGATTCTGTAAAGATACAATTCGGGAGATAAATAATCTGGTGGAAGACGAGCTCATGGTGGATGGTGATGGTGGGAGGTGCTGGCGTTTCACCAGATCTCCAAGTCCTGATCGCCATCCGTTGTTGGGGACACGTGAAGTAAGTCACATTCATTTCTTATAATCTCCTGTAATTCTGTAATATCTTCTAAATTGTCTGTTTAAAAGCAAGTAAAGCATTTCTATGGAAGTAAAGTAGGTATTTCCAGTGTCTTAATATAATAAATTGTTTCAGGTTCAAGACGATGTTGGGGAACTATACGGGGTTAGCCAGCCCACAGTCAGTCGTATTTGCGCCAAGGTGGCACGTGCTATTGCGGCCAAAGCTCCAACTTTCATCAAGATGCCAGCTTCCTTAGAAGAGGAAGAGTCAGTGATGGCGAAATTCCGACAAATGAAGAATTTTCCTGGTGTGATAGGGGCGATTGATTGCACACACATAAAAGGGAAAAAAACAGGTGGAGAGCAAGCTCAATACCTATTATATAAATAGAAAAGGGTATTATTCCTTGAATGTCCAGGTACCTAAATACTTCAGTACATAACTGATTAATTTACTCATACTCGTATGTATACCTATATGTCATGAACATTGTGGCTAGATGAAGGAGGAGTACTCACGATAGCCGTATCTTCAATGAAAGTAATATAAAGAAACGCTTTGAAGATATCCAAAATGGCCAAAATAAAGGTCTAAAATAGGGGCCGACTACTGGGAGACTCGGGCTACCCTCTAATGCCAACCTGTTCACACCACTGCTGAACCCCATGAAATAAGAGTAAAGTAAAAAAAAAAAATTTTACGCCAGACTATAATCTGTCTCTGTCCCTAAATTTCATCCAGATCCGTTCAGCCGTTTTTACGTGAAAGAGTAACAAAGATCCAAACATAAATCTACAAATTCTCGCAAACTTATAATATTAGTAGGATTAAACACTAACTCAGTTTTCAATTTCTGGCTAGTTTTTTTACTGTTATTTTTACTAATGTAAAATAAAACTTCTATGCATTTTTCAAGTTTTTTATTTTCATCATCATCAACCCATTATGTCCCCACCAAGGGGCACGGGTCTCTTCCCTAAGGAAGATATAGGCCATACTCCACCACGGGGGGCCAAGTCCGGATTGGTAGAGGCTTGTAAGACTAGTGGCTGGTCTTACTGTCAGAAGTTTTCAAGCCGCGCCCTAAGGGTTGGCTTGGCTTAACGACTGCCATCTATCGACGGCAGCCGGCACCAACTGCTTAACGTGCCTTGCGAAGCACGGAACCGCTCGGAAAAATGCCACTAGCGTTAGTCATAGATGGTGACCCATCCATGGACTGAAAGCGCCGTATGTTGCTTAACCTTAGTGATCGTTTAAGATCACTTAGGCAGCCCAGGCTACGAGCGAGTTTTTTATTGACATGAATGAATTCTTATCATACAAAGATATTATTATTATTTGCTGTTCTGCATCTCTTTCTTTAACCAATGGCGAGCATTCGGTAAAAATGAAACTACATATGAAGGGACCAGTGGCAGAAGTCCCTAAGTCCCTAGTGGAGTAATGGGACTTAGGGACTTCTGGGCCAGATGCAGAAGTCCCTAAATCCCTAGTCAAGTTGTGGGACTTAGGGACTTCTGCCACTGGTCCCTTCATATCCTACATACTTTTTGGTTCCAGTCCAGCAAAAAAATATTTGGCGCGTCAATTAGTTTTCAGTTGTCAATGTCGAAATCGTTGATTGAGTAGAACCAATGAGGAACGGTCGAAATACTGTCTTTGGTTTATACCACAGACTCTCTTGTTTACGAAAATAACGATATTTGCCAAGTTTTCATTCATTTCTTCCCATAATCTGTGGAAATCGTTCACTTCACTCCACTATAGACGTCCGCTAGTTAATGTACGGTTATCGTGCGTTTATGAATAGATATTTTTAACGAACACTTTAGCAGCATGTTAGGGCTTATTAAACAAGTTAACTAACTTTATAAGCAACTTTCGTGAGTTTTTATGAATACAACTAACATGATACTATCTCCTTGCTATCTGGTAATAAATTATTTTCATTTCATTTCAAATCTAGTAATAAGTAACTCGACAGATCTATAACAACACCCTGTATAACATCTTAGCAGCCGGGAAGTGCGTCCATCGAGACGTATGCCAACGAAATGTAGCGAAATATATATTACGTTACCTGTTCCGTGTGTGATACTTTAATAGGTATAATGTAAAGCTATAGTTACATCCCGGGATGTAATGTACATTAATGTATATTATAGCTGCCGTGTGTGAAGTCCCTTATTGAGTAAAATATTGTTTACCAAAAACACAAGAATCTTTTCTCGTTTCTAGTTTGTAAACAAGTGGATAGCATTCTGTGTAGTTAATCAGTTGGTAGCTATCACACTAAAAGTCAACAACTCAAATTATTATCAATAGCGCAAAGATTGTTGTTGTAGTATTACCACTAAAATCTTTCTTTGGTGGTCCATCCATGTAGAAATAATCCCAATATTTTGCAAAGGTAGCATAAAGAGTTTGTATTTCAATTTAGTTAGTATTTTATTATTTTTTATTATATTTCGTTTAGCATTTTATTATATTTCTCTAATTTTTCTGTTAATGACATCATCAGAGATTAAAGAGATTCAGAGTCTTTGCCTACATACAAAAAAAAAAATTTTTTTTGTAAGGCAAAGGATTCATGAATCTGTGGTTGCTGACGTCATAGGAAAGTCATTTAAGGTCAAGCCTTTTTACTGAATATTGTAGAAAATATCGACTTATATTACATAACTGATAAATACAAATTGTTCTGAAAGCATCATTCTCGCATTGGTTTTGAGATTTCCGTTCATGTTAAAAAGTGTAGAATGTTTAATATATAATACCTATAGACTTGATAGTACTTGAAGCGGCAATGAAACTGAATCGCATTGTCCATGCAGTTGTCACTGCTATGATGCGTTAACAGATTCTAGACCCAGGGTATTTGTAGGGCAAACGGGTTAAACGAGGGGGCGTAGAGGGAAGAGACCCGTGCCCCTCGGTGGGGACATAATGGGTTGATGATGACGATGATGATGATGAGGGAGCGTAGCTTCCACTGACCTTCAATCGATGCCCCTCGCAGGGCAGTACCACGTTTATGTTATGGTCTGTGCTAATTGCATCTATTAAGGCTGTTATTGCGAGCAAATATACTGATACACAGAACCGCTCGTAGCCCGGCTACCTGAGTGATCTTAAACGATCACGAAGGTTAAGCAACATAGGGCGCGTTCAGTGCATGGATGGGTAGCCGTCTGTGACTAACGCTAGTGGCATTTTTTCGAACGGTTTCGTGCTTCGCAAGGCACGTTTACACAGTTGGTTCCGGCTGCCGTCGATAGATGGCAGTCGTTAAGCCAAGTCAGAGGCCTTAGGGCGGCTTAAAAACTGCTGACAGTAAGGCCAGCCACTAGTCTTACAAGCCTCCACCAATCTGGGCAATCTCCACAAATCGAGCGACGAGCATATCGTCTTCACCGGCCTGTAATTTTTATTCCCACATCAATAGAAAAAAAAAAAATCTTGCCGATATGGTTGGTTACGTTAATAGACTTGTGAATGCCACGTCAAACTCCATGTCAGTGGGTTATTGGACCGTCTACTGATAATTGGCTGTTTCCACAAGTTCATCATCGCGCTTATGTAATCTATATATCTATCTATCTATATATATAAAAGAAGAAGCTGACTGACTGTCTGATATATCAACGCAGGGCCTAAACTATAACCCCCTTATTCATAAAAAAAATTAAGCATTGGTTAAGTAAACAACTGATTAAATGTCATGCTGTCCTTGACAGATGTCATTGAAATATAAAGGACAGCATGACATTTAATCAGTTGTTTACTTAACCAATGCTTAAATTTTTTTATGAATAAGGGGGTTAGGGTTAGAAACTTGAAATTTTGCCCAGTGGTTCCTTTTGTAACGTAGGGGAGCACTAAGAAAGGATTTTTGAAAATTCATCCTCTAAAGGGGTAAAATGGGGGTTCAAAGTTAGTATGAAACTTTGCGGTTTTTGAAGTTATTCGAATAAAATTTTGTACTTAGGTTCTTCATTTAAAGTTATGAACACATGTAAAATAGTTTTTTTAAAATCATCCCTTAAGGGGGAAAAAGGGGGGGGGGGCAAACTTAGTATGAAACTGTGCCGTTTTTGAAGTTAGTCGAATGAGATTCAATATGAAGGTCCTTCATTGAATGTCTTGAAACACATGTAAAATAGTTTTTCGAAAATCATATCTTAAGGGTATAAAAGGGGACGGCAATGTTAGTATGAAACTTAGCCGTTTTTGAAGTTATTCGAATGAAATTCAGCATAAAGGTTCTTCATTGAAAGTCATGAAAGACGTGTAAAGTAGTTTTAGTACGACTAACGCTAGTGGCATTTTCCCGAGCGGTTCCGTGCTTTGCAAGGCACGTTAAGCATTTGGTGCCGGCTGCCGTCGATTGATGGCAGTCGTTAAGCCAAGTCAGAGGCCTTAGGGCGGCTTGGAAACTTCTCTAACAGTAAGACCAGCCACTAGTCTTTCAAGCCTCCATCAATCCGGACTTGGCCCCCGTGGTGGAGTAAGGGCTACACCTTCGTCAGGGAAGACATCCGTCCCCTCGGTGGGGACAAAATGGGTTGATGATGATGATTTTGTCTATATTACATAAAATAAAGTGTAAAAAAGGTGGGTGGGTTAACGCTGACGGCATTCTCTGCCAGTCAACCCGCAGGAGGTACAGGAGAGGCAAAAATAGGGTTAAGCGTGCAAGAAAAGAAATTGATCTGATAAAAATACTTGTACCTAAATGATTTATGAGTATGGTGACATTAATCAATCATTCGCAGTAATTCTGTTGCCGAAATTTACGTGGGAAATTCTAATAGGCACTTTAGAAATTGGAAAACACTTTGTAAACATTTTTCAAACATAAATAATGCTGCTTTGTACTATGCAAAATTATTTCGCCTGCAATGAAATACTCCCAAACTGGGATGCCATGGTAACCAGGCTAAAACATCACATCACAAACATGTAAAAGCACCGCGACAGAGACCGTTCGTACAAATTAAATAGCCGTTTAATAGCCTGAAGTGGCTCAAGTGGACTCAAGAGGATAGCCTCAAGTGGCGCTCAAACCCACGACCTCTTTTTTGGTCAAGCATCTTAACGCATGCTATACCATCGAGCCAATCTGAGTCTCAGTCAGTAATCATTGATAATAAAGCGTCATCATCATCATCATTAACCCATTGTGTCCCCATCGAGGGGCACGGCTAGAGACCCGGAAGAGTCAGGGAAGAGTCCTTGAAGAAGGTTTAGACCATACTCCACCACGGGGGCCAAGTCCGGATTGGCCTCAAGCATCAATCATTGTGTGTTTTGTCTTTGAAATGAAGCTTCAGCAATTATAACAATCGACAATCATGCCACAATACTCATTTTCCAGGCCTGAAGAAGAAGAAAGCGCTCCAAGAGGCGCTGAATCGTGTGGCGGTGCGCCGCGGGAGCACCGGCGCCCAAGATGGTCGGCCCCAGCTGGATATGCAGAAGTGCCTCATCGTCAGCAAAGTCACACGCTACGAGTACGAGAAGTAAGTCTTGAATGAACAACAATCGCACAATACATCCGCTTGGTGGCGTGCCACTGATGACCTGCGCTGAAAATATTGGACCAGTTCGAAATGCAGAAGTGCCTCATCGTCAACAAGGTAACCTGCTGGTAGTACGAGAAGTAAGTCTTGAATAAACATCAATCACACAACACAGTTGCTCGGTGCCGTGCCACTGAATACCTTCGCTGAAAATGGTCGGCCCCAGCTCGTAATGCAGAAGTGCCTCATCGTCAACAAAGTCAGCCGCTACGAGTACGAGAAGTAAGTCTTGAATAAACACCAAACACAAAATACATCCGCTTGGTGGCGTGCCACTGAGGACCTGCGCTAAAGATGGTCTGCCCCAGTTCGTAATGCAGAAGTGCCTCATCGAAAGCAAAGCCACTAAAGTCTTGAATAAACAGCATCGACACAAATATACTTAGTCGCTTGAACTGCGCTAAAGGTAGGTGGCCGACGGTCGGTCGATATACAGAAATGCCTCATCAAGTCTAGACTTACCGAGGCTACCACATGCGTATAGTACAATAGTTCGTCTAGATGGTACCTCATCGTCTGTAAGTCTTGACTTACGGAGGCTACCACATCCAAATTATTACAGTAGCTCTTATCAGTACAATCGCTTAATCACGTCCCGCTTCTACAATATCTGCTTTAAATACCCTGTGTCGTGGGAACCAGAAGCAGCGGCATCACAAACACGTGAACATCCAAGACCTGGGAGTTTTTCAAGTTGGTCCATAAAGCAGATAAGTTAATAGTTAATAACCTGTATTTTAAACGATGGAATATTCATTCACTGTCCGTGGATTTTCTCCAAATAAGGGCTGACTTTTCAATAGTCAGATAACTTTTATCTGAGGAATAAAAATGGCGGTTTGACAGCATATGTATGAAAGTTATGTCAAACCGCCATTTTTATTCCTCAGATAAAAGTTATAATTGACTATTGAAAAATCAGCCCTAAATGAATTAAATTAAAATGGGCATTTTAAGACCCCTTGCCAGGATCTTTTAGCAAACCACCCACGAATAGATAGCACAAAAAGACAGCGATTGACCGCCCGAACATCGGCGCAGTGTGTATCGGCCATCCATCACTTTCCGTTTACATTTCCACTGGCCCCGTTTCTCTAGTTATCGCGCCGGTGTGAACATAACCTCCTTTATCGGCCCGCATACCAGTTGCGATCCAGTTCTCTTGACGACCTTTGGGACTGGATTGGACTGGTGTAGCCACTACTTGGAGCTTGAGATTGTTCAATCAATCTGCCCATATTTGTCCACTGCTGGACATAGGAGTCCTATTGGCACGCCACCTCTTCCTGTCTTCGGCCATCCTCATCTAGCCGCGGCCGGCGAGCTGGTGGTGGAGTACAAAGTTACTCTGCTCGAGTAACTTTGCACTCCATCGACCATCGGTTCCTCGGCAGATGTGAAGAAGAACATTTACATACAGGCCCATACATTGCCCCTTCTGACCCCACACTACGTTTTTTTTGTCCCCAGCCGGGATTCGAACCTGGGACCTCTCGCGTAGTAGGCAGATGAGCGAGGTCGTCTAAAACAAAGTCAAGTCAACCAAAACCAAGTGTACTCTAACATCTATATATATAAAAGGAGAAGCTGACTGACTGACTGACTGACATATCAACGCAGGGCCTAAACTATAAGGGTTAGAAACTTGAAATTTTGCACAGGGGTTCCTTTTTTAACGTAGGGGAGCACTAAGAAAGGATTTTTGAAAATTCATCCCCTAAGGGGGTAAAATGGGGGTTCAAAGTTAGTATGAAACTTTGCCGTTTTTGAAGTTATTCGAATGAAATTTGGTACGAAGGTTCTTCATTTAAAATTATGAAACACGTGTAAAATAGTTCTTTAAAAATCATCCCTTAAGAGGGTAAAAAGGGGCTGCAAACTTAGTATGAAACTTTGCCGT
Source organism: Yponomeuta plumbellus (assembly GCA_947310845.1). NCBI lineage: Eukaryota > Metazoa > Arthropoda > Insecta > Lepidoptera > Yponomeutidae > Yponomeuta > Yponomeuta plumbellus. Next base: position 6,336,521 of record OX371218.1, read on the forward strand.
TTCTGAAGTTATTCGAATAAGATTCAATATGAAGGGCCTTCATTAAAAAGTTATGAAAAACATGTAAAATAGTTTTTCGAAAATCATCCCTTAAGGGGGTAAAAAGGGGGGTGTAAAGTTAGTATGAAACTTGCCGTTTTTGAAGTTATTCGAATGAAATTCAGCATAAAGGTCCTTCATTGAAAGACATGAAAGACGTGTAAAGTAGTTTTTTAAAAATCATCCCTTAAGGGGGTAAGAGGGGGTTGCGAAGTTTATATGAAAGCTCTTTCGCATGCGCTAAAAGTATCCCTATCTTATTTGCAAACACTTTACTCAACTAAAGCCCACGCGGACGTAGTCGCGGGCAACAGCTAGTTATACATATAATGTATTAAGTTACTAGCTGACCCGGCAAACGTCACATTGCCTGTGTGACGCCATATTGACCAAGATAGCGTTTTTGCGGCTTATTTCAAAAGTGAAGTTTCGTTTGCCTTTTTTGGAAGATATACACGAAAGAATTAAAAAATACCACTTTCTGAGGACTCCATAAACACCAACAAAAAATATGATACCGGAAATCGGTCAAATAGCCTATTATGTAAGTCCCGCACTGTATGAAGGTATACGATTTAGCCTACTCCGAAGTGTTAAATAGATACCTACATATTTTGACACAATGGAGTTGTCTAAATGCTTAACCCGATAGAGTGGAAAGTTACGTAATAGACAAGCTGGTTACGGTGGCGAAAAGCATGAGGGTGGCTTTTGTCCTGCAGTGGGCGTCAAAATATGGTTGATGTTGATTATGAGGATGATATGACTGGTGGCAGTTCGTCACGACTTTGCGAGTATAGTTTTATAAGAGCGGAAAGTTTCTACATACTTATGTGTTTTTAATTTAAGATTTCTTGTACATCAGAAGTGTGTCAATACATCAAGTGCAGGCGTTTCCACGACGTAACAGAATGCCTGCTATCTAATCAGTGTTATGTTCAATTAAACCGCATTTAGTTATCGGGAAAACACGAGCGAGAAAGTCGGCTTAGCAGCGGTTACTTCCTTGGTGTTGGTGTCCTTACCCGTACATTCCAACCTAACATGTTTTTTAAGATTGGAAAACACAATAAAAATGGCAAAAATGTACTAAAGTTTCTCGTAACATTTCTCACCTCAGCGTTCAATGTTCATCATCAACCCATTATGGCACCAACTGCTTGTCGTGCCTTGCAAAGCACCAAAGCGCTCGGAAAAATGCCACTAGCGTTAGTCATAAACGGCCACCATCCATCACCTGAACGCGCTCTATATTGCTTTACATTCGTGATCGTTTTAAGATCAATCTGGCAGCCGGGGCTACGAGCGATTTAATGGTACCTACAATAAGTTAACTTCGTAATAACTTGCGAATTATTTTAGGGTTTTTAAAAACGGCCCGGGCGGTGACCCGGTAGCGAATATTATATTATAAAAAAAAATGATTTTCTTTTCTTTAGCTATTGTATTAAAACTATCAAAATTGCTTTGCGCTAAATCGCACAAGATAATCTGATAAAACGATCAAAAAATTTCTGCTTTACCCACAATTCCTCGTACACTATCAATAAATTGCTTGATCTACTGATTTTTAAGTATGCTTACAAATACGTACCTATGTCTTACAACTGTTAACACAATGTGTTAACAGTTGTCAGAATGTTGTTAAAAATAATGTATGTCACAGGTTAGATTAGTGATAACACTTTGTTAGCGCACGAGAAACTGGCGGTTAATATCTGCAACTGCGATTTGATTGCGAATTTTCAGCTCCATGTGTCATTTGTTAGTTAATAAGGCGGTTGGAAAAAAAAACGAACGCTGAATAGCTGAACCCGCAACCTTGGCTTCGGTAGCCCTGCGTCTAACCGGCAAACAAATGTGGCAGTCTTCTATTAGAGTTCCTGTCTGTTATTTATAGAGAGGTCAACATTTGTTTACGAGAATAATGAACTGCTCAATAATTAGCGGTTATCTATAAGACGCGATAACATTTAGGTCATGTGACCGAACAGTTCCGCGTATTAATGAAATCCGAGATAATAGTAAGGATTAATTTGTGCAATGCGATGTAATTTAAAAAGGTAATTATAGCGATGCTAGTAGTTTTCTTTGTAATTAATCAATCTATTTCTTGATGTGTCGCTTCGTTAATGGGATATCTGAAGTTCTTTTGAACTTGAAGAATTTACATTCTGTTTGATGCTCAAAGATGGTCAGAGTGGAGTTTTGTTTGCCACTGGCGCTTTCTCCACTACATTACTTTATAATGTACTTTATAATACGCAAAGGGCGCGAACTTTGTACCTGTATGCCAGGCCTCACAGCGTTTCGCATGCTACATCAACCACTCCCACTCTCAATGATGTAATTTGTTCGAAAAATCTAGAAGGGACGTGCCTTCTGTGTGGCGTGGTGCTCCGGCCTACTCATTACTGCCGATATCTAAAGCACAGCAGATTTGTCTAAAGTATTATACATTCTTATACAATATGCCTAACGAATTTTGCGAGCGAGTGCGATAATGCCAAGGCCTTAAATGCTGTTTGACCTACTTCCGAAAAGGAGGGCGTTCTCAATTCCGTGCATAATCATATTTTTTTACGTATATAGCGGCAGCCTTTAAAGGTCTTTCGTTTTGTTATTATTTTTAATTTTTTCTTCTTTGTATAAAGTTTCGAAGCCGCTGCGAAATGAAGCAGTTCATCTGTACATGTAAAAAAGTTTATTTACATTGAAATTACACGGGCACTGTGGAAATTATAATGTAGAAAAGGAGTTAACACTGACAGCGTCTCGGAAAACAACATTTAAACTTATAAATTCAGTACCTATGCAACAAAAGCTACGCACACGTTAATTAAAACCTAAATAAAAAAAAAACATTAAAAATACAAATTTTCACCGAGTGACCGGAAAAATCAAAACAATTTACCATAATTTTATAATTATCAATTTAATTATTTTGATTCTTTCGTGTTGTCTAAATGCTTAATGCGATAGAGTGGAAAGTTACATAATATAAGGGCAGGTTTAAGTGGTAGAGAGTCGCTGGGTGCGGGCGGCTCAAGACTGGAAGACCATGAACGAGGCCTATGTTCGAAATAAATACAGTCATGCCTGTTGTATACAACCATGACTGTATTTATTGTATTTACAGGGCATTAAACTGAAACATTCTATCAATACACAGTGAAATCAGACTCAATTCAAAACAATCATCATCATCAACCCACTATATCCCCACCGAGGGGCACGGGTCTCTTCCCTGAGGAAGGTATAGGCCATACTCCACCACGACGGCCAAGTCCGGATTGGTGGATTCAAAAATTCAAAACAATGTCAAAAAGTAATAAAAAAGTAAATAATATGTAATTGAGCAATGAGGTTCGAACACTTCAGCCTCTTTCTCGTCCACAGCAGGCCTGATTCACTTCGCGTGTCGGTATCGAACGCTGCTAGAGTCCCTTTTTCTTTAATTGATTTTGCGGAGTGAATCTTCTGTACCTGTACTATTATGTATTCTGTGTCCACAGGCACACTTTCAAGGACCTCTCGCCGGAGCGCCTAGAGCGGGTTCTGCGCAAGCGCGGGACGGACTACGACGCGCTATTGGCCAATCACAGGCAACAGAAAGACTTCGAGGTAGAAGTGGCGAGGAGGCTTCAGGACATGGGACTTGATGTACGGGTGGCTAGCAGGTAAGCGAAGCTGATCAGATCGAATATTCATACAAATTTCTTCATAAAACATATACATTCGGGCATATACATTCGAAGGAATCGCTCGTAACCTGGGCTGCCTGAGTGATCTTAAACGATCACTAAGGTTGAGCAACATATGGCGCGTTCAGTCCATGGATGGGTCACTGTCTATGACTAACGCTAGTGGCATTTTTCCGAGCGGTTCCGTGCTTCGCAAGGCACTTTAAGCAGTTGGTGCCGGCTGCCGTCGATAGATGGCAGTCGTTAAGCCAAGTCAGGCCTTAGGGCGGCTTGAAAACTTCTGACAGTAAAACCAGCCACTAGTCTTACAAACCTCCACCAATCTGGACTTGGCCCCCGTGGTGGAGGATGGTCTATACCTTCCTCAGGGAAGAGACCCGTGCCCCTCGGTGGGGACTTAATGGGTTGATGATGATGATGATGATGGTATCGAATTATAGTATTATATTGTTATTTATTAATGGTTAATTCACAAAATAATAATAATTATTAGTTTGTGCAATTAGCAGCTCATAACAAGAATAGCTGTTATCTTGCAACGATTTCACATTCACACTATCACAGGAAACCATTCAGCCGAAGCTAATCTCACTGATAAGACAGGCTCTGTAAACAAACAACTTCGAAATATTTTCACACTGCATTTCCATAGACAAATATTTCGTCTGTATAATTTAAAATTAAATGTTGTATATATGTAAACTGCTTTCTTCAATCAATAAATAAGTACATACATACATAAGCTCACGCCTGTATCCCAGAGGGGTAGGCAGAGACCAGGGACTGCCACCTGCCACGATGATGTCAAATCACTTTCGCTTCATAGACAGTAATTATTCGTTGCATGCACGCACGTCGGTTTCGGGTACTTTTTATCTTGCCCTTGGCTAATACTTACCCCTATTTGCTCCATTTAGATCCCCTAGGGGATCAAGCTAGGGGATCCTGGTGGGCTGAATGATTTGCTCGAAGTACGTCTACCGAATAAATAATTCAATTTATTTATATGAGCCAATTAAGCCGCGGTGACCGTACGATGCCGACTAAGCTGGTCACGCCTACTCCATCTAAAAAGCACTGTTCCACGCTCTGTATCATCAAAGCGGTCCCTTCCATCCATTTACAGTCCGTTTTTTAATTCAATGCAAAAAAAAAATGACGCGGTGTTACCGTTATAAAATATATAGGTTTACTCTGTAGACTTTTTTTACCGTGACTAGAAGACTTGTGTGACCAAAATCCTTATCACATCAAAGACAATAAAGTTTAATTCTTCATAAGAGCAAAGTTAAAAAAAAAAACACCTACGTAGCACAAATAATTTTTACTTAGAAGTAAAATGGGGTAATTTGGTTTTTGCGTACTAGCAACATTCAGACATTGGATTGTATTGAGGTGTCAACGTGACTGTTTTATTTTTTTGCATTGAACTAAAAAACAGACTTTAGTTTGAGTTATGATGCCACTCGCTGCTATATTATTTATGGGATACCGCCGTTTAGCCAAAGTATTTTTCGCCAAATTTTACTTCCCAATAAACTTATGGCATCAGTTTCATTTCCCAAATGAAACTTTAGCAAGTTTCCATTTCGCATTTTATTCATTTGGTCAAATTATCATTTCGCATAATTTTACTGTGTCAAGTTTTATTAAGACAAACGTTTATTATGCTAACGTTTTATTTTGGCAAGTGTTATTTTCAAACAATGGAACGGGGGGTCGGCGATGTAAAGAACACGTGACAACAGAAATATAGGTGCGACGACGCGCGTAGCGAAGCGGAGCGCGTCGGAGCGTTAGGTTCTCTATGTAAGATCGAAAACAGACTCGAATTTGTTGTGTCATTTACACACAATGCCGGCAGCGTATTCGGTATTGTATGGAAAGGTACTTTTTGCCAAACGATACTTTTGACTGAATAATGCTTGGTAAAATGAATTTTGACCAAGTATTTATTTGGTAAACAATAACTTGCCATAATAACTTTTGCTAACTGTTTATTTGCTTTAAGTTGTTTTGAGAAATGTTTTTTTGCCAAGTGATAATTTGCGGAAAATAGTTTGGGAAGTAATACTTTGGCAAACGATTTTTGGCAATACATTACTAAACCATTATTTATTAGTTAAAATAATTAAATTCTATTTAGTCCGTATTTAAGATTATAAAAAAATATTGGACACTTTCTTTCTTTTTTCGATTAAACAAAAAATAACAAAGATATAGGCCATTAAAGTTACGTGTGACATCACTCCGTGCTAAAAAATGCAGCACGGCGTGACGTCACACGTAACTTTAATGGGCTATATTTTTGTCATTTTTGGTCTAATTTACAAATATTGTCCCTTATTTTTGATTAATCTAAAAGACGGACTAATTAAATTTTTTAGGGCAACTAGCCCATTATAATAGTGTAAGCTGCCTGAATAACGAAAAATTTTATTGGTACGATTATCTTGTCCCCAGACTGACCTACAGCGATGACCTCATAAGATGGTGCGACGTAGTGGTGCCTTGTGGTGGTGATGGGACTTTTCTACTGGCTGCGTCCAGGGTCAGAGACGCCAAGTAAGTTTGATCTCGTTGCAGACTGACTGTCCCGACTGATACGAAGAAAAAATACTGTCCTGTCCAAAAAGTCTTAAAAATTCTATCACTGGGTGGTTATCAGAAAATGCTTGCATATTTTCTTTGGCGTATTTTTTTTTCATGTTAACTCAATAAAAAGTAACATTATTGTAGGTTTATTGTCCCTGATGATTGTATTGTAACGTATTTGAAGGTTTTGGTGGCTTCTTCTTCTTTCTTATACTCGTATTTAAAATAGGATTGCTGTTCGTTAGTCTGACTAAAACTCGAGATCGGCTGGACCGAATTGGCTGATTTTTTGTTTTATATATTTGTCGAAGTCCAGGGAAGGTTTAAATGGTGAGAAAATGTGGAACAATTACGAAAACTTTGGCGGAACGAAGTTTGCCGAGACGGCTAGTCTGCAATATAATAATGTTACTACTTTTTATTGAGGGAGACGCTGGATGCAGGCCGCTTCCAACCGGTCTTTTTGGAAATCCATGGAGGAGGCCTATGTCCAGCAGTGGACTTCTTGTGGCTGAATGATGATTATGACTTTTTATTGAGTTAATATGAAAATAAAACGCGGCAAAGAAATTATGCAATTCTGATAATCACCCCACTGTCCTCCCCAAACAAAATAATTCAGAATTTACATCTAGATTTGCGCTTCATTCATTGAAAAGAAGTGAAATGATTAATTTCCTTCAAAGTTCTTCTTAGAAGTTCATAGTTCACAATCGTTCAACAGCTACAAATAAAATTTCTATTACTGTCCTGTCCAAACCAAATAAATAATTCAGAATTTACATCTCATGAGTCAGTGAAGAGTATACACCGATTTCGTTAATTTTACATAAACACTTGAAAGTCTATACAGTAGGTAAATTTATTTCAGGCATATTTCAAATATCAAAATACAAACATTAAAGATATATTATACAACTAAAAAGTCAACGGACTATTACGAATGTTTTAAAAATCAATGCAGTTCCATCCATTCTCAAGTGAAGTGATGCGCAATTCAGATTTTCATTATTTCTACAGTCTTGTAGATTGTTTGAATATTATTGTTATCCAGGCCAAATATTTACTGCATTTCTTAGTCAAGCCCTCCCGATAACATCACCCCGGTGTATGTAAATATTAATGATAACTATCGCCAGTTGTTTTTAAAGGGTAAACTCAAATTAGCCACCTTGTTTGATAACATATAATCGGTTGGAGCGAGTAATATGCATAAACAGATTTCGTCACTGTATAATAATAATATGTTCGATGAATAAGGGTGGTTTTCGACGACAGGAAATTTTAGTTTTGTAAAGTAGGAAACACACTAACTCGGTCGTGGTGGGCGGTCTATACATACGTCGTTCACGGCAGGCGTATTTTGTGTAACAATATATCCCCAGCCGGGGTTCGAACCCGGGACCTTTCGCATGTTAGGCATGGTAGGGTTCGATTCCCGGCTGGAAAAAAAAACTCCAGGTCTTGGATATTTACATGTTTGTGACGTCGCTCTTTCTGGTTCCCACGACACAGGGTATCCTAGTGTGGGGCCAGAAGCAATGTATGTGCCTGTATGTAAATGTTTATGTTTGTTTATGTTTATAGAGGTATGCCAAAGGTTAATGTTTTTATTTCCGCAGCAAGCCGGTAATAGGCTTCAACAGCGCCCCTCACAAGTCGGTTGGACGTCTCTGCCTACCCACCTGGTGTTCCAACGACATCCGTGGCGCCTTGAAGGCGCTGAAAGAGGTACGTTGATTCATTAAACACTTCGGAGTCACGCCAATCCTGTCAGCGCTGTTTTTCAGCGTCCTCCATAATTAAACTTGAATTAAATTGAAGAATATAAAAAAGGCTAAGAATGCGCAATTTTTATACATACGTACTAGCTGACCGCGCAAAAGTTGTTTTGTCACATAACAATCTATTTTCAGACCTACCGAATATACATCTAAAATTTCATCAAAATCGGTCAAGCCGTTTCGAAGGAGTATGCGCACTAACACAGTGACGTGAGAATTCTATAAGCTGACCCGGCAAACGATGTTTTGCCAGATAGGGGCATGAGAAATATATACCGACATTTCTTAGACCTACCGAATATTCAAACAAAATTTCATCAAAATTGCTCAAGCCGTTTTGAAGGAGTATGCGCACTAACACAGGACACGAGACTTTTTTTATATTAAAAGAAGAAGATTAGAAGATCAAATATAAATTACGCATACAAATATATCGCATGCTTAATGGAACATTGCCCCATTAGTAGATAGGTCATTTGAGGTCCGCACTTGCTATGATGGATTTATCTTACTTGTTAAAATTAAAACTGATTTATTGATTAATCATGAATGCTTGTATTTTGAACGATATTATTAACTATTGATGAGATCTGAGTAAAAAATATCCGTAGGTAACTCAAATGAATGAATCGCTCGTAGCCTGGGCTGCCTGAGTGATCTTAAACGATCACTAAGGTTAAGCAACATACGGCGCGTTCAGTCCATGGATGGGTCACCGTCTATGACTAACGCTAGTGGCATTTTTCCGAGCGGTTCTATGCTTCGCAAGGCACGTTAAGCAGTTGGTGCCGGCTGCCGTCGATAGATGGCAGTCGTTAAGCCAAGTCAGAGGCCTTAGGGCGGCTTGAAGACTTCTGACAGTAAGACCAGCCACTAGTCTTACAAACCTCCGCCAATCCGGACTTGGCCCCCGTGGTGGAGTATGGCCTATACCTTCCTCAGGGAAGAGACCCGTGCCCCTCGGTGGGGACATAATGGGTTGATGATGATGAACTCAAATGACCTATCTACTAATGGGTCAAAGTTCCGTGCGATATCGCACGCTTAGAGGAACTTTTTTCGAATGGATTTTTTTACTCAGATCTCATCTATAGTTAATCATATCGTTGAAAATACAATTGTTCACGATTAATCAATAAATAAATTGTTGCTCCCACATGTCAAATGTAAATGTTAAAATTTAATTTTATGCGTCAACAAGTAGGATAAGTCCGTCATAGCACGTGCGTAACCCAAATGACCTATCTTCTAATGGGTCTAATAGTTCCATTAAGCATGCGATATATTGGGTCCACCAGTCCGGACTTGGCCCCCGTGGTGGAGTATGGCCTATACCTTCCTCAGGGAATATGGCCTATACCCGTGCCCCTCGGTGGGGACATAATGGGTTGATGAATGAATGAATGTTTATTGTCACAGCATGCTTACAGAATAATTAATATTAATAATAGTTATTATATAATATACAGCGTGTGACAAAGGGGCTATTTCAGCATTTGCTATTTCTATTTGAAACAGCGCTGGTTTTCAAATAGCACCTTCTTACAATATAAAAAAGACACACCATGCAGGTAGGGCGATAAATCAATACAATTTAACTACAATTTAGAATAAATAATACGAATTAACTACAATCATTGAATTTAGACAATTTAGAATATTACGAATTAATAGCAGTACATATTCAATAATACAATTAATAAAATTAATTAATTAATAGCGAAATCAATAATATCGTGGGTAAAAACCAATATAATGATGATGATATTGGGCTGACTGCAATATACATTCGTGTCATCGTCCACGAAGTAACCGCCCCGTCTATCAGGGCAGGTTCTCCTGGATGCGACGCACGAGGATACGGACCACGCTCACCAGCGAAAAGAAGATGTTGGACGCGATCACGCCTCTGGACCTTCACACTCTGCAGTTCAGCAGGTGAGAAAGGGAGCTGGGCTGCTAGTACTGGACAGACCTTCTCAATCAGTCCTGTCAAACTATTTTTGTGAAAATTATCAACCTCTTTAGGCCCTTTCTCCACTGCTCCGGTCCGGCGTCGGAACCGGAATCGGTCATGAGAAAAATATCGGATGCCGGATTATGCTTTTAATAATACGTAAGCTTATAAAATGCATGATATATCTAGTTTAAATGTTCGATATTGTCACACCATATTGGTAAAATTACATTGAAACTAACATTAAACATGTATAATATTATGAACAACTCTGCACATGTAATTTATGACAATAAATATATGATTGATTGATTGATTGATTGATGCTTCTCCACTTCATCCGGCTATTATCGGCGATGGACGTGACGCAGTGCTTTATTAAAATTCCTCGGTTCTTCTATTCGAGGCAGGGGACGTTTTTCACACATTCTATTAATGTAAATAAAATAGTATGGGAACATTTTTGGCTGGTATGCGCGGTGCAAAAAAGTGTATTGCTTTTGTACGTCGATCACTTCGGACCGGTAAAATACCGTTCCGATCTAGCAAATTATCGGACCGTTAAAAATCGGATGCCGGAGTAGTGGAGAAGCTTGTTAGTATTCTTGTGTGCTTCTAAATCGGATCGGTAATTAACGTTTCCGGAGCGGAGCAGTGGAGAAAGGCCCTTACTGTAGTGATTTACGTTAACCCGGCGCTTCCACCAAATGTAGCGAATGTACTTAATTAAAAGATGCTTTTTGGCAAGAATAACTTTTATTATTATATTTTTATCGAGAAACGCCTAGCCTATAGCTAGTCCTCGACTGACATCTAAACCAAAAACGTAGCGATTCTTTAACAAATATTTAAAATCATCCTAGAAGGCTGTGCCAGCCAGTTACTATAAAGAGGAATCGCTACAGTACCTAGGGTTGCCAGTTCGCCAAATCTAATAGCCGGACAGACCAGCCAGTTTGGCTGGACATTTGTGTAGGAAGGCCGAACACCCTACATTATTGACAATCTTTTGTCTCACATTTAATAGGAACAACAAAAAAATTGTATGTAAAATCAAGCTTTTTATATTACTGTCATAAATCGCTCGTTTGTTTGCGAAATGCAAAAAGCGTGTCAAAAGCCGGACAAGCCGGACACCGTTTATTTTGGCCGGACACGCAATCAAAAAGCCTACCTAGGTCCGGCTTTATCCGGACGCCTGGCATCCCTACGAGTAGAGAGAGAGAGAGAGCGTCATTTGAATGTAACCTGAAAGAGAATGGCCGTGCGATCTGAATTGCACCTAATTGTATCGATGCTAGAGTACCTTTTTCTTTAATTGATTTTGCGGAGTGAATCTTCTGTACCTGTATTCTGTGCTTCTACCTACAGATATCCGGCAGTCCAACAGGCGCCGGATTGCGTCGACCCGCAGCCGGACTGCGAATTCGAATGCAAACCCGATGATCTGAGCGCACCCGAACTGCCTAAGAAAGTGCTGCCTTTCCTAGCTCTGAACGAGGTAATGTAGGCCTACCCCTAATTTCTACAAACTGTCAATCTATCGTTAACAGCTCTCAGTGGACCAAAGTGCAAATAGAAAAAAAAATACAGTGTTAATAGTACATTAACAGCTTGGTAGCGTACGAGAAACGGGGGTGAGTATTGTGTACTGATCAATGGAGCGTATCATGCAATACAGACCCCAAGCTAACAATATTTATTAGTCTTGATGTACAATCTAGTAAACTAGTTTATACCAAAACACTATCTAGTAGTAACTAGTTATCAGACGATCTGATCACACCGGAGATGATTGAGAAAGTGCTTCGTGGCTCTGAGCGAGGTCAGTAGACTATCCGCCGGTTTCTCAAACGCTAAGGATTTTAATTTTTACGTTAAGGATTTTACTTCAAAATTTTATTAGTATTTTGATTCGTTACTATCTCCATCATACATATAATATAAATAATATTATGTGATGGATGGATGAATGTGAGTACACCTGTAATGTTAAGATAAGATTTGGTGATACTATTTTTTATAGCAACTGTTCCTGTTAATTGTATAACGCATGTCTAAGCTCGCAATAAACATTCTTGATTCTTGAACAGTTTTTTAATTTACTGTTAGCAGTTGTCAGTTGGCAAAAATGCATACAAAAAAAAGCACTGACAACTGCTACCAATAGATTAACAAACTGTTAGCGTTCGAGAAACCGGGGCACCTTTGACTGACTATCGGAGTGTAACAAGCAATATGTAATGCTGCTGCTAACTGCTGTTAATTCTGCTGCTAACAATATTTAGTCTTGATATACAAACTAGTAAAGCTTATATCAAAACACTATCTAGTAGTAACTAGTTACCTGACCTGCTGTCTGACCACGGGGGCCAAGTCCGGATTGATGGAGGCTTGCAAAACTAGTAGCTGGTCTTACTGTCAGAAGTTTTCAAGCCGCCCTCCTTAGGGCGTCTACCAGCCATCTATCGACGGCAGCCGGCACCAACTGCTTAACGTTCCTTGCGAAGCTCAGAAAACTGCCACTAGCGTTAGTCATAGAACGGTGACCCACCCATCCACTGAACCCGCCCTATGTTGATTAACCTTCGTGATCGTTTAAGATCACTCAGGCGGCCGGGGCCACGGGCGATTCTGTCTGTCTATTCCTCTCGCCTAATGAAGCCGTCTCTCTCCCCCGCCCGTAGGTATTCATAGGCGAGAGCGTGACGTCACGCGTTTCCTTGCTCCGTCTTCAGATCGATAAGGGGAAATGGACGCACACAAAGAGTTCCGGCCTGTGCGTCACAACGGGCACAGGCAGCACTAGTTGGCACTTCAGGTGAGATAACATTGCATCGGTGTAAACCGAACATTGGCGAGCATTTGTTTGTACAGCAACACCATTCGCTGATAAATTGTGCCCGGATAACGGCGACAGGCTTGCCACTTGTCACGCTTGGGACCTAATAAACTCGGCAAAACGTGGGTCCAGTTCTAGAGACTGGTGCCTCTGCCTACCCCTTCGGGGATAACGGGCGTGAGTTTATTTATTTTTATTTTATTTGGCGAGCAATTTGCCTGAGATACAGGTCTGGAACCTAGTTCAGGCACTGAAGAGGAAACGGTAGTTGACACGACCAACAATAAATTATTTGATATGCCCGATTATAACAAAAGTTACAAAATACTTCGGAAAATGTATATCTTTTAGTCAATTACTAGTTATTGCAATTTTTAAATAGATGAAATATAAAAAGAGTGCTCTGAAATATGACGTCATAAATCGGTATTTTCATATAAAATTCCGTTTTAAAAGTAACTTATTTGACATTTTGTCAACTACCCAATTGTTTATATGCAGCTTTGCCTTAAATATTGAATGTAATAGGTACCTCTTATTAAGTGTAAACAAACCACTAGTTGTAAAATTGTTAAAGTAATAAAAATATTTATATTTATTATTTAGTATCTGTCCCGGCAAACTTCATACCGCCAAAGTTTTCGTGATTTTTAAACCTTTAAACCTTCCCTGGAACTCTAGTATAAAAAACCAAAAATCAGCCAAATCGGTCCAGCCGTTCTCGAGTTGTAGTGAGACTAACGAACAGCAATCCTTTTTTATATATAAGATAAGAAGATAACCTTCATACGTAATTTTTGATATTTAATTCATTCTGTCCTGTCATGTGACAGCAAAAGTTACTTAAAAAGAGTGGACCTTTTTAAGTGACTTTTGTTAAAATATATTAGATTTGCTTAATTAATTTTGTCTATTTACCCCGACAGTACCAATTGCCTTCGCACGCATTCCGTCTTGTAAATCATGTGCACTCTGAGTGACAAATAGGGCGTGCGATTGGACTCAAGACCAATCGCACACCCAATTCATCACTAAGAGATGATTATGGTCACCAATGGGGTCTATTCGTGGGCTGCATAGATAGATAGAAAAAAATATCTATAGTTGAGAAATGTTTAGGAGGTAACAACATATAAATGCTGACCCTTTTTACGGAATATTTGTTTCTTTCCTTATAAGTAATGTAAACCACTTACATTTAACGTTGCAGGACTATGGGTAGGTATCAAAATTCAGCAATTCGCTAACTAACTACTTAACTGTAGTGCTGTCTCGTCAAATTTCTCACAAAAGAGCGTGACGCAACATTACTTATGCATTTACTTAGTGAAATTCACGTTTCATAAACCGCCCAAAGCCTAATACGATAGCAAAGTTAACATTTTAAAATAATGTAACTAATAGTGACATAATATAAAATATATACAGTCTGTTAGCTTTTAGAATATACCTCGGGCTCTGGAGTAGGCGTCGGTTTTCGCCAAAAGCACACGAGTGTAATACGAGTATTACTTCCTGCTCTGTATAAAACTTCTCTTCACGATTTTGAAAAGTTATGTAAAGTTATCAATAACAATATAAAATAAACCTTACCTTTCTGCAATATAATCGGTTTATCCGATAGTAGCCGAGGTATATTCTAAAAGCTAACAGACTGTAATATGGTAAATTTACCCTGACATCATCAATTGCCTTCGCGCACGCTCCGCCTTGAAAGTCATGAGCAATCAGAGCGACAAATTGGGCGTGCGATTGGACCCAAACCGAATCGCACACCCAATTCTAAACTCAGTGAAGAGGACTATGCTCTGCAGGGTGATGTTTTCATGTACTTAATAAATAAATAGTCATTAACGGAATATTATACCTAACTTTGTACAGCAACACCATTTGCTGATAAATTGTGCCCGGATAACGGCGACAGGCTTGCCACTTGTCACGTATGGGACCTAATAAACTCGGCAAAACGTGGGTCCAGTTCTAGAGACTGGTGCCTCTGCCTACCCCTTCGGGGATAACGGGCGTGAGTTTATTATTATTATTAATTTTTTTTAGAATTTTTTATATACCTAACTGTTCTTGTCTATTTACCCCGACAGCATCAATTGCCTCCGCACACACTCCGTCTTGGAATTAATGCGCACTCTGAGCGACGAATTGGGTGTGCGATTGGACACAAGCCTCGAAAAGGCTCGAGAGGTCGCCGAGCGGTATAACCAGAAGCTTATGTTTGCACCAGGTGGGTAGATTTGGAACAATTTAGCATTGTAGATTGATAAAACATAGACATAGAGGGAGACGTAGAAGTAGTCGGAGACGTAGATTTGTAGTCGTAGACGTAGACGTATACATAGAGAATAATTTACATACAGGCACATACATACATTATCATCAACCCATTATGTCCCCACCGAGGGGCACGGGTCTCTTCCCTGAGTTCTGGCCAAGTCCGGATTGGTGGAGGTTTGTAAGACTAGTGGCTGCTCTTGCTGTCAGATGTTTTCTAGCCGCCCTAAGGCCTCTGACTTGGCTTAAAGACTGCCATCTATCGGCGCAAACGGCACCAACAGCTTAAGGTGCCTTGCGAAGCACGGAACCGCTCGGAAAAATGCCACTAGCGTTAGTCATAGACAGTGACCCATCCATGGACTGAACGCACCGTATGTTGCTTAACCTTAGTGATCGTTTAAGATCACTCAGGCAGCCCAGGGTAGGAGCGATTCTGCTTTGATTCGGCACATACATTGCTTACCAACAAACAGAATGGAAATTCTTTACGTTGACATACATTTCTTATTTCTGATAATGAATTCTTTGCCCGAAGAGTCCCGTGGAGTCTAGCTCGCACAATTTAAAATTGTTAATGATTATACTTTTCACGAATGTGGTCTGAGGTTTTGAAAGGTAATTATTTTTCTTATCCTGTACCAAATTTTTGATTGAGATCAAAATTATTCCAAAATAAATAGTCTTAGGAACCAATTTTCTTTATTAAATACCACGCGTAGGAAAACAAAAATGTGACTGAAATTGCCATTATGTAACCCCTCACGCCTAGAACACTTTTTCTTTCACAGCTAAGCTAGTTATTCACAGAGTAATATTTGACATTTATCTCAGTTTTCAAAAAATAAAACATGCTTATATAAATTCGATTCAAAGTGCAAATGCAAGACCCACCTGCCGGCCGATCGACGGGCCCTCAGGGCGGCTCCAGATATCGTCGTCTAAAAGTGTTAAGCTGCTAATTTCAAAAGTACAAATTTCCAGGAGACTAATAAAACCATCCTATTTTTACATCACGCAATTCAATTCAATTAAATTCATTTATTTCAGACCATTAGTCCATAATTTATGTTAGTAATTGTCTTATAACTACATATCTTAATATGATATAAAAAAATAAAAAAACACATATTTCACAAGTTACAAACGCTACAACTATCAAACACCTTTGTTATTATTGTCCCAAGTGAAATGAAAAACTGGAAACACATTTTTCAAGGAAATTCGATGAAAATTTCGTCGAAAACGGTATTTTCAGTTTCATTTATATGTAAGTGCATACATGTACGAGTACATTGACACTCAACAAACAGAATGTAAATTCTTTACGTCGACATAAATTTCTGATTTCTGAAATAAATTTAAAATTTACAGACTCGGATAAGCTAGCGTACTCAGTCCGCGAGTTCATCACATTCGAAGACTGGCCAACGCCGAAGGGTCTGCGCGTCCGCGACTTTGCCTCGACCGTCCGAGTCAAGTCTCACTGCATCGATGCTGGTAAGACATTTTTGACCAGTTTTTTAGGCTTACGTCCTCAAAGAGGGTATCGAGAGGGTAAGAGAGTACCGACTCTCAAAATTACATAAAAGAACTGTAATAACACATGACAATGCAATCATCATCATCAACCCATTATGTCCACACCGAGGGGCACGGGTCTCTTCCCTGAGGAAGGTATAGGCCATACTCCACCACGGATTGGTGGAGGCTTGTAAGGCTGGTCGTACTGTCAGAAGTTTTCAAGCCGCCCTAAAGCCTGTGACTTTGCCATGCAAATTTTTTGTGTTTTTATTTAAAAACCACGTACTTACTATTGCCACTCATCAGTGACATAATTATGACCTTTATAATATGTCCACCTGCCGCGGTTTTGAACAACCTATTCTGAGACCAACCGATTCAAGCCGAGGCCAAGCCGTTTCGGAGGAGTATGCGCACTAACATTGAGACACGATAATGTTATATAAACATAACATAAACATAAACATTTACATACAGACACATACATTGCTTCTGGCCCCACACTAGGATACCTTGTGTCGTGGGAACCAGAAACAGCGACGTCACAAACATGTAAACATCCAAGACCTGGAGTTTTTTTTTCTCCCCAGCCGGGGATCGAACCCGGGACCTCTCGCATGGTAAGCAGGTGCGCTAACCACCATATATTAGAAGATTTAAAAAACGTGTCTTCATCATTGTGATGTGTCCATATCTCTGTTGACAGGTCTTGTCATCGACGGAAGCGTGTCCTTTCCCTTCAACGACGGCACTGAAGCCCTATTAGAAGTCCATCCCGAGGACGCCCTTATGACCGTTCACATGGACGAGAATCTTCCACATCACTAAGGGACATCCCCCGATTTCCGACGCAAATCGCCGTATTTGCCTTACAATAAGAACATAGGGTAACAACATTATTTATTGTATACGAGAAAAGAAACAAAACATATTACAATATTGTCTAAAGGCCTGCGCAGACGACGGACTTTTCTCCGCGGCGGAGAAAAAAGTGCGATGCGCGAATAAAAAGTCCGCCGCGGATTTACCGCGAACTCAACCCACATGGTGTGCGAAATACTCGGTCTTAGAACAAATGGATATTTCAACGCGGACTAAAGTCCACCATGTGGGTTGCTTCGCCTAGTCAAACGAGTTCAATTTTTTTGCGGGGACTCCCGCGTACTTTTGTCCGGTCCGCTCTCTGCATGTCTTCGGTTATTCGGGGGACTTTTGTTCGCGGTACTTTTGATCCCTCGTTTGCGTTACTCGATACAGTTGTAAGCGATCTAATTTAGCGGATAAAAAAGTCCGCGGACAATAATCCCTCGTCTGCGCAAGCTTTAATAGTACTCTCACGCGGCGGTTATTTGTATTGACTAGTTGAAGTCGTTCTTTTGTTATACCAAGTATAAATTTTAAAGCCATTTCTGGACGTCCCACTATAAGTATGGAAATACTTACTTATTTAACCCAGTGATTTGAGACAGATTAAAACTTCACCGAGATGCGATAAGTATGTTTTCTATGATCCAGATACTTTGGCCTGGTTCTAAGCGAACGATTAAGATGTCCGTAAAACAAATACACGTATTTTTTTCTGTATTTTGATCGAAGAACTCAAGCAAGTGAAAAAACAACTTAATGATACAAGATCTGGTCATGACGGTCATGGTTTAATAGATCGCGCATTAAATTGAACCGTTACTACCTTGAAATAAAGTTCAAAACCAACGAACAATTTTTACTACCCTTTGGTTAAGGGTTAAGGTCAATGTTAATTGAAGGGCCCACGGCAATATTGCTGAATGTCTTGGTAATTTAGTTTTGAAATACATAATAATATTTGCCTAAGATTTCATTATTGCTTTGAACGCGCGTGACATCAATCATTGTAGTCATGCAGCTGTCCTTTTAAAACTAAATTATGCTAGTACTGTTCGCGCTATTGGACAGTTTTTAAATGTGAAAAAGTACTACGTAAATCAAGGAATCGAATGGCGTCCTTAGTTAGAATTGGTCAGCTTTTGGACATTTAGCATTATTGCGGTGGATCCTTCAATTGTAAAACGGCACGGACTGCAACGGTGTATAAGTCCACCATTTTGACATTTATTTGGAGAATTATTTACATCCTGGTTTTCATTTGAGTTATAAAAAAAAAAAAAACTCCAGGTCTTGGATATTTTTAGGAATTGGGTTTTTTTGGTGCAGTTAAAAATAAATAAATAAAATAAATCAATTTAAGGGCTCCCATTCAACAAAAGTGTTTTGTTTTTTGCCGTTTGTTTACATGTTTGTTACGTCGCTGTTTCTGGTTCCCACGACACAGGGTATGCTAGTGTGGGGCCAGAAGCAATGTATGTGCCTGTATGTAAATGTTTATGTTCATGTTATGACCTTGACAAGAACAATTAATCATTCCGTTATGACCTTGAAAATAACAGAACGTCGCGTAATAACGCGAAGGTCGAACCTCGAAAAGAACAATGTAACAGTTGGGTATGACCTTGAACATAATATTTAACAGTTGGATGTGACCTTGAAAATAATTTTCAACAGTTGAGTATGACCTTGAAAATAATATTAAACAGTTGTGTTTGACCTTGAAAATAACAATTAACCATTGTTATGGTGAGACGATCAGCCCACCAAAAATTCTGCACGTTAAAGATAAGTGTAGCAATTCTTAATTAGTACAGGTTGACATAACGTAACTGATTAAGACGAACGCATGGAAAGGTGCCGTCGATTATACATTTAATTTTGAAGTATGTGGAAAATTGCATTTGCATTTTGGTGAAACTCACCCAATTTTTCTGTTGTAAGTATACGTATTTATATATTACCTATAATATGTTAGTCCTATTTATAAAAAAGCCGTTACGAAAAATATAAAATCCGTTTTATAGTAGGAAATCCTACCATAAAACGACTTTAACTCCGTGTTAAGAGTTTTAGTGGCATCGGCTTTTTTTATAAACAAGAACACATAATTGGGTAGTTGACAACATGTCAAATAAGTTACTTTTAAAACGGAATTTTGTATGAAAATACCGGTTTATGACGTCATATTTCAGAGCACTCTTTTTATGTTTCATGTATTTAAAAATTGTAATTACTAGTAATTGACTAAAAGAGATACATTTTCCGAAATATATTTGTAATTTTTGTTTTAATCCAGCATATCAAATAATTTATTGTTGGTCGTGTCAACTACCGTATTAGGTATTTAGAATTAGAGTCGTAATTTATTTAAGACGTATTGTAAAAGACATTTCGTAAGTTGGCTACTCTGTGATGAATTTATTAGAAAAAGTTCTTTGTATATGTACCTATCTAGTACGCGTGATTAAGAAGTAGAACGAGTGATTGTTTGATAAACAGGGTGGGACAAAGTCACCAGATTTTCCCGTAAAAGGAGTTCTACTTATCAATACGAACAATTCAGTAATCACAAAAAGAACATTTTATCCATGCTTTAGTGATAGCATTTTTTTATAGCAACGTGTAGGCATTACCCTAAAAAGTGACATTTTGATACGTCACTTTTAGGTATAAGATCGTTCAATATAATAGTACAAAAATGATAAATTAATGATATCTTGTTATTTCTTATGTTTTTGAGATCAAAATAAACAAGAAAATCATTCGGTTTGAACCTTAAAATTATTCGGTATTTTAACGTTTGAAAGGTTTTCGTAACGAAGTGTTTTGGGTCACCCTGTTTATCAGTGGGTTGAGATTTGATACGCAATTTCTTTCTCGTATCTTTGTCTACCGTTCCCTATAATTAAATTATATTAGATTCACCCATTGACGGTTATAGTTGTAGCACGGATGTACAAATAGCACGTACAGAGGCGAGCTTATGTCTCTAAGAGATTTCTTCCATCAAACCTAATGTTTAGGAGAAACATAACTTTTCAAACCAAGAACTTGATTATGTTTGTTTTTTCTACATTGATCTGGAATTGCTGTCGTTAGAATCTTTATTTAGTTAATAACTGTAACTGAGAGGTAAAGAATAGGAACAACCAAATTAAAAACCTTTCACGACGAGCATTTAAGGGTATGCGGCGGAATTTTTGAGATGTAGGTGCTAAAAAAACGCGCGTGGACTTGTTACCGACCGAATGCATCGAGTTTTGTCATAGCCTTAGAGGTAAACAATGCTTTTTTTTTAAGGCACATACATTGCTTCTGGCCCCACAATAGGATACCCTGTGTCGTGGGAACGAGAAACAGCGACGTCACAAACATGTAAACATCCAAGACCTGGGTTTTTTTGTCCCCTGCCGGGATTCGAACCCGGGACCTCTCGCATGGTAGCCAGATGCGCTAACCACTGCGCCACAGAGGTCGTTTTTTATTAACTACGGTTAGTATTATTATTTTCCTCTAGAGCTTCAAGTGACTTAGGTCTGGTTTACATTTGCTTTATTTTCGTGCTTTTTAGCACGCTTTTCAGAGCTAGAATAAAATAGAGACGGCCATTCCTTTTATAAGAATATAAGCAAATAATAAATCAATAATGGTTGGTTGTACACTATGTATTTAGGATTTCATGAAATTACTTTTACAATTTAGGTACATAATAAAAGCTATGAATCGGCATATGTTTTTGTTATCTCTATTTTATTCAACCTCTATGGAAAGCATGCTAAACGAGCACGAAAATAAAGCAAATGTAAACCAGGCCTACAGGTCAGTTAACCCTGGAGTGGTCGCGTGGATTACAATGTAATCTTAATTTTGTTTGTTACGATTTTTTGGAAGAAAAAGTTTCAATTTAAACACTTAAGTCTAAATAATAAATAATAAAAAGGATACTATTTGTTTTTTGTTACTTACAAATTGGCCTACATATTATTATGTAATCCACGCGATCACAAACGCTTCTATGTATATACAGCGCGACTACTGCAGGGTTAAGTAAAGCTGGCACGTTCAACACATTTACACGTTGCGCTTGTGTAGTGTCTGTGAATAGCGCGCGGCGTGACGTGTACTGCATGCGCATCATGAAAAGTCTGCCCGTCTCTCTTGCGCGCGGTCTAGCTTATGAGAGTGCGGGGACAGTTATAGTTTTACTTTTGCTACTGTTTATGTATACAGCGTGATCTTTTTGGTATTCAACCGTATGTGCGTTTCAATGAGGGATTTTTCTGACAGCTAAGAAAAGTAGTTCCAAATGAGCCGCTTTCAGAAGAACTAAAAAAAAAAACGAATGGCTGTCAAAGGAATGCAATTTTGGACCACAGTCCAATAGCCACGCCTATCGAATAGGTCTCAGCGAGCTGAATAAAAGTTACTATGACGTCAGCAGCCAAATGTTTGTCCTTCCGGAGTTATATTGTATTGAAAAAAAACTAACATTTTCAATTTCAAAAAAATAAAATGTATCACACATGACTATTGGGCTGAGGTCCAAAACTGCATTCCTTTGACAGCCATACGTTTTATTTTTCTTCTGAAAACGGCTCATTAGTCAGTAGATGGCATTTTTAAGAGAGGGTTTTTGTTTTTCTAATGGAAATTGCGATTTTATTCTGTGGTCTTTCCGCTTTTCTTTTGGCTCTTGCATTGATTGTGATTGGACTTCGGACAACTGCTACTGGTGCTAAAATCATGAAAAAAACGTTGAAGAGAAAGAAGAAGAATAGGAGAACAGAACATTCGCGTAACCACAATAGAAACCGAATGATGTTGCTCAGTAGATCACAGATTCCTTCCAGTTGATGAAATCACAGAACAGTAATAAAGTTTTTATCTGTGGCAAGCAATAAGAAAAAAAGGTAGGGTAATTCATCGAGTAACTGACCACTGAGCGTCCGTGACCCTTTGTTACATAATTAAATGGTTGAGGATTTCTGGGATATTAGGATTTATTTTCTGTTTTGGTAAAGATTTTCTTAGGTGAAATTATTTTTGTTCATATGAAAATTTATTCAAAATTGAAACTATTTTGTGACCATTGATTACACCTTGTTTTTAATACTTTTTGCTCTAATTTGCTAAAAATATATTATAACAAGTAACACATATATTTGTATTTATTTATCTACATCGCACATATCTTACTAAAACCTAACTCTAGTCTACACTTAAACTAGAGTCGCATTTTGAATCGAAATCATATATTTTTAAACATCCTGTATAGTGAAATTGCATAAGTGTGAGTACTGTGAACGTGCCAGCTTTAGATAACTGACCTGTACTGCTACTATTTGATTCTGAATCTGAATACATTTTAAAGTATTGCAGATAGGACTTAATACTTTTTATCACGTCAAGGATTGTACAATCAATAATTGAATTCCGTAAAAAAACGATTTTCAAAAAAAGTTAACTTATTTTTCTTTACCTCTGAGCTACAGAAAATATCTCGACGTCAGAAGCATATGGTCGTTTGTTCGACCCCGACGAAAATGACTTTCTTCAGTCTCAGCTCGTCGATCTCTTTTTAACCATCTGGGACACATATTTTTATCTTATTCTACTGCCTAGATAATTCAGACTTCTAATTCTGGTGCATAATGTCGTATGTTGGCTTGTAGTGACTCTTAAGGCTCGCTCTCCTGTAAAGTATAAAAATGACAAATCCGACCAAATGCTTCTGAAGTAATCTGAAGTCGAGATATAACAATGTTAAAGAAATCGCGGCTATCCAAACTTTTTGTCCATTTCCTGGCCTGTCGTCGACATAGGCTGGTTGAAATTCCTACCAGAAATATAAAAGATAATAACATAACATATTATGTTGGCTTATCTGTTAGAATCATTTATAGAATTAGATGCTTAGATATTAAGACTAAAAATATAAATATTTGTTAAAATAGTAAGTTACATTAATAAGTTGTATTTAGTTTTTTTTTATGAAATGAAATAAATTGTCGAACGTACTAATAAAAATTAAGTAAGTAAGTAAGTTAAGTGAAAAGTTAGGGTGTTAATTTATTTATTTGCATTTTTATAACGATTTATTACTAGATATTTAGTAATTACATTTTAAGGATATGATATAATTTGTACATAACATTATGATAAATTATAATACAAAATATAGGTCTGTTATGAAAATAGTTTTATTTAACATAAAATTACCTGGTTGATGAAATTTTATATGATCTTCGTATAGTTATAATTATAATTTTCGTATCACAGTGTTACTGCGCATACTCCTCCGAAACGGCTTGACCGCTTTTGATGAAATTTTATGTGTATATTTGTTTGGTCTGAGAATAGGTTGTTATATTTTTCATACTACTAAATGATAAGGGTAGTCCACTAGAAATATTTTATCTGGCAAAACAACGTTGTTTGCTTGATCAGCTATTAAACTAATTTAATAAAATTTAAATGTTAAAATTAAGAATTCGCACGAAAAAGAATTCGTCCAGATAATAATCCGCAGAATATATACTTACATAATTTAAGAATTACGAACGAATCGACAAGTTAAAAAATTATAGATTTATAAGGAATATAGTACTTGTTCAACCGTAGCGTTTTCTATGCACTAAAACAGTGAATTTCCCTTGCAATAGAAGAGAAAAACTCTGCCTCAAGTGTTACATACCGGGTAGAACCGCTTAATAGATTATTTTTGAACAAGTTTGACTCAAGCAGGGATTCAGGCGACATTCCGGGAAGTTTCAAAATAAAAGACATTTTACTGATCTTTTAGTAATTATATTTGTTAAAAAAACGTACATTGTCTTTAAAATTCATGATACAGTTCCAGAACCCCATTGTGAGTAAAATTAATAAAAAAAAACTTAGTTAAATAAGTAAGTTAAAAAAAAAGAAGCGTACAATGGGGTAATTATGAAACGTATATCAAAATATTATACCTAATTCGTTGTTGCGCGAAAAGATAAGCAATAAGCATATTTGTATATATAAAATTTTACACGAAATATTTAGCACCGACTGGACGGAGAAAATTGGTAAAAAAACCTACTACTTAAAAAAATATGGCATCTACATTTGAATCTATAGTACATCCGGCGTTCATTTCATTTACTTAAATATCTATCGCCATTTCTTTCACTTTCACTTTCGCAAACGTGAAAAAGATGGCGAAATCGACCAGGATATTCGATATAAAAAAGTGAAAGTTATTTCCCTCCACCGAAAAACAGATGTAAACCATTTTCTGTTAAATATTCACACAAAAATAATAAAACTGTCGTACTAAATATTGCTAAAAACATTTTTACGTAATACAAGGCAACCAGAAATTGTCATTAAACATTTAGGTAGCTATACTCTAAACATATTTAATTATTAAGAAAACTTTCACAATTTACAGTTTTGTTATTAAAGTGGACGGATTATTAAGTAAAGTATCACACTAAAATACATACGTTTACTAAATTCATGATTGGTAAAAATATATGTATATTGTATGTTATAAACTAATGATTTTAAAATTCTAATTAGTTTGACTTGTTTTATTGAACTCGACTTAAACCTAATTCAATATAGTGAATTGGCAGTAGTTTTAAAATTTTACGTTTCTACCATCACACTTTATTCGATGTAAAAACCAATAAAAATACAATACCATTGAAACTGCTAAACAAAAACTTTAGGAGTCTAGAATTTTTTTTCGAAAAATATTCAGGACTTACATTTTTTTAGCGGGCCATCCGTATTTAAATATCTACCTGTGCCCCAAAGAAACTAATGTCTGTTTTTTAATTCTATGCAAAAAAAAATGACTCGGTGTTTGACTCATGTGACCAAAATCCTTATCACATCAAAGACATTCAAATTGAATTACTCGTAAGAGCAAAGTCTAAAAAAAACACCCACAATTTATCTTGGAAGTAAAATGGGGTTATTTGGTTTTTACGTACTAGCAACATTCAGACATTGACAGCCTAAGAATTGTATGGAGATGTCAACGTGACAATATTTTTTTTTTGCATTGAATGAAAAAACAGACTAGACAAAACACGAAGAAAACAAAATGGCGGCTCAGTTAAAAAAAAACTTAAAACCAAAGTCGATCACAGCGCCATCTAGGATTTGGCCCACAATTTCGAACTTTTTTTAAACTCTCGCGAGACAAAGGTACTGAGACCATAAAGCCAAGTTTTTTTTAAATTTAGCTGGTATGGGAATAACCAGTGTTGGTGTAGGGCCCACTGTACAGAGAGCTGCCGGTCCTAGAGTAGGTCTTCGGGTTCCGCCTTCGGGCCAGTATGCAGGCGATGGCTGCGATGACGCAAATCATCAGTATCACGCCCGCTATGCAAATGCCAATGGCGAAGTTGCGCTGGGATATGCAGATCTCGTCCTCCTTCTGGAAAATGAAAGATAAAGTACAGGTCCAGGCCGGAGTAAAGGAAGCGCTGTTGCATAATAATCCTTAAACATTATTAGTTATACATAATAATCACAGGCCCAATCATGCGCATCAAATTCTGTCGGAGTCCTTACGTTTGAGATAGTGCATGGAATTGAATAGAATATAGTCGCTCGTATAACATAACATTTTACATACAGGCACATACATACATATTAGACATACATATTAGGTCGTTAATCCAAGTCAGGGGCCTTAGGGCAGCTTGAGAACTTCTGACAGTAAGACCAGCCACTAGTCTTACAAGCCTTCACAAATCCGGACTTGGCCCCCGTGGCGATGGCCTATCCCTTCCTCAGGGAAGAGACACCCGTGCCCCTCGGTGGGGTGGGGACATAATTGGTTGATGTTGATGATAATGATGATATAAGGGCATCATAATTTCAACACAACACAATCACTTTGTCAAGGGGGCGAGGTACGTAAGACTCCACTGAATAGAGTTGCATGATTTAGCCCTTTTGTTCCCGGTAGGTATGCCACGCTACCTTATGTCACACTGTTACATTCTGGGACTTTTTTGACAGTAGTTATCTCATACTTCTCCGAACTGTCATGTACATTGTTGTTTTGACTCTTTCAAGTTGTCTAAATGCTTAACCCGATAGAGTGGAAAGTAATATAAGGGCTGGTCTCGAAGCCTATGATATGGTAACTAGGCGAGGCTATCACAATCATGGACATAAATCCAATATTCATCAACAACCCATTATGTCCCCACCTAGGGGCACGGGTATCTTCCCTGATTAAGGTATAAGCCATACTCCACCACGGGGGCCAAGCCCTGATTGGTGGAGGATTGGTAAGACTAGTGGCTGGTCTTACTGTCAGAAGTTTTCAAGCCGCCCTAAGGCCTCTGACTTGGCTTAACGACTGCCATCTATCGGCAATCGGCAACCGGCACCAGCTGCTTAACGTGCCTTGCGAAGAACGGAACCGCTCGGAAAAATGCCACTAGCGTCAGTCATAGACGGTCACCCATCTATGGACTGAACGCGCCCAATGTTGCTTAACCCTCGTGATCGTTTAAGATCACTCAGTCGGCCGGGGCTAGGAGCGATTTTCCAATATGTAGCCTTTGATAGATTTAAAAGTACTCTGCTTTAGATGGGGCTTACCTTCTCACTAGTGACCTCATCAGCGTCGAGCGAGTCGGGCTCGTTTACATAGAGCCCAGAGAACAACTCGACCGTCGCCGGCAGCCCTTCGTCGGACTGGCGCCGTACACGGCTGCGGTGTGTGCACGGCTCCTGTAATTAGTGCAAACGGGAAGTGCGTTAAGCCGGGTACAGACGAGTGTAACGTGTACCTAATCCACCGTGTAATGTAACAGGAATTCTATGTGTGGACGGCACTACGAACGTTAAGGCTCTAATTATATGCGTCCGCGCGACCGAGCGGCCCGGCCGCTACACCACGAAATTACAAGCTAGGCGGTCGCGCCTTCGAGCGGCGTAGTCGCGCGGCCCGGCCGCTCGGACGACTTTCAACGTGTTCACTTGTATCGGTGCATTTGAAGCGGACGGGACGCTCTTTCGTTGTTTGTGAGAATGTGTGGAGAGCGGAGATGCTCGGGCCGCTTCATATAAATCAAAAAGCGACTTGGCCGCAGTCGCTGGAATCTGCGGCCAAACCGCTCGGTCGCGCGGACGCATATAATTAGAGCCTTACATGTAATGCGTAGTACTGTCCAAACGTAGAATTCGTGTTACATTACAGCCACTGGCTGGTTAAAGGGAAAGAATCTAAGGCCTTCCGCCGCAGGGGGTGGAAGGCGCGATCGCCGGCTGCGTAGATCCGGGCCTCGATTCTTTTAGTGCAGAGCCGGTAAGGGACGCCCCAGGCGGACATCGAAATTACAATTGCTTGTAGTCCGATTAATCGGACCAACTGGAAAAAAAGTTCAGTCGTCCGATTGGTAGGACAAAGGCAGTCGGACCACGTGGCCAAACGGCAGACTTCGACCAAATAGGGGACTTATTAGCGTGTGTGCATGCAACGATTAAAAGTGCCGCGAAAGGTAATGATTGTCATTGAAGCGAAAGTGGTCTGTCAGGATCGTAGCAAATGGCAGTCCCGGCCTACCCCTCTGAAATACAGGCGTGAGCTTATGTATGTATGAATTGAAATGAATTGTCATTTAATAACACATAACAAATTGAAGTTTTGCGAAACTTGGCCCCTCAGAATACTTTAGTTCTTATTCTGAACTTAGCCTCGCTGCCAAAAATCACGCTCACAATTCCTTCTTAAACTGTGATCACACTACTCACGCAATCCGTCGGGTGTGACAGCGCGCAGAGCTTGACCTCGCACGTGTAGTAGACGCTCGCGGTGTAGGGGAACTTGTGGGCGGGGAACGAGACGCGCGCCTCGCGCTTGTCCGGCGTGTACTGGAACTGGCCCATTATTTCCCCGTCCGTCGGGCAGCTGAGAAGGAAGGAATTGGTTAGAAAGAAGATGACTAAAGATTTAAAGAGGCTCTAGAGAGTAACATTAGCGCCATCGCCATTGAGGAAAAGAAATTGTACCTCTACAAATTCCATCTGTAATCCATCACAGATTATCTGAACTTCCGCAGAGGCATATTTTATAGGAAACGGAGGGAAGGAGTATTTTTACGACTTCTGTAGCGCAGTGGTTAGCGCATCTGCCTCCCATGCGAGAGGTCCCGGGTTCGAATCCCGGCTGGGAACAAAATAAAACCCAAGTTCTTGGATGTTGACATGTTTGTGACGTCGCTGTTTCTGGTTCCCACGACACAGGGTATAAGCAATGTATGTGCCTGTATGTTAATGTTATTATGTATTATGCTAAGTTATTAAAATCTGTGGTTACATCTTTTACTCAGTTCTTATTCTGAGATCTTTTACTTCCACCACAGACGTTCAAACCTTTATAAGGGCAAACGATTAAAGTTTAGTATAATTGCCGTTAATAAGAAAAAATAAGAAAATTAAATGCCCATTGCTCGACTCTATTATATTTAAATTGTATTTTTGTTATTAGCGAAAAGCGTTAGTAGCCCCGGCTGCCTGAGTGATCTTGAAAGTTACGCAACGTCGGACTTGGCCCCCATGGTGGAGTATGGACTATACCTTCCTCAGAGAAGAGACCCGTGCCCCTCGGTGGGGACATAATGGGTTGACGATGATGACAATAGCCGCTTATGAAGTGTTTTTATAAATAAACCGTAAGACTTGTCATTCTATTTTAAGGCTGTATAACTATGGGTGCGTAAAGGCTACCATTCACAGGCGCGCCCATCCGCCGGACTTGTCGCTGGCGACAAGTCCGCAGAGAAAACTGCGTGTGAATGTGTTGGTTCTCGGTTCGGTGCGCGGCTCGCGGCTCGGCGCGGCGCTCGTTGTCTGGAGATAAAGTAGTAAGCAGCAAAGGTAGTACGAGGACTGAGGAAAGTCGCGACTTTCCAGTACATTAACTGTCAAATTCTGACGACTTTTGACGTTGTCGCGCGCGACTCGCGTCCTCATACTACCTTTGCTGATCGGCGCTTGTGTAGTGGGTTGACGATGACGGATTTGTCCACGAATGGGTACGGCTTGGGGCTCGGCCCGCGGTGCGTGTAGTGAATAGTGGGCTTTATACTCTAGCACCTGGCTAGTCTCTTGCAAAAATTAATCAAAATTTTACCCGTCATCAGCGATCAGGCTCTGCTCAGCCCAGCCCAGGCCGTCCCTCACGGCACACTCTGAAACCAGCAGTCCGTACTGGTCCTGCTTCTCCAGGGATACTACCAGGGTCAGGGTGTCGCCTATCTTCACATTTGATGCAACCTGCAACGGAAGGATCAAGAGTTGGCTGGAAGAGATTTCTGTTGAGATAAGCTCCATGTGCACTTATGAATTTGTTTGTATTTTAAAATGTCTTTTGTGATTCAAAGTTCAAAGTTATTCAACTTAAAGTTCAAAGTTATTACTGTACACCAGACGGGCCAGCACGGTAGAGGTGGACTCGGCTCTTGTCTACCTTTGCGGTCTTTGTTTCTCTTTCTACCCTACAGAAATTTATCATTACTATCTCGCTTAGAAATGCAAGGGACTGTGGTGTACTTCTGCCATTTTGTAGGATAGTAACTATTATGTTAACAGATCAGATGTTAAGTTTTACGTTATATTTATGAAAGTACTTTGAATTTGTTGTTTTGTCTATCGCATTAGGTTTAAGCCTGTATTGATAAATGAAGGTTGTAGTAATAAAAAATAAAAAGAAAATCTAATATACATATGATTGATAACTACTTATGTAGTGAACATTTAGGCAAAGACGATGACCAACCCTCAGCTAATACTGAGCTAGAGGCCTTTTTTCTGCTGCATCGACATACAGCGTAGGTACGTCTACTCCAATGTAACACTTAGTCTTTGTTTTTTCTCACTGTGGCCTAATATTTCTTTTCATCATCATCATTCAGCCACAAGAAGTCCACTGCTGGACATAGGCCTCCTCCATGGAAAGCGGCTTGCATCCAGCGTCTCCCTGCCACTTGGATGAGATCGTCTGTCCATCTTGTGGCTGGTCGTCCTACGCTACGCTTGCCGATGTGTGGTCTCCATTCAAGAACCTTTCGGCTCCATCGGCCATCAGTTCTTCGTGCTATTTGCCCCGCCCACTGCCACTTCAACTTACTCATCCGGCGGGCTATGTCGACGACTTTCGTTTGTCTACGGACCTCATCATTTCTGATTCGGTCTCGTAGAGAAATTCCGAGCATAGCCCTTTCCATAGCTCGTTGTGTGACCTTGAGCTTTCTTATGAGGCCCATAGTGAAAGACCACGTTTCATTCTTCTTCTTCTAATAGGCATCGTTGGCCACCTTTGTATGACTTGATTGACTCTGATGATGGGTTACCTGTTTATCTTCAGGGTCTCCCTTGTAGATCTTCATCATGCATGAAGGCAGCGAACCGGAGTCCTCGTCGAATTCGTATCTGGAAGCAGAAAACGCAAGATTTAACTTTTGCGACACGCGCCTATTGAGCCTATTGAAAAAAAAAATCTTCTAAAGAAAAATAATTCTTCCCACGTAACTAGATAAGTAGCGTGGTTTCGTCGGCGGCCGAAGGGGTCTCGCGAACACTTCGATCGTTTCCTCTCGGTATACTTACATGGCAGTGTCAGTATTGGAGTCATCCAACACGTTGGAGGACAGCCTGTCAGCCCTGACGGAGTGGTAGTGGTGGAACTGGGCGAGGTCGCGGCGGCGGTAGCGGCAGCGTAGCCAGTACCCTCGGCTGCGCTGCCCTGATTCATCCTGTCAGGCCTGACGGAGTGTCACAGTCGGCAGACGGCAAAGTCACTACTTCGATTTAACCTAGTTTCGCTAACACATTGATCGTTTCCTCTCGCTATACTTACATGGCAGTGTCAGTATCGGAGTCGCCCAACGCGTCCTGACACATGCTGTCAGGCCTGACGGAGTGTCAAAGTCACCACTTCGATTTAATCTAGTTTCGCTAACACTTTGATCGTTTCCTCTCGGTATACTTACATGGCAGTGTCAGTATCGAAGTCAACACGTCCTGACACATCCTACCAGGCCTGACGGAGTGTCAAAGCCACTAATTCGATTTATCCCAGTTTCCCGAACACTTTCATCGTTTCTTCTTGTATTACTTACATGGCAGTGTCAGTATCGGAGTCACCCAACGCGTTGGAGGACAGCCTGTCAGCCCTGACGGAGTGGTAGTGGTGGAACTGGGCGAGGTCGCGGCGGCGGCGGTAGCGGCAGCGGAGCCAGTACATTCGGCTGCGCTGTCCTGATTCATCCTGTCAGGCCTGACAGAGTGTCAAAGTCACTACTTCGATTTAACCTAGTTTCGCTAACACTTTGATCGTTTCCTCTCGGTATACTTACATAGCAGTGTCAGTATCGGAGTCAACACGTCCTGACACATCCTACCAGTCCTGACGGAGTGTCAAAGTCACTAATTCGATTTATCCCAGTTTCCCGAACACTTTCATCGTTTCTTCTCGTATTACTTACATGGCAGTGTCAGTATCGGAGTCACCCAACGCGTTGGAGGACAGCCTGTCAGCCCTGACGGAGTGGTAGTGGTGAAACTGGGTGAGGTCGCGGCGGCGGTAGCGGCAGCGCAGCCGGTACCCTCGGCCCTGGCCGGTCACCAAACGCAGGTGCGGCTGGACTATGATGCTGTTGAAGTATTCCACCGTGCCGTCGTCCTGGAAGGAGGGATTTTACTGAACTTAGAACAGGAAAGGCATTGGAGGATCTCAGGAGGACCATTATTATTATTATTTCGAATTCATAAATAGTAATTTTTATTGTTATTGTGTCCAGTATTAATGATACATATTTTATACATATGTGAGTGGTTGACCAAAAAGGGACCTCAAGGGAAAATAATTGATTTCGAGATAATCGCGTTTGAAGTTTCGTGTTACTATAGGTTTCGACTCGTGCTCGGCTCACAAAAAAATCATAAAAAAATTACTACGGCACCTAAAACTTTTCTGGTTAGACCAAAACAAAGCTAAAGTACCACAGATTAAAAAAATTAAATAATAAAAATAACGGTTTCCAATCCCTCAACGTCCCTTTTTGGTCAACCACTCACATAATTATACATTTAGGTCTTGAACCAACTCACAATTCCATTTCGAGGAGTAGCGCTGGTGACTGTAACACAGTTCTAATAAAGAACTAGTACAGTCGCCATCGTAAGTACAAATAGTTCTTTTTTTTGTTCTTCTGAAAACGGCTCATTGATGTGTTCTGTAGTGTTTATTTAGTTTTTTTGCTTTCTGTTTCTGTAATATGTTATATTTATGTGTCTGTGTGGCGATAAATAAATGTATTTCTTCTTGTTCTTCTTCTTCTTCATATTAAACTAAACCACTAGTCTAACTATGCTTAGTACCTTATCACATACCTATGTCTATTCTGTTCTGAATAAATAAATTCTAAATTCAGGAGGATCAAAAGCGTTTGCTTGGGTCTGAAGTGAAGATTGGACAAGAGAGACCAATCTTATCGTTTGGTCTGATCTAACGCGGATATGATAAAGGACAGTGCGGGTTTAGTATTTTAAGAATAGGTTTAAGAATAGGAACATCAACCTTTTTTTGTATCCCTCTTATGTTTAGTTTTAGTGTAAAAACCATTGCGAATCGCAACCATTGAATATACAGGTGGTTTAAATAATTGACAACAGCTACTAAGGCACATAGTAGGACAGACAGAAATACGAGTAGGTCTCCCTCGTGCGACAAACAGTAGGACCACGAGAAAACGGGGATTTATATAACCACCTACATTCTACAAATAACTGATTTTGTGCTTTTGTGTTTTCATTTTTATGAAAAAAAAAACTCGAAATGAGTATCGATAGCGTATATTATCGCGAGTCCCAAAATGCCAGCACGCGCGCCAACT
Source organism: Yponomeuta plumbellus (assembly GCA_947310845.1). Taxonomy (NCBI): domain Eukaryota; kingdom Metazoa; phylum Arthropoda; class Insecta; order Lepidoptera; family Yponomeutidae; genus Yponomeuta; species Yponomeuta plumbellus. The sequence continues at coordinate 6,370,027 of OX371218.1, forward strand.
CGCGGACCCCCTCGCATAGCAACCAGCTGGAAGTGACGTCACTTCCCCTCATTGTTTCGCCGGAAGCGCGAGTGCTTTCGGCGACAGACGGACAAACATGTCAACTCGTTAGTAGCGAAGTATTGATACCAAATTAATGATCCGCAAAGGTAATCCGTCTTTTTTTTAAATTCATTCTCCATAAAGTACCGTTCATTCCGGCTCTACCTAATGCGAATGGTATGCTACTTAATAATATTTAACTTATCTGTCTCTTATCTAATCTTATCGCTAATAACATCAATATAATGGCTATTTACACATATAGGTAACATATAACAAACAGTGCTGTTCTCTTGAATTCACTTATTTTCGTCTTGTTTGTAACGACATCTTATAATTCTTAACTATCATCCTTAAGTACTTGATTTTTATAGTAGATACTTATATTACGTAACTTTCCACTCTATCGAGTTAAGCATTTAGACAATTCGAAAGAGTTAAATTAAGAATGTATATGACAGTTCCGAGTAGGAGTATGAGAAACCTACTGGGAAAAAGGTCCCAGAATGTAACAGTGTGACACAAGGTGGTGTGGCATACCGGGAACAAAAGGGCTAGGTAAATCAGACAACTCCATACAGTGGGGTCTGACGAAACCTGGTCGGACTCTTTCGACATAAAATGAGGTAAGTGTATTCGGATTGATAGTGAAGAATGTTGTAGAGCTTGCGAAAGTTTTAGTTCAAACACACGATATAAATATGATCTTTTACAGTGTGAAAAAGCAGTATTATTTATACGTATTCGTATAAATTGTGTGTCTTAAATCGGCTTTTAACTAAAAAAACAATTATGATTTGTAGAAAAACACAAATAAGATTTAATAATTTGAATCTGCCGCCATTGTATCGAAAACGGCATGGATTGGCCGATTCTATGAACACGTCTCATGACAGTAAAAGTGGCGTCTGTCATTCATTCTTTCTTACGTTCATTGGTTGGTTCACCAGGAAGTGATGTCATATATCCTGTGCGACGTCATATTGCCTAAGATAGCGATTTCAAAAGTTTCGTTTGCTTTTTTAGAAGAAATACACGAAAGAATTTAAAATGACCACTTTCTGAGGACTCCATGAACACCAACAAACAATATGAGATTTCAGAAATTGGTCATATAGCCTATTCCGGCCACTTTAGAGCCATCGCAAACAGGGCGGCTTGTCGCCGCGTCAAGTCGCCGCGTCAGACACGACGTTGTCATTTGCTTTTGGCGTCTTGTCGCCGACTCTGACGCCAAGTGTGCGGAGATTCGAACAAAATATATGAAAATTGACGGCCGTAGCCTGTCGTCGCGTCTAGTCGCCGAGCTGTCGCCTGTCGCGTGTCACCAGTGTGCGCCTAGGCTTAATTTAGCTACCAATAACACGCCTCACTTTGGAAGCTCGGCGGTTCTACCGTATAATAAATCTATGCTCAGTGCAATCTTTCCGATCGCAAAAAAACTCCACGTATCTGCGTAGGCCGCGCTACCGATCTTAGACAAGGTCGCTGTAAAGGTCACTTGCTGAGAGATAGGCGGCCATATGGACTTGCTGGATTGCGGTGAAACGACTGCCTCGATGGTCTAGCGGCTAACACGCTTAGCTACAAAAACAAAGGTCGTGGTTTCGATTCCAATTGGATGATTAGCATATTTAAGATACAAATACAAATACAAATACAAAATCATTTATTTGTGGAATGTAGGTGGATATATAAGTTGGTAAATACATTTATGTACTCTACATTCTGCTAAAAAAAAGCATACAAATATTTTCATTACTTATAGTCTAACATGCAATTCTAATAGTTCATCAAATTAATGTCTTTAACAATGTCCTATCCTATCATCATCAACCCATTAGGTCCCCACCGAGGGGCACGGGTCTCTTCCCTGAGGAAGGTATAGGCCATACTCCACCACGGGGGCCAAGGCCGGATTGGTGGAGGCTTGTAAGACTAGTGGCTGGTCTTACTGTCAGAAGTTTTCAAGCCGCCCTAAGGCTCTGACTTGGCTTAACGCCTGCCGTCTATCGATGGCAGCCGGCACCAACTGCTTAACATGCCTTGCGAAGCACGGAACCGTTCGAAAAAATGCCACTAGCGTTAGTCATAGACGATGGCCCATCCATGGACTGAACGCGCCCGTAAGTTGCTGTACCGTAGTGATCGTTTAAGATCACTCAGGCACCCCAGGCTACAAGCGATTCTGCTATCCTATAGCACAGTGTATCTTAGTTTGGGACCAGGACCCTTGTCCTGATCATCATCATCATCAACCCATTATATCCCAAGGGAAGGGCCATACTCCACCACGGGGGCCAAGTCCGGATTGGTGGAGGCTTGTTAGACTAGTGATGGTCTTACTGTCAGAAGTACATGACAGGGACAGGACTTATTCAATAAAATAAGTCTTACATGTAAGCGTGTACATGTTAGTAAAAGTTGAGATCGATCCCTCCGTATCAGGATGACAAAGGGCTGATTTCTGAACTGAGAATTTACACTAAGTAAATGCTTAAGTAACGTTCTGTCACGCTCTTTTCTGAGAAATTAGACGAGACAGCACCAGAGTTAAGTACCTAGTTATTTGCAGAAATTCTCAATTCTGAAATCGTCCAAAACTGCGCAAACTTGCGCAAAATTCGCGACAGTTAATCTGCTTTGCATTGTACATATAATTATGATAGTAAAAATGGAATTGTAGTTATACGATTAAGCGTCTACACATTGTATTCCTCGTAGATTTAAATTCTAACTGTGTGTGAGCGCCAGATTTGGATTTAATTTTACCCGAAACACTCTCAACAGAAACTAATGAATATGGCCCCAATGACTCTTTTGTTGGTCGATGATTTGTTTCAACCAAATGGGTTTAAAATTCGCTTTTAACGGGGCCTTCTATTAAGGCTTTATGTGCCTTCCGTTCTTAATGCCCATAATACAATTGCAGCTCCGGGAGATTGCCTTGCTCATCCAAGATGGATTCCTAAAACAACCATCAGTATTTTTTTTAATAAATCGACATTTTTTTATTCGGAAATAATGATTAAAGTATCCGTTTCAACGGCTAGGTCATTCTTAGAAAAAATAGACAAACCAATTTGAAACTCGGTTTAATTAATCAATTTTAAAATTAATTCTTTAACTTTTCTCACAATCTATCGGTTTCACGGTTATTGAGGTGAGCATTCATGGTTACCTCTATGCATTGGATAAGTTCAAAAATGTCTTGGATCACGTTTGCAGAGCTATTGAGAAGTTTCTATGATTCACTACCCTGCCAATCGGTTTATTCGTTTACTTCTGGATAAGTATTAAATCTACTTACTTACATGTAGGTACATACTACAGTGGTTTCGAGCAAGCCGCTCTTAAATTTAAAAGTAACGACAAAGACAAAAGATAAAGAACTTTGTAATCATGATTCTTTACAGATGTAGTGCAAATAATTCGTCTAGCATGTTATACCTTAAGGCGTACCTACAATTTCTTTTCTTTCTTCTTCGGTCGTTTAACTCCTAGAGGAGCATAGGGCTTCACCACAGATTTCCGGTTCTGATCCAGCTAGTGCCGATCGACTTGGCCTCTTGGGCTATAGATCTTTTCCAGGCCAGATTTTTTGGCCGTCGCTCCTTTCGGTTGCCCAAGGGCGTGTATGTGAGGGCTTGCCTGGTTAGGCGACCTTGTCCCTGCGTAGTGTGTGGCCTATCCAGTGCCGTTTCCTACCCAGTATTTCTAGGGGGGCTGGTATCTGGTAGTACTCCGCGAAAGGTCCTCATTCCGGATTGCAAGAAAAATAATAATAACTAAAGTTAAAAATAAACAACCGTCTATGACTAACGCTAGTGGAATTTTTTCGAAGCATGGTAAGCAGTTGGTGCCGGCTGCCATCGATAGACGGCAGTCGTTAAGCCAAGTCAGAGCCTTAGGGCGGCTTGAACACTTCTGACAGTAAGACCAGCCACTAGTCTTACAAGCCTCCACCAATCCGGACTTGGCCCCCGTGGTGGAGTATGGCCTATACCTTCCTCAGGGAAGAGACCCGTGCCCCTCGGTGGGGACATAATGGGTTGATGATGAAAAATAAATATCAAAAAACGAAATGCGCAGGTATAAGGTAGCGTGCTATGAAATCCATCTATTTTTTTCGTTGGACATTTACTTGCAAGGTACTTTCAATGTTTTTTTTTCAGTGAGACCTTTATTACATTTGCATGCACTTTTACTGATGCTCTTCTGAGAAGGCAATATGTACAGATGATCGGCCGACTTTGACCTTTATGCCAAGAGGCAAAGGGAGATTTTTTTGTCTTTTACAAGCAAAGACTTACGGCAGCCCAGCTTAATAAATACCGCACTTCGTAATATGAACTCTATTTCGTCTGAGTTTGAGTCTGCTTTCTTGTGTGCCTCGGGGCTGATCTTTGCGTTTTTTTTAATCGAGATTCAATTGATTCTGTATTTACTTTGGTTTTATTTTATTTGAGCGGTCAGGCTTAAAGGAATTGGTCATAGTTTTATTTCAAGATTACCTTTTTCTCTCAAGCTGGTCTTGTGGAGTTGAAACGAACGTTGAAAAATAAAAGAATTCTGTGCCTGTCGCCAAAAGGGAACCAGTCAATTATTCGGGAACCAGGCTTAAAGGAATTGGTCATAGTTTTATTTCAAGATTACCTTTTTCTCTCAAGCTGGTCTTGTGGAGTTGAAACGAACGTTGAAAAATAAAAGAATTCTGTGCCTGTCGCCAAAAGGGAACCAGTCAATTATTCGGGAACCGATTCTTAAGTCTAAAATTAGCTTTGCAAACAAACTAAACAACCAACTGGTAAGAGTTTTGTACAAGGCCAGTATCAGAATTGGCAAGGCTACATTTTTGAACTTGAATGGGAATCTCAAAAGCATTTCGAGGGTATTCTGGCAGAACCGAATAAGTACAAAATAAAAAAAGAATGGTTTGTAATGCAGGTGTACTCAGTTTCAATATTCTGCCAAAACTGCATTAGAAACTATTTTTTTTAAATTGTGTACTTAATTATTTGGTTCTGCCAGAATACCTCGATTTCGAGAATTATGGTTTCAGTACAATTTCTATTTATCAGATTTGTAAATAAGTCTATATTTTTTAAGATATTCAATAAAAAAAAATTACCACATGAATTTTCTATGACGTCAGCAAAGTATTGCAAGAGTATCTATAATCCTTTGCCTTACTTACAAAAAGAAAACAAACCAAATATTATGTGAGTGGTTGACCAAAAAGGGACCTCAAGGGAAAATAATTGATTTCTAGAAAGTCGCGTTTGAAGTTTCGTGTATATATATACAGGTTTCGACTCGGCTCGGCTCACAAAAATATATCATCAAAAAATAACTACGGCACCTAAACATAATTCTGGTTAGACCAAAACAAAGCTAAAATACCAGAGATTAAAAAAATCAAATAAAGAAAATAACGGTTTCCAATCCCTCCAGGTCCCTTTTTAGTCAACCACTCACATATAATCTAATCCATGCAGTGATTTTTTAACAAGTTGCATGGACTGTAATGGGCGGTGGTATCCCAGTGGGTGGAACAATGGACTCGGAAGCGGGAGACCCAGGTTCGATTCCCAGTGCTGGCATGTACATCATCATCAACCCATTTTGTCCCCACCGAGGGGAAAGGGTCTCTTCCTTGCGGAAGAGTATAGGCCATACTCCACCACGGGGGCCAAGTCCGGATTGGTGGAGGCTTGTAAGACTAGTGGCTGGTCTTACTGTCAGAAGTTTTCAAGCCGCCCGGCCCTAAGGCCTCTGACTTGGCTTAACGACTGTCATCTATCGACGGCAGCCGGCACCAACTGCTTAACGTGCCTTACGAAGCACGGAATAGCTCTGAAAAATGCCACTAGCGTTAGTCATAGACGGTGACCCATCCATGGACTGAACGCGCCGTATGTTGCTTAACCTTAGTGATCTTTCAAGATCACTCAGGCAGCCTAGGCTACGAGCGATTCATAGCATGTACATGCCATGAATTTGTTTTCCAAGTCCTTTACCTTTGTGAAGATATGTAGCAGCAGTACTATTCGATAACGGTGAAGGATAACCTATTCTCATCTCCCAGCGCTTTAAGTTGCCAATCCGCGGTGGGCAAGCGTTGTGATTGAATCCCATAAAGCCGATTTCTGAATTCAGCATTACAGAACGTTACTTAAGTATTTACTAAAGCCTCGGTCACACACAGCGAATACTCGCAGCGAGTGCATTCGCTGCGGATAATGATCGCAGCGACTATTCGCTGCTTGCCTGTCCCACACAGCGAGTTCTACACGCGAATTTCGGCAGTCTGTTGGTGCGCAAATTCCAAAATGTCGTCTGCTCGTCGCACACGTCAGTTTATTCGGTTGGCATGATTCGCGGCGAGCCTGCGAGTACCGTGTCACACACAGCGAATACTCGCGGCGAATCCGCATTCGCCGCGAGTAAAATTGAACTTGATCAATTCAGATCTCGGCGAATTAAAGCTCGCGGCGAATGAATCTATTCGCCGCGAATAGTGTGTCACACACAGCGACTACTCGCCGCGAATGCCTACTCGCTGCGAGTATTCGCTGTGTGTGACCGAGGCTTTAGCGAAATTCTCAATTCAGAAACCGGGCCATAGTCTCTCTCTCTCTCTCCCTCAGAGAGAAGGCCTGTGCCCTGCAGTGGGATGTATAGGCTGCTTATATGGGCCTTGAAACCTCACAGACATACAAAGCTGCACACAGAGGGACACGTTTTATTACATAAACTCCTTTACATATCGGCGAGGTCGCCGGCTTGGCTGTGGGGCTATTCTGCGGAGCTTACTGGGGTCCGTTTTAAATACAACTTCGACGACCTCGGTGGCGCAGCGGTTAGCGCAGCGAGACCTACCACTACCACACGAGAGGTCCCGGGTTCGAACCCCGGCTGGGGACAAAAAATTGCCCAGGTCTTGGACGTTTACATGTTTGAGATGTTCTAAAATGTTGCTGGTTCTCACGACAGGGTATCATAGTGTGGGGCTAGAAGCAATGTATGTGCCTGTATGTAAATGTTTTGCTCAACTGATCCTAGGTCAGGCCTAAGCTTATAACTATAGCTGGCTTATAACTTTACTATATCTGTGTTTCTAGATTTATTGTCGACTGTCTCTTGTTGTAACTATTTTATTAGTAAAAAATTTTTTGCTTTTCCTTTTTTCACCTTTGTGGAAAGTAGTTTCACTACGGTTTGGTACTGACTACTTATCAGTTGTTAAGTGTTTCAATGTTGTACAATAGGTTGTTTACGTATGATTGTCTGGGGTCATAGTTTAGAACCAATTTTAGGCAGACTATTCTACCTAATTGTTTGTAAAAGACTTACAACGTGATTTATATGAAGTCAGAAATTAATAAAAAATAAGTTATATTTTTATTTATTGTTAGTTAGCTCATTATTAATATTATTTAATTAAAGTATTGGAATATTTGTAAATAAAAAAATAAATTTTAGTTTTATATTCACTAAAACGCATTTTAAAAAACATTACTAGGTACTGAAAAACGTTAAGCGTTTAAGAATAGCCCCGGTTGGCGGAGACAGCCGATACCCGCCGAAGGTGAATCTCCGTGCTCGGCGCGTGACGTCAGCGGCGCGGGCGCCGGCGGCGACGTGGGCGCAGTTTCGCGGCCCTACCGCGCGTCGGGGATCGAACAGTCAGAGCCAGTAAAAAGTTATTTATGAAACCATTAACAGTCAATAAAACACAAAAGTTCTTAAAAATTTATGAAAGCCCGATGCGTATAAAACATACTTTTATAGTTTTTCTGTATGACTATTTGTGGCCTAAATAAAAATAAAAAAATCCTAAGAGGCAGTGCAAAATAAATCTCTAGTTAGGTTGAAATAATCGGCCAAAAATAAAAGAAGAAATAACAATCTATATAAGAGTTTACACTCAATGTTACATAAAACAGTTATCGAAAAGATGTTTATTTATTTAGGAACTCCAACAGGCTATATAATATTTATATACATCAATACCAACACACTAATAACAAAGAGGCATCCACAGCAGCTGCAGAGAGAGAGAGATATAAATTAGTATTTGGATTTAATTTAAAAAGTCAATAATTAATTTAGTTCATCATCATCATCATCGGCCTACGGTTGTTCACTGCTAGACATAGGCCTCTCCTATTGCACGCCACTGAGCACGGTCCTCGGCTACTCTCATCCAGCTCTTGCCAGCCGCCCTGCGAAATTTAGCTATTAAATTAATTGCAATTTCTAGAGATTTGCAATAAATGTACATAGGTATAGGAATAATGCTGGTGACTGGTGAGTGCGTCCATTAGTGATGATATTATGGTCAATCTTACAAATGAACAAAATCAACAAGTAACTTGAGATTAAATTGCAAAACCCGATGCTAATCGAAGATATTACAGTAGAACAAAAACAATTGGTCCTCACACCGCCGTCTTGGAACACAAAAACTCCATTAGTAAATTACAAAACATAAAACGCAATGTTGTAATGGCAGAGGTACTATTTACTACTAGCTACTGCCCGCGACATCGTCCGCGTGGACTTTATTTGATAAGTGTTTCTAAATTCTAACTTCTTTCCCAGGTCTTGGATATTTCCATGCTGTTTCTGGTTTCCACGACACAGGGTATCCTAGTGTGGGGCCAGAATAATGTAATGTTATGTTATGTTAAATAAGTAACAGACACTTTTAGCGCAATTGAAATCTAATATCGCACCCTTGCAAAGACAACGTGATATTTCGAAGAAAACCATTTTTTATTCATAGATATATTTATTTTTTAACGCGATTTTATTTACTTCGAAAACGCCGGAATAATGAGCAAAAGAGACACTGCGTCACGTTATAGCGCTATCTCTTTCGTCCATTACTTTGAAACCTTAAAAAAATGCTCTCATGTAACTTAAGGGTTCCGAAATAACACGTTGTTCTTGCAAGTGTGCGATATCGTCGTTGAGCCTGGACAAACCGACAAACGTAAAATGCTAACTATTCAGGAGACTGAAAAAATTTAATAAGTTCGTAATTACGACGACTAAATACATAGAGCCTGATATTTACATTTTAAGTTTCGAGCTAGCTAGAACAAAATGGGTTTTATAGACGCGTCGGGCTAAGAAATTACTAACAAAATCAAAAATAAGAACCAATTTCGCTCTGTTTTGACTTTTCGACTATTGAAGTCACTCAAGATTTGCGAAGTCATTATCATTAATCTTAATCATTACAGGGGGTACTTTTTATGGGTAGATAATGATTTGATCCTTCGAGCTTCATCGAGCCATAAGGCTCCAATACAAAGGTCGTGGGTTCAATAGTCGTTCAGAAAAGGAGAGAGCTATTAAGGCATAAATCTAAAAAAATATGCATTTATAGTTTCACGCTAAATTAATGACTAAAAGAGCCGCTACGAAAACCATAAAACTATGCAAATTGACAAATTAAAAATGTCGTCTAGACCTACCTGGGTGTTTTATAAGAGAAGTCAGGGCCAATCACCCTGGTCAGTGACCACAATTAACTATTTTGTTTGGGAAAGTGGAGAACTGTTTTAATTATATGCAATTAGATTTTTATAATTAATATAATAACTAGCTGTCCCATCGTACCGCCAAAGTTGTTGTAATTTTTCCATATTTTCTCAACATTTAAAACTTCCCTAGAATTCCACAAATATAAAAAACCAAAAATCAGCCAAATCGGTCCAGCCGTTCTCGAGTTTAGTGAGACTAACGAACAGCAATCCTTTTTTATGTATAAGATTTAATGAATTCTGTTATATGTTTCGATGACATTTTATTTCTAATTTTATCTCTATTTAATTATTTTACTAAATTTATTTTTCGCAAGTTTATATTTTGTAGACCATATCACACGTTAAATAATTTATATTTTGTTTTGTATAATTAGAGATTTTTACCACAAGAAAGAAGAGAAATCCAACACTACTGACTACGCTTGCAGTCATAGCAAATAAGCTGAGCCCCTTACTTTTTACCATAAAAATAATACGTATTTATTGATTTGTATTCTGTAAACATTGATTTTATGGTAAATAAAATATTTTCACTTTAACTTTCAAGGGTTCTACTTTACAGAAACTGGAATACAAGGTGTTGGTCTACCAGCGCGGACTCGCATTTTCTCCGAGAAAGCGAGTAACAACTACAAATTAGCAAGTAGGAAAACTGCTTTGCAATGTACATGAAATAGTAATAATTTACTACGAAATGCAAATAAGTGAGAAACGATTATTTTCTATATAAAAAAGAATAAAATCATTAACAAGGCTGTGGATTTTGCACTATATTTGACATTCTGATAAAGTTTTCTAATACATTGATACAAGTATCAACCATTATGTCCCCACCGAGGGGCACGGGTCTCTTCCCTGAGGAAGGTAGGCCTACAGGCCATCTCAACCACGGGGGCTAAGTTAGGATTGCTGGAGGCTTGTAAGACTAGTGGCTGGTCTTAATGTCAGAAGTTTTCAAGCCGCTCTAAGGCCTCTGACTTGGCTTAACGACTGCCATCTATCGACGGCAGCCGGCAATAACTGCTTAACGTGATCGTGTTGCTTAACCTTCGTGATCGCTTAAGATCACTCAGGCAGCCGGGGCTGCGAGCGATTCTCGTCTTATAATACAATTTTCGAGCGATTCGGTATAATCTGGTAGTCTACAAAGCAATAGCAGTACAATATCAATCCAATGGACAACGAGGTCAACATGCGTAAATTAGGTAGGCATTTCTCGCAACGAAAATCGATTCGCGCGAGAAGCCTTATTAAGTTATACGGGTTATACTACTGTTGGAACAGGACTGGTTACTAGACTGCCTGTAGGGTCAATAAAACAACCACTGCTACTACAATGAATCTATCGAACCACTATCCATTTTAGAGACTCGCCTCCCAAAAAGTTCATGAGCTAAAGGAGAACAGTTTCGAGCAGTTACGTAAAGATTTTCTTATTCATATCCTTTTGGTTTCACAAAAATTTGAATGTGTAAATTAAAGTGACCCTAAAGACTTCTTCGCCGGAAGATGACACGTAACATCGGTTATGTTATGTGGGCGTTGTGGGTACACTCTGTTCCCGGCGTATGTTCCGTAGGAAAAAATATTGTGGTAAACTGGCCGGCATTTTTTTTTGTATTTTCTATAAATTCATATATTATTTTAATATATGTTTTTTAGGGAATTTTAGGAGCGAATGTGAGTGGAAGGGCCAGTAAGTGACGCCCCAGGTGGACATACTTCGAACAATAGAGGGTGTATTAGGGCAAAGCAAGATAAAGTACCCGAAACTGACATGCGTGCGTGCAACTAATGAATGTCGATGAAACGAAATTGATTTGTAAGGATCGCGGCAGGTGGCAGTCCCTGGTCTCTGCCTACCCCTCTGGGACACAGGCGTGAGCTTATGTATATTTTTTTAACGTATTATCTGGTTAAAAGTTACACTGGGTATCGCGAAATGGACCCCTACATCGCGGCAGTCCAAAGTGACGATGGCCTGCGACCAAAATGCATTCTTGCCGGGATGGTGGCTGAGACAGGCAGACATGGAAAGGAGAAGGGAATGCCATTGCCCAGCAGACAAAGACCCAAAAAAGGCTAATTATAACACTGTTGTACTTTATTGTATTAATATAAATTTTTCGTTCTTCCTCTTATTTTTTCTTTGGTCCACCCAAAGAGTCAACTTAAAAAACAATCAATAAAACAATATCACTGTATTCCTTCAACACTTCACGCCTCATCACACTCGTGTTTCGTATCATCCGAGGACTTTGAGAAAAAAATCGCTTTTCCGACAATACTTTCCAAATTTACATTTGTGAAAATTTTAATTATTGAAGCATTCGATAGCTATGCTTGGTTGTAATTTTATCTTAAGTACCAACCAATTTTTGTTTCTTAACTTTTATTGTATTCCAAAAAGGAGCCGGCGATCTCTGGGCCCAATTGTAATAAGCTGAAATATGGTTTAAAAAGCGGTATTTTTTTCTGTTTCAAAATATAAAAAATCTGCTCAATTCACAAGCTGGGAGACGAGAAATCTTAAAAACAAGTTTATTGCACTGATGAAATAGAGTTTCGATTACTATAATCGATTACTCTCATCGAATGATGGATTCAATCAAAGTAAACAAAATTTACGGAATAAATTATTATATTGTCAATAGTTTACAATAAAACAGAATATTAACTTTAAAATCGATTCTCGTAGATTCTCGTTTACAGATCGATTTATTACTTTTTATGTTTGTCAAATGTATTTAATCTGTGCTGACAGTGACAGCTCCCGGATTTTCAATCTATGATCATGATGGGTCACTATATTGCACGGACCGAGAATTTACGGCACGAGAATGTACAACCCGGGAATTCGTGCCCAAATGACCATCTATAACTAACGCTAGTGGGATTTTTCCGAGCGGTTCCGTGCTTCGCAAGGCAAGTTAAGCAGTTGGTGCCGGCTGCCGTCAATAGATGGAAGTCGTGAAGATAAGTCAGAGGCCTTACGGCAGCTTGAAAACTTCCGACAGTAAGACCAGCCACTCGTCTTACAAGGCTCCACCTATCCGGACTAGGCCCCCGTGGTGGAGTATGCCCTATAGGTATAGGACCGAGGGGCACGGGCTTTTCACTGAGAAAGGTTCCTCAGGGAAAAGCCCCGTGCCCCTCAGTGGGTTTATAATGGGTTGATGTATCGCTCCTCTACATCTAAACTCTGATCATTTGGATTGACTTGTTTAGTGTAAGATCCAGCCAGATCAGGACGTCAATCTATTGCGACTCATAGCCTCGATAATGTCACGCACTAGATCGAGCGTGTAATGGCTGCGAAGTGAATGATTTACGCTTCATAGAAACGAGGCACCACTCTGTCGTGTCTATGGCTGTACACGGATTCTCGCCCGTACCAATTTTATACAGCCTGACATGATAACGCACGACCCAAGAACGTACGGACGGGAATCCGTGTACATGTGCACGGATTCCGTGGCTGTACATTACCGGGGCGTACGTTCTCAGGATGTGCATTCGCGATACGTACATTATCGTCTCCCATCATGATCACCGGACTACCTACCTACTCGTCTTGTATCGGTTATCGTTTGCGTATTTTAATTATATTCCTCGACCAGTGCTTTCGCTCTACTGACTTCTAGTATATTGTTTAACTTGTATGACTGTGGCATACCGACTTATCGATGTAATACACTGGGCCGACGAGTTTTAGAGGATGAAATGACACAAATCCTTGTTTTCCCTGTCTTTTAATCTATTTGTGAGTTTCGTTACATTTTCCCACTCAATACAATAAGAACTACAATTAATGTAATAAATAACTGTCTATCACATGATCATAGTTATAAAATCAGCTGTTAAGTACCTATAGGTTATTGTCAATTTGTTGCAGAGCCTCACTTTTACTAAATCTCTTTTAACTTTGCTCTCAGATTGCTAAAATCCGCAAAATTTTCAAAGATGGTTTGACAATATATAAGCTGTTTATTGACACCACTCTCGTCTTTTTACATCTGGGCCCAAGAATGTATGGAAGCGTTTCCGTCTCCTTTGTTTGTTTCCTTCTCAGGAACTTTAGTTTGGTAAGGATTATACGTTAGACAAATACAGAGTTCATATTTTTTGCCGTCCAATATTATTCGAGGGAGATAAAAGATGGTGTATCTTTGACAAATATTCGCTAGTCAAGAGAATTTGCTTTTACAATGTTTTATTTGGTTTGGGCTATTTAGTTTAGCTTGCGGGGGTTAAAACGTATGGTACAGATATTTGTTTGTCATTTTGATGATTTACCTATAGTAGACATTGTATTGACGAGTGGAACATCCCTTTTTCAAATGTTGACCGGGACTTCATTTTATTTTATTTTATTTTATGCGAGAAAACAAACAGTTATACAACAAATGTTAGCGTAAGTTATGATTAGTATTAATGTTAATTAGATGCGACCAACAGCGTTTTTTACAGTTTACATATATAAAAGTATAGGTATATAATAGACACGCAGCAAACATTTTACTTGCGTTTAAGAAATCACAAAAAGTGTCTATTTTATTTGGATATAACCTAGAACTCGACGGTACAATATAATAAGAGTAAATCTTAGATCTTAATCTTAAATCTCCATTACCACTGTAGTCTGTATTTAGTCATTTACTTCTTATTGCGAGGTAGATATTTTACACGGTGGCTTGGCAATTTCAAGCGCTGAGATATGTGAACACATACTAATGGAAATTCAGTTCAGGTTTCTTGACCATATTTTCCTTCACAAAGTTAAGTGGTTGTTATTGTATTGAAAAAAGCCAAACATGTCCTCGCATTAGCAGTTAAAAGTGCCACTAGCGTTAGTCATACACTAGTGACCAATCCATGCACTGAACGCGCCCAATGTTGCTTAACCTTCGTGGTCGTTTAAAATCACTCAGGCAACCGGGGCTACGAGCGATTGTAAATAATTTGAATTAAATGACAATGTTGGTAGCACCATATTAATTAGTCTGATTTTACAAACTCTTATATCCCTTATGTATGTTTCTGTTTTCTCTGTGATTACTATATGCTGTTACTTTATGATTTAACATGTAATATTATGTGTACGTGTGTCTGTCTTATGGAAATTAATCTTTTATCTATTTATATAAATAATTAAAAAAAGTATCGGAAACGGAAACTCTTTAAGTCGTGAAAGACTAGTTTGGATGTTCTACTACACTTCACAATACGTATGTCATCATCATAATCATCGGCCTTTGATTATCCGCTGCTGGACATAGGCCTCTTCCGTTGCACGCCACTGAGCACGGTCCTCGGCTACTCTCATCCAGCTCTTGCCAGCCGCCCTGCGAAGATCACCGCTCCACCGAGTCTGAGGACGTCCTACACTACGTTTAGCGATCCACGGTCTCCACGATACTTATGTCATCATCATCATAATTCAGCCACAAGAAGTCCACTGCTGGACATAGGCCTCCTCCATGGATTTCCAATCGGTTGGAAGCGGCTTGCATCCAGCGTCTCCCTGCCACTTGGATGATATCGTCTGTCCATCTTGTGGCTGGTCGTCCTACGCTGCGCTTGCTGATGTGTGGTCTCCATTCAAGGACCTTTCGGCCCCGGCCCGAAATACCTACGTAAATACATACGTATGTATTTTACATTATCTCGAGTCTCACTGTACCGTGACCTTTCTTAGCTGGAGGCCACGGATCCATCGTTCACAGTCGTGATTGTATAATACTTCACGACAAAAATATGCAACGTTTTCCTTGGCGCTTATTTCACACTTGTCTCAATAACTTCAAAGGCTATTTTGGCTTGTTTGGTGACAGCCATCGGTTTGTCAGTTCATTAGCAAGTTAAAGTGGTATTAAAGTTAATAACGAGTTTTGTCTCTTATGTAATAAAGGTGATATTGGATTGGGACGCGTTATCGTGACTGGGTAATAGAGGGACAATGAGAAATTAATTTGATTCGGCTTCCGTTACCATTTTTTTAGAGTTCTCTACCTCAAAACAAAAAAAAGGGAACCCTTAGGCCCTTTCTCCACTGCTCCGGTCCAGCAAACGTTAATTACCGATCCGATTTAGAAACACACAAGAATACTAATAGGCTTCTCCACTACGGCATCCGGTTCTTAATGGTCCGACAATTTGCTAGATCGGAACGGTATTTTACCGGTCCGAAGTGATCGACGTACAAAAACAATACACGTTTTTGCACTGCTCAGACAACCCAAAAATGTTCCCATACCATTTTATTTACATTAATAGAATGTGTGGAAAACGTCCCCTGCCTCGAATAGAAAAACCGAGGAATTTTAATAAAGCACTGCGTCATGTCCATTGCCGATTATAGTCGGATGAAGTGGAGAAGCGTAATCCGGCATCCAATATTTTTCTCATGCCTGATTCCGGTTCCGACGCCGAACCGGAGCAGTGGAGAAAGGGCCTTATAGGATCACTTTGTTGTCCGTCCGTCCGTCCGTCAGTCTGTCAAAGCCCTTTATCTCAGAAACTTGAGGAGGAATAGAGTTGAAGTTAATTAAAACTATTACTCAAATCAACCGTAGATTAGCTGTGAAAAAACAATCTTCTAAGTCAACTTAAAAAGAGATACGGCCGTCTATGCCCCAAAAAATGAATATTATATGTGTAGTAGGTAAAGGTTTATGTATGTATATTATTACTAAGTATAAGTATTTATATCAATGTTCTTATTTGCATCGACTACCCATCTCACTTTTTCTTCAGCAACTCTCTAGCGTCGGTTGTCTGGAGGAAATTGCTTTAAGCAATAAGGCCGCCAATTGTACTGTATTATTGTAAATGTTTTGTATCTGTTTTTCCTGGTACAATAAAGAATATTCTTATCTTATCTTATCTTATCTTATCTTATTTCCACACTCAAGGGCATCAAAATTTATAAAGTACACTCCATATGAAACAAACAAACAATGTTTGGCAAGTAATATCGTCTTATACCACAATTTATTTGTTTAATTTATTAATGTGAAAAAACTACAGGCACAGATAACGAATATTCTATGGTTTATAACATATATGGTATAGTATAGACTCATCTGCCTTAAAAAACATTTCTCACGGTATAGTTATAGACTCATCTGCCATATGGAACATTTCTCACTTATATTTAAAGCAGACTGTATTGAAGCAGGAAACTCTTGCTATTGTCTAATGTGCAAAAAAAACAAGTACAGGAAAAAATCCGAACACTACATTAGTAATTAAATCACAAAAAAATGTCTTTCAAGTTCAGGAAAACCGGAAAAACCCAGTTGGGCAAGTTCGACTTGCACTTGACCGGTTTTTTTTTAAATAATACGTGAGGCAAGCAAAGTTGCTAGCACGTTGGCTTTTACACCTACCTAGTTACGAACATAGTTTTAGATTTAATTTGTTCATCACACTTTTTGTTATACATATATTTCGCATAGTATTTATTTTTCACCGTTATACCATCGACACAGTTATAAGCGTGTTTAGACTTCCACCAATCCGGACTTGGCCCCCGTGGTGGAGTATCGCCTATACCTTCCTCAGGGAAGAGACCCGTGTTCCTCGGTGGGGACATGATGGGTTGATGATGATTATGATGTGTTTAGACTTAGTTTGACTTTACTTTTAGTTTAAGACTTTTTCTTTATATTCTGTGTACAAAAAAAAGTGCCATTATGCGCTAACGCTGCGTCTGTGCCACAGAGGTCGTCATTTATTTATATTGTCTTTCACGAAAGCCAGACAACAAAATGCGTTTCTCGTCGACTATTATTGTGCAACAAGGAAGTACGCACCTCGAGTCACTGTTGATCGTGAGTGGCTTGCTTCTCATATTTCTTACTCATATCGGATTACCGACGCTTACATCGACATCAAGATTACAGTAATGCTATAAATATAGAATATAAAAATAGAGTAAAGACGCCAATTCCTTTTATAAGCACATAAGCAAATAATAAATCAGTAATGGTTGGTTTAAGATTCTATAAAAGTACTTTAATATATAAGGTGCGCAATAAAAACTATGAATCGGCATAAGTTTTTTGCCGTCTAATTTGATTCTTCCTCTACGGAAAGCATACTTAAAACGGATGAAAATAAAGCAAATGTAAATCAGGCCTTATAAAATGGGAAAAATCTGTCTGAATCTGAATACCAGACAGAAAGGTTTGAATATTTACTAAACTTGAATGTTTCGATTTGACAATGACGCCGAAGGAATCCAAATTTATACTTGTGAAATTAGGTCGCTAATTTAAAATACCCTAAAAGGTCAAGGCATGAGGGGTTTCATCGCAATGAATGAAAAACCTTAAACCTTATTCGCCGGTGCTTGTCATCAATTGGTTAGAAGTTAATGCCATCACAGAGAAAGTTTAGTTAGTCTGAGGCATAATTGGACATATGCAGATAATGCAAGTAATATTACAATTGTAATATCACCGATCACCTCAAGGCGTAATCTTATATTTAGATATCTCACCAAGCAATGCTTAGACTGAGTGGCATATAATTTGTACATAAATCGTAGTCTAATCATTACAGTTTGCATTAAACATTGGCGATACTAAGGTGCGATACATTTTGGAAACAGTACCAATTTATGAAAATCAGTATGTTTATTTCTTCAATTTTAAGTTATAATTGCTTTAAAATTCAGTGCCATCTTAACTGTGAATACGAGTATTATCTATCACAAGAGGCAGATAATATAAAAATACTAGCTAACTCGGTAAGCTTTGTTTTGCCATATTAATTAGCGAACGATATATTTACAGACGCCCTCCATTATTTGCCGAAATCTATTTGTCGAATTCTGGTGTTACCGCTATAAATTATGTAGGTTTACTCGGTAGATTTTTTGGCTTAAATAGAAGACATTGAAATTTAACTACTAATAAGAGCAAGTCTAAAAAAAAACTAACTAAAAAAACCCTTTTACTTCTAAGTAAAATGGGGTTATTTGGTTTTTACGTACTAGCAACACTCAGACATTGACAACCTTTGGCTCAATATAAAATTGATAATTATGTTAACATGACAGTTTTTTTTGCAATTAAAAAACAGCCTGTACATTCATATCAATCTTACTCCCTACGCAGCACTCGCAATGCAAATACACAGTATTTCTGGAGACGTATTTATACCGCCTCGCAGAAACTTTCGCTGGCGCAATGCAGGGATGTTAACAGTTCGCCGTGCTCGCAAGCGTTGACATGCGTACTGACCTGGTCGGTGGACATCGTGTTGCAGCCCCGAAGGGGCACGGTGTAGCTGAGGGAGCCTCGGGCTGCCACGTACTCCTGCAGGCACGAGGAGTTGCTCCCGAGACCGGCTGGGTACACGATCCCGTTGAAAACCTCCTCGTCGTCGAACCTGGGAGAATACAGAGGGTAAGGCGTGAACGCTCGCAGCCTGGGCTGCCTAAGTGATCTTAAACGATCACTTAGGTTAAGCAACATACGGCGCGTTCAGTCCATGGATGGGTTTCTGTCTATGACTAACGCTAGTGGCATTTTTCCGAGCGGTTCCGTGCTTCGCAAGGCACGTTAAGCAGTTGGTGCCGGCTGCCGTCGGTAGATGGCAGTCGTTAAGCCAAGTCAGAGGCCTTAGGGCGACTTGAAAACTTCTGACAGTAAGACCAGCCACTAGTCTTACAAGCCTCCACCAATCCGGACTTGGCCCCCGTGGTTGAGTATGGCCTATACCTTCCTCAGGGAAGAGACCCGTGCCCCTCGGTGGGGACACAATGGGTTGATGATGATGATGAATATCTGTACCTCAGGGGTTAGCGGCCAATTTCTGAATTGAGAATTTCCACTAAGTAAATACTTAACTGTAGTGCTGTCGTCAAATTCCTTAGAAAAGAGCGTGACAGAACGTTATTTAAGTATTTACTTAGTGAAAATTCTCAACTCAGTAACCGGCACTACGTATATTAAGTCACACATCGTAAATTTCACAACAGAGCCAGAAAAAGGAAAAAGAAACACACTAATTAATTATACCATCACCACTTAACACTTATTCAATTAATGTACGTTGAAGTTCATTGTGTTGACAAGTAAGAATTAGTAGCGTATTGTGTTATGTGGGACTTGATAGGATATGTCTCGGGCTCTAAGTGGACATGATATAATTTCATTCTGTGAATTTCAGAAACCGTAACTAAATTGACTTAACACATTATTCCATTTGGCGGAGTTAAGGATTTTGATCACATAAATAAAAACAAAACTAATAACTTATATAAGATATTTTCCCGCAGCAAAATGTAATCGACGTGTTATCCAGATTTTCAACTAACTCCATACAAAATTTTATTAAAATTTTAATACACTGTCTACTGTCTGTCTTTTATTTTCTATGGTAACCAGGCAAGGATAATGCAAACATGGAAAAAAGCCAGAACGAGGCCATTTGTAGTGGGAGTCGAACCCACGACCTCTGTCACGGTATGCAATAACGGCTAGACCAACGAGGTAGTCTTGCGTTACTTTTTCTTTTCGATAAACTCCGAAACTATACTGCTCTTAGTTTTTCTGTGCACAAGTTGTTAATATAACTTCACTCCATAGGTCAATAAGCCCGTATTTATCCACAGCTGACTCTAAGACCGTCCAAGGCACGCCATTTCGTACACTCCTTGGCCATCCTCATCCAACCTGTGCTAGTAATCTGACTCAGATCCTTTGCCCAGTGAGCTGGCTGCCGTCCTACGCTGCCAACATACGAAATTCGTTGCTCGATGCTCTAGTATCATCATCATCATCATCAACCCATTATATCCTGAGCGAGGGGCACGGGTCTCTTCTTAAGGAAGGTATAGGCCATACTCCACCGCGGGGGCCAAGTCCGGATTGGCTCAGCTCTGGTATAGTTTGTCCAAAATTCCAAAAAATCAGAAGAAACTGAATACTTGTTTTATGGAAAAATCTAATCACATTTACTACATATTGAAGCACAATACATAGGTATTTTGTTTATGTAATAGCTCAAGTTTTTTTAATTAATATCTATAATGCTTGTAAGTGTAAGAAATTAAGAAACACAGACAAATAGTCTGAGCAAAACCATATTCTTTACTTCTTACTGTTATGTTAATAAAAGTATGGTAAAATAATGCATGTCCCGAACAGTGCTCACTTTTTAGTGATAGCTTGCACCAGTACTATTACTGTGTGTAAAATGTGTTATGAACCTTTTGGATTTTACATTAAAAGCTTGTCGTACACAAATGAACATCCTTTATATTTTCGTTGCAAAACCGCTCGTATGTTTACCGAATAGAGTGCACGCGTGTGCCTCTTATGTGCTTCTTCTTTTTCCTATGCCAACTACTAAGGTTGACCATCTGCTACCCACTTTCTGCTTACTTTCTTGCCAAGCGAAACAAGTCTTCAACGCTGACTACATCTGTAAGATGATAACTGATGACATCTGATGATACATAGCTATAGCACCAGATACCAACTCATATCATTGGGGTTTTTCTGTTCTCATTGAATGGTTGGAATGGACTCAATGTTATTATTACTTTTAATTGTAACCATTATTTTGAAAATTCTCCTTGTTTTGAAATAAAGAACTTCTATTTATTTATTTATTTGCTTGATATTTCTGAGCCACACAGGGAGGCGCTCTACTCTAACAAAAAAATGACCTGTCTTTTACTTTAATTTTTCTTCTTTGTTATTATTGTTACATATAATGGACATTATGTACTTCTATGTGGGCCAATGATTAACACAAGGCTGCGACATTGGAAGAGAGAGCAGCGCATTCTTATAGAACGAATTTAATTAAATTTAGTAAGCTCGGACGTTTTAAAAAATACATGTTAATCTGAGAAAAAACCTGTAGAACGAAGCTCATTTTTTCGTTCTACCGTCCGTTTCTCAGTTCGCTCGTTCGACCGTCTGTTCGTTCATCCGTTCGACCGTACGTTCGTTTATCCGTTTGACCGTTCACTCGTTTGCCCGTTCGTGCGTGTATCCGTTCGACCGTTCGTTTCGTTCGTCCATCCGTTCGACCGTGTGTTCGTTCGTTCGCCCGTTCGTTTGTTCATTATTAATTACACGTTGGTATCTCTCACCTGTGCGACGCGTGAGGACTGCTGGCCAGCGTGACGGTGACACGCATGCTGTCAGGCAGACACGTCACGCTGACAGTGTCGAGAGGCGCAAGCGCAGGCCATGCCGTCGTGTCCGGCTCCGTGGCGGTCGCGATCGTAGTCATCGCTATTTCTGGAACGAAACGTTTGATAATTACTTGAGAAACTAAACACCCACGGGGGAGTCGAGCTTTTGCAGTCTAGAGCGGTCTAAATAAATAAACAGAACATAAACATTTACAAATAGGCTGACATTGCTTCTGGCCCCACACGAGGATACCATGTAAGCATCCAAGACCTGGGTTTTTTTTTGTCCCCAGCCGGAGTTTGAACCCAGGACCTGTCGCATGGTAGACAGATGCGATAACTAGTGCGCCATAGAGGTCGTCAAGACAAAAATAGAACATTTCATTGCATAACCAGAAGAAAGAATTGTACAGGTTTTCTTATTACTAAGTAATGGTGTACTATTAGCGGGCTTATAGCTTAGAGCGATTTCTCCCAAACTTTGAATGGAGAGAATTGCAAGAGGAACACAGTGAGTAGGTAGATGTATACCTACATAAGAATAGAAATTTTCGATTGGATCTTTTCGTGGTTGGATCTTTTCATGATACTTGATAGTGAGGATCTTATATTTTTCTTTAGTATGTACAAGGTTTATAAACCTTGTAAATATTTTTCATCACCGTCCTAACAGAAAAACAGAAAAGGAGCCCGATTTGACTTTTTAATTACACTAGAACGCTGTTGAAGAATACCGTAGCAATATTAATATCAATAGGTTAGAACAGGGATTCTCAAACTTTTCTTAGCTTTCCTCATAAAAACGCATAGCTTAGTATCACGTCCGGCCATGATGTTAGAAAAAGATGCAATTTTTTGCCCGTAACAAATAAGCAAAGCAAACAAAAGTTTGCTGGAAGAGAATGCTTCCTGAATTAAGCACGCCGTTGTACATTTACATTTACGTAATTGGCGTAATAAAAAATATAATGATAATACGACAAATAGAGCATTTCGCAGTGCAGTT
Organism: Yponomeuta plumbellus; assembly: GCA_947310845.1. NCBI lineage: Eukaryota > Metazoa > Arthropoda > Insecta > Lepidoptera > Yponomeutidae > Yponomeuta > Yponomeuta plumbellus. Next base: position 6,392,798 of record OX371218.1, read on the forward strand.
ACAAATATAAATATACGCTAGAGATCTGGTTTCAAGAAGTAGATGTGAGTATTAATACTATCAAGTATTAGTACTCTCATCTACTGTTTTCAATATTTTGTTCTAAATTATTGATCAAATCGCAGTAGCACAGTAAAAAACACAGCATACATCAGTTAATGATAATTTAGACCATAAAACTGTTTAATTTAGTATAAATGTCTTATAAAAGGGCCGTTGGCTTACCTATTAAATAAATATAAATAAATAGACTGAAAATCGTAACATTCTGGTCAAAATTATTGACAGTAAGTAAATAACAGAATTGCATCCTAACATTTGTCGTTTATTTTGTACACGTTTCTATACCTATTTTTTTACTGCTTCTTTGACTCTTCAAGGTTTGCCGGAAGAAATCTCTTACAGAGATAAGATTGTCTGTGTACATGATATTTACTGTTACTGTAAATTTGTACAAATTGCCTCAGTCAGGGTGTTTTTTGATGTTTGTAATGACCTTGCCTGGTTCCATAGAACAGGGAATCTTAACTTGGAACAGTCAAGTGATTGTGTTGTGTGAAAGTAATTTAGTGTAAAGTAAAGTAAAGTAAAGTAAAAAGTATTTATTGCCATAAAAAGGTACAGTTTTACATATAATCTGACCCCCACACTAGGCAAGGCCTGTCACGGGGGGGATGAAAGAACGTGGAAGTTATTTTATCGTAAACTTTTAGCCCGGACCAACTTACGGTAAAAACACCCGTGAGTTGATCCGGACTAAAAGTTTAGAATGACTGTGTAGTGCTTACGAAAGTTTTAGTTCAAAAAAAGTTATTCTATCGTTATAGGCATTTGCCAGAAATAAATAAATGAATTAGCGGGAGATCTCCGTTCACAGTTTGGAAAACACTCCGGTAGAAAGTTTGAATGAGCCATAAGTTCATCATAGCGTGACTTACGGTTGTACAGAACAAAAACTGCATTTTTATGTACGGGCTTACATATTTTATTCTTAAAAAATAATCTAGCTTGGCTTGGAAAATGGTACCTATACCTAAGAGTTTTGAACAATAATGTAAACGACAAAAAATGTATTTGTAAAATTAAAATAAATCCATGTAAAAATTCTGGTGTACGTACAATAAATATCTATCTGTCTATTTAAATCGGATTTTATTCAGTTCAAATACAAGTTTTTATTTCACATATGTACGTAACTTAGAAAACCAAGTGACAGCAGATACCTGTCACGCTCTGGGAATCGAACCTGAGTCTCTCGCTTCCAAGTCTAGTGTTTACCCACTAAACTACCCCCGCTTCACTACTTTCTTTTGTCCTCTACTATCCATCAGAATCATAATAACGTAGGTTAGTGCCAAGAAAAGTATAGGTATTTGAAAAAAATAAAAATAACCCTGTCTAGCCGTTAAAGTTATTCTAATGAGAAATGACGTTTTTACTGCCCACGCGATGCCCGTAACAAGATGTTATAATGACACCTTTTATGGTCGGGTATTTCACACTGTGCCACAGAAGCAAGACACTCTTGTAGATGGACGCAGCGTCCAGCGTTTAGTTCGCCTGAACTGTATTTTTAATCAAATCAAATCAAATCTTCTATCTATATAAATAGAATTCAAAGTCCTGACTGACTGACTGACTCACTCATCAACACCCAGCCCAAGCCGTTGGACCTAGGAAGCTGAAATTTTCCACAGAGGGTGTGTAATGTAGGCAAGGAATAAGACCGGATTTTTTGAAATTCAACCCCTAAGGAGATGAAAAGTTTTCTAATTTTGTTGAAACTTAAAATAAATACTTAACTTAACTAAAACTTAAAACTTAAATTAAACTTAAAATAAATCTTCAACACAATTGATTGAACACGTGTTTCACCGTTTTTCTAAATTTAACCCTTAGGGGAGTGAACGGGGTTGCAAAATTTTGAACTAAAGTCCTCGCGGACGGAGTCGCGGGCGAAAACTAGTATTTTTATACAGTAGACATTTTGTTTCTAATAAAATGAATAAAAACAAAATGTTTACTTTATGAACGTCAAACTTGTTAGTGTTAGTTTGACAATTAATAAATTATGTGGAGGAGCAGCTAACAAAAGCACTCCACATTTTTTATTTTCAAAACCTTTTCAGCTTAACTAACAAAGTTACAATTATTACTTATGAATTTTTTAAGGACTAGACACAATTCTCCTCTGAATGCCTTTAACATTAATCCACTTCTTAACACCAGACATCTTTATCGTCTAAATAATCGTTGATTTTATAATAAGCTTTTTTGCACAGAGTGTGCTTAACACATCTCTTAAACCGGAGGTAGGTAACTCTAATATACATATCTTGGGGAATCCTCTTGTAGAATCTATACATCATCATCATCATCATCATTCAGCCACAAGAAGTCCACTGCTGGACATAGGCCTTATACAGTGCCCCATAAAGGAAGTATTAACTTTTGAAACTCTAAATCGTGGTATTAACATTATGGCTACCAATAGTTTCGAAGTTTTAAATATTTTCTTAGTACCTTAACATGATAGATACGTGATCGGGTCACGTGGCGTGTTTTTTCATACCATTGACGCTTAAAAGCTATGGTATGTGTGCGCGCGTAGACTTGAAGCGGCAATGAAACTAAATCGCCAATTATATTTTAAAATTTTTTTTCATTTTCATTTTCATTTTTTTTCATTTTCATGCATTGGTCATTATCCCACAATGCATTAACAGAATATAGATCCTGGACTCCGGGATCCCCCCCGCGGACAGGTTTATATTTCCAACGGACAGTAAAGAAAGCAATTTAAAAGTCGAGACTTAGCCAGACATATTTATTGCCATACGTCAAGGCATTAAAGGGATAAGAGCCAACGCCGGACAAAGAATAAGCAAAGAGCTGGTTAAGACACTGAAAACGAGAAAAAACGTCCACATAACACAATAACCAGGGCGTAAATTCTGCTAATGCATTGTAATACAATGAAAACTGCATGATCATGGCGATTCAGTTTCATTGCCGCTTCAAGTCTACGCGCGCACGCGTATTCGTAATCCTGGGCGTTGATGGAATTAAAAAACATGTCACGTGACCCGACCATGTAACTGTAATTGAACTTTAATGCACTAACAGAATCGAGACCCAGGACCTTAATGCTACTAATTACATTACACTTCATAGGTAGTCTAACGACTACGTTTTGTCGCTAATGATATTCAGCTAAGCACAATTTTCCTACAGCTGACCAATGAACGACATGACCTATACCGAAAAGTCACAACCTCTTACACTATTGTAGTTCATCGGTACCTAACTGGCTGTTAAATCCGTATGCTACTCCTTATTTGACTTTTCAGTGACACATGTAACTGCATGGAAGGTGCATGACAGCTGCCACGTCAGTCTCATGGAACAAATGTACTATAATGGTAGTACAATGACTATCCATGAACATGGCGATTTAGTTACATTCCCGCTTCAAGTCTACGCGCGCACACATATCAATGCTTCTAGGCGTCATTGTTTGAAAGAACACGTCACGTGAGCCAACCGTGTATCTGTCATCGCACTATAATGCGCTAACAGACCCTCGATCGAGACCCTGTGCTATAGTAACCAGGCAAATGTAAACTCATTAAAAATCAAATAAAAATAAAAATCCTAAATTTTAGGATAGGCTGTTTCGTAGTCAAATCAATCAGAAATGCAGAAAACTACACACCCTTAACAGAAATTCGTCGACTTAACCTGTAACCCTGTATATAAACATGTAATAATATTTTCTGACTGACAGTATGTCAAATGAGTTTCTTTTAAAACGGAATTTTGTATGAAAATACTTGCTTGTGACATCACATTTCACAGCACGCTTTTTATGTTTCATCTATTTAAAAATTGTAATAACTAGTAAATGATTAAAAGAAATACATTTTCCGAATCATTTTGTAATTTTTGTTTTAATCGAGCATCTCAAATAATTTATTATTGATAGTGTCAACGGGTCTCTTCCCTGAGGATAACTTCCTCAAGGAAGAGACCCTTGCCGCTCGGTGGGAACATAATGGGTTGATGATAATAGTGTCAAATACCGTTTCCATAAACAAATGAAGGGTACAAGAAAAGAAGGGGCTCATCGATATTTTGTGTTATTTTGAGAAAAAGCTGTTTAAAGGTTTCAGACTGTAACTATTATCCTGAGTTTCATTTCATGGTTGATTTTAATGATGCAATGGGCGCTTTCTAAGATAGTAAGTGGTCAATGTACCCGTTCTTAACCAATATATAATAAAATGATCTCCTTTTATCCCGGTTTAAGTCGCAATAGGCCCCTTTTAGTGTTTCATTGATTTTTGTTATGCCCGTATCACAGGAAACTGGCCCCTTTTAGTTTGTTTTGGACACGTCATATTAAGGCCCCGTTCAAAATCTATCAACTGCAATGGGTAGTTTGGTTTCCCCGAATATGTCGATGAGCCCCTTCTTTTCCTGAACCCTTCAAATGCAAAATAAAATCGTCCAGTCCTTCTTTTGCCGCATAGTCTTTGGCGCTGCAAGGATGCGCGTGAGTCGCGGCGCCGGAGCGCGGGGGACGGGAGTGGAAGGTGGATGACCCCGCGCGGCGGACGGGATGACGGCGTTTAGTAAAAATAGCCTTTGAGGTATCCGAGCCTTTGTAGGTTGGTGTGAAAAGGTTAGTTTGGTCAGTCAACAAATATCCGAGTGTTTTGAGTCTGATCGTGATATTTTCTCAAGCTGGTGTCACACTTTAACATAACATAACATTAACATACAGGCACATACATTGTTTCTGGCCCCACACTAAGATACCCTGGGTCGTGGGAACTTGGGAACTAGAAAAAACGACGACAGAAACATGTCAACATCCAAGACCTGGGTTTCTTTTTTTTTTGTACCCAGCCGACTTTAAGATGTTTTCCTATGATTTTTAATAAAGATTCCAATATCATTAATTATAGGTTCAAAGTTTCTTAATCGAATTTAGTGCAGGGTGAGAAAATTAATATGCTTCAAATATCGCGAATAATAAGTGAAAACCTATAAATGACTTTTTGCTACTATATTGTACAATGTACCCTCCATTTTGATATATTAGTCGATGGTTTTCCTAAAATCCAATAAATAAAATAAATGAAAATAAATATATATCAAAAATTTGATTTGAAAATTTGACTCCTAGCCCACGTTTTCCAAAACTCACTCATTTCATTACAATAATTATAAAATATATTACATTGTGCGAGCGATACGGCACGCCCTGCGTAACAGTAGCCTTTTCGGTCTGAATAAGAAAGTACTGAGCAAGGATGCGTCTAACTAGTGATCCCTGGAACGATCTAATTGCGCCAGCTAATGGACGATGACAGCGAAAAAAAAAAAAACGAACAAACAAGAATAAAAGCTTTAGCACTCCCGTTTATGTCTTTTGTACGAAGCCGCTTCGCGGACCACACTTGGTAAAGAATTTCAAGCGTTTTGAAATGTCTTATGGTACTGACACACGTGCTCATTAGTAGCACGAAAGCATGCTTTTATTGAGCAGGTGCTTTACTCCCAATGTTTTCTGTATTTTTGTATTCGATGTTTTAATCTGTTTTCCTTTTTTTGAGGTTTGATAACCTAAGACTGCATTGTTGTTGTCAGTGTTACTGTCTTAAGAAATCATAAACTTATTTCAACGCAAAGAATTTACATTCTGTTTGTTGAATGTCAATGTGCCTACATACTGAAAAGATTAGGAGTAAAGCACTTGCTCAATATAAGCATGCTTTCGTGCTACTAGGCTACTAATGAGCACGTGTGTCAGTACCATTACTAAAAAAGTCTTACAAATTGCTGTTAGCAATGAGACCGACCATTGTATTATTTTTAATTGCAACTTTTATTTATTTCTTGTTTCTTGTTTGCATTATAGGATAATCTTATCTTATTTACAAAAACAAGAGTCCTTAAAACGCTCCTTTAATGCAATTTAAATAGTCTTTGGAACTATGGAGCAAGAACAGTGGTAGCCTAGTGTGTAAAAACATAGACTTTTAAGCGAGAGATCCAGGTTTGATTTTTTCTCGAGAAATGTTGGAACTTACCATGCCATCTCACAAATATTCGCTCAGTGACTATCGACGATAATTAGTAATTTTGTAGTATCAATATACCATATTTTATAGGCATTTACTGTACAAGTTATATATTTAATAAATGATGTTAATAAACACATAAATACAAAGTACCTACAATTTAAATTAACTAACAGGAACCTAAATCAAAAATACTGCGCCCATACCATCTCCACCACTGCGAAGGCCTTTTAGCATGCTGGTTACGTTACCCCGTTTGATGCCGAGATAGTCTTTACTTATAAACGTACATATAAATTGTAAGTAATCTAGTTCGATAAGTCGAGAAAATACTAAGATACAACACAAATCCCCATCTTTATTAAATCTGGCCGTTTTAAAAAAAATTAAAAATACCAAAAATTAAATGCTGAACGAAAAATGTGAATAAATATGCGTGGTCGATATAAAGCGAAATATCCTTTTGAGACTACAGTTTAGGTGAGCAAAGCTGGGTTTTCATCTAGTAAATAAATATTTTTGATATTGTTTTTAATTTTTTTTTAAATTTTTTTTATTTACTTATTCAGTTTGGAGAATCCTCAGCTTGAACTTACATTGTAACAATATATCTAGGTGTCTTAGAGCTAATAATAGATTCTCGCCAGTAGTACACATTAAAAAAGAAAAAACACACTTGTGGACACTTACTAATTCGTGCAACAGTAGTATAGTGAACACAAAAAAATTAATTAAAGAAAGAGAAAACATAAAACAAAGTTAAATTAGGTCTCACTAGGAAAAAATGATGAACTCATTAGTCGCCTTGTAATGTCGATACCTTTGTGTTGAATAAATAAAGTTCATTATGTTACTTATACTTTAGGTACTTAACTAAAGGTAAACAATTTTGATAAGTCTTTTTATTGAAATGTACACATAAGTGTTTGGTCTTTACCCATTACCAATTCAATGTGAAATTAAATGTAATTTCATAAAATCACATTTAATTTGCAATAAAATTGATTTAAAAAGTGTATATTTCAATAAAAAGACTTATCCAGTTTTTTTACTTTTAGTTAAGTACCCATAGTAGTTTATTGTAATGGTCACTCGCACGCACAATGAAACTATTTTGCCTATAATTAGTTGAGGCTACCTATACCTATATTGCCAATAATGGATTATGACGGATTATTTATATGTGTCTTGTCTACACACTTACCAGTGCTAGCAGGCACTTGTTTGAGGCGCGCGGTCGCGAGCGCGGCGAGTAGGACGCAGAGCCTTCCCCACATGACTGAGCCTAGAACAGACGAAAAAAGACTTTTAGCTCGATCTGGTCACCTTTTTTAGTACAATAAAGAGTGCTCGTTAAGCCAAGTCAGAGGCCTTAGGGCGGCTTGAAAACTTCTGACAGTAAGACCAGCCACTAGTTTTACAAGCCTCCACCGATCCGGACTAGGGCCCCCGTGGTGAAGTATGGCCTATACCTTCCTCAGGGAAGAGACCCGTGCCCCTCGGTGGAGACATAATGGGTTGATGATGATGATAAAAGTGTTCTCCATCTATTTGCGGAAAAAAAAATTTCACCTGATTTCTAAAAATACACATAATATTTTATTTGACGACCTCTGTGGCGCAGTGGTTAGCGCATCTGTCTACAATGCGAAAGGTCCCGGGCTCGAATCCTGGCTGGGGACAAAAAAAAAGAAACCCAGCTCTTGGATGTTTACATGTTTGTGACGTCGCTGTTTCTGGGTCCTACGACAGAGGGTGTCCTAGTGTGAGGCCAGAAGCAATGTATGTGCCTGTATGTAAATATTATGTTATTTTATTTTATTTATTTATGAAATTGTCCAAGACTACAGTTTTACATTAAATGGTTGCACAACTAAATTTAGAGTAGGTACTTAATACCATTAATAAAGTTATGACGTTAAAGCTAAATTAAACATTTAACGAACTCCCTTGCTGCGCAGTGCGGTAATGCCACTGGCAGCATGGGTACCTTTGGGTCGGATGTGTCTCGGGATAAAAAAAAAAGAAAATAAAATCAATGACTCAAGGCCAGTCAATCAAATAAACCACTTATTTGATTGACTGGCATTGTGTCATTGTTTTTATTTTCTTTTTTTATTATTATTAATATTATTTTTTTATTATAAATTCACCTTTACATTATGTAAAAACTTTATATCTCATGTTTGAATTTGATTTAATTATTAGTTATGATTATATTTCTATTTAACTTTGACATTGGGGATCGGCGCCTTACTTTAATAGATATAATTATTCATACGTTTATTGCACATAAGTAAAACCCCCGTTTCTTGGTGGTCATACTGGCGTCTCATACTAATATGACCAGTGAGAATCGCTTGTACTGGTGGTCATGTGCCATAAACGTATTAATAATTATATGGATTAAAGTAAGGCGCCGATCACTAGAGATCGATAGTGTACAAAAGTCCACCTTTTAATATTAGTTGAGGTCACACAATCAATACGATCTTGTGGTTGGCACAATCCATAGCCTCGATCGACTAATAGTAACTGGATACGTATCATACCGTGTTATTTTGGCACAGTACGGGAACATCTATCAAGGTTCAGAATCCAACCACTGGGTGGTTGACAAAATGTCAAATAACTTACTTTTAAAACGGATTTTTGTTTGAAAATACCGGATTATGACGTCATATTTCAGAGCACTCTTTTTATGTTTCATCTATTTAAAAATTGTAATAACTAGTAATTGACTAAAAGATCCGAAATATTTTGTAATTATTTTTTTATTCGAGCATATTAAATAATTTATTATTGGTCGTGTCAACTACCGAATTATGTACTTATACCTGAATAAACATTTTTTAGTTACTTTAATTTACTTTATTTTAATTTATTTATTTTTACACGACACAGGGTATCCTAGTGTGGGGCCAGAACCAATATATGTGCTTGTGTGTTTATGTTTATGTTTATGTTTATGTTTATGTTTATGTTTATGTTTATGTTTATGTTTATGTTTATGTTTATGTTTATGTTTATGTTTATGTTTATGTTTATGTTTATGTTTATGTTTATGTTTATGTTTATGTTATGTTTTTGTTTATGTTTATGTTTATGTTTATGTTTATGTTTATGTTTATGTTTATGTTTATGTTTATGTTTATGTTTATGTTTATGTTTATGTTTATGTTTATGTTTATGTTTATGTTTATGTTTATGTTTATGTTTATGTTTATGTTTATGTTTATGTTTATGTTTATGTTTATGTTTATTTTTATGTCTATGTCTATGTCTATGTTTATGTTTATTTTTATTTTAATACAAAACCCACAGCACAAGTTACCTTATAAAATATGGTTGTCTTAAACATCCAAACATAGGCCACTTAACGGCTTACCTTATATTAACTTAGCTACTAGATAGGAACAAAAGTAAACTTATATACGTAATTTAAGTTATAAAAACAGATTTTACAAATTGTACACTGGAATAGAAAGAAAAAACAGGCTAAGGCCCTACATATTTTAAGACTTATTGTATATAGGAACAGAGTGCTATTAAATTTCATGGCTGCATTTACCTCACAGAGTACCAATTCCTTAGTTCACATTCGAATTCACGTGCGACCAGCTTTACAGAATAGCACTTAGGTGACGTGGTACATTCAATCAAGCGCCATTAAGAGATAATATAATTTATTAAAAAAGTCACATGTATAATCACTTAATAACTAAGATAAGTGATACCCTGCTGCCTAGAAAACCTGTGGTTTAGCCTCTTAAGTCCCCGAGTACTAAAAAAAGTACCTACCGAAAAAAGTGCCAAAACTGTTGTTATTTTAAAGATCAGGACTTGGGATGTTAGGATGAAACAGTGCTCGTCCAATACATGTTACATGTAAATTTTATACGTCCACAGACAGTTAGGTTAGCTGGGTTACAATTTGACAACAATTTATATTAAAAAAAATACAATTTGAAATTTAGAATATAAGACTGATTGAGTGTGTGTGAGCCTGAGTTTGTGTGCGAGAGGGTATTGTGTGGGTGTGCATTTGCTTCTTATTTACGCTGTTCAACTACTGAAGTGTAAGCCGACTGCAATCCGTAGTTAATTATGACAGTTCTATGATCATTGGCGATGGGCATGGGACATTGTAACTACATTGACATTCAACAAACAGAACGTAAATTCTTTACGGTGAAATAAATTTCTGATTTCATTGCGTAGCAATGTTTTCCTTCGTGTTAAATGGGTTAATCGACTTCGTAGTGTCATCGCAATACACATATACATGGCGAGCTTATTTCAGGAGATATCTCCTCTAGCCAACCCTTGATGTGGTGATGCGAACATTATAAACGAGGGTGGGAAGAATTTACATTCTGTTTGCTGAATGTCCTACAAAAGTAGGAAAAACGTCACACGATCAGCACCCGTTCACAAGGATAACGCGAGTGTTAGCCATCACCAGTTTCTACCTCAAAGTATACATTATCATCATCAACCCATTATGCCCCCACCGAGGGGCACGGCACGGGTCTCTTCCCTGAGGAAGGGAAGAACCCGTGCCGTGAGACATATACCAGTTATAAAATAATAAATAACTACAATAAATAATACATATAACACCGCAAAAGTTCGTGATTGCACCGCAAACATTGGTGGACTGCTATAGACATCTCGCCCAACTAGACCACGCCCTGTACACCCTTTCACTGTCGGCACAAGCGAACGGACTTACACATTGCAATCTGTCGGTTAGTGTATACTGTATACCTAGGTTGTAGCTACATCTAAACCCAATTTTCGTTGCATGCTAAATTTGAATTAGGTAATTGTCAACTGTAATTAACTTAATTAATTCTAACCAATTAAAAGGAGCAGGAGTTTTCCTAGCACAGGTAATTCTTACTTAAAAGAAAACTCCCACAAAAAATTGTAACCTATATTAAGTTTGAAACATATTTTACTTGTTGTTTATTTATCGGCTTGACAGATATTTGAGAACCTCTGTGGCGTAGCGGTTAGCGCATCTGCCTTCCGAGGGCGATCCAGGGTTCGAAACCCGGCTGGGGGCAAAAAAAGGTAATCCCCAGGTCTTAGATCTTTACGTGTTTGTGACGTCGCTGTTTCTGGTTCCCACGACACAGGGTATCCTACTATGGGGCCAGAAGCAATGTTATCTCCCAGTACGTAAATGTTAATTTTTATATAAGTTTTATTAGAACATAGCTAGTAAGATGTGGATGTGTAACTTGGAAGTAAAATGGGGTTATTTGGTTTTTACGTAATAGCAACATTCAGACATTGACAGCTTAAGATATGTATGGAGATGTCAACGTGACAATATATATTTTTTTGCATTGAATGAAAAAACAGACTTTAGGAGGCCACCGTGCATTTGTACACATGCCCTCTGTCTTGGTGTATTTTCGTGTTCGTGATATCTTAGCACATAGTATCCTAGTTTGGGACCTGGACAAGTGATTGTATTCTGTGGAAGTTACTGTAAGGGCGCTGAAAGTTATTCGTTTGATGCATGCCTGCATATTTGAGATTCTCGAATGTCAGGATTGTTTGATGATTACCCAGCAAGAAATATTGACGAAATAACTTATTTTGATGTATAGAATTAATCTTTCAGATCGCACAGTCCTTAAACGCTTTGTCATCATCATCATCATCATCATTTAGCTACAAGAAGGCCACTGCTGGACATAGGCCTCCTCCATGGATTCCTAAAAAGACCGGTTGGAAGCGGTTTGCATCCAGCGTCTCCCTGTCACTTGGAACGCTTTGTAAGAAACCACAATCCTAGCAGCACATCTAATCACCATAAAAAACATTTCATAAACTCATGCATGTATTCCAGAGGGGTAGGCAGATTCCAGGGTTTGTCACTAGCCACGCCTCGCAATTTCCACTAGATTCGATCGCTCTTCAATAAAAACTAAATCAAACAAAGAAATTAATTCACTTAACGCCTTTACTGAAAGAGGTCACTCACAATTTCGTTCACCAAACACATAACAGCTGAGCAAAGTGGAACAGTTCAGTTTATCAGTGCTTTCGAACAGTCAACGATAGCCAAAGATATAGTTTTTGTTGAAAACTAGCACTTATAACGAGCGTGGTAAGGTCTGTGGGGAAGCCTAGGCTTTGACGGTCGTGAGTGTTTGCCCATATGGATTGTCTATTGCTACATGCTTAAACCCGCTCGCTATTTGCTATGACACAATCATATCGAGGACTGATAAATATACAGGGTGATTCCTTTAATCGACAGCTCTAATTTGAATTCTCTGTGAACGAATTCTTTGCAATGTGACATGGCTACGGGTTGATATATAATTATATTTTGTACTTATTTGTAAATATGCTGTATGTTATTAGTTTTTAAGTTGATATGTAATATGTGTATGTCACATGCGCTGGTGCATCATGAATATTCCACATGATTAATATTTTTGTTGCTGCCAAATGAATGAAGTCTGTAACCTGAATCTTAAGGAAATGTTCATTTCATTAAGAAAAACAGCATTACTAATGATTTAGTAAACGCTAATAAACAGTTTTATTTTTGAAGTACCCTCATGTGTCTATTTATAAGTAATGTTGATTGTAATTGTCTTTTTGAAAATAAATAAATTAGTTACTTACTTTCGCGTCATCAACAACGTTCATTAGTCGCAGCGCGCACGCACCAATTTAGATCAGTAGACAAATATTGAGTAATTTTATTTTTGTCTTATACGATTTTAATGCTTTTGGTGCTTAAAAACATGTGTTTGGCTTAATGGACTTCTCATGTGTAGTTAATTATTCACCGGAGACTAAGTTACGGCTGTTGATTCAACTTTATTAAAAAGAACTTATTTAATTGAAACCAGATAACTTCATCGACAGAATCAGGTTTTTTATTTATGTAGTTATCGTAGTAATTCTATATTATTAATTCAGAGACAATTATTTGGATTATGGACCTCTCTCATGGTAGGCAAACGCGCTAACCGCTGCGCCACAGAGGTCGTCGCTTACGAAAGTTTCAGTTCAAGAATATTTAGATAGATAGATAGAATATTCTTTATTGTATGTACGCCAGGAATTACACATGAAAGATGTTGTTTTTTAAAGATATGTGGGCCCTAAAATGAGGTAGTCCAGTTTGAGTGCTGCTCCAGTGCTGAATCTGGATTAGGCCAGATGCCATTCAGGCAGGTGCTATTTAGGCGGGTGCTCAAATCGGACTACCTCCCTAAAATTGCATACCGTATGCCACAGCACCGCAATGAGAGAATGGTCTCGCTCGATTTAATAATGGAGTGAAAGCCGTGCGTATAATAAGGTGTTACATCACAGACGGTGTTTAGCTCGTTGGAGCTTGTCTAGTGTTAATGCTTAGCCGTTTGTTATTAAACCACGGAAAAGCTGTATGACCTTTTTAAATGGACTTCAATAATCAGTTAGGACATCTAATGTATTAAAATAAACATTTACATACAAGCACATATATTGCTTCTGGCCCCACACTAGGATAGGCCCCTGTGTCGTGGGAAACAGAAACAACGACATCACAAACATGTAAACATCCAAGATCTGGGTTTTTTGTCCCCAGCCGGGGTTCGAACCTGGTAGGCAGATGCGCTAACCACTACGCCACAGAGGTCGTCCTCCTATATAGGGAAGTTGAAAGTGATAGCGATGCTTCATAATAGTATGACGCTGTCTTTAGGGAAATATGATCCCAAAGGTGTCAGCTTTCATGCATTAAGTACTTCCTACCTGCTTTCTTATTTCACCATTTGGCCATTTTCTTAAAACTTATCGGTTTGTTCACCAGCTGGACACACATGACTGGACACACCTGTGTCCAGTTGGTTAAACTCGAATTAGTATCATTTATTCTTTCGTCATCTGGACACGCCAGGATTTTTACGCGTGTCCAGATGGTGAAACGTATTTACACCATTTTAATGTTTTCACCAACTGGACACACGTTCGAATTTTACCCGAATTTATGACAAAGTACAGTCACGCGCAGAATGTTTTCTGTCAGATTCATCATCGGCCATCAAACGTTTCACTGCTGGAAACGGGTAATTTTGTGTGTTGTAAAATTATTCACCATTTGCAAAGTTATGAGGAAGATATTTTTGACACTGTTAGTAATCGTCCAGTCATGTGTGTCGAGTTGGTGAATAACCCAGCTTATCGATAAAAGCAAGCAAAGTGTATGACACAAAGTGTACGTATACGTTGCCAACAATATTTTATCCCCATTGCGTATTGTTACACAATACACAATAAACGAGAGACAAAGGCTGTCCCCAATTTTACACACCTGTCCACGCTGAGGATGTTTCTAGTCCACCTTAGTTTGAACAGTGACTAGTAACGGCGATAAAACGATATCAGTTTTATAATGACTAGTAACTGCGATAAAACGATATGAGTTTTATAATGACTAGTAACTGCGATAAAACGATATGAGTTTTATAATGACTAGTAACTGCGATACAACGATATGAGTTTTATAATGACTAGTAACTGCGATAAAACGATATGAGTTTTAGAATACCTACATGAACAAATCCAAAAAAATACAAAATTCTTTACTGCTTCTTCATTTAATGCTACATAGGTATTATTAGAATTAAATTGAGAAAATTACATTGCTAAATCCGCATTTCCGAATTTTGTCGGTGGTGGTGTGTTCGTGTCTTGCTTCTGCTTGAAAATGTGGGAGGGAGGGCGGTGGATTTAACTAACCGCATGGTGCTTGTGGGATATTGGCGGAATTTAGCAAAGTAATTTTCTCAATTTAATGCTATTATGTGTAACGTTATTTATTTTAACTTCATTTCTAAATTGTACCTACTTGTTCTTGGCCATTATTTTGACGCTCTGTGAATGAGTGATTGCCTATGGTAATCGCTCATTCAATACGTTCATTCAAATATTCTTCCATTCACTCATCTCGGCTCACGCAGATCACTGAAAATGTGACCACGGAAGGAGATGGGTGTGCGCTCTATTACGCCGCCTCTCTGCAACTGCTCTAACGGCCATTTTTCATGTCCAGTTTTCCTTGAAAAACTGTTAACTTTTAATCTGCGACCTATGCCCCTGCTTTTGGGTGAGTGTGAACAAATATTTAGTTTTTTACTATTGCAAATTGTAATTGTCGTACCTACATCTTTCATTTCTTGTAATTATCTCTGTAAATATCTATTGGCGAAGGGGCTCTGCATGTTTGCTATATCTTTCAATTTTAGTTATTTACCACCGTTCTGCCTATTTTAGTGTACCGCCACCTTCAAACGCCCTTCTGGTGCTTTCCGGCTTGGGTGGCGATGCACGGCAGGCGTCTTTTGGCTGAATTTTAATGCTGGACACGGTTTCCAGGCTTCAAGATCCAGATTGGACACTTCTAGGTCCAGACTGGACATTTCTACGTCCAGACTGAAGATTTCCAGACTTTCCTACCTTTCCTTCCGTCACCCTCTATCCACGGGCTTCCTGGAGGGATCCTCGCCGGCCTGCAGCGTCCTTACCGAAGCGACACGGCGAGTCATCCTGCCCAATCTAGGGGAGTACCTTTGGCAGCAATCCCGGCCTGAACCAACCTAACATGGTGTAGGGCACGAACCCAATACTTTTTACCGACCCATTTCTTTTACCGAGCCTACTGTATATAATTTTTGTAAATAAAAACTGTTGTATATAGAACACATTGCCCCTATATCATTTACCACCGGCGACATTATGGAATTCCGCAAAGTAACGCCTGATTCTGTAGAATACCGTATTATTATGTATTTTGGAAGTAGCCTGGCTACCCATAGCACAGTAAGCCCAAGTTTGAGAGCCAGTAACCATTTTTTGTAGCCGTTTTACAATAAAGTTTTTTTCATTTTCATTTTTCTTTATTTCGTTATCTTCTGTAGTTAAGTCAGTTATTCAGAAATCGGCCCTAAGGCCCGGTTTATGGGTTGAAAATTTTCACTAAGTAAATACTTAACTATAGTGTTCTCTCGTCAAATATCTCAGAAAAGAGCGTGATGGCACGTTACTTAAGTTATATTAACTTAGTGCAAATTCTCAATTCAGAAATCGGCCCTAACTATTTTAATCGACGTTTATCATCGTTTTAATGAGTGGTGTTTTTTTAAATAAGACCTTAAGCATGGACTACTCTTCTTACACTCCCCTGATTTATTTATTCAGGGACCTTAAAAAAAGTAACTTCTACATTATTAACTTTTCCTCCTTTCCTGGGAGAAATTCCTTCAAGCAATAAGCCCGCCAATTGTACTGTATCGCAAATGTTTTGTATGTGTTTTTCCTGGTAGGTACAATAAAGAATATATTTATCTGATCATAGCCTCAAACAATAAGTTAAATAATCAAACCAATTTTTAAACGATAATTATGACTAAATTACTTAACGATAATGAAAACAAGCATTGAAATTATAAAATTTAAACTCGGTAAATCCCTCAATTACATACTATACGAATAATGATATAATTAGATTACATTAGAGGCGTGTGGTTTAGGGGCAGACCACTACTCTTTGTCCAATTAATCGCCACAGCAGAAAAAAACTACGATGGATACCTGCTACCACGGTCAAGCAGTTCACTATGTTTCAAACTCCGAAGTGTACTTGTATGTACCTCTAAATACACAAACGTTTTTTCTCTTGTAACTATATAGGAAATGAGCACTAACCCTCCATTAGAGTCAAACCCGCGCACCGTGACGGCACAGCGCCTGAGTCAAAACAAACGAGCAGTCGCGATACTGTCATTGTGTTAACGGACTCTATAGAGCATAGCTTCCCAAAGTTCCCAAAGGTGGACCCCCAGGGGTCCATAGGAGACCACACGGGAGTCCACGTAGACGTGAAATGAAAACAGGGGTCCGCAAATTGTAAGTGGGGGCTCACGAAAAATTTTCTGGTTTTCATAGTAAAGAACAAAAATGTTGGCTTGGATTTACTTAAGAGTATCAACGTCAGTTGTCGATTGTTTGTAATAATAAATGTTTATAATTTTGTATAGCCACAAGTATTGTTTTAGTAAATAGGACACAAGAAAATGTGCTACTTTTTTTTCTTCTTCAACATGGTCATTTTTTAGTTAAATATACCAAAATGATCACTATGCTACACTATACTATAAGAATCAAAGACTTGCATAGCGATCCGATGAGTAAGTGCAAAGTTATGGCACATGGTAATCAATCCAAATTTATGGAGCGTAAATCAGCTTAAACCTAAAAACTCAAATATCTCAAAACTCACTTTGTGTGGGTTGGAGAACCTTTTTGCTAAACTACGTCCAATTTAGGGTGATATTTTTTAGGAGATTTGGGAATACTGTAGAAATGTCCGAGTAGCAGCAGGGGGTCTGCCGAAAATAGTAAAACTTTGAAAGTGGTCCCCGAGAAAAAAAAGTTTGGGAGCCTCTGCTATAGAGTAACATTAGCGCCACCGAGGCAGGGGAAAACGAGATCTTTTTACAGTTGCAAAAAGTGTTTGAACAATTTGTCAATCATGTTTAATATAAGGATAATAATATTATTAATAATTGTATATATTTTTAAGTTAAAAGTTTGCTTGGAGTTTCTTTGTTAGTTTCTTCGCCACATAATTCATTACTTGTGAAACTTAAAACTTTGATGTTCATAAAGTAAAGATTTTATTTGTATTGCGAATAAAATTATTTGAATTTAAATTTATTCTTTATTGCACACGGGAGAAGAAACACAAAATGTTTACAAAGGTTCCTGGTAAAAGCGGCGGCCTTTATTTATTTAATTTTACGATGGAAAAATGCTCAGGGGAAATTTGAAAGAGGGGTAGCCGGTGCAAGTTAGAATATTGACATAATACTAATATACTTAATAAATGTATAGGTACATTTTCTTACAGGCCTCCGCCAATCCGTACTTGGCCCCCGTGGTGGAGTATAGCCTATACCTTCCTAATGGAAGAGACCCGTGGCACTCTGTGGGGACGTAATGGCATTGAATTCTGTATCAAAATTCAATGGTAATGGGTTGATGATGATTGCTACTATAACGTCACAAATGTTTGTGACGTCGCTGTTTCTGGTTCTCACAACACGGGGTATCCTGGTCAGAATGTTATGTGCCTGCATGTAAATGTTATTGTTACAAATGTAGAATATAACTTAGAGAACCAAGTCATAGAATTACATGTTCGAACTGGGAATCGAACCAGGTTCGCCCGTTCAAAGTCCATTATTCTACTCACAAGGCTACCACTACTCCGCTAAGTTTATGTAATCTAACGTAATTTGACTAATAATGATTCAATAACAATAATAATCACTAGACCTGGTCCCAAACTAGGATACCCTGTGCTACGGTAACCAGGCAAGGACACTACAAACATGGAAAAACATCCCAGACTGAGCCCATAAAAACAAACCACGTTTGACTTTTTAAGTGAAATTGAAGATGATGCATCGAAAAATTCAATGCCAAAAAACCCACAGATTAACCTCTCTACCCACACTAATAACCTGTCACGGTCTACCACAGGTGTACGAGTACACTCAACAAAAAATACAGATCCGTCGCCGTAAAGTGGGTGATCGACGGGCGAGTAAGACCGCGGTTTTAATTACCGCTCGCGGCTCGTTGGCGCTGATCGACTAGCGAGCAAAACAGTCGCAAACTGTCTTGTTCCGAGTCTGAAGCAGTTTTGCATGGCGAGCCGCGTAAAAAGTATAGCATGACGACGAGCCGCGAGCCAGGCTCGGCGGTTAACACCGCGGTTTTGCAATGATACACCTGACATGACGCGCCATAAAACCGCGGTCTTACTCGCCCGTCGATCACCCGCTTTAGTGAGTTAACAGGGCTGATTCTGTCATTGCATTATAGAACGATGATAGATACACGGTCTGGTCGTGTGTCGTGTTTTTACTTACCATCGACGGCTAGAAGGTTGATATGTGCGCGCGCGTAGACTTGAGGCAGCAATGAAACTAAATCGCTACGTTCATGCAGATGTAATTGTGCTACAATGCATTGACAGCATCTAGGTCCTGTTCTGTAGTTTTTTTCGCGTCAAGGGCGTCTTGCGAGGCACTGGTTAATAGCTAATCCATAGGGTTGAAAGTCATACAATTTATCTACGGTAGCCTATCTCTGTCAGTGTTATGGTGAAATACGTCTTTAAGCTAAAGCTTGATTTCCTTTCTCTTTATTTCCATACTTTTTAAGCATCCTTTTTAAGCATGCCTTACACAGAGGAGAATAGAATTGAGACGTTAAAAGCGTACACCCGTAAAGAACAGTTAATAGCAACAAAGTTAATAACGTAGTTTACCAAGTGGCGTCGGTAAGTTGTACGGTCGATAATTTACAAATTCCTTTTATGAGAACATAAACAAATAATAAATCAGTAATGGTTGGTTGTATACTATGTATTTAAAACTAGCTGTTGCCCGCGACTACGTCCGCGTGGGCTTTAGTTGAGTAAAGTGTTTGCAAATAGATACCTAGGGATACTTTTAGCGCATGCGAAAGAGCTTTCATACTAACTTCGCAACCCCCTCTTACCCCCTTAAGGGATGATTTTCGAAAAACTATTTTACATGTGTCTCATGACTTTCAATGAAGAATTTTTATTCTGAATCTCATTCGAATAACTTCAAAATCGGCAAAGTTTCATACTAAGTTTGCACCCCCCTTTTACCCCCTTAAGGGATGATTTTTGAAAAACTATTTTACACGTGTTTCATGATTTTAAATGAAAAACTTTTGTACTAAATATCATTTGAATAAATTCAAAAGCGGCAAAGTTTCATACTAACTTTGAACCCCAATTTTACCCCCTTAGGGGGTGAATTTTCAAAAATCCTTTCTTAGTGCTCCCTTACGTTAGAAAAGGAACTCTTGTGCAAAATTTCAAGTTTCTAACCCTTATAGTTTAGGCCCTGCGTTGATATGTCAGTCAGTCAGTCAGTCAGTCAGTCAGCTTCTCCTTTTAATGTATGTAAGATTTTCACGAGAACTTTTACAAGGTAACATTAGGTTACAAGAACGCCTACAAGGGTCCATTTCAATATCAAAATAAAGGTGGTTACGGTATAAAAAGCCATGCTATGATTGTGTTTGACTGTACATCTGTGGAAGCATCTTCGTGTGTAATTTCACGCGCCACAGCTCGGACCTTGGGCCTCGGTAACTTCCGTGTTGGGAGAAAAAATGGATGGGTTATTTTCGGCAGTCTTGACTGTGGAATTCATTAGTTTTATGGGAAAAAAACTATAAAGGATGATACCTACACACCAACCTGGTAGCAGTGGCTGTGGCCGCCCATACACATATCGCGTACTGCAGGTATTTAAAAGGATTATAACATTGTAGCCGTCGATAGATGGTAGAGTCGTTAAGCCAAGTCCTCTATGCCTTGGGGCGTCTTGAACTTCTGCCAATAAGACCAGCCACTAGTCTTACAAGCCTCCACTAATGCGGACTTGGCCCCCGTGGTGGAGTATGGCCTATACCTTCCTCAGGGATGAGACCCGTTGCGGACATAATGGGTTGATGATGTTGAAACCCGAGGTGATCGAGATGTCCACCATTCGTACGATACCATTGCCATGAATTATGTCGTGCCATGTCAATAATCATGTATGTAGTGCCACGTCAATACTATGGCAGAACAGAGGAAAGTACAATTTTTTCCCCGCGCGCAGTTTAAATTACACGATTTACCTTCTAATATTTTGTTTCTAAGACGTGAAAATATTCATGCTTCAAAACAGCAGATGTTAACGAGTTTCGTTGCACACGTTTCAATTGAGCCTGGCAAATTGAAAACCATATCTAACACGAATTAACCCCAGATGACCTAACATTTGTCAACCAGCCATTCTAAATTTACCTCTACACTTATTACACAAAGACTCGCATTCAATAACTTTTCAATCAGTCAAGCAAGTGGAGATATGCGTCACCACTCCTCGACGCGCTGATACGTTGTAATTTTGTTCTTGCAACCGCTTCATTGCTTATGAGATTCTGTAACTTTGTACTGTTGATATAAATATAGACATATATGGGAGCCATGTTGTATGAGAACTGCACTTCGTTTTTAGTAATGTTATAGGGCAGGGCGGCTGGAAGGAGCTGGATGAGAGTAGCCGAGGACCGTGTTCAGTGGCGTGCAATGGGAGAAGCCTATGTCCAGCAGTGGAAAACCATAGGCCAGTGATGATAGCGGCATCAGAAATACATCATCTGTGAAAATTTCAACTGTCTGCTATCACGGTTCATGAAACTGGTGACAGCAGACAGAGAGGCGGACAGCGGAGTCTTAGTAACAGAGTCCCTTAATCTCTGGATACGGAAAACTAAAAATTACTTGGGTTATTTCAGGGATTGTAAAGAAAACGTGTTTTTATTTATATAATGTTTAACTAAACAAAATATTTAGCCCCTGTTTCACAATGTTCAAACAAAGTTCCAGATAAGCTATCCGCAACCAGGGCTGCCGTTTGTTCTAAATTTAAATAAATTTTCCTATATTGCGTGTGATCGTTTATGGCTTCAAATTTAGAACGAACGGCAGCCCTGTTGCGGAAATCTTATCCGGAACTTTACCTGCAGATTGTGAAACAGATCCTAGAAAATTATCGTATCTTCCTAAATACTCTCGACTATGATTGATCTTTGATATTTTTGTTTTTGGTATTCTTCCTTGCTTGCCTTTTCCCATTTACTCTCGTGTCGGCCCGAGTGTCGTCTCTTTGTTGACTTGGGCTTCTTTGAAGCTTTTATTTCCTACGGACATCCATGTGATTCGGCGTTTTCCTCGTACCGTTTTTTTGCATTGATAAGTATAAAATAATAAAGGGCATAACCCTCATTACCGGATTTTTCTACATAATGAGAGATTTACATACAGGCACATACTTTGATTTTGGCCCCACACTAGGATATCCTGTGTAGTGGGAACCAGAAACAGCGACGTCACAAACATGTAAACATCCAAGACCTGGGGTTTTTTTCTCCCCAGCCTGGGATCGAACCCGGGACCTTTCGCATGGTAAGCAGATGCGCTAACCACTACGCCACAGAGGTCGTCGAATTCGCGCAGTATAAGCACGATGTCGATCGACGAAAAAAGCGCTGCAAAAAGTCGTAAGCGCAATGTACGTTGACACACTGCGCTTGCGCAACGAACTACTTACGGCCGGCTGACACACTTTCGTGTACAAATTTTGTTTAAACTCATCCGAACTTACGGCGGCTGTAGGTTACGAGAACCGGTCAAGTTTGCTACTGCGTAATCGAATTAACCGGCCGTTTATGGCAATCTGTATAGATTTGTCAAAGCAAAAGTCCGATTTGTTACAACAGCACTTTTTTCACATGTCGGACAAGTTTGACTGTCCCATCATAGGGCATTGGTCCAATCAAGTGAAATCAAATATTATAAAAAAAAACAAAATGGCATAGAAAGTGCGTCTTTATGAATGTTACAGCTTAAACTAGGTTTCCATTTCTAAATGTACATCGGTTTAGAGAAAAAATAGCAAAAAAATCTCCAACTATAGAAATGCATGTTTCAAACTGTAAACAATCCTACTAGAATTAAAAAAAACTTAATTATGTTACTTAACGGTCACTAAAACAGGATAAGCTCTACTGCGAACTATCATTGGTCTGAGATAAAAGTACCTAAATCCTTGTCTATGGTTATCTGGAAGAATCTTCTTTTAGTAACAAAGCCGCCAATTGAAATTATGTTGCGTTCAAATCTCATAATGCAATTCCTGGTGTGCGTTCACTAAATTATAAACAAAACATAAACATACAGGCACATATAATCCATTTATCTATACTTGGCATTTTTTTGGACTTTAAGCAACACTGAATTAAAAACCTTTAGCGGTAGAAAATTCGATACTGTTTGCAAATTTAGTACTAGCATAGCATGTACTAGCTAGCACTAAATTTGTAAACTGTTTCGAGTTTTCTACCGCTAAAGGTTTTTGATTTAGTGTCGTTTAAAGTCTGAAAAAAATGCCAAGTATAGATAAATGGATTATACATTGCTTTCGGCCCCACACTAGGATACCCTGTGTCATCCGTACCAGAAGCAGCGACATCACAAACATATAAACAACCAAGACCTGGGGTATTATTCTATCTATCTATCCAGAAAAGAATTGACACGTCTTCAGTTTTGGTAGTTTTGGCAGGCCTGTTTCACTACGCGTGTTGGTATCGAACACGTAAGTACATGCAGCGACTAAGCGACCAAGCGACTTTCCGGAGTGGCAAATAGGTAGAAATTCAGGCGCCAGAAGAGGTAAGAGTTACGCGGTAGAAAGAGAGGCAACATGTAGGTGAATATAACGTAGCTTTTTTAGCGCCATGCGATCTAAATTGAATCGCTCGGTAGCCTGGGCTGCCTGAGTGATCTTAAACGATCACTGAGGTTAAGCAACATACGGCCACCGTATGGGCCGATGGGCCACCATCACCATCACCACCATCAGTTGGTGCCGGCTGCCGTCGACAGATGGCAGTCGTTAAGCTAAGTCAGAGGCCTTAGGGCGGCTTGAAAACTTCTGACAGTAAGACCAGCCACTAGTCTTACAAGCCTCCACCAATCCGGACTTGGCCCCCGTGGTGGAGTATGGCCTATACCTTCCTCAGAGAAGAGACCCGTGCCCCTCGGTTCAGATCATCATCAACCCATTATGTCCCCCATAATGGGTTGATGATGATCTGAATTGCATCTAATTGTATCGCTGCTAGAGTCCCTTTTTCTTTAATTGATTTTGCGGAGTGAATCTTCTGTACCTGTACTATTATGTATTCTGTGGTTTTGGTAGTAACAAAAGCGATTCTTCGCATAATGAATCGCCGAGTAAGTCATCGGTATTCTTCACTAGTTCTCCTTGATATTTTTTGCTTAAGCCTTTTGTCTTTTCATTGTCTCATACGTGAATCTGAGCGAAGGCTTCATTTTTCATTCATTTATTTTAATGTGTTTCTTTTTGGTGCTGGTTGGAGACTGCGTCTGCGATTCGATAACATGAGCCATCGCAAACAGGGCGACTTTTGTCGTTGTCATTTGCTTCTGGCGTCTTGTCGTTGCAACTCCGCGACTTTGACGCGGAGTGTGCGGAGATTCGAACAAAATATATGAAAATTGACGGTTGTCGCCTGTCGTCGCGTCTAGTCGCCGAACTGTCACTGTCGTGTGTCGCCTAATGTGCGCATAGGCTTAAAATCTTTATACTCGTACACCATATAGTATTATTATATTACTAGCTGACCCTGCAAGCGTTGTTCCGCCGTATAAATTATTTATAGGGATTATAATTTCAAAAAAATTGGGTTGTCACTTAGTCACCTTGTCATTTAGGGCTATAAAAAATGGATAACAACCTATTCGGAAACCTACCGAACATACATAAAGTTTCATCAAATTTCGAAGGAGTCGGACTAGGCTGGAATTATATGCGTCCGCGCGTCCGAGCGGCCCGGCCGCTACACCACAAAATTACAAGTAGGCGTGATCGTTATTTCACGTCACCTTTTACAGTAACTACCTACGAGGGCCGTAACGTGTCACTAGTTACAAGTGAAACGACTAACAAGTGATTTTTGCAACCAGTGATTTTTGTGAGCATGCAAGTTTTGTCTTAATTGCTATACAGATAAAGCTATTTCCGCAACACTCCGTGGCTCCCTTGCCTACTCTGCCTAGCGACGCGAGATTATCGGCCGACCGAGGCGACCCGAAGACGACCCGAAATTTTCCGAATGACCGCGAGCAAGTGACTCGATGGAAATCCGAACACAATGTCAATAGTTTTTGAATTTTCGTACGTATGGCTTTGTGTTTAGAGACTACAGACCGGTCTTTGTTTATAGTAGTTAAGTCCGTTTAACTTCTTGGACAATAGGTGCGAAGGAAGGAAGCGAGTGTCACAAATTGCATTATTTTGTTTATTTTGGTTGATGCTTCATTGAGATTGCGAACAAATTAGTGCATAGATATAAGTTTCGCTCCGAGTGCGTATACTGAGTTTTGTCGTTCACTTTCGATAGCGAGAGCGTTTGCGTTTTGCATAGGAGTGACAAAGCGCGCCATCTATTTGTCTCTTTGTTACTCCTATGCAAATCGCAAACGCTCTCACTATCGAGAGTGAATGAAAAAACTCAGTATAAGCACTCTGTTGTTGAAAGTAAGTTAGTCAGTGTATTTTAGTGTATTATACAGGGTGTCCCAAAACTCAACGTCAAGCCGGTTCCGGGTGAAAAGGCAAATCATACTTGTCATCAGAAAAAATATATATAAAATACAATATAAAAAAAATGATTTTATTAATTTTAAGTACAATAAAGTTTTTTAAAAAACTTTATTGTACTTAAAATTTATTATTATTTATTCAAGAAATTTCACAAATATAATGAAAACCAAAAGTAAAATTAAAAATGAGTAATTTTTTTTTAAATCTCCTTTTCATCCAAGCTGGAGCAGCTGGTTTTGAAATTTTGTTTACAGTTTAAAGAAGCATTATTCAGAGATACAAAACAAAACAAAAATTGAAAAAGTAAAGATTTGTGGCAAAAGGATTTTAAGTTTTTTTTTTAAATGCCTATAATTTTTTTTTCTCGCCATTTTTTTTTGTTCTGATAACCAGTATGTTTTGCCTTTTCACCCGGTTCCGGCTTGACGTTGAGTTTTGGGACACCCTGTATAAGTGTAAATACAGAAAAAAAAACTAAAAAACAAATAAAAAAAGCGATAACTGTAAATAATTGTATATATAATCAAATCACTTCTAAATACACCTGCATTAATTAATAATACCTACCGAATAGGTTTTTTGTTAATTACAGTTATTATAATAATAATTACGAGACATCTTAACGCAGTCAATCTTAAGCCTGAATAAAGTATGAAGGGAAGTTGGTTTGTGACAGTTAGCATTATGATACTTTATTGAAAATAATGACTTAGTCTGATTTAAGTAACGTCCAAGCTGCGCCGCGACACTGCGTTGCAGTCACAGGACGCCTATTGTAACTGTGAAACTAAACCTCCACCAATTTTGTATAGGTTTCGTATAGCGTTTCACAACAGGCGTGCGTGACTGTAACGAAGTCTAAAAAAAAAAACTAGTTACTAAAATCACGCGTTACGAAAACTGGTGACGCGCTCATCGTAGCTCGTTACGTTACGTTTCGTGAAAAACTTGTAACGACACACGCCTAATTACAAGCAATTGTGTGTAACGATTTATTTAAATAGCGCGGTCGCGCCTTCGAGCGGCATAGTCGCGTGACCCGGCTGCTCGTACGAGTTTCAACGTGTTGTATCGGTGCATTTGAAGCGGACGGGACGCTCTAAAGTTGTTTGCGAGAACGTGTGGAGAGCGGAGACGCTCGCGCCGCTTCATATAATATAAATCAAAAAGCGACTTGGCCGCGGTCGCTGGAATCTGCGGCGAAACCGCTTGGTTGCGCGGACGCATATAATTAGAGTCTAACACTGTGACAAGAGATTTTTTACATGTCTGTGATGTTGCCGTTTCTGGTTCCCACGACACAGGGTATCCTAGTGCGGGGCCAGAAGCAATGTATGTGCTTGTATGTAAATGTTAATGTTTGGCCTGTACCGGGCCACAGCTTAAGCAACTGTCACTGACGTTGTCACCTCTACCGATAGAAGAAAAGGCTCAATAGAACGGTATTTCTCAATAAAAAGACCCATCCCATTATTGGAAACAGCAAATTGTTTTTCTTTCAAAGGCGACGCGAATTTCCAATTCAGCGATCGCTAACTACAAAAACCTGCTAAGGTGTTAGTGCCGAGTTAATAATAATGACGTTATAGGTCTTTTGCCGTGGGCGGTGGATGCAGAGCGGTGGAGCGTCAAATTCGCTAGGTCGTGGTTTCGAATCTGGTACTTTGTTTTGTAACATTAATCGCATGCTTAGTGAAACATTGACCCATTAGTAGATAGGTCATTTGAGTTACGTACGTACGGTATGTGCCTTCAGTGGGACGTGTATTTATAGGCTTCATAGAAAAAAAGGTATTTTTCTGTACTAATTCTGTAGTCGCGCGCAAAACGCTTCATTGAAAAAACTAGAGTGATTGATTGAGTGATTTAGCTCATATCTTTTAAGGAAGAAGTTATTATATTTTTACACACGAAACATTTAACAGGGTAATAAATAAGAAATAGCATGTGCAAAGCATATGGTACGCATGCATCATGCTTAATGAAACATTGACCCATTAGTAGATAGGTCATTTGAGTTACGCACGGATTTTTTTTATTCAGATCTCATCAATAGTTCATACTTTCAAAATACAAGCATTCATGATGAATTAATAAATCAGTTTTAATTTTATGCGTCAACCAGTAGGATAAATCCATCATAGCAAGTGCGTAACTCAAATGACCTATGTTCTAATGGGTCAATGTTCCATTAAGCTTGCGATTATGGATATTCATGTAGCATGTTAGAATGTGCATTTTGAGACTATTCCTTCGACTTTTATTCTTAAGGAAAGACTGATAAACAGCTACCTTGTCACTCATACAATATTCCTTTACCTATTGCGTGAGCGAGAGATAAATCTGATCCATTTATCTATAATTAGCATTTTTTTCAGACTTTAAACGACACTAAATTAAAAACCTTTAACGATAGAAAATTCGATAACGTTTGCAAATTTAGTACTAGCTAGCACTAAATTTGTAAAGTGTTTCGAGTTTTCTACTGCTAAAGGTTTTTGATTTAGTGTCGTTTAAAGTCTGAAAAAAAAAGCCAAATATAGATAAATCGATTATAGTTGTTCAGTCCCTGACTAAAACCGAGTTTTCACGGTCTTAGCACGCTCGGACCAAGTGCGCTATCCGAGTAAACTAATCCTGCTGATTGGACGGTTTTTTGTCACGACACTAAAATGGCCAATCAGAAGCATGAGTTTACTCGGATGGCGCACTCGGTCCGAGCGCACTAAGACCGTGAAAACCCGGCTTTAATGAACCGTGCAAAAGAGGCAACGTCATGAAAATATCTCAGCAAGTTAAAAGATTTACTTAAAAAAAATAGTGTAGCGCGGAACGTGATCCAATAGACAAAGGTGGCGCACGGCGCGATTGTCTGAATTCATGGGTACCAAGGTACTGTCGCAAGGAAAAATGCTTAGGGCTTATTTCTGAATTGAGAATTTTGCTAAGTAATTACTTAACTGTAGCACTGTCTCGTCAAATTTCTTTGGAAAAAAGCGTGACAGCAAGTTACTTAAGTACTTCATCATCATCGTCGTCACTCAAACGTCAATTACTCAAAACAGAATATTTTGAAATGTACCATTGATGATTCCGATTGACGATATATGAATAAAAATTTATAAAATGCGATTAAGCCCACACTCCGCCTCTGAAAAAAAGAAAGAGCCAGCGCCTGCTTACACACTTTTGTTTACACCTGTTTTGTAAACTTTTAGTCCGGATTTACTTACGGGTGTTTTATTTACCTGTTTTATTTGAAGGTGACCCATTTACCCCCGGTTCGTCGAACGCTAAGTCTGTTAATCTAATGTTAACAGCTGTCAGTTGTCGAAAGTGCATACACACAAAATTTACTGTCAGCTGTTAACAGTAGATTACCAGACTGTTATCGTACGAGAAACCCGGGTTAAAGGCACTTAACTTAATATCAAGTAATCCAAAGAGATATGTCAGGATCGTGGCAAGTAGCAGTCTCCGGTCCCTGCCTACCCCTCTGGGATACAGGCGTGGGCCTATATATGTTGTTGTTGTTGTTACACTTTATTGCACATTAAAAAACATAATATAACTTAAATAACTTAATTTGTGATAAAAATTACGTGCAATGGCGGACTTATTTCCATAAGTATGTAACCTATGAAATTGCCGTTCTGCAGGACTGGCCATTTCAAATCAAAATAATTTTTATTTGGCTACTAATTCTAATTTCAAATTAATTTTATTTTAAGAACATGGAATCCTTTTTCCAAAAGTAGTCATTTGTTTATTGATTAGTGTTACATTTTTATCGCATTTCAATCTTTTTCGTCATCATGGATACGTAAAAAATTCGACTAATTATGGAATATGAGTACCGTTGTAGCAGCAACGCGGCACAAGCGGCACGCAACATCAACGACGTTTACGGAGCTAACACTACAAGCCAACACACCACCTGTTTTTGGTTTGCTCGCTTCCGTTCTGGAAATTTCGACCTGAAAAATGAACCTCGACGTCGTCCGATGACTTTGGTCGACAATGACGAATTAAAGGCGATTGTGGAAGCTGATGATACACAATCTACGGCTGAATTAGCAGCAGCTTTCGACGTTAGCTACAAAACAATATTGGTCCATTTGTGTCAAATTGGCAAGGTAAAAAAGCTTGACAAATGGGTGCCCCACAAACTCAATGATCGCCAGCGCGAAGTACGCGTCGAGACATGCCTTGCACTGCTGAACAGATACACAAATAAAGGAATTTTGAACCGTATTGTTACCTGCGATGAAAAATTGATTCTGTTTGATAACCGCAAGTGCTCAGCAAGTTGGTTGGATCCTGGTTCAACACCTAAACAATGCCCTAAACGAAAACTCACCCCTAGAAAATTGATGGTCACTGTTTGGTGGTCTAGCGCCGGTGTGATTCATCACAGCTTCTTACCAAACGGGGTGAGCTTACTTCGATTAATACAATAAAAAATACATGAAAAAATTCGTTTAGATTTTTTCATACAAAACGGCAATTTCATAGGTAAAGACCTAATATTAAGCTAAATCTCCACAGAATGGTTTTCTTCGCGCCTGTACCGCGGTACAAATGTACCGGTTACGTTGCACAAGGCTGCGCGCCTTACGTCACTTGCGCAGACGCCGCGGTCCAAGTGTGCCTGAGATCAGGAGATTGTTGGCTTTGCAATGTACTTGAGAACTGTTCTTACTGGCTAAAAAGTTACCCGCGGATTAACCGCGAACTCAACGCACACGGGCGTGCGAAATACTCGGTCCA
Source organism: Yponomeuta plumbellus (assembly GCA_947310845.1). Classification (NCBI taxonomy): domain Eukaryota; kingdom Metazoa; phylum Arthropoda; class Insecta; order Lepidoptera; family Yponomeutidae; genus Yponomeuta; species Yponomeuta plumbellus. Next base: position 6,422,970 of record OX371218.1, read on the forward strand.
TCCCCTTAGCCTATGCGCACACTAGCGACACGCGACAGGCGACAGCTCGGCGACTAGACGCGACGACAGACTACGGCCGTCAATTTTTATATATCTTGTTCAAATCTCCGCACACTTGGCGTCAGAGTCGCGGAGTCGCGATGACAAGACGCCAGAAGCTGATGACAAGTCGCCCTGTTTGCGATGGCTCTTATAATATTTCAACACGGACTAAAGTCCGCCGCCGTGTGAGTTGCTTCGCCTAGTCACACGAGTTTTATTTTTTTCGGGGACTTAAGTCCGGTCCGCTCCCTGCATGTCCTCGGTTATTCCGCGGATTTTTAGTACGGGGTATGTTAATCCCTCGTTTGCGTTACTCGATACAGTTGTAAGCGATCTATTTTAGCGCATAAAAAAGTCCCGGAGAAAAGTACGTCGTCTGCGCAGGCCCTTTATGAAGTGTCCATGTCATGTCGCGTCGCCGCTGAGATTAGAGTGTATTAAAATCAGTTGATTTTGAAATCATTTTGTTTCAAAGTTAATTTTATTTGCTAAATATCAATGTATGTACTGTGTTAGCTGCTGCCTTCGGGCTGTATTTGTAGTGGTCAAAACGGCAACGAGAAAAAAAATCTCCGCTCTTCCGCATCTTTTCTAAACTATTTTTACTTAATAAATCAGAGTCACCAATCCGGACTTGGCCCCCGTGGTGGAGTATGGCCTATACCTTCCTCAGGGAAGAGACCCGTGCCCCGCGTTGGGGCCGCCCTAAGGCCACTGACTTGGCTTAACGACTGCCTTATCGACGGCAGCCGGCACCAACTGCTTAACGTGCCTTGCGAAGCTCGGAACCGCTCAGAATAATGCTACTAGCGTTAGTCATAGAACGGTCACCCATCCATGCACTGAATGCGCCCTATGTTGCTTAACCTTCGTGATCGTTTAAGATTACTTAGGCGGGTAGGGCTACGAGCGATTCTGCAAGTTTGCTAAAGATCCTTTAAATAGCGGCGTGGTGGCGTGGCCTAATTTCGTTTGATTTGAAATGGTGAGTGAGACTGGTAATGGCCGACCGCCGCGTTTGTCACAAAATTAACGAATGTGTTGGCAACTAAAGTTATTAATGAAGTAAACTATAGTTTACCCATAACCGGTAAACTATATAGCTGAACGACTATCCATGGGTGAACTATAGCTTACGGCCTATGAATATTCTTGAACTGTATTAGTTCGCTTTGCTCTTACAGGTTCAATGTAAGTATCATTTAGAGTATGTAGGGTATCTTGATCTAGGATCAGGGTCTAGATTCAGTTACTGAATTGTAGATCAATTAAAATTGCTTGGGCGCGTGAAATGCTTCTCATCGCCTCTAGCACACGTATACTATACAGCTTCTAAGCCTCAATGGTATGAAAAAACACGTCATGTGATCCGACCATTTATCTGCCATTGTATTGTCATTCAAAGACAAGTATTAGTGTTGTGTGTAAACTATTGACATCGTACTAGTTTTTAAATTCACATTAATCACAGGAATTTTATGGCCTACATAGAACGGAGAAACTTTCTGAAGTGACCGTCGTTAATCCCACGAGCTGTGCTATAGAAAGGAGGACGAAGCCTTACAAACCCCGATATAAAAATGTACAAATGCACCATGGCAATAAACTAACTATTATACCTATTATGTTTATTAATAGCTCTTTGTCAACACGACAGCTTTCCGCAAAAAGAACGGGACAAAACGAGTTCTTTACTGCAATATTAAATTTATGTGTTATTTCCTTTTGGCTATTAGTTTAAAAAAATCGTTAAGTATTGACGTTCCTTACAACGCATTTTTTCGCAACGCAAAAAATGGTCCTAATATAACATAACATAACACATTTACATACAGGCACATACATACATTTTAAATAATACTATGAGAAAAAAAACTATACTTTAAAATAAACAGATGATTAAAAAATCCATCCATCGAAAAAAAGCGTCCCTTGAAACTAGTCAAACTAACTGCGAAGCAAGCTAAAACAAAAAACACAATAAAAAAAGTTTCGCTTGCACGAAGGAAAAAAAAAACCCCGAACGCAAAAATCGTCACTTACAATAGCAAAAATAAAAAAAAACAGTCAACCTCATAGCTTGCAACCGTTATTTAAAAGGACATAATAATATACCGTTAAGTTTTTATGATGTAGTATTTGTTTTGTTAAAATAATATATAAAAGTCCAAAATATAAATAAATAACTTCCATTATAATATACCTCTTTGTATGACGTAGGAAACCAGCACCTTCCCCTCCAACTCTACTCCACAACTTCAACAAATCACTGCTTGAGTATCAAAGTGCAAATCACGACAAAATACCTATAGCACACCATAATAACAAAGGGGACCAAATATGTCCACTCAAAGTTAACTTTGACTTCGACATTGAACCAATATTGCCACAGGCATGGTGTCTCAGAAAGGGCCGCTCTGTTTGACACTGACACTTAACTACATCATGGACACTGATGACAGGAGTAGGTACTATTAACTGCGGAGAGGCAACTTCGAGCACGAGGCTACGAGAATGATAAACATAAACATTTACATACAGGCTCATACATTGCTTCTGGCCCCACACTAAGATACCCTGTGTCGTGAGAACCAGAAACAGTGACATCACTAACATGTAAACATAAAGATCTGGGGGCGTTCGGAAAACTATGCCAGGTATTTGACTCGGCTATTCTCAGATCTTATAGTCAAGATCTTCAACCAGTGCGTCCTGCTAGTTATGACCTACGACCAGCGTGCTATTGAATGGGATATGCTCGGAGTCTCTTTGATGGTCACATCAGGAATGAGACAATCCGCTGAAAAACTGAGGTGACTGACAGCTGCATACACTGCTAATCTTACAATTACCCAAGCTGAAGTATGCAGAAAAAATTAGCGTTAATGGAGTTATTGTTTGTAAAATTCATTATTAGTCTTAAGGTCAGTCATCTTCATCTCAGGTCAGGTCATCTTAGGTCAGAGGCCTTGAAGACTTGAAGGCTTGAAGACTTCTGACAGTAAGACCAGCCACTAGTCTTACAAGCCTCCACTAATCCGGACTTGGCCCCCGTGGTGGAGTATGGCCTGTACCTTCCTCAGGTAAGAGACCCGTGCCCCTCGGTGGGGACCTAATGGGTTGATGATGAAGCTAAAACTAGCTTTAAGCGCAATAAATTTACAAATTAATTTTTAGCAATAAAGAAGTATAACGTGTCAATCAGAGCGCCTTCTCCGGGGCAGAATACCCGTATCGCGTCGGCGTACGATGATTACACGATATGAAGCCAGTGCTAGCTGACTGTCATTGCCATGTACACGATGCTAGCATAACTAATAATGGCATGCGTGACTGATGCGTAATGGCTTTTCACTGGCCAGCGGTCTGATGAGGTTGGTCCGTTGTCTTGATTAGAGGAGTCTAGATTAAGGAACGTACCTGTAATACGTCACCCATTTAGGGGAGTCGTAACACACCGCTCTTGGTTACGGGTTTTTAATTACATTTACGGCGCGCAGAGTTCAGTATTGACCACGAAAGAATTTTTTGGTGTATACAGTTGTAGAGGGTCCACCAGGGGCTAATAGGTCAGCCATAGTGAGTCGGATGGTCGAGACTGGTGAGTGTTTAGACGTACCGGAATAGGAATTCTGAGAGTCGTATTGGGGGAGAGATCACACTGTGGGTATGATTCTTTATGTGGCTCAATAGCTCAGTCATAGTGAGTCGGATGGTGGAGACTCCTGAGCGTTCAATCGCACATCAAACTTTCAAATCAAAATCAATCAAGATCAAAAACTTTCATAGCGATCCGATGAGTATGTGCAAAGTGCCATAGCATATGGTAGTCCAACCCACATGTATCATCATCATCATCACGCTATATTAGTCCACTGCTGGACATAGCCCTCCCCTAATGAGCGCCATAGCGCCCTGTCTTCAGCTTGTCGCATCCAGCATCTGCCTGCAGTTTTTCGTAGATCGTCATCCCACCTGTATGTACCCACATGTATGGAGACTGTAAATCAGCTTAAACCTAAAAACTGCTACGCAGACGTCACTAGACGACCATAGTATTTGCATTTACCCGAGCATGCACTCCATTCAACCATTACCCGAGTTTGACGCTGTGACGCAGCGGCGTGCAACGACCTTGGTCTGTAACCCTCAAATGCTTGCGATCAGGGTAAAGTTTTGGAGCAGAAATGTCCCTAGTTGCCTTGGAACTGCATTGGGGTCCATACGAAAAGACAAATAGTAAATCTCTAAAATATTTTAAAGGCTCCTTGGGCAAAACCTGTACAGAACTTATGTCAACATAACAATCTTATATCTCACGTTTGACAAATAAATTATCTGCATCTTACGAGGCTGACCCCCGGTTTCTCAAACGCTAACAGACTGTTAATCTTTTGTTAAGAGCTGTCAGTTGTTTTTTTTTGTAAGCACTTTTGACAACTGACAGCTGTTAACAATAGATTAACGGACTGTCAGTGTTCCAGGAACCGGGAGTAAGTGCGGAAATCTCTGCTAAAACCAACTACCTGACTAGCGACAACCGAATCACAGTCTCGTTTCCTACACAAGAAATCTAAGTGATTTAGTAATACCATGACCTAAGTGATTTAGTAATACCAACAATTTACCATGACATGCAATAAAATTATAGTAAAAATAATAAACTCACGCCCGTTATCCCCGAGGGGGTAGGCAGAGCGACAAGCTTGCCACTTGTCGCGTTGGGACCTAATAAACTCGGCAAAATGTGGGCCCAGTTCTAGTGATTGGTGCCTCTGCCTAAGTGATTAATAAAATATAGGATACATAGGGGGGTGAAATGGTAGGACAGTGAGACAATCTTAATAAAGGTACAATTCAACTGTATCTACCTCTACTACAGATACTGCCTCAATTATCGTCTAACCAACTCCTGACACAAAATAGAAAGAACAGCATCACGTAATGTGAATATCTCTTAATACAATCAAAATTAAAACATCAGCTGTTATAGGCCGGTCGCTTACAAAACGGAGTAAGTAGCAATGGGCGATTTCACAATTTTCCCATAAAACAAAAACAATAGATGTGAAACAGCCTCGCCTATTGGGCGCTCCGGACTGGTATTCCGTCCGTATGCAAAAACTATGAGTTTTGAAAGACACGACCTTCGCTGCGTCTGATTTTGCGGGTTTTTTGGTCGAGAAAAGTCCGGTGGACTTGTGGAAATCAATCGTTGTAATCTCGCCTGGTTTTGCTAATTTAACATAAAGATAATTATGTATTATGTAAATGAATTGCTCGTAGCCCCAGCCGTCTGAGTGATCTTAATCGATCACGAAGATTAAGCAACATAGGGCGCGTTCAGTGCATGGGTGGATGACCTTTGTATCACTAACCCTCGCGGTATTTTTTCAATAGGTTCGGTGCTTCGCAAGGCACGTTAAGCAGTTGGTGCTGGATGCCGTCGATAGATGGCAGTCATTAAGCCAAGTCAGAGGCCTTAGAGCGGCTTAAAAACTCTGACAAAAAAACTCCTATCCTACCACAGGGAGGAGACTCGTGACCCTCGGTGGAGACACAATGGGTTGATGATGATGATGAAATAATGTACGTTAACCTATATTTTGTATATAGCAAATACAGGGTGATGATTTGAACAGTTTAATCCGACTCAGGGGTGGTTATTTACATGGTATTGAATCAGAAGAAAAATATTAAAATAATATTTTTTTAGTGAAAATCACAATGACTCGAACCGGGTCTCTTGAAATCGGCCCGAAACGGGTCGCCTGTTTTCCCGTCAGAACTATCCCAACCTTGCAGATAGACGCGAAATTTATTAGGTATTTCAGTTGCCTTAAAACACGGATAAAACAACGTTTTCTAAAAATGTAACCTAGTTATATCAATTAAACGCCCCCGAAAACATCTACAAAATTTCGTGAAAATGGTTGGAGATTTTCCGTTTCCGAGATTCTGATTATACATAAATATATATACAAGAATTGCTCGTTAGAGATGAGATTTATGACTTTTTGGTGATTTTCACATAAAAAAAAATATATTTTTGCCCTGATCGGATTAAGCTGTACAAATCAACACCCAGTATTAAGTCTCACTGTTATTTGTGGAACAGACTCTCTTTGAGAGAGGCAGTTACTAGGCGCCACTAGCTGCTTGGCACCTTATGATTTTTCCTTCAAAATCGAATGAGCGTTTTTCCTTATGTCAAATTTAGTTTTAAAAGGATCCCTAGGTGGTGCTGCCGTGCCGTAATAATAAACGTCAAAGCAAAAAATTATACTATGGTTCTGTGGAATTTGTGATGGTTGATTACCTAGAAGGAAAAATGCTGTTGTCATTTGGTGATACGTGCGCTTTTGGATACTTTGGAGTCTTTGCTATGGATTGTGGGTTTGAATTTTTATTTTTATTACGAGAAACCTCGTCCTAATAGCAACCCTGGTTCCTTGTCTTGTTTAGTGATATGTGGACTGACTTTGACATTGATTGCTACGAATCACAAATTCGTATGAAGAAACGAATGACGCCATCTAGTGTATCTCAAGGAACTAAGAAAAAAAAAAGAAAAGAAAAACGCCCATTGAATTACAAAAAAGATACCTCGCTTAAAATTGCAGAAGCGTTTGGTTTTAAATCATCAACTGTGTATTTTTATCGTGTATCTATTAGCGTGACCTTTATTCCATAAACAACGCATCAGCCTCCAGTGTATGACATCATACAACCTTGTGGCGTCGTTCATTCATACAACGTGTAACCTTATAATGTGTCAATTGTTATGCATTCACAGTTTGTCTGTATGTCTGTACGTCGCCCTCATATGTAATGTTTAGCTCGGCGTGAAAATATAATCATCGCCTTATATCGGAATTGGTAGGGTATATATCTTTCCTGAACTCAAATTTAATTCAGTAGAAAGCATATGTATTGGCTCTAGCTTTCAGTATATCTCTGAAAGCTAGAGCCAATACATATGCTTTCTACTGAATTAAATTATTAGATTTCAAAAGTTATATATTAAGTTAACACTAACGTAATTTCTAACTCCTAAGCAGGGCAGTCTCTATACGGTCCTCTAGCTGCTCTTCTAATTAATTGCACCATTCATCTTAAACCATTTTAATCGTCTGAATATCAAATTCCTATTGAATACGTCAGGATTCAAACAGAATTTGATGTGCGTAATTATGTCTCAGTTTTTATTATTCTTGTAAGAATTTATTTAAAACCAGAGAATTGTGGTTACAAGAGATTACTGAGAAGTAGAAACTAAGTTACATAAGTAGCTCGTGGTGGTTTTATATTCGTGCGGTTATAGTTAAAATACAATACAATGTGGCAGACTTGATGCCTTAAGCATTTTCTACCAGTGAACCGCAGGTGAATACATCGTAATATTGACGTGATGCAACACTGGAAAACGATAGTTGATGCTAATATATTTTGATTATTTTCACAACTACATGTAATATAAATCGGGATTTAAGCTAATCTAACATAACAAAATCCCAGGTTACAATATTTGTTATCGAACTCCCGTGAAACGGCTTCACCAACCAATGTGTATTTTTTTTCGTAAAGTAGCTAAGAATAGGTCGCAGAATAAACAAAGTAAAACAACGTTTACCGGGTCAGCTTGAAAAGTATATTATTATGTAATGTCTCTTTACCAACCGTAGGTATTTATCCTCAGCCTATTTCAATATCAGATCATCACGTTCAATAAATACTTGGGTGCAAATTCTTTAGAAAATTACTTGAGGGTCGTACTGTGCATACTAATGCTGCCAGTTCTTGTTGTAACTTGTTGAACTTGGTAAACGGGTTATTTGTTACATTGCTGGCTAGTTATAACTACGAGTGACATACCGATCGATGTATCTTAACTTGTAACGAGGCGATGGCCTCGTTGCTTTTTAATGATTTTCGGCCTTTTATCAATTCCAAATTTAACTATTTTATGACATTCGCCGCAGTGTTCGGACGTATTTGGCACAGATATTCCTTAGCCTCCGAACTGAGTGGACGTGAACGTTTTTCTATTTTTATTACAAAACGTCTGTCACCTGATTGCTCTATTCTCCGTACCTATATTATTTATCTACAAAATCATACAAATCTAAAGGCACATAAAATTAATGTAAGTGTTCTACCTTTTTATACTCCAAATTGTATTTTTATATTTATCTTTTAGACTGTAGTTAAGCTTCTCTATTTTTATTGTTCTCAGGTGCCTTTCCTTTACATTATAAATAAAACTACCTGGATACCCCCTCTTTTACTACTACGGATCGCTCCCCTACTTTACCTACCGTGCGACAAACTGTCTTAGTAAGCACCTATCATTATCTTTTCTTTTGCAGTCGGTGAAAAATAGGCGGACTTCACCAAGGGCTCCTAGACGGCCTATCTTTTCACGAAAATGTATAGCTGCAAGGGTGTAGCTGGTAGCATCAGCTAGTATTTACGGGTAGACTTTGAAATACTCTGCTTTACATATTTTTAGTATAGCCGGGATATAATGCCAAACATTTTTTGTATAGTCGATGATGTGTTTTAGCCGTATAGCCGAAACCATCGCTTTGCAATCGAAAATACTGAAATGTTTATCAGCTATATTATTGCTGTCTCGCTTTACGGCCTAAGTGCGTCCCTTTTTCATACTACGTGATTCGTCCGCCGTTGCAGCTAGCCAATCTACGTCTGTAGCCCGTGTAATGACAAAAAAAGAGCCATATACTGTTATAAAAATATTTTCGAGATATACATTTTTCAGCTATGTGTTGCATTAAAATGTTTTTTGTATTTTCGGGATATAGGCGGCTATGATGTAGCCAAATATTTCATCAAAAGTGTAGTCCGTGTAGAGGCCCCATAAGTCAGGCTAATTTCAAGAGCTTAATCCTCAACCACTAAGAATCTCCCAATGGACGGCCAACCCGCCGTCTGTTACATCACTATGACGTCACATCCGCGGCAGGTGTACTGATATCATTTGGGGACGAAGTAGGGGCTTGTTCAGAAAGAACAGAGAACTACTAGAACAGAAAGTACTAGCGCGGGTTTTCCCGTGCGATTGTGAGGAAATTAACAACACATAAACACGCGCCTGTATTTCGTAAGAGTGGGCAGAGATCTGAATATGTCACTGGCTACGATCAAAGCATAACGACCATAAACATAAACATTTACATACAGACACGTACATAGCTTCTGGCCCCACAGTAGGATACCCTGTGTCGTGGGAACCAGAAACAACGACGTCACAAACATGTAAACATCCAAGACCTAGAGTTTTTTTGTCCCCCAGCCAGGATTCAATAAAAAGTATATACCATTATGTGCCCACCGAAGGGCACAGGTGGCTTCCTTGAGGAAGGTACAGGCCATACCACTCCACTCCACGCCACTCCACCACGGGGGCCAAGTCCGGATTGGTGGAGGCTTGTAAGACTAGTGGCTGGTCTTACTGTCAGAAGTTTTCAAGCCGCCCTAAGGCCTCATCATCATCATAAAATCATTGTTTACTTCTATCTTACTCAGAGAATACTCGAGTTTTAGGTTGCATGTGCTTTTCAAATGTTATCTGTGTACCTTTACGCCTAAGGCAGAAGGCACCAGTGATTACGCGCCACACGACCTCGCACGCGAGGTTAGACGCCCACAAACACACTCGTATCTAACGCCATCTTGCAGCCTATTGCCTACGTCATAGATGTCATAATGCGAAATCTTGAGGAGGTATAAGCATACGCGAATGCATTTGGATTTTGGGGTACACTCAATTGTCATACAAACTATTTGAGTGTTTGGATCACCAGAATCCTGATAGATTTGCAAAATTTGATGAGATCTTTCGTGAAGCCTTCTTTGGTGACCTCCAGTTCTTCACATATTTGTCCAGAACGTGGGCTGCTAGAGGTTAGTGCTAGTCTCACATTTTCTCTTGAAATGCCATTTATTTTCTAAGTTTTAGAGATCGAATTGCCTTAACTTAAGGGCGCAAGTTATTTGGCTATTTAATTGAATAGCTTGATATAGACAAGCTGCAGCATTCAATTTGTTGTTGAAAAGTTGCGATCACGACTTCTAACAATTTGTCGGAGATTTTTTGCTTGTTTACGTGTAGCATACGGTTTTTTATAGATTACGTCATAAGTATTAGTTTGGAGTTGTGTTAAAATTAACAAAAGTAACTTCCTGATACAACCTGACTTCATGATCAGAGGTGCCCCTGGTTCGATTTAGGGGTTTTTATAGTACTAAAGATCGATAAATCATTTATTTGTATTTACACACATTCAATAAAAATAAACGGCCGACTGGCTTGCCACTTGTCACGTTTGGGACCTAATAAACTCGTCAAAACCTGGGCCCAGTTCAAGTGATTGGTGCCTCTGCCTACCCCCTCGGGGATAACGGGTGTGAGTTTATTTTTATTTTTTTATTTTATTCAATAAAAACTATACAAAACAGATTATACAGTAGTAGAAAAGCTAACAACACAGACAAAACACAATGAAGCAATATTACAAAACAAAAACATTAAAAATGAGATATACAGCGCCACTGGTCACTCTGCTCTTTTAAAATAAATCATGTAAGATACATTCAAGGCACTGACGAAATTGTTCATAAGAACGAAGTATGCCAGCTTGAGAAGAATCTCTGAACTTGCGTAAACATGGACGAATTGAGAAATTTGAACCTTTTTTGAAGTTGGTTAACAATAAAAGGTATAAAACATTGTTACTAAAAATTACGACTAAATAGGAGTATCAGCGAGGGGCAGAAAAAAATTACCCGAAACCGGCGTGCGTGGATGCAACGACTAATGAATGTCGATGACGAAAGTGATTTGTCAGGACCGTGGCAAGTGGCAGTCCTTGGTCTCAGGTCTCTGCCTACCCCTCTGGGATGGGCGTGAGCTTATGTAAGTATGTATGTACTAAAAATCATGACTATAAAAAAATATGGCCTATTCAATTCATTGGTACTTGTTTTGACTTGTTTATAAAAAACCTCCGTGGTGTTTTATAAGTTCGGAGAAATCAGAATTTCAAGAACGAGAACTACTATTTTCTTGGAAAAATTAGTAAGTAAAAGTTATGAAATTATAACCTGACTAACTGACTGGCCCGTTTTCACCAACAACACTTAAGATTTCGGGGCCATTAATCTTTTTTAGGGGTTACTTAACGGTTGATTCGTAACCCTTAAAAAAGATTGGGTGGCCCCTAAATCTTAAGTGTTGTTGGTGAAAGCGGGCATTAGTACATCTAAAATAGGGTAGTTTCCAGGGTCAAAATAATTAAATTCTATTAAGTCCGTATTTTAGATTATAAAAAATATTGGACACGTATTTTTTCTTTTTTAGATTAAACAAAATTACGTGTGACGTCACTCCGTGCTAAAAAATACAGCACGGCGTGACGTCACACGTAACTTTAATAGGCTATATCTTTGTCATTATTGGTCTACTTTACAAACAAAAAAATACGTGTCCCTTATTTTTGAATAATCTAAAAGACGGACTAATTACATTTTTTAGGGCAACAAGCCCATTGTGTGTGTGTATTATTTGACTATAACTTAAATAATTCAGTGGCTTTAAGCAATGTGGCTTGACAAAAATGTATATTCTTTCTAACACTTCGTATGTGGAGCAAGGCTACCCATAACATATTTGGACTTGGAGCTATAAACAGTTGGCCTCTAGTTGGGCATGTCAGGTGACAGTTTGTACAACCAGTAACAATTGAGCTACGCCACTAGCTCTTATAATCTGTCGCATAAAAGAGAGTTTTGCTTGGAAAAGATGTCGGTTGCTGTATGTCGTAGAATGACACTGACTGCGACTTACTCGTTAATATGATTGTCATACCTTCATAAAGGTAGACGGTGTAGTCGATCGACCTTTGATTACATGCACTCTATTCATTTACATTAAGGGCTGTTTTACTATGAACATTAAAAGTTAATGAGACATCGATAGTATCCTGTCGACAACTTTGTTGTACTTTTTAGTTTTTTCATTGGAAGCATAGGTACTTAACTATAGTAGTAAGCATATAAATTGCAATCCCTATAAAACAAAACAAAAAGTGAAGCGAAAGAAAATATCGTGAGAAAACCTGAGTAACAGTGCCGTCAGTGGGACTTAGAAGGCTATATAAAACAAAAATGGCGTGAAAGTATTCGATGACACAGATATATTTGAAAAAAGAATAGTTACTTTCTTATTTATCGTAAATCATTCCCAAAAAGGTCGGGGAAATAAAAAAAAACGCAGCCACTAACGAATTCCAATTAAGAATTTAAAAAAAGAACCAACATCAAACTGGCCAGTTCTGAGCTAAAGTTGAACGATGAAAAAAGTTTAGAAGTAACCCTGTTATCCCAAAAAGGTAGGACCACATTTTAGACTCAAAACGTAAAAGGCAAATCATGCATTGCCAAATCCCACCACACTTCGGTGAGTCGTTTTATAGTTAAGGAGAAAACCCATTATATCTTTAAAAATGTAAATTAATTCTCCGAAATCACGTGTGAGGAAACATGACGAATGTCGTACGAAATTCTACTTTGATATTTTTCGTGTGGGATGTTAGAGCCTTCTAAGTGCATGAAATATTATTATACCCTAATGAGTTTGACTTAGGTACAGAATTTCAGCATATTATCTCACGCCTCTTAAATATACCGGGTGTTACAAAAGCCACCCAAACAAATTATATCGTCAAACTAAGTTTGTCAAAAAATAACCTCAGGTCTTGGATTTTTACATGTTTGTGCTGTCGCTGTTTCTGGTTCCCGCGACACAGGGTATCCTAGTGTGGGACCAGAAGCGATGTATGTAGCTGTATATAAATGTTTATATTTATGTTTGTTTGTTTCTTTAAAGAAATCTCTTAACGTATCCTTCCTTCCTTGTTTGTAAATTAAATTATACAGGGACAAAGTCTCATGAGACTACCATTCGTATCGTAGTTTGTTATGATGACGAATCGGTGTACATTGTGTGGCAGAGACTTGATAATCTGTTGGTTAATTAACTTCGCAATGTACATCGAATTATCATAGTGAATCTGAATTATCTAATTGTGAGTGGTTGACCAAAAAGGGATCTAGAGGGATTGGAAACCGTAATTTTTTTGGTTTTAATTTTTTAATCTGTGGTATTTTGGCTTTGTTTTGGTCTAACCAGAATATTTTTAGGTGCCGTAGTTATTTTTTCATGTTTTTTTTTGTGAGCCGAGCACGAGTCGAAACCTGTTTATGCACGAAACTTCAAACGCGATTTTCTCGAAATCAATTCTTTTCCCTTGAGGTCCCTTTTTGGTCGACCACTCACAATTATAAAAATATCGTGTCACAGTGTCTGTTATCGAACTCCTCCGAAACGGCTTCACGGATTTCACCGACCGTCTTTGAAGAGTTCTTTAAGGAAAAACGCTCTAAAAGAGTGTTTAAAGCTACAGCTGTGATGTATAGAGTTTTGTTTTGAAAATTGTTAATAAATAGAATCATATCAAGACCGTGATAGGGGGGTGGTATCATTATGATAGTTAGTAAATAGACATGAAATACCGCATTTAGCCTCAGAGTAGAAAACGCTGAGTTATGTTCACGACTCAGACACTAGGGTTTCCTCACGATCTTCCTTTTTCATTAATTTACGCAAAATAAAAAAATACTTTGGAACGTCCCGGGATTCGAACCCGCGTCTTCCCGATTGTGAGACCGACGTTCTTTCGCTCAAGACATTTCATGTTCCACTGCTGATCGTTGCAAATGACGCAGACAGAGCTTATTTAGCCTTTTCTGGAGCTTTAGATATGGACTCATAAGTGTGGGTCTGATTGCCAACATCCGACCTCGTTGATTCATAGCAATCGCACCGCGCCTGGCCTTTCGACCACACATAAGGACAGTGTGTGGGCTTAAGACTGGTAAATACGTCAGTTTTACGCCATCTAGTGTATAGATCAAACTAAAAGTGAGTAGGTACTTAATACAATCATAAATACGAACACGAAATGTTTTGTTAGAAGAGCGTATAGTCTGATTTTTTAATCCGTAGAATTCTGACATTTCATAAGTGTTGCTACTGAAAAAGTTCTCCACCGAAAAAGGGACAAATTTGACCCATTTGAAGCAATAAAAAATAAAATGCTACGTATTTTTTATGTTTTACCTACAAAAAGGTTAATTTAAATATTTACTTACTCAAGTGACATAATACAAAAGTAAAAAATATTTCAATATCACGAACAATATATCGAATTAACTTTAATTACTTTATTTTATTCCTATTTATAGTAAAACCTTTATTCCCGTGTCAAAACGTTCATCTCTTATTTAGAAACTAATAGGGTAAACCATAGTATTGCTGGCACCCACCTAGTCATTGGCACAGTGAGTTTTAAACACAAATATTAAGAATTAAAATTTCTTAAAGGGCATTTTGGTAGTTTCTTATAATTAGCATTGCTAAGTACAACACATACTACAAATTATAAGTGCCAATGACTGATATTATTAGTGACAATGTTTATACCTGTAATGCCAATGACTGTAGTTTTGGAGACATTTTCAAATAATTATTATTTTTCTTAAATAAAACTATGACAACAAGCAAGAATTATTTTTTATTTCCAACCTATACTCATATTCTAACAAATAAAAATGATTAATAGTGATTGAATATGAAATTGAATGCTTAGGAAGCAAATTAAGTCAAGGTTTTGCTTAAGGTGCCAATCAATGTATAGTTTACCCTAGACCCCAAATCAATAGACCACCTTACAAAACTGAAACTTTTTTTCTTTTGTAAGACTTTTGAGTATTTTTTTTTAGTCCCACGCAAATTTTCGGGCGCAGGTGGCCAGTATTGATATCCTCATACATTAATTTATAGTTAAAGCTCCTTGCTCGTTTAAAAACATACGACCTTTATTAATTGCTATCGAGCATCGAACTAAATTACTGGACACAGCCTACTTACATACCTCACACATAGCAAACTTAACCCTTTTAAGACTATTGGTATTATAACGTACCATCGGATGTTCAAAAAAAGTCGTCTTGAGAAGGATGAACACTTAACTAATTGTTTTTTTTTTTTTACTAACGTCCCCGCGAAATTGCGGGCGCAGGGCCGCCAGTATTGCTATCGATGCGCATTTATAGTAAAAACTCCTTGCTTATACAAAATGGTGGGCGTATGTTGCTCAAGAAGGTACCTACGGCGCAAGCGCTCGCCCTTGTGAATCCTTACCGGTTCTGTATTGCCATCATCTCTTATAAGGTGCAGTTGGGCAATAGTTGAAGGATTGAGTAAAGACAGAAAAGGGTGTTACGTGCACCTGTCAAGCACAGAGACGATTACAGACTAATAATAATAACATCCAAACGGAATGCCGCGGCCGCCTGAGTCATCACACGATCACGAAGGTTAAGCGACATAGGGCGCGTTCAGTCCATGGATGGGTGACCGTCTATGACTAACCTAGTGGCATTTTTCCGAGCGGTTCCGTGCTCCGCAAGGCACGTTAAGCAGTTGGTGCTGGCTGCCGTCGATTGATTAGCAATTTTATAATCAATAAAAGATCTTCCAATTTGAAAGTAATGCCAAATAAATATACACTATCTTACTCCGCAAACGTTGTTTTGCCACATAGGGGTATGAAAAATATATACTAACCTATTCTCAGACCTACCGAATATACATATAAAATGTCATCAAAATCGGTCAAGCCGTTTTGAAGGAGAATGCGCACTAACTGCGTGAGTGAGCGAGAATTTTATCTACTAGCTTTCGCCCGCGACTCCGTCCGCGTGGTTCAAAATTTTGCAACCCCGTTCACTCCCTTAAGGGTTAAATTTAGAAAAAACGGCGAAACACGTACTCAATCAATTGTGTTGAAGAGTATTTATTTTAAGTTTTAAGAAAATTAGACAGCATTATTTATACCTCCCATACAGATTTTGGCAACCCTTTTCGCCCCCTTCGGGATTGAATTTCAAAAAATCCCGTCTTATTCCTTGCCTACATTATATAATATATAAATAAAATTCAAAGTCCTGACTGACTGGTTCATTCACTCATCAACCCCCAGCTCAAGCCGTTGGACCTAAGAAGCTGAAATTTTGCACAGAGGGTCTATATAGACCCTCTGTGCAGATGAGTGAATGAATCAGTCAGTTAGGACTTTGAATTTTATTTATATAGAAGATAGATTAGAATTAGATGGGACTTTTCAGAAATTAAAATTGGATTAAAACCTTATTTTTGGTACGCCATCGACTACACGATAGACTCCTTGCTCTAACATGGACGAGGATGGCCGAGGTCAGAAGTAAGTGTCCTATATCTAGCAACAAACATAGGCACTTACTTACACGCACATACATTGCTTCTGGCCCCAGAATATCCTATGTCGTGTGAACTAGAAACAGCGACATCACAAACATGTACAGTCTGTTAGCTTTTACAATATACCTCAACTGAGCAATCAAAAACCAATTATATTGCAATAAGGTAAGTTTTATTTTGTATTGCTATTTATCCACATTAAAAGTGGCATGATTGTCGAAAGCTGTGGCCACTGATGAAACCTGTTCCTTATGATAGCACATATAAAGACATTGATTTGTTTCTATGGCGATTTTTCGTATCGTAGCGTATCGGAGCTGAGATATTGGGCGGGTTTTCAATCTTAATTAAAGTTCTATCCAAAAATAATAATTCCATTACTGGCCGCTAAAAATAAAAATCATGCCAAGGGTCCATACAAAATTACCCAAACCCCTTTACATAACTTTTCAAAATAGTGAAGAAAAGTTTTACTTCTAAAAAGCCTACTCTAGAGCCCGAAGTATATTCTAAAAGCTAACAGACTGTAAGAATCCAAGAACATCCATAATAGCAAGATACTTTTTTAGTTCTAGACAAGACAGTATTTAGCGATAAGACATTAGTAACTAAAAAACGCTTACTCATAACCTTTGAGTCGACATAATCCGTAACATTTACTAGTCTGTAATTTGGACTAAAGTTCAGTAATGATGAGCAATCGACGTCAATTTGGTAATTTGCTATAGGTCACATTACATCAATTTATGTCTTGATCAATAAAAATAAATGATGTTCAAAATAAACATCTTGGATGTTTACTTGTTTGTGACGTCGCTGTTTCTGGTTTCCACGACACAGGGTATCCTAGTGTGGGACCAGAAGCAATATAATTATGTATGTTCCTGTATGTTTATGTTTATTTTACAGATACAAAACTTTTTAATCTGTATAATGAAATAGAGATTACTGATACTATTTTTGAATTTGTAATTTGGTTACGAATCCTCCTAGGTCATTTCAAAACTTAGAGAGGCTTGCATCAAAATCGTTAAATGTGTTTTCATGCTAATTTTATTAAAATGTCACTCCTGTTTGTATCGCTTGACATCTACCTTAATACGTTTAGCTGCTAAACACATTAAAAATCGTAGTGCAAGTCGTCCTAAAACTTAAAAAATGAGAACTTTGCATGGAGGCGTGAGTCGTGATGGTTTATTTTTTCTTTTTTTGGAAATGTATAAAATGTACTTTCTTTGTAAGATTCCCCTCGATATAATCTATTAATTTTTACAACTTTACTGTTTACTAATAAGGAAACATTTTGTTCTTATTATAGATAAAATCGATTTCAAATAGCGATCACTTCGAGTAACTAATGAAAACAAGAAACGCCCATGCCCCTCTACACCGTGCAAAACATACAAATGACGAAACACAATTGGGGATGTAAAGTTTTTTTTATGATTGCATTTTATTTTCTATTCTGTTAGTAGACGTAATTTTAAGAAACTAATTTCTTTTTTTTCTTGATTAATCGTGTTTATCACTGTTAATTAATTAAAGTAAATATTATTCGGCGTGACGTCATATGCTACTTACTGTGTGTGTAGGTGAGTTCGCGATTGCATTTGCGTGTGAATGGGCCAAACCATCTAGATTGTCTGTGGTTTAGTGTAAAAAAAAAATCGTGTTTACAGCGCCACCAAGTTATATGTTCACGTGGGCAAAATTGTAACTAACTAATTAATTGTAAATCCGGTTCCCCATTTTTTGTTTTATTTAGTCACTTACTAAGATTTATAGATATAATTTTCATTAAACTTGAAAGACGGGTTAAAATTTTCTCATTTTTCTAGGTAAATTTCTTAAATGTTACGTTATTACTAAATTCTCCACTAGCGCCGCTATCAACTGAACAGATAATATGGTGGCACTATATTATCGATGTGTTTGACAAATGAAGTTGACAGACCATTGGTAGATTTTCACAGAATAACATACTACAGACGATTTAACATGTGACGTCACCATAGAGGTCAAATGAAGGGCATCTAAATATTATTATTGGGATACCGCCGTTTAGCCGAAGTATTTTTCGCCAAATTTTACTTCCCAATAAACTTATGGCATCAGTTTCATTTCCCAAATGAAACTTTAGCAAGTTTTCATTTCGCATTTTATTCATTTGGTCAAATTATCATTTCGCATAATTTTACTGCGTCAAGTTTTATTAAGACAAACGTTTATTATGCTAACGTTTTATTTTGGCAAGTGTTATTTTCAAATAATGGAACGGGGGGTCGGCGATGTAAAGAATACGTGACAACAGAAATATAGGTGCGACGACGCGCGTAGCGAAGCGGAGCGCGTCGGAGCGTTAGGTTCTCTATGTAAGATCGAAAACAGACTCGACTTTGATGCGTTCTTACCTTGCCTCTTGTTGCCTCTTTGGTAAAATGAATTTTGACCAAGTATTTATTTGGTAAACAATAACTTGCCATAATAACTTTTGCTAACTGTTTATTTGCTTTAAGTTGTTTTGAGAAATGTTTTTTTGCCAAGTGATAATTTGCGGAAAATAGTTTGGGAAGTAATACTTTGGGAAACGATTTTTGGCAATACATTAGTAAACCATTATTATTTACTCAAAATAAGGCTCATCTTTTAAGATAAAATCTCTTACACAAAAAATACTGTAGTTTGGATGCTAAGCTCGAAATGGTTTTCGATTCAGGCAGTTCACTTTTTTTTTGCATCCCGAATTACATTTGCTGTTTCAAAACTAAAATCACGGAACGATTTATCATTATTTATAATGCTTGTTGCAACATCTTTAAGTACTTAAGCTAGATCATCATTTGTTCTAGACGTATACGTAAGGTGTTGTTGACAGCCATGATAAGTAGACATGCCACGACATGCCATAATATTGCCTATATCAATACACATTACAAAAATTACCGCCGGCATCCTGGCGAAGTTGGCAAAGCGGACGTAAAATCACGTTGAGGAGCGTTTTATATTCATCGTGTTTTTTTAATACACATAGAATCTCTATGGCAGTCGTTAAGCCAAGTCAGAGGCCTTAGGGCGGCTTGAAAACTCCTGACAGGAAGACCAGCCACTAGTCTTACACTTCCACCAATCCGGACTTGGCCCCCGTGGTGGAGTACGGCCTATACCTTCCTCAGGGAAGAGACCCGTGCCCCTCGGTGCGGACATAATGGGTTGATGATGGTACATTTAATCTCAGCTCATCGAGCTCTTTCTAACCATCTGAGAAACATATTTCTATCTTATTCGATTGCTGGGATGATTCAGGAAGGTAATGTCGTTTGTAGGCTAATAACTTGTAGACCCGCTCTCTTGTAAAGTATAAAAATAACAAATCCGACCAAATGCTTCTGATATCGAGATATAATCTCACGCCTGTGTCCCAGAGGGGTAGGCAGAGATCAGAGACTGTCATTTGCCACCTGACAGATCACTTTCGCTTACGCCAGTATTCGGGTAATTTTTATCTTGCCATTCGCTAAATGCCTAACTGAAAATAGTGTTTGCTAATGCTGTGTTGTTTATGATAAAGGCCAGCAAGAAATTTTGAGTTCGTGACCATTTTTTGTTGCCGTGGATGCACAGTATTCTCGTTTGTACTGTTGTTACATAGGTATTTGACGACCTCTGTGGCGTAGTGGTTAGCGCATTTGCTTACCATGCGAGAGGTCTTGGGTTCGGTCCCCGGCTGGGAAGAAAAATAACTCCAGGTCTTGGATGTTTACATGTTTGTGACTTCGCTGTTTCTGGTTCCCACGACACACGGTATCCTAGTGTGGGGCCATAAGCAATGTATGTGCCTGTATGTAAATATTTATGTTTAAATGTTTATGTTTATTTTTCTCATTTTTGCTGTGCTTATTAATGTGTTTTTTGCTATGTTAATTAATACTACGTTGTTTTGTGTGTGCCTTACCAGTGATCCAAACTTTCTTACAACATTTTTGTTATTTTTTTAAATATTTATGTTCTACCACTTTCACAAATAAAAACTTGAAATTACGTAACACTCTAGCAGTCTCACCACAAAAAATAAAATAAACACCGGTTTAACATGCGTTTATTTAAACAATGTCTAACAGTCGTACTACAAAAAACTAAAACATCTGCTGAGCACGGTGTGTTTAGCAACCAGGCCCCTTTGTCTGTCTAACTTTAAACAATGTCTAAGCCGTATCTTTCTCTAGGCAACCGTTAAACATTGTTTTATGGCAGCACTTTTTTTAGACACGTGCTCAGCAGATGTTTTAGTTTTTTGTAGTACGACTGTAAATTTCTTTTGAATGTTCATTGCAGTAACAGAATGCACATAAGCTAACTGTACCATCCCTCTAGCCCATACTTACGTAAACCTATTTTAAGTAAGTTTAAATTCAATTTTATATTAGATCTCACTAACATACTTAGTTTTATTATTAAATGTAATTTTACTAACAACCTATGGATTCTTTTTTATCTGAAATAAAGTGATACGATACGATACGATACGATTGCCACTTTACCTTTTGATGAAATAGGTACTGTCAACGTTCAACAGTCAACTTTTACTTGGATATTATCTTTTATCTTTTGTTGGAATGAAATCAAACATAATTTTGTAGGGTGTACTATTTAACCTAACACTATTTCATTTGACCTAACTCCTAACTTCCACACAACATAATCACATGATCTGGTCCCAAACTAGGATACCCTGTGGCATGGTAACCAGGAAAGGATACAACCGACATGAAGAAACACCCACACTGAGGCCAATTGTACAAATGTACGCAGCCCCCAGTGGGATCGAACCCATTGTCTTGATAGTTAACCGCCTTGACAACTAAACCACCGAGGCTATTCTCAGCCTATCTCAGTATTCTTTTTTCTTACTGTTAAAGTATAGCTTACTCTGTCACTAGCATTAGTCATAGACAGTGACCCATCCATGGACTGAACGCGCCGTATGTTGCTTAACCTTAGTGATCGTTTAAGATCACTCAGGCAGCCCAGGCTACGAGCGATTCCAAGCGGTTCCGTGCTTCGCAAGACACGTTAAGCCGTTGGTGCCGGCTGCTGTCGATAGATGGCAGTCGTTAAGCCAAGTCAGAGGCCTTAGGGCGGCTTGAAAACTTCTGACAGTAAGACCAGCCACTAGTCTTACAAGCCTCCACCAATCCGGACTTGGCCCCCGTGGAGGAACATGGCCTATACCTTCCTCAGGGAAGAGACCGGCGCCCCTCCGTGGGGACATAATGGGTTGATTATGATGATATAATATATTACTCTGTAACAAATAACTTCAAAAGGAGGTAATATTATACTGAGTTGAGTTCCGGCTCCGCGGTAAGGGTGACGTCAGACTGTGGGTTAGTAATCAGTTATTTATACTTACCGCAGTGGGTGTACGGCCTTGACTTACCAGCGTAGCTTACAACGGGAGTTGGAAAAAGCCGTGAGGAAACCTCACTACCTAAGGCCACGCGCCAGCTATTGGAATTTTCTAGCCGAAGTATGATTTGGTTACTTTATCGAAAATACTTTTCTCTGAGAAATGATCGCAGCAGTATTAGGATGAGATACGAGTAGATAGAGAACAATTTATCACAAAAAGTGAAAAAAAAAATCACACTATATAATATTATAAAGGCAAAAGTTTGTGAGTGTGAATGTTTGTTACTTCTTCACGTCTAAACAGCTGAAGCGATTTCAATAAAATTTGGTATGGAGCGGGAAGATATCCTATTCCCACGGGAAAATTGATGAAAAAATTTTGTAAACTGATCTTTCCGATGCTCTTTAAAAATAATTGCTTCTAAAAATGTGAATAGTTATTATTTTTACTGTTAATACACAAATTATTTTCTCTAATAAGCCGTGGGTTACAGCTAGTTGTACATAAAATGGAAATTACACAGATATTTCTTAATCTACGAGTACCTACTTAGAATCGCTCGTAGCCTGGGCTGCCTGAGTGATCTTGGATTATTTGTATTATTTATAGAATTATTTGTATAGTAATTTGAACATAAAAAAGGTACACTGGCCACAAACGGCACATCTACCCTATACACATACATAATGGTTAGTATTTTATTTACGTTTATATAACTCCATATAAGTTTATTATTAAGTATAACTACGTATTATTCGCATTTGCATCAACTACCCGTCTCTCTTTTACCATCAGCAACCTTTCCGTCACAAGGTTCTCTGGAAGAAATTGCTGTCAGCAATAAGGCCGCCCATTGTACTTTTGTTTTTTAATTGTAACTTTTATTTCTATCTCTTGTGTGCAATAAAGAATATTCTTGTCTTATCTTAATTATCTCCAATTACGTCATTTGGATACAGTAGCCGACAAATTTAATTAATAAACTCATTAATTGTTACTTTGAGTTCAACCTTAACATTGATACCTAATTAGTGAAATCCAACAAGGTTTTAATTATGATTCGCCTCGTTAAGTAAGAACCAATAAGAGACGGTGGAAACAAGCGGTGTTATAAATTCTAAAGAACAAGATGCCTCCAAAACACACCTAAGAAATATAAATAAATGTGAGTGGTTGACCAAAAAGGGACCTCAAGGGAAAATAATTGATTTCGAGAAAATCGCGTTAGAAGTTTCGTGTTTACACAGGTTTCGTCTCGTGCGCCTCACAAAAAAAGTCATAAACAAATAACTACGGCACCTAAACATATTCTGGTTAAACCAAAACAAAGCTAAAATACCACAGATTAAAAAAATCACATAAAAAAATTACGGTTTCCAATCCCTCCAGGTCCCTTTTTGGTCAACCACTCACAAATAGAAACTAGCTGACCCGGCAAATGTTGTTTCGCCTTATACATACTCGTCGTTATTTCACTTAGGGCTTTGAAAAATAGATAACACCCTATTCTCAGGCCTACCGAAATACATATAAAATTTCATCAAAATCGGCCAAGCCGTTTCGGAGAAGTATGCGCACTAACACGGCGAGTGGTGCCACGAGAAGCAACGTTGTGTCACGCTCTTTTCTGAGAAATTTGACGAGACAGCTCTATAGTTAAGTATTATTGTAATTTACGTGTAATAATTTATTTCACTGGATGTAATCCATTTATTTATTTATACTAAATTTAAAATAACAATGATAAACTAAATATTAAAACTAAACTAAATATTAAAAACTTAAAATTACATTAATATTAATAATTAAGTATTTACTTAATTATTAATATTAATGAAATTCTCAATTCAGAAACGGGCCCTTAGGCTCCAGTTTTTCGTACTAATCAAACCCCAGTTTCTTGAACTCTAACAATCTGTAAATCTATTGTCAACAGCTATCAGTTGGCAAAAGCTCATTAAAAAAACACCTGACAGCGTTAAAAGTAGATTAATACACTGTTAGCGTTTGAAGAACCGGGGATAAGTGTATCAGAAACCTGATGTAACCACAAAATGGGCTTTCTCTCAAACAGAG
The DNA here is from genome assembly GCA_947310845.1 of Yponomeuta plumbellus. Lineage (NCBI taxonomy): Eukaryota > Metazoa > Arthropoda > Insecta > Lepidoptera > Yponomeutidae > Yponomeuta > Yponomeuta plumbellus. The sequence continues at coordinate 6,446,882 of OX371218.1, forward strand.
AGACTGATGCCCGGTTTCACCAACAACACTTAAGATTTAGGGGCCACCTAATCCTTTAGGGACTACTTAACGGTTGATTCGTAGCCCTTAAAAAAGATTAGGTGGCCCTTAAATCTTATATGTTATATAAAACCCCTGCCAAACGCGTGTTGACGACAATGACAAACATTGGGCATTGTGAACACTTCTAACCAAAGCTTCCGCATTGCATACAACTATAATTCATAGCTTACTACGACAATTCGATGTACATAGGCGATTAATCTATAGACTAACCAGAGGATGATTCGGATACGCAATGAAAAATGACATAATAAAAGAACATAGTATAAGTTTTAGGTTTTGAGGCGCGGTCGGTAACAAGATTTTTCCTTTTTCTGATATTAGGATCAATTCACAAAGTATATGCCAAGAATCTAACCCAGGACCACACGGTTTTGAAGGGGTCTAGCCACCGCGAGGCCACTACTCAATTCGTTTAAAACAATATTACTTATGTAAGTTAAGTTATTATTATTATGGAGGAAAAAAACCGTAATAGTCTACTACCGTTATTATTATTAAAATTCTTTATTTCATCAATTTGATACAAGGGCGAGCTTAACGCAGGAAGCATTCTCTTCCAGGAATCCTTTGATTTTGAAGGTTCTGGCGAGAGGTAGTACAAGAAAAAAAAAGAGATATAATAAACTTACATAAGCAATAATCATCATTTCTGGTCAATAAATAATGGTCTTCTTTGTAAATAAATGATCCTTAAAAATATTCTACAAGGCAGTTTAAATGGAAAGAGTATTTTAAGAGTGTTTTAAAGAGTCGTGTTTATATAAAAAGAAATAATTTTATAATTAAATTCGCAATGCTAAAGTATCTTAACTAAGACTTAATGTATCAGTATAAAAATCCATTCTCTTACCTTTTTAAGAACTCCGTTTAAAAACCAAGGCGCTCTGAGATGTAACTTTAGCAAAGGCCAACAACACCTCTGCACACATTAAAAAGACAAAAAAACAATAAGAAAAAACTACACAGAATACCAGTCCCTTTGTTTAAGGACACTGGGACCACATTCCTTTGGAACCGCACAAATGAATTAAAAAAGTTACGACTTCGGTAAAAAAAGGTTCACATCCTTGGACTGGCCATATGGCGATCGAATTCGAATTTTGAATTTCGAAGACAAAATTTTCTTTTTATGTTAGTTACTCTACCTAAAAAAGCTCTAACCTAGAATTTTGAATAAAGATCTAATTTGTATTAAAAAAATTAGGTTCGTTGTCGTGGTGTTTTGTTTTTTAAATTCGTTCGCACTGGCATGGCGACCGCGCGGTGTGCGTTCGGGCTCTTACTGGCCAGCAGTGCCGGCGCAGCCTACAAAGGCCGTAGAGCAAAAAGGTTGTATATCCATTCAGCCATATTAGGGGAAAAGCAACATAAGCTACATTTTTTCAACAGATATACATAAAGTTATCTCATTAGGATTATTATACGAAATGTGAAGAAGGAAACTTAAGTATTTGGCGCCTAAGTCTTATTTTGTTGTAGCAATGGTGGGTATAGGAAAAATGTCGATGTAATGGACGTCATCGTGAATTCGTGATGAGGATGATGTCAGCGAAGGTTTGTTCGTTTTAAAGCTTTAACGGGACGTCTTGTTGCATGAAATTTCAATGTTGCGACATGAAGGGCCGATGCGATGCCTTTAAAGGACACACCTATCAATCAATCAATCAATCAATCATTTATTGTTATGTCATGTGAATATTACAGCTGGTAAATATAATTTGATAAGGTACCTATATTTAGTACAAAATAAATATTTTTCATTTCATTTCATACCCATTTCCCATACAAGCTGGGGCTTGACGTTACAGCTCTGAAAATTGGTCAGCACTTCAACCATTCCTTAAAACTTTTAGATCCCAAGTTTCAAGTCACTCAGCAATGGCCAAATAGGAAAAAAATTTGTCTAAATGAAGTCATTAGAGGTTATGTTTATGTTGACGAAGTAAATATGAGTATACAGTCAAGCAAGAATAATTATTAGACCCAAATTAGACCATCAATGTTCCATCAATTTTGAAAGATGTCATTTACAGCTTTCAAAGAGGTCCCGTGTGATAAAGTAGTTCGAGGAGATAAGGTGGAATGAAATGCGAGACTTTTTGCGATGCGATTTTGACATTTCATGAAAACATTTGTGAGGGCTGCATTAGGCTAATTGCTTAGGTTATGGCTATTGCTTTTCGTGATACCACTTTTTATAAGTTGCGCATAAAAAAATGAGGTTTTTTTTGGTACTTAATTCAACCTTTTAACATGAGGCCCAAAATGGGCGATGTCCTTTAAGACCAATAACCTCAGTAGTTTGTAAATGACTACATCTGTTAATATAGCAGAAGCTTAAGACTTGGACCTTGATTCTGCTAATACATTGCAGTATAATGACAACTGCATGAACGTGGCGATTTAGTTTCATTGCCGCTTCAAGTCCGCCCGCGCACACATAACAAACCTTCTCGGCGTCAATGGTACGAAAACACACGTCTCGTGACCAGACCTCGTATCTGACACAGTGCCATAATATACTAACAGAATCGAGCCCACGACATCAGTGAGTAGTATTTTCAAGTCTTTTATTTATATCATCAACCCATTATGTCCGCACCGAGGGGCACGGGTCGCTTCCCTGAGGAAGGTATAGGCCATACTCCACTACGGGGGCCAAGTCCGGATTGGTGGAGGCTTGTAAGACTAGTGGCTGGTCTTACTGTCAGAAATTTTCAAGCCGCCCTAAGGCCTCTGACTTGGCTTAACGACTGCCATCTATCGACGGCAGCCAGCACCAACTGCTTTAACCTGCCTTGCGAAGCAGGGAACCGCTCGGAAAAATGCCACTAGCGTTAGTCATAGACGGTGACCCATCCATGGACTGAACGCGCCGTATGTTGCTTAACCTTAGTGATCGTTTTTAAGATCACTTAGGCAGCCCAGGCTACGAGCGATTCGTAATAACTCGTATAAAGTTGATTATTGTCGAGGAACTCTTGGCATATTCTTAAGCAGCACATTCTGCCGGTGAGATCACGATACTGTAAGAGTCACAGACATCGTACTGACCTTGGAAACGGTTTTCAATTGCCATTTTCAAGATATATAAAGAAACTAGCTGGCCCGGCAAACGTTGTTGTTTTCAGATACCTTTGGGCCGCACTCATCGCGATAACCCGAAGATTCTGGCTATCGTGATGTGTGTAGCCAAGTATTCGCGTATACTTCGGAGCTTCGTCAGGACTTCGCGTAACTTTCACAGATCAAAGAGTTTTATCGCGATGAACTTCGCTTGAGCGGCCACACTTCAGTCAGCGAGCACCTGTCAAACGTGGCGGACGTGTTATTTCACAGAGTAGGTGCATAAGCTGAAGCGTAACATGGATTGAAGTAATGATAAAATTTTAAAACTTATTGCAAACTAGGAATAAATAAATAATAACTACGACATAAATGTAAAAAATCATTATTTGATGCCATAAAATACAGAGCAACCGCGGCGTCCATTTAGTTTTTTACATTTGACATCGCTTGCACATCGCGATAAAGTTTACATCGCGCATTGTGTGGCCGCGAGGATTCGCCGTAGACCGAAGACGAAGTTTATCGCCCGAATGTTATCGCGATGAGTGCGGCCCAGGCAATAGGGGTATGAAAAATAGAACAACCTATTCTCAGACCTACCGAAACGGATCGAAGTACGCTGGGACAGCTATGTTATGAAAATCGAAGCGATTCATTTATCCTTACGGCCATATTACACTAGTTCATGGGTAGGATAAAAAAATAAAACAAAATGTTTATTTCCAAGAAAATATTTTACACGGTTAGTAAAAGATTACAATTAAACTAGTTTGAGGGTTGTTGTTTTAGCTTACGAGTATGTTGCTGTGCTAGGCGTGAATCAGGGTCTAGTTACAGTTGGATCGTCGCACTGTACAAAACGATTATTACGATTATGATTACTAAACGATTATAAGTTAATAATAAGGTATAATAACCTAATGATAGAGAGCAAGCAAAATGTGTAAACTGGGAACCTCTCAAAGTCGATATGTGGGTGTGGGTGTGTGTGTGTGTGTGTGTGTGTTTGTGTGTGTGTGTGTGTGTGTGTGTGTCAGGATCCTAAGGCGATATCCATTGCTAGTATCGACTTGTGTCCTGATCCTTCTTGTGTTATAACTTTATAAGCCAGCAATTACATCACCTGTGATCAAAGGTCTATCATAATGTAATATGGAACTTAGAGAAGAATCAAATTGCAGCCTTCCTTTCTTCAGACGAAGCAGGAAAAAAATACAGAAAAGGACCCAGCGAATCGAGTTAAACCACAATCTTTCCTTTACAGAGACCTCAAAAGCCTTAAGAGACCGAATTCGAGGATAAAACCTTATTTTAAAGGCGTTTGAGTTCAATTTAGTTTAAATTTTCTCTTACGACCATTTTAAGTCGGGAATTTCCTGTGATAAAATGTTCAATGCACTTAAAAGGCTATCTATGAATAGAGCATAGCTGGAATAATAATATAAGCATCAAATTCTCCTTGATAAGCATGGATGTAAAATATACAGGCTGTTCGGCGCGTGAACCGTCAACAATTTTGAGCGATACTGGTGGGGTCATCTACTACCTTTCCACCCTTAGACCCTGAGTCCTAAGATTTACGGTTATGAAGCATATGATTTGTTAATAGTTTTTTCTAAAATTACCTATAATTCGGCCTCTTTTTAAAATTTAAATCCTCATAACATTTTTAGTCTTACAAGCCTCCACCAATCCGGATTTGGCGCCCGTGGTGAAGTATGGCCTATACCTTCCTCAGGGAAGAGACCCGTGCCCCTCGGTGGGGACATAATTGGTTGATGATGATGATGAACATTTTTAGTTATGTTTGTTTTTATTTTTATTTTATAATTTTTTTTTCATTTTTTTAACGAATAAAAAATCACGCGGGGTTATTTACCCCCACCAGTTACCCGAAAATTTTTGTACGGTCCATGCGCCAAGCACCCTGTATAAAATTTATCGAAAACGTCGGTCTGGACGAGGTTCAGCCGTCGTCTATTTTTAGTAAACAAGTAAGTTGGTGTATATAACGCTAATGAATCACAATGAATTGAAAGTGATCTGCGCATCAATTCTGTTAGTGCATTACAGTACGATGACAGATACACAGATAGATAGATAGATAGAGAACACTTTATAGTACATAAAAAAGGAAATTACACAGGCATTTCTTAATCTAATAAATTGTGCCCGGATAACGGCGACAGGCTTGCCACTTGTCACGTTTGGGACCTAATAAACTCGGCAAAACGTGGGCCCAGTTCTAGTGATTGGTGCCTCTGCCTACCCCCTCGGGGATAACGGGCGTGAGTTTATTTATTTTATTTTTATTTTCTTAATCTAAGAGTACAGACGGCGGCCTTATCACTAAAAGTGATCTCTTCCAGACAACCTTTGGATGGACTGGAGCAAAATATTGGAGAAGGAAGCAGATTTACAAAATACGAGAAAGTCCATGTAGTTCTCATTGTACTACAATGCAGCAGAATCTAGGTCCTGGTCTTGTCTACCTCTCTGTGTGAGTTTGTGTGTAAGTGTATGAGGTTTTGCGTGCGTGCGTGTGTGTGTGTGTGTGTGTGTGTGTGTGTGTGTGTGTGTGTGTGTGTGTGTGTGTACATATTAGGTAAAGTCAGACGACTTAGATCAACTTACTCGCCTCCTAAGATATTATATTAATAAGGGCGGTTTTGCAACAAAAGTGTAACGGTGGATCTGCTGTCAACGGTACAGTAAAAAGCATTTCTCATACAAAGGTTTATCCAAAACGTTTTCCTTCAAACTTGCTACAAATTCACAAAATATACGTACTTACCGTCCGGCCGCTGGGAGAATACGATCCTGACAGGTCATGTTAGAACGGACGACGTAATCTTGAAGTGGCGTTAAATTAACAATTAAAATATTTTTATGTCCTATTTATCCTACTAGCAAATAATTGTCATTGAAACTATATCATGGGGTAAACTTACAATCAATGTTATATTTTGCACAGTGATTTAAATTTTAAATAAGAAGAAATCAATATTTTAATGTTTGTGCGTAAAATCCTTACTACGCTGTCACAAGGTTATGTCAACCGTATTTTTTTGTAGTGACGTACCAAAAATAACGAAAATAATAACGGTCCCTTTAACGATACGAAGTTGATGAACAGACTTTAGAAAAAGATCATCGCGTTCTCAGAATCTCTCCGTACCACTGCCGTACAAAGCGATTGAGCTGATCTAGGCTCAAATAAATGGTCGCACAGCTCGTCATAACACTTCACCGCCATTCGGCACAAAAAAGATGATGACCCTTCTAAAACGCCTGCGAAAATGGCACAAGAGATGACTGAGTGAAGGTCGTCTAAAAAACAAAACTACTTAATCGTGCGTCAGTAGCAAAAGCTAGTTAAAAATAACGTAAGGAATGATAACGTTGATTTTCTCCCATTACTAGTCATATGAAACAGACAGGTGTGTCAGGATCGTATACTCCCAGCGGCCGAACAATAACTTCTTTTGGTAGCCCGTTGATGTCTTTTATACGTAGCTCCAAAAATGAAGATTATTAAATAATTCTGTTGCCTGGTGCTAATAGAGCTGATGTCAGTAATCCTCATTTGCAGTAATGAGCCTGATAAGAATTTCGTGCTTAACAAAGTCATACACCCTACATTTCATCCTTTTCGCCTTTTTACATTCTCATCTTTGAACATATTAATTTCTTTGGCCGTAGATTATGGATTGACTAACCTCCATTCACTATTTTTTATTGTTGACTAGAAATCATACATGCATCTAAGACCATAATTGTTTATTAGTGTCTATTTATTTAATGTGTGTTCTACTATTGAGTAACTGTTATATGGTATCCTATGTATCAGGCATTTTTTACTATAATATTTATATCTGTGAAAACTTGTTATTGGCTCTTTGTCTTTATTTCAGTTGAAATGTGTATGTTTTATAGCTGTAAGTCTTTCTTATAAAATAAAAATAGTGTCGTTACATTTACTCTCTTTTAGCAGAAATAAACAATATTTAAATTCAATTTTGGGCAAAATGTGACTTTGGTCCTTTTAGCAAAAGGTGGCAGAATTATTTCATATTAATGTAACCATCTTTGGGGCTACCGAAGGGCTCATCATTTATGGGATTTGATGGCATCGTGTCCTTAATAAGTTATATAATTGGACAAATTTTATATTATTTGTTATATTTATTTTTCGGTTAATATATGACTATATTAACAGTAAGTGGAATCATAAAAAAAAAAATTTAGTAGAAAATATATACTCTATTTTGCACACCATACATTTTTAGAATAGTCTACTATTTATAAGCTACATCATTGGGCAAATTTAATATTAGTTGTTATATTTATTTTTCGGTTAACGTAGTCAGTAAGTGGAATCATAAAAATAAAAAAAAATTGTGGACATCTACTTATGCCCGGTTCCAATGTCCACAAAACGCTTCGTTTTTGCTTACGATCGGTTACAATTCCTACGAAATTCCTACGAACCGTCAATAAATTGTATGGAAAACGGATCGTAGCCGGTAGGCGTATATTATAGGAACCAGGCATGAGAGAACTTGCACAAAAAATGTTTTAACCTCTAACTACAGCCATCTATGGGACTAAAGTGTCCATTGCTGCTTACCCTACCTTACCTAACGTTGAGGTTAGCTCGCTCGGCAGCTGCCCGACGTTGTTTGCCGACGCCTTAGTAGATGGCGCTATTTATATGATTTTTGTAAGGAGAAGATGAGGGAAGAAAAATTGTGGAAAGAAATATTTTGGGCGAATGTGGACGAACCGGTTACACCGGTAAGGCACGTCCGAGCCCCTAGCCAACAGAAGGGACGCGGGGGCGCGGAAAAGATGCGACGCGTTATACATGATATCGCCTTGCACCTCTTATGTGACGGCATTGCATTATGTATGAAAATATATTAAAGACCCGTCCGAGCCCCACGCCCCTTTGTGTGGTCAGAGGCTTACGAGCCGTTACTATGCCACCTACCCAACGTTTTAGTAGACAGCTACAGCCGGCGGTTCACAACATTTCTTTTTCACTACGAAGCTTGTTTATTCTTGCAGCGAAACACAGATGGCGTTAATTACCAAATACGTCACTGTCGTAATCTGTGGGGACAAACCTCTAACTCCCTCATAGTTTTCCAAGCTTCCCGGTGTAGTGCCGGCCGCATCCAGCGACTCCCCGCCACCGTAACCAGGTCGGCAGACCATCTGGTGGGGGCATGCCAACGTTGCGTCCGGTCCGCGGTCGCCAGGCCAGCGTTGCCAGAATGTTACAAAAGTAACATTTTACGTTACTTTTGGCTTTCTTATGTTACCTCCATGTTACACGACCCAATATGTTACTTTTGTGTGACTTCTTCTTTATTAATATCATGGCGTTTTTTCATATTAATTGATGACAAAGCAGGTTATGGTATTGAAAGATATTCTTAAATTGGTTGCTACTAGACAAACATCATTGATTGTATGTTGTATCTTTTTCGATATCGCCAGTCTTGCGATCAACAAATTATTAAGAATTTTTCGAATGGGACAAGAAAAAAAAGGTTATGTAACTTTTCTCAAGAAAATGTTACTTTTTGATCTGCCTTGTGTTATATTTCACTATCTGCCACTGGCAACACCGGCCCAGGTCAGAAGTTTTCAGCTTCTTAAAAAAACCCCACGGTTCACCCAGGTGGTCTCAGGGGGTGGACCGTAGGTAAGAAGGGAAGTTTTCCGCCCGAACGGTTATCACTTCTCCCAGCTATGTGCCCCGGCCATGGCCACTTCAACTGAGCAATTTTCCGAGCTGTATTAGTAACTCGGGTTCTTTTGCAGATCTCCTCATTCCTGATTCGATCACGCCGTGAAGCTCCTAACATGACTCTCTCCATTGCTTGGTGGTCAGCCTTGTGCCTTCATTGTATACTTCATATGTTTAAGTACTTTACTAAAGGTAAACAATCTTGATACGCCTTTTTATTGAAATGTACACTTATTAAACCAAAATCCTTACACATTACCAATTCAATGTGAAATTAAGGCCGACTTGCACCACCGACTAAAATCCATTTAACTTTAGGTTAAACAGAATTTTGACAGTTTCGCCATACACTATCTGTCAAAATTCTATTTAATTTAACGCTAAATGGTTTTTAGTCGGTGGTGCAAGTCGGCCAAAATGTACTTTCATAAAAACACATTTAATTTGTAAAAATTTTGATTTAAAAGTGTATATTTCAATAGATTGACTTATCCAAATTGTTTACCTTTTAGTTAAGTAGGTACCTAAACATATGGTATGTTCTTACGTTTTGGAAAGTCATACTGTTTTATTTTATACTACACAACTCCTCAAAAACGTCTCTGAGCCAGATTTTATAATCGGCGATAGAAGAAAAATGTAACTACAAGTTATTTAAACGACCACTGAAGAGTGTTTTAAATTGTTATAAATAAGACCGTTAGGATAAAGGTTCAAGGAGCTAGGCTAAAAGGTAGGTAAAAAATAGTTGTCACCGTTAATGACATTTACAAAGTTCAAAAGATATTATGATTTCTATCCACTAATTATGTGTGCCAGCAAACAAGTTTAGTGCTAGCATTAAGTTAGATAGCCCTCGTGTTTGGTTTTTTATTTTTACTCGGTCACGAACTTATGAACTTAGCGTAAGTGCTAGCACAGCACTAAAGTTGTTAAAAAAAGTGAAAATTTAGAATAAGTTTAAATTGGCCATATCTCGAAAACCGTGCAACTTTTACTGAGGTCATGTTAGGTTGGTTCGACGCCTCTTGAGCAGGTCTACCTCCAGTGTCACTGTGACGTGTCATTTTTGGGACACGCTGTATATCAAACGGATCAAAGCCCGATTGATTATTTCGTAAAATTTACCTACCTTGTATTCCCGAAAGAACGAAATTTCAAGGCTAAAGTCACGAGTAACCACTAGTAATTATGTGTAAAAGTGTCTGTAATAAAATGAAACAGACGAATTGTAAAAAAAACGACTGTAGGTGAATAAAATAAAACTGAGCTTTTAAAACGATATGAATTATTTTACTCTTTATAAATAATATAAAAATATATGTATAAAAATAAATAGTTATAATTTAGTCGCTAAAACTATGAACTTAACTTAATTTTTGTTACAGACCCTTCAGACCACATGGTCATTAAGCTCCTAATTTAGGACTTTTCACAAGCAAAACTTATACACTCACTAAATAAATTATCAACGTTAAGTTGTTAAAATGGTTATGATAATTTTTAATAGTAATGACTGTGAATTTTAATCATTACGAGAAAACGCAAAATTTCGGTAAAAGAGTTGTCAAATATTAACATATCAAAAATAAATTGGAATGAATGAATGAATAGGAATTCATGAATGATTCTACTAAAGTATGGGTAAATTTTATATCAATAATTTCTACTTTATGTTATAAGTTCCTTAAAATTAAACAAAAATATATATTTACAAAAATCACAAATGTACGTTTTAAGCAGAATTATTTTCATCAATTATAAATAATACTATCAAACAAACATAACATACTTATTAAGTATTTATTTTCTATAACATCACTGACACAAACTTAACATAAATGTTATTTCATTTTCACTAAAGTGACTTTTATTTAAACTACCGCTGTCCTGTTCCGAAACATAATTTAAAGCAAAAAACAAAAATTACAATTACAATTAAAAACTCGAGAGCAATGAATAAAGTCACTGATAAAAGCTACATTTTTAAGCCGCGTATACACTTCCACTAGGCAAGATTTGGTGCGCAACACGTGCCGCTCAACATGTTCGGCAACGTTGCACAACAGCGCGCGACGTTGCCAGCGGGCGCGCAACATGACGCCCGCCTAGTTTCGCGTCGCGACAAATGTTCCGCGGTGTCGCTCAACATGTTGCGCAGCATTTTGAGCAACATATTGCGCGCCAAATGTTGCCTAGTGGATACGAGGCTTAAAAGTGTCAGTTAGTAACTTTATACCGAATAACATCTGACAGTTTTTTTAGCAATTTCGATTTTTTTTCGATAACAAAAGTGGTTGTCCTCGTAGAAAATTAAGCCTATACTCTCTGTCTGAGGGAAGCCCTGTGCCCTGCAGTGGGAAAAAAGCAGCATAAAAAACACACTTCAATGCTCATACATCACTTCCCCTATTCATTGCTCTCAAGTGAAACTATACTTAATTTCATCCTTAACCTCCTCATTCTTGACCTTGACCACTGGTTTCATCACCATCATCAGCCCATCACTGCCCACTGTTGGGTGCAGGCCTTTACAGGCCACAGGGCCCCCGCTAACATGGCCACATCGTCCGAACATTAGGCTGTTGACACGCTTCTCGGCCGCAAGTGCGTTACTGCCCTGCCCTTATATTACGTAACTCTCCACTCTATCGGGTTAAGCATTTAGACATCTCGAAAGATCCAAATAAATGTGCATATGACAGTTCGGAGTAGGAGTATGAGATACCTACTGGGAAAAAAGACCCAGAATGTAACAGTGTGACATACATATTATAAGGTGGTGTGACGTACCGGGAGCAAAAGGGCTAAATCAGACAACTCCATACAGTGAAGTCTTATGTAATTTTACCCCTGGTCCACCTGCCGTCTTCCCACCTTGCCCTCATCACCATTTCAGACTCGAGATCCAGTCACCAACATCATCGTCCCTCGTCCGACGTTGAAAGACGACATTGGATACCCTATATCCACTAGTTTGAGGCCTAGCATGGTAGCTCCATAGCTCTTTGTGCCACCTTGACCCGGTGCATCTTCTGCTTTATGATCGTCCATATTTTCCCCCCATATGTGAGGATTAGCAGATCACACTGGTTGGGACAATGGTTTTATTATCAAGGTTAGGACTAAGAAGGCCAAGAGTAACGCATATCCGAGCCTAAGGACTGATGACCTTATCCACCCAAGGCACAAACTTCTGTATATTCGTGTAGACCCCGGGTAGGTGCTCCCGGCCGCAGCCGATGCCCCAAGACACCAGACCGATGAGGGTGCTTCGCCCCTCCATCTTCATCGTCAGGGGACCGCCAGAGTCACCTTGGCACGAGTCTCGACCGCCCTGGGAATGATTGAAATTGAAATTGGTTTATTTATAAAATATTCACAATAAATTAGATTACATCATGATATAACAGTACAGTATCAATTTGACATCGGTTTTCAGTTATTAATTGGACTGCGTTATGTAAGATCGAATTAAGCGACAAAATCGAAAAAAAAAAGCTATGAATGCAGTTCGATTCCAGGCATGATAAACTAGGTATTCAGCTATTTTTTTCTTTAAAAAACACTTCTAGTACCTTATAATAAGGGGTTGAATCAAGCGCCAGTTCAACCTTTGTAAGAACCTGTGCACCAATTTGTTACGTATTAAAGAATTATGCGCCAGGGTTACTAAAATTTTTTGTTATTTCAATCGTTTTTAAAACGCAATATCGAATCGCAGGCCAAAAATGGCGTTAAATTCGTAAATGCATATCATCACTTGTACGATATTTCACTTGATTGAGGATCAAACGCCATCGACTGGCTTTTGATTCGTCAATGCAATTTCGGGATTTTGGGCGAGTGACAGCGCGAGCGGGTGGCGTGGGCATCATTCCTCCGTCATAAGCTATTCCCGAAGGATATTTTGCAAGAGAAACAAGTTGACGGCTAATGGAACCAAAATGACTTTGTCGAAGTTTCTAAAATGATGAAGACAATAGTAAACAGAAAGATATGCAAGGAAATTCTGTGAGCTGTGAACAAGGATAAAATTGGTAGATTTCTTTCACCGGTTTCATTTCACTTTCATGATGGTTCACCTCAAGACGTTGATATTAGCAAAAGACAAAAAGGGGGACAAATAATGAGCCATTGAACCTTTCAAGTAAAGTTACTTGAAAGGATCAGTGGTTCACTATTTGCCCTTTAGGCCAAGGTGATTCATAGTTCTATGAACCACTTTGGCCTAAAAGAAAACCTATTTCACAACCAAAACTGGGTGATGGTTGAAAATTTGAATTTGAATAAAATTTAAAAATTGAATGAAAATTTTACAGGCTCCCGTGAAGACTTGCCAGAAGTCAGCCTAGACGAAATCGCGATGGTTCTTAAACAGCTTAAAAATGAAAAAGTCCCTGAGAGGATGGTATTACAACGGAGTTCTTGAAGTCCGGCGGTAAAGCCGTAGTGAAGGAGCTCTACAACATCTTTGATGCTGTCCTCTTTGATGGGTGAACTCCAGAGGCGTGGAATAAGTGGGTTGTCGTGTTTTTCTTTAAAAAGGGTGATAAAACCCTTCTGAAGAACTCTCACTCTAGAGCCAAGTCTACAAACTGTTTTCAAGAGTCATCGCATACCGTCTTGCGTGAAGACTCGACCTAAGCAGGCCGGCTTTCGATCTGGTTACGGCACCATAGACCACATTTACAAGGTACGGCAGATTATACAGAAGACCGAAGAGGATAATCGGCCCCTGTGGCTAACTCGGTCGAGACCTGTCTATTCTGGAATTTTCGCAGCGATGCCAAATCGACTGGCGATACATCCAAGTGTTGAGAGGTCTGTATAGCACCGCTACTGTGGCCGTCCAAATCCAGAACCAGCAGTCTGAACCTATCCCCATTCATCGTGGTGTGAGACAAGAGGATGTTATTTCCCCCAAATTTTTCACAAATGCAATGGAGGATATGTTCAAGACGCTGGACTGGAACGGGTACGGCATTAACATAAACGGCCTTTCACACTTGCAATTTGCAGAGGACATCGTCATCATGGCAGAAACGCTGCAAGATCTACAACATATGCTGAGTAGCCTAGCTGATTCTTCCCAATGCATTGGTCTCCGGATGAACTTGGATAAAACTAAAATTATGTTCAATGAACATGTCAGTCCGGACTTGGAGTTCAAGGCAGTATTATCGAAGTTGTTAAGAAGTAGGTTTACCTTGGGCAAACCATGCAGTTGGGTAAAAACGACTTCAAGAAAGAGGCCAATAGAAGAATACAGCTGGGCTGGGCAGGGAGGTATGGGAATCTACGTCGAGCCTTTACATAGCCAATTCCACAGAATCTAAAGACTAAAGTATTCTCAGTGCGTCCTACATCCTACCTACACTCACGGTGGGGCTGGTCCACAAATTTAAAGTCGCTCAGCATGCTAAGGAAAGGGCTATGCTATTGCTCGGGGTTTCTCTGAAAGATCGAATTCGAAACGAAGTGATCCGACAAAGAACCAAAGTCACCGACATAGCTCACCGAATTAGCATGCTGAAGTGGCAGTGGGCCGGCCATATCACCTGAAGTACTGATAACCAATGGGGTAGCCGAGTTCTTGAGTGGAGACCGCGGATCGGTAAACGTAGTGTAGAACGTCCTCAGACTCGGCGGGGCGAGGATCTTTGCAAGACGGCTGGGAAGAACTGGATGAGAATAGCCGAGGACTGTGCTCAGTGGCGTGCAATGGAAGAGGCCTATGTTCAGCAGTGGACAAGCATAGGCCGATGATAATGATAATGATGATGAAGCTTGTTTTTATTTTTAATTTTGGAAGCATTTTTTATTTGTATTATTGACCTGTAATAGTATTAGCGTTTATGACTAAAAAATACCTAGGTATCTATCGTAATGAGTGACTAAATGTTAGATTAAGGTATGGAAAAACATTTGTTTTACTGATTAATTACCTACTTTGTATTAAAATATCTGGATTTAATCCTATCGCGCATTTTATTTCGCCCGAAAAAAATTACATTATTGAATCAAACGACAGTAATCGTTGCATAGTACGTTATTGTAAATAAAATTAGTCTGAATAGAGCGTTAATACAATAACGAATTAAGCGGAAAAACGCCTATTGTTTTAAAAGTTAATTACATACCACAATAGTTTCTTAACTGACATAAACTATATACACAGCTAGACCTTCAGAGTAAAAATTATGCTCTTAACATAAAATATGTAGGCACAGCGACTATTTTAAATTTGAAATCTTTGAAGCTAATTTTCTCATTTCTAACAAAGTGTCGGTTGATCTGTTCTTACATAACGCTGTCCAATTATAAATTTAATTGTAGTGAATTTAAATCAATTAATTGATCAGACTCTGAAGCGTGTGGTAGAAAAAAATCTGTGATACAGGCGTCAGTGCCCTATGCAGATGTTCAAAAAATATAGTTATAATAAAACTGATAAACTTCAAATAGCTTTGTTCAACAAATATAAATGAATAATTATTAGTTTTATGCTCAATTATTGGAGAGACAATCAACAATCATCATCATCAACCCATCATGTCCCCACCGAAGGGCACGGGTCTCTTCCCTGAGGAAGGTATAGGCCATACTCCACCACGGAGGCCAAGTCCGGATTGGTCCGGAAATTATAAATTACGTGCACTAGACCAAACTTAATTTAACATGCGTGTGTGTGTGTGCGTGTGTGTGTGTGTGTGTAAGAAATAAATATAAAGTAAAAGTAAAGTAAAGTAAAAGTAAAGTATTGTATTTATTGCCATTTTAAAGGTAACATTTAAACATTTGCTGACCCCCGCACTAGGCAGAGCCTGTCCCGTGGGGGAAGGATTAGATGTGGCTGATTACCTTACAGTTACGGCGGTACATGCAAAATCTTAAGGAGGTTTTGTAATCTTAATGAGTAAATACCTAGAGCATGCAAATCTAGGTAAGTACATAAAAATATTGTGGAAAATGTAGCAAGTATACTAGAACCTATTTGCTATATTTTTGATAGCCAACTTATTTTGGACTATTTACATCTTGTATGCTATGTGAATATAGATAGTCGTTTGTATGTTAAATATTAATGATTGATTGTTGTTTATATGCCTTGACCTTAGTTTTATATGAATACCGACTAGAGCTAGTGGACGTGGTGCGTAACCAATTGTAGAAAGACAAACTTACCTAATTTGGCCAGGTTACGTAGGTTAGAACCAGGACCTAGATTCTGTTAATGCATTGTAGTACAATGACAACTGCATGACCATGGCGATTTAGTGTCATTCCCGCTTCAAGTCTACGCGCGCACACATATCAAACAATCTGGGCGTCAATGGTATGATATAACACGTCACGTGAACCGACCGTGTATCTGTCATCGTACTGTAATCATCATCATCATCATCATCATCAACCCATAATGTCCCCACCGAGGGGCACGGGTAAGACCAGCCACTAGTCTTACAAGCCTCCACCAATCCGGACTTGGCCCCCGTGGTGGAGTATGGCCTATACCTTCCTCAGGGAAGAGACCCGTACTGTAATGCACTAACAGAATCAAGCCCTAGGGGCCAATCGTGTAACTGTCAAATTTCATATTAGTTGACAGTTCGACAGTTGGAATCGTTCAGGATTTCGTGAGGGTAATTTAGGAGCTGAGGCCTATTCAAACCTTGAGCGATTTCAATTGTCTGTCAAATTTCATACTACAGTGCCACCATCTTATCTGTTCAGTTGGTTGCGGCGCTAGTGGAGAATTGAGTAGTGACATTTAGTAAATTCACTTAGAAGAATGAGATTATTTTAACCCGTCTTTCAATTTTAATGAAAATGTATCGATAAATCTTAGTAAGTGACTAAATGAAACAAAAAATGGGGAATAGGATTTACTATTAGTTAGTTAGTTACAATTTTGGCCACCTGAACAGATAACTTGGTGGCGCTGTACGAGTAATTTGACAGTTACACGATTGGATTCAACCTCTATGGCTGATGACGAGACTGAGGGTCGGTTTTTGAATTGAGAATTTCACGAAGTAAACGACCGCCTATTGTATATCTTTTTTTAATTATAACTTTTATTTTGTATCTTGTCTCTTGTGTGCAATAAAGAATATTCTTATCTTATCTTAGCCTTCTAAGTCCTGACCTTGAAAATAACAATGGTTTCGGTACTTTTTAAAGTACTCGGGGACTTAAGAGTTTAAGTAACTAGTCTTACAAGTCTCCACCAATTCGGACTTTGTCCCCGTGGTGGAGTATGGCGTATAACTTTCTCAGGGAAGAGACCCGTGCCCCTCGGTGGGGACATAATGGGTTTATGATGAATGGTATTAGTTTAATTGCGCAATATAGTGTAACAAGAACAACAATAACTGCTCTAGAACCCGTAGGGCTAATTAACTTAGTACAGGATCGAGTACAAATCCTCCCATCATCATTCAGCTACAAGAAGTCCACTGCTGGATATAGGCCTCCTCCATGGATTTCCAAAAAGACCGGTTGGAAGCGGCTTGCATCCAGCGTCTCCGTGCCACTTGGCCCATAGAAAAGACCACGTTTCAGTGCCATAAGTTATCACTGGTAACACACTCTAATTGTATAATTTTGTTTTCAGTGATTGAGTTATATTGGAGGAAAAGACTTTTCTAAGTTTCCCGAATACTGCCCAACCGAGTTGGATTCGACGATTGACCTCTTTCACACAAATCCTAGAGGAACTCGGCGATTTTTGGCAGAAAAATCTTCGATTTTTTCCGAGGCAAACTAACCAATGAGCACGGTACACCAGTGTGCCTCAGCACACACATTGCTGTACAGTTTCAGGTAGACCGTAAATAAGAAAGCCGATATGTTAATCCAAGATTACTTTATAGAAGCCTGCTTTACTGGTTTCTAGCCTCGTAATTAGGAATCGCTCGTAGCCTGGGCTGCCTGAGTGAACTTAAACGATCACTAAGGTTAAGCAACATACGGCGCGTTCAGTCCATGGATGGGTTTCTGTCTATGACTAACGCTAGTGGCATTTTTCCGAGCGATTCCGTGCTTCGCAAGGCACGTTAAGCTGTTGGTGCCGGCTGCCGTCGATAGATGGCAGTCGTTAAGCCAAGTCAGAGGCCCTAGGGCGGCTTGAAAACTTCTGACAGTAAGACCAGCCACTAGTCTTACAAGCCTCCACCAATCCGGACTTGGCCCCCGTGGTGGAGTATGGCCTATACCTTCCTCAGGGAAGAGACCCGTGCCCCTCGGTGGGGACATAATGGGTTGATTATGAATTAGGAAAACGCAGCGTGGGAATACTATTGGAGGGAGAAACTTGTAGCTAAATGGGGCCAGTCCTATCGAGCTATTGAAATAGATACCTAGATCTGCGTCAAAGCTGTCCTTATGTTTATATTGAAATATTTCACATTATGAAAATATAGCTATAAATATTAGCTGTGCCAAGGGCTGTGCTTACGTATATTTTCATAATTCATGCCATGAAAATGTAAAAAAAATGTATAGATATCTAAATCTGCATCAAAGCTGTTCTTACGTACATATATTTTCATAATATTCATTAAGTAAACATGTATAAATACCTACATCTGGATCAAAGTTGTTCTTACGAGTATTTCAATATTTCTTATTACGAGAATATAAAAAAATGTATAAACACCAATATCTGCATAAAAGCTATTTTTACGTGGAGTACGCTGTGTCGCGCGCACATTTTTTTTTCTATTTTTAGCATATGACCTTTTGAGAACTTTTGATAAAAACTCTGAGGCTAAATACGAGTATCTTGTTTTCTTATCATCATAATCATCAGGCTATACTAATCCACTGCTGGACATAGCCCTTCCCTAATGAGCGCCATAGCGCCCCGTATTTAGCTATTGCCGTATCCAGCATCCTGTTTTCCTATAATATTATATAGATAGATAGATAGATAGATAGATAACACTTTATTGCTCAACCATAATACAGAGTTATTGTAATTTCCTTATGTCTAAATGGTACACAATTGGCGGTCTTATCGCTTAGAGCGATCTCTTCCAGACAACCTTTGGATGGAGAGAATTGCAGGAAGAACATAGTCGGTAGGTGTGGATTTCCGGATGTACATAAATAAAAAAAAATAAAAAATCGAAAATATATTGAAAAGTAGCAAGATATAAAGAAGATAAGTAGGTACTTATAAATACGTGATACATGACATGCATATTTAGATGATAATACATATACGTACAAAATAATAACATACTTATATATTTACAAAATAATAAAATACATACCTATATAACATGCAAAATAAATACATACATAATAAATGCAACAGTTTTCCAGTTTAAGAAGTAAGTAAGTAGCGGGATTTTACCAAAGCCTTAAAACAATTCAAGGACTTTGCTTTTCTCACTTCCACGGGCAGGTCGTTCCATAAATGGACTGCCTGAACCGTGAAGGAGGAGCCATAAAATGATGTGGTATGCGATGGAGTTTTAAGGAGAAGGTTTTGGGACGAGCGAAGAGCCAAGCTATGTGAAGAATGAAGAAACTCGAATCGCTCTTTGAGATAGGATGGAATAGCTGGGTTGAACAGAATGCAATAGAGGAGAGAAAGAATGTGTGTATTCCGGCGGAGACGAATAGGGAGCCACTTGAGCTTAGTTCTAAATTCAGAGATATGGTCATATTTGCGAAGACCAAATATGAACCGGATGCAGAAGTTTTGGAGGCGCTCAAGCTTATTTAGTTGCTCCTCAGTGAGGTCTAGATAGCAGGTGTCAGCATAGTCGAGAATCGGTAGAAGGAGAGATTGAGCCAACGCAATTTTGGTAGCCGTTGGAAGGAAATTGCTGAGACGCCTAAGTGAACCTGCTGATGCAAACATCCTCCGACTTACCATTTCCAACTGCGGTACCCACGATAAGGTATTGTCGAACAGGACCCCTAGGTTTTTTACCACTGAGCTGAACGGTATGGGTACACCATCGAACAAGACAGGTGGTAGGGAACTCACGTCAACTCTGGAGATAAATCTTGGACTACCTATAATTATGACCTGTGTTTTTTTGGGATTTACGGTCAGTCCATGTGACACACTCCATTCCAAGATACGCTCTAAGTCACTATTTGTCACATTTATAGCTTCGTGAAGTTGTTTCACTGGCGCTTGCGTATAAATTTGTAGATCGTCTGCATAAAGGTGGTAGGAAGAAGACAACTTGCGGGAGATACTATTAATGAAAATTGCGAAGAGAAGAGGAGACAACACGCCACCTTGCGGGACACCAGCAGATGTTTCGCACCAATCGGAGACAGAGTCATCAATCCGAATACGTTGCCGGCGCCCGTGTAGATAACTACGAAACCAGTCGATTACCGTTGGAGATATGTTAAGAGAACAGAGCAAAGCCAACAAAATGTCGAAATCGACGGCATTGAAGGCGTTACTGAAGTCAAGCAGCGACAGAACTGTCAACTGCCCTTCCTCCATCCCCAAACGCATGTCGTCAGTTATTTTAATAAGTGCCGTAGCAGTGCTATGAGCGGGACGGAAACCGGACTGGAAAGGATTGAGGAGATTATTTTTTGTAAGGAAATAACTTAATTGGGAATGAACAAGACGTTCAAGGACTTTGGAAAGGAATGGCAGGATGGATATAGGGCGATAATCGGAGAGGGAAGAGGGTTTGGCATTTTTAGGTAGCGGGATAATTTGGGCTTCCTTCCACGCAGTCGGAAATGAACCCGAGATAACAGATTTATTGAGGATTTTGGTTATAGTAGGAGTAATTATGTCCAGGATCGGTATTAGCATGTTACGGCTAATATTATCACAACCAACAGCGTTAGATGTAATAGAGATGATGTTTCTCTTAACATCACAATCCGAAAATCGACTCAGACTAAAGGAAGAGAGATCAGGAGTTGGAACTGATGAAATGAGATTAAGTGTTTCTAATTTTTTAATACCATCGAAGGCAGACGCAGAGGAAAAATGTTGATTTAATAAATCAATGTTCAAATCTTTAGGGATAGAATTTTGACGAGATTTTCCAACTCCTAAAGATCGAAGGAAGTTCCAAACTTTCGCTGGATCTCCATTTTCAACAGATTTGTGAATGTGGCGTCGTTGTGCATCCCTACACACCTTATTGCAGCGATTTCGAATAAGCGCATATTTTTCTCTATTGAGCTCAGTTGGACGAGATTTAAATTTAGACTTGGCCTGGGATTTCTTATATAAAAGAGCCTTGATCTCATCCGTAAGCCATGGTGCCGGAAGATGCTTGATTTTTATGGCTCGAATGGGAGCGTGGACATCATACAGCTGTGTGATAAGTGAATTAAAAGTGTCGACTTGCTCATCGACGGTCTCCCTGCTGGTAACAAGTGACCAATCCATTTTAGAAGCATCATCACAGAGCTTGCTGAGATCCATGCCGCCAAAATTGCGTTGGAGAAGGATTCTCGGCTTTGCTTTGGGGGGGCGAATTTTATATGACAGGAATATCAAATCATGATATGAGAAAGCGTCGGCGGAGCATTGGCCATGCAGAGCAACATGATTGGGAGATGATACTGCCATGAGATCGAGAAGGGACGGGGTACTATTAGGGAAATGGTGTGTAGCACTAAGAGGAGGGACGTACATGTTGCTCGAGCGAAAAAGAGAAGTTAAGGACGATGAACGGGAGTCATTCTTAAGGAGGCATGTGTTGAAATCACCCATAATAATAGTATGACTATAGGATGGAGTGAGATCTTCAAGCAGCTTTTCGAATGACTTGAAGAAATTGACATTTAAAGAGGGACTGTAGTAAACGCCAAGTAAAATCTTGTTATGCGTTAATGTAATTTCAAGAAACAAGTGTTCACCTGCATTGGAATTAGGGGGCTGGGCTGACATGCTCATGATGGAATATGGGATGTGGGCACGAAGATAAATTGCAACTCCACCACCACGACCGTTTTCACGGTCGTTTCTGATGAGTAGAAATCCTGGCAAGGAGTAAGACGTAGAAGGAAGACACGGTTTCAGCCAGG